>OX402547.1:17388995-19788995 GCA_948098915.1 Lampropteryx suffumata
CATAAATATAACTCTGTTAAAATTCAACATTCTTTATCGAATGTTGATCTTATACAATCAGCTTTTGGAAACCGTGTTTATACATACAAAATAACATCTAAAATAGATAAAACGAAAATAGATTTTGAAACTCCTGAATTATTCGTGGAATCAATCACTGAAACAATTTCCGTTTTAATCAATGAAGCTATCAAAGAACTCATAATTTTTAAAGTTAATTTTATATTGTACGCTGATTTTGTACAACAAACAAAAGAAATAAAAAACTCATTTGACTTTCAAACTAGTAACTTTATAATCATGCAAGGTGATGATTTAGATATATTCTTAAAATCATTAAAGGACACGTTATCCAACAAAATAAGCGAATTTGAAAAAAAGGATAGTGGTTGGAGTTTATCTAAAATTGTGAGCATTGATATGAATATCAATAAATTTAACCCCCTACGTGGTACATCATACATCGAATTGCCACATGATATACAAACAAAAAAAGCGGTAGTCAATGTTAAAAACGCAGACGTTAAATGTTTCCAATGGGCATTACTGTCAGCATTGTATCCAGTTGCAAAAAATGCTGATAGAGTTACATCATATGTAAGAAATGAAAATAAATTAAAATTTGATGGGATTTCTTTCCCTGTTAAACTGTGTCACATCTCAAAAGTTGAAAAATTAAACAACATCAGTGTGAATGTTTTCGGATTAGAATATGATGATGTTAAGAAACAAAATTCTGTTGTTGGTCCCTTATATTTCACAAAGTGTCGAAAAAGTTGTCACATTAACTTATTATATATAACAAATGATACAAATGGTCATTATTGCTATATAAAAAATATGTCACGCTTAATAAGAAGTCAACTCACCTCGCAACACGCTAGAATACATTTATGTGATGGCTGTTTATTGTATTTTCCAGACAATGAGCACTTATTGAAACATCAAGAGCGAGATTGTAATCAAATTCGTACTGACTTACCTTCCGAAAAAAAATGCTTAAAGAATTGGTTCGGTGAAAATGTCTCCAATAATAAGGCTTCATTTGATAAATATCAAAAACAACTCAAGGTTCCATTCGTTATATATGCAGATTTTGAATCATTTCTGAGACCAATCGCAACCTGTTCAAATGATTCAGATTTACCTCATACTGAAAATGTTCAAAGACATGATGTATATAGTTTCGGATATTACATTAAATGTGCCTATGACGACAGTCTCTCAAAATACAGATCTTATGTGGGTGATGACTGTACAAAAAAGTTTATGGAAAGCTTACAGAAAGACATTGAAATAATTACCAAAATAAATAACTTTCAAAAATGTCCGTTACCTTTAACAGATATGGACAAAATTAAAATAGATGTAGCTACTACATGCTACATTTGTGGGAGAGATTTAAAATCCCAACAAATAATAGACTACGATTGGTATACAGGCGTTTTTCGAGGTGTTGCTCATGAAATATGTAGCAGTAAATTTAGAAGTCAATGTTTCGTTCCGGTTATCTTACATAATCTAAGTAATTATGATGGTCATTTTATTGTTCATGCCCTAAATTTTGCTGAAGGCGCAGTAGAAATAATCCCCCAAAGCAAAGAGCGTTATATATCTTTTTCAAAATTATTAAAAGTTAATAACCATCGAGTAAGTTTACGGTTTATAGATTCTCTGAAATTTTTGCCATGTAGTTTGGAAACACTAGCAAATAATTTAAACATCAATCAATTCGATGAATTGAGGAAACATTTCCCGAATGAACAGGATTTTAAACGATTAAAAAGAAAAGGTGTTTATCCTTATGAATTTATGACCGGGTTAGAAAGTCTTAAACAAACATCTCTTCCCACACAAAACCAATTCTTTAGCTCAATAACAAATACAAACGTTTCAAATGAAGACTATGAACATGCCAAAGATGTCTGGCAGCATTTTAAATGTCGTTCTATGAGTGATTATTCGGATTTGTACTTAAAGACAGATGTTTTATTGCTAAGTGACATTTTTGAAAACTTTAGAACTGTTTGTATGAGCACTTATGGTTTGGATCCTGCGCATTACTATACAGCACCAGGTTTAAGTTGGGATGCGATGTTAAAATACACAAAAATAGAGATAGAGTTGCTAACAGATTTTGATAAAATTGCCTTTATTAAATCTGGTATTCGAGGTGGAGTATCACAGTGCAGTCATCGATATGCCAAAGCAAACAACCACTATATGAATGATTACGATAAAAATCAGGCAACATCATTTTTAATATATCTTGATGCTAATAATTTGTATGGTTGGGCTATGTCACAGTATCTCCCGGTTGGAGGTTTTCAGTGGGTTGATATTGAGACAAATTTCAAAGTTGCAATCGATTCTGAAATCGGATATATTTTAGAAGTAGATTTAGAATATCCTGATAACCTACATGATTTACATTCTGATTTTCCACTCTGTCCAGAAAATGTTTGTATAGGAAATACAAAAGACTTTAAACTGGTTCCAAATCTAAATAATAAAAGTAACTACGTAATACACTACAGAAATTTAATACAATGCTTAAATATGGGATTAAAAATTAAAAAAATTCATAGAATTTTAAAATTTGATCAAAGTCCATGGTTAAGCAAGTATATAGAATTAAATACAAATCAAAGAACCAAAGCCAAATCCGACTTCGAAAAAGATTTCTATAAGCTTATGAACAATGCAATCTTTGGAAAAACAATGGAAAACATTGAGAAACGGGTAAATGTTAAATTGCTCACTCACTGGGAAAATCGAGGGAAGATTCAAGGGGCTCAAAGTTTAATAGCAAGACCTGAATTTCATAGTCTTTCCATATTTTCAAAAGAATTAGTTGCAATACAACTTCGTAAAACAAAATTGGTTTACAACAAACCCATCTATTTAGGATTGTGTGTTTTAGATATTTCCAAAACTTTGATGTATGATTTCCATTATAATTACATGAAAAATAAATTTCATACCAATATCAATCTGTTATACACAGATACAGACAGTTTGGTTTACCAAATATTTACAAACGATTTTTACAGAGATATTAAAGACGACATTCATACATACTTCGATACATCTGATTATCCACCAGATAATGTATATAATTTTTCACTTGTTAACAAGAAAAGAGTAGGGTTATTTAAAGATGAAAATAACGGTAAAATCTTTACAGAGTTTGTGGGCTTACGATCAAAAATGTATGCAATGCTGGTTGAGAATAGAATCATAACAAAGGCTAAAGGAGTAAATAAATGTGTAACTAAAAAACTTACAATGGATAACTATAAGACGTGTCTCTTTGATAAAAATATTCAATTTTCGCACATGTATAGATTTAAGTCAATAAAGCATGTAATTTTCACACAAAAAATTAACAAAACATGTCTTTCACATAATGATACTAAACGTTTTATTTTATCGAATTCTGTAAATACTTTAGCATGGGGGCATTATAGCTTAAGAAACTAAGTTTAAGTAATATTAGAATTTAAGTATCTAGTTAGGTGCCTATCTACCTTACCACAACTTTGTAAAGTACCTAGCTGTTAATGTAATAATATAGTTATAGAGTTCCTTTATTATATGACATAATTTTTTATCCTATTTTAAATTTAAGTATAAATATAAATATATATTTCTAATTTTTAAAACATTGTATCATTGCCTTCATTTACCTCATACCAGAAACACGTGTTGGTAGTAAAAAAATGTTTCATTTCAATCATCCATTTACTGCAATAGTGGCTGGTCCAAGTGGGTGTGGAAAATCAAATTTTGTCACAAACTTTATAAAATATGTAAAAGAAGTTTGTAGTGTGAATTTTGCTCAAACCACATGGTGTTTTGATGAAATGCAACCGTTGTATAGTTTGAGAAACGTAAATTATTTTCAAGGAATACCAGATCTTAGTATGTTCGATGGAAAGGATCCTCAACTAATAATTATTGATGATCTCATGAGGGAATCCGATGGACGCATTGTTGATATTTTTACAAAAGGTAGTCATCACAGAAATTTGAGTGTTTTCTACATAACACAAAACTTATTTCATCAAGGTAAAGGCCAAAGAGACATATCGCTGAACTCTAGTTATATCATCTATTTCAAAAATCCTCGTGATAAGACTCAAATTCGATACCTAGCACGACAAGTTTCACCAGAAAATATTAAGTTTATGGAAGATTCTTACAAAGATGCGACTAATGAAGCTCATGGATACCTAATGATTGATTTAAAACAAGATACTAATGACATGTGTCGTTTCAAGACAAAAATATTCCCTTCAGACGGATATTGTACTGTGTACATACCAACAAAAGTGTTTAAATATGCTAAGAATCAACAAATTCATATCAGTCATAAATAATGCATCGAAGACTAAAGACGCATACGGATTTACTTAGAGCTCTGCGCACACTAAAACCAAAATACGTAAAAGCTCTTTTAAAATCGTGTGATGAAGAAGAAATTAATTGTATTTGTGAATGCATTCATAACGTTTTAAAAGGAAAAGTGCCCTTAGAAGAAACAACTAGAAAAAACTTAAAAAAATATAAAGACATACTTCGCAAACTAGTAAGTAAAAGTACAAACAGAATTCGCAAAAACATAATCATTCAAAAAGGGGGTGCCTTTTTACCAATGATATTGGGCTCAATTTTAAGTGCATTAGTTGGCTCACTTGTTTGAAAAATGGAACATGCTAAGAAAATGTTGCTTGTTGATCCAAGTGTAATAGAAAAAATTAATCAACATAATACGGCTGATAACCCCCTATCACGATTAGATATGGAAATGCAAGACATTTTAAAAAGTGATATGGAAGAAAGAAAAAAGTGTACTCTATACCTGCAAGTTTTGCAGCGATATTTACATTTTGCTGAAGAAGGACGTCGTCCAATTCAATTACCCATCGTATCAAATATTGAATCTGATATGGATAATAGTGGGTATGACACAGTTGATAATAAAAACAATGAAATCAGTGTTAAAGATTCAGTTACTGTTCAGTCTTCAAACGAAGGTGAGGAACAGGTAAATATTACTGTTTCTCATGGAAAACCAACTCCTTACACCCCAAAACATATACTCAGTTTGGTACCTAAAACATATATAAGGAAGGGTGAGAGATTATTGTATTTGTTGGTATTGAACAAAAATAAAATTAATTGGGGTGCTGATGGTGTAATTACTGTAGACAAAGAAAAAATCCCTGGGAGTAATATTGTTGACTTAGTAAATGATTTTTTGAGACCGCTAAAAAGAAGTGCTCCAATAGGATGGGAGAAATTTGCAAAAGCACTGAAAGATATTAAAATACCAATAATTTATATTGGAAATCCACAAAGAGTCGACTATATGCAGCAGCTTCCGATTACACCATATAAAGAACACACACCGCATGAAGAGGACGAAGAGTTTTCAACACCAGTTACTAGCAAAGCCAGGCAGAAGATAGATTGGGAAAAATGGAATCCTTATTAGAAATAAACAATATCTACTATAACCCTTCACACCCAGCGGGGTATGGTAGTATTGATAAACTGGCTAGTGCTATGAAAGGTAAAATGAACAGAGAAGATGTTAAAAGATGGTTACAATCACAAGAAACATACACACTACATAAACCGGTTCACAAAAAATTTCCACGAAACAAATATATCTTATCTAATCTCAATGAACTTTGGCAGGCTGACTTAAGTGACATGAGAACTTATTCAGAATATAATAATGGTTTTAATTACATTCTTTGTGTTATTGATGTTTTTACCAAATTTGCCTATGCACGATCAATGAAAAATAAAAATTCTGAATCGATTAAAACATGTTTTGAAAGTATATTTCGTGAAGCTGATATAACACCTACCCATATACAATCCGACAAAGGAACCGAATTTGTATCGAAAGATGTTCAAAAATACTTTAATACGAAGAATATCAATTACTATACTACAAACAACCCCGATATTAAGGCTAGTGTAGTTGAAAGATTTCAAAGGACACTCAAAATGAGGATGTGGCGTTACTTTACACACAAAAATACATATAAATACATTGATATTTTACAGGACTTAATATATTCATATAACCACAGTTACCATTCCAGCATCAAGATGTGCCCTTGTGATGTAAACTCAAAAAATATAATGACAGTGTGGAACAATTTGTATACACGTAAACATGTTCAAAATAATAATACCAATACACCCCCAACACTACCCAAATTTCATATTGGAGACTATGTAAGAATAACAAAATATAAACATATATTTCAAAAAGGATATGAATCTAATTGGAGTGACGAAATATTTGTAATATCTTCAGTGATAGATCGGGATCCATGGATTGTGTACACACTAAGAGATTTACAGCAAGAAAACATTATTGGAACCTTTTATGATAAGGAATTGCAAAAAGTGACGTACGACCCCTCTCTAAATTATAAACTAGATAAAATAATAAGTTCCCGCTATTCTGGTAACAGAAAGCAAGTGTTAGTGAAGTGGAAAGGTTATCCAGATAAATTTAATAGTTGGGTTCTAGTTTCCGATTTAAAACAAATATGAATAGAGAAAGTTTTTATTTAACATTACCTAGTAACAGTTCTATGGAATATTTTCCAGATAATGTTACTACAAGATTTTCAACTAAATTACCAAAACCCATAAAATTGGAGGGACAATGGACCGTCGGAGTTGTTGAATTTCAATATCCATGTACCATGTTTACTGTTCAAGAACATGAAAATATTATTTACATAACTAAAACGATGTTGATACCAAATGAGAAAATACCTTCATTGGTTTATTATAAAAAACACATTCCAGCTACAAATTATGATAACATTAATCATATTTTAACAGCGTTGAATCATATAAAGGAAAAAGTAACGTTTCGCTATGATGAAATATCAAAGTTTGTGTCAGTTTCGGTGATGGATAATTCAGTAAAATCGCTAACATTAAAACCTAAATTGAGTGTTCAACTCGGTTTTGAACCTAATAGGAATCTTGTAGATAATGGTCTTGGAAAATGCCCTGCAAATTTGCATTTAGGATTGCCATCACAATTATTTGTCTATTGTGATATAATCGATCCTCAGATAGTAGGAGATGTTATGTCTCCTCTCCTGAGAATCATTCCTTTAGATCCGGCAAAGTATATATATGGCGCAAATAAAATGCATGTTTTCTCACCTCCTCACTATTTACCAGTTATGCGTAGAGAGTTTGATACCATCGAAATAGATATAAGAACCAGCACGGGTCAAAAAATACCATTCCAGTTTGGAACAGTGTGTGTTAAACTTCATTTCAAAAAATTATAATGTATCCCCGTGACAGCATAACTTGTCCATATGAACATTATTATTCTCATCAAGCTGGCTCTGGTATTGGAGTGATTTATAAAGGGGCGCCTTATCAACGTGGTCATGGGATCGGTAGCTTTTTAGGAGGGTTGTTTAGATCGGTTTTACCCTTACTTTCTAGTGGTGCTCGAGTAATAGGCAAGGAGGCACTAAATACTGGTGTCGGTCTTCTATCAGATATGGTTAGTGCCCGCCCCATGGAAGAATCAATTAAAAATCGACTAAAAGTAGCTACTTCAAACTTGAAAAGAAAAGCTCATGATAAAATTGATAAATTAAATATGTCTGGTTCTGGATATATAACCAAAAGGAAGCGTCTTAGTTCAGTCATTCCACCGTCGACAACCAAAGTGAAAGCTCTAAAAAAATTACGAGTTAATAATCAAAAAGATATATTCTCATAAATAATTTTTAAAATGTCATTCTTACATAGCCATTCCTGTGAATGTATAAAATCAGAGTTAGATTTATTTGCTCTACCATCCACGCAAACTAGCATAGAAAACGGATTATGGATACACTACAAACCCATTTCATCCCTAGCTGATGATGGCCCCATAGAATTTCAAGTACCTGGAACAGGTGATGACTACATGGATTTATCCCATACATTGCTGCACATAAAAGCCAAGATACAAAACCAGGATGGTACGAAATTAACTGAGTCAACTGTTGTAGCTCCAGTAAACAATTGGCTCCATTCTCTTTTCACCCAACTAGATATTTATTTGAATCAAAAGCTAGTATCGCCGCCAAACAATACATATGCCTATAGAGCTTACATGGAAACATTATTAAATTATGCTCCTGCTGCTAAGGAATCTCATCTGACTTGCGGTCTTTGGTATCAAGATACGGCTGGGAAAATGGATTCAACTGATGAAAAAAATGAGGGATTTGTTAAAAGACGAGAATTAGCATGTGAAAGTAAGGAGATAGAAATGATTGGTCATCTTCATGGTGATATATTTAATCAAGAAAAGTTTTTAATAAATGGTGTTGAAATGAGTGTTAAGTTAGTTCGTTCGAGAGAAACATTTAACCTAATGGCTTCTACAGCCGACTTGAAATTTAAAGTATGCATTACAGATGCAACACTCATTATACGTAGAGCACGAATCAATCCTACTGTATTACTTGCACATCAAAAGGTTTTATCCTCTACTACAGCTAAATATCCTATCACTCGAGCTGAAGTCAAAGTTTTAACTATACCTTCAGGAATTCAGGGTAAAACTCTAGATAATATTTTTTTGGGGCAAGTTCCCAAAAGGTGTATAATCGGATTTGTGAACAATGCAGCGTTTAATGGGGGTCTAACAAAAAATCCATTCAATTTTGAAAACTACAATATAAATACATTTTGTTTATACATTGACGGTCAACAAATACCTTCGAAAGCTTTGCAACCATCATTCGATAATAATATTTACACAGCAGCCTATCACACACTATTTTCAGGGACAGGTATACATTTTCTGAATGAAGGCAATGGTATATCTAGGGAGCAATATGCAAAAGGATATTGTATGTTGGCGTTTGATCTAACAGCTGACCTCAGTTCAAATTCAAATACTCATTGGAATCTTATAAAACATGGTAGCGTTAGACTGGAGGTTCGTTTTGAATCTACTCTTACTCAGACAATAAATTGTATTATTTATGCAGAGTTCGATAATGTTATTGAAATTGATAAGAATCGTAATGTAACTGTAGACTATAGTAGTTAGGATGTAATAAAATTGTATCCCCATTCACAGACTATCTATCAATTGTCAAGATTGAATAAAATTGTATTTAGTTATATAATAAATAAAACATTGACGTGTGCATACGTACATATCGTTTTATTTCCTGAAACCTCTTTTTTACTTTTTCACTATAAAAAGTAATTTACATACTTCCTTTTAACATTCTTGATTTGGAGATTGAACTTGACACAGCTTTCCTTATTAGGAATAATGGATACAATTGATATTCGAAAATATTTACACTACATTCACCCAGCTTTACACAAAAATGTGTATGCTGCAAACAGGTTACCACTGCATGTAAAAAAACCGATGTATCTAATAAGCAATTTAGACCCGGACAACAAACCAGGATCACATTGGATAGCCATGCACATAGATAAAAATGGAGTTGGCCAGTATTTTGATTCATATGGACGCGCACCTAAAGACTACCACAAAAACTTCCTGCGCAGAAACTCGAGACAGTGGGGTTTTAATAGATATAGATTGCAACACGACTTAACTACAGTATGTGGAGAATATTGTTTAACATATCTGTATTTCAAGTTTTATGGTAATACTATGACAGACTTTATTGAATTATTTAGTAACAATACTATCAATAATGATCTATTTTTACACAAGTTGTTTAATAAATGCTTTAAAAATTAAAAGGACTAGCACCTAGATACAAATAGTTAATGTTAGCTAAATTAACTAAGTTTACTAATTGATAAATGTGGTTAAAAGTGAATCATTAGACTAATAAAACAAAGTTTCATGAAATTAAAAAGTTTTTTATTCAAGTATAAAAATAAAATATCTGATGACCAAGAAAAATCATGACAATGTTATTATCTATTCTAAAAATCATTATTTACATTTAGTTATTACACCTAGTTAGTTATTGTTTTTTTAAAAGAATACATTTTGCTGTCTTCTGATTCCGATATCTCCTTGGTGATTTGATAGACAATTTTTTTCAATTTTTCATAATTTTTGTTATTCAACTCCTTGCAGTAGTATTTGACACGAATGTCAGCGTGTTTCCAATGTTGGGCAGAAGGAATCTTGCTCAGCTTTTTCACATCAAACACATCAATTTTTATAAGATGTGTAGCATTAACACTGTCATCTGTGTTTGTTGATATGTATGATGTACCACCCTCTTTGTTCATTCGTCCAACGTTTGATGAGTTTTTTGCTTTCTTCTTTTTTGGTGACTCTTCCGGAAAGAACTCATCTATGTTGCTGAGACTACTGCGGGGGCGCTTACATGTAGATTTCTTTGCAAGGTAGTATGGCACGCAATTGGTGGTGTCCTCTTCATCAGATATAGTATTATAATAGAATTGCTTGAAAGTGTTATGTTCTTCAACCTCCTCCACGGGAGAGTAACTTGGTGTGTCCTGTAACGACATGTTACTTTTATAAAATACATAGATACAAGTAGGTGCACAACATAAATGCAAAATCATAGATCACAAAGAGTCGATTTCACCGTTTGCAGGCAAAACTTAGATCAACAAAACTAAGTTCAGCTTAATCGAACTCAAATAAAGTCAAAGTTGTGTCAAATGTGACTTGTGCTACAACAGTTTATCATCAAGGGTATCTTGAACTCGGTTTAGCTTATATTGATAGTTTAATCGCAAAGGTGAAATCGGTTCTAAGTAAATAAGTAATATAGAACTTACCTCCATTTTATACTGTAGAACACGAAAACACTATTTATTGTGGCACAAGACTGTGTGCTGAGTAACGAATAATTTTAGAATACACGTAGATATAATAGCAGACGTTATAACAATATTTATCTGTAGTTCACTGCACGAATGGTGTAAGACTGTGTCAGTAACTCGAGAGTTTTAGAAATTTATAGAAGAAAGGCATCACAAAAACTCACGACATGTTTCGACAAGTAAACTTGCCTTGTGGGTGGGCGTTTGCAGTGTCACAAAAACTCATGATGAATTATCGATCGCAGATGTTATCTTACAGTTTGCAGTGTCACAAAAACTCATGATGAATTATCGATAGAAGATGTTATCTTACATCGTTTTAGCAAGACGTCATGCCCCGACAAGTTTTTGTTTAGATGGCGCCTCCCTGCCGGCTTTTTTTTATATTTGCATTGAATGTAATCGCGGTTAGTTTATTATAAAGGTGGTTTATTTGAATAATAAATATAATTAATAACAATTAAATAATTAATACTTATTAAATTATTAAATAATAATTTCATATTTATATGTATCGTGGGGGGGGCCGTACAATAATAAATATTATACACATAGAATAAAATATATATTGGCGTATTGCTAATAAATATATTAAAATTAAAATAAAAAATAAATATATTGGTTATCATATTATCATAATATGATATTATAATTATTTAAATTTAATTCACACGAATTCTTTCTCTCAAGGATTTGGGTCTGAGCTACCTGCGGCGCAAGCCGGACGATGCAAAAAAAGGTTGGGTTAGGTTAGCTGCGGCGCAAGCCGAACGATGCAAAAAAAGGTTGGGTTTTTTGAAGGTTGAGGTTGGGTTAGTCAACAGTGGCTTTCTAACTTTTGAACGGAACGAGATACGTTAAAATGGATGAGCGCAATCGATCAGGCGTGTGCGAAAACATACAAAAAGAGTCTAAACTTTTTTTTTTTTTTTTTTTTTTTTTAGCCGGCGGTTTGGCCAAGACCACCCCGTCACGGCTTTTTTGTGTGTGTGAAAACTAATGAATCCGAATCCATTTTTTTGGTGAGCCAGAATGAACGAATCCCTACTACTGGTTGCATAGTCACAAGGTACCTACCAACTGAAAATAAAAACGAAATATTCGCACTCAAACTACCTGCTTAGGAGATTGATGAAGATTTAAAGATTAAGATGCCTAGACTGTATAATTAATTCCATAAGCTAGCAAGTTGCCTGTAGAGATGGCTCGAAGGACCAATTTAGTTTAAAATAACTATCACGGTATTACATCTAGTATTTTGCACTCGCTGGCATGCAAATACGACTGCATTCCTTCAAGGCTCGTGACTGGATCCTCGAGTAGTTTAGCACAGTTTAAAAAGCTGGCTTACTAATGGACGATTGTTGAACCGTTTATTCGATTTAGATGTTAAAACAATAAGTTTAATTTTGTCAAATAGATCGCGAGATTCTAATTAAAATCTGTTATTCAATACAAACACAAGAATCACTTTGGTTCGTCTTACATACTTGAATTTAGGTGCCGATTCCTCTTAACCCAGGTCTGAGCAGCATATGACATGAAACTTCCAGAGTGTTGTTGTGTGTTGTCTTTATTTAATTGAAAATGCAGTAGAGTTTGAAGAAATTACTTCAAAAGAGATTTAAAAATATATAATAATAAAAAAAACTTTAGTTCCGCTTTGTTCTATTTTTAAAATATAATGAAGAGAGAAAGAGTTGCGTTGGATAGTGGACATAAGGAAATGGTCTAGTTTAAGAAGAAGTGATACCAATCTGATCAACTGAAAATCTACAACTGAATCTATTTCATTTCTGCGTTTTGCAAAAAAAAACTGTAAATCTTGTATTTTGCAAACTGAGCCAGCATATCATTAGGTACACTGTGGTTTTATCGAGATAGGAACGCACTTAGCTGATAAGTATGCAAGCTGAACTCTTATTGGGATGGCTCGGAAAGACTATTAAGATTGTCCCTGATATTAATACAGCTTTGAATAACTAAGTACGAGTAGATTCACCACCTCGCTTTGGAACAAAAGCAAACGTGGTCAAAGCAAAATTATTTGCTAACTCATCAATAGCATTGCTGGTTAGGATTCTTTATAACTATAAATAATCCTAAGCAATGCCAATATTAAATTCAATCTTGTAAAGGAAATACACGAAGTACCTCTTCAAATACCCAGTATGAAATAAATAAACCACAGTACGCGTTACACAAGCAATAACAAGATGTTCAAATAATGGTGATTAATTGGCAAAAATAGTTCAACCTATACCCATACTAAATTCAAACGGTATTAAGACATTAGAATCTGCAAGTTAGATAAATCCATTAGTCTATCCTTTGAAATATTACCTTCAGCATTCTCGTGGCACATTTGATCGCATTTCTGACTTTATTACCGCGTAATAAGATCCAAGGTTTGCACGAAATTGTAATTCTCAGAAAACCAGCTCAGATCTAAAGGTGCGCTAAAATTATGCGCGACATTCCGGTTTATTTGTGTATGTGGAGTAACATCAGGACGCGACCTGGAAGGTATTTTAATGGCAAGGGATTCCAGAGAACCGCGTCTACATGGGGATATCATGTGTCTTATGGCTTGTTAGCCATCCTTCTATTTTGGGATACCATAATGAGGTAAGGCGTAAAACGTGGACTATTTGTTGGGATGGGACAGTTGTTATCTTTCTACGAAAATAAAATGATAGTGGATGTTATAGAGGCTTAGGTATACTATGTATTTATAGATTGTCTACTAGCTTCCTTGATTGAAGTTTTTCCATAGATTAATAAAAACACCACTGCTCTAATATCCCTGAACATCGACGCACTCATCACCGAAGACTCCGAAGACTTTACCTATATTTAGATATAAATATTATGTGCTTACAACCAAACCTTTTCTTTCCTTTTGCCGTTGTCGAGTAAGTCTGTAGTCTGAATCTATAAACACGCATCAACATTCAAATTATTATCATTTCTGAAAACCAACCTGCATAAAATCAAGTGTTAATGTCATCACTGTAGTGTGTTCACGTCTGAATGTTTACAAAACGATCACGAGCCCAACATTGTGTGGATCGCATGTCTTCTTGATATATTGAGGCAACCGTCTGAGGAGTAGCTTCTTTATGCGTCATCTCATCAGCACATGTTATTTAAAATCAACCCAATATATGTTGAAAGTGACTGCATAATTCCAGATAATTTAATCTTACCACGGATGTAAACAAAAGTTGGTTCTAACAATCTTATTCAGAAACCTAACTCAATTCCATCAAATGAAATATTAACTTTATTAGGTATCTTTCATGCACCGCGGTCCGCGGCTATTACAAAATAAGTTTATGTATGTCATCTAAGCGTTCATCAAAAGCAAATTAACAAGAGCTGGAAAAAAAATCAAAATTTGCATTAAAATAAAATTGTAAAAGAACTGCGAAGGAATTGTACGTCGACGACGTCTTGAACTTCATCTGGGAAAACTAGATACCCGTATAGAATTTATAATTATTTACTTGGCGCAATATTACAGAACAACATCCGAGTAAATAGTTTTGCTACACATGAAGATCTTATATCGCAGGTAGATAGCACGGATTAATCTATAAACAGATCTTATAGATCTTACTTTGTATGAAACAGCACCACTGTTTAAATCAGTTCTAAATAGAAAGTATTTATGTAATTTACAGCAATGGGGCGCTGGATTTACAAAAAACCGATGACATAGGGGTATAAAACATTACTGCAGCCGGTTAAGTTAATAGCTTGTAAAAAACGGCAAAGGCAAATGTTAGCACCACCCAGACGTCCCCACCATTAGCATAAAACTTAAACTAACGTAGCAAACTAGCTTAACTGCAAACTTAATGCTCTAGCTCCACAGCATAACAAACACCATAAAACTGTGCTTACTGTGTTTTTGACCCGTAACTATCAGTGTACGTGCCTACGATGCTTATTTCGTTGGGAGCGCTTAACTTTGGCAAGGAAACATTTCTCTCTCTTAATGTTTTTCCTGTTTTTGCAAGTTGCCATTATGTTTGGATTTTTAAACTGTAATTATTTTACTTTACGTATGAGGTAATCTGTCTATCGGTTGTTAAGCTTTACGTAACGCGTAACGCCAGTGACGCAAATGGATCAATCCTTACTCCAAATGGCATTTTCATAACATGTTTTTTTTTCAATGTTCTTTATCTATAATCTATGATCTATCTATGTTTTTTATATTTTTTCAGGAAATCCCAACGACAAGATCCTATACGGACGACCGAACAAGCGGCGCAGTGCGTCATTCCCTGCCCCGCGATCCCTAGACCGGCGCCACTCGCTTCGGATCTTCGGCTCTTCAACTAAGTACCTCCAGAGATGCGCATCGACTAGGAGCCTGCATCATAAGCATGCGAACACGACAGACAGCTCGTCTTCCACTGATTACCCACCGAGTGTTGAATCTGCGTCGCCAAGTAAGTTTTATTTTCGAATATGCATGAAAGTAGTATTTGACGTTACATCCTGATCACAGAACTGTGAAACGTCGCCAAACGTACTCTCGTTGAAACTTTACTTAAATGTTAAGTTTTTGAACTGATTTGTAGTTATATGATTTTCCTTACTACTTATTTAATTCTAAAATATAAAGTGTATGCGACTAAAATACCTAAATGGGTACGTAACTTACCTAAGTTGGTACTTGCTAGGGTTTCGAAGTCTAAATAGGAACCCATAAAGTTTCGCCATGACCGTCTGTCTGTATGTTCACACTTAATCAGAGCTTTAGCTCGCGGACTATTAGTCATTAAAAGTTTCACGGTAATACGTATTTAGCGGCCAGTAAGTTATGAAAAAATTGAAAAAAATATTATTTTTTTCTGCTCTATACTTCTTAGGATAGGAAAATTCTGTCTTAAATATTATCTCGCATTATTTTGACTCTGCCTGACATTGTACCCTAAAATGGGACTTTAACATCAATAGCATCTTTTTATCGTTCCAGAAAAAGTGTCCCTGCTCTCCCGCTTATTCAGACGAAGCGGCCGCAGCAAGCAGACGCGGGCGATGAGCTCATTCTCTGCCCAGTTCCCCCCCACCGAGTGGTTCAACAACAAAGCGGTGCACTTGCATTGCGTCGCCACGCAAACTAACTCTAAGGTAAGAACCTTGTAACGGGAATCATAGTTTGCAATAGCTCAATATCTTCAGTATTTCTTCTTATAAGCTGGAAAGTTAGCGTTCGGACGCGTCATGTAGTTGTTAAGGTATTGGAAATATAGTTTATAAGAACGACTTTCTGACCAATCTCCAAGTATTTGAGTACCTAGAGTAGAGTAGATCTGAAGATAAAGGATCTGAATTACATGCCTTGCAATACATAGTCATCAACCTATTGAAATCTGCCTTAGTGTGGATCATGCCTACTTTTAATTTTCATAACACGTTGTTTCCCCTTTTTCAGGAGTCACTGCAGAGTCAAACCTCATTCGTCTCATCATACTACGACGGTTCAGAAATAAGTAATCGGTCGTCGACGCTGCCAAGAAGGCACAAGCGACACCTCTCCACAGAATCGGGCATTGCTGGTTCTGTTGGCTACGATCACTCGCCGCTAAGGCAATCAAGCCCAAGCTCTGGAAGCCTTCCGAGGTCAACACTAAGCAGAAGTTCTACCAATAAAACTATCCTCGACCACTTTGGGTCCCCGCAAAGACACAGCGATCCGAAACTGAGAGATAGTCTGAACGGAAGCCTCAGAAGGGGAGACTACTCCAACTCAGACCACATAATGACCACAAGTGGCCCATCTAGTTTAGAAAGCGCAAGCACGCATCGAACGCCAAGGAAAGATTACAAAAACGGGACGTCTGATCCCAATTCTTTAATAAAAAGGAGCTACCACACGAGTAGCAGTGGTCATTCCAGTCTCGAGTCGCACATTTCTGACCGAACGCTAAAGCCTTCGCCTAGTCATAGCAACGCGCAGGGAGCTCCAGGTCTTAGCAGAGCGCAGTCCCTCGTCAAAGTACAAAGTCTTCAAAGCTCCCCAAAAAGCCTTCACAAGTACAGAACCAAACCGCCAATGGTCGGCGGGGAAACGAACGGTAAAAGCACGTCACCCAAAAACTCGCCAAAAAACTGTCCAAGCACACCCAAAAAAACCGCTACCCCTTTGCATAATAAAACTTTAGGACCTAAGGTGGAGAACCCCTCAACGACGATGTTAGCGAGTTCCAATTCTAACAATTCAATCACACTAAAAGTTACCACGAATACCATGTCTCAAAACGGTGGTGGCACTAACACCAAAGTCTATGTACAGAACTCCCCCGTAAGGTCCGTCATCACCTTCGAGAACGGTAAGGTCACCGAGACCAGCAACGGAAGCAATATCTACATTATCAACGACGACAGGCAGGTGGTCTCTGTATCCCAAAACGGAACTTCGAACCAAACCACAAAAAACCCCAAGGAAACTTCGTTTGACGTCAGCGTAGAAAAGAATAAGCAAATTTACAAAGAATCTGAGCCGATACGAGTGCAAGAGAATAAATTCAATAAGAATTCGATTAATGATACGGGTATGAATAATAATCGAAAGCTCTCATTGCAAATCGGCGGAGGTGTAACTAACAACAATAGTTTTGTGTACAAAAACCAGTTAAATAATACGACTGAAGCAGCTTCGAACCCGGCTTCTCCTGCCATTCATAACAACATACATAATGTAGAAACCACTGCCAACAGCAACCCCTCGACGCCCACCAAGAGTTACGACAATATCATCGGATCTATGGGCAGTCTGCGGTACCAGAAGAATTCTCTATCATCAGCGAATGGCCTTCAAACGAATATAAACTCGAACAGCGAGTTGAAAAGCGTCGATTTGTTGAAGAAGGCAGCGGCATTGCAAATGCTGAACGGCTTACCGAACGTGAACAACAGAATGAGTACAGACTCAATAGCGAATCTTTTGACGAAAGCGATCGATCAGAAGCCAACGGTTTTAGGCTCGGAGCCAAACTTAGCCAAGAACCAAGATCAGATAAAGGATATAAACATGTCCGCAGAGAAAATAAATTGTTTGGAGAACAATAAGAAGCGGTACAGTTTGAGCCAAGAAAGCAAGAAGGAGAATCAAGATTTTTACAACTTCCCGAGCTTAAGCGATTTGAGCTTTAACTTTACGAGCTTAGCGGCCCAGAAGATATTAAAAGGAGTCAGTATTAACAGTGTGGATACGCTCGTTGAGCTGAACATGGCTGCTAACAGCGCAGAGAAGCAAAACAACCGAGACGTAGCAGCAGTCTGCACGGATTTTGGCCTTGTATAGTTACTTAATTATTATGTCTAAATGTATAGTAGTGTTAACAAATATCATAAGCTAGCATAACTTATTGGTAACTACATTATATAACATGCTTTAGGTAAGCACTATATTTTAATTACGAACTTATTTAAGATTTTGTACTCCCTCTTACGGAATTATCTTCCCAATATATCCCCGTACATTTGTTTGACTACTAACTTAACGAAAATCAATTTAGAAATGTAATGCAGTATTCATAATCATATTTGGATTAATTCTTAGATTGTAGCTCACTTTTGAGACAATAAAATTAAACTTTGAAGTGGCCTAAACACCTATGAGTGCCTAAAATAGTATTTATAATCATGTAGTCATGTAATTCACTATTCTATCATCACATTTTATATAAAACTACGTTTAAAAACTCTCCCTAGCACTTTTCATGTGCCATCACATAATCCAGTGAAGAAGTCGAGTACAAACTAGAATAACCTTTTTCCATAACAGATTCCATCCAAAAATGGGAATTTATAGGAATTGTAAAATGTGTATGTCATTATAAGTGCCATAAAAACCATAGTATTACGCTTTGTGGGCAGTAAAAATGGAAGGCTTGCGTAGGTATTTTGTTATTTGGAAAATTAATTTTCTAAATTATTATTACCCTAACTGACCCATTTTCAAAATTCTGTGAACATCTAAAAGTAAATTATATCACTATATACAAATAAATCCATACCTAAAATGAACGAAATTACTATCAAGACAGACATAGGTACCTTACACCAGTTAGGTTGGTTAGGGTAGACTACCTGTTGTTAATAACGTTGAAGACTTATTTGGCTAACTATAAAACATTGTGTCTCATATCTGTCTTCCCAACTTTAACTGTGCAAGCCTTATGGATTTGATTGGGACTTGGTCATTTATCACTAAAATTGCTGTACTCGAAGTATGGAAGCAAAGGGTATATTTATTCATTAGGGATTATAATCAGAAGTCAATGCATATTAGTTTAAATATCATGTAACGCCATTTGTAAAAATATTAACAAATATAAGTTGATGCTTTATGTTCTTTGTTTTATTTAACTCTAACTTCTTATGAGAGAAAAGACAGGTTTGCTTGCGTGGTACACAGATAATTCGATATTTATCGATCGATCGATATATATTCGATCGATTATTCGATATTCGAAAACACTTTCAAGGTTACGTTTGTTCAATACAAGAGCTGTTATCAAATATTTAACATTTTGCATGGGTGAGTCATTTATGAGTCAGAATATACGATGAATATCGATCACAGACTTTATTGTTTCATCCAAATCCGTGCAGCCATTGATCAATCATTAAGTTACAAACAAACATTCTCATTTATAATATTGGTAGTAGGTAATATAATATAAGTAATATAAATATTCTGTGTGTGTGTTTGTAATTAAACTCCTCCTAAACGGCTAGACCGATTTTGATGATTACTTAGATATAACATTTTTTTTTAAATGCGCGGGCTAAATTGCGAACGTGACAGCTGGTATAAAAGATTATGAAACTGTTATGTCAGGCACTGTTTGCCCAAACAGTGCCTGACATTAAACATTGTTAATGTTTATAATCAATGAAAAATGTACTATATGATATTCATTGGATAATAAAGGTTTTAATAATATGTCAGGCACAGACTGAAGGTTTATGTGGAGTATCCCTATGATTTAACAAGGTTGCCTAACTGATTTGGCCATGAAGAATAAATTTCCTTCTGGCCAACTAGTATGGGCATAATCATAACCTACCTACCTAGCCACAAAGAAATTTAGTCAAATTTGCCAATCAGTTAGGCAACCCAGTTAGATGTGATGCAAGCAGTTTGCTTCTCTGTAATCGTGAATAAAATGAATAACTATTCTTCTTTACCTTATTCGAAGAAAATATTATGAATAGTTTAACCAAGCATATACTTGCACAATTCATGCACAGTGAAAGCTTTCGAAGTCAGTAAGGTGAAGAATGAATGTTAAGAATTATGGTCAGGACCTAAACCAATTAAACACTGTCTAAATAGCATGGCAACAAAATTTTTGGCCTTTTTTTGTTGCCTAGCCATGCTAGGCTATGAAATTTGGCAAGTAATACCGTCTTATACTATAAGTACAGGGAAAAATCTGAAAACTATACATTTGTAATTAAATAAAAAAAAACAGGGTCTTTATGCAAGGAACTGCGGTCCAAATTTTGAATTGAGTTAACTGTGTAATGTGGCATATCATACTAAAATGACTTCATTAGCACAAGCTTAAACAGATTTTAAATTATTTTTAGTTTTATAGTTTAGTTTTCGGTTTATGAAGAAGAATAAAAAAAAATATAGGTACTTACCTAATCATTTTAATTTTAATTGCATGTACTACAAATTTGATTTTCGGCCTAGAGAGCTATGTTGGGTGTTTCACTACGTGATAAACCAGCAACCAGGAGATCTGTAGAAGAACTAAAGTCACCGACATAGCACTCAAAATTTGCAAGTTGAAGTGGCAATGGGCAGGCCATATAGCTTGCAGAACTGATAACCGTTGTGGAACAAAAGTTCTCGAATGGCGACCAAGGACAAGAAAACGAAGCGTAGGATGACCCCCCACCCGATGGACTGACGACATTGTAAAGATTGCAGGAAGTTGGTGGATGGAGAGGGCTCAAAATCGTTCTTTCTGGAAATCTATTGGGGAGACCTAAGTTCAGCAGTGGACCTCATAAAGGCTGTTATGATGATGACCAACAAATTTGTATGGAACCCTCGGTGGACGAGTCTGACTCGCACTTGTCTGGTTTATTTCACTGTGCTGAGCCCAACATCATTTTTGTCATTATTGGTTTAATTGAAGTAATTTTTTTTCTGTTATTAGGATTTGAATTCATATACCCATACCCTTGCCCTTGCCATGACACTAAGAAATTCTAGCAGAATAAATATCATTCAGTGCAGCATAAACACATAACTTACATAGAAATATAGTATAAATAATAGGGAAATGTAGATGGAATGTAGGTGGAATAGAATAATATTATTTTAAAATTGTGACCATTCAAATATTTATTAGTCAGGTTGCTTTAAATACAACAAACACTTAGAAAAAAATTGTAAAATATAAAATTTCTGAACATACCTCTACAAAAATATACTAGATGTTCAGGCTATGAGCATTTAATGGTGCTGTGTTCCATGAGATCAGTAATCTGAGATGGTTCAGTTTCTGTCTGACTTTTGATTGAGTTCATCCAGTCGTCGGTTGGATCAGGCTTTTTCACTTCTGCATCAGACTCGGAGCTATAACTCTTTTCCTCATCTGTAACCTCTGGGCATTGTTTCATTACTACACTATTATCATTACACTTTACAGGGGTATTGGGCGGATTCAAGTCTCTAAACTTTTGTGACACTTCTTCACTTTTTATATTTACATAGCACACACAATCATTTGACTCTGTTATCTGTTTTAAAGCTGCTTGTTCTATTTCCAAATTCTCGATACTGGTATTTTTTGTAGCCTCTTCGATAGCCTTGTAGGAGTACATGTGATCGTCTTCGGGATTCACGTAATCTTCCAAGGAGAAAGTTTTACTGTCAAAATTCAATTTCTCAAGATCGATAACACCATAGTTGCAAATGCTATTTAATAATGCGGTCTCATTTTCAAAGCTTATTCTGATGTCTTGAACACAGTTTCTCGTTAAATCATTGTCGTCCTGGCATTGTTTACTTAGAGCATCGAGTTGCCGTAATGTTTTCAACTCCCTCGCTTTCAAAGAAGCATAAATCCGCATAAATGAGGTCCTCACAGTTGCCTTTATCTAGAAATAAAAAGATTTGTTAGATATTATTGCTTTTATTTATCCAGTAATAATTCAATATTAGGATTTTACTCACGTTTTCTATTTTTTTATCAAAATCGTTCGCATCACACATGTTTACATTTGTGTTTTTTTTGTCTGATGAAGAAAAGAAAATTTGTTGATGGGTAGTTGTTTGATTTTGACATGACATAGACAGTTAAATGGCTTTGTTTGTACATTTGAGACTGAAACTTGCCATTGCAGTGATCATTTTTCTCCTATAAGTCTATAAGTTTTCAAATAATAGGTACCGATAATATGGTTTTACTGGGTTTTTTAGAAAAGTCAGTCTACCAATATAAGTCGTCCAAGCGATGAAGCTGTACCAAATTTTTTTGCACAGTTTTGGTTTCAATGTTCAAATTTCGTATCAAAGATTTTTGCAGTTAGCACGAGCGCTTTTACAATTTACAATTTGCACAGAATTACTGTGTTCACGTGTTAGTAGTACATTTCTTGTGTTTGCTGTTTATTTTCAGCTACGCACCCTTTTTGGGTATGTGAACATGCTTGGCGTTCCAAAATTGTAAACCAGTTCAAAATCTTTTATTTTGTATGCCAAGGTACCTACACTGTAGTTACATATAAGTAGTAAAGTAAATGTTAAAAAGCAGTCATCTAGATTATTATAAAATAAGTAACTACATTATTTAGTTAAGAACCTATTCGATACGTATGTATTCATCTTCATCGATTCACTATAAGGTATTATTAGGAAATAATTATCAGATAAAGAACATATGTTGAGATGAGTTTTGCTCTGACTAGACTTGGCTAAAATACTTCCTAAAACAAGGATCATAATATAAGAAGCGTTGGGACAAAACAAATTTCTTGCCGGATTATTGAAGAATGGGCTTGTTAGCTTTGTTTCAACTTGATTTGACTCCTAAGTTATGTCTTCTTCACGTCTTGATATCTCTAAAAAGTAGTCCAAAAAAGCTTTTCCAATCTTATGAAAGTTTTTTAAACTGTGCTAATATTTATCCAGATAACTATCAAAGGAGCACTAAAAGTATTTGTTTCTACTATGCTTTACTCTTTTCAAACTGTAATTATGGCAACACAGTGTGTTTTAAAAAAAATGTTATTGATTTTCTAGATTTAGCCTTCTTGTTCGGTTTCGGTTTGTTTGTTCGTTCGATTCGTTCGTTTGACAAGTCGATGGCTGGCTGGAAAAAACAATTAATTTCGTGATATTGAAATAAAATAGACGCCAGATTACGGCAGTCTCGTGCTAAATTGTGAAGTGTTTTATTGCGAGTTTTCTCAGCCATGAGCGAGCTGAGACACCGACGCGGAGAGGGTGACGGCAATGATAAAATGGAAAACGCTGGAGAATCAGATCATGTAAATTGCTAGTTATTTTGTAATTTTATAAATTTTATGATAAAACCTGTTTCATGAGTTCAAAGTTATTTTTATTTTCTGCGGTTGGTTATTAGGTGGATTCGGAGGAAGAGAAGAACATAGAAGAGAAGTATGTGGATGAAATGGCGAAGAACCTTCCGCAAGGGA
Organism: Lampropteryx suffumata; assembly: GCA_948098915.1. Classification (NCBI taxonomy): domain Eukaryota; kingdom Metazoa; phylum Arthropoda; class Insecta; order Lepidoptera; family Geometridae; genus Lampropteryx; species Lampropteryx suffumata. Next base: position 17,412,564 of record OX402547.1, read on the forward strand.
CCGACAAGACCCCTGAAATCCTTGATTCTGCACTCTCTGGTCTATCTACAAGGTAATCCACTTTTACGAAATGCTCGCACAGCTTTGAACTCTAACAATGATGACAAACATGGGCTTACAAACAAAATGTTTGTACAAAGCAGCTTTAAAGTAATGGTTGAATATTTAATTCATCAGCTCTGAGAAATGAAAAGGTGAATTATAAATTTAAAGTTATTTATATCCAGTTAGGTACTTTGAGGTTGAGAAAGCTAAATACAATATCAAAACTATACAGACTTTTATTAGGAATAAGTACCTACCCATGATTGCTTCCGTTTTATGTACATTTATGTTTTAATGTACTCACATCATCAACATTTTCTTATTCAACTCTATGTGAGGTCACCACAACATGTTTCCATCTTCCAGTCCCTTTTATCAGCTGTCCAGTCAGTACCTGTTTGTTCCCCTAGTACCCCAGTATACCTAATCATCCATACCATCTACAATATGCTTTGGAACTACCTAGCAGTATTTTAAATATATCTACTTGTACCTGGGATTTTATTGGAAGGAGAAAGAAAAAAAAATGTATTCAATAAAATCATTTTGAATTGTCTTCATATGTTTACTAGGTGACCTCCTATCGCCAGTTCAGAAGAATGAGGCAAAAAATTTGTCTGGTCTTAACACTTTTTTGTATAATCCTTGCTACTTTTGTTACGAAGTTGAGGTAGAGCAGTTTTATTCTAAGCTTTTTTGTCATCTAAATAATCTGATGTTTTATATGCTTTATGCGACTGTTTTTTTCATTCTTACGTTCTTAAATTTACTAATTAACATATCAAGCACATTGCTTAAGACCTTGTAAAAGAAGGGCCTTATTTAAGATTTAGCGAGCCTAATAGTGGGAACAGAGGGTTTCTTTTTGTTTCTAGTGTTAATATTATGATCATACATTAGATTTTCATATATATACTGGCACTCATAATGTTTCCACCCCACTCATACTGTACATACATCTCAACAGAACCCGATCCTTTCTTCCTGTTACACAATCCTTGAAATGTACATGCCCAATGAATTGTTTAATTGGTTTAAGGTTTAAACACTAGTTTTCTAACAAATCACCAATATAGATGGAGGAATTGGGTGATCCGCGGGATCTTCACCTGGCTGATGATTGGAGCGTTCTGCCTGCTGATCTATGGAGGACCTCTGGCTCTTATGATTACTGTAAGTAATCATAATTTTACCAATGTCTATTTATCATAGATCCATCTGCAAATAACCTTAAGTTTGGAGTGAAAAAATGCCGCTGTTTAGTGGCTTGGCTAGCTACTTGTCAATTGAAAGAAGATTGTAACCTTCAATATTTTGCTTCCAAATTTAATTTTTTAATTGTTTCTGAAGTTATTGTTAAATCTATATTTTTACTATGAAATAAGGTAGTTAACCAACTATCATCTTTAGCTGATATTGTTGTAGCTTGCATCTTAAACTTCTCATTGAAAGGTGAAAGGATTAAAATACCTCTTCAACTAATAGGTACCAAGAAAATAAACATATTAAAACATTACCCTTTAATATGTAGTTACATATATGATTTTATTCTGACAAAAAACGGGTTTTTGAGCGCCTTCGCCGACAACACGCGTCAAGGTCATTTGCCCAAAGAACTGCTTTAAATACTAGTATCAAAACAAAATCACTCTAACCCTTAGGCTTAAACTCAGAGATTAAGCTAACTCTTCCCTGAATCAAATCGTATTAAATTATACCTAACGGAAACATACGTTCATCCGTATTTTTTCGCCTTTTCACGAACACCAGGAGACACGGAAATCAGACTCAAATAATTAGAGCCCTTAATAAAAAAAAAACAATTCACCAACCAGTAGGAGCTTGAAGAACCACTATTTTGAAAAATAAGTAACACGATAGAATGAAGGCCTGTGGCTCTAGATAATACCTTACGCTTCGTTTTCTTTCACGTTAACACCTCCGCGGAATATCAATTGTATGGAAATAACATTAGCTCGTAATATGTGAATAAAGCGTTGTCAAGTATCAAATATCAAGCTTAAAATATGACACCGAAATAACAGAAGTAAACATCGCTCAAAACAAACTATATAATGGGTAATAATAATAAACCTAGTGTTTCCGTGATAATAGGGCACCGCATCATGCGTTAAAAATAGCAAAGCAGTTAAATGTGGAGAACAAAAGTTAATTAGTTATACATAAGATAAGCAGGTAGGTAAGGAAACAATAATAAAAAAAATATGAAAGCATTAAAATAAAAATACTACGGACTACGGATTTGTCTAGACCTCCTGATCTAAAGTTTCAATAAAAGCAGGTAATACATAAAATACGTGAAATGTCCAGCAATATTTTATTTATTTATTTATTACTCACAAAAGTGACAGATTGTATATAAGCGTTAATTTGCTAGGCATAAGGTGGTCTAAACAAGATCGACAAAGGTACCTGTATAGCGTTTCTGCTGCCGTCTTTCCGTACAATGTGATCTTTCCACAAAGCCGTTAGCGTTGGAAAACTAACCGTGAGGCTGTTGTCTAGACCATCTGGTTAGTGAAAACTGGGGTTTGCTGAATAAATAATAAGAATATTGCCGGAAATTTAACACAGCATCATTTGGCCCCAAAGTCAGCAGAGCTTGTGTTATGGGTAGGTACCTCATGACTGATATACTACTTATAGACATATTTTTTGTAAATACATATTATACATAGAAACACCCAGACCCGAGACAATACAGATCATACAAACATTTGTCCCGCGGCGGGAATCGGGCCCGCAACCTTCTGCGTCTCGGGTATTTACCCACTGAGTCACAAAAGTCGAAAAGTCAAAGCTTAAAGTAGATTCTTGTCTCAATAGTAGGATTCTTGGATCAAACCTAATCATACCCATTTTTTCAGGTACTCTGTGTGCAAGTGAAATGCTTCGAGGAGATTATCAACATCGGCTACGCTGTGTACCGAGTGCATGGACTACCGTGGTTCCGCTCCCTATCCTGGTACTTTCTGCTGACTTCCAACTACTTCTTCTATGGAGAGAACCTCATTGATTACTTCGGTGTTGTCATCAATAGAACGGTAAGTTAAGACCTTTAAGAACGGTAAGACCGGTAAGACTTGATAAGTGATCTGAAAATTTACATATTCTTAAATTGTTCTATTGTTATTTGGAGCTTCTGCCTTGTATTAACTCAAATGCTACTTAATGAAACTTAATGCTACTAAATATGAATGTTTGTATAGATCTTTATTTGTTAGTCAGTCACTCAATAAACCGGATCGTATGTTTCTTGTCAGTTCTTCTCAGACTTGGGTTAGGAATTGGCACCTCAATTCTACCTGGCGTTAAGACGATTCAAGGCGATCCAAGATTATATTTGAATTTGTATTTTATGATTCTTAAATAATTACAGAAATGTACAGAATAATATACAACAATATAAAATACATGTGAAACAGTAGAGCTATCTAAGGACCGTTCAAAACGATCTATAGATGGCTCAACTGATCCAGATCACTGCCAGAGGGCAACGTTCCCAAGACACTGGCGGCATTGCCACATTGAATGTTAAGGATACACGAGTCAGCGGCACAAACTCGTTAGTGGGCGCAGCTAAAATGAATGCTATTTCACCTAGCTTAGTGTGAGAAAAGGATAGAGATGAGCAGTAAGGAGATAGCGTGTTTATAATTTCGAGTCATATGATCAGATTAATCTATGATTTCTAAATACATAAAACGATTGCGTAAAAATAATGAATAGACCTTTGTCTCAAGGGTTCTCATGAAAAAACTACTGAGCTCTTGAATAAATAATCTATGCTTGTATCGGAATATTTTTTTAGTTTGCGCACTCCGTTTGTTATTTATTCACACCTAAAGTTGGGCTAAAATCAGCGATGAAAAACGTTTTTTTTTAGTCTTGTATTTTTCAAATCCATATTATTTTTACAATTCTGCATTGATACAAGCATAGATTATGACAAGACAAATTTATATCATTTTTAGTTTGGGTTGTTCAACATCAGACGATGGCGTGATCACCCTTCGACGTTTGTATGGAAAGATAATCGACTTGTTCACTCTTAATGCTAATACTCTGAACCAGATAAGAGTCAGCTCTTGGGTCACGCAATGTCCAGCCGCCAGCGGCCGTGAAATAATTTTTAAAACACGGTGGAACATATAATATATTTGGACCTAGACAAAAATAGTATCTACGTACCACGCGTGCAAAGCCGCGAGTAGAAGCTGTTAAACTATAATTACCTACATGCATATAATGATACGTACGTTAATACGTAACAGTTATGTAATGCAGACATGTTAAGCCTAGCTACCAATCAATGCTAATCTAAGATTAACGCCGACCTAATCAAAATACCTACTATTTTGATTAGCTTGTATTTTCGTGAGGTCAGCCATCTTTTTATTGAATTTATTTTATGTTTCTAAAGACCACTATGAATCCTTATCGCCATATCCATGTTTGTATGTCTTTCTGTCTGCCTTTCTGTCCGCCTTTCTGTCCGCCTTTCTGTCCGCCTTTCTGTCCGCCTTTCTGTCCGCCCCTTATAAGAGCTCGCATATATTTTAATGCTATCGTTATTAAACTTATAACCCCTCCCCCCCTCTCTTTGCTTCGCGATTTCGACAGATCGGTAGGTCGGGGTTTAAATAGAATGTTTGATTTTTGAAGTGATAACTTCTTATGGGAGGATAATCCGCTTCGTTACGTAACGCGTTACGGCGCCAGTCTGCCTGGCTTACCTTTCTCACGCATACGGCAGCGGTAGGCAGGCTCCTACCCTCTCCCTCTAACCCACAGCGCTAGTTAGATTAGTTTAAGTTATCACTTCTGTCGGGCGTCCCGAGACGCACACGTTTTTTTGTTTTGAATGAAACTTTTGCCTATGACCACCCAGTACTATAAGTACCTATAAGTTTTATAGATCGAGTAAATTACACCAGCGCTGTTATAGATAGCATTACTGTTATGATTATTGCTATGATAGCAATAAAGACTTAACAACGCTTGAATTGTTGAACCAATAAGTTGGCATGGCTATGTAATGAGTGATTCATCCATTGTTTCCATTTGGGGACTAACAATGACCACTACTAAGTAATCATGAACTCGAGTCAAGTTCATGCATTTTAAATTTATTTAAACATCGCATAAGACCAAGCTTGTTGAAGGAGTTCATAGGACTCCCGAAAAATTTGCCACGCACACTCCGTATTTTTGGTATGACAAGTATATACCCACCTTGGTGGGTAAATTCGTAGAGCAGTGCCGCGCCAGACGAGATAGAGTTACGCGATTGAAGAAGACGCACTATGTATGTAGGTATACTCATTACTACTAATATTATTAATGTGAAAGTAACTCTGTCTGTCTGTCTGTATGTTTGTTACGTTTTCACGCCTAAACCGCTGAACCGATTTTGATGAATTTTGTTATAGAGATAGATGGAACCTTGGAGACAGACATAGGCTACTTTGTATGTAGGTACCACGCGTGCGAAGCCGCGGGCAGCAGCTAGTATTATATAATGTCAGGCACTAAGCGCTTGTGTCCACTGAATTGCACTGTGTGGCGTCGTAGCATAATTAGCTATTTATATAAATATTTTCATACAGTTAGCCTTCCATACCTTTTCTTTATTGATAGTTTTTCTGTGATATAGCGACTGAATGCACTCCGAAGTGCGACAACACTCAGCAGGCTTATACGTATGTAACGCGATATCATTATCTATGCAATTACAGAAGCCAGCCGCTGCTTGTTACTAGCCTGTCGCTCACCTACAGGCGTAAATATTTCAATAGTAAAGATAATTATACCTGGTGATAGGACTTCACAGTAAGAGTCGGTCTTGGTGGGTATCTACTACCGCAATTCTGCCCTCAAGCAGTAGTATGCAAATATTTGTCTCGGGTCTGGGTGTTTCTATGTATGTATTTACAAAAAAAGTATATAAGTAGTACCCATAACACATGCTCTGATTACTTTGGGGCCAGATGATGCTGTCTGAAATGTCCGGTATTATTATTATTATATTACTGTGTTTAGGTTGTTGAAAGCTAAAAATTAAACTCTGTATTTATTTTGAGGAAAATAAATTAAGGAAGTTTTAAGAATATTAAAATACAAAATGTCATTAACATTTTAAAATAAAATGGTTAAGTTACGTTTTATTGTACTGACTACTGACCTTATTTCCGCCGTCGACTGACTCCATAATTTTAAATAATAAATATAAAATACTTACCTGTATAAAAGTCACCAGCAGCCCAAACTAAACCACCTATGTAGGTCTTAGGTTAATGCGTAATTTCGCCATATTCTGTTAGTTAATCTTTTAATGGACTGTTATTGGTAATTGAGTGTTCAAACAGACCCTTACAAGTGATACGAAACAAGTACATGACCGATAATGACATTTTGTTCGGCTGTTTTTAAATTTGGCATGGGATACAATACATTAACATTCTTGTGATTTTGATGCCTTATTAACAGACTGTTACAGTAACTAACAGATAATTACAGTATCTAACAGACCGTTACAGTAATTAACAGACTGTTACATTAACTAACATACTGTTACAGTAACTAACAGACTGTTACAGCAATTAACATTCTGTTACAGTAACTAACAGATTGTTAGACTAACATACTGTAACAGTTTACCATGATATATGAGTTTTTCTGCTTCTCGATATTTCGGCACAGTTGCATGCGCCATGATCACGAGAGTAGGGGTAATGTTCACAGTAAAATACTGAGAAAGAGGGTAGACCGTTTTGTCTGCCAATAACATCCACCCGCAAAGACTTCAGTTTATCTCGTGATCATGGCGCAAGCAAATGTGCCGAAATATGGAGAAGCTGAAAAACTCATATATCATGGTAAATATCCCGTTTTGAGTGAAAATTATGAGCAAAACCATGATAGTTTTAAAAGTTATATACTGTAACAGTAACACGACAGAGTGTAAACCTGTCGAAACGTCGGGAAAAATAGGTAAATAAACGCGATAAATACCCGTTAATATTTATAATAATACCTCTAAGCAGTAGCAGGCATTTCTGTGTTTAGGTTCGAAGGGCACTAAAACAAAAATGACTGGGCGAATACATAAAATATCTAAGTCTTAAGGTCGGCAACACGCGTTTGATGCCTCTGGTGTTGCAAGCGCACATAAGTTACGTAAATCCTTACCAAATACTGGGTCGTATTTATATATATTTTGAAACACACGCCCACACAGATATAAATAACATAGTATAGCATAGCAGGTACACAATCATCTGAAAAATAAAAGTTGTTAAAGATTAGAAGTATGTGTGCTTAACTGCCTACTCTACACCAACCTTGTATGTGTTTGCTAAAAAAACCAAGTCTCAGCTCTATGCTACTTCACATACATCAAATAAATAATGCCGGACATTTCACACATCACCTAGCCCCAAAGTAAGCAGAGCTTGTGTTATGGGTACCACATGATTGATATACCACTTATATTCTATTTTTTTTTGTAAACACATTACGTATTAATTTTCACTCAAAACAGGATATTTACCGTGATATAGGTATGAGTTTCCTGCTTCCTGATATTTCGACACAGTTGCATGGACCATGATCACGAGATAAACTGAAGTCTTGCGGGTTGATGTTATTGGCAGACAAAACGGTCTACCATCTTTCTTAGTCTTTTACTGCGAACATTACCCGTACTACCGGATTCAGTGAAAATTATGTTCATAACCGTGATAGTTTTAGAAGTTACATACATATTATATATAGAAACACGTAGACAAGAGACAAATACTTGCAGATCATACAAATTTATTTCGCGGCGGGAATCGAAACCGCAACCTTTCGGGCCTTGGCCTACTGCGCCACAGAGGTCGTCAGAAGTATCACAGAAGTATAAAAAAAAATTAATAACCTGAGGTCAAAATAAAACCCGATTGTTATCAAAATCGTGGAGTACGATTGGCGTTTACCTCTAACGTTGTCGTTAAGCGTGACTGTCCAAATTATGTATGTACGTACTTATATCTATTTTACTAATATTATACATACATTTTTGTATGCGTTTGTGTAGATGTTTGAATGATTTTGGTTCATATGGCTCGATCTTCGTGACTACTGAACGGGTTTTGGATGAGACTTGGTTATTTTTTGACCTGGGATATCATGAAGTCGGAACTTTATATAAATACAAATAAATAATGCTGGACAGTTCATTTGAAATATTTGCAGATCATTCAAACATTTGACGACCTCTGTGGCGCAGTAGGCAAGTGTCCGGCTGAGAGAAATGTTTATATGATCCGCAAGTATTTGTCTCGGAGTCTGGGTGTTCCTATGTATAATATGTATGTATTTACAAAAGTAGTATATCAGTCATGTGGTACCCATAACACAAGCCCTGCTTACTTTGGGGCCAGGTGATATTGTGTGAAATGTCCGGCATTGTTATTATTATTTATCTTTTATACAAATATTTAACGTGAGACGCAAACTCACAGTGCCATAGTGATCGTTATCGTTTTATGTAGGTACCACTTGTGCGAAACCGCGGGTAAAAGCTAGTGTACAATAGATAACAAATGAAACTATCCATTGTCAGATCAACGATCATACGTTATTCTGATAACTGATAAGCTTCAAGTGCCATATTTTCATAATATTTATATTTGTAAGTACTACTTTCTGCCCGCGGCTTCGCATGCATTGTACTTATTTATTTATCGTAATATAGGATTCTCAGGTATTAATTTACCATCTATCATATTAGTAAGTGTATGTTTATTGCGTGTATTTGTTTTATATAAGTAACTTAAATTTCATAATTTAGTGCACCCCGACCAATCTTTCAAATAAGTTAAGCTTCTCTCTATCCAAAGGTTGTCTGGAAGAAATCGCTTCCTTTGCTTTAAGACCGCCCACTGTTCATAATTTTTTTTCAGAAGTAAATGTAGTTATCAAATATTTAGTTTTAAGATGTACAATAAAGAATTTTCATTTATTCATTTATTCACATTATTAACTAGTTTAGCGTTGAAGTAAGTTTTGTCCTTGTTGAATAAAGATGACAACAGATTTTAACAACTCATTAGCTATGACCTTAATTCTGTTGGCACCAACCTAACTAATTTTAGCTAAAATTAGGTTTAGAAGTGTCAAATGTCACTTTGGAATTCTACTGTCACCAACTTATCCTAATTTAATTAAGCGTTCCTAATTTAGTTAGATGGTACCATGCGAATAGGTTTTACAAATGCTATGTAATAGTCCGATCAATATAGACATTTAAAATAACAATAATTCCCGGAGAGCCAAATATTGGTGGAGAGCTGGGGTATTAAGAAAACTCTTAAAAAAAAATCATAGAGACCATTTTTGTAGAGAATTTTAAGATTTACAACTTTGGTTTAAGGTTTTTTTTGATAAAACTTACCGTTTTCGAGAAAAATCCAAAAAACCTCAAATTTTGACCTTTGACCCCGAATAACTTTTGTAGCACACATAGGATCGATGGGGATTTTTAAAACATTATTTGTAATGGTAAACCCCAGCTCTCCACAAATATTTGGCTCTCCGGGATTTTTTGTTATTTGACCACTATTTGTTCGTCTAAATTGACTGGACTATAAAATATACTAACTAAAATATATTATAGACTAAAAATAAAACTAAAAAGAAATCAGACTTCATTGAATAAAAAATTGAGTCGATAAAAATTCGAGACCATAACAATTTATCCTTTAATTAACCCTTGGTATGTGGTTGGGTGTGGGTATGTGTTTATTTTACGCTTTTTAGTATATTATCATTTTATCATTATTCGAAATAGATAAACTGGAAAACCACAGGAAAGCAAAATACTAAATTTCGTTTGCTCGGTTGACTTATTTTTTCCAGTTATTTTGATATAATAATCAAACTACTGAACCGATTTTGCTAAATTTCTATGGGACCAATCGGAAAGTATATCCCTTCACATGAACAAATATTTTTTAAATAGGTTAAAATGACGGAGCAACAAAAATAAAAAAAAACATGTGTGCAATTCACACGTGGTAGAAGTGAAACCTTCAAAAATTTTGAGCACAACGAGAACCACGAATATAATAAACACGTATAATACACCACACCTACATGCCCCTTCTCTGTCTATTTATAGTCCAGTCCATCCAACGGTTGCATGGTAGAGATCGCTATTAGCGATAAGGCCGCCCATTGTATTGCCTTAAATAAGTTTAAGTTTAAGTGTCGATTTTCGTTTCATCGACTTTCAAATCACAACGATGCTAAAGAAGTTTTCACTTAAAAAAATCAACCGAATTGAGAACCTTCTTCTTTTATTGAAGTCGGTTAAAAATACAGCAAATGTCAGTTACTCCGTCAAATGTTTACGACTATTGATATTATAAGTTTATTAAACTAGTCTAGCCATAAACCTCACTTAGCTGCACGATAGCATGATCCAATTACTATAATCATTAGCCTGATATTTATATACATTACCGTAACGTTACCGGCCATTATGCTAATCATCCGTGGCCATCATAACATCAATATTAATATTATAAACTAGATTACCCGCGACTTTGTCCGCGCGGTTATAATAAGTGCGTAGTGCACGAATTTCTTCGATACAAAAATGAAACATACCTACTATGATTTACGCATATCCTGTACTTACAATACTTCCTCATTTGGCCCCTAAACATGTGTCCATTTATTTTCTATCGAAATCAAGTTTCAAGAAAATCGGACCACGCATTAAAAATCCCATATAAATCGATAAGCCTCTTTTTTATGATACCTCAGCCTGTAACTTGAAAAATAAGCTGACATAAAGCGAAAATAAAATATTACTGCATATCGTCACGGTAATAAAAATACCTATTTAGGTGTAAAAACTCTTGAGTGTATTGTTAGGTAAATAGAAAAGTATGTAGGTATATTATTTAGTAAATATAATATATCTTTGTGGCCGTGGTGGTTCCGCCATAGAATATGACCCCTCCATCTCTTCCCGTGGTTGTCGTAAATGGCGACTAAGGGAACACACACCGGGGGATTGGGCAGTAGCACCCCCCGAGTACTAACACTAAATCTGTGGTCACCAATCCGTCTGCCAAGCGTTGTGACTATGGCAAAACTGCCAAATAGAAGACGGCCCCCTGTTCTCGGCAGTTCCGCTATTCCTGGCATAGGTGGCGGCCACGGTAATATTGCAAAGATCGCAAAAAGTCGGTGGATGGAGAGGGCTCAAAATCGTTCTTCCTGGAAATCAATTGGGGAGGCCTATGTTCAGCAGTGGACTTCTAAGGGCTGATATTATGATAATAATGATGATGACAATTAATACCTTTAGAAAATCTGCAATTATTCTTCTGAAGAAGATTCTCGAATGCTCTTCATCAACCAACAACACCAGTCATGCTCGACCAGTTCCATCAATCCAAAGCCCTGCTCAAGTTTGGCTTACGTTAGAAGGGGACAATGCCCAATACATCACAAACGCCGGATATCACTACAGATCTTACGCCCCAGGAAGTATTTTTGATAGAGTTAATGCACTAACTGACGTGTCTTCATCAATATAAATAAAGTACCAATTTGTCCTACTTACTTCCTTCTGCCTGAGGTTTTGCCTGCATCGGTCATAGATAAAATAGAGCTTATAAATGTTAATCCGCAATCACATCTCATTATCCAAACTTATCGAAATTGGTTCAGCCATTATTGTCCGATTGTGTAATAAACAAACTTTCACATATATTGTACTAGCGACCCGCCCCGGCTTCGCACGGGTGCAACGCTGATACTAAGTATACTACAGAATGTCTAATGTGATTAGAAATCTCAAAAATTATCAGTGTTTCTCTACTATATTATACATATAAACCTTCCTCTTGAATCACTCTATCTATTAAAAAAAAACAACATCAAAATCCGTTGCGTAGTTTTAAAGATTTAAGCATACATAGGGACAGACAGACAGCGGGAAGCGACTTTGTTTTATACTATGTAGTGTTAGGTATATAATATTTAACCGTCCATACTATTCACACTACAATTATACATTCGAATGTGTCTCCGACTGTCTCCTTGTCTGTTTATATGTCTGTCTGCTATTTGTTTATTGCCTCTCACGACTAAACCCATGTATATTCTATTTTGGGTGGAACTATACTTGAAAAGATCCCTCTTCAGAATGAGTTCCACATACATTGTATGAATTTGTATGAATCAACGACACTGTTTCGATTCATCTAGCTAGAGAATCTTCATCAGGGTGAGTTTGATCCGCGGTCCGTGAGTCGCCGCACTACCGTTCGCGGTTCGCACTGGTGTCATCTACAAAATAATACATGAGTAAACTGTGTGTTTATCAAAATTGCAGTATAACTCTGTTTTATGAATAAATGAATTAAAATTGAATTGAAAATGAATTGGATTCTCTCTGTTTTCAATTCAATTCAATTTTAATTTATTTATTTGTCAGAATGTAGGTTTTTGTTTAGTATACTAGATTGTTTTAGTGTATTAGTACCTAATATTGTTTTATATAATAAATAATATTAGATATAATAATATAGGTACTTCTAGATAATCCTACGAATATTATAAATGTGAATGTAAATTTGTTTGTACGCTTTCACGCGAAAACGACTTAACCGATCATCATGACACTTTGTACACATATTCTTGGAGGTATTAGAAGTAACAGGATAAAAAAAAAATTACGTAAGATATTTATATGGCAAAACAACCGCCGGGTCAGCTAGTACATAATAATATTATATCAGATAGTAACTCATCGTTCAAGAACCCTGTTATACTGTAATAACTCTACAAGAAGTGCCTTCAGCTGATATTTAAAAATCAAGAAGTGATTATCTTTTAAGCTCTCTGGTACATTTTTATAAATTTTAGGAACCACACAGAAAAGACGATTATGTATATGCTGTATTAGATTTTTAAAGCAAAATTTGTTTCTACTACAAGTATTTAAATTAGATTTAATTAATAAAATTAAACTATATTTCATTTCAACATATTTGTTGCAGGACTACCTCAAGTTCCTGGTGACCTACCACCGGTTCATCTCGTTTAGTCTGTACTGCGTGGGTTTTGTGTGGTTCGTCCTGTCTCTGGTGAAGCGTTACTATATGCGGCAGTTCAGTTTGTTCGCGTGGACGCACGTGGCTCTGCTTATTGTGGTCACGCAAAGCTATCTCATCATACAGAACATATTCGAAGGTCAGTGGCTCTTAGAATATACTATTGTACTTACATAAAGCCTAAGTTTTACAATTAAGAAAATATCTCTGACGTTGACAAGTAAAGCCCAGTTGGACAATATTTTAAGCACAGCAGAATATTCAACGGAATAACATCATCAGCTTCGATACGAAACCGTTTCAAACCGTTTCGTAACTCTGCTAAAAGTGCAGTTCAGCTAAAACTTAAGGTCTCTGTAAACTAAAATACGATTGGTTTTCCATTACAGTACAATTGTTTTCAAAAGAAAATTGAAAACACATATTACTTATATTAGGAATACATAAAAACACAACAAGAACAATAGAACTACGTAAGTATGACTCAGCGACACGAAAACTAGGAAAGAGAACTCGTTGCATCGAGTGGCTTCGCTCTCTGTTGATTCACTCTCCAACTCTCCAATTTACTCGATTTTCTATTCCTAACTAAAATATTAGATTAATGCAGTCGTGGTTCTTAGAAATTCTAGAGGATCTTCTATTGATACAGTCGAAACCGAATATAACGACATCGTTTATAACGACGGATCGGTTATTACGACCGAATGGCAAGGTCCCAGCCGAATCCCTATATAAACAACTAGCTGCAGCCCGCGGCTTCGCACGCGTGGTACCTACATAAAAAGTAGCCTATGTCCTTCTCCAAGATCCCATCTATCTCGATACCAAAATTCATCAAAATCGGTTTAGCGGATTAAACGTGCGCAGAAATCACAGACTGCGAAGCCTGTGATTTCTGCGCCCCCCTGCTCCCGGCGCCCCCCTGCTCCCGGCGCCTCCCTGCTCCCCGTGCCCCCTGATCCGCGCGCCCCCTGCTCCGCGCGCCCCCTCTGCTGTTTTCTATGGGCCCTTGTTATTGTTTGTTATACACATAATTTTGTTGCTTAAACAAGATTTATATTATTATTATAACAACTACAACTAGGTATCGGACTTAACGTCCAAAGTTATATGGTCCCTTCAATGTCGTTATATCCGGTTTCAACTTTAGTTACTTTTAGAGCCATAATGTTTGTGGTAGTACTTGGTAAGATTCTGAAAAAGAGTTACTTGTGCTTACGCTTTCGTTTGTCAAAACTTTGCATTTTGACATAAGGAAGCTTGTCTCTATCTGAAGTTTTCGTCTTCGACCTTAGATCTAATTTCACTAAACTCTATTAATTACTCTGACAGTTAGTTACTGTACGGTCTGGTTACTCTAACAGTCTGTTAGTTAATTAATCAAGCATCAAAAGTAAGACGAAGGCTAATGTACTGTAACTTCCCATGTAAAATTCACTCTTATTTTAAAACGGGCAAACCAAATCTAATTTTGGGTTATGTCATTGTTTGGTGTATAACACCTGTTAGGATTCATGGAACATACCTTAATAATCCATTTAATCATTGACAGGCTGTTAGATTAACTAATAGAGTATGAAAGAGTATATTTATTAATTAGCCTTAGTCTCTTCAAAACTTTCGTGAGTTATACTATACATTTTGATAAACACGGGTTTTACTCACGTATTATTGTGTCGATGGAAGCACCGACACTGTTTCGTTTCCAGATCCCAGAAAATGCAAGAAACCATGCACAATGAGCCATATCATTTTATTTAAGTACTTACCTATTAAACATCATCACAATCGTAGCTAATATCAATATAAATTGAACGAACCTAGCTGACGAATACAAAGGTATCGAGGTCAAGTTCAATGGCTGATTACAAGTACTCGTCTGTTATTGTATATGTTGTGTTATTGTGAATTTCACTTGCATTCATTATAAGAATTCAACTCATGATTAGGTACTTTGAATCTTTTTCCATGTATTTTTGAAACTTTCATGATTATATCAGGTCAGGTTATTGATTTAGGGTCTATCTTATAAACACGCACTGTTTATTGAATTTATTAAACATGATGCCATCTCTTTGACATTAGAATGACCAGAATAGAGCATAATTTAAGATACAGAGTATTATCATTAAATCTAGCAAGAAATTTCCACTTAAATATATTTCATTAAATAAATATCACGACAGTGCCTTGTCAGTATTTGGTAAAGCGATAGATTGTATCTTGGGGAAGGCATATCCTTTAATGTAGGTACAATGCTGACGGAGCCACGTGCAGAGGATATTGTGAAATATGCCTCTCTATGTCTGCCTGTAGAAGGTTAATAATGAATAACCTAACCTTGTACATATATCTTATACAACTTGTACCTTGCATACATTGAGATTGGCATCAAGGATTGGTAAAGACTCGCGTTCGACTCCAGGAAGGCAGGCCGTGATTCAAGCGTGATCTAATATTCAGTTTTTTAAAAGATCTGTGTATTTCAAACTCCCGAAGCAAGTAGAGAGGTTCTTTTTGAAGAATAGATTGGCGAAATACGAGTAGTACTAAATATTCGTCTATCTGTTAAATGTATTGTAATGGATTTCTGCAAAGTCACGCCTGGATCAAAACCAATACAAATACAAAACTTACTTTATTCGATAAAATCACTATGATCACTGAATCGTCTTCTTACATGCTAGTGAATCTAGGTGCCGGTTCTTCCTAACCCCAGTTCAAGAAGAATCCGTCAGAAACACGTCTAGTCTTAACACTTTTTGTATTATCCTTGCTAATTTTGTTACATCAATTATCTATCTAAGTAAAGAATAGTTATAGTTTAACGAGTGTATCTATGTGTGTGTCTGTGGCATCGTAACTCCCAAACTAATGAACTGATTCTTATTTAAAAGGAGACTTGATCAAGCGTTTTCTTAGCTATGATTAAAATCTGTTCAGCCATTTGCCTTCTGCGCTGTAGGTTCAGGGTTCGATTAATCATTAGTGTGAACATGGTGCTTGTTCTGTGTCTGGGTGTTATAAAATGTCATATGTATATATATCAGTCATTTGGTCACCATAATAGAAGCTATGCTTATTTTTGGGCTAGATAATACTGTGTGCTTTGTCCACCAATATTTTTTATAATTATTATATTTAAAGATAATCAGCTCTTTTCTAGTTAATGATTCCCACAGGTCTGATCGATACGATTGATCGAATTTGGTAACCTGTTATTGATATTGGAAGAACAGGTATCCTTAAACTGATGATGCAGCATCATCAGCATCATCATCATGCTAGAAATCTGCAGGATACCAAACTCCTCAAAAACTTACAGCAGAGGTATCGTGTTTAGGCTCATTGGATTGGTCTCAATAAATGGGTTAGTTATAAATAGATTGTTTTTCTGCTTGTAAGAACATGGTTTTACCACCTTTGTTAATAAACTGTCTCCTACAGCAAATTTTTCATTTAATTTTCATCTCTCTAGTACGAAAAGGGCGCTTTTGGTGCGTAAAAACTCGCAGTGCATCACTTTTACTCGAGCGTGAGTAAAAGTGATACGAATTTCTTACCACAACTTTTGAACTTTTATTGAACAAACTCTCTAACATTGGTATTAGAGGTGACGTCAATGACCTTTTTAAAAGTTACCTTACCGACCGCCGTCAGTTAGTCGTAATCAACGATGTGTCAAGCAATATGGAAGAGCTTAGTTTCGGAGTTCCTCAGGGAAGTGTTCTTGGACCTACGCTCTTTCTCGTCTACATAAATGACCTGTGCAAGCTTCCGCTTCCTAACTGTAGCCTATTTACATATGCAGATGACACAGCTTTGATTGTTAGTGGCCGAGACTGGGTGGAGGCCGGTTTATTTGCGGAAGCTGCACTAAAATTGGTTCTAAAGTGGCTCTCTCTGAATCTTCTTACTCTAAATATAACAAAAACTAAATACATAACCTTTTCCCCAACAGCAAAATCCCAACCTCTAACCTCATTCATCCTTCGAGCCCACACCTGCCACTCAAATACTGATACGTGCCAATGCCCTGAACTAGAGCGCACTAATAATATTAAATATTTAGGTGTGTGGTTGGATAGGTACATGTCCTGGACCCCACAACTTGAGTGCACTGTCTCTAGAGTAAGGAAGCTTATGTATATCTTTAAGATTCTGAGAAATAGTGCTGACTCTCGCTCCCTAAAAATGGTGTATTATGCTCTTGCACAATCGATCTTATCGTACTGCATTACTGCTTGGGGTGGTTCTACTAAGACTTCCATGATTAGACTTGAAAGGGCGCAGCGAGCTGTCCTAAAGGTGATGTCCTCGAACCCTAGACGTTTCCCAACTTCCTCCCTCTACTCACTCTGTGACGTGCTCACAGTACGTCAGTTGTTTATTCAGGCCACAATTTTACGAAAACATACACAACTGTCTTATGACCCTAACATTACGAGTGTAAAACGACGGTCGGACTTAGTCTGCAGAATAGAGCCACGCAGAACTGCTGCTGCTGGTAGACATTTCTTCTACCTAAGTTGTTCCTTGTACAACAGAGTCAATAAAGCTATAAATATTTACCCCTTACCACTCCACAAATGTAAACTTGTATGCATATCTTGGCTACGATCCCTATCTTACGATGACACTGAGAACCTCTTGATTACTCAAACATAATAATTTTGCTGATATTTATGGTACAATTTAGTTAAACTCATAGCCTATACACACACTCTCTCTCTCTCACACACATACACACACACACACACACACACACACACACAAACACACATACATACTCGAATACACAGATCTGTTTAGTTTTTATATTTTAGTTCACTGTTTAGTTCACACAGTATTTATTCTTTTATATTAAGTTTAAGTTATAATTATGTTATTGAATAGACTACCATTTAATATTAGATCATTTAGTTTAACAAAGCTTGTCTTGGAACATTGTCCTTCCTTGCTAGAGAGGAGGGCGCTGGCTCTGCCACACAGTTTCTAACTTTTGCAGTTGTCAACGTTTTCACTCGTTTCTTTTGTGTTACATGTGTTAATGGTTCCAAATAAATATTTTTGAATTTGAATTTGAATTTGAATTTGAACTTATTCGGCGCTGAAACAATTAAAATAGGTGCTGGGCCAAAATGAGTTTCTGAACGTACCATGTGCAGAAACTCATTTTGGCCCAGCGATTTAACTTTTAGACTCTAAACTGCTGTTTCGCTTATTTAAAATAACTAGTTAAAATTGCCTTAATTGTTTTTCCTTATCCATAATCTATAAGTTTTCTCGCTTGTAGAGGCGAAAAATTGAATGTTTCACACGAGACCAATTTGTGTTGTCTCGTGCCGTTTAATCACTCAGTATGCTCAGTAGTTTATAATAGTATCACTCGCTGCGCTCGTGATTCTACTCTAGGCTACTTCGCTGGTTCGTGATTAAAGTCAGTACTCACAGCAAAAAATACGTTTGCTGACTTGTTGAACAAATAACTATTAACGTTTACTCCCAAGGTTTTAATTTAATGATTATGCGTGTACACACTCATTGGTAATAATGTTTATTAGAGCATGATTTGATGATTATTACAATCGAAACGCGATGTAATGGTTTAAGAATGGTGCAGTGTATATGTAAAAATAAATTCGACTGTTGACTACTGAATACTTTGAATTGAACTTAATTGAATTTCGTACTAAATGAATGTAATTTTGAAATGAATGCATACAGTATACAGTACAATTACAAACTACAATTATATACTGTATGCAAGTATAATTGTAGTTTGCATACAGTAGTATGTACTTCAGTCCTGCACAATATAAATGTCAGTCTAATTAGGTGCAGTCAACAAAACTGATTTTTAGACTGTTGTAGAACCATGTCACAATTAATCTCCCAAATGTGCGGAACTTATTACTACTTCTTCTTATCGTGTTACCAGTTATTTCGAACCAGTGTGATGAAAGGATTAAAGTGCACCTCAGAGGCTCATTTTGTGCACTTTGCACGTGTCTTCGAACTTTTTAGGTTCTCCGGGGCATGTTTTCTCACGATGTTTTTATTCACCGTTCGCGAGCACTGTTATATTTTTCGATCAGAAAAATACGTTGGTGCTCGACTGGGTTCGAACCCTCGATCTTGGGAACGGAAGGCGGGGCCACTGTCACTAGAACACCCGTGCTCTTTTATTACTACTACTTTTGTTTTCGTCAGTAGCTGCTCTGATGACGCGGTTAGTAGGTCGAGCATAGTCCCAAAGGCAAAAAAATTTTGAATAGTTGAGACTGACACCTTAACGTGTTCTCTGAAGCACTGACGCGCTCATATGAAAATTACACTACGGTCACCCACGTTTCAAGGCTAAACAGATGTATGGATCCAGATGTAACCAAGACCAGGACCAGGACCAGTTTCGTCCTAGTCCTGGTCGAGTTTGCCGATTTTTCTCGAGCTTGGGTTAGGAGGAATTGGCACCTAAATTCACCTACTATGTAAGACTTGTCAATGTGATCCTTGTGATTGTATTGAATAAAGTATCTTTTGACTTTGACTTTGATATTTGATTATGAGGTAGATTGTATGTTGAGGAAGAATATAGGCTACTTTTTATATAAGTACCACGCGTGCCAAGCCTCGGGCAGAAGATAGTGTTCTATAATTCTGTGGTGGTAATATTCATTTACCTGCGCACACTGATAGCATTGTACTCCGTGCTATTCGTGTCATGTCAACCTCACGGACGGGAAGCCTTTCAACCGCAACTAGGCCAGCTAGGAATAAGGGTGGGTATCGATTCCGTGGGAAATAACAAGGGAAATTGCGAGAATTATGCTTCCCAAGAAACCCTTATGCCCTTATGATTTCGCCAAGTCCGTCTGTCTATCGATTCCTAGTTGAGATATTGATTGCGGATTAATAATCGTATCGTAATTAATTTAATTATGCACTGTAATACGTATAAGTGACGATTATAAAAGTTAATAAACAAAAACATGTAATGTGAGGTTGATTAGTGGGGTTTTTTATCATATTACCCTATCGTATTTATCGATATATTATAGGGATATCGTTGGATAAGTCTTTCAGAGATTTTTGAACAATTTTCTGATACAAATATTAGTTTCATAAATATTGATAGTGTGTCATCCTACCGGCTGAGCTGTTTGAGGGTAGGTACCTGAATAGTTTTTAACATAATAGCAAATATATTATGATAGTGTATGAGGTAAGAGTTACAACAAACTGATTCATAAACCGAAAAAAATCATGGTAGTAATTTCTTTTCTTTCTTTTCGGTTTATAGTAAATTCTTTTCTTTTGCCAACTGCTGAAATGATTTGGGATCTGACCACTCTTATCCTTTATGACCTCAGAAACCTTATGATAATAACAGATCGTACCTTAATACATTATCTTATTTTTGTATATCCCACTAATATTATAAACGCGAAAGTTTGTAAGTATGGATGGATGGATGGATGTTTATTACTCTTTCACGTAAAAACTACTAAATGGATTTTAATGAAACTGTACAATAATATAGCTTATACATCAGAATAACACATAGGCTACAATTTATAAAGATATTGTGTGAATTGTCCAAAATATGACGATATAAGTGTCAAGTAAGTAGGAAAAAATCTACCATCTGCGAGCTATTCTGGCGTGCGCTGCCAAAACCGTTAGTATTACACGAAGTACTAATCCTGCGCAGATGAAGTCGCGGGCACCAGCTAGTTAATGTATAAATGTCTCGCCCGTGATGTCATCCTGAAAATCCCAGTCTGAAAACCAGCGCTGTTTCCCATAGGACTGGCATTTAAACTGAGACTAGACCTGTTTGGCACCACAAGCGAAAAATGTAATTATCATTGTGTAATTTGACCTACCTAATCTATTTATTAATCTTATTATTTACTTATTTGTTTCTCTATATCTGGAACTTTTTTCGTGTTGTGTCAAATAAACCATTATTCTATTCTATTCTATTCTATTCTATTCTATTATAAATGTTGTTGTTGAAAGTTTCGTCTATATTTTAAGTAAATAAATAATGCCGGACATTTCACACAGAGTCATCTAGCTCCTATGTAAGCAGAGCTATAATGGAGGTATTTCTATAATATTGCTGGCTCCACGTATGAGCCAGCAACATTATAGAAATACCTCCATTATAGCTCTGCAATTCTGCTACTCTGAACTCTCCTCGGTTTAAACATAATCACTTTCCCATAGATCCAATTTGTAATGTACGCGCTCCATACGTAGGGTGGGTAGGAAGCCGTTTCTAAAATAGATTATCGCTTGTCTGATCCGGCGGAAAAAGCTCTTTGCGGAAACCCTATGGGGGACTACTAGCTGAGAGACAAATATCATGTCAAAAATTACCTTAATTTAGATCGTTTTGAGGGACCGATATTACTTTTGCTAATCGATGTCGTAATCCTCCACAACAGATGATACGATTATTTGAATTTGACAACGAAACAGCAGTCAATTCGGGTTATTCCCGTTGAGTCACACCTTTCAGTCACACTGTGACACAATGAGACGAGAACTTCCCATTGGCGGGTAACACTTACAGTGTTAAAGAATATTTTTTCCCATACGGTCACACCCTACGGTATCAGTGTAAATGAAAGGGAATTAAAAATGCCCTTTGGTAACACTGTAACTAAACGAAACTTTTTTTTCCCCAATTAGTTAACCTAAGCTAACCTAAAAAAAAACTTAATTACTTATATAAATAATAATAATTATAATCATATAAATAAAATGTCTCTTCACTAATAAAATGTTACAAGAATTAACAAATTCATTTAAAATTTAGTTAATAATGTTCATATAATTTCAATGTTTAACTTTAATTAATTATAGCGTCATATTTTATTTATTACACGCTTTTTATTAGCTTAACTTGTATGTTTGTAACCGATTCCTTTGGACTAGATTTTGCCACACTTGAAACGGTCAGATTTCATTCAAACTTTGTAGTTTTATCGAGGACCGATGACAATACACTAATTTGATAAGATTATTACATTAATCAATTTGCAAAATAAGATTTGTTAATTTATTTAACTTTCATCTATAATCGATAAGGCAGGAATTGATGTTAATTTTAATTTCCAATCTTTAACCTATTTTTTTAATATCAACAAATTTACAAAAACCAAAGAGAATTTTTAATAAAAAAAAATACCTTTTATAAATAAACTGAACTGTTACTGAACTGGAAAAAAAGTAGCGTAGTGTGACAGGGGTGACTGAATGGGAATATATAAATAATAGTTTAAAAAAGCTAAAAAACACGCTTTTAAAGAAAACCAAACTAAAAACTAGAAAATAAAAAATCGTTTTAAATATTAAAAAAAACTCGCTTTTAATGAAATCCATACAACAAAATAGAAAATAAGTTTTAATAAATATAAATTAATAATAATGGAAGTATAATAGTTAATAATAAGAAAAAAATGAATTTTATTTAAAAAAAAAAGCGTGGGGTGCATGTTATTAATAGTTATATAGTACATTACATACCTAGGACAGTAAAGTAAGAAATGTCTCAGATCACAAGTAGTTTAGAAAAAAACATGTTTAAAACATTTTTTTAATTTAAATATTTTTTTTACACTATTATTAATATATATCTATTCAAATTTATTTTCTAGTTTTTAGTTTGGTTTTCTTTAAAAGCGTGTTTTTTAGCTTTTTTAAACTATTATTTATATATTCCCATTCAGTCACCCCTGTCACACTACGCTACTTTTTTTCCAGTTCAGTAACAGTGTGACCGAATGGGAAAATAAAAGTCGCATTGTGTAACAGGTGTTACCCAACGGGAAGTTTTCGTCCCATTGTGTCACAGTGTGACTAAAAGGTGTGACTCAACGGGAATAACCCCGGTAAATTCGACTGAATTCGACAACTATTTCTTCGACGACGTTATTGCTCCGATATATCTATTACGGTTGCCTTGATATTTTAGACTTTATATCCTTTTTGCTAAGGCAGATATAACGTGTGATAAATAATTATAAAATAAAGTAACCAAAATAGCTTTGTGTTTACAGTTTTGGCTTTACCATCCAAAAAAATTGTAAGCTAGAATGCATGGGCTCATGTTGCTCTATCCTATTACAGCTAACTGATAGGCAATGTATAACCTTCTATAAACGAAATTTGTTAATTGTTTTAGTTATAATAAGGTTCATAAAAACGCTAAGACAAAGAAAAGTTTCTTGACGCATTTTCTCGTTCTTTGGTTAGACTGAATTGGCACTGAAATTCACCACATTTAAGACGATTCGACGAAGATGACTACATTATAACAAGTTATAAAGTTGTTTCTCTTCTGCCTTAGCCTTTTACATAATTTTGGTGATTATAATATTAACCAAGATCAGTTACCGTACCAATCCTTACTTCCTTACATAATATTATAAATGCGAAAGTAACTCTGTCTGTCTATCTATCTGTCTGTCTGTCTCGCTCTCACGCCAAAACTACTGAAATTTGGTACACAGATAGTCTAAAGCCTGAGAAAGGACATAGGCTACTTTATAATTGGAAAAAAGGGTTGAAAAGGGGATGAAAGGTTGTATGGAAGTATTGTCATTTTCAGAACTAGAAGCATACAAGTTTAGGCTGTTGATCCTTACTGATATTATAAATGTGCAAGTAACTCTTGTCTGTCTGTCTGTTACGTTTTCGCGTCCAAACCGCTGAACCGATTTTGAATTTTTGTATAGAGATAGATGGGACCTTGGAGAAGGACATGGGCAACGTTTAAATTATTGTGGCTAAGATCCAGTGATTTTTCCCCATTCCTATAATCACTTAATAAGTTATCGTAGCGGTAATGTGTGCGGGGCACTGTGTTGGTATTGGTAGGTAATGGACGCGCGAATAAATAGAGATGGCAACAGATTTGAAGAACACATTAGTGAATGTTTAACTATAGCGTACCTTTTCTAACTTCAAATAATTATATTTTCCTTACCTCTGACACAATAGATAGTGCAGATTAATGGTTGATATGAATGATGATGTCCTCCGCGACGTATTCGTCGATGCACGAAGATAATAAAAAAATATTATTATGAGAGCGGATATGACGCGACTCGAATTTGATTTTAAATATCCTATCACACGATGCACGGTATAGCTGGCCAGAAGAGTTACAGGTGTAATTGTGTAATTGCGCCGTCCACTCTACTTTATACGATCCTTTCCATCCAAAGGTTGCCAGGAAGTGATCGCTCTCAAGCGATATGACCGCCCATTGTATCACTCAAATACTTTAATTAAATTGGTATACATACTCTGTTCTATTTTGTAGCATAATATATTCTATTTGGTGTACAATAAAGATATACCTATTCTAGTCTATTCTATACTCGTATTCTATTGTAAGTGGATTTGGGTTGTGTTCATTGTAAAAGATACGCTTACACGGGCAATTGAAATTGATCAATCCTGGGCAATACCTTCCAATTATGATGACACGACAACATTAATCAATTTACGGTATTGGTAACATGCAGCAATTGTGATACCGCTTCACCATGACTCGCGATATGGAGCAATAAAACTTGTGTTGGACTGAGCCATTAGAGTCAAAGCAATATTGTTCAAAAAATTGTCCGTGCTAGCCCTATCGGCGTTGCGGATCAATCCGAAGCAGTTCTGTGGTACACGGAATCAGACTTATTCGTAGACGCACTACAGCGGAACTATAGAGTATAGTACTTTAAGAATCCACAATTTTTGCCGTGGTACTATTGACGTAACGGAACGACGCCGACGTCAAATTATCATTTACCACATTCATTTACAATTGTATATTCAAATGATACCATGGTAAAGGATGAACTTATTTTGCTTACCCCTGGCACAATGCGATTGTGCAGATGGTATATATCCGTGCATACAAATAAATGTAGCGCTTTTCTGATAGATTACAATTGTGCCTGTTATGTTCGACCAATATTAAACAAACACCTTTGTCTAATCTATAATTAGACTGCGTGCTCTTTGGCCCCGCTTTGTTGTTTTAGTTAAACGTACGTCTGTTCAAAATAATGTAAATGTTTCGTAAATACTTATTTACGAACCATTTAAAACATGTACTTATCGTTTCAATCTTGTCTAATACCATAATAACTCATGAATAGTCCTGGTAGTGGGAATGATAGGAAATATGTGCATACCTATTAGGCCTATATAAAAAATCTGCATTCGCCCGCATATATTCGGTCCATAACACATTTTATTAAAAAACATCTTATTTCGTCCTACTTTTGAGCTCCACATTCGGCCCAAGTTTTTTTGTGTAGGTAAATTAAATTATTTTAGTAGTGTTTTTTTTTGTTTTTTTACACAAGCCTTGCTTACCTTGGGGCTAGATGTGTGAAATGTCTATAGATACAACAATACAATATTGTGTGATATAGGTACTGAAATTTGTAATATTTGATAACTGGCCTCTTAGCTCAGTTGGTAGTAGCTCTGCCTTCTGCGCTGTGGGTTGAGGGTTCGATTCACTCTCAGGACTAAAATTTGTTTGATAAACATAGTGTTTGTTCTTTGCCTGGTTGCTGTTACAAAGTATCTTACGTATTATATTATGTAAATATATTATGTGTTTTTTATCTCTCGTCACCATAATAATGATGATGATGATGATGATGTAGTCCTAGCCGATTTCGGCTACGGCGACTATATAATGGACAGGCATATTTAACTCTATATCACCATAATACAAGCAATGCTTAGTTTGGGGATAGATGATGTTGTGTGCATTGTCCGCCAATATACATACATTAATTAAAAACGGACTGTATTAAGAGAAATGTACAGAATAATGTAAAATAAATGTGATACCGTTAGAGCTGTGTATGGACCATTTAAAAAGATATATAGATAGCTCAACTGAGGCAGATCACTGCCAGAGGGCAGCGGCCCTAAGACCCTGGCGGCATTGCCACGTTGAATGACAATGCTAATACTCTGGACCTGATAAGAGCCGCGACGTTTTAATTATACTGAAATAATTAAAAAATGGTGGATATTTCACAACGCCATCTAGTCTTAAACTAAGGGAACTGAATGACTGATAGAATACCTAAATATATCATAATAATAAATACATATTAGCGGCCAATTCACGCAACACTATCTATCTCCAAACTAAGCAGATCTTGTACTATGGCTATGACTGATAGAATACTGACAAACATGTTCATCACACATATGTTTGTCCTGGGTACGTATTGAACCACAATCTACAGAACAGAAGAGGTCGTCCCGTACCCGCCAAAACTAAACATCTAAAAGACACTGTAAAGGACGTGGTAACAAATTGATTGTAAGTACGCCAGAAAGTAGGTCAACAATCTTCCGACGCGCGTTCAAAGAGTTACACTGACTCTCATAAATATTGCACACTCGCCATAAAATATTGCTAGTTTATGAAATAGCCGTCTCTATTTATTGTAATTGTAACTGTATTCCTATCAAATCAAATTAAAACATTACTTATTCAATAAAATTACATGGACCACTTTCAATCGTTTTACATACTAGGTGTAATTTAAATGTTGATTCCGCCAACCCAAGTCGGAGAAGAATTTTCTCGTTCTTGTCCTGACTGGCCTGTCAGCTCAGATGGTAGTAGTTCTGCCTTCTGCGCTGTAGGTTGATGGTTCGATTCCCTCCCAGGATAAACATTTATGTGAAGAACATAGGTGTTTGCTCTGTGTCTGAGTGTGGTGTTATAAAGTATCATAAGTATGTATTTAAAACTATATAAGTATTCTATCAGTCATCTAGTCACCATAATACAAGCAATGCTTATTTGGGGACTAGATGGTGTTGTGTGCATTGTCCATCAATGTTTATATTTATATATATTTTTTCTGGCGTTTTTGTATGATCCTTAAAAATATATTATCTACGAAAAACGAACGAAACGTAAAATATACATTGCAAAACTGTCTAGGGTGCAAAACGAGGGTAGTCTACCCTCTGACAGTTCACAGAAGTTCTGCCCGGTAGAGCAACATGAAGCCATGCATTCTTATCAATAAGATAGCCAAAGCAAGCATAGCTCTTAGGTTATTCAGAGACGTAATCTTACACTAATAGAATATTATACTACATTATATACTACATACTACTATTATACTACATACTACATATTACTACTATACTACATATTTATATACGATATAGAGTTTTAGCCGTACATCATAGTGACTAATCGATGACCTTTTATTTGGTGGCAGTGGCGCAGTGGGCAAAGTCCTGTCTGAGTCGTAGAAGGTTGCGGGTTCGTTTCCCGCCGCGGGACTGATGTTTGTGGACTAAGTGGTTTTCTATGTATAATATGTATATATTAAAAAAAAACTTAATAAATTTGCTACCTTAAAATCATAGCTTCGAGAAGCATAAATATTGAGCATAGCTTTTTTGATTTTACTTTCCTGCCCTTAAAAGATTTGGTGAGATTCATCACGAGCTCATCGTAAACCCATTTTAACCACATTTCAATGTCTGACAGGCTTTTATATACACGAACGAAGTCAGGATGATAATAATAATACAACCCTAGGTACTTTCCCTGTCAGAGGCGTTCCACGTAAACCTTCAGGTATCATCATTACATAGTATAAAATAAAGTCGCTTTCCGCTGTCTGTCTGTCCCTATGTATGCTATCTTCAAAACTACGCAACGGATTATGATGCGGTTTTTTTAATATATAGAGCGATTCAAGAGGAAGGTTTATATGTATAATACATACATAATATAGTAGAGAAACACTGATAATTTTAGAGGTTAGCGTATATGGGTTCAACGTTTTAGAACTACTGAGCTACAGCAACGCGTGGCCGGGTCAGGTAGTAATATATATAATAAATGTTATAAATGTATCATAATAAATGTTAGTAGACAATTCACACACTACTTAACCCCAAACAAAGCCTAGCGTTTACTATGGGAACCAGATGATTAAACAGATATCTACGAGTACGTTCACACAAATGTTTGTTCGTGGGGGAAATGAATTCAAAACTTCCGAAGCAGAAGGGAGAGTTACCAACTGATCTGCGAGTTCATCAGATATGCGAAACAATTAAAGCGTCGGGAAACCTTATTAAAAGTTTTTCACACCATACATTGTTGGGATCTTAGAATTCAAATGATAGGCTCGTTAACCGTGGGTATTATTATAACACGGTTATAATAGATTTAAAAGTATATTCGTGCAACCTAGTGTGTTAAAATTCGGTTGCCTGGAGGTTTTTCCACCACGCATTCCAATTCTACACGACAAGCCGTCACAGGCAGCTTGTGACGGCTCGCCAGTCAGAATTTAGATGTATATAGAGCTATTGAAACCCCCAGTGGTCACATTTCATAGCAGTAGGTTTTGGATTTTTTCATCTCATTTAGGTAAATTTGCAATGATTGAATGTATTTTCAGAATGGTATCCAAGTTAAAATCTGGAAAGGTTATCAAGCCAAAATATTGTGAAATAATATATACAAGTTTATTTTTTTAATTGACCTTAATGCGTTCAGAAATAAATGGACAGTTTCATTTCCGCATTGTCAAGACTACTGGCATATCTAGACGATTTCCGCAATAGCTTTGCGGTCACCAGTGACTTAAACAGTCACAAAAAAAAGGACGCAAAAAACCTCTGTGGTGCAGTGGGCCAAGGTCCGACTAAGACGCAGAAGGTAGCGGGTTCCATTCCCGCCGCGAGACAAAAGTTTGTATGATCTGCAAGTATTTGTCTCGGCTCTGGGTGTTTCTATGTATAATATGTATGTGTTTAAAAAAAACAAAATTATATATGTAGTATATCAGTCATGTGGTAGCCATAACACAAACTCTGCTTAATTTGGGGCCAGATGATGCTAAGTGGAAGGGCAAACGAGACTTTTAGATTGACACTTAATTTTTTGCAGTTTTGATTACATCGTGATTAGACCATGGTATATACTGGTAATTTTCATTTAAGATTCAAGAAAGTTCCTGAAGATGAATTAATAAAAAATAAACTAGTTGACCTACTTGGGTTTAAAGGTTGTTGATTTTTCATTAAATTTTCCGAACAACTATAATAATTTTACGATCACAAAAAATATATTCCTAGTTTTGTAACAGCTCTAGATAAATATCACTAACGGGCGTTCTTGTTTCCGATGATAGACGAAATTTGCTGAGGCGCCAAGCTTAAGTCGTAGTACTGTACTGTATAAAATTTTCCCCTATGGGCCTATTTTTTAGTCTTTTTTCCGCTCTTGTGAACCCTTTTGTTTTTGTGTGAGCTAAATAAATGTTTATTTTTTCATTCTTTCAAATTGACTAGACGACAAAAAATGTTTAATTGAGCCGTTGTCAAAGCTAAGTCAAGACACTTGCTCAACTCATTGTCGCTTGCTCGCCACAAGGAACGTATTTTGTATTTTTTTAACTAACATGTTTATAAGGTACATTTGTTTGCAGGTCTCATCTGGTTCATAGTTCCCGTTTCCATGATAATCTGCAATGACGTTATGGCTTATGTCTTCGGCTTCTTCTTTGGCAAGACTCCTCTGATCAAACTGAGCCCGAAGAAAACCTGGGAGGGTTTCATTGGAGGGGGCATCTCGACTGTTGCTTTTGGAATGCTGGTAAGCTTCATCATTAAATCAATTGTAGTATGCAAACGAATAAATAAATAATTAAATACCATATTATTGTACTTCTTTTCCTACTTATTATTATAAGATTTACTCAACACTCTAAAAAAATATTTCACAGGGTCTTTTGGCTGAAGGTTTCGACAGAATACCAGCGCCTAGCGACCCCCGAGTGGCATATTATGCTGAGTCGAGACCTTTTGTTACTGTGGCACACAGATACATTACGTACTCTCCTCTGTAACCTCCACTTGAAACTCCACGAAAAAAAAATAAGTGCCATGAAAGGCACTGAATCCAAACTTCGTATAACCATGCACATAATAATTACAATGTTACGCCGCTTGCTTATTTAAATGTTTTAATATCGAATCTTCATTCTACCGAACAACAATTTTCTTAATAAAAAAATGGTTTCTGAAACTATTATATCAGTGTCAGACAGCTAATATGTCAGTGTAACAGTCTTAAATCATTTCTTATTAATTTCTTTATTTGTACTTAATAGTAAACTAGTCTATTATCTTTCCATACAAATGTCGAAGGATGACCACTCCTTTGTCTGATGTTGAACAACCAAATCTAAGAATGATATCAATTTGTCCCGTCATAATCTATGCTTGTATCTTGTATCAAAACATTAGTTGGAAAGATGCAAGCCCCAAAAAATCATATTTCAACACTGGTTTTAGGGAAACTTCGAGCGTAAATAAATAACATACGGAGTACGCAAATTCCAAAATGATTCCGCTACAAGCATAGTTTATTTATTCAAGAGCTCAAATTAATAATAATAATAATAATAATGCCGGACATTTCACACAACATCATCTGGCCCCAAAGTAAGCAGAGCTTGTGTTATGGGTACCACATGACTGATATACTACTTATATACTTTTTTTTTTTTTGTAAATACATACATATTATACATAGAAACACCCAGACCGGAGACAAATACTTGCAGATCATACAAACATTTGTCTCGCGGCGGGAATCGAACCCGCAACCTTTTGCGTCTCAGTCGGCCTTTAGCCCACTGCGTCACAGAGGTCGTCAAGTCGTCAAATTACTTATTTTGACTCGAGATACATTCAGTAGATTTTTCTTAAGAACCCGTGAGCCAATCATCTGTTATGATTTTTACGTGGCCGTTTTATGAAGAAATCATAGTCTAATATATTAATATGATTAGAGATATAATCATGATATCTCCTAACTGCTCATCACGGAGCACGTGGTCCTTCGTGCACGTCTTTCTCTCACACTATGTTAAATGAAATAGCATGCATTTTAGCGAGGCCGGCCGACGTGTTAGTGCCGCTGACTAGTGTATCCTTAACTGGCAGAAAATCTTCGTTACCAGTTACTTCTATCGTATGAGTCAGTAACTCTACTAGCGACAGAAGGCTGTCCAGGGTGTCTACTCTGCGATTCGACTTCTATATATCGAAACGATAAAGTCGTTGAAATGCACGTCAAATTCAGTCGATTTTACAGTTGTTTCGTTGTCAAATTCAAGTTATCGAATCGTCTGTTGTGGCGGACTACGACGTCGTTTGTCAAAAGTAATGTCGGTCTTTCCATCGCTCAATATAAGTCTAAACGACGAAGCTAAGAGTAGGGTTTTGCACGATTATTGGCCCGATATATCCTTAATCGATTTCAAGAGCCCCACAGGGCTCATTCCGATATTAAACTCATCATAACTTTTTATTAATTATGATATTATACTAATGAACATACTTTGTCAACAGATGGCGTGGGTTATGTCCCAATACCCGTACCTGGTGTGCCCGATTGAGTACTCCGAGTCTCTAGGCCGCATGACCATGGATTGTGAGCCATCTCTCCTGTTCCGTCTGCAAGAGTACACCCCACCGCAGTTTGTGCAGCCTCTCATGAAGATTGTGAGTCACCAAGCTCTTCAAAATATATAGAAAAATATAACCATAATAAATAAATATTGGTGGCAAATGCACTTAACACCATCTAGCTCCAAACTAAGCATAGATTGTATTGTGGTCTGATGATCGAAAGAATAAATACATAATAATAAATGCCGGACATTACACACAGCATCATCTGATCTCAAAGTAAGCAGACATTTGTGTGATGAACATAGTGTTTGTTCTGTGTCTGGTAATAAAGTATTGTAATTATTTAAAAATATATAAGTATTTTGACGACCTGACGCAGTGGACCAAGGCCCGGCTGAGACGCAGAAGGTTGCGAGTTCGATTCCCGCCGCAGGACAAATATTTGTATGGGCTGGGTGTTTCTATGTATTACATGTATGTATTTACTAAAAAAAAACATGTGTGCAATTCAAACCTTAATTTTTTTTTGAAAAACGTATATAAGAAACACTGTATAATGCTTCCTATCTCAATTTCTCCCACGTTAAATCTTATAAATTTATGTGTCTCTTTTTACTGTCGCTTATTCGTTTCATCGACTTTCAAATCACAACGATAATAAAGAATTTTTCACTTCAAAAAATATAACCACGCTTGAGAATATAATTTTTGATAACATTTTTTTTGGCAACTTTGTGACTCAGTTCACTCTACCACGTGTGAATTGCACTCATGGATCTTTTTTATTTTGAATGGTTGTGATGATGATGATGATGATGATGATGATGATGATGATGATGATGATACTTTTTGTAAATATTTGCAAATCATACAAAAATTTGTCCCGTGGCGGGAATCGAACCCGCAACCTTCTGCGTCCTAAGCGCCACAGAGGTCAAGGGAACAATTTCCGTAAACAAAGGCAAAGTCGTAGTAGTATGTAAAGAAGAAGGTTATTGTTTCCAACCAACAAGGCAAATCTCAACCCAAGTCAGTGGCACAGGTCAACAGAATACACGTACCGTGTAATACTCGTTGCATTAGTGTGTGCGTGCGTAGCTGTCCGAGCTATCACACAACCGAAGTTTCCCCATCCCCCGGCCCCGCCCCGTGCGTGCGCGATAGCAATATTAGCCATTCAAAAATGGTATGAATTTGGTTGTGTTCCTTAATACCAAAAATTATGACTGAAAACATTTAGTATTCTTCACACAGTAATGTTATTCTGTAACTAGACAATATAAGCTATGGTCTTTGACAAACAACACGTAAGATATTGTGGCTTTGAATACGAAACAAATAGGAAGAAAACTTGTCAATTTTAGCAAAAAAATGTGCAAAATGCGATTGGCTCTTATTTCATTTTTGATAAGTAATTCGATATAAAAACTATGCAGGAACCTAGATAAATACTATATATATACAAATAATACAACAATATAGTAAAAATATGCTTGAGTTACAAATCATTTTGGTATTACGTTTGTAGGGGTAATTCGTCCTCCGCTGGCCTCTTAAAATTCGTTTTTATTGAAACAGATTATACAGATTGTAAAAGCAATTCTTCCACACTCTGTTAATCCAATCTCAACTTTATCTCAACGTTTCTAAATTTAAATTCCTTGTTCCAGATCGGTATGGAGAAATTCAACATGTATCCTTTCATGATTCACTCCCTGGCTCTCAGCTTCTTCAGCTCTGTCATTGGACCGTTTGGAGGATTCTTCGCTTCTGGATTCAAGCGCGCGTTCAAAATCAAGGTAAGAATATATACCGTGTCATTAGTTTTGACGAACCAGTGCGTTGAAAGGATGAAAGTACGCGTAGAGAGAGACAGAGACTTATTTCGTGCACTTGGCAAATGTTTTCGTGGGAGCTTTTATACGTTCAATCAGAAATTTTTGACAAACTGAAAAACGAACTTATATGGATAAAATATTTTTATTAAGTCTTTTCAAAGAAGACTCCACTTCCACTCCACTTTCCACCTCTTTACAATGTTTCAGCGTCTGAACCAATTTACGAAATATTTTTTTTAAGGCACCAAGGGGTATTAATATCAACTCTTACCGCCGTGTTCCTGAGAAAAAGAGTCTTGATTTACCAACAAACGGACTAACCGCCAAAAAAGTGACCCTATAAAGGTTCTATATTTACATTGGGTGTGCGAAACCTTAAAAAATTAATAAATAATGCTGGACACTTCACACAACATCGTCTATCCTCTAAGTAAGCAGAGCCTACTTAAAAACTTCAAGTCGTATGTGCTCCGGGTAGCTGCCAAGTACAAGGACGTATTTCTCGCACCCGACTTCTGGTCAGCAGGAGTTGTATACTGACGGTATAGGGAAGCACCGCTTACGAAGAAAGTGCACTGACTTTTTGTGTAGTCTAGTAGTCCAGTAGTAGTAGTTGTAGTAGTCTATAAGGTATTTATTTTCTATGGGCCCTTGTTATTGTATTTCATACACTTAATTTTGTTGCCTGAAATTTAATTTAATTTAAAAACTGATAAGCAAATGCTGAGCGATGTTTTGCTGCTATTTTAAATCTTCTTTTTTATTGATTTCTTAGCTATTTATTGTATGTATTCTGGTAACATAATTACGTTTTAAAAACTAAAAAGTACTTCATTGAATAAAATTTGAGCCAATAAAAATGCAACCGAATTAAAAATGTACTTTATTTGAGCCGACTAAAAAAAATTTTATTTTACGCTATGTAGTACTTTATCAATTTTTGAAATTCGTAAAAACCACTGGAAAGTCACAGGAAAGCAAAATATCAAAATTTCGTTTCATCCTAATGAATGACATATTTTTTACAGTTTTTTTTATTTAAAAACCTACTGAATCGATTTTTATGAAATTTATATGGGACCAATCGGGAAGTATATCCTTTCACATCAGATTCATCAGATTCATCTATTATGGAACTTTGATATTATCAAAACATTGATACTAATAGCATTCCGTTACTATTGATGAATTGGTATTACGGATCGCTGCGATTT
The DNA here is from genome assembly GCA_948098915.1 of Lampropteryx suffumata. Classification (NCBI taxonomy): domain Eukaryota; kingdom Metazoa; phylum Arthropoda; class Insecta; order Lepidoptera; family Geometridae; genus Lampropteryx; species Lampropteryx suffumata. The sequence continues at coordinate 17,447,316 of OX402547.1, forward strand.
CTATCGGCTTCTATCGCTAGTTACAATGTGAAGTTCGTGTCAAACTAAAACTCGACCAATTTACAATGTACGATTGTGGTAGGAACCGTGTCTAGTGTACTAAGCATTTAAATACATCGTATATGATTGATTGAAATAATGCCGATTGCTAATCGAAACTGATAGACATTGATTGTATCAAGAGTTCCATAACGGTAGGGCCATTATGGAACTTTTGATAGATCAGATTTTTTCAAATCTATTCATAAATATACAGCCGAATTGAAAACCTCCTGAAGTCGGTTAAAAATAAACGCATGTTATACTTATTGTTATAAGAACAAGTGAGTTAGCTGTAGTACGGCACTCATACCGACCGATTTTCACCGACTTTCCAGGACTTCGGAGACGTGATCCCCGGCCACGGCGGCATCATGGACCGGTTCGACTGCCAGTTCCTCATGGCGACCTTCGTGAACGTGTACATCACCAGCTTCATCCGCACCGCTACGCCGCAGAAGCTGCTGCAGCAGGTAGTTAGTACACCTTTTATATATTTTATTATTTTATTGCAGGGTATCTGGATGACCGAGCACGGATAAATCGACGTTTTGTAAAAACTACTGGAAGGCCCACTAGTTGAATTTCGACCATAATTAATTAATTAGATATTTTTTATGCATAATTAAAAAAAAATATTAGCATTCTACATTCCTTCTCTATATAAACTATAAGTGTGCGAAATTTCATACTCCGTCTGCGCATGTTTCGTAAAAGGGGGTACACAGTTTTTGCTTCACGTATTAATATATAGATGAAACCTAGCTAGATCGATTTAACGCCCCCGAAACCCCTTGCATACTAAGTTTCATGAAAATCGTTGGAGCCGTTTCCGAGATTCAGATAATATATATGCATACTAGCTGATGCCCATGACTTCGTCCGCATTTTTTTGAAATAATTGTATCTTAAATCTTTCCCCAGGATGCAATTGATCTCCTTGCCAAACTATACGTTTCAAACCAATCACACCCACCACCCATTAAAAAGTTTTCATACAAACATTCACACCCCATTTTACTCATTTATGAGAGTTATTTTGAATAGTACATTTATTTTGCATTTTAATTATTCAAATCTAGTTTCGAGTAAATCGCACGACGCGTTAAAAAGTTTCATACATTAGTTTTCACCCCTTTTCACCCTCTTAGGGGTTGAATTTCTCAAAATCCCGCCTTAGTGGATGGTTTTGCTATAAAAGGAAGCTCCCTTCCAAATTTCAGCTTTCTAGCTTCAGCGGTTTCGGCTCGGGGATGATGAATCAGTCAGTCAGTCAGGTTACGCTCTTTTATAGGTATAGATAAATAAACAAGAATTGCTCGTTTATTATCTAATTGCAGATAATTGATTCAGGCGTGACTTTGCGGAAATATATCATTAAACAGATGGACATATATTTTGTACAATTCCGTTAATCTATTTCTAATGAGTTAGACACGGTGCAGACGTTGCCATGCAAAGCGTTCGTAATCCCTAATAATATCATAAATGCGAAAGTAACTCTGTCTGTCTGTCTGTCTGTCTGTCACGTTTTCACGCCAAAACCGCTGAACAAATTTTTTTGACATTTGGCATAGAAATAGATGGGCCCTTAGAGAAGGAATAGGTGCCTTTTTTTGTAGGTACCACGCGTGCGAAGTCGCAGGCAGCAGCTAGTAATTTTATAAGACTAAAAGAAAACAGACTTCATTGTATAAAAAACGTATTGTTAAAAAAAGTTTTCTACAAACGCTTTGCATGGCTTTTCAATTGCAGCCGGGAGAGAGAAAAAAATATTAGTCCATCTGTTTAATGGTTTATTTTATTGCTACAAAACCAAGTGGATAGATCAATATTTGAGTTTTGAAGGTATATTTAATATATATACAAATATTTAGTACAATTCCGGAATTAAAGAATGTTGGAATAGTACATCTTATAGAGTCACAAGTTGTTTCGAATTAGTGTGGTGAAAGGATTAAAGTGCTAGTCAAAAGCTTCTTTTTTGGAATTTGCACATGTCTTGTAATTTTATGTTCTACGACATACTGGTTTTCTCACGGGGTTTTCCTTTACCGCTTGAGAGTTTTAGCACGTAAATTTTTCAAGTGGAAAATTTTTGGTGCACGAATGGATTCGAGCCCACTAACACTAGACCAACTGTGCTCATCAGATATAGTACTAAATATTAAATTTTGTAATGAATTTCCGTAAAGTCACTTATCTATTTTGAGGGTATGTAATTTCTAACCCCCGCCCGAAGCAAACAGGGATATTATAAGTGTAACATATCTGTGTGTCTGTCTGTGGGATCGTAGCTTCCAAACGCATTTAGGTTTTGTTTGAAAGGTGGTTTGACCGAGAGTATTTTTAGCCTGATTAAAAAAAAACGTGTGCGTCTCGGGACGCCCGACAGAATTGATAACTTAACTTTAACTAGCGCTGCGGGTTAGAGTGAGAGAGGAGCCTGCCTGCCTGAGCCTGCCTACCGCTGCCGTATGCGTGAGAGAAAGGGAAGCCAGACAGACTGGCGCCGTAACGCGTAACGTAACAAAGCTGTTTACCATCCCATAAGAAGTTATCACTTCAAAAAAATGTTTAGGCTATTATTTAAAGGTCATCGGCTCTTTTCTAGTTGACAAAAGGATATGAGCATCTTCCACAAATCTGATCGATTTGAAATTCGGTAGTATGTTAATTATATTCCAAGAACATGGGAACCTTAACATAATGCTGCAGCATCACCTGGAATCTGCGGGATGCCCAACTCACCAAATTACAGCAGAGGTATCGTGTTTGGGCTCTTTGGAATGGTCTTAATCAATAGATATGATCAATATGACTGAGTCGCGAAGAAGTCGCGATATCGTGTCAAAAAAACGATTGACTTAATTTAGTGGTTTTGAAAGAGTGAAGCGTCCTCAGAATAGATTATTCTAAGGGTAGTATTTAAACGAGTGTCTGTAAATTAAAATTTTAAGTGACAAAAATAATTAATTTGGATTATTGTATTACTAAAATTCAATTCAATTCAATATTTATTTATTCAATAAAATCACAAGGATCACTTTGAATCGTCTTCTTACATGCTAGTGAATCTAGGTGCCGGTTCCTCCTAAAGTGAGCTAAGTGAGCGACTGACTGCGAGTGACGAGAAATCAACAGAACAGCAACTTACAAAACTTGAATAGTCTTTTTATATACAACATGAATCTATTTAAGTAATATATTTTCATACTAAAAAGGCTGCATTACTCAATCTCTTTTCCAGGTGTACAATCTGAAGCCAGAACAACAGCTGCAATTATTCTACGCTCTGAAGGAATCTCTCGAGAATCGCAACATACTCAACATGATCCACTAAGCCGGCACTTGTCTACGAAGGTATCACTTATTAGTGCGACCACTAAATTGTACGTGTTTGTATACTTGACATATGAAACGCGTAAGTTCATTGATTTCATTGAAAACTAGCCTCTATACCTTTGCACGTACGTGGCACCGGCATAACAATTTGCTATGAACTTCCAAAAGATTCAATCCTTACGAAAACGTAACAGACAAAGTCGAATTTGTAATATGGTATATCTCATAATCAAACGTTAGCTAATGGCGACCTCTATAGCGCAGTTGGCCAAGGTCCGACTGAGGCGCAGAAATTTTTGTACGATATGCAAGTATTTGTTTCGGGTCTGGGTGTTTCTATTTATGTATTTAAAAAAGTATATAAGTAGTATCAGTCATATGGTACCCATAACATAAGCTTACTTTGGGGCCAGATGATGTTGTGTGAAATGTCCGGCATTATTATTATATCATTGATATTGATACAAAGATATCCCATACATTAACACCACGCCAGCTAATTATGTGGTAAAATGCGTTTCATATGTCAAGATAAGTGCTGTAAGGAACATATCCCGTGTACCTTGAATGGAATACAATATTGTTCTAGTCTATACTGTTCGATCATTTGCTTTCAACATTTAAGCTCTCAGCAGGTGCGTCAAGCCGTCGGGAGTTTCGCTACTGTATAGGAACATGCTTTGTTAAACCTACAGCGGATTTCCTACCTTACGCTATGGGTTTACGTTTCAAAATAATCTGTGTCATCAATCAACATTGCAAATTTCCCTATAGAATATTGTGACAAATACTCGTGTAAGTACACTTTATTGTGTATACGATACCTTGTTGATCTAAACGACACGAATGAAGTATTATTTTTACCTCATTTTAATACCAAAGATAAATATGCAAATGTTTCGTACAGTTAAAAATATTTTATATCCGTCACCTTATTGAAAAGGTGTTTCATAAATTAATTAGATGTAAGATATTGTAATAGAAAATTATTATTAGCATGTAATTTATCACCATGCTTCAAAAAGTGACAAAATTATACCCGTAAATGATTGCAAACGCGTTTCAAAATGACGCACTGAATCTAGCATTCTTTACATCAACGGAACAGTGTTGCCATTTAGTCACAAAAGCGTTTCCCAAAAATTTTAAAATATTAGGATTATTAGTAATTAGACCCTCTTTAATATTAATGTCAAATTATATGTGAAAAACACAAAAAAATATGTCTTGTGTAACCACGATAGTAACTCGAATTATTAATTACTTAGCTAATGTTTTACGGTTATGGGTATTAGATATTTATTATTTCTCAAAATTGTTGTGCACTGTCGAAGATTAAATCATTTACCCAATAGTATTTTAAAAGCAGGTTCAATGTACTGTAATTAGCTTTAGGTGGGTAGAGTAAATGTGGGTTTAGAGTAAATTTACGAAATAACATCCATACTGTATAAAAACCATTGTTAAAGCTACAAACGAAACCCCTTTCATGATATCCTAATAATATATTATTCATATACGAACCCTATATCTTAAAAACCCCTAATTTTTTTATGTATAAAAACTTTTTTATAACGACGACCTCTGTGGCACAGTAGGCTAAGGCCTAACTGAGACGTACGCTGCGGGTTCGATACCCGTCGCGGGACAAGTGTATGATATGCAGATACTTGTCTCGGGTTCTGGGTGGTTTTCGATTTATATTATGAATGTATTTACAAAAAAAGTATATCAAGTCATGTGGTTCCCATAACACAAACTCGGCTCACCTTGAGGTTAGATGATGCTGTTTGAATAATAAATAATGAAAGAATGAAACAACAACGCTCTTGTTCTAGCTCTAGCAGCTAGTAGCACGATATTCGTTGGGTTTACTCTAAACCCACCTCAGAAATTGTGAGCTACCCGTCGTGTTGCACCTAATACGACTTGTATTGGAGTGAACAGGGAATGCATTTCTTTTATTGCTACAGACTGACTATCGATCGACTGTTTGTGTGCTAAATTTTTAAAAGTTTACCTACTATCTACATATATAATGCGGTTTTAAAAATTTAAAATTTTACATAATTTGGCAACATTTCAGATACTTTTGTTAATAAAAAAAATCTAGTCTCGCTAACTCTGCAAAAGCCAAAAAGTAGTTGAAATTTTTTAATCTACTCTGGTAACACTAAATCTTTAGGCGAACCAATCAAAACCGTTCGATCTTTTATTTAAATGAAAGTGACTGATGTATAAGGATACCGTATACAAATCTTTTTGGGGTTGCTTATTCCTTTGCAGAGTTAGTGTGGCCAGACTTAAAAAATATTCAAGTTTGTCAGTTTTTGAAAATATACGTGTAGAAAATTATAGTCGACGGTTAGGACTTCTCATTTTGTTAAGTTTGGTGATTATAATGTGATTTAATATTACGTTGGTATATCTCGTGTTGAGTTTTTGAGTTTATTTTATTGCCGTACTCGTTCGCTAGATTTTTAGTGTATTTTATTAGCATTTTTAGACGTTATATTTAGCTACTTTTGAATTATGTTGCGAATTGATGTTTCGCTTTGCTACATGTTAGTTTTGTGGTAAATAAATAAAATAATATTATTACTTAATAGATTATTATTATTATAAAAAATATAGAAATTGATAAATTGATGTATTCAAGAGTTTTTGATAAGTAAATTGCACTTTGTCATACATTATTACATATAGAATTGAAACAACAAAATCACTTACAATTTGTCATGTTCTTCCTCACTCTTCTTGGTGTTAGTAAATATTGCTCGTATCGTAATGTAAGTTTAATGTTCTCATGATATTAACCATTGATGTAATACCTACATAACTAATTCTTTTAAATACATAATTAGACAATTTCCTAACCACAAAGTTACCGTTTTTTGACGTGATACAGTCTTATAAATCGATGAACGCCAGCTGGACGCACGTAAAATTGTCACGTTCTGCCTGAGCCGAGCGTGCAAGCAAGAGCGTGGAACAAGCGATAGAGAGGTACCATCGACCTAAGCGTTCGGCTTGTGACGCATCTTAATACGTTAAAAGTATGCATTTTTTCATTAATGTTTTCTTATGGCGTTATCACGTAAAATTATCGTCCGTAAACTGACTTTACAGGCAACCGTTTTTTTTGTAAATTAATTGACATAATACATTTTAAACACACGGGTTTTACTGCCGTATTTTGTCGATGAAGGTATCGACGTGAGTAAAACCTGTTTTTCAAGTTACAATAACGGATTTTTTTTAAAAGAAAGAAATCTTATATATAAGGACCAATAAAATTGACCGTTCTGAATCATTCATCTATGTGATTATATTTGTTGATTGATAAATGATTTTTAAGATATTTGCAATCAAATTTTACATAATTATATAAATCGTGTTTGTTGAATTTATTTGCCATAGGACAAATTTTCTATATTTATTTGCTGTTGACGTGGTTTGTTGACAACAATCGAAAGCGTATATTTAAAATATACAAAAGATTAATATAAATACTTAATACTTACCAGTCTCTGTGGCTTGAACTCTGTAGACAAAATTCTCCGTCGCGAGAACAGACAAAAAAAACACAGAGACCTTATTAATAATAAAAAAAGTGTGCGTCATGGGACGCCCGGCAGAAGTGATAATTTTAACTAATCTAACTAGCGCTGTGGGTTATAGTAAGAGCGGAAGAGCCTGCCTACCGCTGCCGTATGCGTGAAGCCAGCCAGACTGGCGCCGTATCGCGTTACGCAACGAAGCGGTTTACCCTCCCATAAGAAGTTATCACTTCAAAAATGTATCTGCTGCAAAATGATATAAAAAATTCATTAACGTAAAGTCATATTTTATTATGAATATAGTTTCTCGGAAGAAAGTGTTATAATGCATCATGTATTTATAGAAGTATTAATAGAACTACCCGAAGATATACATTTCGCGATTGATCTTCATCTAATGGAAATATTAATTCATTGTATCATTCAGAGACAAAACGATTTAGCGTTTTCTTTAATACTTTCACCACACTGGCTCGAAATAACTAGTGAAAGAAGAAGCGTGAACTTACGTCAAATGCATTACATTCACCATCTCTGTATTTTAGATATATTATTATCGTGTTATATTATATTAAATGTTGTGTTTTGAAGGTATCCTTAGCAAATGACTGTATGAATAAATGTTTTGTTATTTTTTGTCGCTATTAAGTCGCTATCTGCTCGTTAATTGAAGGGATAATATTTAAAATAAAATATATGGTATGTATTTTCAATCATTTGCATTCCACTTCTTCTTTTTCTTTCAAATTGTTTTTAAAGCTATTGTTAGATCTGTAATTGAGTTATGAAATAATGTGTAACATATTAAATAATCATATTTTTTCTTATAATGTCTAAAATATTAAATTATTATCATTTTTTTTCTTAAAATTGACGTTGTTTTAACTCGCAGCTTACACTAATAGGCGCTGTCATTTGCTGAGGGTACTGCCTTAAATGTCTCGATCCAATGTTATACATTTTTGAATGTCTATAATTACACTTAAACTGATAAAAGTAATAAATATACGGTATTCGTAGTGCTAGGTGTGTCTTAAATATTAAATTATTTATTGTTTATGTGGATTTACTGTGGTAAATAAATGGAATCCTTAAATGTAACAAATGTTGTTTTTTATTTCCCAAAGCACTTGAAACTATTTCTTAACCAACACTAACAGAGGGGATGTTATAAGTTTATGTGTAACGATTTTGGTTAAAAAGCTCTGTCTGAGACGCAGAAGGTTGCGAGTTCGATTCCCGCCGCGGGACAAATGTTTGCATGATCTGCAACTTTGTCTCGGGGTCTGGGTATTTTACTATGTATACCATGTGTGTATTTACAAAAAAATGAATACAAGTAGTATATCAATCATGTGGTACCCATAACACAAGCTCTGCTTAGTTTGGGGCTAGATGGCGCTGTGTTAAATGTCCGGCATTATTTATTTGTTTGAAAGGTGACTTGAAATTGTGAAGATTATCAGCTGATATCTGATGGATTCTAAATTTGGGTATCCTTTGAGTTCAATGATATTGCAGGAACATGGTACTTAGCCTGATGCGGATACAGGATACCAAACACCTCACTAACTTACAGCAGATGTATTGTTTTATTAAAAAAAAAAAAATGCTTGTGTTATGGGTACCACATGACTGATATACCTACTACTTGTATACTTTTTTTTGTAAATATACATGTTAGGTATACATAAAAACACCCAGACCAGAGATAAATACTTGCAGATCATACACACATGAATTGGTTATAGTTAATTTAGTTTTTAGTATTCAGAACTCCAGTGTACGGTACGCGAAAAAGCGGTGGCCAGTAGGTACCTAGAATATAAGGATGTTCTGAAAAGACACATGAAGAAATGTAAAATTGAGCCCTTTTAGTGGGAGGAGAATGCAGCCCAGCTTACGGAGTGGAGACGGCGAATCAACCTACAGGTGAAGGAGTTCGAAGAAGAACGTCGACTCGATCTCGATAAAAAACAAGATAATTTAAAGACCAACCGACAGCGGTTATCTCTAACTACATTGGCTGGGTACTAACGTGCCCCAAATGTGCTCGTATTTTCATTTATTTCATCATATTCATTATTCATTTATTATATATATCATTTATTATTATTATATATTATAATATTCATTTCATTCATTCATCATATTATTATAAATAAAATTGGGTACACGAGCCACATTAGAGCACATACTAGGGCAGAACAACGAAGCCCACACCGCATATAGAGTTCAATATGCCTGTCCATTATATAGTCGCCGTTGCCGAAATCGGCTAGGACTTCATCATCATCAGTTTTTTGTATCCGTGGATTAAATTTTGATTGTTGATCTATGTTACTCCAGCACATACATTAAAATATTGAGCTTATACTACTAGGTACCTACTTCGTTCTTCTTACGAAGGACTAGGTACATATTAGGATAGTGTAGTAGATAGTGTAGTGTAGTGTATAGTGTAGAAGGACCACTGATCCGTCCGTTCCGGCGTCCGTCTTTTGAAAAGCCGGGACAGCCTTGGCCTAACGCGCGCTGCGAATTATTTCGCGCTATTCTGTGGAGCATGGAATCAGACAGGCGCACGCACTAGCGGAAAAAACCGCGGTAAAAACGACATAGGTACTTCAGAATAGATTTAGAACAGAATTTTATTCAATACAATCACAAGGATCTCTTTGAAACGTCTTACATACTAGGTGAGTTTTCGTGTTCCTCGTAACCCAAGCCCGAGAAGAACTGGCAAGAAACTCGTTCTGGTCCTAGCGCTTTTTTGTGTGATCCATCTTATTAACTAGCTTAACTACGAAAAACTAGTTGCCCTCAGTGTCTGGGGTCAAGTCTGAAACAAATGTCACGACTGAAATTCCCGGGCTTGGTATACCTATACCTCCTCAGATATTTGTACAAGATTACAATAGCTTATAGGTACATTTCAAATCTGTCAGTTAACTATCTTGAGGGCGGAGCAACATGAGGCCATGCTGTTTATTATCAATAATATAGTCATTTATTAACACGATTTCTTGAAAGACTACCCTTTATGTTAGCTTTATATTTCTTAATAGGTAAACTACCTATTAAGAAATATAATATAAACTACCTATTAAGAAAGTTGCATTTTCAGGAAGCTTATTATAGAAGCGAACCGTGTTCCCCATAAAGGACTTATTTAATTTTCTAGTGAAACCTAAGGATGTATAATTTGTTTCTGTTCCTAGTATTGATTTTATGAAGATCACTATTTCGCTGAAACGCTATTGTACCTATTGTTAACTGAGTATAAAAAAAAACATTTACATATTGTGAAGCTATTGTGAGAATATTAATTTCTTATAATAAATAATTCGCTAGTGCGTACGTGCCTTCCGAAGCACGAAAAAAAGTAAATACAAGTATATAGAGCTATCATGCGTGACAAAATTTACCGGAACTACACCTATACAACCTTCGCCGTTCCTCTGTCTGCTTAATGAATTGTCTTGACCATCGAAGGTTTTCCATTGGACATCCGATGGCTTTGAAACCAGACAAAAGAATAATAACATCGACTAAGGCCTAGTGCCCACCGAAGCGGAATGAAGAGGCCTACAAGCGTAGATACAATTTGTGAAATAAAAAAAGTTATAAATAAATTACCATTTAAAAACTATGAACTGAGAACCTCCTTTTTTTTAGTCTGTTAAAAAGTTATTATTTTACGCTTTTTAGTACGTTGTCATTTTTAAAAACTTGTGACACCACTGGAAAGTCGCAGGAAAGCAATACGAAATTATGTTTTCTTGGATGACATATTTTTTCCACCTATTTTCATTTTAAAACCAAACTCAGTAGCAACTCGGTAGCAAAAACGGTTCAGTAACCGTTTTTGATGAAATTTCTATGGAACCAATCCGAAAGTATCTATATCCTTTCACATCCTATTTTTTCAATCGGTTCATAAATAACTACTACTCATAAATAAGTTACTAGGTAACAACATAAAGAAAAGGAATTGAGAACCTCCTCCTTTTTTAGAAGGTTAATCAATATTGATAACAATCAACATTATACCATCTAGCCTTAAACTATATAATAATAATAATAATGCCGGACATTTCACACAACATCATCTGGCCCCAAAGTAAGCAGAGCTTGTGTTATGGGTACCACATGACTGATATACTACTTATATTTTTTTTTTGGTAAATACATACATAAATATTTTACATAGAAACATCCAGACCCAAAACAAATACTTGCAGATCATACAAACATTTGTCCCAATACAAACTAAGCATAGCTTGTAGGTACTATGGGTACCGGATGACTGATGGAATACATATATATTTTTAAATACATATTTATGATACTCAAAAACACCCAGACATGGAACAGATATCTATGTTCATCTCGCAAATATTTGTCCTGGGAGCCGGTTTGAGCAGAGAGTGCCAGAAATGTTGATAAACTTCATTATAATTTCGATGAGGACTATGATAGAATGGATAAAAATGTATATCATGTCTTATGTCGATGGCATAAGTTTCTAAATGCAATGAGTACGATAGTAGAATACTTATGTAGTACGGGCATTCCCACGCACTTGCGTAATATCGTTCATTACTCGGATATTACGCGTTATTTCGGGTTTTATGTGTGTAATTTTGGTGACTCGGTGTAAATAATTGGAATAAAAGTTTTGTGGTTTTTCGAAGGATTTTCGAAGATTCTCCTCGATTTCTCTGGGATGCCATCATCAGATCCTGGTTTCTTTATCGTGATACCACCCTTGGGAATACCTACTCCTTTCCACCAATAAAAAAATCATCAAAATCGGTTCATATATGACGAAGTTATCCACGAACATATAAATATATGCGGTCGAATTGAGAAACCTCATTTTTTTTAAATACATACATACTACTTTGTGACGCTTACAATAAGCATTCTAAACTCTTGACATTAGCATAACTGTCATCATTATGACAGATGCCATTAACGAAGAAGAAGAAGAAGAAAGATGGATGGACTGTGTTTGAAAAGAATCACTACTGAGATGACGAATGTGGACGAATGTAGTGTGGAAGTGGATAGGAAGTAGAAAAATAACCTGTTGTGCCGATCCGACTTAGCCCAGAAATATTAGATAATAGCAGTAAGATGATAAGTAGGTACCTACCTATATAGTATAAACTAAACGTTTTTGATTAGAATAAATCAAAACAGTTTCTACCGTAGGTATCTCAAACTAAAGTTAATCCATCCTCATATTCAAATTTAAGTTCCCACGGCTTTGGGCAACTGACCTACTTTCTTGGACCGCGCACAACCAGCTTATATCTAGCATTATATTTGTCAATAAAAGGGCATCCATTAATTACGTGAGGCGTTTAAGAAGTTTATTTTTCGCAAGAAACTGTAAGATTGCGAGAAAACTTAAGGTTAAATTAAGTATAAAATTAAGTAATTTTTCTCTACTAAAATATGGCTAAATCATACATAAAAACATTTATCGGAAATATTTCATTCATTCATTAAATATGAATAACTGTTAATACATATTTATCAAATACTTAATCGGATTTTATTAAACTTTAAAGTATAAAATAAGGTTGACAAACCTTCGCTTCGCTGACGACATCGTCCTTTTCTCATCTTCAGCTTTTCAACTACAAGACATGCTACAAGACCTAGCGACGGCAAGCCTGGAGATTGGTCTTCAGATGAACATGAGTAAAACCAAAGTCATGACAAACAGCACCAAAAAGGTTATCTCGGTAAATGGGGGGAATATGGAATACGTTCATGAGTACGTTTATCTCGGCCAATTAGTTTCATTCGAAGACAGGCAGGATAAGAAAGTCGCAAGACGGAGCGAAAACGCCTGGCGAAGCTATTGGTCGATGAAAGCACAATTTAAAGGTGATCTGCCTCTATCTCTCAAACGTAAACTCATGGACGTCTGTATCCTCCCAATTCTAACCTATGGTGCTCAAACTTGGTCCCTCACTGGTGTTCAGAGGACTAAACTCGAGGTTTGTCAAAGGGCAATGGAGCGAAGCATCCTCGGCATTAAACTAACTGACCGAATCAAAAATGCTACCATTCGCTCCAAAACAAAAGTCCTCGACGTGGCTGAAAAAGCTGCCAAACTGAAGTGGTACTGGGCAGGGCACGTCTGCCGCATGCCGGACGAACTGTAGGCCAAAGCTACCACTGAATGGAGCCCTGAGACAGTGAGACGGCGCGGTAGACCACGCAAACGTTGGCGTGACGAGCTAGACACTTTTAGCGACTGTCGGTGGGGCAGACAATGGCGTTAGACAGCAATGGAAAACTCGAGGGGACGCCTTTGCCCAGCAGTGGGACAGTACGGGCTGAAAACAAACAAACAAAGTATAAAATAAATCTAAAGTAATCAAGCACAGATTGACATACATTATAAATATGCAATTATGCATTTTGAAAATATGCATTTTGAAAAATCTCACGTGTGATTAGGGGTTGGGGGTAAGGGGTTCGAGCAAAATATCATGACATCTCACCAAGGGGTGAGGGGGGGTCGAAAAACCTATCCTAGTAACCTACCGTAACATCGTGAGCACACTATAGGTATCTATCTATCTATTAAATATCTATCTATTAAATGGTATCATAGATGATAAAAAATCACAGAGCGTCGGAAGTTACTGCTATCTGAATAAAAGAAAAAGCCTAATCCTTTGCTTTAATTCTGTGATTTAGGTAAAATAAATCTAGTGCGGGAACTGAAGACAAAAGTTGATTTGGTTAATTCTATTATCTGCACACGAAGATTACCTACTTACAAGTATATGTAGAGAATTCAGTAGGAACCGTGAACTCGGCAACTCACAGACCGCGGATCAAACTCACTAATGAATTCTCTAGATGAATCGAAACAATACAAATACCAATATATTTATTTGGTGCAAAAATAACAAGCTAACAATAAAACATTATGATAATTTGTGTCGGTGCCTCCATCAATAAAATACATGACTAATGCCCGTGTTTGCGTTGATGTTATGGATAACACTGCAAGCCCTCAACAGATACCTAGATACTGACTCCATAAGAATCCCCTAGGTTTATTATATTTTTATATAGAAATTACACACCTAGGCCTGGAACTTGAGCGTTGTGTGGACTCGATTCCCAGGTAGAGTATTTATTGTGATATGTACAAGATGTGTGCACTGTGTTATAAAGTACTTATTGACGATCTTAGTGGCGCAGTTGGCCACATTCAGGCTGAGACGCAAAAGGTTGCGGGTTCGCCGCAAGACAAATGTTTGTATGATCTGCAAGTATTTGTGTCGGGTCTGGGTATTTCTATGTATTTAAGTAAGGGTATTTCAGTGAATTTGCAAAAAAAATTTGTATATGAGTCAAGGTGTACCTACCCATAACACAAGCTCTGCTTAGTTTTGGGGCCAGGTGATGCTTTGTGAAAGGTCCGGCATTATTTATTTAATTAATACAAGCTTTTCTTACGAGGTGCTTTGAGAAAAAAATTACCCGCCGATATTTATTAAAATAAAGTTATATACCTACATATATATCATCAATCAGTTTCCTAACACAAGCTTTTCATAGATAGGGTACAGAATAATTATTAGAAGGTACAATAGAGAAAGCGGACTCCACGAAAACAACGTTTTGACTTTGGTTTAGCTTTGGTTCAAACTTTGAACCAAACTAAACCAAATTACCAAATTACCGGCGGGTAACTTTTTTCTCAAACTTCAAACATTCAAAATTACCGCCATTGGCCCCCAGAATGCACACAGCTCGCACAAGCGCTTAGTGCATAAAGTTATATATACCTACATAATGCCTCTCCCTCTATCACTGGCCTGGTTTGGGGTAAGATGTTGTGTAATTATCTACCAATATTTATCTATTGCAGATCATTCGGGTTGCTGACGATTCGGACTAAATTTATTCGGACACAGTGTCCCAACTGACACTTTTGATTTTAATATTTTTGTTACTGTCGATCCGGACACCATTCAAAATAGCTGTATTGTACAGTCAGATAAAAAAACAGGTTTTTACCGAAGCGCGGCGGCGGCACAGCAAGCGAGTCTATGGCGAAAAGCTGATCAATTAGGTATAAAAAAAACTAAAATTGGAAAAGAAACACCTAAAAAGGTGTAGTGTTTTAGCTCTATTGTCAAGAGAAGTAATAGACGATGCCTGGCTGTTTATATGTCCCAAAAATGGACATATAAACAGCCCAATGTCCCAAAAATGGAACGTATCGTGTTTGATTACATGCATAAATATTTCTCTGAGGGCTAAGATTTTTTTATTACTGAACTGAGCTTAGTCTATAAAACATTCTACTTCTAACCACAAATATGGTTGAAACTTGGCATTCCGTAATAAATAGAAAGAAATGCAGAAAACCGAATAACATTGCATAATTTTCAACTTTTTTTGAAAAAGAAGACAAATATAAACAGGTTTTATATCTGATTGGCTCTAACATATACAAAAAATCAAAACCCACAATTGATTTCAATTTGAATGAACACCTCAATATTACCATGACTGAATTTCAGCGAGGACTAAATATTGAAGAATAAATATTGAATTGTGCATAGAACGCCTAATTATTTTATATAGAAGTGAAGAAAGAAAAAAGTTTTAAGATGTATATGAATATCTATGGTCAACATGTTTTATTTCGTTGATTTTAAAGTGCAAATACTGTGTAAAATACTGTAATTGTAGGTTAGGTTCGTAGGTTAAGTATTTTTTTTGCTTCAGTGTTTTATTGTTTTTTCAGTAGATAATAAATAGGCCTTGGTGATCATTAATACTAATAAATAATTAGTAGAAATTTTAAGTCTATGATGGAACTAATGATTATCTGTGATTTTTATACATACTAGTATACGCGCTTAGGATAATTTGGTACTTTTTTTAACAATAATAAATAACACCAAATCAGTATATGTTGTCGGAATATTTTTCTCATTTAACTATAAATTGTCTGTGATTTTGATACATTCTTAAAATAATGACTTTATTAATATGTAAGGAAAGATAGAAAACTGTTTTAAGGTATAAAAAAATATTTAGTTTTTTATTATGTTGATTTTAAAGTGTTTAATTAGTACCTACCAAATGCTGTGTAGAATACTGTGATTATTGTAGGTCAAGTATTTTAAATTTTGTTAAAATACTTAACCTACAATTTATATAGTTTTTTCAGTAGGTCTTGCTGATGTTGAAAACTAACAAATATTAAATTGTAATTTTAGGTCTGTTAGAACATTGATTTGATTTCTGTGATTTTTATACTAACTGTTTTATACTACTAAGACAGTATATGTGTCTTAGAATAATTAGAAATACATCTTTGAGATATTTTAAGCGATTATATATAGATACCTTAGTATACAAGATGTTGATTTATACCAAATATACACTATGAATGAGACTTGTTGTTTTTTTAACCACACGCTCGCAATCGCAAAGCAATTTGATTAGCTTTAACATTATATTATATTTTGCTTATTTTTTTTTTACCTGACTGTACTCAAAAGCTTCAATAGTTTGATGGTGTCCGAATCGACAGTAAAGAAAATATTAAAATCAAAAGTGTCAATTGGGACACTGTGTCCGAATAAATTGTGTCCGAATCGTCAGCAACTCGATCATTCCATCAACAGCCCTAGATGTAATCGAGCCCACGTGAGTCACCCACCACGCCACTAATGTCGTAACATGTCTAATAATAGGATTTTATATGACCAGTATTACTTAGATTAGAAGCTTTGACTCCACTCTCACGAAGACAACGCAAGAATGACGTATGGACATTGTGTAACATCTTAACTTAAAATACCTATCACTTCTTTTACTTCTAAATAGGATTACCTAGTAATGTAAAGAATAATTACCTACTGATAATAGAAATACGGGTGTTTGTGTTCACGCTTCACGTGTCTTTTTCTTAGCGTGATACTAGTGTGGTGAAAGGTTTAAAGTGTGTCTCAGAGGCTCCTTTCGTGAACTTGGCACATGTCTTCTAAATTGAGGTTCTACGAGGTTTGTTACCTCATAACTGCTAAATTTATGAACCGATTTGAAAAAATCTTTGTTCATGTGAAAAGACATACTTACCGATTAGGGAAAGGTATATTACGAAGGAAGGTATATCCTTTCACATAAAAAATACGTAGTTAGGAGGTTACAAACATAAAAAAAAACAACTGAGAACCTTATTTTTTTTTAATATCGGTTAACAATGTTGCCCCAAAACCCATAGATATAAACGACCGTATTTTTTGATTGCGTCGACTTAGAATCATGATTTTTTACTGCTTCAAGGGACTCGAGAAGGCTCATTATTGCATCTTTTATGTTTATTTGATCACCCTTATACGTGAGAAACAGACCATCAGATTTGCGTTTTCCTGCTTGAAGTCCATAAAAGATGCGCTTGGTCACTCTCTCGTTCTATTCTATTGGGCATTCTAGAGAAGTCACACCATCGCAGTTGGTGTTTTTTTTTAATCAGTCTCATATGTGAAAAACTGACAAGCAGTTTTGTGTTTTCCTGCTTGAAGTCCATAAATGCATTCGGGCATTCTAAAGATGCCACACTATCGCAGTTGACGCCTCATGAGATATGCCTCAACCCTCAACGCCACAAACATTAGCTCGACGTCAGACTGTCTGTATTACATACGAACCTAATCAGATAATTTCACGTTCATAATGTCGCAAAAGCATTTCAAATGAAACCGGTCTAACGTGCGGATGTGCTGACAATAAAGACACCACGATACATCGGAAGCATTACGTAACATCTAAAGGTGATCTCGACTTGGAAATTTAGTCCAGGATTGATGCACCTGCGGCTTTTGGAAAGCTCCGTGTCAAGATTTTCCGGTCGCATTACATAAAGATAGAAATGAAGATCAAAGCGTACTTGTCCATAGTGCAACAAAGTCTTCTCTACTCCTCGGAAACTTTAATTCTCCAGCTGCTGGGCTACTCTTGGTAAAGAGATAAAAAGTCCGTCATACATTAAGTAAATGGCCATCTGGAAGACCCTTTTAATAAAGGAGGTCCCTTTTTATATTTGTATAGCTTTACATGCTCTTTTGGGCTTTGCTCTCATTTAAAAAAAAATACAGTACGTTGATTATCTATGGCTGGCGGCGGGCATAAACACTGCTTTGAGAGTTATCTATCGTCACAGAAAGAAGTTAGATATCTATTTTCTGCCTACAAACATTTGAATTTGTGTAAAAACTACGCATCTACGTACTTCATTAAAAATATTCTATATCAATATAATTATCCAAAAGTTCTCGAACGTTAAAACCCTTTCAAAAATTACATAAATCCTACAACCTTTCACCACGACCAAGTTTAAATTTAAAACAGTTTTTTTCGGTCATTAATTAATTGGAACTATCGATGCTGAATTCGATCAAAATAAAGTGTAGAACCGAATTACTGGTTCTGTTTTGGTTCCTACGTCTCTTTCATACGTAGGAACTCTCTCGTCTCTTACATTTCATGCTTTAGATTTAAATTCAGTGAAAGTGAGAAAATAGAAGATGAACAAATTAGATTTCTTGTAATCACTTCAGGTGCCTTGTAAATAAATTGTACGTATAATGTCAGTCAAGTGCTTATGTGACATAAAGTTATCAACTGTGACAAGTGTGATTTTGGTGTGTCAATTTATTTTTTAGAAAACTAGATGATCTTACCACCCAAAATTTATTTTATTTTATAGAATAAACACATTACATAATAACAAAATAACTATATACCTATTTCATTATTCAACGAAGTCTCCACTAATTTATAAAACTTATAATGTTGATATACTCATGTGGTCTTTTTACACATTATTTTTTTTTAGAATATAATGGTACAAAATATAACAGATATTTTAAACTAAACGACTTAAACATGCGATATGCGAAGTTAGCAGTTGATTTCTAACTGCGAGTTTATATTCAAAGCTCTTGAAAGTTATTGTTATTAAATGTCAGTAGCTGGATGACCGAGTTTTGCTCGGTATAAATTATAATAATAATAATACCGGACATTTCACACAACATCATCTGGCCCCAAAGTAAGCAGAGCTTGTGTTATGGGTACCACATGACTGATATACTACTTATATACGTTTTTTTTGTAAATACATGCATATTATACATAGAAACACCCAGACCCGAGACAAATACTTGCAGATCATACAAACATTTATACCGCGGCGGAAATCGAACCCGCAACCTTTTGCGTCTAAGCCCACTGCGCCACAGAGGTCGTCAAAACACGGATAAAACGACGTTTTCGAAAAATAAAACCTACCTGCATACCAAATTTCATGAAAATCGTTGGAGCCGTTTTCGAGATTCAGATTATATATATATATATATAATATACATACTAGCTGACTCGGCAAACGTTGTTTGCCTTATTGAACATAAAAAAAAATTGGGGTGAGCCACCCTTAACACTTAGGGGTATTAAAATTAGTTATAAACCTATTCTCAGACCTACTGAATATACATTAAAATTTCATCAAAATCGGTCAAGCCGTTTCGGAGAAGTATAAACACGAAAACTGTGACACAAGATTTTTATATATATAGGGATATATACATAATATATTGCTCATGAATTGCTCGTTTAAAGATATTAGATAGATCGACTGACAAAAGCATTTGACGCATAATTGGTTCGGGTTGAGTGAGGCTAGAGGTGATGCTTTCTAGAGCTGATACGAGGATTGTAAACTACTATAGTACTGAGGCAAACCAAACAAAAAAAACCAATTGGTTCAATTCAAACCTTTTTTTTTAGACCAACGCATGGCAATTTATATATAATATAGATGACAACAATGTTTAGTAATTCGGGTTAAAGAGAAATGCCTCTATAAGGATATTGCGTAGCAGGCCTGCAGTGATAGATCTGTGAAATTTGAATTGCATTGCTGCTTATTGCTTATTGCTGGTTGCTGCTGGAGAAAGAGAAGACAGAAGTGCCAGGCTAATTAGCTATTACCAGGCAGCTGTTCAGTAGTACAACTTGGAGTCACTAGCTTGGAGAATAACCGTTGGAAAGAAAACGATAGAAAAAGAAAGAGAAAAAAGGGAAAGGAAAGAGAATAAGTAGGTACCTATCCTGCATACTAAACATGGGTGTCTACGATTTAGCTTTAAACAAATAAATAAGTTATTGCACATCAAAGATAATTATTGCAACATCATCATACACAAGATATGCAGCTATGCAGCATAAAGCAACTATATCATAGCTACACAGTTGCTTTATATACCCAACTACTTATAAGCTGAACGCAATAAAAATTGTGATCTTTGAACTTAAAAAACAAACGTTCTAAATAATTGGGCGTATGTATCGAGTAATCGCTAAACACTATCGAGTAAATATTTTGTCAATGATTAGCATCTCTATAAAAGTCCACATTGATTATGCGAGTGTGTTGGCGCGATTAGCACACATTTTGGACCGGCCGGCCAGCTGATGCCAGTCAGTCAGCGCAACACGCGCGCTCGTACCGCACGTCTCGACACGCGTCACCACGTGTCGTGTAGGATGTATAATGCGCGCTCGGAAACTACGAAAGTTTGACTTTGTGAGATCCGTGATTGACATTTACGAGGTGTTCCAATTTTGAATTTGTTTGATTTCAAAAGTTTTATTGGCCAGTGTTCGGATACGGTGGGTTCTTTTTTTGAATGCTAATTTAGTTGTTTCCATGTTGTTTGACGAAACGTATAAATAGATACGTACTATTGCCATTTCATAAATCTATGCATGGATTTGTGTATAGAAAAGCATAGGTATTTGTTCTGGGTCTGGCTGTTATAAATTATCATATGTATGTATTTTATAATATATAAATATTCTATCAGTCATCTGGTCACTATAATACAAGCTATGCTTAGTTGGGGCTAGAAGGTGTTTGACTTTTACCTTATTAGAATTAAAAGCATATTTTAATACCTTATTAAAATATGTTTTTAATTTTAATAAATTAAATAAATAGTTCTTTACGGCTCCTGTTGAAGACTTATACAATTACTACTAATAAAACTATTAATTAGTGTCGACGCATTGTTATTAGCACTAATTAACATTTTAAACGGTCGTTAAATCTGACATATTGTTATATTTATATTTCAAGTTTTGTGTAAGTTCCTACGTCTATTACAATATTCCCACGAGTATTAGTTTAAATCCGTTTAAATGCATAATTTTATGAAAAGGTAAAAACACTAAAATTATAATCTTAAAGAACATAATTGTAGATGGCCGATAGAAAAGACATGAACGCGCTCGCCGCTACGTAATACTCATTTTAGTATGAAAGAAAAAAAATAAAAATATTACCTAGTCTGAAAATGCCAGTACTTCAACTTGAGTTGATAGCAAAAAAGTACTCATTAGAAAAAAATAAGCTTTAATGTCCATTATAACAAATTTTGCAAAGAATTAAGAGAAATGGCTGCGGTCGAAAAGTTTTTTTCCATATTCGACTTGTTTTTTTTTAACCAATAATGGTCCTTTAGTGTTGTAAATTATTGCATATTGTAGGTATATTATATTCCAAATTTTGCACACCAGTTATACCTACCTAGATTGTCAAAAATATGTGAAACTCAGGCATTATTAATATTACACCAATTTTCGAACAAGTCAATAAATTAAATGAAAAAATGAATCGAAAGATTGAATCGATAACAAAATAACATCACATTGTAGGTACCTATTAAAGTCTCTTTCATTTTGAGTCTCATCATATCTGGACATTAAATAATAAATAAATAAATAACGCTGAACATTTCACATAGCATCATCTAGTCCAATGTATGCAGAGCTTGTGTTATGGATGTTTTTGTTATTATATATTATTATATTATATATTATACACATAAATACACCCAGACCCGATACATATATTAGCTGATCATACAAAATCATGACCCGCGGAGGGAATCGAACCCACAACATTTAGCATCTTATTATACTTTCATATATTATTCTACTCTATTTTTTATTATTACCAAGAGTACTAAAAGACACAATATAGTTATATTATAACTTTTATTGTCAACCACAATTTTACCACAAAAAAACGAATAAATTAATTTAAATAACTACCTAATTTTAAAATGCATTATAATTAGGTATTAGGTAATAATTACTTACGTACCAATATTATTTTCTTTATATATTTTAAAGATTATATTTTAATTATTTTCTTGCATAATCTGGATAGTCCTTCTATCCTGCGGCTTACCTTAAAAATGTTGTATGACTTAAGACCAGTGAGTCTACAGTCTACTCTGCAAACCGATTTCGATATATCGAAACGAAAAAGTCTTCTTCTTCTTCTTCGTAAATGGCATGTGTCATAATAATGTCAATTTTCCAAGTGTCAAGTATTTGTATTGTTTAAAGTATGTCACAAAGTAGTATATTGTCGTTCGTCATTTGTTATCTATACTAATATTATAAATGCGAAAGTGTCTCTGTCTGTCTGTTTGTTACGTTTTTACGGCTAAACGGCTGAACGGATCTTGATGAAATTTGGTAAGAAGATATATTGCACTCGGAGGAAGAACATAGACAACTTTTTGTCTCAAAAAACCACCTTGAAGGGGTTAAATAGGGGATGAAAGTTTGTTTGGGCAACTCATATTTCATTAAGTTAAGGATCTGAAAAGTCATATTTAGGCTTTTGGTAATAAATAAAGGAATATGTGTTTGAATGTTTTTGCAAAATAATTCCGAAGGGGTGAAATAGGGGATTAAACTTATGAGATGTTCTTTAGATGCACCGAATGCATTCCTTCCAAAAATAAAAAAAAAGGTTCTATGCATACGCGTACGAAGTCGCGGGTAACAGCTAGCTTTATATAAAATGGTGCCTTTCATATAAAATTACAACGGATTATTCTGGTCCGAATCACAAAGAAACACGAAGCTTTTATTCCAATAATTCACATCCGAGTCAATAACTCAGGTTTTATTTAAAGAAAAACACCAAAATTACTAATAAAACCGGAAATAACTCCAGGAAAATCAATAAAATAAGTGCGCAATGTTTGCTTCGCAAGCCGACCAAAAATTATCCAACGATAAAGTTTGACATTGACAGGTGTTTCGTTGTCAAATTCATATGATCCTATTGTTAGTTATAGAGAATTTCGACATCGATTCGAGTCATAACGAGATTACTTTTGGTTGTCCTGCAAACATTGCGCTTTTATTTTATTTATTTTTCTTGTGTTAATTCTGTTTCTTTTAGTAATATTGGTGTTTTTATTTAAATAGCTATTAACTCGGGTGTGAATAGTTGAAATTCAATTTTGCGTTTCATTGTGATTCGAACAAAAATCATCCATGGTTATTTTATATGAAACCAACATGCTGCCCGCGTCTTCGCACGCGTGGTATTTACTTACATAAAAAGTAGCCTATCCTTCTCCAAGGTCCCATCTATGTCTATACCAAAAATCATCAAAATCGGTTTACGCGTGAAAACGTAACAAACAGACAGACAGACAGAGATACTTTCACATTTATAATATTTATAGATAACAAATGACGAACGACAAGATACTACTTTGTGACATACTATAAACAATATAAACACTTGACACTGGCAAAATTTACATTATTATGACATATGCCATTAACGAAATATAACAGAGAAGAAAAAGAGTCAAAACGATGTAGCTTAATGTTTTGTATTAGTTTATTAAGTAACTTTTTGTACACCGCCGTCGTTCTGTTTTTGTTTATCCTGTCCATACAAAGGTTGCCTGGAAGAGATCGCTTTTAGCGATAAGGCCGCCCATTGTACAATTTTATTTCTATTATTTCTCCTGTGTTCTTTTTGTGTACAATAAAGTGTTAATCTATCTATCTATCTATCTATCTTAAAGTAGGGTTTTGCAGGATTATTGACCCGATATATTGCTTATATATTAAGGTTCGCAGGATAGGCCAGTGAAGTATTTTCGGATATACAAGTACAAATTCTTACAAAAATTATCATTTCAAAGAAGTTTTGAGCTAAAAAATTATAATGTTAAAATTATCTGTGTCATCTGGTCTCATTCGGCTTACGAACTCCGTAATAGCGTTGTCTCTAACATCCAAGAAGCCGTCTAATTAAACTCGATTAAACTCGTTAAGTAACATATTATGCGCTGTGTGGTGCCAAAAGTGTTTGAACATTTAGTGGGGCAAAACCGTGTCCTTTTTACTTAAATAACTTGTAAGGTTTGTTAAGGTCTAGTCCGAAAACTAGCGCTACTTTCCTTGGGGTAGTAGCATCAACGCTGAGATTGGACCTTTTTGGGCATACCACAGGAGAAGGGCTAAATGTCATTGACCCAGCTAATTTACCATTTTGTTATTGTAAGCTATTTGTGTGAAGAACATAGGTGTTTGTTCCGCTGGGTGATATAAAGTATCATAAGTATGTATTTAAAAATATATAAGTATTCTATTAGTCATCTAGTCACCATAATATGTTTAGTTTGGGACTAGATAGTGTTGTGTGCATTGTCCAGCAATATTTATTTATTTATTTATTTATTAAATGTCTTGGTAGATGCTTAGTATTATAAATTGCCTATGTTACTTGCTGATAGTGTAGCATTCTATGTATTAAATATTTTATTTAAATCGTTTTTTTTGTTTTTGAGTTTTTTTCATTACAAACAAACACATAACAAAACCTTTTCCCTATATAATATATGTTTAGAGAAATGGCGCCACAGAAAATTTACTAAAATATTAAAATACTTATTTATTTGACGACCTCTGTGGCGCAGTGGAATAAGGTCCTGCTGAGAAGCATAAGGTTGCTGGTTCAAATCCTGCTGCGGGACAAATGTTTGTATGATCTGCAAGTATCTGTCTCGGGTCTGGGTGTTTCTATGTATAATATGTGTATGTATATACAATAAAAAAATATATAAGTAGTACAGTCATGTGGTACCCATAACATAACACAAGCTCTGCTACCTTTGGGGCCAGATGATGCTGTGTGAAATGTCCGGCATTATTTATAAATTTATTTGTTTACAAATTACAAAATTACTGAAATGTACAGAATAATATATCGATACAAAACCGAATTCAGTTCACTGACCGCAGGTGAAGTGCCTAAAAGGCAGCGTTACCTCGTTGAATAGCCAAATATATTATGCTATGCTTATAGAGACATAAATAAACATATAGAGATACACCAGTTTATAATATTAGTAAAAAAATAAAGACATTTCAGAATATTGTTTCTAAAATAATTAGACGATGTTTAGCAGCAGTAACCTCCTGTATTACCTTCGCTTATTTCAAACGTTTTACAACCTATTTAAGTAATTTCAGAGTTCAAGATACTTATACAATTATTCAAGCTAGACGTTCGCCTCTGGCATGCAAATATATGGCCCATAAACTACTGTGGGAATGTATCGTTCTATTGTCAGTGGCCCTCGCGAGGAATCACGGTTTTGTAAGACTACTCATTAGTACGTGAATTTGTATTATTCTGGGTTTATATTCCAGTAGTACTAATATGCATAGTCAGTGGCTAACTCAGGGGACGGAGCAAATACCATTCTATAGCATCAATCGTGGTCTTACAACTTTTTGAATAGTTAGGACCGAAAGCTTGACGTGCCCTGCGAAGCACGGAAGTATAGTGTAGATCAGTGATGGGCAAGGTACGGCTCGTGGACTATATCCGGCCCGCGCTTTTTGATCCGCCTCGTCCCGTATTCGTAATACCTTTTTTACAGTCTCGAAAATTTAAGTAGACGCTTCAATATTATTTTCGCGTTGACACAAACCAATTAATAAATTAGCCAAGCGTGTGACGGACGACTCACAGTGAAGGCTTCCGAAATTTTACTAGCCTCAATAGGAAGGTACATGTAAAGTGGAAACATTTTTTCAATGTTTTTATTTCATTGCATCATTGTTTGACGACCTCTGTGGCGCAGTTGGCTAAGACCCGGCTGAGACGCAAAAGGTTGCGGGTTCGATTCCCGCCGCGGGACAAATGTTTGTACGATCTGCAAGTATTTTGTCTCGGGTCTGGGTGTTTCTATGTATAATATGTATGAAATTACAAAAAAAAAAAAAAAGTTTATTAAGTAGTATATCAGTCATGTGGTACCCATAACACAAGCTCTGCTTACTTTGGGGCCAGATGATGTTGTGTGAAATGTCCGGGATTATTTATTTATTTATTTATTTATTTATTATTTATTTATTACTTTGTACGGGCGACTAATACGTATTATGAAATTAAATAATTATGGGACTTAGTCTGCGATGGAAAAAGTTTGCCCAATTCTGGTGTAGATGAAATAGAAAATTAAAATGAAAAAAATATTTATGTACAGCAAAATCACAAATTCACAAATCACTGCCCAAATCACAGATTGCAAGAAAGCGAGAGGGAAGATGTTACACATCAAAAATGTTCCCATACATGCAAAGTTTTTTATGTAATTACTATAAATTTACTGCTTTTGGATTGTTTTCTTTATTAGTGCTGTGAAACCTTGCTTCATGCCAAAGTTCACGATTTCATGTTCAACGGGAAATATAACGGGATCGAGAACGTCAACGGGAAGACCCATTAGGTTTTGTTTTACTGGTGATCGTCAACATAATATACGGCATAAATTACCATAATTAGGCCGTATTTTTGATTGCATTGATTTAGAAGCTTGATTATTTTTCAGTTCCAAATCGAAGACCTAAATATTTGATATAATCTTGGTACTTCCAAGTCCAAGCGTCCCTGAGAAAATGGGTCTTGATATACAAACAGACCGACAGACAGACTAACAGTAACAAACAATATATACGGTAAGGAAATAAGAGTTATTTATTTTTCTTTGAAGTACGGAACCATAAAAACAAAAATTTTGTTGGATTTGAATTCAATATCGTCAATCATCAGTGGTATGAATGGTATAGGATTTGTATTTGTTGCTGGACAAAAAAACATGGCCAATCATTTGGTGGCGTCTATAAAATGAGATTCGTAGTGTAGGTAGGGTCAGGCAAGATTTTTCCCTAATCCTGCAAAATTACTGAAATATTTCCATTGAATAATCCCTCGACTTCATGTGTTCGAAATATATAAAAAATGATAAAACTGTACGTTTACTAAGTAGGTAGGTAGGTACGTGTTTATTATCACCAATAATGATTTAATGTTTATAATAAATGTGAACTTTAAGGCGATGCAGGAAGACAAGAAAGTCGACTACGTTAGCCATGGCCTAGCTAGGGTCAAGACCGGGTTACCGACCGAGACCTTTGCAATTATATATCCAAAAACTGCACATGCTGCACTTTTTACTGCAAAACCTTGCCCATAAGTTCATGGAAATCGTTTTTTCTTAATTTTCATTCATATTGTTTTAGTAATTAACGAATATTTATCGCGTTTTACCTACCATTTATTTTTTTTATATTTGAAGGTGTTGAAAATCAGACAAGCAACGACCTATAGTGACAATATTCTTTCTTTCAACTACGTAGTAGGTAATGTTATCATTAATCACGACAAAACTGATCACAATAGACGTATTTTTTGCTTAGAACCAAAACAGTGCAGAAATGTAATATGAAATCTAATGGTTTGTGCAACCATGAGATTTTCATTAATGGTTTTTCATTATTGCACTGTTTTTCATTATTGCACTGTTTTTTACTTTTTATTTAGATAAAAAATTACCACAGAGGTTTAATATCTCCCATTAAGTTTAATATAAAATGTTTGCATTAGATCGAAAAGATACTGGCTGAAAATAAAAATCGGCTGAATAAAACCGACTTGGCGAAAAAAAAACAAATGGCGCGCATTTTTTACCATTGTAAAACTTTGAACCCTCATATCTTTAGTTCGAGTAGGTATATTTTATCACAGTATGTAGATTGGTAGTTGAAATAAAAGTAAACTACACACCTTGCTAAAGAGAATAATTAATGCACTCGTGTTAATTCAGTTCACCAACATAACACTCGTGCATTAATAACTCACTTTGCGCTCGGTGCAACAATCTACTATTTTTATATTTATGGTGTGTAAGTGTGTCATAAAGTATTTAAGACAATAAAAGTTCGTGTGAACTTAAGAATAAAACTAAGTTTAGTTTAGCTGGCTTTTTTAACGAGTTAGTTACACAGAATACTTATTAGAAATAGTGCAAAAGGCTGACTCTACGAAAACATTATTTAAATAGCGTCTCTTACTACGACGAAACAAAGTGCAATTCAACTCGCATAAGCATTTAGTGCCTCTTTACAAAGTGCCTCTCTTGTTTTCTTTATTTTCTTAAAACATGTATTCTATCTGTCATCTGTTCCCTATAGTACAAGATTTCTTTAGAGTGGGGCTAGGTGCTATGTAAATTATCCAGGGATAATAGTAGATTGTTGCACCGAGCGCAAAGTGAGTTATTAATGCACGAGTGTTATGTTGGTGCCCGAGCGCAAGCGAGGGCACTGAATTAACACGAGTGCATTAAATACTCTCTTTAGCAAGGTGCGTAATTTACTTTTCATTCAATTACCAATCTACCTACTGTGTAAAAATATACCTACTCAAACTAAAAATATGAAGAAACAAAGTTTTACAATGGTGCAAAATGCGCGCCATTTGTTTTTTTTCCCACCAAGTCGGTTTTATTCAGCCGTTTTTTATTATCAGCCAGTATCTTTTTGATCGAATGCAAACATTTTATATTAAACTTAATGGGAGATATTAAACCTCTGTGGTAAATTTCTACCTAAATAAAAAGTAAAAAACAGTGCAATAATTAAAACAGTGCAGTAATGAAATTTCAAATAACATTACTGCACTGTTTTGATTCTAAGCAAAAAAAACGTCCTTTGTGATCGGTTTTGTAGTGATTAATGATAACATTAATACGTAGTTGAATGAAAATAAATAAATGCATGAGTGTCATGCAACACTCGGTTGGAACGAAGTTCCTATCGTAGTTTATCATTTTTATACAAATACAAATACAAACGAATGAATTATTAGCGTCTGAGAGCAATTAAATGAAACGCAGAAATAACTAATGAATTGAAGGAATGGTAGGAGATTTCGTAATTAATTCATATATTTTTTAATTCATCTACTTCATTCGTTCGTCTAATTATTTCATTCGTGTCACCCTACGGACAACCTTCTACACCAAAGAAAAATTCTTACACTTTTTTTCGTCTAGCCGTAGTCCGTACCGTGCGATAAGTAAATGCCGGATATTTTACACACCATCTGTTATCATTATACATAGAAAAAAACCCAGACCCGAGACAAACACTTGCAGAACAAACAAACATTTTTCCCGCAGCGGGAATCGAACCCGCAACCTTCTGCGTCTCAGGCGGGCCTTGGCCCACAGAGGTCGTCAATTTCCCATCTATACGACTCTTATGATGATTAAAAAACTTGCAATAAAGTACATAGTTTCATTGCGTAGTGGTACGTGCGCCCCATAAAGTAATGGTGTTACAAAATTGGTGCCCTTAGAAGAACGTTTTGAAATGATGACCCAATACTGTGTCATATCCTTGTGTCACCTTTAACTAGTTTTCCTTCTTATTCCAACTTGCTTCTGCCCGTGGCTTTGGTCGTTTACACAGAAATGCTTATGTACTGCTACAGATCGTACTTCTTCGTTCGTGTCAATGGCTTTACCTCAATTTTTTTTTGCCTAATACACAGCGACTTACGGGCCTCTCCGTCGCCGGGTTCAAGTCCTCTCATGTGCAGGTAGTCGGGCTGAGAGGGCATGAGAACAGGTGCTCCATAGTCTGAGAAGCCAGGTGCTCTGCCTGAGGGAGGCAATTAGATGGGGTTGAGTTATTAGAGGACCACAATTCACATCTTTAATTTTTAGGGTTTTCGTCAGTGGGGTTCGTACAGCGTTGGAAACTCAGAACACACTTTTAACTATTTAATTTAATACTAAATGTGTTCATAAACTCTCCTAGCATGAAAGACGTATCAAACATTAACCATGAAAGACTTATAAGTTTTTATTTATCGGTTACAGGTTACAACGGAGGTTTTAATAACAAAATGGCTACGAAAATGAAACGACTCAGCTTACATCTACCTACAATACTCCTGGTAAGTGTACCTACAAGTACCTACTACTACCTATAAGTAGGTAACATTATATTACCTGCACTTTATACTACCTACCTAGTATTATTAAAGGTACTTAATTATGTGATGTCATAATTCAAACACGACTAAGTGATTGATACTTTCTCACTTATATTATATACTTATATATACCAGAGGGCCCAGAGGTAGTTGTTGCCTAAATTAAATACCAAATTAAAAATATTGTTATTGTTAATATTGTATGTCCTCTGTACCGTAGTAAGTAGTAAAACCTACCATTTTGTTTTGTGATAAAAACAATTTCTTGAACTCAGTCCAACTTTTCGTATGACATCGCGAATGTAAATGTACATTTTAAGAATCACGGATGTTAAGGCGACTCCCTGATCAAATGGTCTTGAGGCGTATTCACGGCGCTCTAATCACGATTTTTTTGTATCAGAAAACATTCAAATAAGGAACTCTGAAATAAAATTCATGGGTAATGTTTTAATTAGTTTACTTTCTGCCTATTAGTGTAAGTTGCAAGTTAAAACGACTTTAGGAGAACGTGATGATTGAATTGAATAAGTACTAATATTGTAGTGTAACAATTGAAAAATATCAAAGTATTCACAAATATTTACTTGTAAATGACAGCTACAAAGTCATGATTTTAACTTGAAAGATATTGCCCTGATTCTGCAGTTTTACCACAGTAACTGATATCTCGTAAAGCACTTATTTTGTTTCCGTTTAAGTCTGAATTAGAATAACATTTTTAAATGACACTTCTTCAATTTACTAATTCGACGTTTGATTGACGTGTCATCTTGTAAAGAGGTGTTAATTGAAACTGCGGAAAGTTCTAGGAATATCAATTCAATAAAGGAACAGTAGCAATAAGCTGAGACTGGACCTGTTTGACCGCTCTCTCAGAGAAGGACTGATTGATAATAGCAACTGTAGTACACTTACTCGCGTTTAGTGTTGCCCTATTTTATTTTTTGCACTTTTTTCTTTTTGTGTGTATCATTTTCTTTCTTTAATGCAAATTTCAAGTTATTTTAAAACTGTCATTTAAAAATGTTACTTAAATATAAGCGTACAAAGAGTGTTCGACAGCAATGACCGCGTATTTCAGGTGTATTACTAGATGTCGCGAAATACTTAATTCGGGAGCAGGTGATACAAATTCCCATAGACATATCAACAGTTGTCCACGCGAACATTCTTTCGGATTACCATACCAATAACAGAACGTAAGTGATATAAAATCAATTTACTCGTTAGCCGGGAACTTGGTGACGGCGTCATCCACGGCTTTAGCCACGTACACCACATTGGAAGGGTTCAGTCCGCAGATGTTGATGCGTCCTGACTTGAGCAGGTAGATATGGTACTCCTGCACTAAATGCTCCGTCTGCCGCGGTGTGAGCCCGGTGTAAGAGAACAGACCTATCTGTTTCACGATGTGGTCCCAGTTGCCGGGCGTGCCGAGTTTGATGAGCTCAGCTCTCAGTGCGTGTCTCATCTCAGCGACTCTTGACGACATCAGCTTGATGTGGTCCCTCCATTCGTCGAAGAGTTGTTTGTCCCCCAGTACCGTGGCGACGACCCGGGCGCCGTGAGCCGGCGGGTTGGAGTACATGCCTCGCACCACCCACGTCAGCTGAGACTTCATGGCAGCCGTCAGCTTGCTGTCGCTCGTCACTACAGCCAGGTTACCCACGCGCTCATTGTAGAGTCCGAAGTTCTTGGCGTAGGACTGTGCGCAGACGAGCTCGAACCCGCGTTGGACGAAGTAGCGGACTGCCCAGGCGTCGCGATCCAGATCTCCCGACGCGAAGCCTTGGTAAGCGCTGTCGAAGAACGGGAACAACTTGCGTTCCTCCATAACATCAGCGATCTTCTCCCACTGCTCGTGCGTGGGATCAATGCCGGTGGGATTGTGTGCGCATGCGTGCAGAATGATCACAGAGTTCTCAGCAGCACTGCTCAGGTCCTCCAGCATCCCGTCGATGTCGATAGCGCAGGTACTAGGGTTCCAGTAACGGTACGTACGAGGGTTCTTGAACCCGGAGTCCATGAATACTAGGTGGTGGTTATCCCATGTCGGTGCCGAATAGTAGAAGGTAGTGTATTTGAGGTGCCTTTGTAGGAATTCCGCTCCGATTCTCAAACTGCCTGTTCCAGACAAAGTTTGGACTCCGAATGCACGTCCAGTGACAAGGGCAGGGCTGTCTGCACCCAGAAGCATAGACACTGAAGCAGTTGTGAACTGTTCCAAACCTAGAACTGGTAAGTATTCATGGAGCAGTGTATCATCAGCAGCCATCTGCTTTTCAGCTTTTCGGACAACCGGCAGTACCCATGGTTTGCCATTTTCATCTCTGTATGCGCCAACGCTCAAATTCACTTTATTTAAGAACGTATCTTCGGTAAAAAGTTTCATGAGTTGGAACACCTCGATTGGAGGGCCTTGTTCAACGCTTTGGAATCGAGAAGCCATCCTGTCTTTTTAATTTTTCGCACGAACTCACTGTACGAGAGCAAATAAATAAATCGATTACACGCGACCACAACCGACAAACCCGTACTCGAATTGATTGAATAAAATTAATTATCGCAGTACAGTACTGAGTACAGTATTCCTTGTTTTGTTTGCCTAAATACTCTAAAAACAATTTGAAACGAGGAAGTGATATAATATTGAAAGTACATTCTATTCAATTAACCAGTCACCAAATAGCGGTAAAAAAGGACACATTTTCCATATTCCTTAGAAAAGTTAATTTACTGAGGGCACCATCTTAACTAACGTATTATTGTGTCAAAAAGAGACCGACCCTGTTGAGTGCGAATCGCGAAAGCGTGCAAGCGAACAGCTGACAAAAGTAACCCTTAGAAAGGTTCTAGATGAATTCAAAGTGCCGATGCCTTTATCGACAAAATAATACACGTGTTTCTCAAAAATAGTACAACACAGAAAAGTTTTGCAACCGATTAAATGTATTTTGAACATAGATGGTTCCTCGAACGAAACTCTTCAATATTACGTTACATTCAACGTGGTCAAATTTTGGAAAATTAAGCGTTTCGAGTTTGGAGAGCACTTCTGCAGGAAACGCACTTCTGCAGGAGGCTAGGAACCTGTTTATTCAAATGTTGGTTCGACTTTTGATATCCTTGTCTCGTCCTTCACTCACCTAGCGGGGGTGTGCGACGAATTGTTGACGAATGACCCATGATCATGAGCAAAGCCTTGGTTTCCTATAAAGCGGACACTGTTAATATACGTCCGTAAAAACAGTGCGATAACATCTTAGACATAAAAATTAGATACGTAATGCAAGGCTTGCCAGCTTGCAAACATGCCAGCCGCTATATAATGTTGTACCTGATCTCGTCTGCTGCGCGTCTACTCGAGATAATGGGACAAATTTATATCGCGGCTGTCATGTTTGCAAAACTGCTAGTAGACTGATAAAAAAAAATATTAGTTAAAAAAAACAAAAGTGAAGTTGAATTATGATTCGTTAATTATTATACTCAAACTAGTTCACAGTGCAAATTGGATACATTCAGCAAAAATAATTGCAAATATAGGAATTAACAATTTTCCTAACGGAGGGTTTTTAATAAAATCATAATTATTAGGTACGGTATAAGTAATGCTCTTTACTTCATGATTTACGTATCTCACTGCTATAACGCCTTGTCTTGGACAAATCTTGTTAGGGTTTTCGCAATACAGGCTTGACCTAGTGCGGAACCCTTAGAACTGTTAAATTTGTAATAGTTTGTAAGTATTTTGGGAAAATAAAACTTTTTTTTTTATTAGTGTGCGTGTGTGTGTGTGTGATTCCTTGTTCAATATCCCAGTCTTTTAAGAGTCTGGTTAAATCAATAGAAAACTTGCATAAGTTAGTGTCTTGTATGTACCAAACCTAATATGAGTTTTATTTTGATCTTAGTCATCTTCATACAAAAAGTCTAACAAACGTGCCAATAAAAAAAATGTTAAAAGCATCAAAAATGTGGCAACTTGCGAGCGACATGACTACGACGACGCTACCGCTCACGCGCCACGGAAACCTCGCGTGCCACACACACCATTACCGCGGAAGATCAAATATTTGAACTTGGCACTAATTTGTACCACGCAATGTGCACACCAACATTCCTTGATATCATAATTTTTAGCGTTTGATTGAACTTGATAGCGGACAACGCAATGCACTAAAATATTCTCTAATGGCCACACAACGACTTTTTTTGATCTATCTACGAAGTTTATTTTTATACGAAGGATGTCTTACAGCGAATTCTTAAATGTCATTGACCTTTTTTTAGGTTAGTTTTAAATTACAATAAATTTTGAAAGAGTTGCCTTCAATCGTTCTAGAAGTAGGGCCACATACACAGGCCGAAGTTATAAAGTGCATAATAACCTACTTGGTGATAATTCAATTTCAAATAAAAATTAAACAAGTGATAATATAAAAAAAATACGCGTGCGTCTCGGGACGCCTGACAGAAATGATAACTTAAACTAATAACTAGCGCTGTGGGTTCGAGTAAAAGAGGAGGAGCCTGCCTACCGCTGCCGTATGCCTGAGAGAAAGGGAAGCCAGACAGACTGGCGCCGTAATGCGTTACGTAACGAAGCGGTTTACGCTACCATAAGAAGTTATCACAAAAAATATTTTGTTAGAAGCTTTCAAGCTTATCTAGCGCTTATCTAAGCGCAGGTCTGACCTAATTGATCGGGATGATATAGAAGCTTCTAGAACTACATATAAGTCATCCTACCTTCACCCTGTTAATCGTGAGCACATTTCGCGACGCGCCCTTGCGACTTGCCATTTGACCTCTCAAAGAACTATTGTTTAAAAGGTTACTTCATTATAAATTTACTGTTCTTAGAAAAGCATTACGCAAGTGTAACAGTTCTTGGTTACAACTGTTGCACTTGCTTGTAACATTGTATGAACGGAAAGACGAATGAGGTATACCTATTTATCTGTTTGCACGTCAGAGAATCACTTAGAATTAATTTAAAAAAAACTATGTTATGACAGTGCCTAGTCAGTATATAATTTATGTATATATCATTATCATTACATAGTATAAAACAAAGTCGCTTCCCGTTGCCTGTCTGTCCCTTTGTATGCTTAGATCTTTAAAACTACGCAACGGATTTTGATGCTGGGTTTCTAATAGATAGAGTGATTCAAGAGGAAGGTTTATATGTATAATACATGGATAATATAGCAGAGAAACACTGATCATTTTAGAGGTTTCTAATGAGATGTCGAAAATAAACACATTTTTTTGCGCTTAAATTGCAAACGTTGGCTGAACCCGACGAGATAGATCAAAACAATGTACTACAGTATTGTACACCTTAAAAAGGTCTACAAAAAAGTCCGCGGTGGTATATGTCTATCTTTTAGGTTATGGTATTCTCTTAGATAACGTTATATAAAAAGACATTAATATAAATAAATAATCCCGGACATTTCACACAGCGTCATCTGGCCCCAAAGTAAGCAGAGCTAGTGTCATGGGTACCACATGACTGATTTACTACTTTTAAACTTTTTTTAAAATAAATACATACATAATATACATAGAAATACCCAAACCCGAGACAAATACTTGCAGATCGTATAAACATTTGTCCCGCGGCGGGAATCGAACCCGCAACCTTCTGCGTCTCAGCCGGACCTTAGCCGCCTGCGCCACAGATGTTGTCAAAGTATAAGTAATTAAAAATATATAAATTTGTTAAATAAAAATACAAATATAGATAAACTCGCTGTTCCCACAGACCCGCTTAAGGTAGTAAGTACATCTTTTATAGGGCAATGTGCTTCTATAACGAGGTTCCAAGCGATGAGCTAGATTTGTCAATTGTCAAATTTAGAAAAATTAAAAACTGTCTTTCAAAGCTTGTTATGAAATATTAGATTATTTAGATGACAAAAAAGGGATAAATCTGCTCGATTCGGCACCCGTAACAATATAAGTAGGGATCATACAAAAAACCGTAGTCGAGACGTATTTATTTCCGGATCCTTCTTGAACTAGGGTCAGGAGGAACCGGCACCTAGATTCACTAGTATGTCGCATTATGAATGTATCTTCTTGAAGACAATTCAAAGTGGTATTTGATGTATTATGGAGTATTAAATAGATGGACAAATATTTAGTACTGTGCCGCCAATCTATTCCCAAAGAGTTACCTCCAAAAGAAATTCGACACGTGTTTCGCCTCTCCACGAGGCATTCTCAGGATCACTTGACTTACTCCGCATCCCGACGTAACGAAGGTAACTCTTTGGGAATAGATTGGCGGAATAGTACTAAATATTTGTCCATCTATTTAATGTTTTGTAATGGATTTCCGCACGGTCACGCCTGAATGAATTATCTATATTTTTAAGTAGTTTAAATATTTTGATTTTGTTTATTTCATTTGTACTTGTATGTAGACATTGCTATGGATGGTAATTTTCGATTAAGTTGGTAATTAGGTAATTTCTTTATCTAATACTTTCTAAACCAGCAAATCTTGTATATATGTTTATATATAATCTGAACCTCTGAAACGGCTTCACCGATTTTCATGAAATTTAATCTGCAGAGGGTTTCGGGGGCGATAAATCGATCTAGCTAGGTTTCATTTTAAGTAGACGTCGTTTTATCCGTGTTTAATACCGTGCGAAACTCGGTCATCCAGATTTTATACTTTAAAGTTACCAACATAACTATTTTGGATTTCGTACATAACAAAAAATTTTCAAAAAATTTTACGTGAGTTTTGGGTTCTTGGGTTATCAGTTATCACATATCACCATAAATCCAGCAACGTTCTAATTTTGTCACAAGGCCATGCTAATCCACGGCAACAATTTGAAAAGATTTAAGCAATGTTATTAAAACAGCATTTTGTACAAATATGTTTGCATTTTCGCAATTCAATGAGCCGGTGTAGCATTGGAAGTTTTGTAATAGGTAAGTCATATTTTAACTCAAACACTACAATGCAAGTAAGTGCGGTTGAATGGTTGAATGAGGCCGCTTGGCAGATGAGATGTCACTTAAAACACAACCATAGACAAGGCAGAATACAAGTATACGTACAATTTCATTACGTTCACTATTCGAAATTTTTAAAATTTTAGTTTTTCAAACGGATTTTAATACCAAATTTAGATTTAAGTGTTAAATTTGCTAAAGAAGAAGAATTAGGAAGGTTTGCTATGGTTTTTTTGATAATAATCTGCAAATTTTTGCTAACACTACTGGACACTACTAGATCTTATAAATTTTGTACGAAAGTGAAAAAGTGAAGGCGAAAAGGACCAGAGTCCAGGCCTATAAAAAAGTTGCGGTTTAGTAGGTATTCATTTCGAAAAATCAATCCAATTTTGAAAATTCAAATTTGCGTGCATTCGACCAGCCTTGACTATTCGCCTCCCTCTACTTTCATCTGTTCTAATTACAAAACCGATTAATATTCGACAGAAAGAAGAATGGCGTTGCGATGCTAACGAAGGTAGGCGCCGATTTAAGTGTTTTCTACTAATAACTTAATCAATCAGTCTGCTGTTCCGAATATTTTATATGATTAGGCACAATTTGATATGTTAAATTTCTATCTGTTGAGAAAAACGTTCATCATCGATGTTTTGCAATGTTTGCGATGTTTTAGGTCCTCTTGGACACTCCCCCGTCTCGTCGATGGTCGAGTGGTTTTAAAATGCAAGGTCGCGTTTCAGTGGACAAGTTTTGTCATCTGAAAAGTGTTTGTGTTGCAAGGTTAGGTCATCTTCTCGTCTCTCTTTCTCTAGGAGTACCTACTTAATCTTTAAATTTAGGTTTTGACCTGAAATTGATCTCTTACGTTCACTTGTGTAAAGATATATAATTAGGTACTTATGTAGCTCTTAAACCTAAACCTACTGAAACAAGTAAGCAGGTACCTATACTTATAGGAATTTTTTCTCATCCAGATCTTTCTTCCATCCCTACCCCATAGCCACGAACTCTAAGCCAATACCAGTGCATTTGTGCCTTAAAAGTACATTGTGCCGAAAACCTTTCTAAGAAGCAAAAAAAACTGGAAAAATACGAAAAGATCTTTTTTTTTACGCTGAGCTCAAGTTTGCAGTTATAACTTTATACGATTTAATCGCAAATTTAATAGCTAATTGTCTGTTAATAAATTGACCAAAGAGCAAGTTTTACATATATGGAAGCAAATACCACTACGTCTGGATCTCAAAAGCATTTATAAACAACACGACAACCAGTATGAAATGAGCTCTCATTTGTAAGAATTTTATTGGTTTACATTTGTCTCTTCTATTAGAAGAGTCGTAGGGTGACATTTATGTCGACGATATAAGGTACAAAATCTATTGATTCTCAATTTTACTCATTTACTTTACTTTCTGGTTTTGTCTTTTTTATAAAAGAAGAGTTGAAGGGTGACATTTATGCCGATAACATAGGATATAAAATCCATTGATTGACAACTCTATTATTATAAGCAGGCTAGTCTCGGGTACGAGACGCGACGAATCTTGCAACCTGCCATCTGCAACCTTGGCAACCATTGCATAACCAGAGCTAGCGGGAGGTGGAGAAAGTCCCAAGGTCACGGTCACACGCGGGGCAAAATAATTCCGTCGCACGTTATGTATTTACAACAAAAAATTGGTAAAGATAGCAATAAACTAAGTAGATATATGTACATACTTAGAAAAAAAACTCGACAGTACCTACGCCCAACCATTTAGATATGTAGGCCGATCGATGTAGATCATTTTTAAACTAAATTCTATCATAAATATTGATACAAATATTTTGAGAAATACAGCTTTAAATCACGTGCTACTTTGTCAATGAAGGCATTGATATTCAATTCATCTAGAGAATCTCCATCAGTAAAACTCACGAATGTTTTGGAACTGAAATAAGACTATTATATTGTTTTTATCGTAGTAAGTACGGTATTTATGTACTTGCCCGCGGCTTCGCACGCGTGATACCTACATAAAGAGTAGCCTATATACTATTCCAAATCACAGACTACATCTATACCAAGTGTCATCTAAGTCTAAACTGAGCCACAAAAAAACATACAAACACCAACACAAACATTCGTATTAATAATGTTGGTAATGATAGTAGAATTATCAACTGCCCGCTAAATCAGCAATAGTTGATTGTATTTGCATACCTTTTGTGATTTTGTGCATTCTGCGTAGGCGCAGGCGGCGAGTAATGTCGTTTAATTGTTAATTTATTAATACAATGACACAGATATACCTATGTAAATAATAATTTTATTATATCACGGCGCCTGGTAGATACATTGCATGACCCAAGAGCTGGCTCCTATCTGGCTTAGCGTATTACCATTGCCATTCAACGTGGCAATGCCTCCAATGTCTTGGGAACGCTGCCCTCTGGCAGTGATCTGGATCAGTTGAGTTATCTATAACGACGACGCGACGTGTTAGATTTGACGATTGGCAAATTTAAAACCGTAATTAAACAGAAACTGTCTTTTAAAGCATATTATAAAATATCTGATTATGTAGATGACAAAATAGCTTGGAATTAATCTGCTCCAACTCGACTCGGCATCCGTAACCAAATTGTCAAGGATCATACAAAAAAGTGTTAAGACCAGACGAGTTTCTTGCCGGATTCTTCTTGAACTGGGGTTAGGAGGAACCGGCACCTAGATTCACTAGCATGTAAGAAGACGATTCAAAGTGGTCCTTGTGATTTTATTGAATAAAGATTTATTGAATTATTGAATTATAGATCGTTTTAAACGGTCCATATATAGCTCAACTGTTTTACTATGTTTTACAACTGTCTATTTAATATTATTGTATAAGTATGTATTTTATACATTACCGTGATTAATACTGTAAATAAATCAAGTTATTTAAAAAAATATAAGTAACAATGATATTTCAGTCAGGACATTTCAGAGCAGGTACGAGTATGTTTCTTGAGTTCTGAAGTCAACAAAGGACCCGATAGTTTCACTATGTTCGTCTGTCTGTCTATCTGTCTGTCTGTCCGATCTAAGCAGACTATTCGTTTTTATCGTGATTATATTTTGCACGGTTATTCAAAGTCAAAGTATTCAAACCAATCACAAGGATCACTTTGAAACGTTTTACATACTTGGTGAATTAAGGTGTCTATTCCTCCTAACCCAAGCCCTAGAAGAACTTGCTAGAAACTCGTCT
Source organism: Lampropteryx suffumata (assembly GCA_948098915.1). Lineage (NCBI taxonomy): Eukaryota > Metazoa > Arthropoda > Insecta > Lepidoptera > Geometridae > Lampropteryx > Lampropteryx suffumata. The sequence continues at coordinate 17,487,725 of OX402547.1, forward strand.
TGCTAGTGACCCCTACAAAGTTAGGTATTAAAAATTTGAGCACTTGAACAGATGGTTTTTAGGGATACCTCCCTTTTTTATTTTAGAAGTCGATATCATTTATTTGCGAAAAATATGGTAGATGGCAAGATATTATGTAAGTTTACATATTTGACCAAAGAACATTGGCATGCAAATTTTAGTGTTAGGTTTCATAAACAATTAATTAAATTATATAATTTAACATTTAACAATAAATTATAGTCTGTCTAAAACTCACAATTATAATTTGTTTTAGTAGTGTTATTGGCAAGTCCTTTATTTTGGCAGTAAAATATTTGTCCAAACATTGTAAAAGATCTTTTTCACAACAGGACAAGCAGACGTATCGCTCAGTAAAATATACCTTGTAAGTATACCACCCTTACAAACAAGAACAAAGTACTTTGCTTCTATATTTATAATGCGTACAAGGATTGTAATATTTTGCCGTCGTTTGTCTTTCCTGAAAACTCCAATCAGTATCTCTTCAAGTCAAGAGTAAATAGGTTTCTTCTAGACCTTCTAGTCCCATCAGCCGCACCGTCATACCTATACCACCAGGCGAGATCGTGGTCGTGGTCGAAACGTAGGTCTATCAATGATAAAAATAACTGTTTTTATATTGGACAGTTCTAGGGCTGTTAACTACCCCAATAAGTTAAATTATCACGGCTTGTAAGGCTGTACATACATCACTTTGAAATTTGATTCGATTATGAATAACAAAATGTCTGTAACCTTAACAAAATATAAAAGTTCTATACAATGTTTTAATAGTTCGTTAACTAGATGGTGTTGTATTGGTTTGAAACCATTTGTTCTTATTTATATTCTTCTTATATTCCTTATTATTGTTCTTATTGATATCGGAAACCTTTTACTGTGCGCAGTCCGACACACACTTGGCCAATTTAATTAGTAATTCATTGACTTTTGTAGGTAGGTATTTAAGTAGGTAATTTGACTAAAGAAAATGTCTTGCTTACTGATCAAAAACATTCCTAATTCAACAAAACATTCTTATTTCAAAGAGGTTTTTTTTTGGGTTATTTTTAATGATTATATATTTCTAGATTTATTTGATTTACAAATCATTTACTGAGAAAGCTATTTTCTAAACAAGTATTTACATAATGTTTTATAATACAATCCATTGATAAAATAAAATAAATAAATAATCCCGGACATTTCACACAGCATCATTTGGCCCCAAAGTAAGCATAGCTTGTGTTATGGGTACCACATGACTCATATACTACTTAAATCCCTTTTTTTGTTAATACATACATATTATACATAGAAACAACCAGTCCCGAGACAATTACTTGCAGATCGTACAAACATTTGTCCCACAGCGGGAATCGAACCCGCAACCTTTTGCGTCTCAGCCTGATCTTAGCCCACTGCGCCACAGAGATCAATTGATATAAATATCAATGAACAAAATAATATGTAAGATACAAAGTTTTAAGTCATGAAACGTGTCTTTTCGTTTGTTAAACAGACTAACAATGTTGTCTGTCGTGTGTTGCAGTTAAAGAAACAGACCTAATGAAAATACACAGACTTGATGCAATTTTTTGCTAAATATATTAATTGTGTCTAACTTACTCGTATCAGTAGATACCTATGAAACAGAAGCGGATTTCCTATTAGACTGCGTAATATAATTGCTTTACAAATCAATTTCTGAAGTGACATAGCGTTATCGGTCGTTAGAACTGTTGACTTCTTTGTTAGTCTGTTCAAATTGAACCGTAAATAATTGCGTTTTGATTCTTATATACCTGATATAAATGTCAACCCACTCTTCGGTTTATTCCGTTTATCCGCCCTGAAACAGCCAACCTACCCAACATAGGCAGGGGAGAAAATCGGAAGAAAGATATATGAATTACGAATATCCACCCCGTTCAGAGTGGATAGATAGACACGCGTTTCCAAGTATCTACCTAAGGGAGGCTGTTTTAGGGTGGATAAACGGAATAAGCGCACTCTTCTCTTTGAACTTAATTAATTGATTGCATTCTTTTACAGAATAACTGGTGTTAAATGAAATTACCACACTAATATTATACTCGTTAATTAAAAATGTCTCTCTTTACAGAATAACTGTTGTTAAACGAACTTACCTCAATCAGAATTATAATCGTAAATTAAGTCTCTTTTCACAGAATAACTGTTGTTAAACGAACTTACCACACTAATATTATACTCGTAAATGAAATGTGTCTCTCTTTGCAGAATAACTGTTGTTAAACAAACTTACAACACTAATATTATACTCGTAAATGAAATGTGTCTCTCTTTGCAGAATAACTGTTGTTAAACAAACTTACAACACTAATATTATACTCGTAAATGAAATGTGTCTCTCTTTGCAGAATAACTGTTGTTAAACAAACTTACAACACTAATACTCGTAAATTCAAAGTGTCTCTCTGAAATTTGGTGAGGAGATAGATTGTATCTTGTAGAAAGACATAGTCTACCACGAAGCTGAGTGTAGCAACTAGTGTTATTATAATAATACTTAGGTTTATCCCTGGTTATGTTTTGGTGAACATTAGGCAGATCAAATGTCGCTATCACGCATTTGACAGCTGTGCCGATAGCTATCTTTCTTGTTCTTTGTATGTTACATACCGAGAATTAATTAGATCAATGTCGTTTTTTTTATTATTATAGTTTGTGGTTGTCGGAAATTAACTATATATCTACTTAGTTATATTATAGCAATAAACAATAGACTTTTTTCAACGATAACGTTTGAGGAAGTCAACCACACCCAGTGTACTTATTGACTGGTACTTAGTAGCTGTTTATTCAACAGAATTCTAGAGTAATTTTAATACTTTTCTGCCGCCTGATAAAATAAAAATAACAATAACGCCGAACATTTCACATAGCATCATCTGGTTCCAAATTAAGCAAAGCTTATGTTATGTGTACCACATGACTGATATATATATAATTATAATAATATACTTCATATATATATTTTTTTTTTTAACATACACATTATACATATATACAAAAACATACATATTGTACATATAAACACAAAGACCAGAAACAAATACTTGCAGATCATACAAACATTTGTCCCGCTGCGGAAAACACCCGGGAACCGCAACCTTCTGCAGCTCAGCCAGGGCCTCAGCGCCACAGGAGTAGTACCACAAGCTCATCTAGCCTCAAAGTAAGCAGAGCTTGTGTTCTGGGTACCACATGACTGATATACTTCTTACATACTTATTTTTTTGTAAATTCATACATATTATAGGTACATAGAAACACCCAGACCCCAGACCCGAGACAAACATTTGCAGATCATTCAAACATTTGTTATGCGGTGAGAATCGAACCCGCGACATTCTGCGTCTCTGCCGGGCCTTGGCCTATTGCGTCATAGAGGGCGTCATAATAGCGTTTAAAGTATCAATCTTTTCAATATAATACGTCTGGTAGAAACATTGCGTGACCCAAGAGCTCATTCCTATCTGGCCTAGCGTATGAGCATTGCCATTCAATGTGGCAATGCCGCCTGTGTCAGTTGAATAATCTATAGATTGTTTTGAACGGTCCATAGATAGCTCAACAGTTTCACATGTATTTTATATTATATTGCAGTCTGTACATTTCTGTATATAAAGTATATAAAGTCTATACATTTCTGTATATAAAGCTATGCTTAGTATGGTAGGTTACCTAAACATGAGTGTGTCTGTTCATCTGTGTACACACGTCAAAACAATGGGAACTTGACGCCATGGAGGATGTGGTAACGACAATTTCACTTGTTGAAATCGGCAAAGCACACGGTCAGAATAAACGCTGGTTTTGCACTAAAGTAAAATGGTGTAATCACTTTCTAAATATCCTGTTTTTATCTTACCTTGTACACAAGTAATGTATTATTTAGATGAGGCCATGATTGTATTCTCGGCTCGGTTTCTTCTTCGTTAATGGCATGTGTCATAATAATGAAAATTTTGCCAGTGTCAAGTGTTTATGTGATGTCAAAAAGTCGTATCTTGCCGTTCGTCATTTGTTATTTGATATAAAATTGTGTCTTTCATATAAAATAATTAATTTTAATTATACGGTTTATTTTTGGTCGAATCACAAAGAAACACTTTTATTCCAATAATTCACACCCAAGTCAATAATTATTATAAATACTTACGGGTATTTATCGCGTTTATTTACCTATTTTTCCCGACGTTTCGACAGGTTTACACTCTGTCGTGGTCACGAGCTGACTGGAGTACTGGAGCTACCGCCTCTGCGAAGCGGGGGCAGCATTTTTTGCAACTACCCTCACTTGTTTTTCCGAAATAGAAATGTCCATCTGCACACTCGGACGACACACAACACTAACCGTGTCCATTACGCATTGAGAAAGTCAATAACTCTCGCTTTGAATAAAATCACCAAAATTACAAATAAAACACGAAATAACTCGGGAAAAATAAATAATATAAGAGCGCAATGTTAGCTTAGCTCGATTTCTTTTTTTAATTTAATCAGTCTTAGTTGTGATAACAGTTTTGCCAATAAAAAGTGAATAGTTTGATAAGAAAGGTCACAAATTTTGTGTCAATCATCTCGGCTTTTCTGGTCCATCAAATTAAAGATAATTGTTTCAGGTGTAACCTTGCCGAAATCCATTACAAAACATTGAATAGATGAACAAATATTAAGTACTATTCCACCAATCTACAAATAGATTATATATAAATTGTACTAAATATTTGTCCATCTATATTTTAACAAATTGACATGAAACTGTAGCATTTTAACAATATGATTAATATGATTTGATGTCTTGCTATCTACCTTTCTTGCAAATTAACTATTTCAAATGATTTCTTTTTCTATAGACAATTGTAAACGTCATGGTGAACCGAAATTTAGCTTTTTATTTTCATAATAAAAAAAAACTTTAAATGTCATCAGGTGTATCTCTATTATATTTCCTAAGTCGTTAGAGTGTTCTTCATTGGATAGGGTAGACTCTTCTTTGGACACCTATTTGACCATATAGTGTGAGCATTGATTAGGGGAAAAGTACGTTTCTGAAATGTCAAAAATGCCCTTTTAAGACTACGATGCGATAAGGTATGCCCTAAATTTAATAAGACTACTTCCAGAAATAGGGCTACTAAATTATCTAAAACTAGTCATTCATTGATTTATTTATATCCTTAGACATTGCAATGATTACTTAATGTTACTAAACATTGCAATGTTTAAGGTTCAACATTTTACCTGGCTCCTTAATCCTGACGTTCATATTTTTCTCGTGTTGTTTCGTGAGATGAATAATTCACGCGTAACGTTATTATCTCACCAGTTTTCAGGTAAGAATAACAAGAAATAGCATGAAAATAGATATATCACTTTATTAAATTTCAAACAAAGAATGTCATAGTTCTAAATGTATGAAATGACATATAGTCGCTAATGAGCTTTAGCGTGCATGATTCATCATCATTGGCCTTCGTTCATCTGTTGAAGATGATTTAGGTGGCATCAGTAAAGTTACAGAGCAGTTATTTGTAATTGATATTTCGTTCATGGATGCACTCCAGCAAGCTGAGGTGGGTGAAGTTTCCTCTCCACTGACGTCACTCTGCCTGGGATTCTGTTTGATAGCGCAGGCCTTCCCAGGTGCATGATTGCATGGCGCTGTACCTAGATGCTTTCTAAAAATGCGATGTTATGTGATCAGAAGTTGAAATGTCTAACAATTAAGTTAATTGGGGTTTTAGATCGAGCATTATCAATTTAACACGTTACATGCCAATACTAATAAGGTAAGTCCTGCTAAATAAATTACTGTGTCATTATTTCACGCAGTATTTTATTGTGTAATCGTATCTATATATATAAAACAAAGTCCTGTTAGTTATACTATTTATAACATATTATACCTACATAGAAACACCCAAGACGGAAACAAATACTAGCAGATGATACAAACATTTGTCCCATGGCAGGAATCAAACCCGCGACCTTCTGAGTCCCAGCCCGGTTTTGGCCTACTGCGCCACAGAGGTTGTCGATTTAGGATGCAGTCGATTTTTGATTACGTTGACATAGAAACTGTATTTTTTACAGTTCAATCTTGAAATATAGACAGAGAGCCAGACAAGCAGACAGACGAAAAACAAAGTGATAAAGGTTAGGTCCTATAAGGGTTCCTCTTTTCCTTTTGCGATACGGGACTCTAAAAAACAACGATATAAAGCACTACTTTTAGATTAATATATGTATTTAAAATTATTATTTTAACAAAAACAAACAAAATAAATTTATTGACATAATACAATGTTACAGATCTATAATGAATCCATTGGCTCCCGAACTAGTAAAAACTGTGTTTCAGGAGCCAGTGGCTTCTCCCAACAGTTATTATGTCTAACTAAATTAATAAAATCCAAAACTAAAAATGTAAAAAATGAAATGAAATGCTCTCCGTATCAGATATGAATAGTGTAATAGCCTATGATTTTAAATTTATTATTATATCTTTACAAAAAAAATACTGTAATATTATTTTATATTTAAATAGGTGTTTAGTGTTTATTTAAAATCTTATAATTTTATCAAACATAAGAAAAACAATTTGACTTCTTTAGTTATATTCCCATGGACGAAATTCTTTGAGCATATTCTCTATACCCTCATAATCATAGTTTTTGAGCCAGTTGAGTATTATCCTTTTAATTTCATTATTACTATACTTCTTAGCCCTATCTTCTTTATTTAACTTATTATTACATTATTAGAATATAATAATTTTATAGTAAAGTATTTTCTTTACTATTACATTATTCGTTAAACATGTCTTAATGTTTTAAGACAGAAAATACTTTTCTATGTAAATATTTTCTTCGCTAATATAATATACTAGCTGTTGCTTTTTAAAGGAATTGTAGCTTAAGTCTTTCCCCAGGATGCAATTTATCTCCTTGCCAAATTTTATTGATAAGTTTCAAACCAATCACCAGAACACCGTTAAATAGTTTCCATACAAACATTCACCCCCCATTTTACTCCTTTATGAGAGTTATTTTGAAAAATCCTGAAACACGTGTACATTTATTTTGCATTTTATTTATTCATATCAAGTTTCAAACAAATCGCACCACGCGTTAAAAAGTTTCATACATTTGTTTTCAACCCTTTTCACCCTTTTAGGGGTTGAATTTAAAAAAATCCCGCCTTAGTGGGTAGTTTTGTCTCTTCCAAATTTCAGCATACTAGCTTCAGGTGTTTCGGCTCGGCGATGATGAATCAGTCAGTCAGTCAAGTTAAGCTCTTTTATAAGTATAGATTGATATTGTAAGATATTATGACTAAAAGAAACTGGCGTTTTGACATAGTTTTTTGCAAATCTCTCTGAAAATAAGAAGTATGTATTCTCCAAAGTACCTGCATATTAATAATTCAGTTTGAATTAATTTATGTAGTTATACGAGGTCAAAAAATACAAAAAATACTTATATTTATTAACAGGAACCACACCGGAAGTGTGCTCATACCGTCTGTAGGTTGCACAGCTGTACCGTCGCGATCTATTGTCAACTAATGTATGCAAGTAGAGCGAGGCTGGACACTCGTGCGCACAAATTACACAATATCGGTTATCTCGCTAATTGGTGGAATGTGAGCTAAATAACTGATTTTAAGCTATTGTTTCTAAAATGGGGTTTATTAAAGTAATTTAATTCAATTCAATTCAGGTTATTTACACCTTATTTTCACATTATATATACTAATGCGTAAAAAAATAAACAGAATAGCAGGAGACAACAAGAGTTAATAAAAAAAGTACAGAGAAAAGTAAAAATAGGTAAATCATAATTCTAAAAAATATAAACAATAATAAAAAGGAACTTCTATCTACACTAAATCTTATTATGAGTATAGTAGCTATATTCACACAAAACGTTTCTTCTCACAGTAGGTAAGGCACAGTCTCTTAATCGTCTTCCAGTCATCCGCAAACAGATCCGCCTGAGGATGTTCAGTAAGAAGCATTAAATGTCTCTGTACTCGGCAGATGGGCAACTGTTGTCGTGTAACAGTGCGTGCAGGCGTTGGTGTAAGCAAATGGACATGTCCAGGTCTAAAGCGAGTACGGTTCTCAGGAACGGACAGTTGGGTTGGACAGCTTCACTCAGTAGAGTTGGGCACTCCAGTTGCCCCCGTAGTACTACTATCCCTACAAAATACTAATATAAAAAAATATTAATTTAAATGTAATAATAAAGTGGTTGCTGGTTTGACTTAGATACCTGTTTCAATGGATCTTGATGAAATTTGGAAAATAAATTGTATCTTGGCAAAAATAAATGCTACTTTTTATGGACTATGTATGCAAGTCGCGGGCTGAGACTAGTGTCAAGTAAATTGACGTGTCAAATGCTGTGTTTAAATAACGTCAGTATGTAAAGACGGATTAGACAAATGACGATATTGGCCTTGATCGTGTAGTTTCGTCGAACTAAAATGAAATACGAACGCTCTTTTTAACCGGCTACAAAAAAAGGAGGTTCTCAATTCACTAGTATTTTTATATTTGTTACCTCATAACTCTGTCATTTATGAACAGATTTGAAATCATTTTTTTCATGTGATATACTTCCTGATCGGTTCCATATAAATTTTATCGAAATCGATTCAGTAGTTTCTTTTTAAATCAAAATAGTTGGAAAAATACGTAATTCAAGTAAACTAAATTTCGTTATATTGCTTTCCTGTGACATTCCAGTGGTGTTTACGAATTTTGAAAAAATAAGGTACTAAAAAGCGTAAAATATAAATAAACTTTTATAACCGACTTCAAAAATAAGAGGTGCTCAATTCGTTCGTATTTTTATAAACTCAAATTTCATTAAATAGTTTTAAAGTTTTAAAAACGTTATTACTCGAACAACGTCTGAAATACTCCATGTAAGCTTTTTAAATAACATTTCTAAATTGACTTCGCCAATCTGATATTGAATGAATCTGCGGCAAATCCTAAGAAAATCAATTCAATACGGAAAGAATATGACAATTATAACTAAGAATAACGTTTTAAAAACTAAAAAGAAAACCGACCTCAATAAATTAAATTTGAGCCTATAATATATTTTTAGTGGAAAGTAGATGTATTTAGTATATATAATATGGGTAAGCAAAATAAACGCACTGCTCCAATGAGACAGCGAGGTATCGGAGTAAACGAAAATATCCTCGATGTATACAATTTTTTGATTTTTGTTGATCTATCAGCTCGACCGATTTCGATAAAATTTAAAAGAGACATCTGGGAAGTATACCCTTTCAAACAACGAAAGAATTTTCTAAATCGGTTCAAGCTTTTTCAAGTAATCGTCACCGACATACATAAAAAAAAAGATTCCGACGAATTGATAACCTCCTCCTTTTTGATGAATTCGGTTAAAAAAAGGTTGCTCCGGGATGCCATCTATACGCTGTGGTATCCTATAATTAAGTACGCATAATTGATAGGAGATATGTGTAACTGAGCACTGTTGGGCAACAGTGCCCCAGAATAAATAAATAAATATCCATGCGTGAAAAGGATTTGCTATACAAAATTACATCCCTTATTTCACTACATGATTATTTTTGAAAAAAAAGTAAACAATGTCTGTCCTTGAGATGCAATCTATATCCATGTCAAAAAGTCCAAATTTTATCGAAATCTGCTCAGCGGTTTAGGCGTGAAAAATTAACATACTTTGAAGGATAAGAGTTACTTTCACTTTTATAATATTAATATAGATTTTAAAACTCATTTAAAAATGTTATTCTAGTTATGTCTTTGGTGTAAGCATGAATAAAAATGGTTGTCTGTAAAGTTGGTTTACGGACGATAATTTTACGTGATAACGTCATAAGAAAACATTGATGAACCGATCGGAATCAGGCGGAACGTGACCATGAGTCATGCTTTTTCATGCGTGCAGCCGGCGTTCATGGATTTATAAGACGTTATCACATCAAAAAAAATATAAATACAAAATTTTAGTTAGTTAGGCAAAACAGCAGGATCTCACCAAATGTATATCATAAATATCTATATATATTATAATCTATATATCTATTATCTATACCTACATCTACACTAATATATATAATATAATAATATTATAAATAGGAAAGATTTGTATTTTTGTATGTAACGAATAAACATAAAAGCTACTGGATCGATTTGAAAAATTATTTTACCGTTGGAAAGCTACACTATCTCCGGGTGACATAGGCTACTTTTTATCTTTGTTACATTTTTACAGATAAACGGATCTAGGTAGAATTTAGTAAGATTCTAAGCATACGCGTACGAAGTCGCGGGTAACAGCTAGTAATAATATAACCTTATATCATTGACTTTGATATTAAGAATACAATTTCTAATTGTATTCTGCAAATTGAAATGACCGAGAATCAATTCCTTCCTTATGTAATCGACTATATGTCGATATAGTATCGACTAAATAAAATAATAAATAAATATATTCTTGATTCGACTGTAATGAGCAAGAGCTCTGATTAGGCGGACAGACAGAAAGATAGACAGACAGACAGGCAGACAAACGGACATAGGGAAACTGTAAGAGTTGTTCGTGGACTTTGGAAACGTAAAATCTAAACTACAACGACTATAAGCTAATGACAAATTTCACACACATGTTAATGACACCATAGCTAAGCGGTTGACAACCCCGACTGTCAATACTGAACCCCGAGTTCGAACCGTACGTCGTACGTCCGTTTGAGCTAAATCATTAATTTTAATTTACATTATTATAAATATTTACGGGTATTTATCTCGTTTATTTACCTATTTTCCCGACGCTTCGACAGGTTTACACTCTGTCGTGGTCACGGGATGACTCGAGAGAGAGAGATAGAGATAAAGAGTCAAACGCGATAAATACGCGATAAATAAATATAATAATGTGTTCTGACGAACGAACAGAATTGCTGTTCGTTAGTCTCGCTAAAACCCGAGAACGGCCGGACTGATTTAGCTGATTTTGGTGTTGAAATGTTTGTTGTAGTCCAGGGAAGGTTTAAACGGTGAGAAAATTTGTGGCATTGCAACGCATGCCGGGTACAGCTAGTCTTTTATAACTATTATTCCTTCAACTAACAAGCGGATAACCACTAAATAGCGGAAAAAAGACATTTTTTTCCATACAAAAGTGAATTTACTGAGGGTACCGTCTTAAAAACACAGTGGCTGTTATATGAAGAAAAAACGATGAAGTGTATTATGTTCGTGATTATCCTTGGTACAGTCGAGACACTTTCTAAGTAATACAATCAATATATATAATTTAGTCACGACAGTCGAGGCGTGGTTCTAGATTTTTTCTATAATTTATTATCAATCTCAATCAATAAACAATAAAGTTGTCATGTCAGGAACTGAATTCTAATTAAACTATTTGCAATTATATTATTTTATGAAGTACTTTTAAACCTAGGCAATATGTATTGCATGGTTAAATAATGTAATTGTAATTGTAAACACTGACGGTTTGCAAGCGATTCGAACGCGGATGTCTAGCGATTTTTACGCGCCACTTCCCTTACTTTAGTTTGTAGCATACATAAATAAAAAAGATGAGAAGTGTCGTGGGAGACCGGGTAGGATCGAAGTTGAAAATCATAAAAGCCTATTGATATTAACATTCATATAAATCTATTCATATATTTAAAGTCTAAGTCTAAGATAGATAAGGTAGAGCATTATCTGTCCTTATCTGGAAACTGCTATCTGGGTAGTATATAGTTTGTTAAAAATTAAAAGTTGTTTGTTGATATGTATGTAAGGTCATTATCATACTTAATATTTTTATTCCTAAAAGGTAGGACCGCTAAAAGGTAGACCTTTTAGCGGTCTTCACACTAGGCAAGCCTGTATCGTGAAGACCAGAATTGTTGACCAAATAGTTGTTATGTATCTTTTTGTACACCGCCGTATTTTTGTTTTTTGTCGATCCTGTTCAAAGGTTGACTGGAAAATACCCCTTATAGCGATAAGGCCGCCCATTGCATAACTTTATTTCAATTTTTTTTATGTTAAACGTACAACGTTTAAACGTACTAGTAATGGACAGTTTAAGTACAGTAAATCAAATAAATATTTTTTTTTAAGTTTTCATATATTTGATTCAACTGTTATTATTTAATATGAACAAGGTATCTATGCTTCTACTAAGAAATAGATTCCTTTAAATATGTTACTCTAGATTAACTAAAAACTCGAAATAAAAACGGCATAGATTTATCTAGTAATGGACAAGTATTTACTTAGTTTTGGACACCTAGTTATAGACTGTTCCGGTATTGGACACCTATTAATGAACTAGTGTTTACGTAGAAATTAAGTATGAAATACAAGTTATGGTTTTAACAGGTTTTTTAAGTATTTACTTAAAACATTTCTGGCAGAAATTGAGATCACTTAAAACAAGTACCTTGTTTGTCATTAAAACTATTCTTATATACTTAAGTAATAAAATAGGATGATAACTTGTTGATATTATAATTTTTTAAATTATTTAACAATAGCCTCTCTTGAGATGTAAGATATATATATCATTAAGAGATTAGCATTAGCAGGTATTTTTATACTTTTAAATTACTATACCGTCCTCTAACTTAAACCAATTCTTTTACACTAATGACACTAGGGAAAACAATAGAATCGTTTTGCTCTACAGGCTTTGGCAGGTAACTTAAAATATCAGATTTATCAATAAGGGACACATTATTTTTGATCAGTTTGTAAGCGTTTTTGAACTTCTTGCTTCGCAGCCCTTATACAACTATTCGTTCTCCATATTCTTCTTACATCATACACACGTAACGGTAAGTTGTTTTCGCGTGCTTGCCTTCAAACTTGACCAAAACCTATTTTCCAACTTCTGGCTTATCTGATCCACGTTACATTAATACTTTGAAGGTTCCAGTATTATCATAGAGTACCGTTTGTACTTCGACACTGTGTAATACTTGTATTTGTTTTTCTGAGGATATATTTTCTTCTGCTTCTGCCTTTTCGTTTCTCTCCTTTTAGGATTCTCTTCTTCGTCATTTTGTGGTTGTTTAGCTGTAAGTTTTTCAGCTACGTTGTATGGCAGCATAGTATTTTCTAAATTCATATCATTTTCCGAATCTCTTCAATCTCGAAATCACATCCTCTACGACTCTACGCTCTCTTCATTATCACTTGAAGAAACAGATTGTTTTCTACGTTTTCTACGTTTTGCTTTATTTTGGGTTAGTTTTTTATTGTTCATTTGATCAATTTTTTTTGTCATCTTTTCTATTCGTTCTAGTTTTCTTTTCTCTTTTTCTTCTTCTTTTATCTATTTCTCGTGAAATGTTTTCCTAGTTTTACTTGTGATTGCCGATGGTAACTTTTCTTTTGATATTCTTCCTTTCTTTTTCATTGTAGGCGACTTTTTCTCCCTTTCTTACTGCATCAAGAGCACGGCCCATTTGAAGTGGCGTGTAGTTTTTTACCGGTGCCATAGTAATAACTGTAACAACAACTTTCTCTAATATATAGGAATGGATTGGTGATGGACACCCAGTAATGAACACCCTGTCCATGACTGGTCTCCTGACTGGAGCCTCTAGAACGCTGCAGTAAATATACAGTTCATCGAGCTCATAATAAGGGATCAGAATTAAGACAAATCAATGAAAACATGTATTACACCGGTAATCGACAAATTGTCCATAACTGCATCACGTTGAAACCACGTGCTCCGGTAATGAACAAAGTCTGTTATTTGTAAACAAGGTAATGTTTGCAGTATTTCTACACGAATATAACTGGAAAATGGTTTACTTAAAGCGCACAGCCAATATTAAATCAATAACCCTTCCATTTAGTACATTAAAACAATAATTGTCAACTCACCTTGCTTAGCTAATTTACGAACAAAATTATACTACCAAAGACGCACTTTGGTATTTTTGCCACCATCTTGAAACTGATTGACTGATAAACGTAAACTGTTATATTTAGGCAGTTCAATCTCTGTTGTCTATGGTAAAGTGTTGCCTGACCTCGGAATGATGGTAGAATTCTTATTTTAGTAGAATATACGCAAAATGTTCATCACTGGGTCGTTGTTCAACACCGGTACATTTACCTTATAACATGTAAATTAAATAAAGTTTTTTAAACTTACGCGATCAGAACACATTATTATAAATATTTACGGGTATTTATCGCGTTTGACTCTTTATCTCTATCTCTCTCTCTCGAGTCATCCCGTGACCACGACAGAGTGTAAACCTGTCGAAACGTCGGGAAAATAGGGTAAATAAACGCGATAAATACCCGTAAATATTTATAATAATGTAAATTAAAATTAATGATTTAGCTCAAACGGACGTACGACGTACGGTTCGAACTCGGGGTTCAGTATTGACAGTCGGGGTTGTCAACCGCTTAGCTATGGTGTCATTAACATGTGTGTGAAATTTGTCATAAGCTTATAGTCGTTGTAGTTTAGATTTTCCGTTTCCAAAGTCCACGAACAACTCTTACAGTTTCCCTATGTCCGTTTGTCTGTCTGTCTGTCTTTCTGTCTGTCCGCCTAATCAGAGCTCTTGCTCATTACAGTCGAATCAAGAATATATTTATTTATTATTTTATTTAGTCGATACTATATCGACATATAGTCGATTACATAAGGAAGGAATTGATTCTCGGTCATTTCAATTTGCAGAATACAATTAGAAATTGTATTCTTAATATCAAAGTCAATGATATAAGGTTATATTATTACTAGCTGTTACCCGCGACTTCGTACGCGTATGCTTAGAATCTTACCAAATTCTACCTAGATCCGTTTATCCGTAAAAATGTAACAAACAAACAGAGACACTTTCGCATTTATAATACACTAGCTGTCCGCGCGCAGCTTCGCCCGCGTTGAAGATTTTTCCCGGGACAAACCAATTTTACCGAGATAAAAAGTAGCCTATGTCACCCGGAGATAGTGTAGCTTTCCAACGGTAAAATATTTTGTCAAATCGATCCAGTAGTTTTTAAGTTTATTCGTTACATACAAAAATACAAATCTTTCCTATTTATTATACGCTTTATATTAGTTTCGCTTGTATGTATGTTTGTATGTTAGTATGTTATTATGTTTGTATGTTTGTATGTTTGTATGTTTGTATGTTTGTATGTTTGTATGTTTGTATGTTTGTATGTTTGTATGTTTGTATGTTTGTATGTTTGTATGTTTGTATGTTTGTATGTTTGTATGTTTGTATGTTTGTATGTTTGTATGTTTGTATGTTTGTATGTTTGTATGTTTGTATGTTTGTATGTTTGTATGTTTGTATGTTTGTATGTTTGTATGTTTGTATGTTTGTATGTTTGTATGTTTGTATGTTTGTATGTTTGTATGTTTGTATGTTTGTATGTAACCGACTCCTTGGGAAGCGATTTTGACCCACTTTAAACGGTCAGATTTCATTCAAATTTTGCACACCTGTCAAAGACTGATGACAATGCAATAATTCGAAAAAAAAATAAAAAAATAAAAACCGATTATCCTAAAACTAAAAAGTAGAAAATCTTTATGTTAAAAAGCTTTATATAGAAAACCAAATTAAAAAAATAGAAAATAATTTTAATAAATGTAGGTAAGAAAAAAATGTTTTATTAAAAAAAAAGCGTGGGGTGCTTTTAAAATATTATCGAAATGATAATCCTTCTTCTCATATCTGTCAATGAAATATTTATAACTATTGACACCATGCACCCCACGCTTTTTTTTAAATAAATCATTTTTTTCTTACCTACATTTATTAAAATTATTTTCTATTTTTTTAATTTGGTTTTCTATATAAAGCGTGTTTTTTTAGTTTTTTTAAACTATTATAATATTATTATATTATATTAGTGTAGATGTAGGTATAGATAATAGATATATAAATTATAATATATATAGATATTTAAGATATACATTAGCACATGTAATTAGCACTTGTAATAGTTGTACAATATTATTACACACCTAATTAATAGTACACAATATACTGATTCCTATATTTATGAAACAATGTCTTAATCATTTACAAACTTACATTTACCTCTACATCCAAATGTTGTCTGGAAGAAATAACTTCCTTAGCGATATAGCGAACAAATGTTTTAGGTATTCTTAGTTGTCAAATTGTTTATGTGCTAGTTTTAAGGTGTGTTTTCATTCATTCATTAAAGGGAAACATTTAATAATTAGCAACATTCACACATACATAAAATGGTGGCTTCACGTTGGTTGATCGTGGCGCGCCGTCTTTTTATTTATTTGGTCTGAGCTGTAGCAATGTTTAATAGAAGTCAATGTTAACTATATAAAAATATAGGTACTTATTTTTTCTTGTGAAATATCATTTTGTTATGTAAATCTTAATCTTCGCAGTAGCGGTATTATTGAACGTTGATTCACGTAATCTAACCCCGTGTGTTAGCATGCTGTGCACGTCGCCAGGACCTGCTTAGTATGCTTAGAAGGTACAGATGTTATCTCACAGATTTCACTCAGATTTTGCGTTTATTGCGCTTTTTATGTGACCGCTTTCTACAGATTTCGTGTTTCGGTAATGTAGGTGAGATTTTTCTCACGTTTTCTGGGTAGCCTAACCTACTCGTGCGTTTACGCGGGGACATACAATAGTTACAAATGCAGGCGAAACTTTCAACTACCTTCTTGAAGTGGCACTTGATTAAACAAGCGAGCGCAATGCACGAGCGAGTGTCTCCGTTTCAGCTTAGGCAAAAATGCTTTCGTATGTCTGTCTGTCCGGCTGGCAGGCGTCTGTCCAGATGTTCACCTCTGCAGGTCGCATTTCTCAACCGAATATATATAATTTTTTTTTTTCAATTCAGTTTTTGGATTTTTTTTTCAAAATTGCGGACATAGAGCGTTGAAAACGTAAATAAAGTTATATTTCAACCATTTCGAAAAATGTTCACGAGGTCTACAGCTCACAGAGCCACTAGTTAGTTATAAATAATAAAGATCTTATAATACGTTTTATTTTATTCAACAGTTACTTATTATTTACAAAAATACCAAGAAACAAACCCTATAATAACATTGAACTAATTTCTCACTTATTTTCGTCCGAGATAGTGTGCCGTTACCCTCAATGACATATTTGTCGAACGTTTCCCACGAAGTTGACCATTGTTTACGCTTGTTATACAAGTACGACATACATAAGCATGACATACATAACTATCTCGATCCATAGATTATAACAGGAAAGTAATGTATGACGCAAGAGAATTGTCTCGATGTTGGCAAAAAATCGGAAGTCATATTACGTTGGGTTATGTGACTCTAGCAAATCGTACTGTCTATAATTATGGGAACCAAGCACCATTTAGTGATACATCTATGGAATTATACATTCAATGTTTATAAATTGTATGGTATCGTATCGTTGTTGCAAGCGTAGATTATAATGGTTACATACAAGACGTGTATGTCACCACTTATTGGGTTTTATTTCGTGATTTGCTAAAATCTTATATGTACAGTATGGTTACTTGCAGGAAAACTGTTTTTTTCGGCGGTGTTTATTCAAGGTTTTTTAAAAGAGGCTATAATTTTGATAGGTGACAGCTAGTGGTAAATTTGTAATTTTTTTTTTGTTTAATATTGTTGGACATTGCAACACAATATTATAATAATAACTAGCTGACCCGGCAAACTTCGTACCGCCTCAGAATCAATAAATAAAAAAGCAAGCATATTTTTCATATTTACTCACCTTTTTAACCTTCCCTGGGCTTCCACAAATAATTCAAAACCAAAATTAGCCAAATCAGACCAGCCGTTCTCGAGTTTTAGCCAGACTAACGAACAGCAATTGATTTTAATTATATAGATAATAAGAATGCCGGACATTTCACAGAGCATCATCTAAACCCAAAGTAAGCAGTTTTATGGGTACCACATGACTGATATACTACTTATGTACTTTTTTTTGTAAATACATACATATTATACATAGGAACACCCAGACCCGAGACAAATACTTGCAGATTATACAAACATTTGTCCCGCGGATCTAGTCACCATAATACAAGCTATGCTTAATTTGGGGCTAGATGGTGTTGTGTGCATTATCCAGCAATGTTTTATAAAAAAATATATTTCAACGTATCAAACGACCATGTCCTAAATCAAATGCAGTTATCCAAACAACTCGACCGACCTACATTCTGCTCTTGACATAGTGATCTCCATTAGTCACTTAAACTACACTGTATACAGATGACATGCGACATATCGCATTGTTGAAATTATGATCATTGATGGGGACCTTGCACCGAATAACTGATGCGTCTATTAAGGCAGATATTAGAAGATTGACAAAGGAACCTTGTGTACACAATGATCATTTTTGTAGGTCCAGGTGGGTCATATTTGGCTATAGGTTATATGCTTACTCACGACTTGCTCTCTGAGCTTGGTCGTAATAGGTACTCAAATATTTTATGAGTAGTCGCTCTGTGAGCTGGTAGACCTTGCGAACATTATTCGAAATGACTGAAATATTTTTTTTTTACGTTTTCAACCCCCATACCTCCGCTATTTTGAATAATTTCCATAAACTGAATAACAATAATAATAATAATAATAATGCCGGACATTTCACACAGCATCATTTGGCCCCAAAGTAAGCCGAGCTTGTGTTATGGGTACCACATGACTAATATACTACTTATAGTTTTTTTTGTAAATACATACATATTATACATAGAAACACCCAGACCCGAAACAAATACTTGCAGATCATACAATCATTTGTCCCGCGGCGGGAATCGAACCTTCTTTGTCTCAGCCGGACCTTAGCCTACTGCGCCACAGAGGTTGTAAATCGTCAATAATTACGTTTTAAAAACTAAAAATAACTAAAAGAATTGTTCCTTCTACTAACGAGTAGATAGCCACTAAAAAGCAGCCAAAAAAATATATTTTTCCATACAAAAGTTAATATGCTGTAGGCGCCGTCTTAAGCAACATTTAACACTTTCCTCTCCATATGAAACGTTTACATAGAATGACTATAAGGCTCTAAATGTTTGGGAAAACCACACGTTTCTACTTACCACACTCTGACAGCAATACTAATCGCACATATCAGTACTAAGTCACACATGAGGCTGTGTTTGCTATGCATCAGTAGCGGATCATGGTCACATTCGACCCAAATCACACTTGCGACATTAATCCCGCAGTCGTACATCATGTTTTTAACACTAGCCGTAAAAACAATTATTGACATTTGTCATGACTAATGTAGGGTGGCAATTCGGTTGGTTCATTTCTAAATTAGGAATTATCTAAAATATATTTGATTTAGTCATAGCATTTGTAAAACCTATTCGGTTGGTACCATTTAACTAAATTAGGAACGCTTAATTAAATTTGATAAAATTAAATTAGGATAAGTTGGTAACAGCAGAATATCAATGTTTTATTTGACAGTTCTAAACCTAGTTTTAGCTAAAATTAGTTAGGTTGGTGCCAACAGAATTGAGGCAACAGACAGTCAACTTAGAGCCTGTTCAATAAATAATTAAATAATTATAATAAATACTATATTGAGAACACTACAAAACAATGTTTATGATCATTTAAACCTATGTACCTAAATACAACATGCCCCTTCTCTGTCATTTATAGTCTAATCCATCCAAAGGTTGTCTAGCAGAGTACGCTGTTGACGATAAGGCCATAGTATTGCCTTTTTATTGTAAAATAATTTTTTCTGTATTTTTCTGTTTGATTTCTGTATCTATCTATAAATAATTAAAAATGCCTGACATTTCACATAAAATCATCATTATCATAATCAAAATAAATTTGTGGCTTAATCACGCCGTAACGGTTTAACAGATTTTGATGAAACCTTGTATAGATGTAGTTCTTGGCTTGAATTAGCATATAGGTTACTTTTTATGTAGATACCACTCGTGTGAAGCCGCGGGCAGACACTAGTAACTAGTAAAATGTTTTGGCTAATTGTGTAAAAGTGTAACATTTATTATAGTATAATAAATGTTTAAGTTTTATACAAAAAGTACTTATCTTACGTAAATTAAACTTATATAAAACCCAAGTTGAAGTATTATCTACAGAACAGTGAAATAATCTTCGAATTTGGATCACTCAATGGACAGCAATTAAATAAATAATGCCGGACATTTTCACAAAACATCATCTGACCCCAAACTAAGCAGAGCTTGTGTTATGGAAACCACGTTACTGTGATATTACCATACAAAATATGTATAGAAAAACGCAGACCAGAGACGAGAAATTGGTGTACAAACATAAAAAATATGTAATCCGACATTATAAACTCACTCTTTGGCATCGGCCAAAAGAGTCGTCCGATTCTTTCTAACAATAACTCAATACTCCAGCGGGCCTAGCACGGCACGAGGACAAATAGTCTTTCCACCTTTTTATCCACCTGTCAGTGGAAATACACCACCACCTGTCCACCACATGTGGATAAAAACGGGGGAAAGACTATTTCTCCTCGTGCCGTGCTAGGCCCGCAGTAGGTTAAGTCAAATTAATCTATCGTGTCCTGCGGGGCGATTATGGAATTTTGATACTATCAACACTTTGATACTAATCGGTTTCAATTAGGTACTATTGATGAATTGTTATTACGGAAGGTTGTTTTTGATTGTCATACATGCTGTCATATGAATAGAAAACCGAACGTACGTAATAGTAATCCATCTTGTCATGTCTTGTCCATCTTGTGGTTCTTATTACAATCAAACTAATGATTGAAATTATGCCTATTGCTAATCGAAACTGATAGACATTGGTTGTGTCAAAAGTTCCATAATCGCCATACTGCTCTTTGCAATTCGCATCACGAAAATGAAAGCGACCGTCTAATCTGACTCACATTTAGAATTAACCACGAACCTTACCAACGAAAGTGCTATCAATTGTCGAAGTTTCAATATAATGAATTGTGTTGGCTACGTTCATGAGTTTTTTTAACTATGACCTTATAGATTGCATAGAGAGTGGAATTACCTTTTGTAAAACTTATTTGTATTTTAACTGTTAAAACTTAATATCTCGATGGATTAAGATTTAGTGATAATTACATTGATATATAATGTCGATAATAATGTGTATTTTCGTTTTCTCGCTGCTCCAGCGTTTTATTAGTAACTAGTTGCTGCCCGTGGCTTCGCACGTGGTACCTATATTTATGTAAACTAGTGGTCGCCCATTTAAACTTTTATTTAATTACTTTAAATTTAATGTATTTTTTATGCGTAATTTAAAAAAAAATATTAGCATTCTGCACTCCTTCTCTATATAATGTAAAAGTGTGCCAAATTTCAAACTTCCGCGCAATTTTCGTAAAAAGGGTTTCAAAGTTTTTGCTTCACCTATTAATATATCATAATATGTTTATAAATTGATATAATTCTTAACTCCTACGACATAAGAGTCTTGTTGCACCAAGAATTTATTTTACTTTGTCTTTATAATAATCTACATTAGGTTTATATTAAACTAGCTGCTACCCGCGGCTTCGCATGGTGCCTACATAAAAAGTAGCCTATGTCCTTCTCCAAGGTTCAATCTATCTCTATACCAAAATTCATCAAAATCGGTTCAGCTGTTTAAGCGTGAAAACGTAACAACCAGACAGACAGAGTTACTTTCACATTTATAATATTATTAAGTATTAATGAACAGTTTTTGAACAATAAATGAAGTGTCAAATTATAGTCTTAATGATGTTTTTTTCGTTGTGTCCCAGATTTTTTTTTTAAATAAATAATCCCGGACTTATTACACAGCTTCATTTGGCCCCAAAGTAAGCAAATAAATCTCACTGAACGACTTTTCTTTTCTAGTAGAGAATTATTTCAACGAATATTACACTAGCTGCACTCCGCGACATCGCACGCGAGGTATCTACATAAAAAGTAGACTATGTCCGTCCTCAAAATACCTCTTTAAAATATCTCTTTACAAAATTTCATCAAAACCCGTTCCAGCGTTTAGCCAGCGTTTAGTTAATTTTACAAACAAACAGAGACACTTACGAACTTATAATATTAGTATGGACACTAATTGGAGGCTGTTTGATAGTAGTAGAGTCGTAGCGTGCATATATGTCAATGACATAATATAACTCACAATTCTACAATTATTCACTTATTAAACAAACCCCATTTGATTATGTATCTACTTACGTTGGAGTTGGATTTTAGTATAGCGATAGATGGAACCTTGGAGAAGGACATAGGCTACTTTTTATGTAGGCACCACGCATGCGAAGCCGCGGGCAGCAGCTAGTTCAATATAAACCTAATGTAGATTATTATAAAGACTAAGTAAAATAAATTCTTAGTACAACAAAACTCTTGTGTCGTAGGAGTTAAGAATTATATAATTTAAACAACAATAAAACAGAAGAGCTTCTTATTATTGTCAAATTTATTACGTATATAATTACATACAATATTCGCTTTCAGCAATTAGTACCTACCTGCTTACATCTTAGTTAAAATATATACTTCATATTATACATATCTAAATGCATGTTTATTTTTAAGTACTTATTTGGCTAAACCTAGATTAGAACCATAATGTATCCTAAAACTGTCAACTGAGCATAAACACAAATGTAATGTTTCGTACTCAGGCTCCCTCGATACAGGCTTAGCCTAGTAAGGAACTCAACTCCTTCTAGATAGCTCGTTCTCAGCATTGCAACAATGTGTATCAAATATAATAAGCTTTACGTTATAATATTTTTATGTTCTGTAAATTTTGATACTTAAACATGTATTTTGCTGTAATAAATACATTTTTTTATCTTTTTTATCTTTTATCTTATATAAATATATTATGATATATTAATACGTGAAACAAAAACTTTGTACCTTTTTTTACGAAATTTGCGCGGACGGAGGAGTATGAAATTTGCACACTGCAATGTTTATATTTTTTTTAAATTATGCATAAACAATACATTAAATTTAATTTAATTATGGTCGAATTTCACATGTTGTGCCGACCCCACATAATGCGGGAAAAGGGCAGGAAGATGATGAAATGTCGAATTTCGACCAATGGGCGACCACTAGTTTACATGAATATATATGCTAATGTGATTCTATACCTACGTATAGAATACGTCTGGTGGTCTGATATTAAGATTTGTTTAACGTATTTATGTGGTCTGAGAAAGTGAGATATAATACAGACAAGATGACATCGATGTGACAGTGTTCGCTGTGGTTCGACGTCATCTGGCCGACAGAAAGTGTATTTAGTCTAGGCACACCTGGGGAAACAGCTAACCGCTAAATTTACGAAATCGTCAACGATCGATCGAATTTCCTTTTGTATGGCCATAGATATATAGAATAAGTTTTTAAGTTATTATCACAACGTAATCAAAGTCGAAATGAGTTGAACGATATTCGCCGCTATTTTTTCATTCCAGTATGAAAACGATGACATCTGCTGAAGTAGAAAAGTTGTGTTATAGGGAATAGACTCCTTATATATTTTGTTATTTAACTGATTTCGTCGCACTTCTGGGCGAAGGACTCCCCCAAATCCTTCCAACAAACTCTATCTTTCGAAACCGCCAACCATCCTCTCTCGATGGTGTCAAGATCGTCTCTTAACGCTTTTTCAGCCGACAGTGAAGTTGCTGTCCGTCAGGCTGCCAGGGTGTTACCATGTTGACCATATTACCTGTCTAAGTGCATGTGAGTCACGTGACCTTCCCAGTCCCTCTCTTAAGCCTGGGTATTTTTTTAACCGTATCATCTTTTCAGTAATAGAGCAGTTGATGGTGTTTCGTACTCGGTCGACGCTTTTGAATTCGCAAATGCTGCACTCCATTGCTCTCTGGCAAATCTGGCAAATTTCTACAACTTGGTTAGCGATCACGTCTGAGCGCTGTTGGTTAGAACGGGCAAGATACACATATAACTTTTAAAACTATCATGGTTTTGCACATAATTTTCACTCAAAACGGGATATTTACCATGATATATGAGTTTTTCTATTTACCATGATGTATATTATTTACCATGATATATGAGTACATCAAAGGAGTGACGGACAAAAATGCGAAAGCCCTGCAGAAATTGTCCATAAAAACAATTTTTACTCCCTTAAATAAGATCTCACACTACCTGCGCTCACCTAAAGATAAGATTCCTCTTCAAACACCAGGAGTGTACAAGATTGACTGCAGCTGTGGGAGCTCTTACATTGGCCAAACAAAACGTACCATAGCTTGTCGAGTGACAGAACACATCCGGGCGGTCAAAAATATGGACACACAAAAGTCGGCCATAGCTACACATCTACTAGAATCTGGCTCAAACCACTGGATCGAGTTACACAATCCACAGGTAATCTCAACTGAAAAACATTACATCCCAAGATTGGTACAAGAGGCAATAGAGATTACCAAACACAGGAATTTCAATCGAGAAGACAGTTTTCAATTGTCTGGAGCCTGGAACCCTGTGGTGAGGATGTGTGGAAATCGTAAAAGTGAGGTACCAGTTATGCGTCCAGATACCGTGAGTGTTGTGTGTCGTAATCGTGATCGAGTTGTTAGTGACAGTGAAACCGGTAGTAGGGGTAATGTTCGCAGTAAAAGACTGAGAAAGAGGGTAGACCGTTTTGTCTGCCAATAACATCCACCCGCAAAGACTTCAGTTTATCTCGTGATCATGGCGCATGCAACTGTGCCGAAATATCGAGAAGCAGAAAAACTCATATATCATGGTAAATATCCCGTTTTGAGTGAAAATCAAGATACACATGTCGATGAGTTTGCGCTAAAGTATCAGAAGAAGGTCTCCATTCATGTATGCTTTCATGGAGCAGTAGCTCTTCCAGGCGTTATCGATTCGACGACCGATTTCTTTGTTCTGCCTGTTTTCAAAGTTTGCTAACTGGCCCAAGTAGATCTGATCTACTCGACGTAATGTATACGTATATTGCCCGTCTACCACGACCATAAGTTTCATACGTTTTTATAGCATAGTGTTTTGAATTTCCAGCTCATCTGGACCTCGCTGCATGTCGGTGACGGCTACAGCTGCCCTTACGGACAGAACTGCGGGTTTGAACCCGCGCCACCTGGCCGAGCGCCTGCTTGCGCCCAGCCGGGGCTCACATACTGCGTACACCCGGACCCCTATCCTGAGTAAGACCATCATCAGCTCAACATAGTGGAGCAAATCGCACATTGCCGAAGAACAACGTAGTCCTTCCTAACTGATCAGCAAAGTTAAGCAACGCTGTGCTAGGTCAGGACCTGAATGGATGTCTGCAGTGGCGTTTTTATCTGAGTGAATCCGTGCTAAGGAGAGTATGTAAAGCCGTTGGTTCCGGCTTTTCAAAACCTTATAAACCATAACGGAGGCTTTTGGGTGTCCCATTAACTGACATATCAGCTCAGTTAGTAGTAGCTCTGCCTTCTGAGCTGTAGGTTGAGGATTCGAATCCCTCCAGGATAAACATTTGTGTGATGAACATAGTTGTTTGTTTTGGGCCTGGGTTTGATCATAAGTATGTATTTCTAAATATATAAGTAGTCATCTGCTCATCATAATACCAGCTCTGCTTAGTTTGAGGTTTGATGGTTTTGTGTACGTTGTCCACTAATATTTATTATTATTTATTAATTCCGCCGCTACAGTTAGCCACTGACTCTTTTGAAGAAAAATAAGAAGCTACTGTTGTTGGTATTTTGTAATAGCTATAGGTGACATAGACGCAGTTAATGCCACGAAACATAATATAAAATATATATTATTGACAAATCTGATCCGAATGAATAAATAAAATACATAGTGACCCATAATGGCTACAACTTGGCTTGATAGACATCTTCTCAGATCCAAAGTGAATTTTGATGATGTCAGGGGAAAGCCACGTGAGGGAACATCCATTATACTTTGCACATTCTAACATTTTCAGACATGATTGGTTAATTTTTTTTACATGATTTACAAATAAATATTGATGGATAAATATTGGACAATGCACACAACACCATCTAGCCCCAAACTAAGCATAGCTTGTATTATGGTGACCAGATAAATACATACCCATATATACATACAGTGGGAATCGAACCCTCAACCTACAGCGCAGAAGGCAGAGCTACTACCAACTGAACTGACAAGCCAGTCAATATCTATATCATCATCATTGGCCTTAGTTCATCTGTTGAATATGATTTAGGTAGCGTCAGTCAAGTTACAGAGCAGTTATATGTAATTGAAAACTTTCGTTCATGGATCCACTCCAGCAAGCTGAGGTGGGTGAAGTATCCTCTCTACTGACGCCACTCCTGGGATTGTGTTTGATATGAAATATCTACGTATTACATCAGGTTTTTAGTACATTCATCGTAGTTTGGGACTAGATGGCGCTGTACAATGTACGTCACAGGTAACAAGTCCCTTGCAAATAACACTACATTTTCTTCTTCTAGAAAAGTTATCCGCCAACTTATCGAAGCGGGGCAATACGACATACGTACCTTACTCTCTGACGAGATAAGGGACGACTTCACGGCCACCAAGAAGACGGAGTACCCCTACGGCTACGGACCCAACTCATTACCCCATGTAGACCAGATATCACTAGTGAATGACTACTCCAAGGACTATAATAAGTTTAATACGAGGTATAATCATGGTGAGTAAGCACGAGTATACTTCTAAAAATATCATGGTTTTGAACATAATTTTCACTCAAAACAGGATATTTCCATGATATATGAGTTTTTCTGCTTCCCGATATTACCTGTGGATTGTGTACCACTGGATCGAGTTACACAATCCTCAGGTAATCTCATCTGGAAAACATTACATACCAAGATTGGTACAAGAGATAGAGATTACCAAACACAGGAATTTAAATCGAGAAGATCGTACATTTTGATAAACACGGGCTTTACTCACGTATTATTTTGTCGATGGAGGCACCAAGAAATCAACTACTGACGGATCATTTTATTTAAATGGATACCATTTAAATAAAACCACAATGATTTGTGTAATGAACATTTGATGTGTTCTGTGTCTGGGTGTTTTATGTATGAACGAGCATTAAGTATTTTATTGGTCATCAGTAGGGCGATTGTGGAACTTTAATTACAATCAATGTCTTATCAGTTTTCGGCGTAATTTCAATTTCAAAGGCGTATAGAACGGTAACCGTTGTAAATTAATATAATTGAGGCCCTGGTCTTTCTCACTCTTGTACTGATCGAAGGTAGAATATCTGGCACTACAGACTCTGATTGGACAGGCCGCCTGTGCTGTTAAAATGTGTAGAGGTTCGATCATAAACATCATCAAAATCGTCATCATCTCTCGATCTTCCAATAACTTTACAGATACGAGCATATTCTCTCACAAGACACCACTTCAACCACCATCGCCCGTAGACCCTGCACCTTACAACCTAAACTATCAAGCCTCGAACATCTCCAAGTTCTTCCACGGGTATACCGCTCCCAGCCAGCCAAACTACTGGCAGCCGGAGGGCTATAACTACGAGAAGAAGACTATCAGGAATGGTTACAACAACTTCTTCGGTAACCCTACCTTCTATCCGGGATATGAGCCGAATGAGTGGTTCCGGCAGACGGGGGTGACGCGGTACAATCCTAGTGAATGGTGGAAGTAAGTTAAATTGTATTCTTATTTTGTATACTTCTTCGTTAATGGCATATGTCATAATGATGACATTTTTGCCAGTGTCAAATGATTGTTTGATTATAAAGTCTTAGAATGTCGATCGCCATTTGTCTATTCTAAACGACATCGCGGAATGGCCGCGGAACTTTCTTCGTTTTTCATTTCATGAAATAATATAGCACATCTAAATGAATATATTTTTCTTGTTTTATTGCATGTTGTATCCTATAATCTTAGCGGAATTTTATTGAATAAATTGTGACTACATAGGACAAGTATAGACAATTGAGTTATAAGTGTATTATGGTGCCTTGATTGATTTGGTCGCCGAGGAATCGCAAGAAAGTTCTAGACGGCCATTCCATGATGACGTTTAGAATTGACAATGACCATATGTTACATCAAATTTTGGGGGTTAGTCCCCCTGCTGACTAACGGAAAAGCTAGCAATAGAGAAGGAAAACATGAAACAAGCCCGGCTCGATGCCAGCCGTTATGCACCTGCAACCGAACCGACACCGCATGTACTGATTTATCTTTCATGCGGGTCCTGTCGGCAAGGTCGAAAGCTTACCTTAAGGCTTACCTAAGTGCACGAAAGGAGTCTCTGAGGCGCACTTTAATCACCTCACTGGTTAGAAATAACTAGTGACACGATAAGAAGGAGAAGCCTTTATGAAATGACAAACGAAGAATCCCTTACTATAATCGAATGTGAGATGTCATTGAGAGCGATGACGCCAATTCTGACACTGACAGCTAAGGACATGCGACATTAGTTCTTTGTAGTTCCTCAAATCTTGTTTCAAAAGGTTATCAGCTATTTAGTGTTATCACTTTCTTTTCCCTTACAGATATGTATCGCCGTCTCGCTCTGACGTGACAGTGGAGCGTTCGGTCACATTCCCAACACGTACGACCACGGGTCGGAAGAGGAGGAGACGGAATGCTGAGCTGGTGGATGCTGCTTCGAAGAGGACCCTCACAGGCGCTGAGGCGTTGAGGATAGCATTGGGGTTCGCCAGGTGAGGAATAGGGAAGTTACACATTAGATAAGAACTATTTCTTCCAGTGCCTTGAACATAAAAGTTCACTGAGGAAAAAATAAGAGTGCTACAACATTAAGGTATATCTTTCAGTAATGCAAAAAAATTACCCGCAACTAAACGCACAGCCAGAAGGCTCTAAATTCTCAGAGCTCTAAATTTCGTAATAATTGACTAGATCCTTGGAAATGTCAAAAAGGGTAGTCAGAGACATGTGCTTCGGTCATTCAAACTATAATATTAGTAAATCAGCTAGCAGACGATGTGGTTTCCTTTAAGATTCTGTTTGATATTAGTAGAGTCGTGGGGTGGCATTATGTCAATGACATATAGAACAAAATGCAATGATTCACGACTCCTATTAAACAGTCTACGATAATCGTTGATGGAATACATTATACAAACTAGTTTGATGAATATAAACTACAGATATGTATAGAATAATAAAAAATACACGTGCAACAGTTAAGTTCTCTAATAACAGATTAAACGATCTATAGACCAGTGAGCTGTAGACCTCGCTAACATTCGAAATGACTGGTAATAATAACTTTTTTTAAGTTTTCAACCCCCATATCTCCGCCATTTTGAAAAAATCCAAAATCTGTATCTACAAAAAAAAATATAGTTATAGAACCTGCTCTCACAATTTAACGAGATTCGGTTGAGACCTGCGACCTGTAGAGGAGAACATCCGGACCGACAGACATACATTTTCGCCTACGCTGAAACGGAGACACTCGCTCGCGCTTCGCGATCGCTCGGTCCAGATAACTGCCAAAAGGTAGTCTCTAGGACACGGGCGGCATTGATACGTCGAATAGCGATGCGAATACGCTGGGCATTAGATAGGAGCCGGCCAAAAACCAGTGTTATTGGCATCTGATTTCTTATATACCTAGCCATTTTACAACTATAATTACAGTTCTTAGATATCATTCCATATCTATTCAGCAGTTAATAGATTATTTAGCCTAGTTAATCTGAACTTCCACAGGTCTGATTGATTCGAAATTAAGTATCCTCTTACCTCGGTTATATTGCAAGATGGTCCTTGATCTGATTTTGCAGCATCACCTGGTGGATATCCCTGACAAATTTACGGCAAAGGTATCGTGTTCGGGCTTATTGGAATTGGCTCAATAAATAGGTTAATCTTAGATATATTATTATTAATTGTTAAGTATCTGTAATGTTATAATTACGTTTAAACAACTAAAATGTAGGTTTTACTTCATTGAAAATTAATTATACCATCGATGTATACAATTTTTAGATTTTTATAGATTTTTTTTAATTAGATTTTTTTAATTAAACCAATTTCGATAAAATTTAAATGGGGAGATACCCTTTGAAACAAAAAAATATTTTTACATGTCGGTTCAGGTGTCTTTGAGTAATCAGTGAATAAACGTAATTAAAAAAAAGTTAAAATAAAAACAAAAACCGATGAATTAAAACCCATACTTTTTTGAAGTCGGTTAATAAATAAGTTGTAAACGACTGAATTGAAATTAATTTATTGTTTTTAAATTGTCTTTCCAGCGCTGAAGCCTCAGCTGAGCGTACAAGGCGTCAGGTGGACGGTTCCCAAGCGCTCTGCTCTGTCCGCACGGAATTCATCACGCCTCGAGCCGCACTCAACAACAAAGGCAGCTGGAAGTATGTCGTCAACATGCCAGATAACATGACGCAGCTTGTTCGAGCTGAGATTTGCACGTAAGTATCGCTATCACAATGGCGATTTGAGCGAGTTTAAAGCGAACCGGGAGCGCAGCGAGTAATCATAATTACAGATATACAATTAATGGTTTGTTCTTAAATTATTGACGACGGCTTGTTTCAGTACATAATGTTCAGACAGGAGCTACACTAAGTTATGGAGACTTGTGTTGTA
Source organism: Lampropteryx suffumata (assembly GCA_948098915.1). Taxonomy (NCBI): domain Eukaryota; kingdom Metazoa; phylum Arthropoda; class Insecta; order Lepidoptera; family Geometridae; genus Lampropteryx; species Lampropteryx suffumata. Next base: position 17,518,521 of record OX402547.1, read on the forward strand.
GATCCTGCTGTCCTTTAAGGGTCTTTGCAATTCGTAGTCAAATCATCCATATAATTTAAGATAGGGAATGTTTGTACATACATAACCATTTTCTATGATAAAATATGTGATCTTATAATATTATAATAACAAGTTATACTTAAATTAGTAATACGAATAAGGATTAAGTATGTTACATTAAAATAAGTATTTAAGCTTAATTGCTAGTTTTAATAAACATATTATTGTTAAATATTCAAAGAATTACACATTTAATCAGCAGAATCATTTAATTGTATTCAAAAACGAGTATGATCTTGTGACAGCACGAGTGTACATGCGTGTGTGGGAATGTGTGTGTGAGCGCGAGTGTGTGTGTGTGTGTGTGTGTGTTTGTGTGTGTGTCTGTGTGTGTGTGTGTGAGTACATATTTTTGTGAGGTGTGTGAATGAAACATGGTATGTACCCTGTATCTAATAATCACATATTTAGCTAGCGTGGAGATTAAATATGCTATGTCCTTGTCATTCTAACGTCAAAGAATAGAGATGGCAAAGATTTAACCAATTCAATAGCTAGTGTGTGTTTATAAAATAGATCCCTAGTCTGCAACTTGAAACAGCATAGGCTTTTTAAGTGCTTAAGAGGCTTATTACATTACGATCGTAATTTATTAATAAAACGCCGATTTTTGGCGTTCTTGTTCAGAGAAACCGAAAGTCTTGGACAAATTTTACTTATTGTATGGTGGAGAATAGTTATTACTATAGGTCATAGCGGCCTCGCTTTTTGCATATTTTTGTTATTTATTTATGTAAAGCCAAAATTCCAAAGCAAGTTTGCAAATAAAATGCGCGAAGGCACCTTTTCAAGCTCGTGGATTGAACGTCTGTACTATGAAAATTAAATTAAAAATTCTTGTAATAAAAAGTACTACAACAGCGAGCTGCTGAGAACCGTACTAAGTTTTTAGGACTTAGATTGGGAGGCCCTTTAAATCTGTCACCAGAATTGGCTTCTGACTGTTGATTTAGGCTGTAAACCAGTTATTTCTTTATTTTAATTTTAAACTACGTACTAGTATATTATTACGTTTTAAAAACTAAAAAGAAAACCGACATTGAATTTATTTTAAATATCATCACGGTATAAAATTTTTAGATTTTTGTTGATTCTTAAAAACCGCTTGACCGATTTCGGATTTAAATAAGATCTGGGAAAATTTAAATGGGACCCTTTGAAACAAAAAAGTAATTTGCCAAATCGGTTCAAGCGTATTTGAGTAATCGATGAACATTAATAAAAAAAAAGATTTCGGTGAATTGAGAACCTCTTCCTTATATTGAAGTCGGTTAAAATTGACATCCATTGCGTTATTAATTGCAATAGCGCCGCTATAAATTCGCTCACATATCGCGAGTATGATAGTGTCCTACAGGAATCATTTGTTTGCAATACCCGAATATGAAAAATATGTTTAGAGTACCATAATTGATACAAGCGCCATCTCGCAAAAATATTTAGAGCGCCATCTATTAGCAAGTAGCGTGACTACATAAACAAATCAGGGACCGTAAAGTTTTGCCCGCTTATGAGTCGAGGATATTATTATTTTTATTTTGACTTTCTTGAAAACAGTTCTGGAAACTTAAACAACAAACGACGGTAGATTTGTGTGTTTGGTCAATATTTCATGTATTTTGCTCCACATTAAGTTTTGTTTTTTTACAGTGCAACAGAATGCAGTGGACTATGCACTGTGCCTCGTGGCTACACCTCTAAATGCGAACAGAAATACATACAAAAACGACTAGTTGCCCTACAGGCGAGTGGACAGAATCTCTACACTGACGTCTTCTGGATACCAAGCTGTTGCCAATGCACTATTACACCTACTAATATTTAAATAACACTAGGCTGCGAATTAAAGAAATCTAGTAGAACTTTAGTTTTGCTACCCGACGCTAGATGGCGGTAGTAAGTCACTGTTGACACAAAGTTACTGTAGAAGTAGGTAGATTTGAGATTGAGTTACAAAACATGACAAGCAAAGCCACGGCAGAGTATTTTTATGTAAATAAAATCTTTTCTCGTTGATTTCTGTAAATATTACCTACCTAGTTACCTACCTAGTTTATAAGTAGACTTTAGTTGACTTTGGAAATTCCTAGATCTTTTTGTAAATCCCTAATCATAGTTTGTAAATGCTTCAGATGCTTGTAGAACATTATTGCAATTTTCAAATTATACGCTCAGATTTTATAATGGTGGTGATTCTTTAAATTTCGGAAATATGTATTTTGGCACCGAAGTTTGAGTTTCATAATAAGTCAATATTTAAACTGTGTTTTTTTATTGAATAGATTTGTTTAGATTTTCCTGCAGTTTCATTCTGCACCACAATTAGCGATAAAATTATGTTTTCGATAATTTCACACGTCAATTTAGTAAATTTAAAAAATGTATTTTAAAAATATTACACTAATTCCGAATTAAGTAAAATATAATAAGATTGTTTTACGAATTTTTTGTTAGTCCGACAAAACAATAGAAACAGTGAGAAGTAAGATTGTGTCAAAATTATCTGCAATGTGGTACACATACGGGCAATTATTTGAGCAACAATTACTCGCTAGCTAGTATGATCCAATCTAAAGCAACTAGTTCCATATCGCGAAGTATGGTGTTGTGGTATCTTTAAATAATTGTTACATGTTGTCAATGCCGTAAATTCCTTGATACCTGACGTCATGATTGTAAAGTATTGCCAAGATTGAGCAATTTTAATTGCCCGTGTATCATAAATTATTTTCTCCCGACATTGTCGGTGAATAAGGCGCGGAGAGTCTACTTCTGTAATAGCAAACTTCTAGACATTCGATTTTTGTATGAGTTATATTTTAGTAATATTTTTTTGTGAACAGAATCTCCGACCTTATTTAAATTTCTTTTAATTTAATTGTAAATCTTTTAAGAATTATTGTGATCTCTCAGATTTTTTACTCTGAGAAAAACTATTATGATTAAATTGTATTGAATTAAGTATACTTACTAAATAAATATATAAAATTCCATTTGAGTTATTATTTCAAGCCGATTTTTTTATTTATTTAAATAAATAAATTAAATAATGCCGAACACTTCACACAGCATCATCTAGCCCCAAAGTAAGCAGAGCTTGTAGCAGAGCATTAATATTCTACATAGAAAAACACCCAGACCAGAGACAAATAATTGCAGACCATACAAACCTTTGTCCTGCGGCGGGTATCGAACCCGCTACCTTCTGCGTCTCAAGCCGGCCTTCGCTCGCTGCGCGACAAAAGTCGTCTACAGTACAGAGGTATAGATGCAAAAGAATTTAAATTTAAAATCTCCCTATTTATTTTCTTTTAATTTAATTATTAATAAACATACATTGTTCATCTCAATGTAAACATAGATTGTTTACATTGAGATGAACTATTATGATTAGTCCATAATGTAGTTAGACTAGTCTATCCTAAAACCCCATTTTATGGTAATAGTTCTCAATAATAAGAGATCATAAATATTCTTAAAATATTAATAATTAAATTAAAAGAAAATATATAACAAGATTTTAAATTTAAACATCTCAGCACAAAAAATGGTACAAAATAAAATATTTAATAGGTAGACAATTATTTAGTATAATCCAGTCAATCTATTCTAATTAGTTAAACCCAAAAGAAGTTAATTAAAATAGATTGGTGGGGTCGTACTAAATATTTGTCCCATAATTTAATTATGAGATAGACCTCGATAATCGATTCGAGAAATCGACGAGAACAATCGAAAAAGTCGTTGAAATGTATCCATAAGTATTCAAATTCATTTATTGTTTGTAAATTAAGGTGTTACAAAAGACAGGTGTTTCTTAAAATTAGGAATCTCTGAATCCTCCATACAGCATACAAACGTTAAGTAAGTAGGTAGGTAAACATTAACAAAATTATTATAAACAAAAAAAAAACATGGTCCAAATTATACAAATATTGTCGCAAAGTTAAATACTATAAATGTATTTTTCCCGATCTCATGAAACACAATAAACTCATTCCAATGTTTAAGTCTGGAAGTGAAAGTGATCTCGCTAATTAAAGACCGATATCGATATTACCTGCGTTACGTAAAATCTTTGAAAAAATCATTCTGAATCAGTTATTATATCACTTTAACGTTAACGGCCTGCTACATAGTAATCAATACGGATTTACTAAAGGTCGGTCAACAGCTGATGCAGGTATAGAGCTCTTAAAGTATATATTTGACGCCTGGGAGAAGTCCCAGGATGCAGTTGGGGTATTCTGTGACGACTTTCTCGATTGTTCTCTAAGGACCTTGACTGTGTGAGTCATGCAACCCTAATCACAAAGTTAAAATATTATGGCATAAAAAACCGGGCGATTGACCTCATACGGTCTTATATATCCAATAGAGTTCAGAAAGTGGGTGGTGAAAGGTATTCAGGATCAATTATTGATATAGGGGTACTTCAGGGTTCGATACTAGGCCCTTTTTTATTCCTAGTATACGTTAACGATTTCCCTTTTCTGTTAAAAAATATTTGTGATATAGTTTTATTCGCAGAAGTTGATAGAAGTAAAACCAGTATTTGCGATAACGTAAATTAATCCTTATCGTTAGTTCTTAACTGGTTCACTGTTAACCTTTTGCTTAATTAAAAAAAACACAAAATGTATCAAATTCACTTTGCCATATATGTTATTCATAGCCCAACCAATATTAAAATGAATGGAGAGGCTTGTAGATTCCACGATCTTCCTAGGTCTTAATATTGATGCAAAACTACAGTGGGGACCACAAATTGAAACACTTGCTGGTAGGCTTAGTTCCGCTGCATATGCAGTTCGTGCGATACGGTGGCTTACTGATGTAGCTACAGCTAGACTAGTTTATTTCAGTTACTTCCAAAGTGTTATGTCATACGGCATCATTCTCTGGGGGAAAGCAGCTGATATTGGTAAAATATTTGTTATTCAAAAAGGGCAATACGTGCAATTTATAAAATGAAACCACGAGAATCTTTGAGAGAAATATTCAAAGAAATTAATATTCTCACAATAGCTTTACAATATATTTATGAAAGTTTGCTATACACACATAAAAATAGAAATGGGTTTCAGAAAAATAGTGACTAGGAATAGACACAAATTATACATCCTTAGGTTTTGACTAGAAAAAGTAAATTAGTCCTTTATGGGGAACACAGTGCGCTTCTATAATAAGCTTCCTGAAAATGCTACTAAACTACCTATTAAGAAATTTAAAGCATACATAAAAGGTAGTCTTTTGAAGAAAGCTTATTATAATATAAATGACTATGTTATTGATAAGAATGCGTGTCCTCGCTCTGCCCTCAGACAGTTAGCCGACACACTTGAAATGTATAAACTCTCTTGTATTAGTATTTCGTAGTTAAGGTAGTTTTAAGATGGGTCATGTAATAAAGCGCTAGGACCAAGACGAGTTTCTTGCCAGTTCTTCTCGGGCTTGGGCTAGGGTGAATTGGCACCTAAATTCACCTAGTATGTAAGACGTTTCAAAGTGATCCTTGTTATATATTTTATTGCATTGCATAAAGTATCTTTTGACTTGACTATTGACTTTGACTAAATTCTAAATAATATTGCGGTCATATAAAAATTCATTGACATTATAGTACGCTGTTTTTAAACAGTATTTCATTTTAAAAGCATATTTTTTTGTACGCGAATTTAGTCTCATTGACAGTTGCTTCAATGTAACTTTAGACTTTTGAAAAGAGATTATTTTTGGGCGTTTTCGGAGTAAACATTGCATTCTAATATTATTTATTTTTCCTGTTTTATTAGTCATGTCGGTGGTTTTATTTAAATAGAGCTAGAGTTATTGAATCCGGTGTGAATAATTGATATTAAAGTTTTGTATTTCTTGATTATTTCTTTCTTTGTGAGCCAAAGCCAATCTGTATAATTATTTCAATGAAAGACACCATTTTAAATAAAATACGACTTTGTGATATCATACTATCTATCTATCTATATATATAAATATATATATAAGAGCTTAACCTGACTGACTGATTGATTCATCATCGCCGAGCCGAAACCGCTGAAGCTAGAAAGCTGAAATTTGGAAGGTAGCTTCCTTTTACAGCAAAACCACCCAGTAAAGCGGGGTTTTTTGAAATTAATTCCCTATGTAAATGAAAAGGGGTGAAAACGAAAGTATGAAACTTTTTAACGCATGGTGCGATTTTTTTGAAACTTGCTATGAATAACTTGCAAAATAAATGGAACGTGTTTCAAAATTTTTCGAAATAACCTTAACAAACGGGTAAAATGGAGCGTCAAAGTTTGTATAGGAAGTTTTTAACAGGTGGTGTGATTTCTTAGAAACTTGGTTGGGATACTTAAAATACAAAATAAATGGACACGTGTTTCAGAATTTCTCAAAATAACCCTCATAATAAAATGGGGTGTGAATGTTTGTATGAAAACTGGTTAATGGGTGGTAGGTGTGATTGATTTGAAACTTATCAATAAAATTTAGCAAGGAGATAAAAAGCATCCTGGGGAAGGATGTAAGGAACATTTCCTTTAAAAAAAATTCGGACGAAGTCGCGAGCAACAGCTAGTAAACAATATAAACATATAGATAGCTCAACTGTTTCACATGTATATATTGTATATTTGTTATACATTTGTTGTACAATTCTGTAATTATATTTTTAAATAAATATAAATAAATAAATAAATAAGCAACAAATCTTGACACCGGTAAAATTTACATTATTATGACAAATGCCATTAACGACGAAGAAGACATCAATTGTCAACAGTAATGTTACTTTTGACTTTTTTCTCTCTCAGAACTTTGTAACTAAGGGTTGGCGTTAAGACTGCTCCAGCGTTTTTAAAACTTTTGCAGTTCTCATCCTTCATTTTGTAATTAGTTTCCTGTGTAATTTGTTCTGAATATTATTTTTAAATTCAGTCGTTTCATTTTTCAAAATGAATCAAAACGCTGTAGTTAAGGGTAGGGTTTTGGAATATTATTGTCCCGATACATCGATTATCGATTTCAAGAGTAGGCCACCAGATTACTCTAGATTAGTCTAGTATTTATGCAGTCGAAGTGCGCGTTGAAATCTTTTATATCAAAACTACTAAATAATCGTAATATATGCGATTGATGCAAACTATCCCATGATTTTGCAAACTGCCCCCAGAAGGCACCATATTTTACTTCTATCAAGTTAACAAGGGGGTGATCCGATTGCAAGGGATGAAGACGCAACCCTTGGGCTCGCAGTCGGGGTCGAGGCGAGCCTACCTTAACAAATTTTCCCGTAAGCTTGGGTTGATGTGTATTTATCAACATTACCCGATTTCCTTTGAAGTTTTACTTTGTATATAATAAATAAATAAGTACCTAATTCAATACAAATTATATGCTTATGAATTTTCCCGCGACGTGAAATTAACTGCTAAAGTCGTAGCTATATTGGATAAAAACTGTTTGTTTTATTATTATGTTGTTATTAGATACGTCAGTAAATATATATTTTTATAAGGGACAATAAATATTTACTTGAGGAATTTGATTATAAGAAGAAATTTTTAACATACTAAGTACAGGTTTTCCAACGACCTACGAGATGCAAATTGAGAAAATTAATTTTGACGTTAATAAGAACAAAAATGCTCATACACGAAGCAGAAGCAAACTAAAGCGAATTCAATTTATGGAACCAAACATCCCGCACAATAAAATTGAAAGCACTTAGCATCAAACGCCGCAACTGACACGGCGAGAGGACGCCTTCAAAAAACAAAAATTCACGTAGAAACTCTCTAATACACGCGTAAAAGTAAAGAGGAAGCAGGAAAAAATCAATGCCCTGCGTTTTACGTTCTGTGCGTGTGACAGATCGGTAGCCATGGCAACCCCGACGGGGGAAGCGAATGGCGGGAAAAAAGGGCTTATATCGCCAAAGATAACGACAAAATGGCGGTTGTGCTTCCCGCGTAAAGTCGACGAGCCTACGCTGCGTTCGCGTTTAAGCTTTTATTGTTTTGGAGAAGTTAAGTGTGCGTTGTGCGATAGAGACGCAAGACAGGGCAAGGGAGCAAGTAATCGATATTACGCACTTTTGTGGCTATGGAATCGGTGCCGCGCGATGCAAGAATGAAGTTTGCACACGTTGCAATGTTTTACATTTTAATACAAAACTTTGGTTTGAATGCCGCTTTACAATTAAATATATGTGAAAAATGAAATTTTTGGTAAAAATAATAGTTTATTTAAAGACTCTTGAGAACATATATGACATGTATTTTATAACATATAAACGTTTTTATTTATGAATGAAAATTAAAGCGTATTGTAATATTATTTGAAACCAGCCTATGTCCTTTTGTCTATGATAAAATACTCGGGTTTTCTTGTAAAGTTTGTTAAATATGCTGTTATTTAAGTCATCTATCGTTCATAAGTATTTTTGATGCTTGTATAGGTGCGTGCATCGCTCCGGCATAACAGTTTTTCGACTAGATGACTACACTAAAGAGTGCCGTTACTCCTAAGAAAAATTATGTCATTTATTGGTTTAATGAATATTAGTGGACACCAAAACAACATCTAGCCCCAAACTAAGTATAATTTGTGCTATGTTAATCAGATAACAGATTAAATACTTATATATTTTTAATACATACTTATTATACGTTTATAAATACGTTTATACAAATGTTTGCCTGAGAGCGATTTGAACCCTCAACTTACAGATTAGAAGGCAGAGCTACTACTAACAGAGCTGAAAGGCTAATCAAAATTTACTTAACAAGTATATTTCGTATGGTGTCAGTTGTCAACTTTAGTGATGGAGTTTAAATACAAATGCCACTGGTCACCCAGCCAGTATAACTTCGGAGAGCGTTGCTTAAACCGTTGATCTGATAGGAACGTCTAAGACATGCCACGAGCAATTTTTTATCGAGTACTTTCCATGTAAAGTTCTAGAAGTAGTTGCTCTTAGGCTAACTCTACGTAGTACTATATCATTTACAAAAATGTTATTGGTATTATTGCTATTTCACTTTCAAAACTTCGTGAGTTGTATACATTTTAATAAACACGGGTTTTACTCACGTATTATTTTGTTGATGAAGTCACCGACATTGTTTCCATTTATCTAGAGAATCTTTGTTAGGGTGAGTTTGATTCGCAGTCCGTGAGTTGCCGCTTGCGTTCACTATTTGCAGTATCAGTGCCTCCATCGACAAAATAATACGAGAGTAAAACCCGTGTTTATCAAAATATATGGTATTATAGCTTTAAAAAAACACCTGGTTTGAGTAACTACTATGAACTCCCAATACTACTTTTATGAGTCATGGTCTACTTAGGTAACATACCACTTAAATTATATGTAGAATTGTACATTTTCATATATAAAGTAAAACATTTGAAATATACTAGCTGTCCGCGAGGTTCGCGACGTTTTCCGCGCGTTTTAAAAATAAAAAAAAGTAACTAATAGTTAATTTAAACCATTCTCGAATCCACACACAACAAATTTCATCAAAATCGGTCCAGCCGTTTAGGAGGAGTTTAATTACAAACACGCATAGAAGATTTATATATATAAAGATTTGGCTAATGAAGGAAGCGAATAATGAAAGAGGTATTCTTTTTGACATAATAATAAATATATTGGCCAAGCGCGTATTGGACCACGCACAGTGAAGGATTCCGAAGTCAGTAGGAATTACCATTGGTCAGGTCCCAAACCAATTCAACACCGTGTAGTTCGCAAAATAAAAAAATAGAATGGATTTATTAGTTTTAAAGTTATATTACTCAACATCTAGTAAAGTAATATTATATAATAATAATAATATTATATTGGACAATTCACACAATACCATCTAGCCCCCAAACTAAGCATAGCTTGTATTATGGTGACCAAATGACTAATACAATACTTATATATATTTAAATACATAAATATGATACTTTATAACACCCTGACACATAACAAACACGTACGTTCATCACTCTAATGTTTTGTCCTGGGAGGAAACCGAACCCTCAACCTACAGCGCAGAAGGCAGGCTACTACCAATTAAGCTGACAGTCCAGTCAATAGTATTCTTTGTAATTTCATAATCTATTAAATTATGGATTATGGACAATCTCTGTGTCGCAGCCGGCCAAGATCCGGCTGAAACGCAGAAGGTTGCGGGTTCGATTCCCGCCGCGGGACAAATGCTTGTATAATCTGCAAGTAGTTGTATCGGGTCTGGGTGTTTGTATGTATGTAAGTATGTACAAAAAAAGTATATTAATAGGAGGTATATCAGTCATGTGGTACCCATAACACAAGCTCTGCTTACTTTGGGACCAGATGATGTTGTGAATTGTCCGGCGTTATTTATTATTATATAAAAAGATTTAAGGCTTCACCAAACAGCGGTATAGCCTGTAAGGGAAAATACAGTTAATGAAAGCTTCATCTAGCCTAGTAAGACCTATCCAACGATAGGCTACATACACAATAGGATAAAAGAAAACTTTACTCTACATGCAGCGGAGGTACACTTAAAAACATTTATTAAAAGTGTTTACTTCATATTTTTATTATAACCGTGCTAAATTTCTAAGTATTTAGACTAAAAAATAGTATGCAAATGAGAGCTCAGACAGACGAATGTTCATCACACACATGTTCGTTCTGGAAGGGAATCGAACCCTCAACCTTCAACCCAGAAGGAAGACCCGCTACCAACTGAGCTAACAGGCCTAGGCCGTATCTAGTACATATTTTTAGATTGCAATGTATTATTTTCGACTAGAGGCCCTCTACCTTTTCCTGAGATATACAGACAGACCGAGACAGACAGACGGTCAACGAAGTAATCAAGAGTTTCTTTTATTCTTTTGAGCCTTTTTCACTTCTTATCTCGTCTAAATCTTTACCTCTTTGGTCTTTGAAAAAGTCAAAGACCAAAGAGGTAAATTATTATTTGACTTAGACTTTGTACGACCTCTTTACAGAATCCTGAAAAAATATAGCTGAGAGAGTGTAGCTCAATAGAGCCTGTCGCTGACCGCACTGAACATAGCACTCTACAAGAGTTTTCTATTAAGTTCCTCGTAATAAAAAATAATGTAAGTACGTATTATATATCCACGAAGCCCAGCCATCCCCGTGATGAGTCACAAGCCGTTATTTGGCTACGTCTCTACAAATCCGCTTCCCAGAATTTCGACAAAACAATATATTTTCTGTGAATTAGTTTTTTACTTTCGTTTTATGTGACTTCGTGGAAACAATTTTCTAAATCAAGCTTGGCTATCGATCGATACTATGACTCTTAGTCTGATACTAAAAATTCAGTGGGTTTGTTGGTATGAGTCAGCCTACTACGAGTATTTACGAACTCCAATTCGCCCATTTTTTTAAAAGTAATTTACATGTTTTTTAAAAAATAATTGATATTTATTAATATGTACAGAATAATATACAATAATATAAAATACATGTAAAACAGTTGAGCTATCAAAGGACCGTTTAAAACATAGATAGTTCAACTGATCCAGATCAATGCCAGAGAGCAGCATCCCCAAGACATGCTACTGGGCCAGATACTCGTAGAAGCCAGATCTTGGCTCACGCAATGTTTCTACCAGGCGCAATAATTTTGAGAACGCGATGGGCTCTTGTTCCCCATGGGCTCAGGATCTCGACTCCAAAAGGCTAAAATAAGTAGCGGCCGGCATATTTGGCCCCTTTGAGAGTCCTCGGCAAATTAATACCATATCAAAATGAGTTTTTTCTTAACAATGTCTTATAATACTTATACAAAAAATAAGTTGTAGATTTAAAAATAAGTAAATGGAATATAAACAGCTTCAAGCTAAATATGGCGTCAAAGATGTTCGTCCGAGTCGAGGAGCTGGCTCTGAGGAGTAGCGGTAATAGACACATACACATACACACCTACACATATCAAGAGGACAACTAAAACTTTTGGGTGATTATCATATAATTCGCATTCTCAATATACAAGAAGAAAACCTTATGCGACATTGTAACTTTTGAAACTATCATGGTATCATATGTGTGTTTTACTCCTTCCCGATATTTCGGTACAGTTGGATGCGCCATGATCAAACTTAACTTATCGACTTTTATACACGGTTTTTCTAGTAATCAGAGCGCATGCAACTGTGCCGAAATATCGGGAAGCAGCAAAACTGACATACCTTTGTAAATATACCGTTTTGAGTAAAAAATATTATGTAAAATTTCCATAAGATGCTACAAGATTGGCTGATAACACACGCCATCTTTGTTTTTTGTTTTTTAGAACATACCAGCACGAACAAATAAAGTACGTCCAAGTTACCTAAGGGTTAAAAGTAGGACAAATCACCTGTGGAGGTCACACTGACAGGAAGGGATAGATGAAGGGATCAATTGAAATGAGTCCGTCAAGTGGTCGTTTCATGGGGTACCGCTTTTGCGATATTTGGCACTAGATTGCCAACAAGTGGTAAAATGTGCCAATATTTTAGAAATCGGCTATTGGACTGTAAAAAAAAGTATAACTGACAACATCGTGGTATTTATTAGTAAAAGATTTTGAGATTGTTTGAAAACGTCTTAGTAATAAGTATCTGAGGACAAAAAAAAACATACATTTAGGCTATTAATTTAATTATTATACCAATGGCAATGTATAGTATTCTATTCTTCTTATAATGGCATCTGTCTTGTTGAACATTTTGACAAGTGATTGTTTGGTTATAAAGTCTTAGTAGATAGTCTATTCTATTCTAAACGCCATCGCGGTATGGCCGCCTAGAACTTTCTTGGAATTCCTCGTCTTTCAAATCACATTGCAACATAATACACTTACAATTGAATTCTCCATGCTTGTCCTATGAAGTCACAATTTATTGATTAAAATTCCGCTAAGATTTACTGAAACAAAAGATTTACTAAAACATGCAAGAGCACAAGAAAAAAAAAATTTAGAAGTTCTATGATTGCTTCATGAAATGTCTAACGAAGAATGCCCATTGCATTGTATAGTAACGAAACTTTTGTACTTTTCAAATGACAAGAGTATTTTTAATTTTTTGTGATATAAAATCATTAATTTTTAAGACTACCGGAATATAAAATGATTCTTATTAAAAAAACAGTTTGATGTTGCAAAAACAATTATCGTGTCAAAAAATTCTGAAAGGGTTTAAAATATGGCTAAATCTCGCCAAATATTCATATTGCAGCTGGCAGCACAGGGTATCCCGCGGTATTGAGGGGACACGTAGGTGAGTCCTATGCACTGGGGCTGGCTGGGGTTCCAGCCCTCTTCGCACCTTACTCCTGAACAAAACAATCGGAAACGTCAACCTGTCGCGAAATAGGGACTTCACCCTCTTAGTGGAAATTGCTTGATAATATTATTACGTACTAACCCCCTCAACTGCATGTTGATCATCTTTTTGCAATGAATATGGTAACATGTTAATCAATTTTATTTAGATGTAAAGTTAATGAATCATTTCACATTTATATCAAATAAATTGTCTGCTCAAGGAAAAGATGTGTTTACGCTCTTACGTACTTATGAATTGGTGATAGTAATCGATTCATAAAATACGAATTGAATGCGAGGATAATAGAAAATAAGTTCTAAGCATTCAGTAGTACCTACTTCCTCCAAACCACAACTTTGATACGTGTCTTACTAAACTTGGATCGGACGCCATGCACAAGCGCTCATAAGCAACCCGCCCGGATTCAAAAACTTCGAAACTCACGTTCCAAGTTACGCGTATTTTCGCCCAACGCATACCAAAGTTGCGTAGCGATCGATAATACGCCGCGAAAGCTCCAAGTAAACAGATCGAAGCTTCGAGCGAGCGTTCATGTTCGTTCCGAGTCGAATCCCGCCAAATGCAGCGACAGCTGTGCGTAGCTCGTAGCGCTACGGAGCGGGCGGCGCCACACCGGCCGCGGCCGCGGCGTATTATTATTATTTGTAAACAAGCGTCCGCGGGCGCGGGGCGCGTCACGTGACCGCACCGGCTTGCCATTGGCGGAGGCGCAGCCCGCGGCAGCTGCGACGCCGCGCGCGCCAGTCCACCGCCGACAGCCGCCGCGCACACACGCGCGCCACAACTCCGCGCCGCGCGACGCGACACGCGCACTACTGACGCGATCGCGAACTCACCGTTCCCTTTTTTGTTTATTTTTCGCTCGCGTCCTTCGGACCGTTCCGTTTCCGAGGCGGTGAGACGAAGGAAAAAAGGAGGCGCGGATGGATCGAGAGACCGGAGAAGGTACGGAATTCGCGTGACGACAATTTTAAAGTGTGCAAGTGTTTCGAAGAGTAGTGGAATAGTAGCATCCTCTTGTGGAATGTTTAGTTAGAAGTATATAGAGCAGCGGCGGTAGAGCGTGAAGCGAGGTCCGGTGGGCCTTGCGTGCTTCCGCTGCAGCTTTCGTTGTGTGCTTTCGCGAATCCTTGCCTGTTTTCCAGCTATGTTCTTAGTTTATGGTCAGTTTATTGGTTTAAGTCTGAGACTATCGTCATTTCACTTTCGAATGGATCTCAATAGCCATGAATACCAATAGGATTCCTCTTAAGAGATCTAAATAAGACTACCATGCGTCACGCACGTGGTTTGCTTAGAATTAGTTAGAGGATACATAACTGGAGGATAACATGAGATGACGCACCCCGTCTGTCCCGTTCTTCCCTGTTCATGTGGTCACAAACTTAACCCGATGACTTCATGCTTTCGTTCTATGTAATTAATACATCCAGTGAAAGCATGAAGTCGTCAACATACATGAATGACTGTTTGAAATAAGTGTAAGTAATCGTAAGAGTTTTCTTCTATGATATAAATATTTGTTGCACGTTGGAGGTGCAAACCATAGAGGTATTCCGTAGGTTTTCTTGCATATAAACTAAATTTTTGTAAACAGTTCAAGTAATATCACCAACATCTACCTAGTCACTGTTATTTGTATGAAAATTTGTCACATATCACAAAACAGACTCCATACCTACATCGTTTGGGCTAACTCTTTCAAACCAACACACGGAACTTTGGACTGGATAGATCAAATGAAATAAAGATAGTCCTAAATCATCCAAGAAACAACAATGTAATAACACAAAAGCTTGACCTAAAAAGACAAAATAATGACGTATTAAGTCCTCTACAAAATCCTTACTAATATTATAAACGAGAATGTTTGTATGTATGTTTGTTACTCTTTCACCCAAAAACTACTGAATGGATTGCAATGAAACTTTACAATAATATAGCTTATACATCAGAATAACACATAGGCCATAATTTATAAAGATATTGTGTGAATTGTCCAAAATATAACGATAAGTGTCAAGTAAGCAGGAATGAAATCTGCCATCTGCAAGCTATTCTGGCGTGCGCTGCAAAAATACGAAGTACCTACTAATCCTGCGTAGACGAAGTCGCGGGCACCAACTAGTGTAACATAAAAACAAAGCCACAATTTGAAACTGAAGCTCCAAAGCCAACCGTTCAGCGCATCGCCCGAAGATCCCGGTCCCACGGATAATCTAATAAATATGCCTTCCTCCCGTGAATGCGATAATGGGGATTCAAGTTCAGTCAGGCCAATGAAAACAAATAAACAAATTGGCCAATTTCAACCGTACAACGAGCACAGAGTACACATTCTACAGCACGGATTGTGCAACGCAGTAGCTTCCTTTTTAGTTGAACAGGCGAGTTATGTTTCCTCCGGCACGTTGGTAGCAATTATGATTTGTTGAGATGTCGATTTGTCACACCTAGTTTATGGACGTGATTCAGTCGTTACTTGACTGTATTCTATTACATATTTTAGTCTTTAGTAAATACTAGCTGGTGCCCGTGACTTCATTTGCGCAGGATTAGTACTTCGTGTAACTCTAACAGTTTTTGCAGCGCACTCCAGAATAGCTCGCAGATGGCAGTTTTTTTTCCTACCTACTTGACATTTATCGTTATATATTGGACAATTCTGACAATATCTTTATAAACCTATATGTTATTCTGATGCTATATTATTGTAAAGTTTCATTAAAATCCATTCAGTAGTTTTTGCGTGAAAGAGTAACAAACATACATACAAACTTTCACGTTTAAAATATTATATTATAGTAAGGAAGTAAGGTTAATATGTAAGATTGTTGGATTCAAAGACGAAGGGAAAAATAAGTCGCAATAGATGATGGCTGATAGAGAAAATTGTAGACGAAAACATGAATCAGCTTTACATTAGCTGTAGTAGGTATCTGTAATGTTTTTTTTTTAAGACAGAATAACTAGCTACGAATTATCAGTTTGCCCTAAAGGTCATAGAAATAGTAAATACCATGCATAGTACACTATGTTGGGGTAACGAGATCGAAAAATAAAATATAGATAGTATAGAATACCAATCAAAAATTATACCAATGGAGTTACTACAATGCAATGAGTCAAAACCATGATGGATGAGTCTATATCAATAGATATGGATTATTATGATGGACATTTCAATAAAGGCTGCGAACTAAAAAGCAATATTTAAAATAAGAATGTTGTCCAAAAGTCTGAGCAAACGTCTCCTCCGTCGTACCATCAAATATCCCGATTATTGCCACAAGTAATATCATAAGTTGATTCATACTTTCACTGTGGGATAATCCTCTTCTTATTGCTCCCAACTTTTAAGAAAACGAGACTCTTTCAGGTTTTATATCAACCATAGCTAGTCGAGCACTCTCGCTTTCGTCTGGGCAGAGTTTAAACAGTCAATGTATAGCGAAGTTTACTTGAAATGTAATTGTGGATGATATTTTGCTCGGCGAGGCTGAAGGGGTGGCTCGTCTATATCGAAGCTCACATTTCAGGGTATTAAAGTTTTGAAACTTCAAAAGTCGTTTAATCTGGCTTTTTATATTAAAAATATTGGAAATTTTCTAGTAGTTGAATACTTTAGAAGTCAATAACATCTTATAAGAATTCACTATTGAAGGATCGTTGTGAAGAATCTCAATACCTATGCAAGTTTTCTATTTAATAAAACTAGCAACACAGCTTTATATAAACTTAAAAAAAAATCTGTTTATGTGCGGTATAGGGTTGTAGGTACTCAAAAAAACTTGGCAAAAATCAGTATACTATTGTAATTACTATTACTAATTACTATTGTATTGTTTAAGTAATAGGGCATGGTCAGGCTTAGAGATGATTAAAAACAGATTGATAAAAGGCATAATGAAGTGACAGTGTCAATGAATTAGAAAGTTAACAATACTAAATCATACAGTAAAGTTATACACATGTGACTTCCTTCAAACAATTCCATCTCATAGGTGTAACTACAAAAAACGCTCAATTTCCGATGTCGCATCCGATAGCAAAGACAGACGTGCGCACAAAAAACTCTTCACAAAACTGTATCAACCAACATTCATTCACATTTAAAAACCACCCATTTCTAATCCTCCAGTCTTTAAAACCAAGGTTGCAGGAATCAAAGTCGCGTGGCTTTAGATTTCAGAAAGTGCAGTGGTTATTTGGTTGGAGTGTTAAGGCATCAAAAAAAGTGGTAGTGTGGGAAAGATGGCAGTAAAAAACGCCACATCTGCGTCTTTATTCAGCTAGATTCGAGTGCGGCAATGGGATGGGACGTAACTCTATATCAGGAGTTTGTAAGCCTATCATTATAAGAGCATTTAATGTACAGAAAGCATACGAACAAAATACAGCGGGACAAATGTTTACAAAGTGCATTCTTAATCCTTACTAATATTATAAACGCGAAAGTTTGTACGTATGTTCGTTACTCTTTCACGCAAAAACTACTGAATGGATTTTAATGAAACTTTACAATAATATAGCTTATACATCGGAATAACACATAGGCTATAGTTTATAAAGATATTGTACGAATTGTCCAAAATATAACGATAAGTGTCAAGGAAAAAAATCTGCCATCTGCACGCTATTCTGGCATGCGCTGCAAAAACCGTTAGAATTACACGAAGTAATTCTAATCTAATCCAGCGCAGACGAAGTCGCGGACACCAGCTAGTCATCCATATAAATATAATATGTCGATGCATTTAAGATTCAAGACAAAACCCAACCAATTTTATAGGACGTATCTGAAGTTAACACCATTGTTCAAAGAACATTTCTGTTCAACAACGAGTCAAACGCTTCTGGCACCACGCCGACGTGAGTACCTAACGATAATATATAACGTAATGATATAGAGAACAGGATACGTACATCAGCCTGATTGCCGGTAACTCTGTCGCGGATTCAATGTTCGTTCCCATTATTTTACATCTCCATTAAATTGTTACTGTTGAAAGGACTGTCAAAACTTTTCCACTCGAAAGGAAAACAATTGTAAGGAATAATTCAAGAGATATTTCTATGTACGATTGCACAATGTTGTGTAAGGTTCAATCTATTTTAGTGCAATTAACCTTATGATGAACTGGCAAGTTAAGCTATACATTTTTGTCAAGAATGCTCTTCTTCTTTGCCAGTGTCAAGTGATTTTTTGCAAATAAAGTCTTAGTCGAATAGACATTTGTATATTTGTATATTCTAAACGTCATCGCGGAATGGTTGCCTAGAACTTTCTCGGGATTCCTCGTCGTTTAAATCACATTGCACCACAATACACATTTAATTCAATAGTCCATACCCATCCTGTTGTCACAGTTTATTCAATAAAATTCCGCTAAGATTACTGAATAAAACATGCAATGAAACGACAAAAAATTATTAAATTAGCAGAGCTATGTTACTTTATGAAATGACAAACAATGAATTCTTCTCCTTCGTTAATGGCATGGGTTCTAATGATGACAATTTTGCCAGTGTCAAGTGATTGTTTGAAAATAAAGTCTTAGTCGAATAGTCATTTGTATTTTGTTTATTCTAATATGTACATCATCGCGGAATGGCCGTCTAGAACTTTCTCGTCGTTCAGATCACATTGCAACATAATACACTTATAATTCAATTGTCCATACCCGTCCTGTTGTCACAATTTATTCATTAAAATTCCGCTAAGATTACTGAATAAACTTGCAATAGCTCGAGAAATTAAATAAATAATTATTATGTTAGTGCTATGTTACTTCATGATATGACAAACGAAGAATCGACAAGAAGGTTTTTTGGGGTTTTAGAAAAAGATGGTATTGAAGAGTGCTCGGCTGAGGGAGTTTTTAGTGGATATTTAGTTGAAAAACAAAATAAAGCTTTTTTATATAGCCCTGTTCAAGCATTTCATTGGAGGTGTTTAAAGTAAAAAGGCATGCATTTCAAAAACCAAGCACGGAAAGCACAAAACTGAATTTATTCAGATTTTTAGATTAATAAAATAAGATCTTTACGCAGATGGGTTAGGTAGATATTGAAAATGATATTAATATATAAATTTTAAATTCCAAAATAGAAATTTGTTATTACATTAATTAGTCATTACAACATTCATTTTAATATTATATATTTACAGAAATAATTTCAGAAATGTACAAAATAATATACAATAATATAAAACACACGTAAAACAGTTGAGCGATCTAAGGACCGTTTAAAACGATTTATACATAGCTCTGATCCAGATCACTGCCAGAGAGCAGCGTTCCCAAGATACTGGCGGCATTACCACGTTGAATGACAATGCTATACGCTGGGCCAGATAGGAGGCAGCTCTTGGTCACGCAATGTATCTACCAGACGCCGTGAAATAATTTTGAAACCCGGTGCGCTCCTGTTCCCCACGGGCCCAGGGTCTCGACTCCAAAAGGCTCAAATAACGTCACTTTAATTCAAATAAAGAGTTTTACAACTTATTGCTAGATGGTTTGGCTTAGTAGCAGTAATTTCAGTAGTATTTTTAATTTTTTGTCCGTATGAATCACGGAACATTTGCGATAAGGCCAATGTGATGTATTTATGTCACAAAATACCAGAAGCTCTTTGTAGTCTGAAATTTTTGTTCATAATCAACATTTATAATAAGACTACCTCTGTTTTTACTAAGTTTTTTATAACGTATCCAAGCTGGTGTTTGCATTCCCCTCTAATGCCCTCAGTACACCTGAAACCGAACTAAAGGAAACGTTACACAGTCCTTGATACATTTTATCAATAGATGGCTATCAGAATGATCACTATGACCAAGATATCAGTTTCCGGTGCAGGTATTATGCGCAAGCGCCGGATGTACTCTGTACACAGCTTAACAGCTGGAATTACAATAACTTTATCAAATAACCACTTTACTTTCAATCATTATTATTTTATATTATTATTCTATTGAAACCGAAGTAGATAACGAAATGGTACCACGTGGTGAGATAAGCAGAGTTCGTGAGCAGCTTAGCCGTTCAGTTGATCAACGAAGCTAAGCGACGCTTAGAGTAGTTACCAATGTATAACTTACCACTAATGACATTGACCAAATTGTTAAGTCTTTGGACATCTTAGCTCAAAATCCGTTAATACTTAATTTATATTGAGTAGCATTATACATAGGTTATTTGATAGTGCGTGGAAAAATGCATAAGTTTAGTATGGCATGGCTTATTCATAATACAATTCTCTAACAGTACTGTTTAACATAAACTTCGGAAAGTGAACATTGCAACAAAGGGAGTGAATCAACAAAAGACAATGAACACAAAGCAAAAGTCATAATTGATTCGCGGAAAGCTCAACACAGAATGATTTGCGTTCATCAAAAGTACATCACTAAAATAGTTTGATTTCTCCAAGGATATGCGAGCGACATCTAAACACTGCGCTCGCTTCACTCCGTTACAAAAAAGCGACAACATCCGATGCTAAAAATAAGACTGTAATTACAAGGCAGAGCTTAAAGCGCAATGCTTTCGCTGCAGCGGTTGTAGGGTTGCCCTTGACAACCGAGACCCAGATAATATCGCGTTCCGTGCACACACTGACACCCACTCACACCGGCATGCGTGCACACATGCACGCTGCACATACATGTTAGCATTGTGAACGCGCGTTCGAATTCGAGCTTCCAAATTTTTTTTTTCGCTGATCCTTCTTTGTGGGCGCACAAAGAGTTTTGTGATTACAGCCGGGACATTTTGATCGCGTCTTTGTCTGCGATGATGATGCAACGAAGATAGTTTTTAATGTTGACCACGATTTTGAATTGAGAACTGAAAACGCTTCGAAATTTCTGTTGCTTGCGCTTGTTTGTTTTTCAAATGATAACAGTTGCAAACTCAAACACCACAAACTCTTTAATATATTGATATTTTGCAAACGTTGGCAAAATATTCATCGTTTGAGCGAAACATTGGAATTTAGGCTCCGTAAATTATTAGGCATAGTGGAGCCTAAAAAAACTTTTACTTTTTCCCTAAGGTAAATCTGGTGAGGTACTCGAGGGGAAGCGAAAAAGTAGAAACGAGCGTGTTGCAATTTACTCCCGCTTTGTACACCAAACAAAAGACATTTCTTTTGATGTGAAGCCTTTAGAAATACTTACCTAGTTGCCAATGTACCCAAAATGGGAGAGCTAAAAAATTACAGTAGGTACTTTACGCATAAATGTACGTACATATCGAAGTTTACTACTATTAAAAAAATGTATAGTTATAATCCAGTCAAGGCACGCAGTAGAAACGGCAGAACGATATCTGACGACGAGTTTATAGATATTAGGTATTGAATTGTACAATGTGAACCTCCTCGTGTGCGCTGGTTTGCAAACTTAGGAGATGTTTGATTGTAACAGACCACAGGCTGCTAACAGATCAGGGCATATTCTACTATCTAAGTTCAAACACCTTATAAAATTCGGATTCTCCCGTATGTTCTACCTGCGGAGTTTTAGAAGACGTTCATCATTTGCTGGTGGTATGCATATAGAGCTAATCTCAAAGATCGTATATATTAAAAAGTAGTATTAGCATTTGCTGGATGTAAGTGCATTTCAGAGTGTTTTGGTTGCCCCGTTGTTGTTGTGAATCGGACAAGTCATTCTTTTTAATAGTTATTAATATAGTTAAGTAGAATTAAATGCGTAGCTTTAACATAGTCGCGAAGCCAGTGTCATATAAAATAATAAAAAAATAAAAAAACATAATAATATTTACTAGTATAATACGATTATGCTGTCCTATTAATATTTAAAATATTATTAATCAGGTTAAAAATCGCGAGATATTTTTCCAGTGTTGCCATCTAGTAATTAATATAATTTGAAAAAAGAATATGTTTTACCTAATAATATTTAATAATATTTGACACACTATTTTGAATGATTTTCAAACATGACTTGATATAATTTATATAAAAAAAAACATGTGTGCAATTCACACGTGGTAGAAGTGAAACCTTCAAAAATTTTGAGCACTCTTTTTATTGTCGCTTTTTCGTTTCATCGACTTTTAAATCACAACTATGCTAAAGAAGTTTTCACTTCAAAATATGTATTAAAAAAATCGAATGACTTTACACTCACGTTTGCAAATGAATAAAGGAAACTAATTATAAATGTTCCGTATCTGAAAATAAATAATTAAAAATAAAACCTGTCTAGCAGCATCAGTATCAGAGAAAATAGAAACGTTTTAAATTGAAACATTTCAAAAATAGTTAGCCCTTAAAATAGTACAACCGAAATAGACCGTAGCATAGTATTCATACCCTTCTATTAATAGTTTGTTTACATCTATAGGATAGTGCGGCTACGTTAAAGAGTTTTTCAATATTAGGTGACTTTATACATTTGTAGGAATCTTAGATTTGACTGGTTATTGAACTGACTGTTTCCGCTGTTATGTGTAGCTATACTTTTTGAATGGCTCTATAAGGGGCGCAAGCAGCTACCTTCAATTCACGAGATGGTAAGGAGTGCTTTGACGTCTGAACTTCCCCGAAACGTAACTCTAAAGAACCTTTGAATTTCGAACGAGAAGCTAAGCAGCCAATCAGCAAACTCCATAGTCCAATAAAACCAATTATTATACTTATTATCTTCACTCTCAGCTTTCCAAGCTAAGGTTGCACGCACCGGTATCGGGGTCAGGTTAGGGGGTCGCGGGGTGGGGGTGGTGACGTCATGTTACAGGCACATGACAAAGCGATTATCAGGCTTTATCAGGCGTTAATGGTGCAAACGATTTGCGAATCGGTGTGCCGGATGGTGCATTTGTAGAGAGAAAATGTGTTTCGGCTGTTTTTAGCAAGCGATTTGCTTAGGCTACAAAACTCTCTTTCAGGGTTTTTAAGCATTCTGTTACTAGGGTTACTGGTCCCGAGTTTTTGGATTAAATAATTACTCTTTAGATGCAAGTACAGATTAAATAAATAAGATCCGTTTGAGATGTTCTTTTGAAATAATTTGGAATTGTTGCATCGATTCACGCTTTCAAAAACATGCTTCGCGCGTGCGCGGGTTCAGCCGTAAACATGTCGGTACCGAGCCTGCCATAACTTCCCAATTTCTACCTTCTACCTTCCTTTATTTCCACTTCCCGAATTTACATTTTCTTTACCAGAAAATGCTCTACCAAATTAGGCTCTATTGAAATTTGAAATGTTTTTCTTTGTTCACAGATTGGAGTCAGCCTCACGAATAGTGGCCAGCCTCACTCGCTGCCTCCAAAAGCCACAAAACCATCAAACCAAAGCCTCCAGTCATATCTACCTTCTCGAAAAACTAAATATAAGCACTATTTTTTTAACCTTTTAACGATAAGCTATCGTAAATAGTATACGCTAACATCCAAACAGTACAAATTAAGTTAAGTCTGAAGTGATTGGTATTTACAATAAAAAAGCCTTCGAAAAATTTAACCAACGACCAGTATTTAAACGTTCCAAAATAATAGAAATCGTCAAACGAGTGCACAAAATATTTTATCGATCGTTAAGAAGTTTTACGAACATCCTCGACATTTTGTAAAGAGACAGCCAAAGATTTTATAAACTCTAGTGTAAGGATTTTTATAAT
The DNA here is from genome assembly GCA_948098915.1 of Lampropteryx suffumata. Taxonomy (NCBI): domain Eukaryota; kingdom Metazoa; phylum Arthropoda; class Insecta; order Lepidoptera; family Geometridae; genus Lampropteryx; species Lampropteryx suffumata. Next base: position 17,542,597 of record OX402547.1, read on the forward strand.
TTATTTCGTAGTCGGTTAAATAGTTTAGTGTAAACCGGTGTGCCGTATAATCGTAATTTTAAGTGGACTGAGACAATCGCAGAGTACAAATAACAATTCCAGTGCGGTTCAGTGCTTCCTGGATAAGAGCTTATTTTTGTAAGGCATTTAGCAGGCGGTGCGATGAGGCATCGCCGCGGGAAGTCATGAGCAAGACTCGGCACAGCTAAGGTGCGGACCTCGCACCCCACCGGCCGTGACGCTCGGCGACATGGCCGAGAACGAGCAACGCATTATACAGCATACAGCCGACGCACGGTTGCTTGACCCTGCCTGGGAGTACTATGAACGTGCGGGAGAAGCGGGCATCTCCGTGATCGCTTCCCAGCCGCAGTACCGCCCCTGGGAATCGATGCCTCTCACCGTCAACTCCAAGGACGCGATCCTGCGGGCCGGATTCTCGTCGCCTCTCGACTACCAATCCGTTACCCTGCAGCCGATCCCGAACAAGCTGCCATCCTTCCAGAGCCAGTTTCAGACGTTCCCTGAGACGACAGTTATTCCGGAGACGGGGTTACCGAGCGTGACTCCCGTGGCGGTCACGGCGAGTCCTACGCCGAGCGCGAGCCCTAGTCATTTAACCCAGCTCACGCAACTGACGACGCCGTCGTCGCCGGCGCACCTCACCACGCTGGCGCAAGTGACGCCTCTGTCGACGTCGCAGCTGACAACGCTGTCGCCCGTCAACGCGACGACGTTCCACACGCTGACCGCTGTGAACGCGCGCAGCTACCCGATAGTACCAGCGCCCTTGCAGGCGAGGGAGCTGGCGACAGGGCAGGCTTACATCGACGACCGGCACATACAGCTATACCAGCCCAACATCGCAACCATCAACGCTTTCCCTACACAGAATGGCATCATACACCAGAACGGTACGCTCATCCATCAAAACGGAAGCATTATCCAAAACATCCAGAATCCGACCGTGGTGCACGTTTTGAAAAACGAGCCCTTTGATATGAAATCTCTGCAGGATAAGTACACTCCGAACGGGATGCATCACAGTACTTTTCAGAACCCGATGATGCTGGATAACGGTTACGAAAAGAAGACGAACGGATTCGGGAGTGGATCGTCGCCGACGAGATCGGATTTTCGAAAGAAGGAGAGGCGGAAAATGCGTGCGAACAGTTCGGAGTCGGACTGTTCGAACATGGAGATGGGTTCGGAGAGCAGCGGGCAGGTGGCCGCTGTGTCGTCAACTGCTGGCTTCAAGTCACCAATGCACGGCGCGCCGCCCATGAACACCGGTCCAATGGAACTCGATGACATCTCAAGCGAAAAGCAGGTGAGTTTTACTTGAATTTACTCCTCTGACTACTTATGTGGTGCATTGGGCGAAGGCTGCCTGAGAAGGTTACCGGTTCGATTCTCGCCGCAAGACAAATGTTAGTATGATCTGCAAATATTTTTCTCAGGTCTGTGTTTATTTTTATGTGTAATATTTATGTATTTACAAAAAAAATTGTATATCAGTCATGTGGTTCCCATAACACAAGCTCTACTTTGGGGCTAGGTGATGTTGTGTGAAATGTTATAATATGGTTATTATACTGCGAATACCCTTATGGCCAATCTTACATTCTGAACCGATAGAGTAGAGATCTTAGCAAATGAATTAATGATTATATATTTGGATTAGCGAGTTTAAGAAAGTCACAAATTTTTAAACAATTATAAATTGCCTATGTTTTATTATTTGGTTTTGGAAGGCTTAGTTCTAGTTCTTCATTGTAGAATCAGCAAAGTAAAAGTTTGAACAATAAATCTGAAGCATAGATTTCTATATCGCCATACATCGTCCAAGAGAACGAGATTTCCTGAAACCCAAAGCAATGCGGCCGCAAGTTCAAAGAGAACCCAATAAAATTGCGATCGCGAACAACTAATCTCCCTCCCGCGAATTGGCGGATTGCGTAAACAAGCCACGCGGGACTTGCGAAAAGCCGACTGTTGTCGACTGTATATCGGTACAAAGATATGAGAATTCCACGAATTTTCATTCCACGCTGAAAGTGCGTATCCAAAAGCGGCCGAAAAAGCGAAACTTTCCCCGTAATTCCACCTTTTATTATTCCTCGAGCAGTTTTTATTCGCCGAGTTTCCGAAATGGCCGAACTCTGTCTTCGCGGCTATAAATTTAATAGTTAGCCGATTCTCTGGCTCCTCCGATAAATTAACTTCCTCTCTCGTTTAAAACACGAATTAAAGTCTGGCGATTTACGCGTGTCCTGCTTAGAAAATTTTATGAGTTTGAAATTTTAGTGAATGCAATTAGGTGCCGTAACTGCCTGAGTATTAGCGACTTGTGAATTAATTAAAATGGAGAGGTAACTTACGAAAGGTAAGGAAGCTTTTCCTCTAGCAGATAATATTATCTTCCATTTAGTTCCAAACTACAACCGTAGTTACCCCAAAGGGCCATCGAATTCTGTTTACACAAAAAATTTTGCATTGTACAAACTTAAACATAATAAAGGAAAGTAAGTACCTATAACTACTGTTCGATACGATACCCTTACGATACGATACAGATCAGATCCCACAATTAATAATACCAGCGACACGTTTTTAGGTTTTTAGAAATTAAAACATTGAAAAAATCTAGCAGGATGCCCTTTTCAAAGTATTAAACTATATAGTCTAAAAGCTCGCGGCAGTTATCTTTCATTTATTAAATAACATCTAATTACAAAATATCTAAACAGTAGCCTTCATAATTAGTGTGTACACCTGTCGTAAGCTGTCAATGGCTCTTTAGCTCCGTTTTCACAAAAAACCACGCTCGTCATATAACGGCAATGTTTTTTAAGCTGCCTTTGTATTGCGTTTTAGCTTCAAACGCGTGATACCTACATAAAAATAAGCTCATATCTTTCCCTAAGATTCAGTTCCACCGTTTATCAAAAAAAAAATAAAGTATCATAAGTACATATGTATTTAAAAACATATATGTATTCTATCAGTCATCTGGCCAACATAATATAACCTATGCTTAGCTTGGGTCTAAATTCTGTTGTGTGCATTGTCCACCAATATTTGTTATATTTATAATAAATTACGTAAATCCTATTTGATTATACATTAATTAGTCGTTATTATTATTTACAAAAGAAACATACTGGCACAATAATCAGTGAAAATATGTACAAAATCAAAACATTTTGTAATGTTTATTTTTTGAAAGTTTTAATTTTCATTCAATCTAATAGCGTAACACATACGGAACGAGCACGCGAGTATTCATGATCGAATCCTGACTCGGGCAACGGTTGTCATATGGCGGTAACCGTTTTGCCAAAGTCCAAGGCTGTACTGGCTTTTCCTAGGAAGAACTGACATTTTTGTGGAATGCAGCGCGGGATCTTTAGCTTCTATTACAGAATAGGTTATACCTAGTTGAGTATATTTTATAGATAAGTAGGCATAGTTTTAAAAATAATAAAATTATACAGAGAGCGACTTGCAGGTTTTTTTATAAAATATAAAATTAACCTTATTACATTTGAACATGGAACAAAAAACTTGACACGGATATTAGTCAAATTCAGAATTTTATTGAAATTGAATAATAGCTTATTTTATTTTAGTGGTATTAATTGATATTCTGAATTTTAAATATTTATGATGATCTAATAAATTACGCAAATTGAATCGACCAGCTGTAATGACTTGCTACATTTTTATCTGATGAGTGATCATTTTTAGTCTGTATAACTTTTAAAATAATTATATAAGGCTAATTTCGTCGGGGGTTTTAAGTTTTGTCGGGCTCACAAAAATTTCGTTAAATACAATCTTATTATATTTGCACCAAGCTCTGAATCGAAGTAACATTTTTTAATGACACTTCTTAAATTTTCTATTGATTTGTGACTGATGTGTTTTAGCCCATTTGAGTCATCATGTAAAGAGGTGTTGATTACATATTTTTTTTGTCGACTTGCGAAGCAAACATTGATCTCTTATATTATTTATTTTTCTCATGTTATTTCCGGTTTTATTAGTAATTTTGGTGTTTTTATTTAAATAGAGCTAGAGTTATTTACTCAGATGTGAATAATTGGAATTAAAGCTTTGTGATTTTAGCAAAAATAATCGGTATTTATTTTATATTATATAACGAACGACAAGATTCGACTTTGTGACATACTATAATCAATATAAACACTTGACACTGGCAAAACTGACATTATTATGACACAAGCCATTAACGAAGAAGAAGAAAAGTTGATTAAAATTGCGAAAATCTCGGGAAAATCAATTCAATAAAGTACTTTTTTTTAAAACTGTCATTTCAAAATATTATTCGAATTTTGAATTTGGTCGAGTGACTTTTTATTTGTATCAGTCACATACCTACATACCTAAAGCCGGGATGAATATTTGCAAGCAATTGTAATACCTCATGGTCACTTTCACATTTGACACCATTTAAAAAATAAATATAGAGCAGTAACTTTAAAATAATTAGAACCCTTTACAAGTTCCATTGTCCCGTTATAAAACGAAAAATTAAGATTCTATCAGCATTCATTAAGCCCACGCGAACGGAGCCATTACAAGAAATAAAAACTGTTACGCCTGTTGATGGGTAATATTAGTCAGGCAAATGTTTTTGTCAATATTATGTGGGCTAATTAATATTATCTTACATGCATACTCCATTATAAAGGCATATTAAGTACATAATAATACTCAATAATATAAAATACATGCGAAAAAGTTGAGCTATGTAAGGACCGTTTTAACGATTTATAGATAGCTCAACTGATCCAGATCACTGCCAGAGGGCAGCGTCCCCAAGACACTGGCGGTTTTGCCGCGTTGATAAGCGATGCTAATACTCTAGGCCAGATAGAAGCCAGCTCTTAAGAAACGAGATGTTTTATCAGACGCCGTGAAATAATTTTCAAAACGCGATTTAAGTAATTACTAGTAATCCGCCCTGGCTTCGCACGGGTGAAATATACATCTAAGCCTATCATGAATCAATCCGTTCATTGGTGAAAACCGAAGGAAAATCGGTAGTTTTTGAGTTTATCGCGTTCGGACAGACGGACGCAAGGAGACTTTGTTTTATATGTATGTATGTACTGATGATCTTAAAGGACTTTCTATAAAATTAATTCTTTTATTAAAATTTTATTCTAACTATACAAAAGTTAATACGTTATAAGTAGGCAAGTAGGTACATTTGAAAAAAATATTATATTGTACTAGATTTATTAAAAATGTTCGCTTGAAAAGTTTCTGATCTCCAGAAGTGAAAGTTCTCGAATTACTTACGACCAAAAGAAGAAAATACCGAAAAAACTAAGATATGAAAAATGCGTACAAATTAATTTTAACCTTAGCGTATCAGTAAAATGGCTCATTTTTGTACAACAACCGTCTTCCATTACTCATTAGAGGAATGAGTCAAACGGGAAAATCCGAAGCGAAACATTTCCCGGAAAAAGTGAACAAACGGAAAAGCGGAGGACATTGTGAATATTTTAACTGATGGAAGGATAGATATACAAATTATACAACTATATATTCTCTTTAATTAATATATAAATAGTAGGTCATTGCATCGGTCTTTCGGTCGGACTCCTAATCGAGCCACAGACCCAACTGACCGCGACCGAATGACGGCGACAGACTAATATAATAATGTTATTTGTGTATCGGTTTAGTAATATAATAAATATAATCTATATGGATTTATTATATAGATACCTAGTCGTGACGTAGCTTCTCAAGCATTCTTTAAAAACCAGCGTTGGGTTGAAAACCACTCAGGGTTGTGCTGGATACACACTTGAGTGCCTTCAAGTGTGTATCCGGCACATTTCTTAGTGAAGGCCACATTTGCCCCAGACTCTGCTGTCAATTAGGTATGCTATGTAGGATTTATTAATAATTACATAGGTTTTGTGTATTCAGTGGTTTTTAGAGTAAATAGGGTTTTTAACGTGGCGTTATGATCACTACCACGAGACAATTAGTGGGTTCAAATCCGGTAGTGCACCAATAGATTTTACTATTCCATAATTAATTATACCAGTACTTTCAAACTGTGAAGTAAAACGTGAGGAATCGGCATGTTGTAGAATCTAAAAAGTTCGAAGACCTCTGAGGCGCGCTTTAATCCTTTCACCACACTGCTTCGAATTAAGTGACGATAATAAGGGATTTTTTTTGTTTCTTTCTTTCATCGAATCAAACAATGAATTACGTCAAGTGAAACTTTTTACGAAGTGCTTGGACAGTTTTTAAACAGTAGACTTGCCCAGAGCCTATACTAATCTGTTAGCCGAACCATAGGAAGACAATATAAATAAATGAATAATGCTAGACATTTTACAAAACGCCATCTAGCCCCAAAGTACTTGTGTTATGGGAACCACATGACTGATATACTTACATACTTTGTTTTGTAAAAAAATACATAAACACCCAGATCTAAAACAAATATTTGCAGATCATACAAACAATAACATATAATAATACATATAATGATAATACCGGACATTTCGCAGAGGTCGTTAAATTGTGTAAAATCGGGGCTGATTAGATATTGAAAGATAGAATGATTCTCACTTCTAAGCAATTTGTTTCTTTGACTTGAAGGGACAAGCAGGCAAGAATGTATAAGCAACATGTCATTTCTTGCTTAGGAGTTGGCACCTGTGTGCATTTTTCACATTTTCTATTCAAATACCAAGTTCTAATTGCGAAAATATTTATAAAATCCATCTGCAGAACCGGAATGGCGGTTATGAATTTTCTAAGCATGTTATTAAGTTAATATGTTTAGAGACAGCTGATTATTTTTAAATACCTATTATTTTTAATTAAGTATAGGTAGGTACAGTTATTCGTGACTAAGTAAATAATTAAATAACTTTTTGTACACGGAACAATACTCAAAAATTAAAAAATACATGAAGTATGTATGCATAAACTTATAAATAAATTATTTTTAAATTTATATATAACACATTTTTTTTTCTATAACGACACATGAATGTTTGGTAGAGCGAATAGTATAGAACTCCATATTTAAATAATCGTCAGCTGTTGGATCCCCGATGTTAGCTCCGATGGGCCTCGATCACAGACGGAGATAGCTGAGCGGTAAGGATAAAAATTCGCCAAATAATGGCGTCAGTACCGTAACACAGCTGTTACATTTTTTGCTGAAGTGAATTTTATTCCTTGATCATGGAAAAGCTATTTGCATACGTAAGTTTCCTGTAGGATATTAGTTTTTTAATACATTGCCGAAATAATTTAACTTATATCTATCAATTTTATAACATAATAAATAAGAGTCAAATATTTTTCAATCGTTCATAAATATTTACTGTTCGTAATTCGTATGTTCATCTTAAACGACTCGTTTAGTATCGCAGGAGATTTATAAAATAGATTTTCATAACTGGATTGAATTATTAAAGTCTAATCTCGGTATGAGTAGGTAATGCGCTCGCGCAGGATCCGCCACGAGTCATGATAATTGCAGTTTATTGACTTCAATTCGGCTTTGTTTGGTAAATTAGAAACGGCACAACGACGCAACACTTTAAACACTCAGCGACTCGTATCGTATCGTAACGCATTTTGCCAATTTATTTACACAAAGGATATGCGTCAAAATGTTACCAACGTCGGTCCAGCTTTCAAACGGTGGTTTAACATTAATAAGGCGCACACGCAATCAACTGTATCAGATAATTAGGAATAACTGTTTTGAACATAAAATTACAAATTATTACTCATTAATGTTTTAATTTATTAAATAAGGCTTAATAATTTAGATAAAGGATCATTGTTACTTATTTGATTGTTAAGTGAGTTAGTAAAATATATCATTTTTTTATTACAGACGAAAAAGAAAAGAAAAAGATGCGGTGAATGCATAGGGTGCCAGCGAAAGGACAACTGCGGTGATTGTGCACCGTGCCGCAATGACAAGTCACATCAGATTTGCAAGCAGCGGCGGTGTGAAAAACTCACCGAGAAGAAGGTAGGCACATTAACTAAAGAAAAATATTTTTTACGATGTATTTAGATTGAGGACTTTTTTATTAACTTTTTCTAGAAGACTTACTAACACTAAAACTATAATCCGCATTTACAGTATTTAAGTTTTGTGATCGTCCCTGATCCGCTATGGGTGTTAGGCCTAGGTTCTACCCTAGTTAACCCAGTGTCCTTTATTTATGAATTCAACCTAGACGGTCTCTAGTTTAAACTAGCGCTGAAGTTTTGCTGAAGGAGTTTTTGTGCATTATCCAGTTCGTACCGATAATATAGTTGTAGGGTAGTATTTATGTCAATAACATAAGGAACCAAATGCAATGGTTCATGACTCTGTTTAATGAGACACTCTAAGACTATGATTCGAAGACGGAACTAAGTGGGGAGCTAACGCTTTTATTTGTCAAAATTCAGAGCGTTTTGGCACACGGGAGCGAGTGCTTAAACACAGCCTAACTCTACTCAGGTCATACCAGCTTTTTAAAATATTTAGATATTTAGTTCAATACCTAATTAAGGCCAACAGCATAATGTCAATGGTAGGTTATATACTTCGGTTATGAACTTGACACTTGAAGCCCATTCTGTCTCAAGTCTGCCAAACCAAAAGTATGAGTTTACTCAGACCTCAAACCTTACATAATTTAATCATGTCGACACTGACATTGACAAAATTGTGGAAAGTAACCACAGACGCCGTAACCAAAAGAAAAAGAAGAAGAATAGATGGCACTTTGACCATTGACCATATTGACGTAAGTGAAAACACCATAATTTTTCATTCATAATCTCCAGCCGCCATGCACTGGCCAGCTTCATGTTTCTCCACAAAGAGGTGGTTTCTTGCTGTGTTTTGCTAACAATTGATTTCAAATTGTAATTTTCAAATAGTTCACCTGTCATTGTTGTTGATGTGCATATATTATTTCCTCTCAGGAATAACTACCTATCAAACAAAACTCTGTAGATTTAATTGGTATTTTAGATTATAATAAAGTTCTCACGAATAACCCCAACGCTTTCATGTTGCTCCAATACCTATACATTTCAATTCAATGTCAATACCTTTCGATTTCACATGTTTTATACATCGCTGAATTCGGATCGGGTTATAAAAAATGTGAATCCTATTGTGACGCAAATAACTCTCAGATTTCATTTTATTCAGCGGCCATTTTGTTTACCGGGTGTTCCACGAAATGGTGGAAACTAAAAACATGTTAATAATTAGGTACAAAAGTTATGCTTTTACAATAAAACAGGTAGGTAGGTAATATGATTAAATTTTTCTTTAAACCATTTTGTACTGTAATAATATATAGTTATGTTTTTTAGAATTTTCTAAAGCACGTACTTATTTTAGTGTTATTGCTAGACGTAGACGTCATTAGACATTACAAAAAAGTAAATACAAGAATTATTAATATCGCGAGACAAAACAGGGGTATCTATTACCATAAAATAACAATAAAAAACCTAACAGCGGAATTAATAGCTCGTGAAAAGATCATTTTGCGCTCTTGAAAAACAAAATATACATTCTATAAATTAGGTAGTTCTTAAATATGTATAGGATGGTACCTATGTGCATAATGTAATGTCTATATAAAAGAAATCAAAATGTTTTTCATTCAATACAAGGACCATTTTGAATCGTCTTCTTGTATGCTTTGTAAATCTAGGTGCCTGTTTCTCCTAAGCCCAGTTCAAGAAGAATCCGGCAAGAAACTCGTCGGGTCTTAACGCTATTTTATATCATCGTTGCTAATTTTGTTACGGATGCAGTCGAGTTGGAGTAGATTCATCCCAGGCTTTATTCTCATTAAAAACATCTAAACGATTTTATTATTATGTATGTATGATGTATACAGATATCCCAACAAGTTTGTTACCGTAAATGAATTGTCATATAATCTATAAGTTACTTGCTCCTGGTGGCAGCTTTTTCCGTGTGGTAGATAGATAAAAAGTACCCAATATGTTGTTCTACTTAAGAAGAAGTATATACCTACATATCTATGTATACCAAGATTGATCCAAATCGATCATAGGTATATTGCGTGATTGATTTTAACATACATTACTTAGTAGGTATGCATAACGCTATCGGGACTGCGCACATAAGACAGAAAGTGTATCTATATACTGAGTTGTACCTATATACTAGGCTTAGGTACCCTAAGCAATTACCTACCTAGAGAAATAAAAGCATCCTAATGCGTAGTCGATTCTCCCTGAAGCTTTACGATGCTTGTTCCAAAACTAATTTGGCCAAGTTACTTCGCAACTTTAAACCGTAAATTAAGAAGACAGGTATATAACTTCCAAGCAAAGTTCCGCTAAAAGGTAGCCCATTTTTCTGGTAAACTTACCTATTATACTCCATACATTTGCCGAGATATACCGAGGATTGTCGAACGCGTGCAGACGTGTTACCTATTAAACTTTATATACTTACCGAGATATACCAATGATTGCCGAACGTGTATGGTCATCTTGCCTTGTCTTGGTTCTCTTCTATAGTATACAATATATTGTTGTATTTACTGAATGTAGTTTCAAAAGACAAACGTTTGTGTGATTCTTACTAATATTATAAACGCGAAAGTTTGTATGTATGGATGTTTGATACTCTTTCACGCAAAAACTACTGAATTGATTTAGTAGTAATGAAACTTTACAATAATATAGCTTATACATCAGAATGACATATAGGCTATAACTTATAAAGGTATTGTGTGGATTGTCCAAAATATAACGATAAGTGTCGAGTAAGTAGGAAAAAATCTGCCATCTGCGAGCTATTCTGGCGTGCGCTGCAAAAACCGTTAGAATTACACGAAGTACTAATCCTGCGCAGACGAAGTCGCAGGCACCAGTTAGTGGACATATATGTTGTTTCTGTGCATCAATCATTTGGATCCCATCGTACAAGCTTTGCTTAGCTTGGGGCTTGATGATAATGTGTGAAATGTGTACAATTGTTTGTATTATTATCTCTTTCAATTCAAATTCCCCCAAAAGGTAATCCATTTTTCTGTCTTACAAACTTACCTATTGAACTGCATACACTTGCCGAAATATACCGAGGTTTGCCGAACGCGTCTTCTTGTCTTGTCTTTGTCTTTTATATCTTACTAGCTGACCCGGCAAACGTTGTTTTGCCATATAAATATCTTGCGTATTTTTTTTTTTAATAAATATCCTATGTTACTTCTAATACTTCCAAGAATATGTGTACAAAGTTTCATGATGATCGGTTAAGTAGTTTTCGCGTGAAAGCGTAACAAACAAACTTACATTCATATTTATAATATTATATATATATATATATATTAGAATACAATTATTAAGGACTTGGGCTTAGTTAGGCTTACTCAAACTTACGAGTACCTAAATTAAGAAATAAGTATTGTCTGACAGTTCTGAATCTATGATTTAAAAAGTCTAAAATCTAGAAGTTTGGTTCTGAAATATTTAAGAACTGTATCTGATAATTTTTATCACTAAAGCTGAGGTCAATGACAGCAAATGCCAATCTAACGACTTCAATACCACCTTTTGGCTGTCAAATAGAGCTTTCAGCTGCTTTCGTCATTATTTGAACACCCGTCTTTCACGAGTTAAGTTCACATTGTATTATCTCGTGCGCACGCGTTAGTAGAAACGTGCTCGACAGATGCGCGTACGCAGTAAAAACTTTTTGTAGAAGCTAGTTTAATCTGTGGCGTGGCTCGTCCAATCAGAGCGGTGTGACGCCTCTATGATTTTATCGGTGGATCATTGTTGGGTAAAAGGTACTCTTGCGATTTTATATCGTGTTTGATTACTTATACCTACTTATACTACAATACTTGTGTAGGGTATGTATATACATATATTCAATAGTCATTAACATAATTTAGGAGCTATGTTCTTGTCAGTGCAATAGTCATCATCATCAGTCATGTATAAAATACGGCTTCCCCTTGGTGTGGTAGTTTGCTTGCATTCCCTATGTGGTAAAAAACTATCTGGGTCAGTCCGTTCGTAATCAAAATACTTTTACTCATGACCTTTGCGATCCTGAACATCTGTAGGGTGAGCTGGATCATGTTAAAGGGGTTCTGAAACGGAATGGCTACAATACTCGAATCGGATGTCGTTCTAACTGGAGGCGCAAACAGGAACACATTGATGTGAAAAGACAGCCTGCGTTCTTGCCTTATGTGAAAGGAGTTACGGAAAAAAATTGGTAACATGCTCAGTAAATTTTCAATCAAGTCGATCTACACTCCACTCACCAAGATGACGAAGTATCTACGAACACCAAAAGACGTCGTACCTCTGCAAGTTCCTGGGGTTTACAAAATAGATTGTAGCTGCGGGCGTTCCTCCATAGGCCAGACTAAACGCACGGTCGCGGAACGTGTTAAAGAACACATAGCGGCGGTCAAAAATCGACAAGTAAACAAGTCTGCAATAGCAGAGCACAAAGTGGACTCAGGACCCGATCACTGGATTGAATTACATTAACCTCAAGTTATTTGTAATGAAAGGCATTACTACAAGAGAATGGTTCGGGAAGCGATTGAAATTAAGAAATATCCTAATTTCAATCGTGAAGACGGTTTCAGACTCTCTGTCTCATGGAATCCAGTTATAGCTAAGTGTACTCAGCGTAGACCAGTTTCTCGATGCGTCATGGACACGGTTAGTGTTGTGTGTCGCCCGAGTGTGCAGATGGACATTTCTATTTCGAAAGAACAAGTGAGGGTAGTTGCAAAAAATGCTGCCCCCGCTTCGCAGAGGCGGTAGCTCCAGTACTCCAGTTATCCCGTGACCACGACAGAGTGTAAACCTGTCGAAACGTCGGGAAAAATAGGTAAATAAACGCGATAAATACCCGTTAATATTTATAATAATGTGTTCTGATCGCGTAAGTTTAAAAAACTTTAAAATACTTTTAAGTAATAAATTTAATATGATAATCGTAAATAGGTCGTAGTAGGTTTTAAATTAAATTAAATCTTTATTTCAGACTACATATGTCCATAATATACATAAAATTATCATAAAAATTAAAAACCATCTTAAGACATTATAATCTACATACATACAAATAAATTACAAAATCTACGTCTAAGACCGTGGGTGCCGCTGCTGCTGCGGCAGAAGACCTCAAGAGGCGGAAATATGCATCCATTGGCAATGGTTATATATTTTTGCCCTTTGGGGTAGAAACTTTAGGCCCGTGGGGACCTGAGGCGTGGCTCCTATTCAGAGAGTTATCAAAGAGACTGGTGGACAAGACCAATGATCAAAGGGCTATTACTTACCTCGGACAAAGGCTTAGTATGGCTATTCAACGAGGTAACGTTGCCAGCCTTTTGGGCACTCTACCTGCGGTCAGTGAACTGAACTGTATTTTTTATCTATAAGTAATTGTATATTTATTTGATATATATCTGTTTACGAATAGATTAAATGATATGAAAAGTATAAAAATAAAAAAATAAATATTACAAAATAATACAATAGTAAAAACAAAGGCAGCCCCATCAACACCCTGAACGCGTTATTATATTGTACACGTAAAGCGCTGTACTGCTTTTGCGTATGATTCACCCACAGGCTGCATGTGTAAAAACTAAAACAGTAAGGACCCCACATTACGTTTTAATTTTACTGTTGAATTTTGAAGATATCTGAATATAAAATAATAATGACATATTTTATGTCATGTTGCTTGTTTACAGCAAAATCTTGACAAAATCCATTAAGTCAAAGTCAAAGTCAAAATATACTTTATTCAACTATTCATTATATTCTTTTTTTGCATGATCCGTCTTATAACTACCTTAACTACGAAATACTAACACAAGAGAGTTTATACATTTCAAGTGTGTTGGTTAACTGTCTGAGGGCAGAGCGACATGAGGCCATTCATTCATATTAATAATATAGTCATTTATATTAAAATAAGCTTTCTTCAAAAGACTACCTTTTATGTATGCTTTCTTAAATTTCTTAATAGGTAATTTAGTTGCATTTTCAGGAAGCTTATTATAAGTACTAGTAAAAGTCTACTTCAGGTGCTTCAAATAATGCTTCCTAGGTAGGTATTTTCTTTATCTTGATTATTAACAATCAAGATAAAGAAAATACCTAGTACCTTTAATTTAATGATTTCAACCTAAAAATTTTAATATATTTTCTTGTGTAATTTTTCTTTTTTCTTGTTAAAGAGATTCCGAAACCCATGTTTCTAACCATGTCCAAAAGAAATAAAAATAAAGCTATAATAATGAGCTTTATTTCAAAACTTGATGTAATAAAATGTCCATTAATAGCTAGAGCAGTAAAACACAGTGGGTAACACCAAAATCTATGCCAAAATTTCCTCCCTCACTGAAAATAATAGTGTTTTTAATTTCGCGTACAACGCCGCAGTAAACATTACCAAGAAACCCTATAAATCTTGGCGGCTTTTATTTTAATGTCTTTTTTGTTTTGTCCAATATACATACATTTACTCTACCTACATTAATCGACAATTTTTTTCCAGCCTGAATAATGGCCTCAAAATGTGTCGCCATCTTGAAATTAAGCAGAATTTATTACCTCTGAAGTTACTTTATTTTATCTTTGCTATTGTGTTTACTTGAATTGAACAAGTTCGGGATTAATCTTTGTTAGGATATAGCTTTTTGTGCTATTATTGTAATGTGAACCATATAAAGTAATATTACTTATCATAATGTTCTCTATCATGTGTAATGTACTACAATAAATATCGAGAAATACTTTGTTACTAGCTAACTAAATTAGCCCATATATTATACTAACCTAACCAAAATAGTTTTAAGAAATAATTACAAGTACTTATGTTATAATATCGAAACAAATAAAGCCGCACGATGCAAAAAGCTCACACGGTATCAACAACAAATATCATCGCCAAAAGTGTGCAAAAAACGCGTTCCATATTCACAACGGCTACCAAATAGCACGTGAGTCCACCCACAATGAGGCGAGCGATTATAACGGTCGGCGGGAGTTTACACTTTTGATTTTTTTTCTTTTTTCTCGTAGTGGCACGCGCCGGCCGGTGATTCACGGCCGGCCGGCAGATGTTAGGCCGAGCTTTTTGTGCTATCAGCTGACGTAACGGCAGGATCGACTTATTAATGATGCATCTTGCATGCTGTCGTGTAACAGGAATCGTTGCGTAATTGATTTTTTTGTTTATGGTCGCGTGTTCGTCGTGTATTGTAAGATGAACTTTTTATAGGAAAATTGCTTAGCTAATCAGCTTTTACTAAGGTTAATTAGTTATGTTTCATTGTAACTGCAATTACTAGTGTTAATTGGTGTTTTAAAGTAATATACTTGTTACCATTACATGTCTCTGACTACTCTTTTAGGCATCCTTTTGCTCTATTATTAAACAAACATGTTTAAAAATCTTTAAAATTGATTCTATTTCATTTTATTACATACACCTTCTTCTTATCGTGCCACAAGTTATTTTGAACCATTGTGGTGAAAGGATGATTTATTAATTATGTAACTTAGATAATTGAAAGTATACCTACCTACTATCAAGTTACTAATAACGTTTTAACTATAACTATTTAAATTAAATTATAGGCTGTGGGTTCAATTCCCCTCCAGGGCAAACATTTGTATGATGAACATAAATATTTGTTTTGTGTCTGGGTGTTATTAAGTATCTTTGGTACGTATGTAAGTCCTTGAAAGTAGCCATTTATGTAAATTTATGTATCAGTCGTCTAGTTCCCATAAAACAAGCTTTGCTTAATTTGGTACTAGATAATGAATCGTCCACCAGTATTTATTTATTTATTTAATGAACTTATTTAATGAATGTTTTAAAACCTCTCAGCTAATTGTAGCTTAAAGTTCTATAATTAATGTTTTAGAAACAAAATGGTTAAATCAAATCTAATCAAATCTTTATTCAATAAAATCACAAGGACCACTTTGAATCGTCTTCTTACATGGTAGTGAATCTAGGTGCCGGTTCCTCCTAACCCCAGTTCAAGATGAATCCGGCAAGAAACTCGTCTGGTCTTAACACCTTTTCGTATGATTCTTGCTTATTTTATTACGGATGACGAGTCGAGTTGGAGCTGATTAATTCCAAGCTTTTTTTCATCTAAAAAATCTAAATAAAAAATAAAAGCAATTCATCATCATTGGCCTTCGTTCATCTGTTGAAGATGGTTTAGATGGCGTCAGTAAAGTTACAGAGCAGTTAATTGTAATTGAAAATTTTATTTCATGGATCCACTCCAGCAAGCTGAGGTGGGTGAAGTTTCCTCTCCACTGTCAGTCTGCCTGGGATTCTGTTTGATAGCGCAGGCTTTCCCAGGTACCCACACTTACCTCTCGGCCTTGCCAACAAGACCCGCAGGAAAGACGAATCAGTACATGCGGTGTCGGTTCGGTTGCAGGTGCATAACGACTGGCACCGAGCTGGGCTTGTTTCAAGTTTTCCTTCTCTATTGCCAGCTCTTCTGTTAGTCAGCAGGGGGACTAATAATTTGAAGACTATTGCTGTCGTCTTCATCATCATTCTCTAAGCAGCACTGATCTAGAATCAGTTCCACGTAGAAATCCTCACTCGAAGTGTTATATAAGTCTCAGCGAAAATTACCAACCCGATTTTACAGTCAAATGCGGGTGCTAAGCCATTTTTAATGATCCTCAGCTGATAATTATGGAATACAGTGGAAGGTAAAAGTAAAAAACTTATAAAATCAAATTTATTTTTGTATAAAATCATCTAAAGATGTCATGTTAAATAAAATTAATATTACGATTATTGCTATATTTTTAAAAATTTAACATTTTCGTGAATATACTTAGTTTTTCATATATATTTATTGACATTGTATTTATACTCTTGGTAAGAGTTAATAGAATATATTTTTTGATCGCAAATGTTTCAAATACTATACTATATACTATATATGTTAACAGTAAATGCATGTCCGTTTGTTAACAAAAACAGACAGGATGCAAGTCAGACGTAATTTAACTTCATTCTGCTTCCATTCAACAAACGAAAAATAATATAAACATAATAATATTATGTATTTACTGTATTTACAGGTCTTTAATATGTACTAAACAGATTTTTGAAAACTGGTAACATGTTTAAATTACTATGAAATTAGAATGACGTTTTCAAAAACTATTTCAAGCTATCATCGTTTTACTTTTTGTGAAGAAACATATTTTTTAATTGAATACTGAATAATTAGCACAGGTGTAAGCAAGTGTATATTGCAATATTATTTGTACGACGAGGAATACAAGAAAATTCTAGACGTTCAGTCCACGATAACGTTTAGAATAGACTCCTTTTCACAACAGGACAAGCAGACGTACCGCTCAATACCATCCATACCTTGTCAACCTACCACCTTTACGAACAAAGCGCTTTGCTTCCACATTTATAATGCGTGCAGCCAAGGATTGGAATACTTTGCCGTCGTCTGTCTTTCCTGAAAACTACAATATAGGTCTCTTCAATTCTCGAGTAGGTGTCTTCTAGACCTGCGTGCCCCATCGTCGCTTAACATCAGGCGAGATCGTGGTCAAACGTAGGTTTATCGATGGTAAAAAAATAAATAAATAGACAAAATGTCGATCGACTGCAACATTGAGAAAATATTTTAACAAAACAATCACTTTCAAACTTATCCTTATTATTAAATAAAATTGAATTTTATATTGAATAAAAACTTATTTGATTTTGAATCTGAATTCGATTTAACAATTATTATCAAAACAGATGCCATTATAGGAAAAAGAAAAAGAGTTATTTGACTAAAATAAATCGGCCATAAGTATTGTCTAGGCTTTTCATATTATAATACCACAACACATTGTCATCTCAATGGACTCATTCACGTTTGTTTTCTAAAACAAAACCGAGAGAAAAATTAGAATATATTTTTTCCATTGTGAACATAATTTTCAACCACTACTGTGCGACACAAAGCTCGATGGTGACTTTTTATTTAAAATGGAACTAATTGTTTAGAACAGGAAACATGCTTTTGTTTTAAAAAAGGTCTGAAAAAAGGCAGATGTGCATGATCAGAGTGCTACACGGACTTGACTAATGAAGCGTTTGATATGATAACATATTTAAATTCCAATGTTCCTGTGTATAGGCCAATCAGGTAATAGCGAAAAATTAAAAAAGTCTTCACAATCAAAATATTTTTATATCTAGATTTTATTTTAAAATATTTTTAAATAAAATCCCGATGATTTAAATGCAGACACAAGTTCCGGTAGAACTTGCCTGTCATTCCTGACAGTTTTTGTAGGAAGGCAGCTGCTGCGACTTCACTAGTTTTTTTTAATCATTCTACATTCGAGTAAGTACATAGTTGGCTTTTTAAAAAGGTATTTATATTGAAAATGCAAAAATATTATTTGACATCCTTAGCGGACAGAGCATATATCAAACACGACGCTAGGTAATCCAAAGAATCGATACAAATAAGATGAACTTAATATTTAAAAATATTTTTTAATGCTATAAATGGACATTAAGTAATTATAAGATAAGAAAGTTCATACATAGAATAGGTCCTATAGGTCTTTAGAAAGATTCCGACTTACATAGTTTTGCAATGTCGGCTAACCTGAGCTCTATCGGTTCTTTGTCATTCATTCGTTTAAAGTAAATCTTGGATTAAAAATTATTCAACTTTCATTATAATAAAGGCCTTTTTTTGTAGATAAATAATTCATTTCAGACCTCATATTAGCTCGGGTCTTTTTGCTAAGAGTACCTACATTTGGGTGGAATTTATGTCAATGCCGTATGACACAAAATGCAAGAGTGAATCTTGTACCTGGCTATAAAATCTACTCTCATTAAACAAACTATCATACGTCTACAGAATAAGAATTAAAAAGTCTACTATACATGTTAAAAACTTTTTACTAAAACTCCTTTGTAAATGGATTATGATTTGAATAAAGAATCAAAGCTGGTCCATTGAAGCGATGCGACGACGGTTACTGGTTGGTTACTAGACCGGTTTGTGTGCTGCAAACCACAAGACTTGTTCACGAAACTCAGTTTTAACCGAAATTAATAATAAATGAATACTGGTTGACAATTCACCCCCATATTAAGCAAAACTTGTACAATGGGAACCAGACGACTGTTATAATTTACTTTCTAGTCAATATTTTTTTTACCCATAACGTCAAAATTATTTCACGGCTCTGGAAGAAACACCGCGTGACCTAAGAACTGGCTCCGATCTGGACCAGCGTATTAGTAATTGCGGCAACTCCGCCAGTGTCTTGGGGACGCTACCCTTAGGCAGTGATCTGAATCAGTTGAGCTATCCATAGACCGTTTTGAGCTGTCTTTAGATAGCTTAACTGTTTCACTTGTATTTTATATTATTGTTATTTTCTACGTTTCAGTAATTAACTATTATAAAGAAAAAAATATTATTAAATGATAATTTAGAGCATCCACTATACAATGTTGTTCATCACACATTTATAATCATATTGCCAGCTATTTTTCATATATATATAATTGTTCATACATGTTCATATATATAATTAAAATTCGACAAATGATCAACGAAATATCTGACTAAAGAATCGTGATATATCTAAAATATAAACCATTTTTCTTATCAAAATAACATCGCTTACGAAAACACAGCCCAATAAACACAGAACATTATGATTCGCGCGCGAAGCTTCGTCGGCGTGCAACAAATCAATACTTTTCTACTGAAGACACCCTCAATGCACGCAACTAATTCATACTGCCTAGAACGTATATAAATAACTCCGACCTCTTTTTGATAGGGCTGGCACGGAACTCTTTTTTTGTTTAATGTACAATGTATGAATGAAATCGACACTGGTTATATTGTAACCAAGTCTAGGTTACAAGATGACCAGTGTATGTAATCATGCACTGTACATAAAAAAGAGTTATCAAGTGTAAGTTTTTCAATTGTCAGATGTCTCAGGGATAGCGAATCTATCAATTAAGAGACGTATGTATGAAGAATAAGTTCTAAATTAAAATGTTTTATAAATACTTATAAATAATTTATTTACAGAAATGTATAGAATAATATACAATAATATAAAATACACGTGAAACAGTTGAGCTATCTAAGGACCGTTTAAAACGATCTATAGATAGCTCAACTGATCACTGCCAGAGGGCAGTTCCCAAGATATTGGCGTCATTACCACGTTGAATGGCAATGCTAATACGCTGGGCCAGATAGATTTTATAAATTAAGAGGTAATTACATGACCATAGGAAAATTATACCTTAGTTTTTAAGTTATTAGTAAGGTAAGTCAAGTATGTACTTACACTATCACTGTTTAGTGCCAAACAACAGTATAATTATATTTTCGTGTAACTTGAAAATATGAAGATTTTGGATTATAACTACTTTTAAGCGTAATATGTAATGTGCTACGTAGCTTATCAATTTTTACTTGAACGAGTAGACCCTAGAAATTCACTTACGTATTATAATATATGCGAATCGAAACCCTAATGTATTGATACATCTACCTACTTTTTAAATGAAACTAATACACCTGATTACTTTATTACTTCGTATATATCGTTGGCAACCCTACTGTATTACAGCTAAACAGGTACACACACAAGCACAACGGTATCAACCAATCGCGGCCCAGTTTCTCGTAAGCTTTATACATTTTGTATGTGTGTGCGGTTTTATGCGTGAGGGGTGCGTCAATGCACCCTTGCAGAGTTCCAAATAGATGCATTTTATTGTATTAAAATCTGGTTTTGTAGCTGCATGAGGCATATCTTGTAATTTATTACATTCTTATCGCGGGTAAGGTCCATTTCTAAAATTAAATTATAATAAATAAATATTATAAATCTAATATCGAAATGTATGTTCTATAAAATTCCCCTTATTTATTTTATTTCACTCACATTCACATCATGAAGTAGTTACCTTACGTACTAGGCACAAAAGTGCCACTTTTGTTGATGTGAATGTGAGTGTATGGCTTAGTCACGCAAAAACATTTTAAATAATAAACATGAACTAAAAGCTTATATGTATGCAGTTCAAGTAATTTTTTTATCTATCTAGATAGATAAGGCTTTATTGTACACAGTAACAAACATAAAACAATTAGTAATAAAGTTGTACAATTGGCATCCTTATCGCTAAAAGCGATCTCTTCCAGGCCACCTTATCTACAGAACGTATAAAGATAAGATATTATGGGTAAGAGTATTCCAAAATCAACTTTATTTCTTCTAATCAATCGCAAGAAAAAAAAAGTTAATTTGAAAATGGAACATCATTTTAAAAATTAAAACTGGTACGAAATAATGACCGTACGCGAGGCGGTAAGGGTGCCTTCAGAAGCAATGTGCCGGTAAAATCGCGCGTGCCCACGCATACGCGCTCCGGGCGTTTTACACCTCTCTCTGAAGTGCTTTTAGCACTTATTTAAAACATCTTGATACAAGGAAATGATATTTTTAAGCGAACTTTGTTGGTAAATACGTAAAGATTGTTTTTTAAGTTTCCTAGAACACCATTTTGTTTGCTAAATGAAAAATACATTTCAACTAAAAGTTTCCTTTCTGTTGTTTGTAAGTTATGCTAATCATTTTCAAATAAAGAGTTGTATGAAAAGATTTACTTTGCAGACCTAGAAAACACAACATACGCTGCTGATTTTGAAAGAAGAATAGAACCTCTTTACTTATAAATAACCTTTTAGGATTTTTTTTAGGTGTCTTTGTGCTGCTCGTTTTCCGAATGTAAATAAATCATTAAGTAGATTAAAATTTGAATTTGAAAGCAATTTATATTCAAACTTGGTATAATTTAAAATGGTCTAAATGTTGTCAACAAAAATACTGGGCATTCATCTCGCTGTCCAACACATTTTTTTTTAATTCTCTTTTTAAAAGCCTTGGCATATAAAGCTGCCTGCTCATCTACGCATCAGGTAGACTAGTTCATACAGTTCATTAGAGGCTTCCCTCGTCACGCGTGCAGCGTAAACTAGGGGGAGCCACCCTCTACGTCAGAGATCTAATTCTGCACGCGTCCGTATAAATATGTAAAGTTTAAAGTTTACGTGACGTACCTTGTTAGGGATACATGCTTTTTATGATAGGTAAGTTTTATGATATCAATCTTAAACAAGGCTACATAAAAAAATTAAATACAACATAAATATAAATGGCAATACAATAGGTCTGGTAACACCGCAGTGACATTATAACTAAATACGAAAAGCAAGTAATATAGCAGATATTACGATACATTAATTTGAAATAAAAAAATGTGTATGTTTATAATATTTTATAATATTAATATTTTATCAAATATTTTTTTATATATGCGCCGTCAAACAAGCTTTAGTTAGAATAAACTTGGTAGTAATAGATACCTCTGATAAAACTTGGTAGTGATAGATAACTCTGGTACATCTGGACGAAGTTTATTCTAACACTGGACACTGGGACTGGGCTGTCTATTCAGCCAAAAAAATTTAATGTTAAAAAAAACCTAGCGTTTTTAGTTAATTTTATTATTTATTATTAATAAGATTTAGTTAAAGTACATTTAAGAAGTAAATACCTGTGTTAGGTATTGCCATATATATTGACTCTGGTAGGAAACCATTGCAAAGAAAAGTTTATTTTCCACAGCACAAAGCAAAAAGTATTCCATCAAAGAGCTTTTAAAACTTTTCCTGGCACAAATTATAAAAACACTCAAATCACTCGCAATTTTCTCAAAGGTGAAAACTCTGTTTTTCTTTATGTACGCAACATATGCATACAAAACATAGTTATGTACGTTGGTACCTAACCCCGCCCTCTTTCTAGGGCAGGACTTGCACGGGTAACCCATAAATCTAACTCACGCAGTATATAGGGCTTAGCAACGACTGAAACTGAAAACAGTGCGTCTAGCGACAGTAGCGACTCATTTATTTTAAAGACTTTATGGTAGAACCTCATTCGTTGTTTGTCAACCTCATTATATCATTTCAAATCGCAGCCAATTTTTTTTCTTAAATTTGGTGTGAGACTGACTTAATTTAAATTAGGAACGACGTTTGAAAACGTTCAAGTACTTATTGATTTTATACTTTGATTTTGTATTATGCATTCCACTGTCATCTAGTTTTAACAACTTTTAGTAACTAGGTGGAGTGCTTGTTATATTTTGATAAACACGGGGTTTACTCACGTATTATTTTGTCGATGGAGGAATCGACACTGTTTCGATTAACCTAGAGAATCATTATCAGGGTGAGTTTGATCCGCGGTCTGCACGTTGCCGTTCACGGTTCGAACTGCGTGTAGGTGACGTATCTCGCGGTGCGGGTTTTGTTTTAAAAGTGAAACTCACAAAAGTTTTGAATGTGAAGGAGTGTTTGTTGGTTATAAAATATAGGTACCATGTCGTTTCCTAATGTATCATTATATATTTTAATACCATTGAGCCTTCCAATTTCGTAAGTAAAATAAATTTTGTTAAAAATAAACCACATTTTCCAATTATCTAATTCAATGTAAACTCTTCCTTACATAGTAAGACCTATATACGTACATAAGCCTGAGGGGGTGCGTAACCCAGTGAACGCACCGTGCACACCCTAGATTGGAGGGCAGAGGGATGGTAGGACGAATCACTCGGCCAACTAGGGTTCCGTAGGTTTAAAACTATATTTTTTCTTTTTAAACTTAAATTCAACTAAAAATAGTATTTCTTTTATGACATTAATATTTTTAGGATAAGCCTTGATATTAATATCAAGGCTTACCAAGCTTACCTATAAGTATAAGTTCTTGTGACCCAAATTCCAAATTGAAACAACCAAAGTTACTTATGTATTGACGTCTCAAATGTTACAACAAACAAGTTAAAAAAGGTTAGTAAATGATGTCTTTTATAAACCTACTAAAATACCACAGCAGTAACTTTTGGCAAAAGTAATTGTTTATGTGCTGAAAAAGTTGAGGAAAAATTCAGAGCACGCATTGCCGTGACCTCTCTCCCCACATATTTTCTCGTTTATTTACACACAGGCTCATTGCCACTCATTGAACAATCCAAGCCGGGCTAACGACCCCGCTTCAAGCCTTCCATACCCTTTCAGCGCCAACCAGCTAGCAAAGACCTACCAATATTCACACTTTATCACAAAATTATGTGTCACGTGATGGGTCTTATTAAACTGGTCTGGGGTCTTCAAGTTTATTGTGTGACCCAAGCAATGATAGGCAAATTGCAGTTTTTTATGCACCAGAGGGGAGGTGGGGCAGGTAGGTGTACAGTGCAAAGATGGCCGACTCTGATAGTAAGGTAATTCTGAGATTAGAACATCAGAATATTGAATATTTTTATGTCCGAGCTAACACTGTTAAATAGTTCGATAACTTTCGAAAAAACGAATTTATTTGAAATTAGAACGACGTTTTCATACCAGCATTATTTTTATTTCACGTGCTTAAATGAGCTAGAGAAAACTTCGGATATTAAGATTGAGTGATAGTAGAATATCGCAGTTTTCATAATTTTATTTTTAGGTCCAGATAGTTTAAAGTGAAATAGTTTGATAACATTATTTGAATCCATTTAAAATTAGCACAAGGCTCCCCCAGTTTTCCAGTCATTTCGGTACAACGTCATTGCCTGGCAACGACAATCGCTAAAGGTGTCCAGTGGTAGTTTTAGCCCATAGATCGACTGTCATGTGCATACGTGCCCTGCCCAGTACCATTCAGTTCCGCGGCTTTTTGAACCACGACAAGGACCTTTATTTTGGAGCGAATAATATTTTTAATGCGCTCGGTGAGTTTTATAAGCCAATGATGCTTCGCTCCATCGCCCTTTGACAAACCTTGAGCTTGGACTTCTGGACACTGGTATAGGACCATGTATGAGCAACATAGGTTAGAATTAGAAGAATACAGACGTCCATGAGTTTACGTTTGAGAGATAGTGGATCTTCTATAAATAGAGCGTTCATCGACCAATAGCTTCGCCAGGCTTTTTCGGTGCGTCCTGCGACTTCCTTATCCTGTCTGACTTCGAAATAATACAGGATTTATCTAAAAAAATAACAAGAAAATAGTCACAATGTAATAATTACGTAACTTTATCCCGGCGGGAACTCGACTGTAATTTATGATTGAACATTCGAATTTCGAACACTTCCGCCGCGCGCAAACAGTAACGCTATCCGAACGCACCTTTATTTGATTTATGCCTTTTGTTTTTTTTTATGGCAACTTGGGAACCATGGTGACAGCATGTTACTCAAGCTTAGTACTTTGATACCAACTTCCTTTGCACAGGAAAAGTACGTCAGTCAGATATATAAAACATTCCATCTAATAAGCATCTTATACAGTGCTTATACTCACTCAAACGTAACAAACGCTAAACGCTAAAACGCTGCTTTTTGACTACATACCTATTCATAAAATTAAATTTAAAAAAAATGGCAATTCCACTTTTAGGACAAAAAAATATTGTGAACTGTTTTTAAGCTACCTAACTGAAACAGGAAAAAAAGCTTACCAAATCACTTTAACTATATCTAAATATGTGTAAATATATATACAAATTAAACAAACAATAAAAAACAAAACGTTCCTATTGTACCTTAAATATAAACCTTAAATATAAAGTTTATTAAAAGCATAAAACGAAAATGGCCGCCCCTGTTTTCAACGAAAGATATTGCAAACTGTAAATGGAAACTCGAAGCTTACAAAATAACCTTTACCTTAAAAAAAACCATGTACAATGCCCATGTACTCTAAAAGTTCATCAAAAAAACATAACCGAAGTCAAATGTTTATTTTTAATAAAACGTCAGAAACACTTGGCGGCAACATGTTTAAACTCAACTTACATTTTACTTACCGTTCCATTGAAGACGACGGAAGAGATGATTTATAAACGCATGTGAAGCAACGACAAAAACACCGCGCTGTACAATACAACGTCAAAATGTCGCCATGTTATAAATATAGGTAATGCTGCTTGCAACCTCATTATTACCACCTGCATTGCTAATTCAATGGAGTAATAAATACTTGTAAAAGCTTGCTAATTCCTGTCAAGTCAATACTTCTCTATGCTATATTTAATATCCTTCGTCATTCATATAAAGCAAAGTAATTAGTATGTAGGTTTGAACTCCCTTAAATAAATAAGTTACCTACGTCTACGTTAATAATAATACTAACACAATTACTAACTTACAGAATAATATAAAATACATGTAAAACAGTTGAGCTATCTAAGGACAGTTTAAAACATTCTATAGATAGCTCAAATGATCCAGATCACAGCCAGATGGCAGCATTGCTACGTTGAATGGCAATGCTTATACGCTGGGCCAGATGTATGTTTGTAACAGACGACGTGTGGTGTGGACGCGGTGGGCTCTTCTTACCCACGGGCCTAGGATCTCGACTCCAAAAGCCTCGAATATACGGAGTTATCTTAAGGTCTACCTACCTAACTTAGAACATCGTAAATCCAAGTTCATAAGTAATGAATTAAACACACTACACACAATTTCTTTTTGTATTTTTTTTTTATTATTCATCTAACTTCTAAACCATCTGCCACTTGATACAAAACTGACAGTAATGACTATTATTATTGATGACCGGCCAAAGTAGAAATTCAATTGTTTTCTTGTTATAAATAACCGCAGTAAACAATCAACATCAGTGTACAGTCAACCACAAAGCTGCACAAGCAAGAAACCGAACAAATAAAATAAGTATTACAGAAATTATTCATTTATAGGTTGACGGTTGTCGTTTTTAGGGTTCGGTTTTGGTTTTAATTTTTTCATCATAGATAGACGTAGGACCACGATCTGGCTTGGTAGTAAGCGAAAATGCTGCGGACGATGGGGCACGAAGATCTAAATGACACTTATTTACTCATGGCTTGAAACAACCCAGATTTTAAATAGTTTGCAGACGACGGCAAAGTATTTCAATCCTTAGCTGTGCGCTTTATAAATGTGGAAATGTGAGATCGAACACGTCGCTTGAGACGTGTTAGATTGGTTGTATAAAACTGTTTGCGATAACGAACTCTTATGACCATTGAAATTATAGAAATCGAAATCAAAAATATTGAAATCGATAAATGGGAACATTTGTTCAACTTCAAAACTAATTGTCTTTCAATCAAACTTATATTTTCGTAAAAGCAATGCTTGGTGCTAGGTAATATCTAATTGTCCTTTGGAAAAAGTAGGTATGTAACCGTGAAGGTCAGCGCGACTTTCGCAGATGACCGTTTTATTTGGTAGGGTTTTATCTATTAAATCATGCTAGGTTCTATGTTTAAAAAAACGTTTTTATGACATTCCTATTAATTTCGCACATAACTGTACTTACCATAACCTAACAAATGGTGTAAACTACGTTGCCCTTTGGTAGAACTAGCAACTGGCAATTACTGGGGCATTTGATACGCATCTGTCACTCTAGTCTATCGGATGTCGAGTATACCAGTGAGTTTTTCTATCAACTACTATTATTTTAGTATGAGTCAGTCGCAAACAACTTAACTAAATATTTAACAACTAAACATATTGGTAGGTAGACAAATTTAGTATATTCCGCCATGATAACCTCTGTGACGCAGTGGGCCAAGGCCCGGCTGAGACGCCCATAACAGAAGCTCTGCTTACTTTGGGGCCAGATGATGTTGTGTCTGCCCGGCATTATTTTTTATCTATTCTTATTAAACAAATTGAATAAAAAGACAAATTTAGTACTGTCCCGCCAATCTATTATAACGAGTAGACACAAAAAATATAATTAAATTACAAATTACAACATATTAGTACCAAATATTTGTCCACATATACAATATTTTTTATGGATGTACTAAGTGACTCGTGAATCATTTATCTACTGAATTAAAAAAGGCAAAATTATTGCAAAGTTAATAAAACTATAAACTCTATTTTCTAGCCACAATGTGTAGCTCAACAGACATTCCTACTATTAAAGAATTAAAAATGTCCAGTTCAGTAAGTTCCACATAAAGACACTTACCTGTAAATCATATTAAATTTATTAACTTTCAATCATATTCTGGCGAGTAAATTAAGAAATATAAGTCATTTAGAGTTCAAATAAGTTTTAATATATTACGTAAAACTTGTATTTCAATATTTTCTATGGCTCGCGTCAAGCATACAAGCGTATCCACAATCCATCATACCATTTATTAATTTTTGACATAAAGACCGCCATTTTGAATTAGAGCAGCTGTCTCACGGAGTTCATTGACCTCTTTTTATGGTATCCAGGTAGTTCTATGACTCGAGAATCCGAAGGTGAAGGATGTTTTTTTTGGTAGAGTTTTATCTATGAAAAGAAGC
The DNA here is from genome assembly GCA_948098915.1 of Lampropteryx suffumata. NCBI lineage: Eukaryota > Metazoa > Arthropoda > Insecta > Lepidoptera > Geometridae > Lampropteryx > Lampropteryx suffumata. The sequence goes on from OX402547.1 coordinate 17,571,144, forward strand.
TTTGTTCAAAGTTCTCAAAAAAAGACTATTATTTGATGTTCCATAATGAATTTAATAAGAATGTAAAACTAGACATAGACAAAGAAAAAAGATAGACGGAGCGCCGCCTTATATCAAAGTGAAGCCGTAGTAATTTGTTTGAGTTTAGTGTATGTATCCTGGACCTTCATTGCATATTTTTTTGATGACGAGTTTAAACCCAAGTTGCTTGTCTATAGCATAAACCCTATTGATGATATATTATTGATTCAGGAAACACTTATTATTGGGAAATCCATTACAAAATGTAGTCAGTATTCAAAATTACAAGTAAAAAAAACTGGTCGAAACTTATAAACCAAAGATTTTCTCGAAATACTTCTTCTTTGTAGCTTAAATATTATGCCATATTATACAAAATACTAAAACATCCTACTAAACATCCAAAGGTTTTAAGTTTAACTGACTAAGATTTTTTTGTACAGAGCTACACAATTCTTAAACCTCAATAAAAATCCTGGTGATAAATTTAATATGACAAATAAAATATTATTTGGATGTATAAAACAAAATGTATTGTTATAAAAACATATTATGAAAAAACCTACTACATATGTATTAAGTACATAAAAGTTTTTGTGTGCAATGTTTTGGGACTGTAAAGGTGTCTATACACTATCGACGTAACCTCTACTTTTTGATTCTATCAGATTTTAATCGCATACAATAGCACAATGCGATAAATCCATCTACCCTGCAGCTGACTTCTAAGCATATGGTTCAAGACCATACCAACCATCAAAAATAACTCTTAATCCTATCATCATAGAGTTGAATACTCTAATAATCTATCTAGTTCGTACTTCATGATAGTAAAAAAATACAAACTCGTATATAGATCTTCTTTCTTGATATATAAAGTTGAAATTCCCGTGAAGATGAGGGGTTTCCTGGTCTTAGTACCTGCTTGCAGCTGCCTACCTAGCGCGTGCGCACTGATAAAAGGTTACGATAAAAGATGGCGAAGAAAGGTCAGTTAGGAACAGCTGATATTAAAGTCTAAGAGTAGAGTGTTATGGTGACATTTATGTCAATTATATAAGATAGATAATGCAATGATCCATAACTCTACTTAGTCTTAGTATTAGATAATGCTAATAGGAAACTTGTTTTGTGAGCTAGGAACTACATTGTAACAGCATGTGTTAAAACATTCATTTACGATTTCACAGTTTTGTTCAAAGGTTAATTGTCCTTATTGTCTACACTTACACTAGGAGACACCTACATTGAATTCCCAATTAATTACCTAAAAGAAGCGTAATGTAAAAAAAAAATTTCATCAACAATTAGGCACTATAAATTTAGATAAACACGGGTTTTGCTCACGTATTATTTTACGATTCGATTCATTTAGAGAATCTTCATCAGTGCAATCAGTCTTCAATGAGTACGAACCGTGAATTCGAGCGGCAACTAGCGGACCGCGGATCAAACTCAACCTGATGAAGATTTTATACTCACGCATGTTTTTAAAGTTAGGCGCTATATATGTAAAGTTACATTTTTAAATGATATTACTTATATTTACTAAATTGAAGTGTGGTTGAAGTTGTTATGCTCACTTTAGACGCTACGTTAATTTCTGCTGAACAAATCTACGGAAAATCCTGGAATGATCAATTAAATCAATATAAGAGAAAAATTCCCATTTTTCCCATGACGACCTCTGTTGCGCAGTGGATAAAGGCCTGCCTGAGACACAGAAGGTTGCGGGTTCGATTCCCGCCGCGGGACTAATGTTTGTATGATCTGCAACTATTTGTCTCGGCTCTGGGTGTTTCTATGTATAATATGTATGTATTTAAAAAAAAAGTATATAAGTAGTATATCAGTCATGTGCAGGTACCCATAACACAAGCTCTGCTTACTTTGGGGCCAGATGATGCTGTGTGAAATGTCCGGCATTATTATTATCATTATTATTTTAACGTAATGTAAAACTGTCATTAAAAAATATTACTCTAATATGGACTTAGGTTCAAGTTAAGTGAGATCGTATTTAAATTTCAGCTAGTTCGGTGAAATAATTGAATTATTAGCGTAAATTTTCGTTTCCTTGTCTTATTTCAAATAATAATAACAAAATTGGTGAACAACTTAATCTCACTCAACACCATCGAGTACCAGACTAAGCATAGCTTGAATTATGGTGAGCAGATGACTGATAGAATACTTATATATTTTTAAATACATACGTTTTATACATAGAAACACAAGGATCCAAGACATATATTTACAGATCATACAAACATTTGTCTTCAATCAAACCCGCGGCTAGAATCAAACCCGCATCCTTCTACGTCTACGCCTTTGCCCACTGCGCCACATGGGTCATCAAATAACCCCTAATTTAAAATAAGGCATAAACGCTATGTTTATGCTTAGTTTCATATCTGAACCTTACACTGTGTCTTGTTTTATACTATGTTTCAAAAAATAAAGAAAACTAAAATGCAGTTTTTGTCACGTTCTTGCACAATATGACTTTTATATTGTGCGAGTAAGAGGCATGAAATCCCTCTAACTTCTGACCGAGTTGCTTAATTTATGTTTGTTTGTTTCAGGTAAGTGTCCGGTCTATATTTCAGAAAGCACAGACATGCAGGAAGGCGACCAAGTACCAACCAGTAAAAGTAAGAAGTACTCGTAATCCCCAGCTTTTGTATTGTTCTGTTCTCCTAAACACAATTTTTGGCACCAATTTTGGCTACAATTTCAGCTATATCTTTGACTCTGATTTTGGCTACAATTTTGGCTACAATTAGCTACGATTTGGGCTACAATTCTGGCTACAATTCTGGCTACAATTATGACTACAATTTGAGCTACAATTTTGGCTATAATTTGGGCTACAATTTTGGTTGCTAACATTTATGTTCAGTAGTTTAAATGTTCAGTTTTTAATGTTCTTATGTTGTAGCTAGCGATTATTTTAAACAAAAGGTGTAAAAATGTAAACAAAGAATTGCAATTACAGATAAGTTGACCATTGAAACAAAAAGCTTTTCACGAAATTATTAATTAATACCTGCGTATTTTTTTTTTGATTTTGTGGACGCCTAGGGAAAATGTACATAAGTAGGTATATAGAACAGTATTCGATAATGTAAAACACATGTGAAACTGTTGAGCTACCGTTACCGTAGGACCGTTTAAAACGATCATTTGTAAGCTCAACTGATCCAGATCACTGCTAGAGAGCAGCGATCCCAAGACACGAGTGGCGCTGGGCCAGATAGAAGCCAGCTCGTGGGTTTCTATGTTTCTACGCAATGTTTCTACGAGACGCCGTAAAATAATTTTGAAAACGCGATGGGCCCCTGTTCCTAACCGGCTAAGGGTCTAGACTCTAAAACGCCTAAATATGCGATACCTACACAAAAAAACATGTAAATGAATATAAACTAAACTAAAAATATAAACTGCAAACAACACATACAACAAAAAACACATAATTAATTAAATTAAATATTTAACGGAATACGAAAAACTGTGCAAAAATGAGGGTATTTGTCAAATATATAATACATCCAGACTATCTCTTAAGACATTCTCAAAGACCTAAGTACTCGTAGTTAGAGATCTGAGGTCTTTTAAGCCTAGGGATTACTGCCGTGGGCATGTTCTTTTTGTTTATTTTTATATTATCTGGGTTTAAAGAAATACTACTAATATATTTTCTCTACGTGACTTAAAAAGTAAAGGATTGACAGATATCGTGTTATTTTTCGGAAAAACCAAATTAAACGATGGAGTTCTTTTCCTTAATGGCATCTGTGTTCATGATAGTCTTGTCAATATCAAGTGATTGCTATTTTTAATCGACTTCAAAATAGGAGGAGGTTCTCAATTCTATTTAGAAAATTATCTTTTTTATAGGTATACTTCCCAGGTTGTCCCATTCAAATTTTATTTAAATCGGCCAAGTCAAGCGGTTTATAAAAAAACCAACAAAAATCTAAAAATTGTATACATCGATGATATTTTTATATACATACATGAAGTCGGTTGTTTTTTTATTTTTTAACACGTAATTATTTATAATAACGTCATAAAGTTGCAATCGATTTTCAGTTCATTACAGAATGGCCGTCTAGAATTTTCTTTTATTCCTCGTTTTATAAATCACAAAGGATATACATAGATACGAGTAATTAAATTGTCTACACTCGTACTAAGTCACAAATTAATTAATTAACATTTCTCTAAGATTACTCAATAAAACATGGTATAACTCTGAAAAACTATTTTTTGGCGTTCGGCGGGACGAAGAGAATGTGTTTTGTTTCGCTATAATATTAATTTTACTAATAATGTATTTATTTCGGAGCTATTTCATCTGAAGATGGGTATCGCTAGTATTTTCGTAGTTAAAATTACAAATGGCGTATTTAGTGGCTAATTTATCCGAGGGTAGGTTATTTAATAGTATTTTCGTCAGTTAGATGGGGCGAGGAGAGTTTACGGCCAAATGTTTTGTTTCGAAGAAAAGGGCATTGGTAAAAAATTACAAATTACAAATGGCGTAGGTATCTAGCGGCTAGTGATAATATTTCGTAGTTTAATTTGCGAAATTACTACCTGTTAATTGATCAGGTCAAAGATCAAAGAGATTTTACAAATGCGGCGTAATGACCGAAGAAATATGAAACCATAGACAACAAAGTTTTACAGAAAAGATACGAGAAAGTTTTATTTCGATAAGCAAATACAAATTACGTATATATCTAGTGGCTAGAAGTAGGTATCTACTGGATAGTATTATGAGATTAATTTACGAAGTTATACTTGGTTCGTATAAGGAGAATTCATAATTGTCGCGTAATGGCCGAAGAAATATGAAACCATAGACTACCAGGTTTGTCGGGACGAGGAGAAAATGTTTTTTTTTTGATGAAAAATTACTTCCGGAAAATCTTTCGGCTTATTCATCCAAATCATCGGATAGGTATTTATTCTATTGTTTTTGATTTTTGTTTGGACCTCAAGTTGAATACAAGAGTTTCCGAGTAACTCTAAAATTTGAAACGCACAAGTTGAAAGGTTGAATGAGTCATAGGGCGGGGCTTGGTAAGCGGAGGGTGAAAACGCGACGTTGCACTTTCCCCTCTCTTTCCCCCAAAGCTAGCTGTTTCTTTAATTACGTGAGCGTTGGCGATTTTCCTTTCTCTCTTTTATAATTAGTTTTTTTCTTTGCGATCTTAAAACGGCTTATTTCTGGATTGAATGAGCGGTGGAAAATTTTCGTACGGAAATAATGATGTACCCGATAATTGGGTGTAAGGACGCGTCCATGTTTAATATTTGGTTCTCTAGAACCGGTGGCCGTTGAATAACAACCGTTACGTAATAAATTGGTATTAAACTAGTTTATAATATAAAGATTATAAGTTTCATTTCATTTATTTGATGAAAACAAGGCTATAACTTTATAATTACTTAATGTAAAAAAAGCTATAGACCTAACGCGCATCGGGGATTAAAATGCGGCGATCTTGCGAGCATGCATGTTCTTTGGAGCACGGAAATCAGACGTACGCGGAAAAAACCGTGTAATACTTAAAAATAGCGCGGTTTGATCCGCACAAATTAATTCGCTAGTGCGTATTTGGCCTTAGGTTACGATTTTTGAGTCACAGAATTTACTAGAGGATACCTGAAATTGACAAATGATTTTTTCTATTAACGGAAAATTTATGATAGGTCTCATATAATAAATAATTTTATTACTTGTACTAGCGGAATACATATTTAATTATTAAATACTAAATACTACTAAATAAAGTCGGTCTGTAGTACAGACTATACTTACTATCAAATAAAATAAATCTAGATTGGATATCTCGATATAATCTCACCAATTGCTGCCTTGATACTACCACCAGGTGCAATCTTCGCAGTAAATTAGCAAATAATTTATCACGCATTGTGCGCTTGCGCAACGAAATCGCAGCTTTTGTGAAAAAAAACACAATGGCGACAGCTGTGTCACTTTGAAACGAAGTTCATCGTGAAATGATCTTCATGATGCAGGTAATAGATTCAATGTAGTTTGTCTTCTACTATAAGTAATTTCTTCATTACATGGTTTAGTATGAATTGGTAGATACTGGTAGCTTTGCGATAAAAATCACAATCAAACATGTTTGTTACGGCTGATTTCATTACATAATGTACAAAACGATCAATGAGATATGAATAGATAGATGCTGAAAAATTAAGTATAACTTAGTCTTAGTAGTAGTAGTAGTGTCTTAGAGTGAAAAACATTCTTAGATACCATTATTTCTCCCTTTATAATTCGTCTACCTGGGCCTTTATAAAACCTTTTTTGTACATTTTGCACAATACGACCTTTTTCGCCTATCTCTGTCAAATGTCAACAATATACCTTTTATGCGATAATGCGCTTTATTGATAATGACATAGAAGCTTTATTTCACTGGAAGTCACCCGTAATGCAGACGTGCGAAAGCTTTAAATTAAAAAATGGAATGTAACGTACCCTACCTCTTTGAAAACCATAAAAACGTGTGCGTCTCGGGACGCCCGACAGAAGTGATAACTTAAACTAATCTAACTAGCGCTGTGGGTTAGAGTGATATAGGAAGAGCCTGCCTACCGCTACCGTATGCGTGAGAGAAGGGGAAGCCAGACAGACTGGCGCCGTAACACGTTACGTAACGAAGCGGTTTACCTTCCCATAAGAAGTTATCACTTCAAAAATATGTACCAAACCTTACAAACGAAGTATGTCATTTTCCTACCAACCTAAAGTGCCAAAAACTATAAATTTCGAGGAACATCAATGTATCTACTATTAAGTTCCAATTAGGCACCTTCAGTGTAACTTTAGACACGGCTGTCTGGTAGAAATCGTGACCACGATAAAACCGCCAATCGCAGGGCACTTTCCACTAATCATGTAGGTAGGTTTAAATTTATTTATTTTTGTTTCGTAAGGTTTTCTCGATAATAATTTATTCAATAACAGTAAGAATTTTTACATTGTTTCAATAAAGTTTTTATATATTATTATTATTGAAGCCTATTCCTACAGTTATATCGAGATTGCAAGAACTTGTTTTCAAATTTCGAACATTATTAATCGATTTCAAATTGTGAAATAGGAAGTCAGGAGTATCGATAAAAACAGGCTCGTGCTAAAAAAAAATAAAAGAGCATCCGCTTGAGGTGCGCGCGCAGAGCAAAGCAAAAGCAAGATGGCGGGCGTCCGGCGTTGCTTCCGCGCCCGCATCCTGTAACCCGACTCTTGCGCAGCCTGCGGCGCAGCCTGATCGATTTGCAGGACAACCATGAACTTGTAAAACCCTTTATTTATCGCATGAAATAAGCTGGCTATTCATATTACGTGAGTAAAGCCCGTGTTTATCAAAAACACGGGCTTTACTCACGTATTATTTTGTCGATGGAGGCACCGACACTGTTTCGATTCATCATCGAGTTCACGGTTCGCACTCAACCGTGAACCGTTCAGTGCGAACCGTGAACTCGATCGGCAACGAGCGGACCGCGGATCAAACTCACCCTGATGAAGATTCTCTAGATGAATCGAAACAGTGTCGGTGCCTCCATCGACAAAATAATACGTGAGTAAAGCCCATGTTTATCAAAATGTATAGTACAACTCACGAAAGTTTTGAGAGCTGGCTATTGTTTGAAAATATCATAAAAACTACAGGTTTTTCAAGACCAATGTATTTTTTTAACTATTTTAATAATAGATAATTCTTAATATATACATAGCGATTCCCTTTGGTTTAACATGTAAACAATGGCAGTGGTCAAAAGTTTAGTTAACAAAATATTTTTTAAAAAATGATAGAGCAAATTATTTTCTTAATTTTTCTTTCATCACTTATTGAAAAAGAATATATAATAACGTAAGAATAAACGTATACTGTTCGTTTACTTTTATTTTGAACTTACCTACAAGTAAATCGGTTTATTTTCTTTGATCTATTCAACACCTAAACATCAACCACTATCGTCTATGTGAAGTATCCCAAAAATACGCAGAACAAACACGAAATTTCGTTGCTATAATACACTGTCAAGTACACAGTATACCTTAAAGAATCAGATGTAAATCAACCCATACTTGCTGAATTCCGATACCCGAGACCTTGGCATTATCTTAATGGATTCTATAACAAAGACTTTGGGGATTCGATAGCGAGTTATTATACAGTGATTGTGAATCTTATCCAGGTTCAAGACCGTATTACTTATAAATATTTTATTGGATGGTAAATTTTTTGGTACCGGTTTGTATAAAATCAAAGTCTACCTTTTGCAAAAAATTGTGCTGTCTTGATGTCCTGCATCAACAGCATATTAACTTCACAGTATTTTTACTACAATAAATATGTGCTGGAGTCACATTCACTCGTATATCAAAGACAAATGATTTAAAATGCAAAGATATTTAATAATATTAGAGTCATGACGACTCTAATATTATTAAATATTTTATTGAGGTTTAACAATTCAAGAACTATGCAACAGTTAACGGTTGACGCTTCTATTACGGTTGTCATGTAACGATCACCGTTTTTTAAAGAAATGGATGTGATGCCGTTACTGCCGCTTAATAGACGATTTCAAAACAGAAAACCGTTTTAAAACAAACATAAATTCAGCCTCTTCGTTGATTCAGTAACTTTGTACATTTCTCATCACAATACAGTTTCAATTTAAACATTCGCGAACTGAATCATAATAAAGCGATGCACGAAAAAATATTCAACTCGCGTCCCTTTGTGAGTCGATAGTCGTGAGAGGGAGACGGCAACACCACTATCCTTTTCCTCAATTCGACGATGACACTTCCGAGAATCGTCTGAGCTTTTGAAGTGTTTCAAATGCCCCACACATAGTACCGTTACCTTACTACGTATTTTTTGTCTCTCGGGCCTTTAGAAGGGTCCCTCTTTTTATTACCTTTGCAAATTAAAATCCAACGCATTGTACGTACTTGAGCTTGTACATAATGATTATAATAACAACTTTGTTTTTTAACGGTTTCTTAACCTGGTAAGAAACCATTAAAAAACAAAGTTGAACGTTCATGAAACACCATAAATGCTTTCTGAATTACAATATAAACAGGCGGCCATTTTGTTTAACCATTCGAAATAAGAAACGCGCTGGCCGCAAATAAAACCAGAATTGAAAACGAAAAATTTGTATTTAGAACTAGTCGGTTGCCACCCCGTAGCGTTCAAATGTCGACGAACGGGGAGGGCGCGCGACGTTGCCAAAACGGAAAGTGAAATTTCGTCACACTCTCCCTCTCATTCACGCACACAACCTCACGCAGGATAGTTCACTAGCCCGCGTCTGTGTGAGAGCAATTCGGCAGACGATGTGCATGTGTGTTTGTTTTGATGAATATTGTACGTGTGCGTCTGTACGGTTGTACGGTTGCAATTCCTTCCTCGTTCAAAATATTCGATCGACGTCGTAGACGCCGCGATTCTGAAGAATTAAAGTTATTAGATGTATTTGAACGGAAAATGGTCGTGTTCGTGCTCAGTTTAATTTAATAAGTCTCGTTTAGCCGTACAAGATTGGACGCATTATTTCTTAATGATATTTTCGCCTAAGACTAGACGGTCGTGCGGAGTAGCGTAGACGTGGAAGTTTCCTTGTTATCCTAATTGAATCTTTCTGGCATAGAATCCACTCTAATATTAATATATTTTGCAACTAGTATTTGTATGTTAGACTTGCTAGAGATCTGAGGAGGTGTCTATCAAGGAGTAGGTCTTATAATCGTAGGTCTGTTTTTTAAGTCTTTCTGTAAATCGACTATCTACTGTATACATTATGCATTCTCATAGATTTATAGAGTAACCTTGCAAAAAACTTTGGTAAAGTAACACAAGATAACGAAACATTGATAAAGGTACAATCTATTATTAGTTGATACGTTGCTGACTCAACAACTATACTTCAAAATTAGCAACCCAACCGGCAATTGACAGCAAAACAATTATCACACTACGAATAAAGCTGTTAACCTTCGTACCGATTGTTGAGGGCACATCGCTGGAGGCGCGAAAATCCGATAACTTTCACCTCCCCCACCCGCTCTCGCCACCCTCCCCCCTTTAATGGTATAAAAAATCAATTTCCCGCCCAAATTACGTCGAGTCGACAAATTGCGAACGCGTCTAGTCTATAATCGAGAGTTTTCGGTCTACTGTACAGGATTTTTACAAGAGGTCGTTGTAGTTTCGGGTACGTTAACTTGTTTGAAAATGGAAGAGTTCGAGAATATATATTTGAACAAATAGTACTCGCGAATCGTCGGTGAATTATTATATTATAGAATGTTCAATTTAGAATTATTCATATTCTTGATAGACGGCCTTCTTTTAGCGCTGTCGTCATATCGATGAACGACTACTAATCGCATTTTTCTTATCGTCTCACCAATTATTTCGAACCAGTGTGCTGATGCGCCTCAGAGGTTTCTTTAGTCATTAGTCACAACAAACGTTTCCGTGTTGATATTTATAGATACCCAGGAATATATACTTACAAGAAGGCTTTGTTTAGATAATCTCGCGACGAGTTAATAACTTGTATTGATCCGCTATGTCAAGATAAAGTTTAGTGAACTTCGGGTGAGATTTAGAGCCATACACATACTGCATGTTTTTACACACGGAAACTTGAGTTCACGCATAGTTTTCATTCTTAATCTAAGTCTTCTGAATCAGAGTTTTTTTCCTTGACTAGTTGATTTCTGCAGGTCTTGAGATAAATACCTGATCTAAGAATATCTTCAGCCATATATAATCATTCTAAACTGTATCATGTAACTAGCTACAACTTCCCGTACGTACATTAAAAAAAAAACTATATTCTTCCCCAAAATACACTCCTTACTGAGGTTCACCATGACCCATTCAGCCAATTAGCCGCGAATACGTTAAACAAAAGACAAAGACATGTACGAATTAATAATATTATTAAGGATATGGATTAGGTAAAATCACATCATATATTTTGTTTATAGATTTACTGAACCTCATATAAATCCCTAATTAGACAAACAAAACAGTCCCATTTCCTCATTAGGTATATAACATTTGCACATAACAAACAGTCGAAAAGCCAAAGCCAGACGTAAGTACGCACACAAGCGTACATCGCACATACATAGGTACTCTATGTATGTATATGTATGTCCCATTGCAATGTCCGCGTGACCTTGGAGCGAGGGTGAAAGTGCCTCCCCCCCTCTTCCCGCACGTGCCTTCCACGATCTATTTGGAGATCAACCTCAATTCGGTTTAGAATTTTGAATATAGGATTGGAATACTTGTCGGACAGCGACACTGACAGTGTTTTTTTTTAAGCGGCCAGAAACCATCTTTCCTATTTAGCAAGGACTTATAGTTTTCCTATTTTGTTAGTGGCCAGGAGGCAAATGAATACGTAGAACTGTATTTTCGAAATAGGAACACAGCGTTTTTTTTTATCGTGACACACACAGATCTTATTTGCAAGTATTCTTATTGTTATATTTGTGGCTTGGAATTGTATTTTTGAAATAAGAACATGTGATACACAGATTATGTAACTAACTATATTATACTCTTTTGTTGTTTGATTTCATTCTCGAATGACGTAATAATATGTTTGACTATGTCACAGCTATCAAATCAAACATAAACAGGTAATAATACATTGCTATCGTAACAAAATTTATGGCAACACACGACCTGCCGAAATATTACATAAAATATAAATGTTGAACATAAAGATTCTAAGCGTTTTGATATTTATGCTATTGTCGTTTTATATTCTCATAATGCGTTATAAAGAGCCTTGTGGTCTAGTAAATAGGGGTAACTATATAAACTATAACATATTAGCTAATATGTTGTTTAAATCTGTTTCCGTCTTTATTCATAAACATTACAATGATAAGGACAGACAATGCTATAGCGTCACGCTAGCAAATTATTATGAATTTTCAGGACGGTCACAAATTAAATAACATCACATCATCACAAATGACAGTTATATTCAGTCTAGAACACATCAATAATTTCAAATTACGAAAATTGATACGTACAAAAAAACTACAAAATACGAAAAATTATTGCGTAGACCTCGTAGCAAAACTTCTCAAAGCGCTACGAGAATTCGTAGCCTCGTAGCCGCGAGCTACAGTTTCTATTAAATACTTCCGCTACGAGTTTTTTTACAAAATAAAATATAGGAAGAAATTGAACGATAAGAATTATTTTGTTATCAACACTCTTGAATTTAAATAAAATTTCCACTTATTTTCTAAAGACGGTACCGAAACTGACATTAATCATAATTTTAAGCAATAATAACTATACACATACATAATAAGAACCGACCGACAGCTTAACGTGCTCTACGAAGCACGAAAGTGCTCAGTGTAAATGTCACTGCGATCACCCATCAAATGATTGATCTCAATAATCTCAATTGGACTCAATCAATAGATTATTTTTTTACTTATATAATTAATGTTTTATATTTTTTAATACATATATATTATGTTGTATGATGTATATATCTAACACATTTGGTAAGATAACCTGTATTGTATCATATTAATAATAAACATAACATGAATTTGATATCGCAGAAGGCTGCTTAAACTTGTTCATCTGTTAGGTAAGACTTAGCTATGCCCCGAGCGCTTCCTACCTATCTACTTCCTACCTAATACCTACCTATCGTGTTATTCCTCTTCACAATTAATAAGCATGATCAAGCGGACAATCTGGTGACTATAGAGGCCATTCTGGTGTTATATCTGTTTCAACATGCACGTATATTATTTCGAACAGAAAAATCCATTGCTGACGGAATCGAACCCACGTCCTTAGTATCGAAAGGCGAGGCTACTACCACTAGACCACCAGTAGTCGCCAAGGAAGGGTTTCGCAGAAGGTTGCTTTACTTTCTTGATCAGTTAGGTACGTGTTAGTTCCTATCCTATACCTCGAGCGTTTCCTATCTTCTACCTACCTAGTACCTTTTGATCATGTTATTCTTATGCAAAGTAAATTCTTATGATATAGAGGACAATTTGGTGACTATAGAGGCTAATATGGTAAAGTTCTTAGATCACCCAAAGGTGTCCTTAGAAATGTCAAAAGTGGTCATTCATTATGAACAACTGTATTTCAGTACAAAATATCCAGTAGTAATTTTAAAATGTTTGCGATCAGAATTCATATTGTTTTAGTTGTTAATGGCTATTTTTTACCTAATAGTTTATCGCCGACATTATTAACCAAAACTTCGATAATAAAATTAAAGGTAATACGCGATAAATACCCTTTAACTACTAAAACATTTAAAAAAACGTGTGCGTCTCGAGACGGGTAAGAGTGAAAGAGGAGGAGCCTGCCTACCGCTGTATGCGTGAGAGAAAGGAATGCCAGGCGACTGGTGCCGTAACGCGTTACGTAAAAAAGCTGCTTATGAAGTTATCACTTCAATATTCAATGCTCCTCATAACTACGAGTAGAATTAGGCATAGTTTTTCAGATTTTCATACAATTGAATGAGATGATTTTGATCTGAGTCTACGTTTTGCACACATCCTCCAACTTTGACCAAGCCAACATCCTGAGCTCCATTTTCCTGTAACAGTTTTCACGTATTACGTTTCCCGCTCAAAGGAAGAGAAAAAATATTTGAACAAGTTACGCGTGTTTACGTTTAGTTTACGACTGTGCGTAATGAGTGTTCTGTAAAGAGGCTTTTACGCTTTACCTACTATCTACTTTTTATCTTTTGGCATCGCACTTCACTGGTATCTGACTTGTCATAATATTCCATAGCGACAATGATTTTATAGAAGATTCTTCATTTGTCATTATAAAGTAACATAGCACTTCTAAATTAATATTCTTTTCTTGTTTTGCACGTTTTATTCAGTAATCTTAGCGGAACTTTAATGAATAAATTGTGACTGGACAAGCATGGACAGTTGAATTATAAGTGTATTTTGCAAGTGCAAGTGCAATGTGATTGAACGACGAGGAACCTCGAGAAAGTTCTAGACGGCCATTCCACGATGACGTTTAGAATTGACAATTGACCATCGACTAAGACTTTATTAACAAATAAACACTTGACACTGCCAAAATTGTCGATACGACAGATGCCATTATAGGAAGAAACGAAGAGGAAGATTTTGTAGAATATTTTTCCTCATATCCGATGGTTAAGAACTTCTTGTACTTAATTTTAAGGGGTTCCAAAGTCCACAAGATACTTTTATAGTTTGGCGATGCCCGTCTGTTTGTCTGTCTGTACGCCGCTTCGCCTCTTATCGTAACTCTTGCAAGAAAGTGACCTCTATCAAGTAATGAAATAAACTTTTAGCAAAATGCCTGCACTATGCGTTGTCACACGCGTTTTCCAAAATTATTTTTGCTATTTTACAGTTGCAATGGTTTCTGTATGTTTCCCGCTTCTCTGGGCATTGATCGTCAACTTCAGCATTCGTTTTGGAGTTTCATTGTCTACGTGTGGGGACAACGAAACTAAAATATTTTCGTTTTACTTCAGGTAACAACGAAAATATTTCAGTAGTAACGGCAATCCGTAAATCAGTTATCAATAAGACCTAGAATCTCGAATAGTAAATCTCGCAAGATCTCGGTTATTAAATTAAATCTCGCGAGATTTCATTCCCTAGTTATTATTTCTTGTCTCCTTATAATATTGACATAATTTCCCGAAATCCGTTCGAAGTTTTAACGGATCTATGTTCGTAAAATACCTAACATTATAAATTTGAAACTGTCTTCGTTTATTTACGGCGAAACAGGAAAACGGATTTTGACTAAATTTGGTAATATGTAATGTAATGAGATAGGATGGTAACATGTTAAAGGTCAAGGGCTACTTTTATGTAGGTACTATACGTGCGAAGCCGCAGGCAGCAGCTAGTAATGTTATTAATTTAAAATCGTCTCTGTTTGTTTGTTTTTACTTGTTCATGGCTTAACAGCAAAAAGGATCTAGATAAAATTTGGTAATAAAATAGATTATAACTTAGAGAAGAACATAGGCTACTTTTTAAGTAGGTACCACGCGTGCAGAACCGCGGGCAGAAGCTATTCATAAAAAAACAGCGACTCTTACAGGAGACGCATATGATGTGTAACATCTAACAATTTCAACTTGGCAACATTAACATTATATCCTGAAATGATTCCGGTATTATTTTAAATGACTCATTGGTCAAATCAAATGGCGTGCCCTTCGCCGATAACGTATTACTGTCCCTTTTTACGAAACCACTCCCACAGAAAAGTGAGAGTAAAGATGTTACACTTTCAAAAGAGTATTTGTACGCATATGACCCCACGTGATACAACCGTAAACGTAAACAAAACGTAACGTAACCTTGGACGTAGATAGCATTAATCTGGCAGACGGTCCGCAGACGACCCGGAGGGACCAGACCGACCTACCCGAAGGGTTCCCGGGACGTGCGGGATCCTTATTAGGTAATGTTTGCTTCCCGTATGGCCTTCGAAAGCATTTCGAAAGCATTCGACCCCATAAACGAAACGATATCAATTCAACCCATAAAGTTTTTCGTTACGATTTAGGATAATAGGAGACTCATACAACTAATGTATAAGTCAAAATCACTTATTCAATTCAATAACCAGGATGCTTTGAAACGTCTTACATACTAAATGAGTAAAGGTGCCAATTCCACCTAGCCCAAGTCTGAGAAAAAATTACAAGAAATACGTCCTGGTCCTAGCGCTTTAATGTATGATTCTACTTATAACTAGCTTATCTATGAAAAACTAACACAATTTAACAGTAGGTTATCTATACATTAATACGTGAAGCAAAAACTTTGTACCCCTTTTTACAAAAATTGCGCGGACGGAGGATGAGTATGAAATTTCGCACACTTATACTTTATATAGAAAAGGAGTGCAGAATGCTAATATTTTATTTAATTATGCATAAAAAATATATGGTCGAATTTCGACCAATGGGCAATTTATTTCAGGGTTTTTTTTGCGTAATTAGACTGATGAGTTGGAAAAAGATTAGTACGTGAGAATGAATTGGTAAAAATCTTATTAACGGGCTTTGAGTGAACTGTGCACCAATATTTACCAATATTTATAAATTTTGGGTGATGGGAAGCTCTATAATGCCTATGCTATTTAAGAGCAAATCTCATATTCAGATCGATAGCCAAGCATAGATTTTTTGGCAGCATTTTATTCACATAATATAGTCTCAGTTTTTTATCTCTTTGTTCTAGAACAAAGCAGTTCTTTGTCTTTCTATAATGGTACCTGTCGTTATGACAATTTCGGCTTTGGAAAATAATTACGTCAGGTTATAATATCGTCTCAAAATCGCAGTTGATCGTTATTTATTAATTCTAATTACGGAATGACTGTCAAAAACTTGTTTTACAACACGCACAACAACACATTTATTTAACACACACAAAACAAAATAAAATTTCGATAAACACTAACTTAAGTACCTACGACCATGCGTAAAAATCAGTATTATGGTATAGTATGGCCAAAAAGGTTGAATCTCAGGTTCCAGGCATTGAAGTAGCGCTGGTTTTAAGAACTATTTAGCAATTTTCTTGTGTACTACGTCGTACAAATTACAAAACAACATAATACAGATATAATTATATTCTCTACACGTGTACTAAGCTACAGTTGATTTATGAAACTTCTGCTTAGATTACCTAATAACACATGAAAACTTACTAATTTATAAGAGGTATGTTACTTTATAATTTGTCAAACAAAGAATCAACTGAAGTATTTAGGATCATCTCGGTTTTTTAAGGTTATCATCGTCATAAAAAATATAAATCCCTTGTTTTATTCACATAAAACGCCCAGCACACTATTCTTGGTAAATACTTTTGAGTTTCCACTACAAAATGACTAAGGAAGTTGGTATTTTGTGAAATTATACGGCTTTCACACTTGTTCCAGTGCAATTATACTTACAAAGAGGGTCATATCCCTCACATCCAACCCTGAATCGCGAGGTCAGGTTCAAGGGGCAGGCCCCTCGGGCGGCGCCGAATAAATATATTATTTGTAAGGATGAAACCTCTTTTATCTAGTCTCTGTGGTTCAATATGGCGAATTTACACATGACTTTAAGTAAAAATTCGTCAGGAGAATCGCAGTTTTTAGCTTGTACGAGTAGATACTCGACTCATACTATATAAATATCGTGACATTATTTATATTTAACCAGTGTGGTGAAAAAGAGCGCCTCAGAGGATCCTTTCGTGTTTTTGAACTCTTTAGGTTCTACGACATGCAGTTTTGTGTTTCTTTGTGATTCGAGCAAAATTAATCCATTGTAATTTTATATAACAGGCACCATTGAATATAAAATAACAAATGACGAATTACAAGATACGACTTTGTGACATACCATAAACAATATAAACACTTGACACTGGCAAATCTGACATTATTATGGCACATGCCATTCTAAAAAGAACAGATGTGATTTTACACCTAACTTATAAACTAATCGTTCTAGTAACCAATTGATTTAACGCTCCAAAACCTTCAATATTCCGATAAAATCTCGATAAATCAAGCATTTAGATTTCAGAAAATGATAGGTAGTTCTATCCTACCGTAAAAATCTGATTTACTGAAAAACGGTGATCGTAGTATCATGGCCATAAAACTTTTTTTCGCTATTCAACCTTCTTATAACGGAGGCCAAATATCAGCAAACGTATACCGCACTATGCATACCGTGATAGATATAGGGTAAACGCACAAATTGTTGTCACCTCAAGGCTCGGTTCGCTCCGTTTGCGAGTTTCACCCTCCTGTCAATCTACCCAAGAGGTTTCAAGAGTAAATTGGACACTTTTTTAGGAGATGATGTTTGCGAATCGATGATCTGATAGCTTTGCAAATTTAAATGCCAGCCAGG
Organism: Lampropteryx suffumata; assembly: GCA_948098915.1. NCBI lineage: Eukaryota > Metazoa > Arthropoda > Insecta > Lepidoptera > Geometridae > Lampropteryx > Lampropteryx suffumata. The sequence continues at coordinate 17,589,201 of OX402547.1, forward strand.
TTTTTTGTCTTTCTTTCTTGAGAAAATACACCTAATCTTTTCTACGCACTGCTTTGAAAAAAAACTGACACGATAATAAGAGATTGCCTTAAGATATGTTTTATTTTTTATTGACGTGATAACGTCTTATAAATCGATGAACGCCATGAACGGCTGCGCGCACAAAAAAGTATGACTCATTGCCACATTCCGCCTGAGCCGAGCGTGCAAGCGAGAGCGCGGAACAAGCGATAGAGAGGCACGATCGGCCTAAGCGTACGGCTTGTGACGCATCTAGAGTAGGTACTTGTATATATTTTGGTTCATGATATTTTCACGTTCACGTCATTGCATCATTTATCAATGTTTTCTTATAACGTTATCACGTAAAATTATCGTCCGTAAACTGACTTTACAGACAACCATTTTTATATACGATATACGAATATATACGAAAGTTTGTGTGGATGTTTATGTTTGTTTGTGGTGTTTGAATGAAACTTAATATACATAGATGTAGTCTGTAATCTGTAATAGGATATAGACTACTAATTATCTAAATACCACGCAGGCAAAGTCGTGAGCAGACGCTAGTAATCTATAAACCAAAATACGGTTATTTTTTGTACTAATTTGAACAAACTCATAAACAACACCTACTTATTATAATGTAATACTTTTCTACATTTGCCCTCCAAATAAGCTTGTCAAAGTTACACGAGTGTTTATTCCACATCGTGTGCGTGTGACACGTAGGCTACTTGCATACAATGCTAAAAACTGCCCACACAAAACGAAAGTGTTCGTCACCCCTGACGGACCTAAAACTGTCGGCTGTCAGCTGTCAAAAGAATACAACTAACTCGAGCTTGGTTTATTCGATATTGGACCCATAACGTCAAATCCTTTCATCAAATTGAAATATCATAATTTATTTTGTTAGGAAACATTTACTTAGGTTTTGTCTAATCTTTGTTTACAGCATAAAATGGTAATAAACAGATATAAACTATTTAGAGATAAGCTATTTTTATGTAGGTACCATGCATGCGAAGCCGTGAGCAGCAGCTAAAGGTATAAAAGTCTTTATCCTTTAATTGTCCGTTGTTTAAGTCATTAATTGGAAACACAAAAACAATTCAGATGTTTTTAATATATTTAACATTATTGTATTATAGGACATTTATTGATTTCCAGAAATATACAAAATATTATAAAATACATTTGAAACAGTTGGGCTATCTAAAACCCGTTTAAAAAGTGATCCAGATCAGAGAGCTGCGTCCCCAAGACACTTGCGGCATTACCACGCTGAATAGCAATGCTAATACGCTGGGCCAGATAGGAGCCTGCTCTTGTGGCATGCGATGTGTCTACCAGACGGCCGTGAAATAGTTTTGCCAACGGGATAGGCTCCTGTTTTCAAGAGGTCTCTACTCGAAATGGGTGAAATGTGTAGGCTCTATCGAGACCGGCAAATCTCGAGGTTCTTAGTATTTATATTTAAAAAGCTTTTTGTAATATTGTAAGTACTCGTATTAATAGTCATGTAAGTACATTATATTCACTCAAAACGGGATACCATGATAAGTGAGTTTTTTGCTTTCGGCAAAAACACAGTTGCATAAGCCAGGATCACGAGATAAACTGAAGTCTGCGTCAAACCATGCATTTGAAGTCAAACCAATAATATTTTGAAAGTTATATTACGACTGGCCTGTTAGCTCAGTTGGTAGTAGCTCTACCTTCTGCACTGTAAGTTGAGGTTTCGATTCCCTTCCAGAATAATCTTTCGTGTGAAGAACATAGGTGTTTAGTCTGCTATCTGGGTGTTATAAATTATCATAAGTATGCATTTAAAAATATATTAGTATTCTATCAGTCATCTAGTCACCATAATACACGCTAATGCTTAGTTTGGGACTAGATGGTGTTGTGTGTATTGTCCAGCAATATTTATTTATATAATAATTATTTGTATACTTATAAACAAAGATTATATAAAAAAATAGAGTTCTAACAATTCTAAGTAATATGTCTCGACAAAAGTGATCCCCCAAATGCGCACCAGCACCTCCGTGATTAAAGATGGCGAAACATTCGTTATCTTTCGCTCTTACACGTAATGTATAGTTCGTATAATAGTCAAAAGCACTCCGCGAGAAATGAAAACGAGACCGTACCCTTTTAATAGCTACGATAAAGTATAATTTTGGCGCCAAAAACACGTACTAACCCTGAATTATGAAAAGATTAATGCTTCTAAGGTTCTCTGGTTTTTAAAACTATAGAGCATATATTAAAAAAAAACGTGTACGTCTCGGAACGCCCGACAGAAGTGATAACCTAAACTAATCTTACTAGCGCTGTAGGTTAGAGTGAGAGAGGAGGAGCCAGCCTACCGCTGCCGTATGCGTGAGAGAAAGGGAAGCCAGACGGACTGGCGACGTAACGCGTTACGTAACGAAGTGGTTTACGCTCCCATAAGAAGTTACCACTTCAATAAAAACAACCAACAACCAAGGGTTTTGTAGTTGCAAGAGTTTGCTGACAAAAATGTATAATACATATTTGTAATTTTTAGGGTTCTGTACTTTAAAAGGACAAAGAATAACCCTTATAGGATCTTTCATTATGCGTCTGTCTGTCTTTCTAAGAGTCTTTCTTAGAAACGCGTGGAGTTGTTGTTTATCATGTTCATATATATTTTATCATGTTCATATATATTTAAACTGTTTCACATGTATTTTCTATTATTCTGTACATACCTGTAATTATATTGAGAGTTAATATTAATATCAAATACCCTATGGTCCGTAATCAAAAAATGCAGTCTAAATAGGTTATTAAATCAAATAACCTATGGGGTACTTTATGTTGACTTAGAAACGTAAAATTTAGAACAGAAAAGTAAAGTTAAGAAAAGGAAAAAGTCAATAAAACGTTTTCAAACTTAAATACTATTTTCGGTGCTTCGGTGCTTATAATAATAATATTCATAATAATAATAATAGGTGCACAATTTTCGCACTAAACCGATTAATTCTATGTATTAGATGTATTTACAAAAATATATATATAAGTAAGTAGTATATCAGTCATGTCGTTTCCAAAGCGTTGTGTTAGATGAAGCTGTGTGTAATGTTTAGCATTATTTATGATTTTGAATAGAGCAAAAATATATAGCATACCAAACTCTCCTACGTCCCTATTGGAAAAATTTAGCAAAATACCCTCCTTAACCCCTATAAAAATACCTCACAACACCTCAAAAAGCCACATTCCTTTTATAGGCGTTAGCGAACCCGAAAGTCGTATAAGGAAAACCCACGGATCTGTCCGGAGACCCCTAAACCCGGGTAAGTACCGATATTACCCTGTCGTGACCCAGGTCAGTGACACATGGGACCTTGGGACTGGGAATGTAGCGAGTACAATATTCTGTAAATGTAAACAAATACAAACTTAGCAAAATGGTATTTAACACGTTGCGTGACTGAGTTCACTGATTAATGAGAATGTGGTTCGATTCCCCACTGCGTCACATTTACATGATTTGATTTGTTTATTTAATAGTATTCGATTTTTTGACCGAGCGAGCGCGAAGCACGAGCGATTGCCTTCGTTCCAGCTTAGGCAAAAATGCTTTCGTATGTCTGTTCGGCCAGGCCGGATCCGGATGTTCTCATCTACAGGTCGCATGACTCAACCGATTCTCGTGAAAATTCTCGAGCAGGTTCTAAAACTATATCAATTTTTTTGTCGATTCAGTTTTTGGAAATTTTTAAAAATGGCGGGTTAACTTAAAAAAGTTATATATCAACCATTTCGAAAAAAAATTGCGAGGTCTACATAGTGGCTCACAGATCCACTAGTTTTAATTGTGCAATATAATAATACTTTTTGTGAAATGATCACGTAGGTACATACATTTTGATAAAAAAAAATACTTTAAAAGGTATTTTTTTTAAGCATAAAGCAGAATATTAAGCACATTATGAAGATTCCTCTATATTTGTCTAGAAGATATCGCCATATGCGATAAGACCGCCGCTTGCAGGAAATATACTGTAGCCGTAGCATTAATTGTATATATATATGTATGTACCTAAAATGGTTCATTTATTATTATTATTATTATTCGCACGCGCATTTCGGCTTCCCATTTCCAAATTATACAACTGTTCTGAGTGTTTGCAAAGTATCTACAAATGTACAAAAGTACTTGTTCTAACTTTCATAGATCGGTTGATACATGCTCTAGACTATATTAATTATTCACGTCATCACGTCTGGGTTTTGAAACACAGGGCAAAATATAAATTAAAGGGGAAAATTTATTGTTTAGTATTTTTATAAAATTTCTTTCTATTGTATTTTAGACTTCTGTAGTGGGATTCAACCACAAAACGGACATCTAAAGTATATCTTACTAGCTGATGCCTGCGACTTGGTCTGCGCAGGATTAGTACTTTGAGTAGCTTATTTTTTTCTCCACGGTCCTATCTATCTTTATATCAAAATTCATCAATATTATAGTAAGGAATCGTTATATTTTGGACAATTCACAATCACAACACAATATCTTTATAAATTATAGCCTATGTGTTATTCCGATGTATAAGCTATATTATTGTAAAGTTTCATTAAAATCCACTAAGTCGTTTTTGCGTGAAAGAGTAACAAACATACATACAAACTTTCGCGTTTATAATATTAGTAAGGATTGGTTGGAGTCTTTATGTTTAGTATAATAACAAAGGTAATTTGAAAATTACAAGATAAAACCCCATTTTATATCACAGCTCCATAATTTCATTGTGACCGTTGAAATTAGCATGATACCGATAACACAGTCAAATTGGCAACTCCCTCATTGTGAACACAGTATATCATTCAATTCTGTACCATAATGTACTGGAATATAAAGGATTTTTATGAAGTGTATGAATAGAGTCGATTTTGAATCTTATTGCTTTGAAATAAAGAGAATATGGTACATTTTAGCAAATGAGTCACAGCGTGTGACTCACGCCAATCAACGCGAGCTTTAGAACTATATTTGGCGTAATTTTTCAACATTTTCAGAGAACAAAGCTTTTGAATACTGTAATTAACTTAACTTAGATAGTTAAGTTGATTACAGTGTTCAAAAGCTCAAAAGCTAAAGGTGTTTTTGAACGAGCTGTTATTAAAACAATTATTTTCTAGCGACACAGTGGATAAATGAAATAAAGCAAGAAAGAATCAACTATTTCTTGATAATGCGTAATCTTATCTTTCAATGCTATTTGACTGGCCGGTCAGCTCAGTTGGTAGTAGCTCTACCTTCTGCGCTGTAGGTTGAGGGTTCGATTCCCTCCCAGGATAAACATTTGTGTGAAGGACATAGGTGTTTGTTCTATGTCTGGGTTTTATAAAATATCATAAGTATGTATTTAAAAATATATAAGTATTTTATCAGTCATCTAGTCACCATAGTACTAGCAATGCTTAGTTTTGGGCTAGACGGTGAAGGGTGCATTGTCCAGAAATATTTATTTATTTATTATTTATTTAGCTGTAGCTTACTAAAACACGATATCTAGTGATATTAATTCAGTTATATTTATATAATACTTAGTTTGGGGCTGGATTGTGTTGTTATGCATTGTCCACAATTTTTTATCACTACATAGTATAAAACAAAGTCACTTTCCAATGTCTGTCTGTCCCTATGTATGCTTTGATCTTTAAAGCTGCGCAACGGATTTTGATCCGGTTTTCAATAGATAGAGTGATTCAAGAGGAAGGTTTATATGTATAATACATGCATAATGTAGTAGAGAAACACTGATAATAGAGGTTTCTAATGTGATCTCGTAAATAAACACACTAGTATATCAGCATTGCACCCGTGCGAAGCCGGGGCGGGTTGCTAGTTTATATATATTAATATTATTTATATAAATGCGGGATCAGGAAAACCACTATTCTTAAAATAAATTGATCAAGCGCGTCTCATACAATGGACAATGAATGCTTCTGAAACTAATAATAATAATATTGTCGGCCATTTCAAACAGCATCATGTAGACCCAAAGTAAGCAGAGCTTGTGTTATGGGTATCACTTGACTGATACACTACTTATACACTTTTTTTGTAAATACATACATATTATACATATAAAATCACCCAGACCCGAGACAAATACTTGCAGATCATACAAATATAAGTCTCGCGGGTATCAAACCCGCAACGTTCTTCGTCTCAGGCGGGTCTTGTCCCACTGCGGCACAGAGGTCATCAGTAAGTGGCTAGTGGTTTGGTTTCAAACCAATTCAACGCCATCTAGTTAGCAAAGCAAAAGGCAGAACCAAAGAATTCCGCCAGCAAAACATTAGTGTATCAACGCGCGTCACAGAATCATAGCATTTCCGGCACTCAGAGCGGATGGCGGACAATTTGTGAATTGAACACGCGAGAACTAAGGATACCGTCCGCGGTGCATCATACTCGTAGTTCCCAACACGTGTATAAATATAACTGTGGATTTAAAAACCAGTGGTTTAAAAAAATACATTTATTCAACTACCGAAAACATTTCTATGCCCGGGATAAAACTATTTTATCTATGGTTCTGCAGTAGTTCAGCTACCCGCCGCTACGAGCGCTGCGCAACTAGTGTGCGTCCCGCGTCATTCGCAGTGATTGTACTGAATTGAGCTTCCGCCGTCGCCCGACAGGATAAAAAAACCCGGCCGTGTCCTCGCCGCCATTAAACAATAGCCAATCTACCGTCTGAGTGACGGGTGTTCTACAAACGAAGCGACTTTAGTCACGTTATTTTTATTAAAAAAAAAATTGTGGAGAACGTTGTGATTTTTTAAGTACACAGTACCCACGCACGGAACTATAGTGTAAAACTATATGAGGGTAGTATTACTTACGTATATTGTTGAAATATATTTAATCTGTTTAATTTTAGCGTAGGTTATAGTGTTTGCTAATTATGCTAAAGACGAAATTATAAATACTGCCGGACAACTCACACAAAATCATCTAGGTCTAAACTAAGCAATGGATCCTATGAAAACCAGATGACTTATAGAATATTTCTTAGTGTCACTGCTCATTCCAAACCAGTGTGGTGACTTTCACCATTCATTAAAGTGCGCTTTACAGGCTTCTTTCATGCAAAGATTTTTTTGTATGTGCAGTGTCGAACGATTTGCTTGATTCAATGAAAGCGCTAAAACACGGAGAATAGTTTTTTAAAAGAGGCCATAAATAATAAAGCGATCTCCTTCATTCGAAAATGCTTATACCTATACTTATGAATACAATACATTATAACACTACACTACATTTGGAAAATAAAACTAAGTACCTAGTAGTCATGTAATTTTCCACTGAGTCACAGGCGACTAGTCGCTCGGTCCCCACATGCTAACGTAAAAAAATCACACAACTTTAGTGCATAATTTATAAACTTGGTCGACGAGCCGCTCAGTGGAAATCCAGCCTTATTTCAAACGAACCATAATTGGACCCTGATTGAGTAGTCAAGAGAATTTATGGTAACAAAATAAAGTGGTATGTATTGATACCGTTGTTTTGACGACGCTTCATTTTTATTTCTGTATAAAAAAAGTGTCTGTAAAGTCGTTTTACTTTATAATATTATATATATTTATTATATAATAGTTTACGATAAAATAGATAATTTTACGTGATAACGTCATAAGATAACATTGATGAAAAATTGCATACTTTTAACCTATTAAGATGCGTCATCGTGCCGCTATCGGACTCGCTAAAGACACGTATATGCCTACAGAACGACCAGGTGATCAAAATCTTCAGAAATGAAGTACCGACCACTAAAGAAAGAGATATGTGTTAGAAATAATTAATATAAATTTCACCAAGTTACTAAAAATTTAATACTATTTCACTTTCAAAACTTTCGTGAGTTGTACTATACATTTTATAAACACGGGTTTTAGACTCGTATTATTTTTTTCGATGAAATCACCGACACTGTTTCGATTCATCTAGAGAATCTTCATCAGGGCGAGTTGAATCCGCGGTCTGCTCGATGCCGCTCGGGTTCAAGGTTCGCACTCCATCGCGAGTCAGTGATTCCATCGTCAAAATAATACAGGAAGTAAAACCCGTGTCTATCAAAATTGAATACAGTTTCAATATCAAAATCCCACTTAATTTGAAGTAGATTATGTAGTTTTACGAGTGCATAGTCCATGGGCCACTCGCTTGTACAACATCGCTGTTTACCCTGCCGTAAACATAAAGTAAATACGATACATTTCAGGGCAATTTGCACCCCATCAGAACACCCCAAGCACCCTCCAATCAAACCAAAAACACCTGTAACCTTGAAGCTGATCGATAGGGGTATCAGATTTGATTTGTTTTACCTGACTGGATAAAGCGGGGTGGTTTAGGTTTGATGCTCATCTAAGCCGCAAATGGTTATAAAACTTTGATGCGGATTTTGGAAAAAGGCTTTTAAGTTTTCTGATACGGAGGATATTTACTATAATAACGTCATTTAATATTAAAATAACCATTCATCATGAAAAGATTATTGCATAGTATATTGCAAAGCTTCTAGAATTGATTCCCTCCTCATGTATTCTGCAACTTGACGTCGGCTACGCCTACGTTTTCTAACGTCTAGTCAAAGTCAAAAATATGTTAATTCAATACAATCACAAGGATTACTTTGAAACGTCTTGTATACTAAGTGAATTTAGGTGCCAATTCCTCCTAACTCAAGTCCAAGAAGAACTGGCACGAAATTCGTCCTGGTCCTAGCGCTTTTTTGTATGATCCATCTTGTAACTAACTTAACTACGAAACACTAATACAACATTACAATAGTTTATACATTTAAAATCTGTCGGTTAACTATCTGAGGGCAGAGCAACATGAGGCCATGCATTCTTATCAATAATATAGTCATTTATATTATGACTTTATGTATTTCAGGAAGCTTATTATAGAAGCGCACCGTGTTCCCCGTAAAGGAATTATTTACTTTTTCTAGTCAAAGCCAATCTCTTATAGGGCAATATGTACGCTTCTATAACAAGGTCCCAAGCGATTTACTATATTTGTCGATTGGCTAATTTAAAAACGTCATTAAGTAAATACTGTCTCATAAAGCTTATTATAAAATAACTGATTATTTAGTTAATAAAAAGCTTGGGACGAATCTTCTTCAATTCAACTCGGTATCCGCAACAATTAACAAGGTTCATAAAGCCTTAATACCAGACGAATTTCTTGTCCGATTCTTCTTAAACTGGGCATAGGATAGTGGCACCTAGATTCTAGAAATATAGATGGATAGGCAAATGAGCCTTGTGATTGTGATTTATTTAATAAAAAAAACCTTTCTTTCTAACAGTTTACAGTTTTTTTTCAACACAAAGTCCACTTTGAATCGTCTTACGAGTACATGCTGTGAATGTAAGTGCCGGTTCGTTCTAAACCAAGCCCGAGAAGAGTCAGACAAAGACCTTGTCGTCGTCTTAGCTCGGAGACCATATATTAATCAAAAACAATAATTTTATTCGTATGCGCTTAAGGTACATAATTTAAAGTCTTTTCTCTTCCTTCTTCTTTTCTTCCTATTGATGACAATTTTGCCAGTGTCAAGTGATTACTTTGCTCTAGTTTAGAAACAAAGTCGTAGTTGATCGTCTTTTCTCTTCTTATAATTACTAGTGGCTCTGTGAGCTGTAGACCTCGCAAACATTTTTCGAAATGACTGAAATATAACTTTTTTACGTTTTCAACCCCCATATCTTTGGAAAAAAATCAAAAATGGAATCGGCAAAAAAAAACTACATAGATAAAACTATATAGAACCTGCTCACAAAATTTCACGAGAATCGGTTGTGAAATGCGACCTATAGAAGAGAACATCCGGACAGACGCTGGCCGGATGCCGTTCGGACTGACATACGAATGCATTTTTGCCTAAGCTGAAACGGAGAAACTCGCTCGCGCTTCGCGCTCGCTCGGTCAATAATTCTATAATATAATTGCTATAAGGTATTTATTTACAGAAATAATTACAGAAATGTACAAAATAATATAAAATACATGTGAAACAGTTGAGCTATCTAAGGACCGTTTAAAACGATCTATAGATAGCTCAACTGATCCAGATCACTGCCAGAGGGCAGCGTTGCCAAGATACTGGCGGCATTACCACGTTGAATGGCAATGCTAATACGCTGAGCCAGATAGGAGCCAGCTCTTGGGTCATGCAACGTATCTACCAGACGCCGAGAAATAATTTTGAAAACGCGGTGGGCTCCTATGCTATAATAATTCTGCCAATGTCAACTGATTGTGTTATCATATCGTCACAAAGTTTCAGTAGTTTTAATAGTTTATACTCAATAGACATCGCCAGAATGTTCTTGGAATCCTCGTCATACAAATCATATTGCAACTTAATACATTTATAATTCAATTGATTCTACTTCTGCTAAGAAGTCATAATTTGTGGATTCAAATTCAACTAAAACTAGTTAATTAAACATAAATTAATAATTATTATTTATTTTAAGTGATATAAGAGTCATTTAAAAATGTTATTCTAATTTGGACTTTGGTATAACAAAAATAACGTCGTTCTTGTTTTGGGAAATTTAAGCTAGTCTGGCGAAAGTACAGAATCAGGCCATTATAAACCTAATAATAATAACGAATTAAAATTAAATTTACTTATACTACTTTTGTTCAAAAAGAGTCTGAGAAAAGGTTGCAAACCATATTTACGTAAGTTGTCATATTATTTAGAAAACACATTTACATAGACATTTTTTTATATTATTTAGTAAATACATATTTTGAATTGTAAACATCTTAAAAACCTTGTTAGGTTTGACAAAGATGCAACAACATTCCTTAATAAAATTAAGGTTAATAGACAGGCAAGGGTACGATTAGGTTTAATAAACTTAACTTTAATAATCCTAATAATAAAGATAAGTAAAATTAAAAATGGTAAAGTAGGTAAATACACAAACAGAAGTCTGCCATAACACTAGGTAGCCATGCCGTAACATAGACATACCTATCACCATGTAAATTTGTTAAGAGGCCTATCACGAAATGCCGTCCTGCGGCCGTCAAATTGCCTTCTGTAATTCATGTAGCCTTCGTGCAATTGTTACTATGTACGTTTATTATATTATGTTTTGTAGATACCTAATACTTTTTTCAATAATCCAAGTTAAACTCAACCTCTACTTAAGAGATATAAATAAAAAAATAATGCCGAACATTTTACACAGCATAATCTGGCTTCAAAATAAGCAGAGGTTGTGTTTATGGTTACCACATGACAGTTTTTTGAAATGCATACATATTATACATAGAAACACCCAGACCCGAGACAAATACTTGCAGATCATACAAACATTGATCCCGCGACGGGAATCGAACCCGTACCCTTCTGCGTCTCAGTTGGACCTTAGTCCACTGCGGCACAGAGGTCGTCAATAGTTACTAACCTGCTTCGGAATTTTGACTTTATATAAGTAATTATATAAGAAAAAAACTGCTAAAACCGAGGTCACTATGAACCAAACAAATAACTGTTCTCCACCATACAATAAGTTAAAATTGTCGAAGAGTTTCAGTCTCTCTGAACAAGAACGTCTAAGACGGCCATTTAACTATAAAATTATGGTCGTAATAGGTATAATAGGCATCATACGAGCATAAATTAGTTATAATGTATCAGTTCTAATATAGTTTATTACTTATTATTATCGTAGACAACAATATACAATGTATTTTCGAACATGTTCACTTAATATTCAGTTCCCCAAGCTTAACACGAGCGTAGTTCCGCAAATTACAACGACATCTGTTGCCGAGTAGCGGCACTAAGCATAATTTACTAACGGTTCGCAAAACAACAACCAATTAACCTCGCCGTTCCTAAAGATTACCGTAGAGATTATCTTTAGTTGTATTATCTTTAACTTTATTATCTTGAATTGCAGCTGCTTTAACCGATTTTAAATAACCGCCATTGCATCCATCATGACTTGCTTCTCGGAGGTAGACAAGTACATTTTATTTTTAATGTTTAAAGTAATTAACCTAGAATTATACGTTGTAAATGGCTTTTGAACATATTTTTCACAATCTGATCACATTATTTGTACAATCGTTTGCATCACACCACGTACTCGTACATCTGCGTCCTTATTTTAGTAGTTTTATTAAAATATTACCAAACGGGTACCTAATACCTCTTAGTAATTATGTAGGAACAATTTTTAGTTATTACAATGCAAAAGAAATTATTTATTTTCGTAAAATCATTTCGCTTATTTGGAATTATCTACTAACTCCATATTGCCCTCAATTCGGTTGGCACCAACCAATTTTAGCTAAAATAAGGTCTTGAACTGTCAAATTAACCTTTGGTATTTTTGGTGCTGCTACCATCATAACCTAATTTAATTTTATCTCTTAATTAAGCGTTCCTAATTTAGTTAGATGGTACCAACCGAATAGATTTTACAAATGCTATAATTAAATATATTTTAGACAATTCCTAATTTTAGAAATGAACCAACCGAATACCACCATTGTTTTATTAACCTACACCTAACTAATCCATAAACCAAAATTTACTTGAAGAAATAGGTACTCAAATAAAATCACCAAAGTCAGAAAAATATATATGAAGCGACATTATAATTTCAATTTTATTTTACCATCATACTCAACCTAGTCACTGACTCACAGTAGCACAATATAAAAAGCTGACAAAAATAAAAGAGGTCAAACTAGTCGAAAGAAGAGAAAGTCAAAACAGGAAGAGGTAAAATTAAAGTACCTATTCTAAAAGTAATCGTTTTGAGAAGTCACAGAGCGCCACGTATTAAACACCATTGAATGGGAAAATAAGCCCCAAAATTACTCAGAATCGTTCATTAAGTGGTTTAAGGACTCATTTTATCAATGAGGCAATAACACGTCGCGTGACAACACGACCTGCCTCAATCGTCCCACGCACTACGCATGCCCACGCTCACCGCACGATGTAATGCTAAATATAGAAAATTATATAAACAAAAATAAAAAATGTAGAGCAATGTATTGGTTAGCAGGAACTGAAGAAACCATAAAGCCAAGCACGCACTAGCGAATAAATCCACGCGGTTGTTACCACGCAAATTCTATTCTGATATATAAATAAATAACTATTAGTGGACAATGCACACAACACCATCTAGCCCCAAATTAAGCATAGCTTGTATTATGATGACCAGATGACTGATATAATACTTATTTATTTTTAAATACATACTTAGGATACTTTTAAACACATACATACTTTATAACAACCAGACACAGATCAAACCATCATACAAATGTTTATCCTGATAGGGAATCGAACTCTCAATCTACAGCGCAGAAGGCAGAACTACTACCAACTAAGCTGACAGGCCAGTCAATATGTCATTTTCAACGCGGTTTTTTACGTGCGTCTTGTTCCATGTTACACGGAATATCGCGAAAAAAATCCACGGATAAATCATCAATGCAAGCTATGCTTATTAGTTGCTACATTTTGATTTACGTGTGCTACATTTTGATAAACACGGGCTTTACTCACGTATTATTTTGTCGATGGAGGCACCGATACTGTTTCGATTCATCTAGAGAATCTTCATCAGGGTGAGTTTGATGCGCTCGTTCCCGCTCGTGTCACTGTTCGCAATGATGAATATTTGTTTATCAAAATGTATAAGTACAACTTATTCGTTTAGCGAATATTCTGTAGGAATTTTACAAAAATTGCTTGAGATTTATAGAGATATCATGAAGAGGACAATTAGGCGATAATTTTACGTGATAATGTGATAACGATAAGAAAACATTGATAAAAAATTGCATACTTTTAACCTATTAAGTTGCGTCACAAGCCGCACGCTTAGGCCGAGCGTGTCTCTCTATTGCTTGTTCCGCGCTCTCGCTTGCACGCTCAGCTCAGGCGGAACGTGACAATTTTTCGTGCGTGCAGCCGGCGTTCATCGATTTATAAGACGTTATCACGTCAAAAACTAAATATATTTAAACAGAACAAAATACAAAGGAAACTGATTACAAAAGGGCGTTGAGAACTGCAAAAGTTTTAAAAACTGTGGAGCAGACTCAAGGTATCTAAATAGTATAAGCATGTGTAATTTTTTTGTGTGAATTATTACATAATGACAATAATTTTTACTATTTACAGACAGATGCTAAGTACGATTATGAGCAACAGGTGTGTAAAGTGTAATTAGCTAGTTAGTCGATAACAGTAGTTTTTCATAATTAATGGTTAGTAGGTACTTCCTACCTAACATGCAATGGTAACATTACAATCAACATCGGCAAGAAATATTTTTTCTATACGGATTCTTCTATTTTTAAACGATTTCAAAAAAAAGGAGGAGGTTCTCAATTCGTCGGTTTTTTTATGTATGTTCGCCGATTACTCAAGGACGCCTGAACCGATTTGGAAAATTCTTTTTGTTTCAATGGGTATACTTTCTAGGTGGTCCGATTTAAATATTATCGAAATCGGTTAAGCGGTTTTAAAAAAATCAAAAATTGTATCGATGATATTTTTTATATACTTACATGAAGTCGGTTGTCTTTTTAATTTCTCAAAACGTAATTATCTATTATTTTTTCAAAAATTACTATGAAATTATGGAGATATATATGTTTATATATTTTTAAAACTTTATGTAGGTAATCAACTCTTGGTGCTGTCTGTACCGTCTTTGCCGTTAGAATTTAACACGTCGCCGACGGTCTTTTTGTCGGTTCTATACAAAAGTTACTAACATACTTGCCAAGACTTGACGGTTTAGGTATAGAAAAGGTATTTAATTAACCATTTAGAAACAATATTTGTACTGGCTTTTCCAATAAAAACCTTTTAGCATTTATTAAGAATCTGCCTTTTCTAATGTCTAATTTACAGTTCAGTTCTAATGCATTTTACAAAGCTTTAACAACGCCGATTTAATTAATTTTTAACCGACTTTTTTTTGTTTTAAAGGGTATACTTTCCAGGTGGTCCCTATTAAATTTCACCGAAATCAGTCGAGCGGTTTTTCAAAAATCTACAAAAATCTAAAAATTGTATACATCAATGGTATTTTCGTTTACTCTCCAAAACCTTGCTGTCTCATTGGAGCAGTGCGTTTAGTTGGCTACTCATATTATAGGTATATAAGCAAAATATATCTTTTTCCTTTAAAAAATCTGCTTTTCACTTCTGTCTGGTAATAAATTCGTCTAATAAACTTTAAACATACTATTCTTCTTAGTAGAAGACAATATTAGGTATTTACTGCCTATTAAGGTAAGCGTAGATGCAACTAAAGTACCTAAACTTACCTACCTAAAATAAAACAAAAAAATGTAACAAAAAAATAAAATTTTCAACCTCTTCAGTACCTACCTAGGTAAGAATTATAATAGTTTTGTTCTAGGATGTTATTCTGTGGATGTTGTTCTTCATTATTGGAGTTGTTGTATGTGTTATATCTATACTGTGTCAGGAGTAACGAACTAAAGCCACAGATGTGGTAGGAGTTCTGAACGCCAGGTGCTGTGCCATGTGCTCGGTAAACTATATTTTTTTAGGTAGGTAGCTATCGTTACATTAGTTTCGATAAAACTGGCCAAGTGCGAGTCAGACAGAGGTTCTGACGGAGGATGATTCTGAGATCATCCATTCACGAAAGGGATTCTAAATGCACTGATTTTAAGGTGATGATTTTTTTAGCATTCGTTTCTGTTGTATTGATATATAGGTATTGATATTATAAATTCAAAATTGCCTTTAGCTGTTTTTCTGATTGTTTCACTTATCACGGTTAAACGACTGAACGACTCTTGATGATATTTCGAGATAGAGAGGAATGGAGATAGATTGGTATCTTGGGATGGACAAACGCTTTTATGTAGGTAGAGATAGCGAGAAGCCGCGGGCAGCAGATTGTTTAAAAATAAGTATTAAAAATGAATGAAAATAATATTATTACATACTTGATACAAATATGGGTTATATATGCAGTTTTTGTTACCATAAGTTCTGGAAACTGACGAACGGACTACATTTTTTCCGTAGAGTTCCGCTTAGGAAACTCTGGAACAGAACCCAATAAACGAATGTCGTGCCTTTACGATAGGTAGATAGGTACTACCTAGGTAGATATTCTAATGTTGAAAATTACATTAGTGCTAATTTCGCTATGTGCTATATACTTATTTAGGTACTATATTTTTTGTTTGGATTAAATTTAGATCCAAATCTGTTCATAATTGTTTGAGATTATTAGTAACCTATTTACTACAACATTAATGTTTTATACAATGTACCTATTAGGATCTTAATTATTTTCATTTTCCCAAATTAATTATGATTTTTCTTTAATGTCTGCCATTTGAAAAGGATAACCATGTAAGTGGCCAGTTTATATCATCACAACGATATCACATTATATTTTGTATTTTTTTATCTCTTCATTGTCGAAGTGACATGGCGGGCGTACTTAACAGCGCCATCTATCTGTTTACATCGAGAATACTTAACCCCGACTTAAGCTCGACTTCTTTTGAAACTGATTAACGCCATCTCACGGCGAGTAGCTGAACCAATAACCATGCAGTAAAAGCGGAACCCAACCAGCTCGTATTGTGTTGACGGGAAAATAATCTAGATGGCGCTTTTTTAACTTCCAAACAAAAGGGTCTTAGTTAAAAAATATACGTTTCGAATATCGTGGTTTACTGATTTCACTGAAACTTTTTATCAACATCATCATTCACTAAAACACTAATCAGTCGTCATCTAACAATGCATGTTTCATTTTTTCTCCTTTTGTGTTAACTTTTCCTTTATTTACTTACTTTTATTTTGCTTTTAAGTTGTCGGTGTGTCTGTGTTGTTATAGCTTATTTTGGCTCCGGACGGGACCCTGCAGACTGTCAAGAGCGAGTCTCGACGCGGCCGCGGCAGAGGGCGCTCTTCTAACACTCCTGTGAGTAAACTTTCTTTTCTGTTTATTCTTATAAGTTCCTTGTTCTAACATGCTCATTATTAACAACTTCATTCATTATTCGTGTTATATTTTGTTTATCAGGTCATAATATTTTAAAATAATGGTTAGGTCAGGTCACCACCTTATTCGTAAAAGACCGTGCTTATATATTACTTAGAAAGTTACTATATTCCTAAATAATAAAATTAGTCATTAACATGATGTCAATGAATTAGCGCGAGCGATGAAATCTTTTTTCTACATGCGTCAATTAGGAATTAATAATGACTTACGCCAATAGCAACCAACCGTACAGGCTTGTAAAATCCGGAAATAAACGAATCTAATGGCGGATTGTACTTTGACATTGATAGTAGTACAACTAGCAACAAAATAGTGGTAATGGCTTTCGCCAGCAATTGTATTGCTCTTGTATTTAATATGTATCTTTAAAATTTATAACAACAACAATCAATACGTGTTAAAAAACTGAGAGCGTCAAGATAGCGTGACAACAATTTTTTTTGCCAGTTGTACTGCTTTGGTAATGAATAGATAGCGATAGCGTGCGAGCGAGAGGTAATGGTTTGCGGTGCCCTTTTAGACGTGGTTCTTTAAGAAACCGTGTTAACGAAGCTTCTTCGAATACACAGTCGCCGTAAAGTAGATACAATTTATTAACGTCCTTAATTCATACTAGTTAGGTAGGTACCTTACTGCAAATCCAATGTCACCTTGACCTTGCGTGGGTGCAGAGGCATTTCTATAGCCACAAACGAAAGTGATTCATAAAATGGTCACTGTGTTGTGACTGAATCCAGTTTATTTATTTCCGCATAAATCAGCGAACAAAACCGAGGTTACTCTCACTTTCGAAATGTCCAAATATAGGAATACTGTAACGTTTGTCGTCGGTTCACGGCCGCGGGTGGGGCCCATTCACTGGGATTAATACCCGGGACACCAATCAAAAAACATCACCCTCTTTGCGTTCTATTGCTGGTTTTACTTGCACCAACAACAGGTTATCGAGACTTTACGCGCAATGTGCTAGCTACCGCGTGTTTCGGTCGGGTGATTTCAGGAATTTGCGAGGATTTTTCCGTGTATTCTGTGAATAGCCAGTAGCAACTATGTGATTATCTGCGCGCCACCTGTTCATTCATTCACATTGAGTGCACTCGGGTAAATTAATAAATTGTTGAAGCAAGGTCATTTGGTTTATTCGCTTTTTGGTATAAGTTACTATTTGTGTGATGATTTTTTCGAGTAGTTAGCAATTTGAGGGTCATGGTATATTATCGGTATTAGGCATTCCTAATTCTTAAAGTAAAGAGCCATTGCTTCGAGCCTCTGCTTTAGTAAAAAAATATCTTCCTAAGTTCCTATACATTTTACATAGGTACGTAAATAAAAAAAAACATCCTCAGTATTTTTTTTAATAAGCATAATTTTTTAATCTTTTCTACATAAAGACACTGCTACTAATAAACCTCTACGGCAGTGCTACGCGGCACCGTAGCACTTCCTTACACAACAATAAGAATACTCAATGGTAGGTAGGAAGGTTGATGTTTATTATCATTAAAAACCCACGAAACATATTTTATATGTTCTCTACTTGATTACGAGAGAGAAGTCTTGAATCTTCCATTCACATATTCGTCATAGTTCTATCGCTTTACAAAAAAAAACAAGCAATACACACTTTTAAAACGCATTTACGTGAAAACATTTCAAAACTTGTGTTCCGAGACACAAAGGAGTTCCCCTAACGAGAGTACTGCCACAGAGTATGTCACAGATAGGACGTATCGACAACAAGCGGCAAAAAGATCACGACTCAGCGTTACGCTTCCCTGTCAGATGACAGGTCAGCGCTGTTATTCTGCCGAGACCTTCGATCCAGTCCGTTGGAAAGCTACACTATCCCCGGGTAACATAGGCTACTTTTTATCTGGGAAAAATTGGTTTGTCCCGGGAAAAATCTTCAACGCAGGCGAAGCTGCGCGCGGACAGCTAGTTGTTTATATGAATAGACTCTATTTTATTTAAAATAAATGACGAACGACAAAATACACTTTGTGACAAAAACAATAATTTTAGGTCGACATTTTTAGGCCTGGGTTCTAATCCTTTTAGCCTTTTCATAATCTACTCGGAGAACATTGCAGTGCACATGTTTTTTTTAAATAAAAACTAACAATAACTGTAAAAAAATAATTATTGTGCGTATGAATTTATTTAACCATTATTTTGCCAGCAAGTAAATTTAAGATGTTTCTAGAAAGTTTTTACACAGAGATACTTTTGGAAAAAAATAGTTTTCGTGATATCCGCGTATTCTTTGTTGCGGTCGGTATAGCCACAGACTGCATAGCAGATTTGCGTTTTTCAGCACAGCCCGTATGTTCCAAACTTTTCAAAGGAGTTGGCGACAGTGGGCCCGATAGAGAGTAGATAAGGTATGAAGAAAAAAAAAGTAGTGTACGTTTTAAGCTGAATTAGATCAAAGTGCAATATTTAACTATAGCGATCCGCCTGGCTTCGCACTGGTGCACTTCTTACATTAATGCAATTTAAGTAAGCATCTCTAAATTTTTATTTAAAAATATACACCCCATGTTATTCGTCTTCTTCTTCTTCTTCCTAACGTGACACTAGTTATTTCATACAAGTGTAGTGAAAGGATTAAAGTGCGTCTCAAAGTTTTATTTCGTGCTCAATCTTAGCTAAATAAGCCTTGTATAAGTCAAAAGAGTCCTTAAAATCGGTTAAGTAGTTTTGAGTTTATCAAAAACACGAAGTTTACAATCACGAAAGGATCCTCTGAGGCGCACTTTAATCCTTTCATCACACTGGTTAGAAATGAGAAGAAGAAGAAACTAAAAAACTAGCTGCCGCCCGTAGCTTCGCACGCGTAGTACCTACAAAAATAGCCTATGTCCGTCCCAAAGATCCCTTCAGCCGTTTAACCGTTGTAAAGTGTAACAAAAAAAAACAAATATTGGGACAGGCTGAGAAATTTTCGAATATATTAAATTGATGGATTAATTATTAAGTAGACCACCATGGCTAAACCAATTTGGATGAAACTCAGTATAGATGTAGATAAGAATCTGGATTAACATATAGTCTATTTTATAACTACGTACCTCGCGGACAGTCATTAAAATACGGTAGGTATTTTAATACCTACCGTACCGTCTATACTGAGTTTCATCCAAATTGGTTTAGCCATTGTTTCGTTATTGAGTACCTAACAAAAACATCCACAAAAAAAAATATATATAACTATCAGTATTTAAAAAAATACAATATATCACATTAATACACTTTGATTTATTTTGCTCAACTCATCACTTTAAATCATTTTTTTATGTTTTTACAGTTATTCTGTTATTCGGGACAGAGACAAATCCAATAAATTTAAAATCATGAAAATCGGATTAGCCGTTCCCGGGTTATACCTAACAGGACATTGTTTTATTATTACTAGCTGACCCGGCAAACGCTGTTTTGCTATATAAATATCTTTCGTACAAAATATTTTTTTTTTCATATCATTTGTAATACCTCCAAGAATATGTGTACAAAGTTTCATGATGATCGGTTAAGTAGTTTTCGCGTGAAAGCGTAATAAACAAACTTACATTCACATATATAATATTAAAGTATGATTGATGCGTTTTGGAATTTGCTATATATTGTGTAATAAATTTTTATCTCAAAGGTTTATAATATTACCTTGATGATACTCGTGATGTTTGATTACAATGATTGTATTATAATGATCTGGATCAAAAAATGTGATAGAGATAGCACTTAACTCGTAATTCTGCAAGTAATAATGATCTGCCGATGACCTCAAGCATAATATTTCTAGGATTGTGTTTAGATGTGTGTTCCTGTACATATTATAAAACTCAAAAACCTAAAAAACTACTGACTGGATTTGCATACGGTTTTCAATGATTCTTGAGAAAGGTTTATGTATATTCACCCGTATTCACCCGTACGAAGGCTGGTTGCTAGTGTGTATTCTGACGATAACATTTTTACCTTAATTTATTTACACTTATTGTCGTTGAGCCGTAAGAAGAGCATTCAGGAGGCGTAAACTATAAAAAACAAATAATGCCGGGCATTTGACACAGCATCATTTGGCCCTAAAGTAAACAGAGCTTGTGTTATGGGTACCACATGACTAATATACTACTTATATACTTTTTATTTAATACATTCATATTACACGTAGAAACACCCAGAAACACAAATACTTGCAGATTATACAAAAAATTGTCTCGCAGCGAGAATCGAACCCGCAACCTTCTGCGTTTCGAGGTCGTTAAAGGTTACAAAAAAAAATTAAAAATTTCTCATGAAATTAATGCAAGTAATAATGGTCTTTCCCACGACGTACTCCACACTTTAGATATGAAGTTACACACATTCCGTTGGCCAAATTCGTAGAGAAGTGCCGCACCAGACGACATAGAGTTACGCTATAAAAAGAGAGGCACAATGTAGGTGAATATAATGCTAGGCACTAGGCGCTTGTGCAAGCTGAAATGCACTTTGTTGCGTTGTAGCAAGAGTCTAATAAGTGTTCTGTTGTATTAGTAGAATTGTGTTCAGATCTACTTATTAGACCTCACTGTCGGGACTTCGGGAGACGCTTTGACAGACCTGATTGATGTGAACATGGTCACACTAAAGCAACTAAATTAAGCAATGAAATTTACTCCACAATCCGGGGGTTTTCAAAATGTTTCCCACCGTTATTTTATAAACTAGAAACTCCTCGTGCAACTTCTTAGTACATAGGTAGATAGATAAATCTCGATATACCACACAGATAATTACAAATACATATATTTTAGAATAAAAGACAATGGGCGGCCTTATCGCTAACACTGATCTCTGCCAGGCAACCTTTATATGGGCTGGACTATAAATAAACAGATAGGGGCGTGTTGGTGTGGTGTCAATATATAATTATATACTTGCATAATTTGTAAATAAACTAAATAAAATACTGATATATATAAATACATACATACACAAGCATAAAAGTGGGTATTATATAACATATCAACAATACAGTTTTTTTTTTTTTTTGGCATCATCTGGCCCCCTACTAAGCAGAGCTTGTGTTATGGGTACCACGTGACTGATATACTACATATATATATATAATTAGAAACATATAAGTAGATATAAGTAGATATAAGCAGATACATGTATAATATATAATTAGAAATAAAAGCACGACAAATAATGTTTCATGACCATGTTCTTGAATATGGGGAGAGTCTTGGGCTTTCTGATATCTACAGGCAACGCGTTCCACATGCGGACAGCCTGCACTGTAAACGACTTTCTATAGAAGGTAGAGAAGTCAATCAGAAAAATGGTAGAGGTGTGGTATATTGATATTGTCTTGACGTCATAATTGGCAAGTACTGCTCAGGATTGAGCTATTTCTGTTGCCCGCGTAAGCGTAGGTTTACGAAGCAGCTATTTCTTGTCTTATATATGTTGCAAAATGTATAGTCAAACATAATTTGAACAATTCGAAATTTTCTAAAATTAAGACTAGTCTCTCAGCGTAAGTTGGTAGCTCTGCCTTCTGCGTTGTAGGTTCTGTGTTCGAATCCCTCCAATGACAATTTTGTGTGATGAAAATAAATGTTTGTTCTGTTCCTGTTATAAAGTATCACAAGTAAAATATTGTCGGTCGTTTCACATCAGCGTCATCTAGCCCCAAACTTAGCAAAGCTTGTGTTATGTGAAACACATAACTGATATGAATACTACTTAGTTGAGCTACCTATAGATCGTTTTAAAGGGTCCTTAGATAGCTCAACTGTTTTACGTGTATTTTATATTATTGTATATTTTTTTGTAGTAAATATATACATCAAAAAACATAGAAAAATACCCAGACCCCTGACAAATACTTGCAGATCATACAAACATTTGTCGCGCACCGGGAATCGACCCCGCAACCTTGTGCGTCTCAGACACCCACTACGCCACAGAGGTTCTCGACATTATCATATAAGTATCTTTATCTTCACACAGTTTAAAACAAAGTCACTCTCAGCGTCTGTCTGTATATCCGCTCCTCATTACCCACACCCGTAGTGTGGTATTTTGATACGGTTTTCACCATCAGTTTGATATATTTTAACGAAAGATTTATACACCCTTGTGAAGCCGGGGCGGGTCGCTAGTGTATTTTAAAAACAAGTATTCTATTTGTAATCTGATTACCATAATAAAAGCTAGATACCATAATATAGGTACTAAGTTTAGGGTTAGATGGTGTTGTATGGATTGTATCGAGAGTGGGTTGTCCATCAATATTTATGCTCTTAATATTCTGTTATCAGACATGAATTCTAATGCACAAAAGCTTGGAAACAAGTTTTAAGTTTGTTATTGAATTAGGAATGTTTCCTTTGACGTTGCGGGACTCAGTCGCGCGGAAATACATCGATTCCGGTGCAATAGTGCGACATCCAGGCCACCTCACTGAAACATTTTGAAACCATCCTCTTCCATCGTTTTAAACGGTCCTTTGATAGCTTTTTCTCATATTATTATTATTCTGTATTGTTATTAAAAAAATACCTAATTATATTTAGTCACGAGATAAGGTTTTCAAGGCCGCATAGAAAATACTGTTTTGTATAAATAAATTGAAAATTTTCATGTTTGCTGGTGACTTTCTTGGACTATCTGTTCCAAAGTTATTATTCTAATATTTTTAGGACATTACGAGAACATTTTGAAACTATGTTCTTATAAAATCGTTGAGTCGCGAGATGGCTACTCAACCCCCAGGCGGAATATAAACGATTACTGATTCAGAAAAATTGAATAGATTCTCTTTTAGCGTGCATAAAACCTCTTTGAATTTTCAGTATCAATACCTTTTTCTTTATATTTTCGCACTTAACGGTATTTACACCTTCATATTTTATAATAACCTACACTCACCAAATTCCTTATCACCATCGAAATTAAACACAAAATCTAATAGACATTCAATCCAAAATAAATTGAAATCCGGCATAATGAAGACGGGCGCATAAAGGCTGCAGACGGACTAATTTCGCGGCCGCCATCTTGTCGTTGCTATGGCAACCAGACTGCCCCCCTCCGCCCACCACCCTGCACTTGCAATGCACTTCCTAAAGGCTCCGTGAGGTAAGAAAACTCCACGAAACGCTCAGATAGAGATGATAATACAAGGTAAAATTTAATAGGGGCAGCAATGGTTGTAGCAGCTTTAACGGTTCTTAGCAGCTGTTGTGCTTACAGCTACAGGAAAATTGTTTTATCTGCCTATTCCTAACTTATTAATTTCTGTATTTACAAGAAAATAATCAGGTAGATAATAAATAAATAATGCCTGACATTTCACACATCATCGTCTGGCCCCAAAGGAAACATAGCTTGTGTTATGGGTATCTATCACTTGCCATAACACTTGCCTGATATACTACCTATATACTTTTTTATATACATACATAGTATTATACCCACATAGAAACACTAATTACGATAGATAATACGAGTAAAATACATTCAGCGCGAAAATGATAGTAAACAATAATGAATCATTAATTGAACAGTTTAGGGTTTCAGAGCCCAATAAGGCAGTCTATTAGTCTTGTCGTTATGACAATTTGCTGTCATAACGACAAGACAATGACAATGACAGTAATACATATTGGTGGCTCATACAAAGTTATGAACACTACATATTTAATAATAGTAATAATATTTATTGAACATCCAACAGAGAAAAAACTGAAGAAAATAAACTAACTAAATACGTAGGTACGTACTAGTTAAACAAAACAATGGATGTACTTAAAGCTAATTATGCCTAGTTACACAAGTTTATTAGCAGCTGTGCTAGGTAAAACCTGTGTTACAGCTGCTAAATGAAATAAATACAAAATAAATAATGAAATAAATACTTTAAATATTGTTTAAAATAGCTCACTACTTGTAAATTGGGGCTGACTTTTTTATTTTACTACCCCATCGTGTGGCATATCGTTGGATAGGTCTTTTAAATATATTAACAGGTTTCTTGAACAGTATTTCGATACAGATATTCGTTTAGTAAATATTAAGCTTTCCAGTCGTAATTTTTTATAAATTCTAGTTTTAAGCGACTCTAGCAGCGCCCACGTTGAGTTTCCATGCTCTATGCTAGACGTAGACCAGGGTAGAGGTATGTACCTCTCCTGGAGGCGCTCGGCTTGATTAACCAATTTGTGCTGGATTAGATTGAAGGATATCAATTTAAATCCAATTGGGTTAGGTTTTATTTTTGAGGTAAAGATGCTATTTTGTTGGGGAATTCTGTAAAAATGTGGCGAAGACTTTCCTTTTTATTTGACATGGTCCAAAAATTTTAAAATATTTTTATAGTATGTAGTATTTTTAAGTATATTTTTACCAATGCTTTTTAAATTTGGTAATTACGTCTGATGTAAGAAATTGGAATCTTTATTACCTTAATATAAAGGAGATTGTGATTAACCCAAGATAAAAAAAACTAGTTAATAACTAACTTAGAAATAAAATAGGTTCTTATATAAAATCGATAGGTCGTTATATTTTGTTTAAATAAATTTAATTCACATTCTTGCAAAGAAAAATAAGTTTTTAATTATTATGCGCATTCAATTTTAATTTATAACGTCTACAACCATCTCATTCGCTCTTGCGATGTGCTTATAAGCGAAATTTGACGTTCGAGACAACGTTCAAATTATGAACTCGGACGAAATTTGCACAGAACACTTTGTAATTGCAAATTTTGATGCTACACGCATGCGCGCTGCGCCGATCGATAACCTAAGACCATAGACTTTTGTTTTTTTTTTACAATCAAACTTTACGCGCCAAAACATGAAATGTAAAGTTAGGTTATAAAAAATAAGAAGTTCAACACTTTTCTATTTTCATTACTGAAGAGTTATTTTTAATATAATTCCGCCCCTTCAATAAGGGGTGTTAGGGGTGGTGTCAGGGAGGGCACCTCCCGTTTCTATTGGATAGTTACTCTAAACTATTGCCTGAAACTTTCATTAATGCATTCTATTACCTCGTTTATGCTTTAGGTGCTTGGTTTCCGCTTCAGGAATATTATTATAGGTAGATAAATTTACATTATTTACCTACTTTAGTAGCTAGCATTTAAATATTGTGAAATTGGCTCTAAAAATATTTTATAAACGTGTTGCTCATACTTATAACACACATTATTTATCTGGAAAAGGAATATATAAAAATAAGTAAAAAATTGTTCAGTTGCAAACTTAATACAAAATTTACGCACGCAAGTCGTAATTTCCGGCAGATATTTGAAAATTTCATAACTTTTCAGGCTGTTTCAGTGTTAAAGGGTCGTTTAATATTTTATTTCGCGCACAGTTGCCGCGGATTGCTCTCTTGATTACAACGGAACAACAGGCAAATAAAATTTCAATTATTTTATAAATAAGGCTAAAGATACAGATTGCTGGTGTAATTGTATTCATGGTTTTTTATTTTATTTGGATATTATATACTAATAATGTTACATATAAAAGAGGATTGTGGATAGACGTTGAAGTATTGTAAAGAGATAGAGAGAAATGGAAGATGAGATGACGGCTGATAGAGGGAGATGAAAGATGAGATGGCGGCTGATAGAGGGAGATGAAAGATGAGATGGCGGCTGATTGAAGGTGATGAAAGATGAGATGGCGGCTGATAGAGGGAGATGGAAGATGAGATGGCGGCTGATAGAAGGTGATGAAAGATGAGATGGCGGCTAATAGAGGGAGATGGAAGATGAGATGGCGGCTGATAGAAGGTGATGAAAGATGAGGTGGCGGGTGATAGAAGGGAGATGGAAGATGAGATGGCGGCTGATAGAAGGTGATGAAAGATGAGGTGGCGGGTGATAGAAGGGAGATGGAAGATGAGATGGCGGCTGATAGAAGTTGATGAAAGATGAGGTGGCGGCTGATTAAGGGGGTTGGAAGATGAGATGACGGCTGATAAAGTAGACAGAAGATGAGATGGCAACTGATAGAGGGAGATGAAAGATGAGATGGCAGCTGATAGAAGAAGATTAAAGGTGAAAGACGGCTGAGAGAGGGAGATGGAAGATGAGATGACGGCTGACAGAGGGAGATGAAAGAAGAGAGACAGCTAATAGAAGGTGAAAGATGAGATGACGGCTGTTAGAGAAAGATGGAAAAAGCAAACCATATAGCGTGGGATAAGGGCAAGAAGAAGACACCCTACTAAAGCTATAATACATTTACTTGTCTCTGGTTCCTCTGAAACAACTGTCAATTAGTACAATAAGTTGCACGAAGTCATAACATGAACTAACCTACTCTGTAGGCGTTATGTTTGTAGTCGCGATTCGATCCTTTATACATAAGTTGGTGAAATCATTAAAAAGTCACTGATTTCATAAAAAACAGAAGCAACATTACATTACATTTTTATATTGTAAAGGCATATTTATTTAAGTAGCATCCTTATTTTTGATCAAACCAAAACTTTCCCTCTCCAAGTGGAACGTCTAAGCGCCTTCAATCGAAATAATTCGATAGAACACGCTATTACATTTTATGGAGCAATCCCGGAGGTATTGCCATCGCCTGCATGCCGTATGATCACGAAATATGCTCTGCGGCTCATTGTCGCTATGGTACTTGTAAAGACCGCTGTAAAATAAACTTATAGTAAGTACTTATAAAATTCTATACGAACGAAAAAAAAATAAATAATGATTGGCCTCGCAGCTCACTTGTAAGTAGCTGCCTTCTGTGCTGTAGGTTGTGGGTTCGATTCCTTCCCAAGACAAACATGTGATGAACATAGATGTTTGTTCTGTATCTAGGTGTTGTCGCCTATTGTATTGCCTTTTATTGTAAAATAATTATTTATGTATTTTTCTGTGTTGTATAGCAATAAAAAAATATCTATCTATATATCAGTCATCTGATAGAATGAGCACTTACATCACCATAATATAAGCCATAATATAGTCATAAAATTATTGGGGATTAGTCCCCCTGCTGACTTACAGAAGAGCTAGTAATAGAGAAGGAAAACTTGAAACACGCATGAAACACTTGAAAGTGGAAAGCCTGCGCTATCAAACAGAATCCCAGGCAGAGTGAGGTCAGTGGAGAGGAAACTTCACCCACCTCAGTTTGCTAGAGGTGGATCCATGAACGAAAGTTTTCAATTACAATTAACTGCTCTGTAACTTGACCGATGCCACCTAATGCCACCACCTAGATTCACTAGCACGTAAGAAGACGGTTCAAAGTGGTCCTTGTGATTTTATTGAATAAATAAATATTGAATAGAATCATCTTCAACAGATGAACAAAGGCCAATGATGATGATTATCAAAATTTTATTATATAAGTTTTTTCTTTTACCAGTCACTATACACTAGAAGTCTAGAACGATCAGTTGAGGATCATCAAAAATGGCTCAGCACCCGCATCTGACTGTAAATCGTGTTTGTACGAGTAATTTTCGCTGAATTATATAACACTTCGAGTGAGGATTTCTACGTGGAACTAATACCAGATGAGTGCTGCTTGGAGACTGTTACTTAGTTTGGGGCTAGATGGTGTCATGTGGATTGTCCATCAATATTTAATTAAAAATAATTTGTAGAAAATTAGCTGCTACCCGCGTGGTATCTACAATAAAAGTAGTCCATATCTCCAAGGTACAATCCATCTCATCTATTTTTTTACCAAATATCATCGAACTCCGTTCAGCCGTGAAAAAACAACAAACTAAAAAACATACCAAGCATAGATAACCTCTAAATCTAGATAAAAACTCGAAATATAGTGGTCATGCGGAGATGAGAACTATTAATGTGTACCGACTATTATTAATTCTACTGTAGCCACATATTTGTTCGCGATCTCGATTTTTGAACGAAATAGAACGGAATGGTGGGGTTTTCTTTTTAATTAATGGCCGCATGGCACGGACGTCAGCGCAAGCAAATTATAGTGTTGTAAGACTAATATCGTTACATGAAATTAATAAAATATTTTTACCTGAATCGCTTTACAAATATAATTACGTTTTGATTGAGACGTTATTTTTTATTAAATGTATGTCTATTTCTAACTAGTGTGGTGAAAGGATTAAAGTGCGCCTCAGAGGCTCCTTTCGTGCACTTAGGTAAGCCTTAACGTAAGCTCTCTCGCTTGCCGACAGGACCCGCAGGAAAGAAGACGACCTACATGCGGTGTCTGTTCGGTTGCAGGTACGACTGGCACCGAGCCGGGCTTGTTTCAAGTTGTCCTTCTCTATTGCTAGCACTTCTGTTAGTCAGCAGGGGGACTAATCCCCAATAATTTGAAGGCTATCGCAGTCGTCTCCATCATCAGTCTCCAAGCAGCACTCATCTGGTATTAGTACCACGTAGAAATCCTCACTCGAATTGATATATAATTCAGCGACAATTACTAGTACCAACCCGATTTTACAGTGAGATGCGGGTGCTGAGCCATTTTTGATAATCCTCAACTGATCGTTCTAGACTTCTATAGTATAGTGGATGGTAAAAGAAAAAACTTATAAAATCAAATTTTGATAATCACGAGTTTTACGTATTATTTCGCTATAAAGACACCTACACTGTTTTTTTTTTGTTTAATACATTTATTCATAAAAAGACAATTACATGTCACTTACTTATGAATAGCATGATTTTAAGATTAAAATAGACATAAGGTAGATGTCGTCGACTTAACTTATAAATAGGTACCTACTTAACGCAATCATTTTTCAAGTAAAGTGTGGACTTGCATTACGTGTTTAGTGAGTTTATATTTGAATGCGTTAAATAGGTGTACATTTTTAATTTTTAATTTTAATTTAATGTTTCGATTCATCTAGAGAATCTTCATCAGGGTGAGTTTGATCCGAGTTCCGGGAGTTGCCGCTCGAGTTCACGGTTCGTTTTAAACCTCATATATATACATTACTGAATTAAAAGTCTAATACAAAACTTTTCCCCTATTTTTTCTCCCTTAGGGAGATTCATTTTCATTTTTTCTTCAAATTTATATGGGAAAAAACGGGAAGTATCATCACAAACAAAATAAATCCATATCGGTTCATAAATGACGAAGTATTGAGGCAACAAATAGTAAAAAAGCTAATTGTGAACCTCTTTTTTTGAAGGTTATAAATGTGAGTTAAAACCGTGAAGGCTTTTACTCATTTTGCGAACTACGATTACATTTTTTTCGTCATAAAATGAAATAAGAATTTCCTAATACCCAAATGCAAAACGCCTACGTCATAAATGAGTTAGTACACACGCGGTATGTAATAAATTTAATTTAACGTTCTCGGTGAGCTATTATGAGCATATTTATTCGTGAAATTCGTTTTATATCAACGTTTATTCAATTACGATTCGCTCTAATTTATTATAGTGAAAGTGAATGAAAACATTAGTTTTAGGATTGGAATGATGGAATAAATCAGTATAAATACTCACCTAACAATCATAATAGAAAATTACATAGAAATTTGTTCAGCTGTTACGATGTTATTGAGCCAACAAACCCTTATCCTTTCACATTTATAACTTTACTTGCTCCCGCCCGCGGCTTCGAACGCGTGGTACCAACGCCAACAGTTGCATATATGATATTTTACGTCAATGATTATATAAATGCCAAGTTTCACCTAAATCAGCGTAATTAAACTATAATCAAACAAACGTATAAAAATTCAAACAAACATTCGCATTTATAATAAGATTCAGATAAAACGACGGCCCCCATCGAATAAACGTATAAAGTAAAAACTGTAACTTTACAGGAGCAATTAAAAACGTTAAAAAAAATATTACTAGGTGACTCGGTGACTAAATTAAAGGTAAAAAAAAAATATTTTTCTAATTAAATATAAAATACCAATATACGGATAGAATTTGAAATATAAAAAAAAAACCCTTTTAAATTTGTATTCTAGCTGAAACTTTTCGAGGTTGGTTCGTTTTCAATGTTTACACTATTATTCGTCTGAAATGTTATAGTTTCTGAAAATTGTAACAAAATATTGACCTGGTTAATAACCATGTAACTATTTAATAACCACATTACCAAATCAAAATACCCGTAATTTTGATTTGGTAATGTGGTTATTAAATAGTTACATGGTTATTCCAGTAATTGGGTTTATATTTTAAGAGTGCAAAATTGTAATACTTTTGTATTCATTTAGCTTTTTATTTTACAATATTTTGCAAGTTGCGTTTGTTTAACTACAAAGTACTGAATATTTAAAATAGTTTAGAATAATTTGGAACTCACAGGTTATTCTAAATTATTTTGAGGGATAAAACAATTAGGTACTTAATTATAAAAGTACCTATCTAGTTATGTCGCTTTTTACTGAAATAGCAATAAATAAAACAAAGAATATTATGTTTAAAATAAGTCATTTATTGTTAGTCATTTGGTTCTTAGCACAAATTTTACTGAAAACAAGATGACACTCCAAAACAATGTTTTTTTTAATTATAGATAGACCTACGTTTGACCACGAACTCGCCTAATGTTAAGCGACGATGTGGTCGACGACAAGGCACGCAGGTCTAGAAGATACCTATTTATTCTTGACTTGAGGAAACCCAGATTGTAGTTTACAGGAAAGACAAGACGATGGCAAAGCATTCCAATCTTTGGCTGTACGCATTAAAAATGTGGAAGCATACCCGACCGGACTTGAGCTATATATAAAGTAGAAAGCTGTTCTTGAAAGCTGAAATATCGTCTCACCTTGTAGGAAATTCCAAGCTTCATGGTAGCAGTCTTGGCTTAGGACTCGATATAGGAGCCAAAATTGAGAGTCCGAGTAAGTGTAACTCCCAAGGGCTTGAGATGATCTTCTACAGTTACCGGTACATTTCGGAAAACGGGGAAAGCCGAAATGAGACAAACTTGCGTTTTAGATGCGTTGAATTTAATTAGATTGGCATTGCCCTAATCAGACACGACCTGGAGAGTTAAATCCAGACACATAAGCATCTCGTCTCTGTTTTTCTGAATGTCAGTTTTACTGGCTCGTGCGTTGGCAAAGTATCTCTCCACATCTGTACTGTCATCTGCATACCCAATGATTCCGGGCATAAGTAGATCGTTTATGTGCAGTAAAAACAGTGTGGCCGAGAGCACTGACCCTTGACGTACTCCGGCATTAATTACCAATCTATCAGACGAGCAGCCGTCAATAACTTCTCGAATGGATCTTTCCCTCAAGAAGGCAGCAAGCCATGAGCAGAACTGAACTGGCAATCCGTAGGCTGGAAGTTTACCAATAAGGCTAGCGTGCCAGACCTTTATCAAAGGCCTTTGAGATGTCAAGTGAAACAGCTAATGCTTCACAATATTTCTCTATAGCCTCACTCCAAATGTGCGTGACATACGCAAGAAGATCCCCAGTCGATCGCTTTCGTCGACAACCGTATAGTCGATCACTGAGTAGGTCATCGTCTTCAAGGTGTGTAAGGACGTTCGTATTCAGGACACGTAGTAGGGAGGTGACCGAAATTGGGCGGTAATTTGATGGGTCAGCGCGACTGCCTTTCTTGGGCACAGGTTGCACATTAGCAAGCTTCCAGGATTTTAGGACTATTCCAGTTTTCAAAGATAGGCGAAAAGTCTTGTGAGTATGGGAGACAATTTAGGGGCAAAAGTTTTCAACACTACAGCCAAAATACCATCCGGACCACTAGCTTTGTTCATGTCAAGACTCCGTAAAGTTTTCAGCACATACTTTTTATGGATGTGAATTTCTTGCATTGTCGCTTCGCATCGAAGAAAGCTAGATGAGGTTTCGTTAGAGGTGTCTAAAGATGAAGCAGCAAATGGAGCAGGAAAGAGATTCGCTTTGTCGATTGCATTATGGGCTAGAGATCCATCCGGTTTTATTAGTGGAGGGAGAGAAGGGCGGCTGAAGTTCGCTTCCATCGACTTGGCTAAGGACCAGAATGCTTTGCTGCTTTGCTGCCAGCTGGAAGCTTGGCACCAATACGGCCAATTCGATTGAAGCGAGCCTTCTGTAACACCTTCTTGAAGGACTTGGCGCCTTGATTAATGGTTTTCTTCTTAGTTCGTGTATCCGTTGGCTTTGCTGTTGCGAGCGTCAGCCCAAGAAAAGTAAGCTGCATGTTTTACCGCTTCTGACCTTGTGTGATGTAATGAATCAATGCATTCCCCCCGCTAGGACCTCCATCCTCCAGGACCAGAGCACGAATCCAATCCCATTGCATAAAGGGGTGATACATGGAGATGTTATTTCACTGAAACTGTTCCCCTCTGCATTTGAGGATGTTTTCAAGCACTTGTACTGGCATTGACATGGTATCAACATCAATGGCGAACGCATCACTCACCTTCGATTTGCCAACGATATAGTCCTCATGGCAGAATCGTTGGAAGACCTTGGCACAATGCTCAGTGACCTTAATATCGCCTCCCAACAGGTGGTTCTAAAAATGAACATGAGCAAGACAAAAATCATGTGTATTACTCATGTTGCACCCGTACCGGTATATGTTGGGAGCGATATAATCCAAGTTGTAGACCATTATGTCTATTTGGGTCAAACGATTCAACTAGGCAAGTCCAACTTCGACAAGGAGGTCAGCCGACGAAATCCAGGATGGGCAGCGTTCAGGGAAATACGGCACATCTTCTCGACACAGATACCGCAGAGCCTCAAGACGAAAGTCTACAATCAGTGCGTGTTGCCAGTGATGACATATAGAACTGAGACTTGGTCGCTGACTATTGGCCTCATACACAAGCTCAGAGTCGCGCAACGTGCAATGGAGAGAGCTATGTTGGGTGTTTCACTACGTGATAAAATCCGCAACGAGGAAATCCGTAGAAGAACCAAAGTCACCAACATAGCACTCAAAATTTGCAAGTTTAAGTGGCAATGGGCAGGCCATAATAGCTCGCACAACTGATAACCGTTGGGGAATAAAAGTTCTCGAATGGCGACCAAGGACAGGAAAACGAAGCGTAGAATGAAATTGTATAGATCGCAGGAAGTCGATGGATGGAGAGGGCTCAAAATCGTTCTTCCTGGAAATCTATTGGGGAGGCCTATGTTCAGCAGTGGACTTTAAAGGCTGATATGATGATGACGATCACCCTTTGCATTTATCTATTGTCCACCCATCTTTTACGGAATATATCATAATTTTGATAGGCAATAAAATGCTTTTACTAAATCGATATGTAAAAGAAACAACGAGAAAATGTGTGCAATAAAAGTAACACATTTTTATAATACATTTTAAAATTGTTAACAATTTATACACAGTTTTAGGGTATTCATTATGTTTTGGTAAAGTTTGGTAAAATTCTTTAGGAAAACGAAGATCAAAATGTACAAATGAATAAAATTATACAGAAAGTTACCTACTAGAGGCAAACTCCAAAATTCAGTAAACACTTTTACGATTATTATTTTGTTTCCAAATTCCCACGAATAATATTACAAAGTTAGTTTGCAATAAACGAGTACGAGGCTTACAAAATACATACTTGCAATATTCGTGCGAGATTGGTGTTTTTATTTTTCGCAGAATTAACATTCACATATAAATAAATTTAAAATATATAAATTTAATAGATCAAAAAAAAAATTGATATATGTTTCTGAAAAAAATTAGGAGGTGTATTTTTTGAGCGTAAAAATCCAAAAATAAAAAAATAAAAATTTACGGCAAAAGCCTTTACCCGTTTATTCGGTGGGACCGTCGAAAAGGTTAGTAAATTTACTTAAAAATAGCTCACAGCTAAGAGTGGAGATTACAGAAGCGTTTGTCAGGCCACAAATCGTAGGGGTGTCCCGTCGCAAAGTCACCCTCTACTACGTAACTTGCGACAACTAGCAAAAGACGCGAGTTGGGCGATCATAGCTGTCAAACACACTGATTTACATAACTTGCGGCTTTTGAAGTGATAACTTCTTATGGGATGGTAAACCGTTTCGTTACGTAACGCGTTACGGTGCCAGTCTGTCTGGCGTCCCTTTATCTCACGCATACGGCAGCGGTAGACAGGCTCCTCCTCTCTCACTCTAACCCACAGCGCTAGCGAGATTTGTTTAAGTTATCACTTCTGTCGGGCGTTTCGAGACGCACACGTTTTTTTAACGCTAATATCTTTGCTGCTTACGAGTATTTTCACCTGTGGAGTAACAGGTGTGCAATAAGCAGAGGCCGTAATAAGACGTTTTGTATTATGTCTTATCCCCGAGGTATTGCCATCGCCTGCGTGCCGAATGATCACGAAATGTGCTCTGCGGCTCATTGTCGCTTAGGCCTTACCTATAATAATAGCGCTACTATTGTTTCCGTTGCTGCTACTTTTACGTAATAACCCAGCAAATGCCTCCGCAACAAGTGAATCGATGTCACGGACCTGACACTAATAAGACTCGGGGGCAACCCTACGATGGATGGTTTATCTCGTGGTCGAGAAAAATGTAGCACTTTGCTTTCATTCATGTCGGTTCATGATAAAGATTTGTCGTTTGATATAAAAGTGCCATTATTTTGTCAGATGCCATATAATTTGTATCTAATGACTTCGCCCGTAATCTGGACGTTTTAAGTTTCTGAACTTTTTGCTTGTCAACCTGCTACGTCGTTTTATGTTTTTTAACGAGCGATCCTAAAGACTCCTTTAGGTAGTTACATTACCCATTACATTATGACCCAGAGAAAAATATTTTTTTTTTGCTTTTTACCATGGTGAGATGTCAGATGTTGCTCATCATATGCAGTTAATGTATGGTTCGCTGTTTTTTTTTATTCTTTGTAGGCTTGCGTTTAACCGCTATATCGCCTGTTGTTAAATGATGATGCGGCCTGAAGCCTGGCAGGTTTTATTTTTTAAACTTGCAACATAACCGAATCTTCGAGAATATATTAAATGGTAATACACGATAAATACCCGCCAATTACTAAAACCTATAAAATGAAAACATAAAACGAAACTGATTAGATAATGTATGAAAATGAAAACGGACCGTTTCTATTTTCATAGAAAACTAACTAAAGGAGACGAACGTATTAATGCATAATTATAACCAAATCAAAACATTCTTTATTCAATAAAATGACAAGGACCACCTGTAAGATCATCCTGTACAAGTTTAGATAGATAAATTATATAAATTAAAAACAAGAATGGCCCGAGTATTGATCCTTGTGGTACACCCATTTTTACCATTGACCCCGGAGAACGCTTTCCATTTACATCTACTGATTGTATTCGGTATAGGACATAAGATGAACGCTTGCCTAGAAGAAACTTTTCATTCACGAACAGAAAATATCAAACTATTTACTACTAGCAGCAACCCGCGGCTTAGCATGCGTAGTAAAATAAAGAGTCATATCCGTCCCCAAGATACAATACTGACAAAGAGACAATTTCGTATTTATAATACCATTGGAAGAGATCGCTTTTAGCGATAAGGCCGCCCATTGCACAATTTTATTTCTATTATTTCTTCTGTGTTCTTTTTGTGTATAATAAAGTGTTAATCTATCTATCTAGCTAAATATTTAAATTGGAACACAAGTTTTTTCTAGTACCAGATAATATGTAAATTGTTTTGTGGAACTTTCTGGAAATTGACATTTGACATGAATAATTCAACTCACATACATAATGTATAGTTTATTATGTGGAACAAAGGACTGGTTGCTTTAAAATGTTGTCATTAGTTTGAGTTATATTAGTTTAGGTATGTAACTTACCATTATAATAATACTTCAGTTGTATGTAGTGAAGGTAAGATATTTATATGGCAAAACAACGTTTGCCGGGTCAGCTAGTAATATTATAGTTGTGAATGTAAGTTTGTTTGTTACGCTTTCACGCGAAAACTACTTAACCGATCATCATGAAACTTTGTACACATATTCTTGGTATTAGAAGTAACAGAATAATTTTATGAAAAAATATATATTTTTTACGAAAGATATTTATAAGGCAAAACAAAGTATGCCTGGTCAGCTAGTAATATTATAAATGCGAAAGTGTCTTTGTCTGTCTGTTTGTTACGTTTTCAGGGCTAAACGGATTTTGTTGAAATTTGGTAAGAAGATGTAATGCATTCGGGGGAAGAACATAGGCTACTTTTTGTCTCGAAAAACCACCTTGAAGGGGTAAAATAGGGTATGAAAGTTTGTTTGGGCAACTCATATTTCATTAAGTTAGGGATCTGAAAATTAATATTTAGGCTCTTGGTAAGAAATAAAGATATACGTGTTTCAACACTTTTTGCCATATCATTCCCGAAGGGGGTAAAATAAGGGATTCAATTTATGAGATGTTCTTTAGATGCACTGAATACATTCCTTACAAAAACAAAAATAAAGGTTCTAAGCATACGCGTACGAAGTCGCGGGTAACAGTACTTTATAATGATATGATATGATATGATAGTACTTTATAACACTTAGACACAGAAAAAACACCATGTTCATCACACACGTTTGTCCTGGAATCGAATAGCGTAGAAATCCGAGCTACTACCAACTAAGCTGATAGGCCAGTCAATATAGTCAATATATGCAAAAAAAACCATTATTATATCATAATTTTCGTTTATTCGCTAATTCTTTTCGCTAATTCTTTTTTTGTAGTATTTGTTATCATCAGAAAGTTCTTATGAAAGAAAAAAATTGAGAAAGTTGCGTGGAAAATTAGAAAATTTATGTAAACGACGATTTTAACTTTTCAAATGTATGTAACCGTTAGATATAACTGTCAGTGGTTTGACAGTTGGCGCCCTCGCTACAAATCATTTATCGGAATTAATGTGATATATTTTTTGGACGAAGTCGCGAACAGGACAGCTAGTAAAATATAAAAATACAAAAAAAACAGCCTATCGGCATCAGTTATATAAATGAATAAATCAAATTGGTTGACGGTACCTAGGTAGGTAAGAGAATCCCGTTATACCCTAGTATTACATCAGAGATTACGGGTGCCTTCCCGTCGAAATGTTTTATTGCCGCGATATATTTTACGACATAAACCTTTGTTTTATCACCGGCTCAATATTTTGTTATGAAATTGTCCCTGGAAGTGGAAACCTTGAGGAGAAAGATTATGAAATGTGTACCTACCTTATATATTGCTGGTAGAAATATCGCATGACCAAAGTCAAAAGTCAAAAGATACTTTATTCAATACAATCACAAGGATCACTTTGAAACGTCTTATATACTAGGTGAATTTAGGTGCCAATTCATCCTAACCCAAGCCCGAGAAGAATTGGCAAGAAACTCGTCTTGGTCCTAGCGCTTTTTTATATGATCCATCTTATAATACCTTATCTACGAAATACTAATACAAGAGAGTTTATACATTTCAAGTGTGTCGGTTAACTGTCTGACGGCAGAGCGACATGAGGCCATGCATTCTTATCAATAATATAGTCATTTATATTATAATAAGCTTTCTTCAAAAGACTACCTTTTATGTATGCTTAAAGCTGGCTCCTATCTTTACATGTGTATATCATTCAACGTAAAAGTGCTGCCTTGAGTCTTGAGGACGCGGCTCTCTGACAG
This sequence comes from Lampropteryx suffumata, assembly GCA_948098915.1. Classification (NCBI taxonomy): domain Eukaryota; kingdom Metazoa; phylum Arthropoda; class Insecta; order Lepidoptera; family Geometridae; genus Lampropteryx; species Lampropteryx suffumata. The sequence continues at coordinate 17,627,974 of OX402547.1, forward strand.
TGATCTAGAATCTAGATCAATTAAGCTATCTGTTATGAAACAACTATTTTTATATATAGTAATAAATTATACATTTCGATACACTGGTTGCACTGGTTGCACAGTGCGAACCGTGAACTCGAGCGGCAACGAGCGGACCGCGGATCAAACTCACCCTGATGAAGATTCGCTAGATGAATTGAAACAGTGTCAGTGCCTCAATCGACAAAATAATACGTGAGTATAGCCCGTGTTTATCAAGATGGTATATGGTATAGTTCAACTCACGAATGTTTTGAAAGTGAAAGTACTTTGAATATTTCTGTAATGATTACGTTTTAAAAACTAAAAAGAAACCGACTTCATTGAATGCAATTTGAGCCTATAATACATTTTTAGTGTAAAGTAGATGCATTTTGTATTTAGATAATATGGGTAGGCCAAATAAACGCACCGCTCCAATGAGACAGCGAGGTATCGAAGTACATGAAAACATCATCGATGTATACAATTTTTTTATTTTCGTAGATTTTTCAGCTCGACCGATTTTGATAAAATTTATATGGGACCACCTGTGAAGTATAGGCAAAAATGCTTTCGTATGTCTGATCGAACGTCGACTGTCCGGATGTTCTCCTCTAAAGGTCGCATTTCTCAACCGATTCTCTTGAAATTTTGTGAGCAGCTTCTATAACTATATAGTATTTTTTTGTCGATTCAATTTTTGGAAATTTTTCAAAATGGCGGAGATACGGGGGTTGGAAAACGTAAAAAAAGTTCTATTTCAGCCATTCAGAAAAATCTTTGCGAGGTCTACAGCTTACAGATTCACTAGTTTTAGTAAGATTCTGGAATACGGTTCTAGGAATCTACACCGAGATATGTCGTTATAACGAATCTAAAACGAACTTAAACGATCCAATATAGTTACTAAAAATCCACTTAGCCCTACAAAATATCCACAATCTATTTCGGATATCAAACCGTTCCCTTAGCCTTAACATTTTCCGGGAACGCGGGATTGAATTTTCCTTGGAAATTGGTATCCCGGGGCACGGCGCAGCAATGAATCGTATTTTCTCTTGTAAAATACCTATTGTTGTTTTAAAATAATAAAAGGTGTTTGGTTTGTTAAGGGAATAATTTTCCTAATTCTTATTCGGTTTTACTCTACTTTCGTATGAGTCTGTTTCAAACTCTGGCGATTAATTTAATAGAAAATCAATCAGGAAAAAAAATGTGCAAATCCGAGCCGATTTGACACGGTCGTGGGTTCAAACCCAGTCGTCGGATTTTTCTGTTCGAAAAATGGTGAAGGAAAACATCGTGAGGAAACCGGCATGTCCTTTTTGAAGTCAGTAGAAAATATGTGCTTAGTTCTCGATCAAAGTTTCTGAAACTCTGAAATATCATCTAAGTAGGTATGTTACTACGAATGGGAAAATACAAACTAATTTAATTAACCAGGATCACAGAAATAACATATCGAATAAGAATGCAAATTAATTCTATGAACAAACATAATTCCATTATTAGTCCCGTCTACGTGATATATTATCAAGTTAAAATTAAATTAACTCCACCCCCTCTCCCCCGTTCCACCTCCTCCATATCTCCCTGATATATTGAGGATGTTTAATTAAAATATGTTAAGTTAATGATTTATGAGTCGATTGATAGTGGTTCAAGGACCATTTTATCGAATGTCGATGGACTCTGATAGTGAGTCATGTATACAACGGTATTCACAAACCAAGTTCAAATTCACATTAAAAACTTTTTTGAGAGCATTTAAATTTAGAATTGTCAGAAAATCTGTTTAGTTATAGATCTTCTTTCTACTCATCCTTAGAACTTATGTGACTGGCCTGTCAGCTCAATAGGTCTAGTTAGTAGCTCTGCCTTCTGCGATGTAGGTTGGAGGTCGGATTCACTTCCAGTACAAACAATTGTGCGATGAACATAGGTGAGTGTTCTGTGTCTGGGTGTTTCAATATATCATAAGTTTGTATTTAAAAATTAAGTTTTATATCCTGGTCACCATAATACAAGCTATGCAAAATCTAAACCCCGTTTTTAGACCGGCCTTGCTTTTTCTCAGACGTCGCATCGTCCGTTGGCCGCGTAGGGATTATTTCTACGCCGCACTGTCGTGAAACCCGTCGCAGTAATAAATATAAATAAATAAATATTGCTGGACAATGCACACAACATCATCTAGTCCCAAACTAAGCATAGCTTGTATTATGGTGACTAGATGACTGATAGAATACTTATATATTTTTAAATACATACTTATGATACTTTATAACACCCAGACAAAGAACAAACACCTGTGCTTTTCACACAAATGTTTATTCTGGGAGGGAATCGAACCCTCAACCTACAGCGCAGAAGGCAGAGCTACTACCAACTGAGCTGGCAGGTCAGTCATAAGTCATAGTAGTGCTAAGGGTAACATATGTGTACTTACATCATCATCATCATCAGCATGAAGCAAGGAGACCTACTCTTTCATGGCACGCCACTAAGCCCGATCTTTAGCTTACTTCAGTACATACAATATAAACAAATAAACCCGGACCTTTCACACAGCATCATCTGGCTCCAAAGTAAGCAGAGCTGGTGTTATGGGTACCACATGACTGATATACTACTTAATACTTACTTTTTTTTTGTAAATACAATAAGTAACCAATGAAGTTACCGTTCTATAGTTAATTTTGCTTGCTTGGCTAATAATTCAAAATTGAATAAATGAAATTCTATTTCTATTGATATATTTGTGTTTTGTTTTTATCTCATTAGATTTTTTCGTTCGGAAACTTTAAACGATTAAATAGCAGTGCGGCGCAAACTGCTCGCAACATCAACGTCGTATTCGGAGCGAACACTACAAACGAACGCAAATCTAGAGTCGACAATAAAGTCGCAAATCATTGCATATTGTATTATTGTCATTAACATAAACTATGCTATCGTCGAATATTATACTTAAAACCGATGTATAGCGTCCGACTTATCACGATTGCCGCGTTTTAAGAACCCGGGCTTAAGTAAAGCAATATAAACTTCCCCCACACACTACCTAAAGGTATACTTGTAACTCTGTTAAATCACAAACTTGTTTGTCCAGCGAGAAACTTACGGATCCCAATATCATACGAAACTGAGAATCAATTATAGAAAGCTTTTTGAAAATATTATCTAACAAGTGGACTCGTGACTTCTTTCGTATACAAACTCTGCCGTTCCATTTAATTCCCATAAAAGTCATTTGACCTCTGTGGCGCATTCCCGCCACTTCCTGAATTCCAAGTATTTGTCTCGGTCTTAGATGTAATTCTTTGTATACGTATTTACAAAAAAAGCGTATAAGTATAAGCGTATAAGCGTGTAAGTATCAGTCATGTGGTTTCCAATCCCATAACATAAGCTCTGCTTACTTTGGCGCCAGATGATACTGTCTGAAATGTTCAGCATTATTTATCGAATGTGTAATTATTTATTTGGTTTATCCATATTTTTTTCAAGTAATAAACATCCTAAATACTTATCTATGCAATCACTATCAGTATTCCGCTGCAACCACGGAACTCTTGTGGTATTCACTGAACCAAAAACCCTGAAAGGCTTACACTATTGCCGCATCAAATGTGGCATTTTTTGAAACTTTTCGCATGGTGAATACACGGCTTTAGAAGATTCTCCACTGCTCGGAATCTACCCACAAAACAGTAAGAAGATAAGTACACAATATACCGTCCATCATCCTCATCCCAGACACATAATCCGATAGCTAAACTGAGCCAAATATGCAAGGGTGTATGCATTATACACACTAATATACATTACACTTCCCTCATCTACGTAGCTAATGCGTTTTCGTAGGCCTGATGGGCTAGCCGCAACGCCAGATATTTCATTCGACCGCCCCGACTATTCAGACTCCCTAGATTGCTATTTTACCCCCTGTCCAACCCCATAGGGTGGTAGGGATGCAGTCTACCCCACAATTTCGCCCGTTCGTACAGAGTTTAATTTCCGTATCGTGCGGTCATTAATTTGTAAAGTGATATTTCAGATGTGTCGATGTAACTAGGTACCTAGTTAACAAACTTATGGTTGAAATATTACATGTTGAATATTACATGTATGTGCGTTAGGTATATGTATAAAAGAGGTAAGTATCTATAAGACTTTAACAAAATCCTGGCCAGCCTGGATGATCAGTCCATTTGTCATTTTATAGATTTATTTTTATTAAACATTCTGCATGGTATGACTTATTAATTCTAGAATGTCCTAAACATTTTGAGCTCGTGTATAACTTCTAAGCCATGTAAACTTGTCATTATCCTCAGAGACACGCGCCCGCATTTCCATAAGCTTTAAAAGATTTTCTTTTTCATAACCTTTCCCGACCTTTGCCACCAAGAATAGTGCAACAAAAACCCGGAAGTTGTTTATCTTGGGAAGTTTGGCGCCCTTTTTGCCAGCGCCCTCTGGCGGGCTGCCGCTGTCACCGGTGTGGCGGCACCAAACTTTTAATTACTAGCATTGTGGAACTTTAACACGACAAAGAACTTTTTCTAATGAAACTTTGGCCGCTGTCGTTATTTTTAAGTGGGCTACGTAAATTGGCTGAAAAGATTGTGTAGAGTAAATAATTAACTAGTGAATAGTAATGAGTTTGTAAAGAAGATACTTACTTAATTAAAAAAATTAACAAGTTTTGGCCCAGAGAAGGCAGAAGGAGCGTAGGTCGGCAAGATGAATACGACATAGTCATAGGTCGTACATGGCGCAATACCGAGGTGGATGGCACAAACGATGAGAGGCCTATGCCCAGCAGTGGGATGAGACAGGTGACATGATGATGATGATGACAAAATATAATCCCATGCCATCCATATATCCATAGTTAGGTTCTACATTTAAATAGGTAGGTAGTCTGTTCAATGTGAGTTAGAGTCGTGAATCATTGCATTTTGTATATTATGCTATTGATATAAAGATCACCACAGTACTCGTCTCTTTGTGAACAGAACTCCGGTTCCTTCACAAACAATAATGCCAGTTTTCATTAGTTCTAGGTGACACCGATTATTAAAAAATAAGTAGCCCAAGCCAAATAAAGTATTACAATACATTAGGCGTCATTTGAATTTCTGACACATAATGATCAATGCGTATTGCTAGGCAACTCATAAACTGTCAAAAGTGACAGATGACAGAAGTGACAGTTTGTAAAAATAACATCATGTTACTGAAAACGGAAATAAGTTTTCCAGCACTTAAGAATCAAAATAGAGTCTTTATCCCTACCCGTTGCATTTCAGAACGTTTTGTGTACCCGAACAGAGCACTGAGACACAGCTGTGCATAAATTGCAGAGCTATGGGAGCTCCACATAATTAAAAATCAACATTTACTTTCAATTCTGTTGGAGCTCTATCACCATATCCGCCATCTTGTATTTTCTTGCGCTACGGTTCTCTTCGGAGATATTCCTCGTATTACCTACGAATAATCATCCTGCTTCGCCTGCATAAAACTTTGAAAATGCATCTTATGGGGGTTGATAAGAATGGTCTTATGCTGCTCAACCCTCTCGCAGTTAACTGACAGATTTGCAATATTACCTTGCACTAGTTTTTCGTAGATAAGCTAGTTATAAGAATCATACAAAAAAACTTGAAGTTTTTGGACAATTCTTCTCGGATTTTGGTCAGGAGGAATAGGCACCTAAATGTACCTACCTAATACGTGAGACGTCTCAAAGTAATCCTTGGTATTGTATTTTAGACATTGTTTATTTAATTTAATTTTGAATTAGATATTAGAGGCAAAAAGTATATAATATGTAATTCCAGGCTATTTAACTTGCTGCTGACTCCGTTCGGTTCAAGTTCGAGTTGTTTCGGTGTGAAGGAGTAACAGGCATACAAACAAATTCACAAACTTTCGTATTTAATAATAAATGTAGGCAATTCTCTTGTATATGTAAGAGGTATGTATGATCATTTTATTACGTAACATACCTCTTTATTATTTCTATAATTATGTTTATGTAAATTTATTTGGTTGTCTGTGGTCATATGATTTAAATTTAAAACTTATTCAAGGGCAGAGATTAAAAAAATAAGTTTTTTCGGCACTCATAAAACTCTGAAAACAACTGTTTCTGTTCTGCCTCTAGCATTTTTCCTTATTTTTATAACTTTAACGCCACTTTGAAATCCGTTTTACTTTTAAACTTGCTTCTCAGAGAAACCATCTAAGCTTTCATACATATTTATGATACTGTCTAGATAAGTGTAGGTTTATAAATAGGTACATACCATACTTCTTCTTCTTCTTCTTATTGTGTCACAAGGTCGTGAACCAGTGTGGTAAAAGGATTAAAGTGCGTCTCAGAGGCTCATAACATATTTATTGTTATGAGCCTCTGAGACGGTACCTATAGTACAAAGTACAATATAAAAACTTTACCAAAACCAATCCCAAATATAATGAAACCCTATTGATATCAGAAATCGCCTATGAGAAATAAAATCGCTGTATCTTAACACTTTCCAAGAACAGACATTATTTCCAAACGATAAAGCGGTTCAGAAAACTTTAACAAATCTATTTGAAGCAAGAGAAACTAACAAAGCTATAAAAGCGAAATAATAGTTATGGAAATAGTCTTTCATTTTCCACGAAAGAAAACTCGCTGAAACTACCGACAATATGAATGAAACTATAATATTAGAAAAGTTTCGTCCGGGAAATGAGAAAACGTTGTACGAACTCGTTCGTCTAATACACGTAGTTATAAACTTGTTCAATATAATATCGAGAGGCGGGTGCGCCGTCTCGCTCGCACTTACAGCCCTTGCCTGCACTGCTGAAACTGCCCTCATTTAATTGCATATTCAGCTGAATAATGTTGCCCACATTACCCCATCTAAACGCTAGCTAGTTTATTGTATGCCTATACTTAGGAACAGCAGCATATTATATACTAATAGAACATACAACATACACTTTGTGTGTTCATTGTTGCACCTTTTCACTGAAAAAAAATAAATACTAAAAATAAGGTTAAATTTGAAAATCGAACGATTTGTACTAGTGAGGTGATATGTTTTCAAATTATACTATCGAAACTATCGATTCTTACACTTTTTTTCGTTAAGATATTTTGTACAGGACCTAAATCCATTCTACCGCCATGAGCGCTTGTCCGTTACTGGTATACTAATAAGATATTATGAAGACACGTTATGTCGCTAGTTTGCATGTTTTGCATGAATTTGATATGTGGTAAGCTCAGTGTACATAGCGATTGTTATGATAATGGTGGAGCTACAATAGACGGAGCTGCGATGAAATATCGGCCTCTTTTGCATAAGCACCGGCTCGTAGCTCGAGCGAGACTGCTACGCCGCTACGAACCAACTAACTACGCCTTATACTGTGGCTACGGAAACGTTGCAATACAAATTGCTCATTTAACCTTTAGGCTGACTTAAATTATTTAGAATTTCTATGTTGTAGCGATTAACTTTATTTATGTTTAATCAAATCATTGAAAGCATCGTGGTGTATTAAGACAATAATAATGATGTGAGAAGAAGTTTGTTTTTATTTATTATTTTTAAAACAAGAATATGTAGTTAGACGAACTTTTATTTATACTTTACTTATTATATATATATATAAAGTGTGCAAAAAGAGTGCAAAACGGTGTGTAAAAAGATGATCACGCTGCGGGAACTGAAGCCCTATTTCTTAAATCTCAATCGCCTGCTGCGCCACAGATGTCCTCAAAAGCTAGACTTTCTTGTATGATGCTAATGGAGTATAAAACAATGGTACTATAAATACTTTGTACTTTACCTTGAAGCACAGAATTCGTCTGCCTGGTACCAACCGGTAGAGTTTTCGAGGTCGAACTAAAGTTTTACTAAAACGTTGCCCAGTTTTACTGATCGTTAAATTAACATTGTTTTTAATACTTAACAATTATGTACATTTTTGATAAATATTCTTAAAAATACTTTGAACAAAGATATGAGTTAATAATCCCAACAATAAAAATGATGCTTAAAACTTATATTATATTAACGTAAATAATACAATTTTAATTAAGTTCTTTTGTTATGATGAATACATACGCAATGCGTAAGAGTAAATTAATAATTTTACGATTACTAAAGTGAAATTTGTCGTTCTTAAGGTAATTAATACTTAGGTAAGACGTACACAAATTACATCCGGCTTACATTAACCCCATGCGGTTTCTTAAACACGTGGAATTTCCTTATTAAAATACGGTTTCTCAAACCTTGTATTTTATAATACCAAAACTTTTTTAACATAACCTTATATAAAAAGCCTCGTAGAAGTACGGTATGAGCTTACCTAAAATTTTGTAATTTGTTTATCAAACGTCTGCGCTACGTGACTGTTATTACGTTTACGTATGTAGGTATATGTCGCGGAGAGGACGGCGCGGGGCGCGGGGGCGGGGCGAGCTTACCGCTCGTTCCGTCACACAGGCAGCAGTCACGTGCGACGACGCCGGCCCACAACGCGCCTTCACTTTACATATCGATTCTCGCTGCAACTCTATCGATCGCCGATCGCTCGATGCACATCACTATTCTTCCATTTCCCGCGTATTTTTAATTTTGACTTTCGAACTCACGTGTGTTTTGTGTTATTTTTTGTGACCTTGGATTTTTTGTGCGTGCGTGAACGTTTTATCGAAGCTTGGTGAGTTGTTTTACATTCTAATAAGCACTTAGGTACCTAGAGGCTGACCTCGAATATATCAATCTACGATAGGAAAATTAAACCGGTTGTATTGCGCTAAATCACTTTAGGAGAAAAGGTCAATACTCTCCGCGGCACGCGAGCAAGACGCAGCGATGGATGTGGACGGACGACGACGCGGCCGCGCCGGCTGGAGTCGATCATACGTTGACGGACGCTTTACGATGCACTGCACATTATTTTTAAGCTGGCTGAATAAAAAAAAAAGTTTAATAGTGGGGGGACGATAGGTTTAAAAACCCGGGATTTGTCACGATTTTCCGTGATTCCGATTTTTCTTATCTGATTGTTATACAAATTCTCTTTTACGTAAAGTATTGGGTATAATATAGGTATTTGGTAGGTAAGTACTTACCTACATTGATAAGGTTGAAGGCAAGTAATTATAGAATACTTTCAATTCAACCAGATTTATTAATTAACCGACACAACAAAGATTTTACTTAAAAAAAAAAAATTAAATTACCACAAGGTTCACTTTGGATCGTCATAAATGTTAGGTAAATTGAATTATTATTAAGGTAAATTTGAATTTATTCAGGTAATCATATCAGTAGATCCGAATTTATACTAAAACAAATGCAAGAACAATATTTAGGCTGAATTTTAGTTAATTATTCTGGTCAGTATTTAATACCTACTTCCATTATTAATTGGGAAGTAGTTAAGTATAACATTCTAGGTATACTGCTTTTGCACTGACTCGATAATTGCCTCACAACAGTAAAAGCCTCACACAAATAAGGCTAAGATAATAGAAACAAACGCTTAAAAAAAATACTTAGGTACGTTTGTAAATTGGACTTGTATATTAATACGCAAGGTGTACCTTACCTTTTTCACGTAATGTCAAAAATATCAGTTTAATTCCAACAAAAACGTTTTAAACGTCCAACTGACTCTTACATAAACCTCGTACTCCGGTGCTGATTCATATTTCTCCTTCCTTATCATCCCATATCGTGATGTAAAGTTTACACAGTTCTATAAGCTAGGTAAATGTATGTCGCTCCACAGATAAGCCTTATCAGGCGTCCCCATTTTGATTCGGTTAATTTCTTAAATGATCTTCAGTTGACCTTTGATCGTCGTTAAAATGGCAGCCGAAAACGTTCTAAATTTAAAACTCAACGTTTGCGTGGGGCATATTGCTTCATTTGCCGGTATGTCTAGAACTGCCACACGCGGTGTCGACGCTAGTAAGTAGGTACCCACTCGTAGGTTTAAAACAATAAGTGTGACGAATAAAAATGTAGGTCATTCTCGTGGCCTGGCCTCGATCCATTGAGGCTCACAGATAGTGTAAACTACTGTATTGATTGTATCGGGTGTGATGTGTGAGAGTTGTAAATAAAAACACGTGGAGCCGGCTGAATGAGATAACGTACGCATTTCTATCATAACATGCATCATTGACAATTAAAAGAATGCAAGCAAGAATTTTAAAACTATATAACCAATTACTATAGTGGGATATTTATGTATAAAATGTAGGTAATAAATATCCTTTGAAATAAAAACCAGTATCATTGAAATATTTTGGGTTTAAACTTTGAAAGACTCAAGATTACAAACTTCTTATTTTTTCCCTAAAATGTTTTATACAAAAGACCTAAAAAAATATAAATGTAAGAATCTCATATTATATTTTATAAAAACGGCTTCCAACAACAAAGCAAAATATAATGAATGCCATAAATCTCCTTTCCCTTTTTACAATTTTGTTTAAAAGCGCACGAACCATGATTGATCGGACGAGACGGACGCATCATTTAATAAACCGCATATGTCGAGTATTTTTCAAAATAAACCATGACGTTGTTGGGTTCGCAATTCTCGCAAAAAGTGAAAATCAATATTGTCGGCTGCACGGCTGGAGTCTGCCTAATTGGAAAATTCGCTGGACGCTGAAAGGCAATAAATTTTCACTTTTGTCCACGCTACAACTTTTTATCGTATTTATGCATAACAGGTATAAAGTTGCTGAATAAATAACGAGCGAATATTAAACTTTTAAGAGCTTCATGTAAGTTTGAAATGTACAAGATAGTGTTTAAGAGTTTAACCTCGCAAATTTATGTAGTAAAAGTTGAAATTAACAAAGTTATAGCATAAGATCACAGGGATCTAGAAAAGAGTTGAAAAGCTATTGGGTAAATTTACATTCTACCTGCCTTTTACAAAGCTTTCATAGTATTCGCATTAAAAAATGTAAAGTAAGCAATTTACGTCCACATAAAGCTTTTAACCGTCGACATAAATTTGGATTCTGGACGTTTTCATGAGAGCCATAATTGACTTTACGAGTCATATCAACTGCAATTAGATCGTCTCTTGGCTCTCTTATATTTTTATGCGTTTATATTTTACACATAAACGTATTTTAAAGAAGTTTCACTATCAATTTTCGTCGTATAACAGAAAAATGCATTTCAAAACTGTTAAACTTTTCTTATCAGTGTTTATGTAGGTCTTGCATTGTTTCTTAACTTTCACTGGTAAAGAAACTATCAACTTTCTAGTGAACAGGAGATATTCTGAATGTTTGTTGAACAATCATTGTTTTGTTTCGTCATTATTCGTTTTGAAAGTCAAAGTCAAAAATATTTTAATTCAATACAATCACAAGGATTACTATGAAACGTCTTACATACTAGGTGAATGTAGGTGCCAATTCCACTTAACCCAAGTCCGAAAAGAACTGGCAAGATACTCGTCCTAGTCCTAGCGCTTAGTTAGTTTTAGGAGTGATGAGCACTTTACACCATTTTGTCAAAAAATCTAATTGCAATTGGAGTGTTTGACAGTCCTTGATCAACAGGCGGTGAGCAATGCAATAAGATAATAGAGAATTAATGACCAAGAAAAACAGGTTTAATGCTTGACAATAAAGTCTACAAACCCTTATTTTAAAATTAATTCAATTTAATAGACGTTTACTTTCATTTCGCGTGTAATTCCGAACGGTGGGCGTTGTCGACCGCCGTGGCGCCAGCGTCACGCACAACGTGTGACATCCACTTTATTCCATTCATGCCCACATCACGTGGCCAAGCTGTTTATTTACGGTGAATAAAATACAAGTTTCCATGAATAAATACAAACTTGTGTGTACTACGAAACGCTAAGTTGTAAAACGTTTCGGTTTACAATTTAAGTGTTTTGGATTTGATCGGTTCTAGTCATAATCAAACCCTTGATTTAACGAACCTTTTTCGTAAGTATCTAGATATACCTTAGAAGGCTGGACAGGAAGCTTAACTTGGGTATTCTCGTCTCCAGTTTGCAAATTCTATTTAAAACTTTTACGGTAACTTACCAGCAAAGTACCTACAGCAAATCAACGACCCTAATCGTTGTTTACAAACAGTAGGTACGGAATTACATTGATATTCTCGAGAAGCTCATATTTCCCGGCGGGCCTGGGATCCCGGGATCGTAGACAGGCGTAAGACATCCCGCAGTTCCCGCATTGAACCGATCTATCCTTGAACTTGAATCCTTCGCGCCTACTGGGACGTTTACCTTGAATAGAAAATAAACATTTATTCAGGTCCCGCTCTTGAATGTTTATTCGAAATTCAAATGTAAATATTCGAAAACCGAATGTAAATAGGGCTGTTCCGGAACTTTTAAAAAGTTGGATCGGTTGCCTATCGGTACGTACTGATAAAAGTTAATTTGACAAATATTTTGACACGACCACGACAATGATAAGATAATTTTATCAAAACCGACAGTAGTATATTCTTACAAAAATATTTTTTGCTAAGCAGAGAATTAATGCTAAAGATTTTACCTAGTTATATTTACAAACCCATATCCGATATACCATTCGTCAAAACCACTCTGAAGTTCGCACGAACAGCGACAGCCGTACGTGCGAAATTTCGCTTAAAGGTGTTCGTGCAAAGAACTGTATCCGCCGAGAGCTATCCGGGTGAAATATATCCGGGTGAGAATACGCGTAGACGCGACGCAGACGATCCGTGAACTTTGACCGGACACACCCAGCTGTTGCGTGAAACTACGCGTGAAGTGGTTGACAAATAGAGTAAGCGGGTGCCATTTATCTTGGAGCCGTCTTGTCTACGGAGGGTATTTGAGTGAGATGTTTGCAGAATGTCACTGATTTATGGTTCGAGACTCGAGACACTCGACTTGGCTGATTTACCGCGACTTGTTGAGAAGACTGTATTACTTTCAATTCTTTAAATTTGACTTAGCGTACTTATTATCGAAAGAAAGAAAGAAAGAAAAGTTTATTTTGTGTCTTATAAGAACTTATAAACTAATTAAATTGACAGCAAAATTGGTCGTGCAATTAATGTAATAAGTGCAGTAAAAACTAATATAAATATAAATGTGTAATGTTAACTAAGATACAAAATTGAAATTCAAATTAAACGTAAATACAACAGAAAATAAAACAAATTATCGCTCCTCAGTCGACGCCGGAGGTCTACAGTTGGCCTAATTTTTATTTACTGTCTTCTGCCCCCAGCTTTGTCAGCGTGGTATGTATATAAAAAAGTGGTATTTATATAAAAAAATAACCTATATATATTATTCTAGGTATATATTATAATCACACATGTAATGTGTTTCTTAAATATGTTGACTTCACTATTGACACATTGACATAAGAATGACAGACAGGAACAGACGAGGCTTTTTATGTGACGAACTAATTAAGTAACTAAGTTGCGTTTAAGTTTGGTAAGTCATTTGGTAATGTCATAAAAATGGCTACACAATTAAACAACCCATGTATCAACTTAATCGTCTCAGCTTCATCTTCTGTTTCTTCTTATCGTGTCACTAGTTATTTAAAACCAGTTGGTGTGGTGAAAGGATTAAAGTGCGCCTCAGAGGATTCTTTCGTTCGGTTCAACAAAAACGCTGTGATTGAAAAATGTAAACCTTCTAACATCAACTCCAAATGTTCGTTTTTAATAGATATTCGTTGGATTTAGGTTTTATAAAACATCTAGCACACCTACCTACTATTCTAAGTACTGCACCAGCTAGAAAAACAATTCAAAAATAGGTTTTTCTTTTCCAAAACTAAATCTAACGGAAATCGGTATTTTGTTTTCCTTTGTCCCTCATGAATTTCTAAAGCATTGTAATGGTTTAGACGACGATAAACCCGGACCTATCTCAAGGCGTTACAAGCGATTACACGTTCGGGTCCTATCCCCACCCGGGTCATTGCGGGGGCGGTCGATAACCTGCGAGACCTTTACAACCCAACGTCCGGATTTCCCCTTTTATCCCGGATATTGCGCAAAGCAATTTCGAGTTTTTTCTTATTTTTATGGCAACCAGTAAAAACAAGGAGTTTAATTTAAAACAGTATTTTTCTGTAGTCTAAATATTAAAAAGCAATGGTTGTTTAGAATAAAAGTAAAAAAGGAGAGTAAAATTACTCGAAAGTAAACAAACTATATAACTTTTGAAACTATCTAGGTTTGTACATAATTGTGCATTCAAATCGGGATATTTACCATGATATGTATACATATGAGTTATTAACTCACATCTCATGGTAAATATCCCGCTATAATTGAAAATAATAAACAAACTATCCTGATAGTGTAGAATAAAGAGAATAATCCTTATCCTTAATAATATTATAAATTTGAAAGTAACTCTGTCTGTCTGTCTGTCACGTTTTCACGCCTAAACCGCTGAACCGATTTTGATGAATTTTGGTATAGAGATAGATGGGACCTTCGAGAAGGATATAGGCAACTTTTGATGTAGGTACCACGCGTGCAAATCCGCGGGCAGCAACTAGTAATATATATTTAGACAGCAGTCTCCAGACAATCTAGCTTACACTCAAAACATGCCTAATAAAATTAAATTTTTAATTAAAATAAAAATTATAAAAAATTAAGTTCATAGAAAACAACGCAATAAAAGAAAGCAAGGTCTTTAATAAAATAAGAATGACGACGATTCTACTTTTATTGAAGACTTCTTTCTTCCGCTCCGGGTATCGCGAGGCGTTTACATATTTTTTTGCATTAAATGTCATCGACAACTCTTCTTTTGGTTTGTACGTTTGAAATTTTAGGATTTTTTTTATATATATGTATATTATTTATTTTTCTCGAGTTATTTTTGTTTTTATTAGTAATTTTAGTGTTTTTATTTAAATAGAGTACGTAGGTACTCTATTTAAATAAAAACACTAAGGGTAAGAATAATTGGAATTGTCTACAAATTGTGATTAGATCAAAAATAATCCGTATAATTATTTTATATGAAAAGACCATTTTATTTATATAAAATTTGTCATTATTATGACTCATTCCATTAACAAAGAAGAAGAAAACAGTTAGGAAGTAACATAACTCATCTGAATTAATTTGTTTTTCTTGTCTTATTTCTTGTTTTATTAAATACTTATTACATATTAGCGGCATATTAAATTGTGACCTCTTAGCAAATGTGTAGACAATCATTATCATTACATAGTATAAAACAAATTCGCCTCTCGCTGTCTGTCTGTCCCGATGTATGCTTAGATCTTTAAAACTATGCAACGGATTTTGATGCGGTTTATTTTAATAGATAGATTAATTCAAGAGAAATGGCTATATGTATAAAACATGCATAATATAGAAGAGAAACACTGATAATTTTAGAGGTTTCTTATGTGGTGTCGTAAATAAACACATTTTTTTGCGCTTACATTGCAAACGCTGGCTGAACTAATACCCGGTAATAATGTACTACAGTATTGTACACCTTAAAAAAGGCTACACAAAAGTCCGCAATGATATATGTCTATCTCTTAGTCTATGTTATTCTCTTAGATAACGTTGTATATAAAGACATTTTTAGTATCAGCATTGCACCCGTACGAAGCCGGGGCGGGTCGCTAGTTTAATTATAAATGTTTTATGTTGCATTGTGATTTGTACAGGAATAAAAGAAAATTCTAGACGGCCATTTCGCGATGTCCTTTAGAAGAGGCAAATGAAGATCGGCTACAACTTTGTGATGATATTAAAATAAAACAAAATCACATTGGCAAAATTGTCAACAAAACAAATGCTAATAAGAAGATCTCTTAATTTAATAAACAACCCACTTAGTAATGAATAACTAGATAAGCAGCCAATAGCAATACATTTCAAAGCCAATAATATCAAACAAACTGTTCATAATAGATTTATCGACGCTCGATTTCAATAAATTCAACTTCGATATAAAAACACACTCTGACGAATGCCTTCTTCCATGCTATATAAATTTGAATCGTCATTACAATACGGCGTATGAATAATTCATTACTTCGTTTAAAACAATAACTAACCCACTGAATTCTTAATCGCGGGTATGTTATTTTAATATGCGTCTTTTAAAATAAAATTTACATTCCCTGACCTAGGAATAGGTGATCCTGTTTCATCATCTTTTTAGTCAGCTAGTTATTGACATTTTATTATTTTACAACAAAATCTTCTGATTAAATTTTGTCAGGTCCTAGCTTATATAACTGAAATGGAAAATGTATGTAGGTACAATATTTCGACAGCCATTTTAAAAAGTTAGGTGTCAGCTGTTCTATTTTCAAGCGTAGAGTTGGAGAGCCAATTTCATATTTGGAACCCAACGTGTAAAAGAACTTTTTTAGAAAAATACATGATTGAAATGTCAACGTCATTTTCAAATTTAGAATTGCGGAATCGTTTTTACACCTAAAATGTTTTTCTGCTAGTTGTGTTATTTTGGTCTTCTCGAATAAATACTAACATGTCGTTTGATTGTTTGCAGGTCTTGCAAGACATCAAGGTAAATAACATAGATTAGTGGAATCCTGTCTGAGCTGTTTGTTTATAATTTGCGCTCGTATTTTCCTTGTTTCTCGTCTAATTAATTTTGATGGCCAAATCTTTTCTGTTATTATTAAACGCGTTAGAATGGCGTCTTTCTGAACTTTCAGCTTTAATGTGCTTTAAGTAATGTTTTTTTATATTTATCTTTCTTTGCAATGTCTTTACATACGCTTATTTTTATTTCTTAAACGTCTTCTAAGTTTTCTTTATATTAAAACTCAATAAGTAGTAATTTTCTTACTTATAAGGTAAGGTTTCAAGTTAGTGGCCAAAGGTTGCCATTAGCTTTTATACTAAGTTCATACATAGACATAGATTTATAACCGTGATGATGTACCCACTTTTTTCTTATTTATTTTTTTACTACGTACCTCGTTTTAATCAATTTGACAATTACTGAAGATATTTTGAATAATTACAAATAAAAAAAGTGATGACCCAACCGTCCAAATTTTCCATCAACCATTAGGTATAACTGTCTGTCCAAATTCGTACTCAGAATATAACCTCCAGGAACCAAGACACATCCCTGAAGGTTCGATACGGGGCGGTCGATGGGTCGCCGACCCCGGGGGTGCCACCCCCACCCCCCACCCGTTGTAGGGGGTGTCTACTTATTTATTTATTAAAATATCCTATTGTTGTATCGTTTTCTCTAATGAAGTTGTTTGCTAAAATGAAATTTTAGATCCCTTGCTATTTTATGTTTAAATTTTAACTTTCAAATATAATAATAGACTTGTGAACAAAATTGGACATAAAAAGGTCTTATTTGGATATACGCACATTTTTCAATACACGCTTTTGTAAAATATGTAAAATAAAGTGCATTGTACGGGGAGTCGCTCCATCGCAGACGTTACTTTTTCCATGATTTCTCTCTCACCTGCGCTCCATCACCGTCCGTAATCCCCTGAAATAGAGTCCATTTTCTTAATGACTTTGACACACATTCGTAACTCCTCATGCATAAACCTCTCTTGCTCTCACAACAATGTTCTATTTACAAAATATTGGATGCGGCGTTGCCGCTTCGACGTGCGCCTGAGTGACGTCACGAGCCATCTATTTCCCTCTCTTTCTTAACAGGCTATATCATTTGGGACTCTTGCAAGATTCAAGGACAGGTCGATAAAAATAAAAAAAATAAACCGGATTTTAAATCATTGTTTGAGACACTCGCTGCTTACTGAACTGCCTTCAGTTTGACTACAATCAAAATTGATACATTCGTATAATTAGGAGTATTAACTCTTGAGAAGCGCTAGCGTAGCCTATGCTACGAGCGCTAAAGTACTTAGGTAACCCTCTCAGAAGCGACTACGCACTTTTTTTATTCATTGATGTCACTTTAAGTGTTAGCTATCTAACTAATTCGTTCCAAACAGTCCTTGGATGGGTGACCGCAGTGGAATTATCACCTGATAGCTGTAGTAGTTTTTTTTACAACCATTTTAATTAAACATTTGCCGCAATGGAACGCCATTGCCGCCGTGACATCAATTAAATAAATAATAGTTAAAAAATCTAGAAAACACGCTTTATATAGAAAACCAAACTAAAAAAAGAAAATATATGGTGTCAATAGTTATAAATATTGGATTGACAGATATGAGAAGAAGTATTATCATTTCGATAATATCTTAAAAAGCACCCTCGCTTTTTTTAAATAAAACATTTTTTTTCTTACTTACATTTATTAAAATTTATTTTCTATTTAGTTTGGTTTTCTATATAAAGCGTGTTTTTTTAACTATTATTTATTTTTAACTTTTTAGCTTTAGGTAATCGGATATATAAATATTTTTTTTTTATTCGAATTATATTGCATTGTCATCGGTCTTTGACAGGTGTGCAAAATTTTAATGAAATCTGGCCGTTTAAAGTGGGTCAAAATTGCGTCCTAATGAGTCGGTTACAAACATACAAACATACATACAAGTGAAGCTAATATAAAGCGTATAAAAAAAAGTGCGAAAATCGCGAGAGGGTTACCTACGTAAATTTTTACCATCATGGTTTTTTCACCATCGGTCCAATTCAGGGTAACGCAAACTATTAAAGCATCGAAAGTTGGTCCAACGAAAAGATTGAAGTTTGATTGAAAAACAATCATTAACTTTGTAGTACAAAAAATGTTCACATACATCGTCACGATCATGTAAGTTTAATTTCAAACACTATTTTTTTTTTCCGGACATTTCACACAACATCATCTGGCCCCAAAGTAAGCAGAACTTGTGTTATGGGTGACCACATGACTGATATACTACTTATTACGTTTTTTTTTTGTATACACATACATATTATACATAGAAACACCCAGATCCGAGACAAATACTTGCATTTTGTCCCGCGGCGGGAATCGAACCCGCAACCTTCTGCGTCTCAGCCGGACCTAAGCCCACTGCGCTACAGAGGTCTTATAACTAATATAAATTTACTGTTTTCGGATTTTTCCCTAAACTTGTGTTGAGATCTTGCTTTTTGCAAAATTTCATGATTCTAGTTCGTCGAGAAGTACACCATAGATTTTGATTTACTGGGGATCGTCAATATATGTGACATAAATTAACGTCATTAGATCGTATTTTTTATTGCCTTGACACAAAACCTTCATATTTTAATAGCTATAATAGACAACATACTTATATAATAAGTATTTGATTTTAGTTTCAACTCGATACCTCCACACGTTCCTGAGAAAAAGGGTCTTGAAATACATACAGACAGATGAACGAACGTTATTCCTAACGAAAGGTCCTTCTTATCCTTCTAAGGTACGGAAATCTAAAAAAACATGGAAAAGCAATAAACAAAATTATTTAAAATGTCATACGGATAGATATATTTTGTTACAATCTCCGAAAACCCTAGATTTCCAGCCGCTGCCTAAACCGTTATTTAAGTAACAGCATAATATGGTGTGTTTGGACATAACAACGGATGTTTCCAAAACAGAGCGATTACAAACGTCTGTTATCAATTGTTATAACAAACATTAGTATTGTTATCGATCGATGTAATAACAATAGAACGGTAGAAAGCTTGACTTGGTTATTAGATATTTTATTAGATTTATTATGTCTATAATAGTGACCAGGGTCGTATAAGTTGTGGCGCCTAGTTGTAATAATAATCATCTGCTTCTGTCATGGCTGTTCGGTGAATTTAGGTGCCAATTCGTCTTAATCCACGTCCGAGATTAATTGAAACTGGTCCTGGGGATAGCGCTTTTTGTATGATCCTTTTTATAACCAGTTTATCCACGAAAAAAGAAAACTAGGTAACAGTAGGTACTTCTTTTCTTCCTTTAATTGCATCTGTTTAGTCGAAAATTTTTCCAGTGTCAAGTGTTTGTTTGATAATAAGGTCTTAGTCGATCGTCATTTGTATATTCTAAACGTCATCGCGAAATGGCCATCTAGAACTTTCTCGGGATTCCTCGTCGTTCAAATCACATTGCACCATAATACACTTATAATTAAATTGTCCATACTTGTCTTATGAAGGCACAATTTATTAATTAAAATTCCGCTAAGATTACTAAATAAAACAGGCAATAACACGATAAAAATAATTAAATTAGAAGTGCTATGTTGCTTCAAGAAATGACAAACGAAGAATCAAAAGGTAACAGTAGGTTACACATTGCAAATCTGTCAGTTAACTGTCAGAGGGCAGAGCAACATGAGGTCATGCATTCTGAACAATATAATAATTTATATTATAATACGCTTTCTTCACAAGACTACCCTTTATGTAAGATTTAAATTTATTAATATTGAAAAGATAGTCAGATTAAATACTCGTGTGTTTACAACTACGCGTTACATTACGCTTCAAAGTGATCCTTGTGATTGTATTGAATAAAAATATTTTTGATTTTGACTTTTGACTTTGATAATTGAGTAGAGTTGTAAATCGTTGTATTTTGTACATTATGACATTGACATAAATGTTATCCTAGTGCTCTACTTTTTCTAATATTGATGGCAATCACCTTTTAAGGAAAAGGCGGGAACTATATTTTATTTTTAAGTCCCAATATACTCACAGGCCGTCGTGGTAAGAAACGATGTGTTTTTATTTATTTTCTGTCAAAACTATAAATAAAGAAATAGGTACTTGCCTTGTAATTACAGAATAAATAATTTGAAATATAAGAATTTTGACATTAAATTATGAAAACTTGCATCTAATGCATGGCGCAAACGTGGACACTTTTGTGTCTTGTGTCAGATGCAAGCAACCGATGAATATTTCATTTCTATAGAACCAGTATGAAATCATCTACTCCCTGCGCACACGTAAATATTTTGTGTATTTTTTGTGCTTCTACTTGCTTGTGCTTTTTTGGCAACTGGAAACTAAAAGTCGTCAGTTGAAGACACAAGCAACATTAACAAATTTCCTTACAATTGTACTAACGGAAAACAAGCAACGAATTGTACCAGTGGCCAGTAGTAGTAATAGACGACTGTGTCCGATCATCGCCACAAGACACAGCAACTACGGTTCCCTGTGATGGTGTGCTTGTCGGCAGCAAAAAGTGTCTTCGTTTGCGCAGCGCCTAAATGTGGACGCGTGTGAGTTCCAAACCCATTCCGAAAACGGTTTAGTTTAAACAATAATAAAGTGTCGTCCTTTATTATCAGCTAGTGACCTGCCCCAGCTTCGCAGAGGCGCAATTTAGAGTTGTTATTTACATGTGCATAATCAATCTTGATTATTAACCTATTTAGTTAGATAAGGATTAATATCATGATACAAATGTCATCATCTTTCAATTCTATCCCTGTTTTGACTAATTTAAACAAAATACGCTTATTTTAATAGTTAAACATATATATAGCTTTGTTGACTTTTTTGTGGGTAATGTAATTGTGGGTAAATATTTACTATAAATATGTAGTACATTATCTTACGTATCATATGTAGTTATAGGCAATTTTTTGATATCATGATATACATTATTGCAATTTTCGTAGAGATCTTAATTTATTTTAGATATGTAATGTTTTTATAGTTGAGAGTACTTTTTAAATTGGTTATGTAGTTTTTGGAGTTTATTCATTACAAACAAACATCCCAAAAACTTTTTTTTTCTAATTTATAATTATAGTTTATATGACTTAGAATACGTATTGCAACGATTCACGACTATTTTATTAAACTATTAGTGCCATAAAACCGCAAAGTCACCACAAACCTTCATGAACCATGAAGTACACCTGAACGGCGCGTGCCTTTTGACTCTAGAACTAGATAAATGATACCAATAAAATGATTCATCTTCATTCATACAATAAAAGCAAACGCGCGGAAGCCATTAATTCAGTCACAATGGAGTATAAGGTTAAGGGTACTATGCTTGTTCTGTGTCGAGAGGATAATCGAAGTACAAAGCCTAACCTTCAACAAGATATTAACCCTTAGCAGCTACTGACCAGCTCTCAGATTTCCGACCAGATTTCTTTGAAGATTGGGAAGCAACTGTTAATGCCCTTCTCTCAATTGTACCCAACATGGTCTATAACGGATATGAAAATAGAAACAATAAACTGATAGAGTACCTACTACTGCCTGCGGCTTTGCTCGCGTGGTACGTAAATATGGTAGCTTATATGTTAATCCAGGTGTTCATCTATGTCTGTATTTACTTTCATTCTGATCAGTTCAGCTGTTATTGAGTGATTAAGTGTCAAAAGAACATTCACAAAAACTTTTAGTATGATATTAGGATACCGCATACTGGTAGAGCTGTCCAATCGCGTGGAGGTGGCTTAAGAAAAGCACGGAAGCGTTTAAATAATAACTTTTTTAAATTCGATTCGATCTGCTTGTCAAAATAAAAGAGGCAAATCTTCTATATAATAAAAATCTATTGCTGTTCGTTAGTCTGCTAAAACTCGAGAACGGCTGGATTGATTTAGCTTATTTTGGTGTTTTAATGTTTGTGGAAGTCCAGGAATGGTTTAAAAGGTGAGTATATATGAAAAAAATCTTTGATTTTTTATTTATTGATTCTGAGGCGGTACGAAGTTTGCCGGGTCAGCTAGTAATATATAAAAGATAAATTCAATTTATACATTGAGTCATTCATAAAATAATTTTGCTGGAGTTTATTCGGTAAGAGATGACTACTCGGGTGGCATTTATGTCAATGACATACGATACAAAATGAATGATTCACGACTCTACTCATATAAAAAAGACTGCAGATGATGATAATTATAACTTATATGGTGCAAGTTAAAAGCTACACATTAAATATAAATAAATTCGTTATTTGTTTGATACGATTTGCAGAGTCTGTTAAGTTCTGAGACAATACTAAGCTTGAATCTACGTTCTGTTTTCAAAATACGAGCTACTTCACATACACAAGCGTGATCTTAGCGTATGGGTTGGTTTGGTTAAATGTATAGTAAAAACGCGTGAATTATTTCTGTTACTATGTTGTGTCATTGGAGTAAATGTCACCGGACGACTCTTTTTATTTCACTAACTCTGTAAGTCACAGAATCACCTAATAGGACTCTAGTCCTAGGGTCGTATTTGTGAACCATACTCAAACTTAAAATCGAAGTGTAATGACAGCTCTGAATTAAATAACGTATGCTTATAGGTCTGATTTTTTGTATGGTACTAGAATAAGACCCCCTATAGATCTGTGTACAGAAACGCATTAAATGAGAGAACTCTTGTACATACAAAAACAAATGAGAAGAAACCCTGCCATGGTAAAAGTTTTTGGCATACTTCCGATTTTTGTTGTTACTCAATTACGTTATAATGACTGAACAGATTTTTATACAACTATAGATATAGACATTGGAGAACATTGCCCTAAACTAAGCATAGCTATTATGGTGACCAGATGTCTAATAACTTATATATTTTCAAATATATACATATGATATTTTGTGACACCCAGACACAGAACAAACACCTGTCTTCATCAAACAAATGTTTATCCTGGGAGGAAATCGAACCCTCAACCTACAGCGCAGAAGGCAGAGCTACTACCAACTGAGCTGACAGGTCAGTTAGATATAGATCTACATATAGGCAATGTAATTGTATTTTCAGGAGTAGGATTCACTCTTTTACCCGCTATCACTTATGATTGAAGCCACTCTGCCGGCGTGTACCGGAATAGCAGGCCAACGTGGCGCAAGCACGTGTAATACGTGTACACAAGTGTTACGGGATCGTTACACTTGTCTGGCCTTTGTGTCACACTGTACATTTTAATTATCTAAGTGGCCCTGTGGCTTGCAATAAAGCCTAATAGCCGGCTCTAGTTTTTTATAAGTACAACCGTGTAAACACACGCCCCCGTGGTAATTGGTAACCTGGGGAGATTGCAAATATTGTTTGCGAAATTTTTAACACTTTCATAACTTTCGTGAGTTGTACATTTTGATAAACCCGGGTTCACTTACGTATTATTTTGCCCAACGCGGATCAAACTCACCTTGATGAAGATTCTCTAGATGAATCGAAACAGTGTCGGTGGCTATCGACAAAATAATACGTGAGTAAAATCCAATTTAAATAAAATTAATTAAAAAAAAAGTCTGTTTATCGATAATATCTGTATTGAAAACCTCGTAATATCTCTAAAAACCTATCCAACGATGCCAAACGGTGGTAAAATAAAAATAAAAACAACCCCGTAGGTGCCATTAATACCTTGCAAATTTTCATGTCGACATGACTAATAATCTGCGGACAAGATCAGGGGGTAGGGGCTCTTGTGGGGTAGGGGCGGACAGACAAACAGACAGACGGATATGACGATACCATAAGGGTTCTTTGTGGACTTTGGAAACCTAAAAAGGTCTTTGTACCTACGAGTATTTGGCTGATTAATGTAATGAAACTTTTACTCACTTACGGGACGCTGCTGTGGTGCCTGGGACACTTTTTAGATGGAGTATCTATACCATCTTGTCAGCTTAGTTGGCCGTATCCTCAGGAAAGACATGTTCAATACGAGCGAACATGCCTAAGCCAATGCTTTCCTCATGATGTTTTCCTTCATAAGAGCATTGGCATTGCACAAATAAGTAATCTGAAAGAAAAATAATCAATTGGTGGATTTTAGGACCCGAGGATCAGAAGACAGGGTTGCTGTCACAGTTTTTATTACCAGAATCACACGCTACATCATCCCTTTGAATCAACTTCCTAAAGTCACAGTTCTTCAACAGTTTACTCTCAAGTTTACCAAAGACACTTCTCAAGTGACCTCTGAACTCTGGCATTACCGGTCATCTCTGTTTGTCGCAAAGCAAAGACTCGGTCACGAGGAAGAAGAGGAGGCTGGCGTCATACAATGACAAGACAAACACATAAAATATAATAATATAATTTATATTAAATGACACTACTACATTAGCTCTTAGACGACCGAAATAATACTACAAGTAACAATTATTGATGGGCACATAAAAATTAAAGTTACCACTAAAAATTACAACATTAAACAACATAAACTTAGTACACTTAAGTCATACTGGGAAGATAACATTTTCTACTAACTGCTTGACAGAGATACCGACCTCAGAATCTATGATCTGATCATTACAATCGTAATGTATTCAAAAATTCAAAATTCAATATAACTTTATTCAATACAATCACAAGGAGCACTTTGAATCGTCTTCTTACATGCTAGTGAATCTAGGTGCCGGTTCCTCCTAACCCCAGTTCAAGAAGAATCCGGCAAGAAACTTGTCTGGTCTTAACACTTTTTTGTATGATCCTTGACAATTTTGTTACTGATGCCGAGGCGAGTTGGAGCAGATTCATCCCAAGCTTTTTTGTCATCTAAATAATCAGATATTTTATAATATGCTTTAATAGACAGTTTCGATTTAATGACGTTTTTAAATTTGCCGATCGTCAAATCGTCGCTTGGGACCTTGTTATAGAAGCGTGTACGCTTCTTCTATTATTATTGCCCTATAAAAGACTTATTAACTTTAGCGAGCTTTACAGTGGGAACAGCGAGTTTATCTATATTTCTAGTGGTAATACTATGATTATTGCAATTTTTTTTAAATAAACTAACATTTTTGTGCACATACATAAAATTTTCGTATATATACTGACAAGGCGCTGTCATAATATTAATTTCTTTAAACTTATTTCTAGGTATGGTGTTGGGTAACCAAACCGACGGAAGAGTGACGAAGAGATAGATTTGTGGAGTGACGAGAATGGATAAAATAAGGAATCAGTATATTAGAGGAAGCCTGATAGTGGCGCCAGTGATAGATATGTTAGGATACTAAGTTAGGTATGCCACGAGAACTTTAAAATGTACCGGAAACGTACAAACTGGTACAAGGTTCTTACTATGAACGAGGCTTAATCCCTTTACGTAAACTTTAACTTAGATAAGTGATCCTGTCGAACTAACAAAATGGTTAGAAGTTTTAACTGCTGTGAGGAATTAGTTCTCGAGAATTTATTTTCAAAAGATTCCAGCTCGCACTAAGCGTCCGAGGCGGTGTTGAGGTCAGATCTTGTACAGTTAAGGCAATCCTTCATCAACTAAAAACTGTATTTAAAAATATATACATATTCTATCACTCATCGGGTTACCATGAAATAAGCTATGCTTAGTATATATATTGTCTAATATAAATGGTCGTATTAAAGGCGTAGACCAGAGACACTAATTTTACATATTAATTTCAAATCAATACTACCGCGCGTTTAAAGAAAGATACAGACAGGTGGACAAGGAAGTGATCGTATAAAGGTTCCTTCTTTCATTATGAGGTATGGAATCCCATAAATCGTGAATTACTGCATTTTTAACCGACTTCAAAAAAAGGAGGAGGTTCGCAATTCGGTTGATTTTTATGGGCTCAAATTTCATTATATGAAGTTGGTTTTCTTTTTTAAGTTTTTGAAACGTAATTATATCGTTATTACCCTATGTCGCCATCACAAATGTCACTGACCAACTGTTGCCAGTTTTATTGAAAAGATTCAAATGTGTTTTTTTTTATTTTCTTACCTAGAAGGCTAGGTATCTATATTTCGATTCGTTGTGCAATACGACCCAAAGTTATAAAATACCAACGCGTTCCTCACTGTTTACAGAGTACACAAATAAAACAGAGAAAACGGAGCCAAGCGAAACATTCAAATTGTAAATGTCACAAATTGTAATTTACAGTGAATTTGCGCTGTAACAATTGTTGGCTACGTTTATTTGTGAATATGAATGTTAATGCAGTGTTTTGTTGTGGATTTAGCTTATTCGATACGAATAGAGTCAAAATTCATTGCAACTTCTTTCGTTCCTTCTTCTTCTACTTCGCTAATAGCATGTGTCATACCTAATAATGTCAATTTTGCTAGTGTCAAATTGTATATTATTTATAGTATGTCACAAAGTCGTATCTTGTCGTTCGTCATTTGTTATTTTATATAAAATGGTGCCTTTCTTATAAAATAACTACGGATTATTTTTGCTTTAATTACGAAGATACACGAAGCTTTTTTTCTAAATTATTTATTGGCAATAACTCTAGCTCTATTTAAATAAATACAGCAAAATTTAGTAATTTAAATTTTCTCGAGAAAAATAAATAAAATAAGAGCCCAATGGCTGATTCGCATGACGACCAAAAATAATCTCGCTTCTCTTCCTATATTGGCATCTTGCTTGATGACAACTTTGTCATTGATGTAATTATTATCATTGTCATTGTTTTGTTATAATATCGTCAAACAGTCGATCGTTATTCGTCTATTCTAAACGTCATCGCGGAATGACCGTCTGGAATTTCCTTTGATTCCTCGTCCTTCAATACAGTTATAAGTAATTATAATTCAATTGTCTCACTTGGGCTAAGTGACAATTTAACGATTAAAATTCCGCTAAGATAACGTAATAAAACATTAAATAACACGAGAAAATCTGATTAATTTAAAAAAAAAAGTTGTTAAGTCATTAAATGTCAATCGAAAAATCGCATAATTGCATTTTGTATCTTATGCCATTGAAATAAATGTCACTCCAGCTTTCTTCACTTAGAAAACAGACCATAGTGTTCTGCGTCTTTCGTAAGTATGTATCTTATTTGTTTAGCGTAGAGGATCTACGACAATATTAAAATATAAGACCAAAGCGTAGATACCTAGTTCTGTCTGTCTGTACAGAAAATAAAGTTTTGTACTCAGGTCATCCTTATATTAATGATCACTTGTATTGTACGTAAAAAAAAACATCAAATACAATGCTCTTTCAATACATAGAAGTAACAGGATTCCAAATTTCAAATCGATCAGACTGAGAAAGTTGCTCAGATCCCTTTATCAACTAAAAACGTTATTTATAAATATATAAGTATTCTACTAGTCACCTGGTTAACATGATATAAGCTATGCTTAGTTTGGGCCTAGATGGTGTTGTGTGCATTGTCCACCAATATTTATTTTATAGTGTTTTTTAACTTCAACAAAACTAATAATCTTCAACTGGCGGAACTGGCGAACTTCAACATATTTTTTTTCTATTCATAGCTTCATAGAATCTCGTCACTATTAAAACAAAAAAAACAAAATCAAAATCGGTTCATCTGTTTGAGAGCTACGATGCCAGATACATACACACATATACACAGATACAAACGTTTAATATATAACTCCTTTCTTTGCTTCGGTTGCAGAAACGTGCAGAAACTCATTTCTTTGAGAACCTTTAAAATGTTACTTTTGAAAATAGAGCTCTCCGTGTTCTATTTCCAAAGGTGATTAATTACGTGAAATCCGTCGGTGTCCGGGCGATAACGCTGTTATCTAATTGGGTCGCGGCCACACCTATCGCTATCGCTATGGCCACCATCGATCAACGGCTTAAAAAATAAACATTCTATTTTTGAATTCACTAGAATATGTAAAGTAATGTACGCTTGATTAGAATGCTTAGAACATTAAAAAAATACTATTAACCTCTAAAATGTCTTTACTAAAAGTTTAATTTTAATAAAAATGTACTGCATCTATCAATATTACTATTATAACATTATATTATTATCTAATATATAAAATTCTTCTGTCACGGGGTGCGTAATCGAACTCCTCCGAAACGGCTCGACCGATTTTCGTGATCCTTAGCGAGGATATTAGTCAGGGGGGAGAATCGAACAACATCTATTTTTCATCCCCCTAAATGTTAAGGGTGGTCCACCCCTTAATTTTTTTATTTTATTTTTCAGACAAAATTTTTTGTTTTTATTTTTTTATGATACATCATACAAAAATACATGCAACCCTAAATTTTCACCCCTCTACGATCAACCCCTATTTTTTTTCTAATACATACATGGCAAAACAACGTTTGCCGGGTCAGCTAGTATTATATAAAATTACCGCTGGAGGAGGATCTGAATGAAATTACCTATTATTAACTATTTACTCATAAAAAAGTTTGTGTTAAGTTCTTACGCAAATGAATAGAAAAAACTAGTTTGTGAGTTTTGACTTTTTACATTTTGCTATCAAATCTTAGAATTTTTCTGATTATGTATGTACAAAATTCAATTAAAAACGAAAAATTACAATTTTCTTTCTTAATACCTATTCAACACCTACCAGCAAGACTTGGTTAGGTTTTTATTTTTTAATTCAATAATCCTACATTTTGAAATTCAAATGTGATAAAAATTATCTGAATCAACGCAAAAATTATTCCATTAAAACAAACCAAGCAATAGTGCAATAAAATTAATTTACGGGCTCATAAATCAACTGGAAACGAATTGTTTTGCAGTTTCATTCTGGTTCATTCGACTTGAGCCAAGCTCATGTCTCTTTAACTCTGCTTTCATTGAAAAAATAGCTTTATCGCAATGAAATTAAATTCAATATCGTTCGAATGCTTAGGTATACCATCTCATTTCTACAATAGTGATAAGAAAGTAGCACACTCATTTCGATATCACTCAATAAATGCAACAGATTGCCTCCAAAGCTGACGGAGTGAAACCATTGCTTGTTTAATACAATTATTTATACTGTGACTTGAGCCAGTTTTTGATATTCTGCCAAAGATCAAAGATATCCCGACCTTGGCCTGAAACATGTGTTAAACAAAACTAATTTATACAGTTCCAGCATAGTCATCATCATCTCAGAAATTAATTATTTAGTTATTCAAGCACACACAAATAGTACAGAAGATTTTACATAAATGGTAAATTTAAATGCTGACTTTGTGTTATGGGAACCACTTGACTGATATACTACTTATATACTTTATACATTGAAAAACATCCAGACCCGAGCCAATACTTGAAGATCATACATATATTTGTCTTGCGGCGGGATTCGAATCCGCAATCTTCTGCGTCTCAGGCGGGCGGGCCCACTGCCCCACAGAGGTTGTTAAGAATACAAGATAAGTATTCATCAATTTTACCCACTGCTGGGTATGTCTCTCCTAGTTTGTGCTATCCACAGCTGTCCTAAGTTAAGTACCTAGGTAGCTAGGTATCTAGACTTGCATACTAATATTATAAATTCGAAAATGTCTCTGTCTGTTTGTTAGCTTTTCACGACAAAACTGCTGAATGGATTTTGATAAAATTTAGTACCGCGATAAATTGTATTTTAGGGACGGATATAGCAAGTAATAAATAAGTTAAAAAATTAACTGTCGTTAATGTCTATAAAATGTATCGACAGATTGAGATTGCAGTAAATGACTCATATTTTTAAGTTTTACTGAAAAACTGCTTATTGAAATTAGACCAGCTACTGAGGTTTAATACCTACTTACTACTCAGCTTAGACTTACATACAATGACCGTCTATACACATGGAATGTAACTGTTTATAAACATAAATGTCTGTTAAAAAGCAACAGGCTATCGCCTACATAGATGATTTTCTACAGCGTCACGACGAACTTTTATTCACCTAAAGTACAAAACTATTATGTAATATTATGATAAATACCACATAATATTACCTGGATGTACTGGATGTGTAAGGAAATCTAAGCGTACGACATTTGTATGTACATACAAATGTCGTACGCTTAGATTTCCTTCACGCTAACAATTTTGCGAAAAGATAAAGTTTTAGGAAATTACAGCAGAAATGACTGAATCGTAAAGTGACTTTTCACAATTCAGTCATAATTTAATCTTTCCGCAGTCGTGTCCGCAAATGACAAAAGCGACCATGAAGTGAAATACCGTAATTACGTACCGTAATTTCGTCCAATTCCTACCACGAAAGACAGTCATTCTGCGATCGGTCCCGAAGACGGCACGTGACAATCCGTCATTTATAATTACTACCATGAAGCGTCCAGAAACGACCAGAAAGTGGATCTTATATAGAATCTCTGACTTGACTGTACCTACCCTAAAGTTTAAAAAAATATTTAAAAAACAAGTGAAAAGTTATTTTAATTAGTCTGTTGTTGTAACAATAACATTGTTATACAATTTGTGAACAAGGAATGAACTTTCATGAAATCATACGTTCCGAGTTTACGTTAAGCCGAAGACAATTAAATAAAGCCTAAACCCAGTTACACAAAGTTGGACAAAAGCGGAGAGCTCACAAAAGGCTTTTGTTTACGTAATGTATAGCCTGCTTTGTGGAGCCTGCCTCGTTATTGTACCGGCTTTGGCTATGTGTGTACTCACCTTAACTTTATTTGAATTTTATAATAATTAAAATCCTAACAGTATTTTGATGGACTTAATTCCTATCCTATCAATCCTAAGGATATTTTAGCTATCAATCAGTGGAGGAAAGCATCATGAGAAAATTTGTGTTCAAGAAGTTACCTACTTGAAAGTGGATATCTTTTGTTCATTCAAAATAATAATAAAATAATATGTATTAAATTTGCAGGTAAAATCCAGGTGCAATAATATTTCTCTAAAAGCGCATTGTATTAATTAAGTTCACTCAAGCGAACCAGAAATTAATAAGTAGTTTCGTATTTTGTATTTTTTGCTAACAAAAAATGTAAATGCATTTAAATTCTAGTAAAAGGATATCATAAAAACTTTTGACAGCTCTTTGTGCAATTTTCGAATCGGTACAGTCATCGACATAAGTGTTAGCGTGCACTCAAATAAATCACACTATTCTAAACGTTTTCATACTCAAGCTTAAAGTAGGTACTTAAATCGATACAAAATCGACATAAATATTGTAAACAAAATAGTATGTTTTACAATATTTTGCCTCCAATTTCCTTATTTTAAATTGTTCAAAAGTTAATGGTAATTTTGTAATATAATTATGAAATATGAATTAACCATCATCTTCTCCTTAATTGGATGTCGTTTTAATTTGCAGTTTATTATGTTTAATAAAAACATTGCCGGTTCATCTAATTTTAAAATTTATAAAATATAAAAAAAATCCGCGATTTGAGCGGCGCCGTAAAAACGCGTCAATATATTTTTTATTTTGTGTATTTTCAACAACTTTAAACTTAAATCATTTAAACCGCATTAGATTTATTTTTTTATAAAATTTGTGAACTATCTAGAAAGTTTATTTGTTTTTAACTTTCGTGATCATAATTCGGAATAACACGTTCGGAATAAACTGTAACTACTAAAATGATTAATAGGTTATAGATCGTTTTTTTTAGTCTCGTGGATATTTTAGTTTTTAATTAATCATTATATGTTTGAGTAGAAGTGTCCGTGCAGAGCCAGTGGAGCGCGCTAGCTAACGATCTCACGGTCCTATGAGCACAGAAGCTGTGCATTGTGCATGTCTATCTGCAATCCAATTAAACTTTACCGGAATCTTGGGGTCTATGTAATTGAATATTAAATTATTTATAATAACAAATTACTCATATTGTAGGTATGTTGTTTGAAAAAATAAACTACCTAGTCAATCTTGTTTTTATTACTTAATTAAACATTTTTGAGAAATTACTTTAAAAAATAACTTTAAAGATCAATCTTTATTGGTTGTGGTGGAGGTCTAGTGATAGTAGTCTAGCATTCGTGGAAGATCGTGGGTTCGAATCCGGTTGTGCAACCAATGGATTTTTTTTGATGGATTTTACTGTAGTTGACATGTTTTAGCTCATTTTAGACGTCATGTAATTTTAAAACTGCAGAAAATCCTATAAAAAACAATTCAATAATGAAACAAAAAGTCAACTTCACCTTATTATAAGACTTTCATTTAAAACTGTTACTGTAATTTGAACTTTGGAGAAACCAAAATATGGTCGTTGATAATTTAGCAAATTTAAGCTAGTCCGGTAAAACAACTGAACAGCAATGAGAAGTAAATGCTTAGCATTTTTTCACTTATAAGTTTATTACTATTGCCTAGTAAATTATTAAGCATGACTATGAATTAACAATCCCTGTAACAATCTCGTTTATTTTGAATCCCTATGTTTATCTGTTAGTCTATTACAGTAAATAACTAGTTATTTCAAGTTATTACTGCACAAAACGCGTTTCGGCTCTTCTATTTCCAATTTCAAATTACGAAGCACAATACTGCAGTTCGTTGCCGGTCGTTCTCATTCAATCGGGGCGCAGTATTTGAAAAAGGAAGACGCTATTTGAGTTAGATAGGCTGCATTACCGTTAATGTTCTCAGACATTGTTATCCACAGTAATATTGTTCTGATTTTAAAATTGTTTTCTAATAACTGTAATTCAGATGTTACTATTCTTCATAATACTTTCAAAACGCATTACTCATAGCTTTGCTAGTTTATTTGGATATGCACAATGTGAACAGGTAGGTGAAAAATAGGTATTTAATTAAAATCTATACAGATTTTAATTAATTAACTATTTTCCATATTTTCTCGACAAGAAATTTACTGAATTTAATAAAGGCGAAAGAGCTCTTAGTCAGAATATTTTATCGTAAAATATTGCGCAATTTCACAACCCAGAATGACGAAATTAGCAACGTTTTCTTACACCACTTTGGCCTAACAGGCACTCCCTTTTTTTACTTTTTATGGTTCAGAACTTTTTTGAACACAATTTCTACTGAAATTAATAATTGGTACCAAAACTTTATCAGACAAACCTATGAACTGTAACAAAGGCTTGTCTGGTCACTACAGACAATTTAGAGTTGATTACCAAGCCATTATCAAAGTTTCTCGATTTCAAGACCTGTTCTTTGTTATCCGCATCACTAAAGATAATACCTACCTAATGTTATCTGAGGTATCTCCCAGTAAAATTACATACCACGGAGTCAATTGGCTTTAGAATTTCTCCGCTTTTCTATTTCTCAGCTG
This sequence comes from Lampropteryx suffumata, assembly GCA_948098915.1. NCBI lineage: Eukaryota > Metazoa > Arthropoda > Insecta > Lepidoptera > Geometridae > Lampropteryx > Lampropteryx suffumata. Next base: position 17,661,937 of record OX402547.1, read on the forward strand.
TTGTTGGTTCTTTGGCTCGTGGCTCGACCAGTCTTTAGTCACTTTTGGACGCTGGTAACAGCGACAATTGTCAAATCTGGTAGTCGTCCCAGACCACTTTTACTGGCCGTGCTGTAGTAATCCTAACAGATCATCTGCGTGATCAATTGAATGGGACCAACCTGCTAAAACTAGCCCTCGCTATAAAAACTCGTTAAATCGTAACTCAGGCCATCGAAAGACCATAATCTTCGTCACAAAGCTAGCCACTTATTCATGCAAACTAGTTTAATCCATTTTCTAAGCACAATAGTTTTTCTATTGTTCTTGTCACGATATCGCGATTTCGGTACTTTAAAGATTACTCGTCCAGTCTTGTGTTTTGTAAAGTAACGAGTGATCTCGTGTTTAGAGCTACCGCGGCCGCAAGCCCCTCGGCGGCTCCGCTGGTCTTCCCGGCGCCGTGGCAGTCCCCGGCGCGCCCGCGGCCTCCCCGAGCCCTGCCCCCCCGGCCCCCGGCCCCGGCGCGCCCAGCCCTGCCCCCGCCACCACACCCGGCATGAAGCAGGAACACCCCAGCCAACCCATGGTATGTAGACCTTCATTACTATCATGGCTTAGAAAGGCTGCTTTTTCTTAAAAGACCTTCCAGTCACATGTTTTCAAAACTTGAGGGTTTTGTGATTCAAATTGTTCTTTACAAATGTCTTAGTTTAGTGAATTCTAACACTTTGTGAGTCTGTCTTTAGTTAAACTGTCATGGTACTTTATAATGTTCCGAATTATGGTCATAATACGCTGGGTGTTTGAGTAAATTAACCAATGTTCTCATCAACTAATGTCAAAAGGACATTTTACGATGAGATTTTAACTATTGGATGACGTGAGTACGGGTCAAAGACGATGGACTTGTTTTTCGGCTTTGTCCAACATTTGGCACTCTCAGGCCCCAAAAAGACTAAAGTCTCTTCTGCAGAAGCTCATTTCGATAAAACAAAAAGCTTCAGCAAAAATAGCTGAAGTGTCTTTGTCCTGTTTCTGTAAGAGGGTTCGTGTTATTATTTATAAAACCTGGATTCTGAGTAAAAACTTTAAACATTGTATAAAGTAATGATGCTAATGCGAATTGAATAACATTAAACTTTAAAACTACAGAGTCGTTAACATCTTCAATAGAAATAAATAAAAATACAAAGTACAAAGATACTAACAATAAAATTATAAGCACAGACAAAACTCCTGCCAAATAAGATATGTACCTACCAAACTAAAAACAACCATGGAAACAAAATGGACAACAAAACAATGTAATAATACCGTAGACAAAAGACATACAAGCATGTGTAATATAGTTACATTTTATTACACAAAAACATGCGTTATTTGCATAACGTATATCGTAACGTAACAATTTTACATAATTGCTGTCGTTCCGTTCCTAACGAGATGCTTGATCGCTTTATAAATAAAATAGCATTGTTTTTGTAAAATACGACCTTCGGAATTTAGCTAGCTTCCTTTTTCCTGTTGTTTTGTCCGAAAAATATCTGTTTGCTTATAATTAGGTAAGTATACATTTGCTTATCGATATTTTTTTCTATAATAGTTGCCATGCCTAATATTCATTAGAATAATAACTCGCACCCTCTCAGTAATGAAAAATCGTTAATTATTAATGAGTTTTAGATTACAAAAAAAGTGAAAATCGAGTTCCATTTCGAGTTTGACGCTTCTTTTATTTTACTCATTACAAATCATTATCAATGAACTGTATTCTGTACCGTTATCTTCACGCACAGCTTGTCCAGCTCATTAACGTCATTAGGCCCTTTGATCATATTTTCTTAGAAAATTATCACGGCATAGTCTATGTTTGTATTTCTCTTCCGGGAAAAAATAGTTAAAAGCTTTGTGGTTTTTAAAATTAGCATTTGAGGAGGGAACCCGAATAGTTTTTTTAGATATCGGCTCTTTCAAACCACGAATATTATTTTAATATTGTCACTCAAAATTGTGCCAAAAACCAATAACACTTTTGTACGTGACTGTCCGTTCCAGAGTTCTGAAATAAGTTTAGAATTGCGCAGAGTTTTAATTTTGATTATTATTATTGTTTAAGATTAAAGAAGAATGTGTGGATTGTGAGGGCTGTGCCTCAAATCAGGCTCGAGAGTCGGTGCTGTTTGTCGGGACTCCAGCCTTCATACCCGTCTCTACAGTCTATGCTTCGGTTCATATCTTTTTATTATTTTGCATCGCCGACTGTAATAGCGCTTGGAGCCTATCTACAGAGTGCTTTTGATTTGCTTTCAATACCCGAACTTTTCGTCCCATACCAGATCCACAAACCGGAATATTTCCGATGCAATTTAGGAGAGTGTTCCGATTTGTGTTTTTGGAATTTGAATCCAATTTCGGGTGAGATAGGTTATATTTAGCTAGTTATTTGACTACGCGCCTAAATAAACGTTTCGGAAAACTTACCAAAATTTTAGGGTATGCCTATGAATGCATGATCGTTGTACGTGTCGTAGTTACTGCAGTATATAACATTTTAGTCTATTTACGTCCAAATTGTAGTCGTGAGCTTTCTGAAGGATTTTTTGGAAATATTTATACCTATAAAATATAGTGGGGATGGCTGTGTTATTTTTAATAGGAACTTATATAACTAGATGAAAAGCGATGTATTGGTGTAAGGGTGGTATCAGTGGTGGTGATGGTGTTGAAGAAGCATGGTGTTCATTTTTTTATAGATATTGTGTCTCATTAAAAAAGTATCTATGTACTTATACACTACATTTCGTGTACAAATAGGTACCTACGAAGTCAGTCCCCAAAAACGTTCACGAATCAATTCCTTATTCTTAGGTAAGGTACTTCCATAGTTTGTTAAGTTAAGTTTCAACTGCACCGGCATAATTTTATTTTCTGCAAACTCTACGAAAACTGAAACTATGAAACACATTTAAGTTCAATTTAACTTCAAATGAAACTAGACTTTAAATAAATGATGTGAAAGTTGAAAGTTTTTAATTTGCGCCGCACTGTGCTGAACTTTAGTAATTTTGCAGTGCCTCGGTATGCGCTTGATTTATCGCTCTCTGGTTTAAAACGTCTTGTAAAATTAAAACTAGTTACTAAAGAGTTTTTAAATACAAAGTATGTTGAACCAGCAATTAAAATATGTTTCATACAAAGGTCTTTTTTTCTATTTATAAAAATAATATGCTGCAAAACTCCTCTTATTAATAAAAAACAAACCTTTGCGAGTTTAAAGTATTCAGGAGGAGTTCCTTGAAATCGATAAACGATACATCGCACCAATAATCGTGCAAAACCCTATTTTACCTAACCAAAACCGTACACTTAGCTACATCGATTGTTTTGACTCGTTTTGAGCGATCGATGGAACGACCGATATTACTTTTGTGTCGTAATAATATATCTAATAATATATATAATTTATCTGTGTCGTAATCCTCCATAACAGACGATACTATACCTAATTTCAATTTAACAACGAAACAATTGTCAATTCGACTGACATCGAGGCATAAGTATGTCAACGACTTTATCGTTTCGATGTATCGAAATCGATCCGCCTAATCTTAGCTCTAACTATACCTTGGAATAGCCTATTCAAATTGTTCCTAAACTATGATCAATAGAATTGCCGAGAAAGTTGAAAGGCAATATCTGCATTCTACCGCCAAAGCCGTGCAACTCACAAAATTCAATTTTAGTTGGAACAATAGGTAATCGACGTAGTTACAGCGAATATCGCTTTGTTCTCGAGAATTCGCGGCACTAACTCACTTTAACGACAAACAGTCACTATAAATTATTTATTTGTTATTAGTTGTGTGACTATTTATTGGCAGCAATAAGCTGCTATGTTATTGAACTTTGTAAGGGTAAGGGCGTCCATAAAGGGACTTACAGTAACAACATTATGAATTTTGACTCTTAGTAACACTGAAATAACTAAAGACATGATTAGAAGTAATAATGTTATAGTGTGTATAGAAAATTGAGCTCTAACATATAAAACTGAAAGAATAACCTACATTTTACATGATACAAGGTATTAAATCAAAAATAACGACATTTGTGCAAAATTGAGCGCAATTTTGTGTAAAGTCGTAACTCACGCCTGTAATTGTGTAATAAACAGTGTAACCTCGTTATGGAGACTCATTAGAGCGATACAACAAACTTTTAATTACGACCTACACGACGCCACGCCACGTTAATATAACACACTCAAACTTCGCTTAAAAGCAGTTCCCTTTGCGCACAAATTAAAATCTTTCAAAGTTGAACGAGTTTCAAAGTTACCTACATATAATTTGTTCTAACATGTTGTCGGCAGACGTTTAACATGTTTAAGATTTGTAATTTAATTTCAGCCGCGGTTATTGAAAAAACGTATTTACGTTTCTTTTTTGTTATTTAAAATGTTCACGTATTACTTTACTACTTTGAAGGTTAATTTTACATTTCGCTACTTTGCCTAGATGCCTACTAGTGTAATCATAGGCAGAGTGCTGACCTCGGGCAACGTACCTACTAGGTTCACACGTAACAAACAATGCACAAGGACCTTATAGCCTCGACATACATAATCTTTTTTATCACATGTGCGCTAACGCAAAGAAATACTATTATACAAACCACAGCAAGGTTATCTTGCGTAATAAGTAGGTGCGGTTACTAGTCCGACAAAACATTATCGATGAAAAGTTAATTTGAGTTTTCTTTAACATTTATTTCATGTAAAATTTCTAACCAGTTAGGCAAGTTATCTATGATGCGTAACTACTAATTGATCTGTGATAGATAGGTAGGCATGGTAATTGCACTATCAGCAAACCATTCACGACCATTTTAGACTACCATCAGCCATGTATGCTGGAGCGATGCTACATATACCAACAAAATAAACCCTATAAACTCTTATTTTGGTTTCAGGCTCCAATGCCGTTCTACGCCGGAGATCCCAACAGATTCCCAACGTCATGGCAGGCAGATCCCACCCAAGGTAATACGCAAAATAATGCACATATATTTATAAGTGCTTATTTTCATACAATTTCATACAATTTCAGTCTCAAACTAACTTTAACCCGATTTTTTTGTAATCTACAGCCTGGCAGAACCAGTTCATTCAACAACTCCCCACGCAAACGGGTCAGACGACGCTAGACTACCAAGGCAACCATACAGCCTACGCCGCCTCTCCCCACTACCAGGCCAACACGACTTACACGGTCCAGAATGTCGCTGCGACATTTGATGTAGCCAACAACACTTACTACCAAGCGGGGGTCCAGGCAGTTCCAACCCAAAGGCCGCCTTCGAATCGAGGCGCTTACAGTTCTGTTCCATCGCCAAGAGCACATTACCCGACGGAGTACCAACAGCAATACGCTCAAGCGCCAACTCCGGGCGCGCAGTCAAATGATTCTCGACCCAATTCTGCTGCCTCGTACCCCAACTCCGTACCAACATCAGCTGCGCCGGTCTACACCGTCAGCCAGCAGACCTACGAACGCGCTGATTACTCCTCAGAGCACAACGAGGAGTACTCCAACTCAGAGAACGGAACGGGAGATGCGAGCAACGATGGAGAGAGACAAGAACAAAACACGCCCAATGGACAGCATTCGGGAAACGCCGAGCCTGGGTACCTGCAGGGGAGCAACGGTCCGCGAGCTTCACTAGATTGTAGCGGGTACTCGGGCGCCTACAATGGCGGACAGTACAGGGAGAATGGCCAACAACAACAGCAAAATGATTGGCAACAACGCCAGTGGCAGCACAACCAAAGATTACAGCAGAGCCAACAGATGCAGAATCAGATACAGACTCAACAACAACAGATGCAAAATCAGCAACAGCAACTACAGAGTCAACAGCAACAGATGCAGAGTCAGCTACAGCAGCATCAGCAGCAGCAGCAGCAACAGCAGCAGCAGCTGCAAAACCAACAGATCCAAACTCAGATTCAAAATCAACAGTTGCAGAGCCAACAGATGCAACAACAGCGTCAGGAGGAAAATGAGCAGCAGATGTTCTCGCAATCAGACAGGGTCAATTTGAACTCGAGACTGAAAACGATGATTTTAAACAAGCAAAATCATACGCGAGACGGCACTAACACACCGCCGGATAAAGGCGACCCCGGTGAGGGGCCTCCCAGAGTGATCGACGATAGGAAACCGGGTGTCGCAAGTGATGACAGGAATGCTACCGGTCATTTTTTATCGTATAGCCACCATCTCCGAGATAATTACCGCATAGGCGAGCAAGCTTATCCTACCGCCGGTAATTATTCACAGAACGTCCAAGCTTACGGCGCGGGCGAGTTCGGAGGTGGTGGCCACCACGTATGGGAGGGGGGGACAGAGGTCCCGAGAGGTTACGATAAACACGCTTCGTCGAAGAACGCATCCAACGCGAAGACTCCTCAGAAGCTGCCGTCATACGCAGACGTGAGGGGACAGTACGGCACGTATTCAGCACCATATGAAGCACAGAAGTTCGCAGAAGTATACAGTAATGATAGTTTAAGTTATCAACAGCAAGATAATAAAGATTTTCAGTCGAAAATGCTGATCGGACCGGTATCGGAAATGAACCAGCAGAACTGTAACACTACGAGAAACACAAACGCACAAAGTAGAGCTTACGATAGGGAAGCTTATGATGCAAAATTTAGGCATCCTTCGGCACCTTTGATACCTAAATTGGAAACGCCTGATACGTACCAGTACCCTAAAGATGATCGGTTACCCAGAATGTTAAGTCAGACTGCATATCCCAAAACAAATGATATACAGAACAGCGCATATCGAGACTACCCAAACGGAGTGATAGCACCAAAGCAAAACACAGTGTTACCGCCTATTTCTACGATAAAACAGGAGAATATGAGTCAAAAGAGTCAGAACTTTCAAAACTTTCAAAATTTTCCGTACGACCGCCGTCTGGAGCATGTCGAATACCAGCAAACACCTCGATTGCAAGAGAATGTTGGGTTTCAGAAGTACACTAGAAACTTTGTTGATCCAAAGTTAAATGAATTAGACATCAGGGGTTCAAAGAGCGTGTCAGAGACAAAACCACCTTACTACATAGAGCAGATCAAATCAGAGCATTCACCGCCAGGCCACAAGATATACAAGAACATGTGTTATAATATACCGCCTAGAAACGATCCTTTTATGTACGCTGGTGACGGTGGTCCAGTAGCAATAAGAAACGAAGTAGGGTATTCCTGCTGTCGTCAGGGTTCAACTAAGAAACCGCCACCAGAGCATCTAAGAGACGGGGCGTGTCCTGGTCTTCAAACCAAAGACGAAATCCTCGAAGACGATCCTGATGCGGACCCCAAGAATTCCAAGCCAAGCACTCCAGTGCCAGAGGTAAAGCCTAAGGAGAATCAGTTCAATTATTCGAAGGAGTATTTGGAGAATTTAGAGAGATTGAGGAATAATTCTAGAACCGAAGTGCCTGATTGTAACTGTTTTCCAGCTGATAAGAACCCCCCAGAGCCTGGCAGCTATTATACTCATTTAGGTAAGTATTATCACAATTCAATAATTAACAAAATATTGACCATAAATTTATGCAAATATTTTACAAGTTTAAAAACTAACCAACCAAGGTCAACGTTTTTCTTATGCATTTCTCGTAGGAATCGTCATCACAGTACAGCTAATTGACCTTTCTAGAAACGATTGAAACCTGAAATAAATTTCAGGTTGTGCATCAACATTACTAGAACTGCGGAAAGATCTAGAAGCTCGAACGGGTTTGTCTGGGAAGGAGTTGAGAATAGAAAAGGTGTGCTACACAGGGAAGGAAGGCAAGACCGCGCAGGGATGCCCTATGGCTAAGTGGGTGAGTGTATGGATCCCAAGTTTAGCTTGAAATTTGAATCATTCAAGAAATATAAAGTAAATAAATGCAAAGAAATATATTATAAACAAACATTTAAAAAAAAACAGGTTGCACTCCGGGAGTGCCGACAGAAGTGAAAACTTATTTTGGCGCGTTTGAGTTTAGTAATAAATCAGTCCAAAATCAGTAATTATTGGCGACTGCCAATCAAATACTGAACGAACACAGATGATGCAATATTTTTTATTCAGAATGTAGATAATATGTCAAGAACCTAACTCAGTAAACTTCTCCATACAAAAGTAAACTGTAAACATATAAAAAATTAAGGTTTATAATCAAATGGGGCGAGCGCGGCAGCCGGCTACGTCTCGCCCCAGACGTTAAGATGTAGCGAATCCAGAGGTTTTACCTCATCTAAAAATATGCGTACCGCGCTAAAAGAAGTTTTCACTTCAATAAGATACTAGAACTTGTAAAAATAGCATCCAAAACATAGTTGGTAGCTTTTGGGCTTTAAAATTATTATTATACGGCTTACAAAACACATACTATATAGCCCAAGTTTTGCTATAAATTAGTATCTACGCCAAGAACTTAGACAATAGTTCGTTGCGGCATCTAGGTGCTATCAATTTTGAACCTCGACTGCGTACTTATACTTAACCACAATATTACAGAACTTTAGTTATAAACTTCCAGTTTCTGTAACAAAACATTTCTTTTCAGGTAATACGCCGAGCAAATTACACGGAAAAGGTCCTAGTTGTTGTGAAGTTCCGAAACGGTCACAAATGCTCCACATCATGGATAGTGGTTTGTCTCGTGGCTTGGGAGGGAATCCCCCAGTCAGAGGCGGATCTAGACTACACATTACTGAGCCATAAGCTGAACAGATACGGCCTGCCTACGACGAGACGCTGTGCTACTAATGAGAACCGAACTTGTGCCTGTCAAGGTTGGTAAGCGTAGTTGCTATATTGACTACTTTTCTTAGCACCATTGACCAGAATCTTGCACATATATGTACGTTATTAGTTATGAAATATTAGAAGACTTTCAGGGGGGATGGTCAGACACGTCCAAACTTAAGAATCTGTGTTATGATCGAAGTAATTGATTAGATATGGCATGGCATAAGTTGAGGATATGGTAAAAAAACTAAGATTAGAAGTGATAGAATCTGATTAAATGATGAAGAACAATGATAAGTAACTGGACTATGTTTGTTCTCTCCTTCCAGGTCTAGATCCCGAGTCATGTGGAGCTTCCTACAGCTTTGGATGCTCCTGGTCAATGTACTACAATGGCTGCAAATACGCGCGCTCCAAGACCGTACGCAAATTCAGGCTCTCAGTCAAGACAGAAGAGTCGGAAATCGAAGAACGCATGCATGTATTAGCCACGCTACTTAGTCCGTTGTATATGAACCTAGCACCGAAGAGTTTCGAGAATCAGTGCCAATTTGAGAAGGAAGCATCGGATTGTAGATTGGGGTTTAAGGCGGGAAGACCTTTTTCTGGTAAGTTCTTAATGATCTTCGAAAATACGTTATTTTAATACCTGAATGTTGAAGCTCGTTGAAATAATTGAATTCTTTAAAATAAATATAGTTGTAGTTTTACATCAGATCTTACAATATTACTTTTCCTCTTCCAGGAGTGACGGCCTGCATAGATTTCTGTGCCCACGCACATCGCGATCTTCACAACATGAATAACGGTTGTACAGCGGTGGTTACGCTTGCGAAACATCGCGCTATATCCAAACCAACTGAAGAGCAGTTCCACGTGTTACCGTTGTATGTGCTGGACACGACAGACGAGTTCGGCTCTAAGGAAGGCCAGGAAGAGAAGGTCAAGAATGGAGCGTTGGAGATTCTGGACAAGTGAGTGGTGATGTACAATTTTTTTTTCACTGTGGTTCTATTTCACCAGATTACTTGCCAGGATAAAGTCCGAAAGTGATATATACGAACGTAAAATAAATATTGTTCACATTATTGTCATAATCTTTATTAATACCCTGATTGAAGATGAGAAAAAGCATTCAAAAGACGAATGAAGCAATAAAACATGTTTTTATTAAAATATGACATCTTTCCAGATATTCAATGGAAGTTCGAGTGCGTTCAGTGCCACTGCAACCTTGCCGTCGCCATGGAAAGAAGCGCAAAGAGGAAGACACCTCAGAATCGGCAAATAATTCAGCTAACAGCACCCCACAGCAGAGCCCCAACAGTAAAAAGCCGGGGTGTAACACCCCCGGTCCTCGAACCCCTCAACCTGATAGGAACAACCCGAGTCCGCGCAGTCAGAGCAGTGCCTCCCCCAGAGCGGTCACACCAGCCCTCAACCAATCCAACCCTTCAGCGTTTACGAATAACTATAATTCTGCGTTTATCAACCCTGGTATGCATAACATGCACAACCCTAATCTAGGCAACCCGGCTTTACTTGACATGGCAACGATGATTGATAATTTCACGGACGCGCAGTTACAAAGCAACCAGATTTCTAGTACGGTACTCGATTCTCCATACAACCCTTACGATCAGAGTTACAACTTACATCATCAGAGCGCATTGTACAATCCTAACCACCCGAACCATGTGTCTCCAGTGCTAGAAAGTCCGTGTCAGAATCCAAATCCTAACCAACTTCCAAGTTTCGCCTCTGGATTGCAAAAGAGGGAGCCACAATTCAATGAGGCCCCTAACCCGAACCAGATACCCCAAAATCAATGGCCAGATTTCGCCAACGCGGAAATGTTCAATAACGTTGTCAAAGAGGATCCAGACTCCACAACAGCACATTTGAATATCCCACCGAATAATTATAGCCCAGACTCGAATAGAAGCGAAACAAGTACCGACCCGATGTCTCAAAAAAGCACAGAACCAGAAAAGACAAATCTAATCGCTGATATTACAAACAAACTTCCCGAATTCGACATGCCGACTTCTCCGAGATTGACGGAAATCAGTCAAAACTCTCAAAACACACCTCAATCACCCGCTCCGACTTTAGATCCTGCGCTCAAATCTCCAAATAACGAGTTGATAGCTTCGCCTGATGCTAGAAAAAGTGTGTGGAAATCACCAGAATCTAAGAGCCAACAGCAATGGGATCCGTCTAGACCTAAAGACCCATTAACACCGGAAAATGAAAATGCACTGTTCAGAGTTCCTAAAGCTAGACCGCCTTCCAGGTCTCAACATACAAATCCTGAAGGTATGGAAAATTCTACATTTTTAAAACCCTTTCCACCAACAGAAAGACCCAATCTAAGCCAAGGTTACGAACACAGAAATCCTTACGACAACAGGTTACCTAATGTTAGCACACCTCAAAGTCCTCTAACAACGACCTCGCAAACCAATTTCACAATAAGTCACGATGAGGTCAACCCAATGGCTATTTCTAAACCAGAATTTACCGGAAATAACTTTCAAACCGTCAATCAAAACAGTTATAGCAACCAAGCTCCTATACAGGGCTATGGAAACTATCCTCAAATGACGAACGCATATCCATTTTCTTCCAACCCTTACGGGCACGTTAACCCTTATGAAAATACTTATAATGACTATAATAGCTTGGCATATTACAACGCGGAGAAGTATAGACGAGAAGAACTGTTGCGAAATTCCCACTGCTATAACTCTTACGGGTATCAATACAACCCAAATTTTGCTTCCAATTTTTATCAAAATACAAGCCCAAATTGGTGCCAATCGTCTCCGAACTGGTGCATATACCCTCCACCGTTTTCTATTCCATATCCACCAGAACCACCAAAAGCTGAACCGATAGGTGAAGTAACAGAATTTTCAGATAACTTAGATTGTTTCAAGGACGGACAAATGGGTGGAGTGGCCATCGCGTTAGGCCATGGAAGCGTACTTTTCGAATGCGCGAAACACGAGATGCACTCCACCACGGCCGTCAAAAGCCCAAACCGGGTAAACCCCACCAGAATATCGCTAGTTTTTTACCAGCATAGGAACTTGAATCGTCCAAAACATGGATTAGAGGAATGGGAGGAGAAAATGAGGTTGAAAAAGTTAGGGTTGACTCCACCGCCACCCGGGACACCAGGTCCTAACTCTAACGCTTCATCGCCTGCGACTCCTGGTCCTAGACAGACCCCTGGTCCGGACAAATGGAAGGTTGAGAATACGATACCGGGTGGTTATGCTACTCTAGCAGCGTTGGTGGAAGCGACGAATAAATCGAAACGAAGCGGGCAGATAATGCTGAGAACAGATACGCAGACGACTATGTCTTGGACAACGCTGTTTCCGATGCACCCTTGCACGGTGACGGGGCCGTATCAAGAGTCGCCCACCTGACGCAAGCCTGGCCCGACGGCGGCCAGTACTCTCGCTTCCAACGCTCAGCGGCGGAACGCTCTTCCCTAGTTGTAAGCCTTGTAAAGGGGCCAGTAAACGAGCATCATTTAGAGGCAGTTAAAGGCACAAGGTCGCAACAGTATGGCTTATATGACAAACGTATGGCACGAATGGTAACTATTATGTGGCAAATATGACAAATATTTGGCCTGTAGTATAGGGCATGGATTGAGCGTGATGCCGAAAAGTAACGCTCGTTTACAAGGTTCTTTAGGACATGCCTTTCCATTCGTAGAGTTTAGACGATGTGCTTTCCAAAATGTAGTAAGTTCCTGAAGTCGGCGCGGGAGGTCCGATGTGCCGAATATTGTAATTTGTTTCGTTTTTCGAGATTCCTTTATGCATTTATTGGAATTGAGTACCGTTTATGAAGTATTTTTTATATACCGAGTGAGTTTTAATCAAAGATGTAACTTTAAGTTTAATCATAGTTCGCATTTCAGCTAGTCTTACGTTACAGTAGTGTCGGGTGACCGTATTTAGTGGTTTTTTGTATATTTTAGTTGCTGGATTCGACCGGTTCGATAGTTTTATTCGACAGTTCTGTATAAAAATGACATAGGTTTTGTCTGCATATTTTGTCTTTGTTTTTTATCTAATTAAGCGCATAATGTTCGTTTTATGCGAGGCAATGATCTCATACACTACTAACCCTACATTTATCGAGAACAAAGTACAAACGTCACAATGAGGTTGTATTTCTGAAGAGGTATAGATTCGAGGATCGTGTTTATCGATATTTTTGTACCTTTGTTTGTATTAAGTATAAAATTACCATTCCTAAGAGCTGCAGATTGTTCGGCTTGTTTAGTTATCCGCGAGTCGGTAGGGGTTCCACAATTACGAGTGCTTTTCTATTAGGTTTAAGACGTGTGTATTTTTAACTTTTTAGAATATTTAACTTATTTATTACGTGAACCTTTGTCGAATCATTTTCTTTGTAATAATTTAGTATTACTGTAGTTTATATTTAATATATTTGCTTTACGGTTTAAATTATTGCGATTGTTTTGTGCATGAGTGACGAAGCCTTCAATACTTTCGAACGGAGTGCCTGCAGTTTGGCTATAACAAAAGTGTTCGTTGATATTATTAAGAATCTGATTCCTATGTTATACCAAAATGTATTGTGACCTATTAATTTAATGAAAGTACTTTACATCACTTGTTCGTAACTAGCGGCAGTAGTTTTTTTTTTAATTAGACAACATACAGTAAAGTTATAAAATACAATTTTAGAATAGTGTTTGCAAGGAAAGTATCAATTCAGGCGCTTGGAAAGATTATAAAGTAGGCATTATTATTGAAAACGAATGAAAACATACTGAGGAATAGTTATTAATATATAATTAGAGTTAAGGAGAAAGTTTGTTTTAGAGATTAAACTATTGATATAGTTTATATTTTTTACGTGTACGTATTTATTGAATGGTAAATTTATTGGGACGAACGTGAAATTATATTATAGGTTAAAAGTTTTGGCAAACAAAACTTATAAAAACTAAGCAATAATAGACGTGTTGTCTATGTACATTGTAATTGTAGGAGTGAAAAAAATAAAACGAATGGTGCGAAATTTCGTCGGTCTTATGGTAATATTTTCGAGTTCGGTAACTATTGGATTGCCTAAAATTGTATTTGGATTTTTTGTATAGCATTGGTATAGCCCGCTCTTGCCGTCAATAGTCAGCCTTCAGTTCTCGACGCATGCGCGATACATATCAAAGCAATCACAGTATTTCTAAACAAATCATGACATGTATACTTCCGTTACATTATTTGTACAAGGGCAAACATATACACCAAATTCGTGTAATCTATTAATATAAAATTGTTGTCAAATCTGGGTGTTTTGTATGGAATGTATCATTTAGTCACACTAGAAGCCTGTGATATACTTATACATAAACTCACGAGTATGCTTGACTGCTTGTATGTATGTCTTACTTCGGTGTGATTGATTATGTCGGAACAGCATTTCAAACCAAAAACGACCAGTATTGTCAGTTTTTAACCAAAAATTTGTTTGTTTTATGTTATTTTTTGTAACTGGGTTTATTACCAATGTGCGTTTAAGATTAGGTTTAGGGTGCAAGTCGCCCGGTTTGTATTGTGTAACAATATTTTTATTGTCTTTGCCAAAACAAAAGAGTAATCGAATGTGTCATGTAAATAGAACTACCATTATTTATTAATACAATTAATTTAAAAAGCTTTATGTTTTATTTCGTGACCCTATCTTTCCCCATAACTCTAGTCAGTATGACATGCATGCCTGAACTTGTACACTGAACTTACTTATAAACGCCTCTCAACTTGAAAGCTGCCTAAACAAGCTTAAGATTCGCCCTTACCAAAAGGGGTGGCACTACTTTAAAGAGTGATTATCTTTTGACAGAAGTTAAGAGACGTTTATAGGTAAGGCCGAGTAATATTAAAAAAAAACGAGCGTGCCTTACATACACGTGTTCTTCCTCTTATCGTTTCACTAGTTATTTAAATCCAGTGTCGTGAGAGGATTAAAGTGTGCATCAGAGGCATCTTTCGTGCACTTAACACATGTCTTTAAACTTTTTAGATTCTACGACATGCCGGTTTCCTCACGATGTTTTTCTTCAACGTTTGAGAGTACTGGCATAGCACACATACATTTTTCGATCAGAAAAATCAGCTTTACAGTAGTCGCAAATGTGTAACATTTGACACCTTGGTAATAACATTTTTGCGTAAAATCCTAAATCAGTTTATATAACGGTGTTTATACCGGATTGTCAACTTTTATACTTTTATACAAACGCGCGCGCTCATTGATCAAATCAAATAGCGTGCGCTTCCCCGGCTTCCTATTACACACTTCCGTGAACACATTTATAGAGATTTTTGATAAAACGCTTTGATTTGGTAAATGTTATTTATAATTTAGGTATAAACATAAAAAATATGTACATTGGTTATAACAATAACAATATAACACAGATATTTGACTTGCAGAACATCTATACAATCACAAAACATCATATTACACTTATATGTTATTGCATATCACGAAAGCATTCTTACTCTTTCACTATTCCATAAGCAAGTTTGAGAAAATTATTGAACACCTACCAAAATTGTATGGTGTTATGCAGGGGTTAACTCGGACCCTTTTTATTTATAATCTATCTTATACGAAATGACAGCCTAATCAAGATCATCATAGAAGGAGAGGTAGAAGGAAAGAGAGGTAGAGGAAGGCCATGAATAACTGTATAAGCCAGATCAAAGATAAGGTTGATAACATGTTGTAAAAAGAGGTCAATGAGGCTGCTTTGGAGAGGAGCACATGGAGTAAGCTGCATCAACTACTCCAAAGCGTAGCTATGCAATCAATGATGATGAATGCTTTTTAATGATAATAGGTAAGAAATATAGAGAATGGTAAGTAGAGATCACTACACGGTCTTTTTATTCATATACTAATCTTGCAAATGCTTTCGTAAGATGCGGAGGAGACATTGCTTTCTTATGTACTAAGTAAATTCAATAAAAAAATAGTATATTACAATTTCAAAAATAGATTCTGTATCGAACTTTAAACCTTAGGTTCTTAGAAAACCTTCAGTTTAAATCTATGTTTTTGTATAAAACAATAAAAAATGGAATGCTCACATATACAAACTTCTATAGAATTAATTACAGTAGGCATTTATAAAAACCTACATCTATAAAACATTATAAAATGTTATATTATTTACCCTATACCCTATACTTTGTTACCCGATATTTTGTCTTCACTTAGCCTCCATTTTAATTTTAACTTTGTAGGTAACTAGGTAACTCCAAAAATAATCTTCCAAAAAGTTGAATACCTTATAAACATATACTTAGGTATATATACAAGCATCTGCTTGCGGCTCAACTTATACCTAGATATATAATGGATTATATACCAGGCTAGAGTGATTGAACCACAAATATACAAACATATTTTATAATATTAGTAAGATGGCTTTTTGGTAACATGACACTTATCGGTGAGAACTACAAGAATAGTGTTTTTTGGCACAAATTAGTACAGGTCTAGTCAATGGAGTCTTCCCATAGATTAAATTAGAAAAACCACTTTTGAACTAAATGATGATACATTTAGGTATGTTCTTATTTCTAATATACTAGCTGTGCCGTTCGCGACTTCGTCGGCGCGTTTTAAAAATAAAAATATATATCTAATTGTACCGACTGCAGCGCCATCTGCCGGGCTGATTTCTGAATCTAAACCATCTAGGGCGCCACCCAAACGCATACAAAAAAAATAATTCAAATCGGTCCAGCCGTTTAGGAGGAGTTCAGTGACATACACACGTACAGTAGAATTATATATATATAAAGATAAATACTCTATCAGCATTTGGTTTCCAAGCCAGAGCTTAGTTAGGGGCTAGATAGTGTTGTGTGGAGCATCCACCAACGAATATTTATTTTTTTCTTCTTCGTTAATTTCGTTTCGTTAAGTTCGTTGGCATGAGTCATGACAATGTTGCCAGTGTCAAGTGATTATATTGTTTATAGTATGCCGCAAAGCCGTATCTTGTCGTTGTCATTTGTTTTTTCATATAAAATGGTGTCTTTCATATAAAATAACTATTGATTATTTTTACTCG
Organism: Lampropteryx suffumata; assembly: GCA_948098915.1. NCBI lineage: Eukaryota > Metazoa > Arthropoda > Insecta > Lepidoptera > Geometridae > Lampropteryx > Lampropteryx suffumata. Next base: position 17,678,881 of record OX402547.1, read on the forward strand.
AATCAAAAGGTAACACAAAACTTTTATACCAATTATTCACACCCGAGTCAATAACTCTAGCTCTATTTAAATAAAAACACCAGAATTACTAATAAAACCGGAAATAACTTGAGGAAAATAAATAATATAAGAACGCAATGTTTGCTTCGCAATGTTTATTCGCTAATAGTTTAATTGCGTCAATAAATAAATAAATGGATTATTTATTGGAATTCCTGCTCTAACTTTTGACAACTTGACTTTACAGAACAATTACTGAGTAAATAGCGCAGACGCAAGATTGCATGGAACTCTCCATTGACTATTGCTGTACAGAGAATTGAGACCATCATAACAGCAAATTCTCAATTACTTAGATTAACTAGGCCAATTCTGAGTCACATTATTATTAATTTATGTAAGTATATAGAAAAGTAATTTAATGACTACCCAAACCGATTTAATTCGTTCATTTGTGCAAGAACTCTATAAGTTATGGCTTCGCATCTACAGATGATGATTTATCAATTGTAACTTACATACTTACATAACGCTTTGGTGCCTGGGACAGTTTTTCGACCTTTTAAATTTATAATATGTATGTAGTAAAATAAAAAAGTATATAAGTAGTATATCAGTTAATGTGGTACCCATAACACAAGCTCTGCTTACTTTGGGGCCTGATGCTGTGAGAAATGTCCGGTATTATTATTATATCGTTTTTCGTTTTGTAGAGTAGACCCTCATGTGTAAAATCAATCTAAAATACTTGTATGTGTGAGTATTTATGTTGTGTTTCTTACTCTCTAAGATAAGTCTACCCATGATGTTGTTGCATAGCTACAATGATGTTATTGAGCGCAGTGCGTGCGTCACAGTTCGGGAAACTATCTAGAACTGCACATGCGCGTTGGATGTGCTCCTGTTGTAGTTGTTTCGTCTGCTCTATTCCGTCTCCCTCTAACACTGCTTCGTATAGCTGAAATGGAAAATACACCGTGAAATTTACGTCTTCAATATTGATCCTATTACCTATTGACCACACAGTAGAATCAGATCAAACAGAAACCAATTATACATCTAGGTTTCGACTAAAAAAAGTAAATAAGTCCTTTATGGTGCGCTTCTATAAATGCAATGAAAATGCAACTAAACTACCTATTAAGAAATGTAAAGCTTACATAAAGGGTAGGGTCTTGAAGAATGCGTATTATAATATAAATGACTATATTATTGATAAGAATGCATGGCGCTCTGCCCTCAGACAGTTAACCGACACATTTGAAATGTATATCTCACTTGTATTAACTTATCGTAGTTGAGGTAAAAAAGCGCTAAGACCAAGACAAGTTTCTTGCCAGTTCTTCTCGGACTTGGGTTAGGATGAATTGGCACCTAAATTCACCTAGTATGTAAGACGTTACAAAGTGATCCTTGTGATTGAATTGAATAAACATATTTCTGACTTTGACTTTGACTTTGAGTATTAAACGGAATAAGTCTTGGTCTCCTTAATTAACTCTGGTGAGAACTGAGCTACTTCTATCGCTTCTAGTGAGTACTTAGCCAACTCTTGTCCTTGATTGTCAGCCAAGACTTCTGTCAGTTCTTGGTTTTGATAACGATTCCAATAAACTACCAGTAATGTTTATTTGGGTTTGAAAGCAACGCCTCCTCCAACGCAAATTGACTGAGCTCACTCTTACCTTGCGAACGTTTTATGTCATAGATATGGAGTTAATTCTCGCCCTGCAAATGCTTTGAGTAATAATAACGTCGACGGGGTTTGAGTTAGATCAGTTTTTATTAATAAACTTACAACACTTTTTTTATCACCTAGCCCCAAACGCATTAGAATATCTTGTGACTAGATGGCTGATTGAATATTTATAAATGTTTAAATACATACTTGAGATACATTATAACACCCAGACACAGAATAAACACCTATGTTCATCACACAGATGTTTGTCCTGGGAGGGAATCGAACCCTCAACCTACAGCAGAAGGCAGAGCTACCAACCAACCAACTGAACTAACGTCCGCCACACTTAAAGTAATAGATATAAGTAATTGGAGCAGGAGCTTTATTTAGTTAATTTTAGTTCCATAATATCCATACTAACATTATGAATTCAAATATATTCCAGTCTGTGTATGTTTGTTACATTTTCATGGAAAACGGCTGAACGGATTTTAATAAAATTTGGTGTTAAGACAGATTGTATCTATGTGGAAACCACACGAAGCCTCGGGCAGAAGCTTGTATATTTACTCACAGCATGATAGTTAACTAGTTGCACGCTAGTACGTCCAGCTTCGATGTATTCATACAACTCAGGTCTGGCTTCTAGAGTAAAGGCTAGTGGCGCCCCCACGAGTGAGAACTGACTCGGTTCAGGTCCTGTGAAAGCTTCCAGGTCGAGGAATGCTTGCCAGGCTAGTGCTAAGTGACAGCCGAATAGATAACCCTGGAACGAGGAAAAAAAGTATTTTTGAAACTATTTGTTCTACTGGAAACTTGAAACTGTTTTATCGAACAAATAAGAGTTAACGTTCGAACATCTTCTTCGCTAATCGCATGTGTCATAGTGATGACTATTTTGCCAATGTTTAAGTCAGATTGTTTATAGTAAGACGTCACAAAGTCGTATTTTAGTCGTTCGCCAATTGTCATTTTATATAAAATGGTGATATAAAAATTGGTGGGTATTGCATGCAACACCATCTAGCCCCAAACTAAGCATAGCTTGGTGACCAGTAGGGCGATTATGGAACTCTTGATACAATCAATGTCTATCAGCTTCGATTAGCAATCGGCATCAATGTCTATCGATTTCGATTAGCAATAGGCATTATTTCAATCAATCATATACGATGTATTTAAATGCTTAGTACGCTAAACACGGTTCCTTCCACAATCGTACTTTGTAAATTGGTCGAGTTATAGTTTGACACCAACTTCACATTGCAACTAGCGATAGAAGCCGATAGAAATCGCAGCGATCCGTAATACCAATTCATCAATAGTAACTGAAAGCTATTAGTATCAATGTTTTTATAGTATCAAAGTTGCATAATCGCCCAATGACTGATAGAATACTTATATATTTTAACATACTTATGATACTTTATAACACCCTGACACAGAACAAATACCTATGTTCTGAGCTGACGGGCCAGTTAAATAGATTGTATCTTGAGGACGTACAGGATAGTGGGTAAAAAGTAAGTATGTACCTGTGTATGTAAAGCCGGGGCATGTCCAGCTAATTTAAGAGCAGCGGAGCAGGATTTGCCGAGAAGAGCTCCTGCGGCCAACACGTGACGCGCCGCCCATTCACGTCTCGCGCTGCCCAGCACTCCACACATCGGCAGTGGCTCCAGGATACAATCCCACTCTGGACATAAGATGAGAAGGACTTTGAAGGTTTTTTACATAATAATAGAAGGCAAAGAAAGAAAAATAGTTTAATTCAATAAAAAAACATGAACCGGTTTAAATAGTCTTCTTATATACTAGGTGAATCAAAATGCAGGTTTCTCCTATTCCGAGTTGAAGAAGGATCCGGCAAGAATCTCGTGGTCGCTTTTTAGAATATACTTGCTAATTTTCCCAAATTTTTTTGTCATCTAAATAATCTGTATTTTATCTTAATAAGTATTTTATAATATGCTTAATGAGATCGTTTTTTTTTAATTACGTTCATACATTTTCCAAAAGACAAATTTAGCACGTCGCTTGGGACTTTGTTATAAAGCATACACATTGCCTTTGCACATTCCTCATTGCCATATTGTAGTATAAAAGATTTACTAACTTTAGCGAGCCTAACTATAAGATGGTAAGCGGTTTCCGTCGCCAATAGACATCTGCAACTGCAACACAAGAAGCATTGCTGATGCATTGCCTGACTTTACATTTTACTTAAAGCAGTTTATGTTAGTCGGAAAAACCTGAGCAGGAAGACGATTCCACAAACTGCACGTATTGGGTGAAAGATCCCGTAAATCGAGAAGTGCGAGATACCTACTTGTCAATGAGGTGTGGATGCTTTATTTCGATGTTGCGAGGTCTGATGGAACCACGATACATGTATGAGGTCAAACAGTTCCTGAGAGACTCCATTGTTGTATAGGGTAAAAGCCGGATAGTTGACCCACTTTTCGAAACAGCTTATTTATGTAAAAATATTAACTTGCTGAAAATTATTCAGTATGTATCTCAAAACATGGGTCTTTTATCTTCTATAATAGCCTATTTTTGTGTACATAATTAACAATGGTTTTGAATAAATACAGATTTTTTCACCTCTAAGAAAAGGGATAGTTGCCTACTACGGCGGATAGTAGCCTAGCGTGAAAAATGCTTCGGGGGATACTTGCCTCGTGTGGGGATACTAACCACGGTATGATTTTTATTTTGGATAGAAATAAATTTATATCAATTAAAAAAATCTTAATTATTTATTTAACAGTCTTTATAATTTACCGAGATATTAAGTACAATTTAAAATATGAATTAACATTAAATTTAAATATTGTTTTCAGTTTTAATTATTTAATTTATAAAAATATTGTTCAAACTTTAAAGTTATGTAAGTTATTATAAAATATTAGCATTTATCTTAAGAATATTAGCATCTACCTTAAGACTTTTTTTTATCTCAATTCTTCCAAGGCAACAGAAGATAGCACATCTTCTGTTCAATTGATGTTGCGTGGCAACACGTCTGGTTTTCGCATGTATTTGCGAGGTATTTTGCTCTTCCACCATGGTATAGATGAGAACAGTACTCCACGTGCGGCCGAACCTGTGCTCTGTAAAGCAACAGGCGTTGAGCCGGCGTAAAACATCGCACGCAGAACATGTTATCATTTCACCCGAAAACAATACCTCTCTGGTGATATGATGAAGATACAGCATGAGATAATTATCTTACATTTTCAGCATAAGCAGCCAATATCTCTGATCGAAATGGCAAAGCATTCATGGTGTAAGCTAGGCATATCAGCGTTTTAGTCATGAACATTTTATCTGCCTTATCTACAAGAGATCGATAAAGCTCTAGTGAGGTGTTAATTGACTGGTCATTCAGCTCAGTTGGTAGTATATCTGCCTTTTGCGCTGTACTTTCTGGGTTTGATTGGTATTAAATAAATAAATATTGTTGGATACATATAATATTATACATAGAAACACCCAGACCGAGATAAATACTTGCAGTTACGATACTTTATAGCACCCAGACACGGGACAAACCTATGTTCATCGCACAAATGTTTGCTTAGGGATTAAACATTTTCTGGATGGGGATTGAACGAAAGTGTCGAAAGTGTCTCTGTCTGCCTGTATGTTTTAACATCTTTTTACGGCAAACCGGCAGAACGGATCTCGATAAAGTTTAGCAAGGAGATAGATTATATATTGGATTATATAAACAACTTTTTTTTATCAGTACCACGCGTGCGAAACCGCGGGCAGCAGCTAGTAATACATAAATTGTAACAAAGAAACCCATACAATGAGGACACATTCCTCGCTGACCAGCGACCATTAAAATCCGTCTCTGTTTCGAACTGGCGACATGTTACGAATATAAAGTGGCTGATTAACTAGATTTGACGTCTGTGTCTAGAGCTGACGATTGCTGGGAAGCTATTGTATTACGATTACGCTCATTGTGTCCCACTGTTTGGCAAAGGCCTTCCCTTGATCTCTCCAGTAATCTCGGTTTTAAGCTAATTGGACCCATGTCTGTCAAAGGTGTTGAGATCATCACGCCATCTTTTTTTGGGTGTGCCACGGCGCCGTCTCGCTGTCCCAGGGTATTGTATTGATTTGATAAGTTATCTTAGTTCAATTACTAAAACATTCGTATGGGCCAGTGGGAAACAGAAAAGTGTATGTGCGCTCGAACAGTGAAAGAAAACATCGTGAAACAACCGACACGTCGTAAATCCTATAAAGTTTGAAGACATGTGCCAAGGGCACGAAAAGAGCCTCTGATGCGCACTTTAATCCTTTCGCCACACTAGTTCGAAATAACTAGTGACACGATAAGAAGAAGAATTGGGCTACTCTAGTGGTGGAGTTAATAGGCTCCCCAAAAGCCTCGGTCAGGGTATAACAAGGCCGGGACCGACAGCGTAACGTGCTCTCCGAAGCACGGAACGCTCAGATGAAAATGCAACTACGACTTCCAAAGATATAGACCTCGCAAAGCATTGCTTTGCTTTGCTATGTTATGTCCGTCAACGTTGTTCAAGCCGGGACCGATAAATGAACGTTGACCGATGATAACCTTCAAATCACGGAAGCGCTTTGTTGTGTATGCTAAAGCGATCCTTACAAGAAACCTCTGATAGCTACTCAAACTGAACTTACCTACCTATTAACTTGAAATTATAAATAACTAGCCACATATCCACCTAGGACCTAGTCTATTAGTGACAACCGTATAAACATTAATTTATTCGATTTCAAGTTTATCGCATAGGAGACTTTGTTTTATAATATACTACTGCTGCCCGCGGCTTCGCGCGCGTGGTGCCTATATAAAAGTAGCCTTCTCCAAGGTCCCATCTCTATACCAAAATTCATCAACGTTTCGTCCAGCGTTTCTCTGCAGTACTCTTACTGAATCTGTGGCTCGGTCGACGCGGTGGTACACAGTTCTATTAACAGTTACTGCGTGGGTCCTATTGCCTTCGAAGTTACCGCTCATTTCTTCATCGAATTGAAAATGACGATTAAGATCACTTGCAATGGCTGTCGCGCATCCATCATGACCAAGCATTATCTGAGCTGCTGTTTATGTGCGCATATGTACGATCTTGTATGTGCTAATGTTACTGAAAATCGCTTTTTAAAGAATATGAATAAAGAAGCTAAGAGTTCCTGGAAATGTCCAGAATGTGTAAATAAGATGCCGAAAGCTAGCAACATAAACACGCCTGTTGGAACCGCGCATGGCTCTGGCTTTCGTCTAAACCTGAGGCAGGATAGTCCCACAGCAACATATAGTGACTCTGAAAACATTAATATTCAACGTGGCGGCAGCGTTAATAATACCAGACGTGGCCTAGACGATTCATACACTGAAGATACTTACTATTTAGATAACATGAGAACAGTAGTACGGGATGAACTAGAACGCGTAATGGATGAGCGCTTGTCATACCTTATATCCAAGATCACGGAGCAGGTCATTCTACCTATTTCTAAAGAGATGGCTGACCTCACTAGCAGAGTGATTGTTCTGGAGAATAAACTTGAAATGTTTCACAAAACTCAATCTTTCAATGAAGTACCAACGTGTAAAACACGAGATCACATGAAACGCTCTTCTCGATCATCTCCGATACCACCGATGAGTGATTCGACCGTTCTTGATGTGGCTGGCCGAAACCTTGAAACCAAGAAGGTTAGTCTGACTGAAATCTCCCAATGACTGAAGAGCTCAAGGATAACATCCCAGGGAATGAGACCTCTGTTTCTGCATGGACTGAAGTGGCAAGAAAACGTCCCCGCAGTACTCTGGCGGGAGTGGTGAGAGGGGCAGCCGCACCGGGCTCAACAATGTTGGAGGCAGCTGAGCGGCGCAGGTATCTCAACCTTTACTACCTTAAAGTCGGCAGCACGGAAGCTGAAGTAAGTAGTCACTTAAATACTATTTGTGGAGGTGATTCCTGTAAGGTTTAAATACTCAAGTCACGCGGAAATTATGCGTCGTTTAGGCGTTAAAACTTAACAAACAAAATAATTTCGAGAATTACTATCTCGTGGTACAGTTCATTCAATCACGCACGCGGATGAATTTTTGAACTATGAATCTTATATAACTAACTGTCATCTCACCGGTCTTCGTGAAATGAAAGAACCATCTGTATTTTAGTAAGTACTTAGCTCAGAATAGCAAATATTACATCTGTAGGTTGTATTAGCTTTCTCTTCGTGTGCCGTCATCTTTGCCGATTTCTTTCATTCCGTTAGTGTGATCTTTGTGTGTTGATTAAGCTCCATCTAAATCGTCATATCTTTCTACTAGTTCGTGACTTCGTCAGCATTATTTTTAAAAGGAATTGTAGCTTAAGTCCTTACCCAGGATGCAATTTATTTCCTTGCCAAATTTTATTGATAAGTTTCAAACCGACCCATTAAGAAGTTTCCATAAAAACATTCACACCCCCATTCAAACATTTTACTCCTTTATGAAAGTTATTTTGAAAAAACCTTAAACACGTGTCCATTTAATTTGCATTTTAAGTATCCAAACCAAGTTTCTAAGAAATCACACCACCCGTTAAAAAGTTCCCGTAAAAACATTGATACCCCGTTTTACCTCTTTGTTAGGGTTATTTTGAAAAATCCTGAAGACGTGTCCATTTATTTTGCATTATATTTATTCATATAAAGTTTCAAGCAAATTACAGACCGCGTTAAAAAGTTTCATACATTCGTTTTCACCGCTTTTCATTCTCTTAGGGGTTGAATTTCAAAAAGTCCCGCCTTAGTGGGTGGTTTTGCTGTAAATGGAAGCTCCCTTCCAAATTTCAGCTTTCTAGCTTCAGTGGTTCCGGCTCGGCGATGGTGAATCAGTCAGTCAGTCAGTCAGTCAGGTTAAGCTGCAATTGGTATAGATTGATAGGCAGGCTAGCCAAACTTTACACTTTAGGTACAAAGTTACAAGTACATTGGAGCACCCAACGGGCAAATTCTTAGAGAAGTCCCAGACGTGATTAAGTTACGTGATAGAAAGAGACGCTCAATGTAGTTAAATATAATGTTAGGCGCTAAGCGCTTGCGCGAGCTGAATTGCGCTTTGTTGCGTTGTAGCAGGAGTTGTTATTTATAAAAATGTTTACGTGAAGTCAGCTTTAAGTACTTGCACTAATATGTATTCTGTTCTTAGGAAAAAATACCTTTCGTATTTCGTATTCTGCAACCACACTACCAACGAGTGATTTCGCTTCTAACTTGATGAAAAACTAACTCGCTGCAAAATTACTAGACTAGAATTCCAATAACTAGAATGTTATTGAAATAGGAAGCATGCAGTTCCAAATAAACTTGTTTTACTGTAGTCGCAGTGCCTTCTGCGCTTGTTGAGGGTTAAGGGTACAATTCCTCTCTAGGAAAAATATTTTTGTGACGATCATTTGACGACGTTTATTCTGTGTTCGAGTGTTCTAAGTGTTATAAGTATGTATTTACTGATAAATAAGTAACTGATCTATAAATTAAATAAATAAATAATTCCTGACATTTCACACAGCATCATCTGGCCCCAAAGTAATCAAAGCTTGTGTTATGAGTACCTACCACATGACTGATATACTACTTATATACTTTTTTTTTTGTAAATACATACATTTTATACATAGAAACACCCAGAATGAACCAAATACTTGTAGATCATACAAACATTTGTCCCGCGCCGGGAATCAAACCCGCAACCTTATGCGCCTCAGGCGGGCCTTAGCCCACTGCGCTACAGTCGGTCAAACTATAATTAGTTTGGGGGGTAGATGATGCTGTGTGGAACAGGTCACCAATAGTTATTATTTATTTGATTTCTAAAAAGTATCCTACTATCTCATTACGAAATTTCATTAAAATAAGTTCAGTGATCTATCCGTGAAGATATAACAAAGAAACAGACAAAGTCATTTTCGAATTTACAAAATTATGTGTACCTATATAATAAGGATTAACATGCTATTTTATGTGATCATCGTCTTAAATAGATATTAGTACAAGAACAACAACATTATATCCTACGAATTTGAATAGAATGGCATCTTTTATTTGCCTATTATAATTAAACATAGGATGTTTGCCCGCGTAGATAGTATTTGCATACACATACCTACAAAACATAAAACTGCCCGTAGCCAAGGACAAAGTAACACAAATGGTGTCTCAGGGGCCTCATTATCTATTCTAGAGTGTTCTTTAATCTAAATCAGCTTTCATTAATTAACATAACAACAAAATCTACGAAATGAATTCAATTGAAAAACTGACACATTTTGTGACATATTTGACGCATGCGCAGTTGAGTGATTGAGTTATTGAGTGAGCCAGATCATTTGGAGATTCTTCGTCTGTCATTTCATGGAGTAACATAGCTCTGCTAATTTAATATGTTTTACCCTTTTTATCGCATGTTTTATTCAGTAATCTTGGCGGAATTTTAATGAATAAATTGTGACTACAGGACGGGTATGGATAATTGAATTATATGTGTATTGTGGTACAATGTGATTTGAACGACGAGGAATCCCAAGAAAATTCTAGACGCCATTCCGCGTGACGTCTAGAACTGACAATTGACCATCGACTAAGACTCTAATAACAAACAAACTGACTATAAACTACAAACACTTGACACTGGCAAAATTGACATTAGTATGTCACAGGTAATTAACAAAGAAGAAAATGAAGAAGAGTGAGCCATTTGAATTTTGATACATAACTGTCATTCAGATGAATAGCCGATATGAATAGAATAGAATGCTCTCTATGGAGCCATTTTGTGTTTTATAATGTATATATATTGTAATTTATTGTAATGTAATGTATATATATGTATTTATATTCATATTGTGATTCATACAATGTGGCATTTTTAGACCAGGGGGTCTAAGGGTGTTCTGGTTTGTTCCCTGTTCCTAAGGTTGCTTTATATACTATCTACTAATACGGGATACGAGAGGCATTGCCATGCCCAGTTGAATGCCAATGCTAATACGCTGGGCCAGATAGGAGCTAGCTCTTGAGTCATTAGATATTTCTAGAAGTCTTGAATTATTAGAATGAAGTTTCAGAATTCAGGCCTGAGCAAATATCCTGGTAAAATTAGAACTTGAGTGTTGATAACAGAATACAACGCTTTGTAAAAACTTTTTGCGGAAAAAAGTTTAAGCGACTAGTCATTATAAATTATGTTGTGCAAGCTTTCAAACTTCTTAAATTCCAAGTCCCGTGAATTTTAAATGTTATGCAAACGAGTGCAGATATTTCACCCTGATTTGGGTAAAACCAGTATTATATTGCTGGTTTTAGATTCACGATTTGGCAGTATAAAAACGAACAGAAAAAACATAGACAAAGCTCACCGTTATAGCTTTATCAATTTCGTTTTAGTAAATAGGGTACTTAAGAAGGATTATATAAAAAACCCTGGATCAGGGAGAGTTACTCGCCTGATTCTTCTCGAACTTATCATCATATCAGCCACTGCTGAACATAGGCCTTCCCAAAAGATTTTCAGGAAGAACGATTTTGAGCCCTCTCCATCCACCGATTTCCCGCGATCTTTACAATGTCATCAGTCCATCCATAGTCCTACGCTTGGTTTCCTGTCCTTGGTCGCCAACATTCGTTCGAGAACTTTTATTCCCCAACGGTTATTAGTTCTGCGAGCTATATGGCCTGCCCATTTCCACTTTGACTTTCAAATTTTTAGTGCTACGTCGGTGACTTTGGTTCTTCTATGGACTTGCTCGTTGCGGACTTTATCACGTAAAACACCCAACATACCCTTGTACTTAACTTGAGAGAAATTGAAAAGTAAATTCATCGCATGTATCTAAATTTAAAGTGTTCCTTGTGATCCTTGTGATATTAAATTGTTTTTTATTGAAAACTTATTTTCCATTTGACCTATTTATTTAGACCTATTAATGTGCCAAGTGCAAGAAAGGGGCATTTAAGACGCACCTTTTACCACACTGGTTAAAAACTGGTTTGCAATAATCAGTGTCAGAATAAGAAGACCTAGTTTAATATGTAAGGTACCAAAGTCAAAGTCAAAGTCAAAAGATGATTTATTCAATACAATCACAAGGATCACTTTGAAACGTCTTACATACTAGGTGAATTTAGGTGCCAATTCATCCTAACCCAAGCTCGAGAAGAATTGTCAAGAAACTCGTCTTGGTCCTAGCGCTTTTTTATATGATCCATCTTATAACTACCTTAACTACGAAATACAAATACAAGAGAGTTTATACATTTCAAGTGTGTCGGTTAACTGTCTGACGGCAGAGCGACATGAGGCCATGCATTCTTATCAATAATATAGTCATCTATATTATAATAAGCTTTCTTCAAAAGACTACCTTTAATGTATGCTTTAAATTTCTTAATAGGTAGTTTAGTAGCATTTTCAGGAAGCTTATTATAGAAGCGCACCGTGTTCCCCATAAATGACTTATTAACTTTTTCTAGTCGAAACCTAGGGATGTATAACTACATATACACTATAACTATACCTGTAGCAGCTTCCCGTTGTTCCTCCGGCAGTGGCCTCGACGGAAGAGGGTTGTTCTGCATATCCCTTTCTCCGAGAAACTCTGCTTCAGCCAAGTCACGGACGGCTGAAGACATCAGCTCTACCAACTCTTGATTCCTGAAAGAGTTTACCAGTAAATAGAAGGAATGCCGGCGATGGTTAGATGAGTCGACGATAGTCGCGGGTCGCGGATGGATAAGATTAGCACAGAATCGCGGCGGATGTTACAATCTCAAGGACGCTTAAGCAGTGGGAGAAGTCAGGCAGTAGATGATGATCAGAAAAAAGTCAAAATTCTAACACAAACATACATTAAACTTATATGACATAACCATTGCTGCCAGTATGAGGAGACGTCTCAAGTCATCAACATATCATTTGAGAGGCCTTTGCCGGTATGCGAGTACATATTGATCTAATGACCTGGTTTCTCAAGGATCTCAGCTATTTCGAGATTTTGTGGCATAAACCTCACACTGTTTTCACGTTTTCGTAAGTCAAATAACAATGAATTTGAGATGATCCATAAGAAACCAGGTCATCAGGAAGTCTGACGACAAAGACCCCAATGCCAATTTGATGATTCTTGAGTATTATCTGCAGACTTCCAGCATCGGTCATATCATCGATCCATCAATATGAGTTTTGATCGTATATTTTTATTTATTTATTTATTGGGAAAAACAAATAAAATAATGAAAATAATAAACAACGATCGCTAAAATATTACACAATCCAGTGAAGTTTCCACTATTAAGTAAATAGTGATGATACATACGATACATACACCTAAATTCAACTAGTATGTAAGACGTTTCAAAGTGATCCTTGTGATTGTATTAAATAAAGTATCTTTTGACTTTGACTTTGATGAGACATTCTGAAGGAAAGAAATAAAGTTAGTACCTGTATGTTAGTATGTACATATATTACTTACTCTATTACTTTTAACTCTAACTAAATATATACCTAATTATTATTTTTAAACAAAAAACTGGTTTAAACATTAGACAAATTATTTAAAGCTGGCATTTATTCGCTAATGGTGAGTTAACATTTGGAAAGAAAGAGGTCAGAAAATATCAAATAGAAGATAATTCATTATTAAAGTTTATAGAACGGTTAATAAGTGTTGAAAGCGTAATTTGTACGTATTATACTAGGCTAGGATATGTAGCTCATTCTAGAATGTCGACATTTTAACTTACCTAATAAATAAGGACTGTCAATGTGGCCATTAACAATCTAATACAAAAAACACTTCAACCGTCCTTTTATTTAATGAAGTTAATGATTCGGGCATTTAACCTTGTAATAGTCACAACAGCATCCTGCAATCGGAAAGGTACTCGTCGCCGATGTGGGCAAGGCTGGTACGCAGAGTGATCCCAGAAAACTACTCGGTAGTTGTGAACCAGCATGCAGCGTCTCCTTTTTTTTTACTAGCGACCCGCCCCGGCTTCGCACGGGTGCAATGCTGATACTAAACATACTACAGAATATTTAATGTGAATATAGAAAACTCTAAAACTATAAGTGTTTCTCTACTATATTATACATGTATTATACATATAAACCTTCCACTTGAATCACTCTATCTATTAAAAAAACCGCATCACAATCCGTTGCGTAGTTTTAAAGATCTAAACATACTATAGGGACAGACTGACAGCGGGAAGCGACTTTGTTTTATACTATGTAGTGATTATTTCAATGTCTTACTAATTACTAACTCCCTTTTGTTCTATGTATGTATATGTGCTACTAACCTGTATGGATCTAAAAATTATAAGTCAACAAAAATTTTATTCAATAAATTAATGAAATAATTAAAAATAATTGCCATGTAATTAATGTACCTACATGTTTTTTACTTTATACTAATTGCGGATACACTGTCAGCGAAACAAACTCGTTAGTGGTCGCAGCTAAAATGCATGCTACTTCACCCAGAATAGTGTGCGGTACACTTATAGAAGGATAGACGTGGACGAAAGTCGAAGAACAGTGAGGAGCAGTAAGAAGATATTATGATTATAATTTCTTATCATTAAATTATATTTCTACATAAAACAACCGCGTCAAAATAATAAACAGACTTTTGGCTGGTGCTCATGACAAAAACACTAAATTTATCTATTCAAAGATATTTTATATAGCTCTTGAATATACAAACCATGCTTCTATTGTTTACGTACTCCGTATGTTATATATTTACGCCCAAAATTGCAAAAATCAATGTAAAAATACTATTTTTTTGATTCGATTATATTTCAAACTTATATTCTTTTACGATTTGGAAGCATAGATTTTGACGAGACAAATTGATATCACTCCTATATTTGGTTGTTCAACATCGTCCTTTGACGTTTGTCAAATGTTGGGTGATCATCCTTTGACGTTTGTATGGAAAGATAATCGACTAGTTTACTCATAAAACGTAAAATGTTAGTGGGCGCACTCCATTAGTACGTAGGGATGTCCCTACGTACTTATGGAGTGCACTTACACTTAGATTACTAGGGGACATCCTCTAGTACATAGAACTGGAGCTAAAAGTATATTTTATCATTTCTTACTATCCTATTTTTAACCGATTTCAAAAAAAGGAAGAGGTTCTCAATTCGATTGTATATTTTTTGTTACCTTATATCTCCGTCATTTATGAACTAATTAAAAAAAGTATTTTTTAATATGAGAACGAAAAAGCGTAAAATAATAACATTTTAAATCGAATTAAAAAAAAAAGGAGGATATTCTCATTCAGTGGTTTTTTTATATTCAATTAAGTCGGTTTTCTATTTAGTTTTTAAACGTAATTATATTTTTTTATACTTACTGGTATCTACATAAGTACGAGTATACATTTCAATAGCTACTGCCTGCAACTTCGCGTGTCACCTACATTAATGTAGTAGCAATAAATGATATTCCACGCTACATCTATACCAAGATTCATTCAAATCAAACGATGTGATTGAACACAAAAATAAATACAAACTCAAATATACACACAAACTCAAATATACACACAAACTCAAATATACACACAAACTCAAATATACACACAAACTCAAATAAACACACAAACTGTAGCATTTATATTATTAGTAGTATTTAAAGAACAAAAGATCTGTTAAATACCTAGTTATGAATGCTAACAACGAACATCTAAATGCCGATTTGCACGTAAATAGATAATTGCAAAATTAATAGGCGATTCGCGTGGTTTAGCAATGATTACATAGGTACTAGTATATGTACCTACTTTATATGTATTTATTTCTAAGGATTACGTGATTCTTAATAGTAATCTTCTGTAAATGAAAAATAATGTACCAGTTAGCAAATTTTTATAACGTCGCGTCGTCTATGTATGGCTTGATTATCGACTGTGTTGGCCAAAGTCATGGAACACATGATCGAACATCGATTGTAATGGTTTGTGGAAAGTGAAAACATTCTAGCGAAATCTCAATATGGGTTTAGAAAGGGCATGCGCTAACATTTTAGTTTCTGATATTCAAAGTATGCACAAGATACAATTCAACTGCATAGAAATGCGTTTGAAGTAGAGTTGAACAGTTGGTTAGTAAAAATTGGTGAACAACTCACACAACACCTAGCCCCAAACTAAACATAGTTTGTATTATGGTGATTAGATGACTGATAGATTACTTATATTTTTTTAAATTCATACTTATGATACATTAACACACAGACACAAAACAACCACCTATGTTTATCCTGGGAGGGAATCGAACCCTCAACCTACAGCGCAGAAGGCAGAGCTACTACCAACAGACCTGACAGGCCTGTCTGTTCGAGACCTGGCCACTCCTAATCCTTACTGATTTCGGAAGCCTTCAATGTGCGTGGTCCGACACACGCTTGGCTAATTGACTATCTACGTACCACGCCGGTAAACCCGCAATCAGAAGCTGATGTTTATTAAGACCAGGAGTCAAGTAGCACGTAGGCGAGAGCATGGTGTGACACATTTCGTCGAGTGAAAGCCGTAAGCTGAGCAGAATCCAAAACAGGTCTTTATTTATCCACTGAATAAATATTAAAACAAGCTATTATTTTCGAAGTTTACCTACAAACACACATTACTTTCACACACGAGTGACGTTTACAACCTGCTCTACGGTAATATTCTTTATTATGGTAGGATAAGGTTAATAATGCTGTGGGGAAATGTTACCAAATCAGGTGTACAATAGTCGGAACCGGTTGGGATGTTGCGAACTCGCATAACGATGCTATCGATAAGTGATTATACAGCAGGAAATGTTAACATAATCACATAATGCATGCAGTTTATTTCAAACTAGGTTCTACTCGCGGCTTTGCACGCGTGGTATCTACATAAATAGCTTAAATGCAATTCCAAGTGACATTTAACACCTGCATCAAGTTTCATTTAAATCGGGTCTTAACGTTTTTCTTTATGATCATTCTAGACGAAAGGATCATACAGAAAAACGCTAGGAAACGCATATCTTTGAAAATGAGATTAACGAAACTTCAGTGTGGTGCTAATTAAACAAATTGAAGCACATGCTTCTTATGACTGTTCCCACAGCAAATGGAAAAAAAAAATTTTTTTAACCGTTATTTAGTGGCTATCTCGTATAATAATTGACTAAATAATAGTTATAAAAGATATATAAAATAATAATATTTTGCCCCTACTTGTTTCAAATTGTTCGTTATTTAATCAACTTTAAATCTATCTATATATTTGTCAAATACCACTCATTCATCACGAAATTTCAGAAAGCACCGAACGGATTGGAATGAAATATGGTATACAGCTTCCTCTAGGGTCGTAGGTGCTCGCTCAGAAAGGTTTTCAGAAAAAATTTACTCGGGATCATAGTCAAACCGCGAAAACCGCCATTATGCTTTGTAATTTTTCCGAAAAATTCATTCGTTCAATTATTATCTTGCTACTTTTTATCTACCACGCGGGCTAAGCCGCGGGAAACAGCTACTTTAATTATAAAATAATGTCTATTATTCAATAATCATCATCATCTTCTAAAGTTGACGTCGTTTTAACATGCAGCTTGCACTGATAGGCGGTAAATAAGCTATTTAAAACATAACCAGTTAAACATTTTTCAGAATTCTTCATTCCTTCAAATAAAAAATGAGATTCAGAATTTCTTCTGATAAAAAATCGTGATTTGAGCTGCGTGAATAAGGGAATTGCTCTTAAGGGAATGGTCAGTTAGCATTCTACAAGCAACACACACTACGCTTCTTTTAATAGCAAGTCTACCGAGGGAATGGTAAGTATAGACATTGCAAACCGGTCAGTTAGTTGTCAGAAGGCAAAGCAACATTCGAACGCTAACAGATAGCTAACAGATCAACAATGTTAAGCAAACTTCTGCGAAGTTAGTCCATGGACAAATGCATTTTCATCTGAGGGCACATTTAGCTATCAAAGACAAAGTCAAAGTCAAAACATACATTATTCAATAAAATCACAAAGACCACTTTGATTCGTCTTCTTACATGCTAGTGAATCTAAGTGCCGTTCCCTCCTAACCCCAGTTCAAGAAGAATCCGCCAAGAAACTCGTCTGGTCTTAACACTTTTTTGTATGATCCTTGGTTTTTAAATTTGCCAATCGACAAATATAACACGTCGCTTGTTACATGGGACCTTGTTATAGAGGCGTTCCCTTTGCCCTATACAAGATTTATTAACTTTAGCGAGCCTAACTGTGGGAAAAACGAGTTTATCTTCAGTTTTTGTATTAATACTATGATTATCGCTTATTTTTTCGGAACAAATGATCATTTTTGTGAACATTAAATTTTCGTATATATACTGACAAGGCACTGTTATGGTATTTATTTCTTTAAATTTATTTCTATGTTCCGGCTTTTCTAAAGTTATCAGCCCATGACAGAAACCTTCAGGAGGCCTATTAACCCCGCCACCAGAATTGGGCCCTGACTCATACGGAAAGTGGTAGTAGTGGAATAATATAAAAAAAAATAGTTTTTACTTCTTATAGTGTAACTAGTGACACTGTGAAGTGAAATATTTTAATTTTAAAGTTGATTATAGAATAATTTAATTTTATTTAAATCATTAAATAAAAAATAATTGATTTGTATTTCGAAAGTGTGGTCTTTCACCACATCAAAGTGCGCCTCAGAGGCTCCTTTCGCACACTTGGCACATGTCTTCGAACTTTACTAAATGCACCTAAATCATGAATTGAGGAGGTCGATATCCCTAGCGAGAAACGTTTCGTCGATTTGTTCCACATTCGCCCCGCAGAGTTTGGCCCCACTTGTAAAATTCCAGATTCGCCCCACATTATATACCTTGTTCGCCCCGAAAATATTGTTTTCTTTATTTTAATAATATTTTTCCACGTTTGCCCCATTTTGTATTCCTGTTTCGCCTCGCATGTTTTTGTAATACATTTTGAATTGAAACATTTAAATGGTAAACTGCGTAAATAATACTTATATATATATAGTCATTGTATTTTTTAAACTTGCCTTACAACTCAGCAGGTAAAAAATGCACACTCTGGGAACAAAAGGTTGGGTTAGAAGAGATAATATATCATAAATGAGAGTGACGAAGTTAACTTAAGATGTGTTTTTAAGTGTGTGACTGTGAAAGTGTCAAGAGTAGTGATTATTTTATGTTTAGTGCCAACATCATCTTAAAAGAGGTATTTTTATTCAACTTTATGTAGTTTTTTTAATTTGTTTGTAATGAAGTTCTTGTTAGTCTATTTATTAAAAGATATTGCTTGATCAGGTCCCCAGTATGGTGTATTAGTTAAATATAACTCAAAATATGAAACATCATTCTTACTTATTTTATGAAATCAACAAACACAAACACTTACCTACTTCATTGTTAAAATCAATTGTTATATATATATTTTCTACTATTACATAATAAAAATAGGTACTATATAGAAATTACAGTAGTTTTATTATAGAATGTTTTGTTATTTAGAAACTTATAGTTGTTGGTAAAGCATAAAACTCATAGAAGTTAAATTTCAGTTTTTCCATCAATGTAACAATGATGGAACCAGACACATCCACTACGCCATCGTCATCGCAGAAACATTTTACATACTTACAGTCAAAAAGAGGTGAGCCGATTCTGCTGTACTCGGACTTTGAGTTCACTAAAAGAAGAATTAATAAAAATGGTACAACACCATGGAGGTGTATAAACAGAAAGTGCAAAGGAGGAATGGTCACTGTTGTAAATGATCATGTGATAAAAACACCACAACACAGCATTGGCATAGCCAATACGGCAAGAACTGATATAAAGGAAGAAATTTTTAGATGTAAGCAAGCGGCAGCGTCTGCAGAAGGTAAACCCATTCCATCGATTTAAAATGATAGCATTATAAGACTAAAAAACAAAAGTACAGATTTAGTCGAAACTCTGCCCGAATTTATAAAATCAAATCAAGTGTTTTTAATTCGCGAAACAAAGCTCTAAATATAAGTCTACATTCAAAAAGGCGTCTCATGTTGAAATACCAAAAGACTACAGTAGACTATAAGAAGTTCCTACTTTTTGATTATAAAAACAAAAAAACGAGAATATTGGGTTTTGGTAATCAAGAAGTGAAAGATATGGTCCAGGACATACAGCAGTATCTAGGTGACGAAACATTCAAATGTGTTGTGAAACCATTTAAGCAATTATATGTGATTGTGAAAGAGCAGCTATTACCGGCATAAAAATGTGATTCCTCAAATACAATGTAAATGTTGTTATTTTCATTTTTCGAAAGCGCTGTGGAAAAAAGCCAAACAGTTCAGTTTGACCAAAAAAAATATATTTAGGAAGCATATAGCTTTATGTTCTGCAATGACTTTGCTGCCACCGCAGTATAGATCAGACGCTTGGTTGTACATAATGGAAGACTGGAAGAAGATTTACAGAACATATAATCCAGCCGAAGGCTGTAATGCTAAGTTAAATAGAACATTTACAGGAAAACTAAACATTATCCGGGTTTTAAAAACTATTCAAAATGATGCTGACCTCTCTCTCAGTCGATTCCGATTGCAAGGAAAACCAAGACAGCCTGATGTTATTCTGATGGATAAAATTATTAACGACTCAATTAAATCAATGTTAAATGGCTCTATTTCATTGGGTCATTGCTTAGAAAAATATGCCCCTTTGTTTTTTAACTAGCTAATTACCCATAAAAAAATCTATTAGGTACATATGTATTCGATTTGCTATTTTTGTTGTTTCATTTAAATTATTTTACAAAGGTATATTGTCAGTTGCCTTGTTGTTATATAAATATTGACATATATAAACAGTATTGTTTTATATTATATACAAAGATTTTATTTTGTTATAGAGTCGATTTTTAGAACTTTTATTTAGGTACATTACTAATTTTAAACTCTTCTGTCATTGATTGTGTATTAAGGATATGAGACTATTTGATTTAATCATACTACTTGATAATAATTAGTATAGCTGTAGCATAACGTAGATATTTTAATGAAAACACAATTTCATCATAAAGATAAAATAATGATAATGTACCCAAATAAAAAAAAATGGTAATTGTAAAGACCTATGGGATATATTAGAGAATTTATTTCTCTAATATACCCCTTAGGTCTTTACGATTAACTACGACCGCTGCCGTTACTAAGGACCGCGCGCCCGCTCTATCGCTAAATTTTATCTAATTAAGAACTTCTGTGATTTATAATTAAACAAATAAATACATATTATTACGAACATTGATCAATTGGTTTTATTAGTCAACTGTACTATGCCATTTGTAGGTAGGTACCATGTAATGTGGGCCGAAACCGGAAATATTTTTGACATGGGGCAAAAGCATATTTTTTTTGGAATGTGGGGCAAACAAGTGGGGCGAAAGTGGAATAAATCGTTTCGTCATTGGTCACAGTGATAGCGGATCGAAGAGTGGGCATCGAAACGTATTAAAAGCCTGTGGTATGTTTGCTATGTAGGACTATCGACAGCGGTAAGTACTTCCCCGTCTACAGGGTACAACTGATCGGGGTAGATAGATAGACCATATTTGTTTCCAACCATAGCTATAGGTTTGCTACGTCGAGTTTGAAAATTAGTTACGACTCATAGGACTTCGCAGTCTCATTTAGTGAAAAGCGATAAATAACATAACGAAAACTTACGATAAAATTAAAATAAGCTCTGTAAACGCTCTGTAAGCGGACAGATAGACAGACGAAACAATAAGGCGAAACAATAAGGGTTGTGGACTTTGGAACCCTAAAAATGGGTATTACTAGATTCTTACCTAAGTTGCCAGTTCGGAATAACTAATTTTTCGCCAACCCTTTTCATATTATCCAACGACGCTATACGCAAAATAGGGTAAATAAGAATGGGTAACAATAAAAAAGGGTATTACTTACTGGTTTCTTACCCCATGTCAGGATTGTCAGGTAGTTCAAACGACTTCTTGCCAACCAATTTATACGGTAAAAAGGGGAAGACAAAAAAGGGGGTAATACTGGTTTCTTACCTCAAGTCAGCTAGTTCGGAGCAACTAACTATTCAGCGACCAATTTTACTTTATTCAACGACGTACTATGCGAAAAGTGGTAACACTACCAAAAAGGGTATAACTGGTTTCTAACCTAAAGTAAGTCAGTTCGGAGCAACTACTTTCCAACCCATCACGCAGCGAGGTTATACTAATAGTAAACGCAAACAAAAAAGAGGGTGTTACTGGTGCCTTACCTCAAGTTAGCCAGTTCGGAGCAAGAGTTGGCCAGTAGATAGTCCCCACTGAGCAGCGCTATCTTGTTCCCGAACATCATGTCGTCTGGCTGTTCAGCGTCGACTTGCCTCGAGTTCATGTTGACTAGCCCTTTGTGCACCAGGTGAGATGTTCTAATCATCTCGGTCACCTCGGCCAGGGCGCGTTGACTGCGACAAACGACATTATGCTAGATTAAATTAGGTGAAATGGAAAGTGTCTATGTGAAGAAGCCTAAGTTTTTTCGTCAAATACACAAATATTATACATGGTGACACCCGAGACAATTACTTGCAGATCATACAACCATTTGTCCCACGGCGGGATTCGAACCCGCAACCTTCTGCGTCTCAGCCGAACTTTGGCCCACCGCGCCACAGAGGTCGTCTTTCCTTGCATAACCCTGGACAGGGCTATTAGGATATATATATATATATTTACTGTAGCGGAATAAGAATCCGCCAGAGGCGGGTTAAAGTGAGAAGCTGCACTTCTTCTAACAGCGCTACCTAGGTATTGAGTTTGCTAGCCTGCCTGTCTTCTGGGTCTTCTACATATTGTGTCGCCCAGCTCATTCGGTTTCTTCAAATGAAAACACGTATTTCTCTCTAACACGATACTGCGCAGAAATGATCGTGATTTTCGACTTTCAAAAATCTTTTCACTTAACAGGGAACCCCATAATCCCGGATACGGTTACAGGTGTGTAAGTAACTTTTGAATCATTAACCGGTCTTCAGTAATTTCACTGCCCTTCGATTTAAATATCTTCAGACGTGGTGTGAATCAGGAAATGGCGATGACCACTCACCGTTGTCTGCTTTCTAGAGTCGCATCGCTTTACTTGGCCTTTCTTATAAGGCTTTACTGCACTTCCTGGTCAGTTAAATTAAGAAAAAGAATAATTTACAGCAGTATTATAATTATATCTTAACTTGCACTTATAAGAATTTAAAAAAACATTTTCAAAATACCTAATACGAAAAAAATTTAATAGGCATACCTACTTAATGAATTAAATAAAGAACCCCAAGAAACATAAGTCCTATCCATTAGCATTATCACAGCGGTCATTGAATGCGTCAGTAAACACACGTGCAGTGCCGTCGTAGTCCTCGGCAGCATAGTATACAAGCAACATTATGTTCATCAAGATCTGTGGGTACCTAAGCATGAAGAGTATACCTGTGCAGAACACCAGCAGCTTTGTCCTGTTCCATGTCAGGGATTTCTGGACTGTGGCCAGCTGCCTTCGAGACGAGCAACACGATGAGACCCCAAGCCTGCATATTGTTCTTGCCATTGTAGATCAGATTCCTGGGGTGAATTCATAATAATACTTATAGGTAATTTCGACAGGTTAATGTATGGAGATTAATATATCAACCTCTTTAGCTAGGCATACATATATAATTGACTATTACTTTCTGCGCGCGGTTTCGTTCTCCTTGCCAATTTAATCTTAAGTTCAGTTCAGTTGTTTAGTCATAAAACGTAACAAACAAACAAACAAATAGACAGACAAACAGAGAAACTTTAAAATGTATAATATTAATAGTTATAATAACTATACCTTTGTATGAATGGATGGTAGAGAAGGTTGTTTTTAGTAGGTAGGTATGCGAATTTAGTTAAAGTGGGCAAGTTTGGATACCGACATAGATAAGCAAGTAGGTAGGTATATGAATATCTCCTTCTTATATGGATTTAAGCACCTTTACCTATTCCGTACCTTTGTATATAATGTATATACCATAATCTAACCGTATAATTTAACCAACTGACCTAGGAAGGAAGGTAGGTAGGTATGTCCTATGTAGAGCATTATAGAGAGTAAGTTTAGGTTTAGTGCTAGTTATAACAGCTAACTAGGTAGGTACTTAAGAATGTATGTAATTCAGTTGAATCTATAACATTTTGCATGCTGTATCCTGGGAAACTCATCAATCTCATTTCTTCATTATTTTTCTGTATTTTGCGTGTTTCCCTTGAGCCGAAGAGGAAAGTTTACAAAACGATCATTTCATAAACTTAACGTTATGTAGGTATGGTTCTGAGTGTTGGGCAACAAAGGCAATCGATGTCAGAAGAGTAGGTAGGTACATGAGACGGAGATGCGAATGTTGAGATGGAAACGCGGGGCGACGAGAAATTATATCGAAAATATGGAATGATTATATCAGAGGAAGTTTGTAAGTAGCGCCGGTGATCAAAAAGTCGAAGAGTAGGTACCTAACTAATAGGTACCTAATAGGTTAATGTGGTGTGGTATGGGCATGTCATACGGAGAGAAGAAAGTCATGTTACCTACAAGACGGGGGATGGATTTGAATGTGGCTGGATAGAAATGGTGAATGGACTGTGTGAAAATATTATTATGTGTAAGAAAGGAGTGACTACCGAGATGACGAATGTTTCTTCATGGAAAATGGAAGTGGAAATTAAGAGCCTGTTGTTCCGACCTCAGTGGGATAAGGCAGGGAAACGACGAACTACGTAGATAGTTTCAAAACTTACTCAGGTGTAGGTAGGTACTTCTACTTACTTTGCGGTCTTCAGCAGAGGATGATTGCTGCCGACCAGCTTGCGCAGGTGCAGAGCTACGTTCGCTATTTCGTCGCTCAGCACCCAACGTAGGCTCAGAAAGGAGGTCGGGTACCCGACGATCTTCTCAGCCTCACTCACGGCCCTGTTCCAATCTGGCTTCGCACTGTGTTGTGCAACGCTCGCTCTTTGAGCACTGCATGTGGTGAGCTCCTTAGAATCGCAAGGTCCCCAAAGTTTCGAAACCAGCGCGCTAGATGAAGAAACTTTCACCAAATCGCGACTCGCTACTCTGGCAAGGCGACTCAAACTCATTTTGCTATTGGTTTTAATAATTTGTATGATCCAAATTGTGCAGGAAGGTGTCCTGATTAAATTCAGTACGTACGCGAAAATGCCCTTAAACTATGCGAACACTTGTTACTGAAGTACGAAATAAACTACGCTTTAAATAACACTGCTGCAATTTATTTATAGAGATAAAATCAGTAATTTTATATTCTGATGAATTCTTATTACAAAATCAATGGTTAATGCTGTTCATGAATAAACCAATTTTATTTCGTAAATAAATTCTAAAAAATACCGACACTCCTCACCTACGCGTTTATTTTTCTGACTGACTGAAGGAAATACTGACTGATGTACTGAGATTGAGTGATTGATTTGAATGAATAAGTGAGTGAGTTATAAAATATTTTGAGCGTTTGACGTATTGAGATGAACAAAAAGAACGGGCAACGCGTTGAACTTAGTAATGCTGCCAGTAAATAAAATCTCCCGAAGTAAATTCAAAACGGGTTTATGTATCAGGCTAGTAACATGTTGGTATAAGGTCCTTTTACATCCTAGAGATTACTGTACTGAGCATTTTTGTCTTTTTTTGTAAAAATCTTTTGAACGACAACCCAATAAGTGCTTCCATTCGAGTGGCCTTTAATATTTGATACCAGGATGAGCCACTTAGTCACCAACTAGATTGTACGATTCTATTAACAACAATTTGCTTTGAACCGAAACGATACAAGAGACAGTATGCGTCATGAAGCCTTCGCATCGCTTTATTTTTAATGTAATGCACCGGTGAAACATAAACCTTAGGTTATGGTAGCACTAATTTGTAGCCAATCAGAAACGTTGTTATATTGTCCAATCCAATATGCAAAGTGAAAAAACTCAAACCATCATAAACCATTCAGACGGTTACAATTAAAAAACTCATTCACCACTAGTTAGTTCATTCCGTAAATGTCAAAATTGACAACATTATTCAATTCAGTTCGCTCAATTTTTTCAGTAATTCGCGGAACGCTGGTAATGTAAGTCGTAGTCGTCTGTAGAGCAGTCACTGCGAGTTACCGGTATATGCTGTGTTTTTTCATTTGCCCGTTTGTTCGTATCGCGACTGAATTGATTGTAATTTGATATCACTTCTCTGTGAAAGTGTTAGTGTTGTCGACGGATAAAGTTTTCCTTATCCATCGAAAGCACTCTAAGGTGAGTTTTCTTCTTATTTTTGGGAACTATACCATGGCTGACCGTTCGGTGACTTCGATGCGCATTTCGTAGTCCCACTGCGCTTACACGTGTAGTGCATACGTGGTGCGTGATACCGTACTATTAATGAGACAATTGTACCCATATAATCAATCTGTTGTGATTTCCTACGATAAATATATTTCTCGAGCCGTTTCTTTTTGTAGGGATTTACATAGCTCAGGATTCCGCTATCCTAGCAGGTAAGTAGGTTCCTAGCAGGCAAGCAAAATAATCTCAAATTCTCCTCCACTTTATGATATACCGGCAAAATCCTATTTCTATTTTATTTTCCCAATAGAGGTCCTCTGAGAGGTCAATTAATCTATCTTTAGATCGGTACCACTTCATAGATTCAGTGGTTTCTTATGTATTTTAAACAAATATATTGCGTGCTGTTAGTACATTTTCTGTATGCAACTATCTAGGTATTTGTAGGTGTAAATTTTGTTGTAGTTTTGTTGAGAAAGTCTCTTGGAACTACTGGAAAATTATTTCTCTGATTTTGGTCACCAAAACTTCCACTTGGCCTGCTTCAGCTCAAAGCACAGCATTACATCTATCCATCACTGTCAGAATGTATACTTTTACAATGATAATGTTTTAAAGATATTGTTCAGAGACTTCTATAAAGCAAAACATACTTACTGGGTGAGCTCAAATTCAAAATTATTTATTTGGAAACAATAACACGGGTACTTAGTACAATAATATTAATGTTTAGTAATAACTACAGTAGTCTACAAGAGTGACTGTGATGCAGCTATTAACGCCGATCTCCGGAGTTTTGAGTAGATTATTCTAGAATGAGTACTTAGGAATAAGAGCCGATACCCAAAAACTGTAATAGCAATATTTGTGTATCTAGAACTGGTTTTTAATTAACGTAAATAGGTATTTATCTATACTTACCTACATAATAAATTATTAATAAATTCTGTGTATACAACAAGTTCTTAAATTTGTAGTGTCATTGAACTTTTTATCATAAAATAGTTTTTGTAGGACAAGGCAAAATGTTGTGTTGAAATATATACACAAAACTGTAGGTATCTTATACATATGTGGCAGTATTGTAGAATGATAAAGTTAAAGTGCAATAAACATTTTTATACTTAACTAGCGGCTCCCGCGACTTAGCACGCGTGGAACCTCTGTAAAAAGTAGCCTGTTGCTTATGTTTTTCTCCAAGGTCCCATCTATGTCTATTCCAAAATTCATCAAAATCGGATCAGCGGTTTAGTAGTGAAAATGACAGATTTACTTTCAAGCAGAGTTACTTTCACATTTATAATATTAGTAGGGATATCTACAAGAAGCTACAAAAAGGTTGTAAGCCCTACCACTCTCTGCTTACTAAGTACTTATTGTATCTTTTTGTTTAATATTGAAGACAAGTTACTTTTTTTTTTTAATTTATTTATTTATTCATTTAGCCCATTATACTGGGTGAGATTGATCTTTATGACTGTTGTTTGATTCGTTTGGCTATAGGATGTCTCTCAACTCAGTGTGCCTTTTGGCAAAGGCCTCCTCCAGTAGTTTCCATTGCTTCCTATCTTGAGCAACTCTCCTCCATTTGGGTACCGCAGTAATCAGGTCATCTTCCCAGCGCATTTGTTGTTGTCTTCAACATCTCTTGCCATCTATTGGATACCAGTTTGCTGTAAAATGGCTTCACTTTTCTTGTGTAGATCTCAACATATGGCCGGTCCATCTCCATTTTTAGAGGTCTATTTTTTCCAGGTTATTAGTTAGTTTGGTTTTTGCTCTTAATAGCACATTTCTAATTCTATCTTGCCTTCTTGTTCCTGTTATGCTACATACATTGTCAATAAATACTTCATCAATAATATTTATGAGTTACTTAATTATTAATTTTATGCGATTGATATGTATCAACGGACATAGATCCCATAAAATATCAATCAATAATTATGTTTTTCTATGTATAAATGTATGTACATATTTACAAAAATATGTTAATGTAGTAATATCAGTGATGTGGTTCCCATAACACAAGCTCTACTTACTTTGGGGCTAGATGATACTGTGTGAAATGTCCAGTATTTTTGAATTAATTATAACTACCATAATAGAAATATGAAATACTGTTGGTCCTGCATGACTATAATGGAGCCTCCATTTGTAAACCTCCACAAATAGGTATATGTATTTACTTAGTAGTTATTTGTATAGGCTTGCATTGGTGCTTAGTTCTAACACATGGAAAGCTGAGCTGTGGATCAGCAGGTATATAAAACATCACCAAGACCTGTAGCTAACTAAGGCTCACTTCACTCCTTTCACTCCTTTCTCCTTGTTTATATAAAACTAGCGATGAAAAAGCTCATAGATCTATTTCTCCAGGCATGGAGTGGGAAGGGCCGGCCAAGCAAGGCTTGTACGACCCTCAGAACGAGCACGAAGCTTGCGGTGTTGGTTTCGTGGTTGCTATCGACGGGAAACGTACTCATAAAGTAAGTATATACCTACTATACTTAAGATAAATACCTACTCGCAGTTATTAAAAAACCGCCATTCTATTCATTTCTTTATTGAAACAAGTTATACCAATGTCACCAATTTTCATCGTCCGTGACTTTAACCAGTCAAAAATCTATGGTGAATCTCACGGCCCAATAACTTAGCCAGGCCGCTCCTACCTACTTTTTATTTTCGTGTCATTACATCTCATTTGACTAGTTAGTTAAGGCCTAATACATCTATATGAAGATGATTTAAACAACGTCCGAGGTTATTAAGCACTTACGTTTGTGACTTGTAAGGCCTATACGAGAGCGACCGCATTTCAAACAAGATAATTGTGTCGTTCCTGTGAGTGGTAAAAGAAAGAGCAGCTCGTTGATGTCTCAAAGTGCGCTTTTGAGACAGCAAGTTAAGCCATGCTCGGTCATGTGCTACGGCTCCGTCGAAGAGGGTTTTTTCCAACTGTCACGGTCCCCTGCCTTCTCCCATTTAGCCGGATCGATTTCAAAAATGATCATGTCACGCTTAGCACTGTCTTTAAACCGTAGCATCGGCCTCCCAACTGGTCTCTTAGCGCCGGCTATTTCCCCTAGGAGAGTTTTTTTTAGGCAAACGGGAAGGGTCCATCCTGTGCACGTGTCCCAACCAACGTAGCCGCCGCTGTTTCAACAGAGCGGTAATGCTAGACTGAGCAATTTCAAGGACTTTTTCGTTTGTCACCTTATCCCTCCACGAAAATTTTAAAATACTCCTAAGGCAGCGCATATGAAAGTTATTCAGTTTCCGCTCTTGCCCTGCATACGACGCCCGTCTCAGCTCCGTACAAAAGAATGGACAAGATGCAGTTCTGATACACAGTAATCTTGGTCTTGACTGTCAGATGTTTATTGTCCCAAACTCTTGCACTAAGCTTCCCGAATATTGTGGATGCCTTGCCGACACGTATGTTAATCCATCAAGCGAGAGATTACTCGACACGGTTCAACCAAGGTAGCAGAAACTGTTAACAACTTCTAATGGCGAGTAATTTAGTTTTATCAACGGTTTTTCAACAAATCCTTGCGCCATTAACTACTACGGTTTTCTTCGGATTTATGGCCATTGAAAAAAGGTCGCATGCTCTCGCGAATTTGTCCATCAACAACTGAAGATCTTTTTGAGATGTGGCAACAAAAGCTGCATCGTCAGCAAATAATAGACTGTTGGTAAAAAGATCTTCACGATGACGACGAGATTTTAGTAAGAAAAAGTTTACCGTCCGTTCTTGTGTGTAAGTGGATACCCTGAGGCGTATCGCCAAAGGCAACCTTAAACAGCATAGAAAAGAAAATGCCAAATAGAGTAGGAGCCAAAACGCAGCCTTGTCTAACGCCTCTGCACATATCGAAGGAATCTGAAGTATTTCCGTTGTAAAAAACTGATCCCTTCATGTTGTGATGGAATAATTTTACAAGAGTTTACAAGTTTTGGAGGACAACTAATCAAGTCCAGCGCAGTGTATAGGCCTTCCCTGCTAACTGTGTCGAAAGCTTTGTTGAGGTCAACAAAAGCAACGACTATGGGAGTCTTTTGCTCACGGCACTTTTCTTGGAGCTGTCGGAAAGTGAAAATCAAGTCTGTGGTCGAGCGATGCACGCGGAATCCACATTGTGCCTCGGGATATTTATCCCGATCGAAATCCCGATCGATGATCGTATTTACGATCAGCATGTTTCTGTAATTTGGACAAGATGATGCGACCAAGAAGTTTTCCAGCTATGCTCAGTAAAGAAATGCCGCGGTAGGAGTTACAGTCGCCGCGGTCACCTTTGCCTTTATACAGAGTCACGATGTTGGCATCGCGCATATCCTAAGGAATGTGTTCTTCGGTCCAGCACTTCAAAAAGAGATTGTAAATCACGGGCGCAATGCATTTTCACAACCTCGGCCAGTATACCATCATTGCCTGGGCTTTTGCCACGTTTAAGTTGTTTGACGGCAGTGTGAAATTCCTCAATCGTGGGGGGCACATCAAGTTGATCCAACGTGGGCAATCTAGAGATAGAATCGGTAGCCGTTGAAATAATATCAACTGGTTTAGCATAAAGCTCGGTATAATGCTCAACCCAACGATAAAGTTGACGATTAGCATCGTTAATCACAGTGCCATCTAGTTCCCTAAGAGCGGGTGTCATGGATGGTTTTGGAACGAGAGCTTTTTTGATGCCTGTATACATACCAGCGAAGTTCCCCATACCTGCGTAGGATTGTATGCTCTTGCAAAATTTGACACAGAAAGCATTCGCAAAGTAACGAGTGTTGCATTGAAGAACAGCTTTCGTTTTAGCCAGCTCTTCTTTTGTTATGTTGCTGGGGTTCATACGATGATGCATAGCAGCCTGGCGTTTGGCATCAAGAAGTGGCTGGAGATGTTTGATATTGTCCTGGAACCAGTCGGTTTTCGAGGCTTTCCGATACCCAAACGCGTCTGCAGCGGATAATGTTAGAAGTCTTTTAACTTTATTCCATTCTTGGCTTGCAGATGCATTCAGGTCCCAGGTTGCAGTCTCTTTTCTAACAAGTTTATTGTAGGAATCCATCATTTCAGTATTCTGCGGTGATGGAACGTTGAGCTTCTTTCTGCCGACAGTACGAGCTGAATGTTTCTTGTTTGGACTAAACAAAAAACCAAGGGAGTGGTCAGTATCGCAATCAGCGCCATGAAAAGTTTGAGTGTGAAGAAATCATAGATTCTTTCTCCTCGTTAAGACAAGATCTAGTTGATGCCAATGTCCTGAACGAGGGTGCTTCCAAGATACCTTGCGCAGGAATTTGCCTTTAAAGTAGGTGTTGGTGATACACAGCAAGTTCCGCGAGCAAAGCTCAAGTAGTCGTTGTCCATTTTCATTAATATTTCCAATTCCGTGATGACCCAAACAGTCCAGCCAAGATGACGCTGATTGACCTACACGTGCATTGAAATCGCCTAAGATTATCAAACGATCGCCTGACCGAACCTTACGCACAGTCTCACTTAGTTGCTCGTAGAAATGATCCTTCGATTCGGAAGAAGATGTTAGCGTCGGGGCGTAGGCAGCGATTAAGGTAACGAAACCACTGTCGATGCTCAATCGACATACCATAATGCGTTCCGACACTCCCATTGGACACTCAATCGCTTGCAAAAGGTCATTCCTAATAGCAAAGCCTACACCGTGTTCGCGTATCTCTGCTGAGGTTTTACCTTTCCAGTAGAAAGTATAATTGGCTTCTCTCAGTGAACCCTCATCTGGAAGTCTGGTCTCTTGAAGAGCTGCTATTTTTATATTGAGTCTCAGAAGTTCTGCATCCATAACTGCAGTTTTGCGAAGATAGTGGTCGCTATTAGAACTTCCCTCGGTGTTCGGGAAGCCTGTCCTCATAGTACGGACATTCCGTGTCCCAATCCGCATGAATTTGTGAGGTTTAGGTTGGTTTTTACAAATTGTCTTGATAGCAGGTGAAACAGGTAACGGCACCAGCTATCTATCTAGCTATCAGCTGCCCGGGTTAGAGCGGGCGATAACTTATCAATGGGCCTACGATAGACCCTCCCACTGTCAAGAGTGACCCCTGGCGTCCGCACTTACGTCTATCTGTTAGGACTTATAACCGGTAACTGCCACTCTCCGTGTTGTTTTCCACTACAGCAAGCTGAAGTGGGTGAAGTAACCTCTCCACGGACGCTGCATCGCCTGGGACGTGATTAAGATAATGTAGGCATGCCCAAAACCCACACTACTCTCTCGACCTCACCGATTGAACCGACAGGAATGAGGAGTCGTTACGTGCGGAGTCTGTTCGGTTGCAGGTGCATATCGGCTAGCACCGAGCCGGGTTTGTTACAAGTTTTCCTTCTCTGTTACTAGCTCTTCTGTTGATCAGCAGGGGGACCATGTGCAGGCGAGGCTAACTGGGGTACAGAGATGTCAAGTGTACCACCACCCCCCCTATTTATTTCTATTTGACCAGTAGGTAGCTACATTTACGGTATTATCCGAGCAGGACGTCCGATCAACCATAGTAGATTAGTTGGAGCAAGATAGGACACACAAGTACAGGTGACATGGACTGCACCTAGGTAGCACAATGACACTGCGTGTCGTTTTCGCCGACATACCCATTTGCTAAGGTTTCTCCTGCATCGCCCGACCTGAGCTCGCAGTCTTTTGGGGCACTTCCACATTGGCCTCGGGAGTTCATGTCCGGGGGGAAGTTTCTTTTCAGGGGTAATGTAAACCGGAGGCCCTTCCTCTGAGAGAGTTTTGAAGACCATACAACAAGTCTGTGATCACTTGCGTTCCTTGAGACCTGAAGTTATATTTAGGAAACTCTTTCGACTTTTCAGGCGCTATCTACTTATTTGTGGGAACGTTGCCTTCGATGATGCCAGAGAGCCTAGACATGATCCGCTTTCTTTTGTCACGCCTGCAGAGTGATTTAATTGTATGGTTATGACACTAGCTCGTCATTGACTCTTGACAGCTTGACTACTGCTGTAATTTCCATACAATTTGATATTTCTCCTGAGGTCCTGACAAGTTCCCCTTTCTATCGGCATTTGAGCCTGACTTGTGATAAGTCACTTAACAGCGTCACTGCTACTGTACTTTCCATACAATTGGATCTTAAGACGTTAACGCTAACTGAAAGTAGCCCCTGGTGGTCTGTCTTCGCAGGTGAGAGCCATCATCATTCTCGGCGTAACATAAGAACTGTTGTCTAAGTTGCGCTGTATTAAAGACCATATGTTTTCTGCCAGATTGTCCGTGATGCCGAAGTCCTCGCGAAGCGCATGGAGCACCGAGGCGCATGTGCGTGTGACAACGACACCGGAGATGGCGCTGGAGTCCTGACTGCCATACCGCATCAGTTTTACTGTGCTCAGCTGAGGTGAGTGCTAGGACGAAAATCCTCTTTAACTCCAAGTTGTTAGTGCTCGACGGAGGATGCATCAACGCTAAATAAAATATATTGAAGTACCTTCAATGCATACTACCAGTATCCAGTTATCATTGAAGTACCTAGCTAGATACAGAGCGTCCATCGTTCGAGCAGCATTCTGGCTCTTTTCTTCCTTATAAGTTTTCGTAACAGTTTTTCGATACAGATAGTCATTTAATAAATATTTACCTTTGAAGTGGCAATTGATAGAGGTCATTTCACCCCTCTACCGGCCAATCTGCTGTTTGGGAGAAACCCGAAATGTTCTACAAAATAGTTGGATATAATAATGAATAACTAGGATAATTATTGCGAATAGTAAGGCATACTAGATTTTGGGAATAAGCCTGATTTGTAAACCTTAAAAAATCATAAGAGGCTCATGCAGTTTTTTTGGCTATGCTTATTAGATGATGTTGAATTGACGTCCTCTGTGGCGCAGTTGGCTAAGACCCGGCTGAGACGCAAAAGGTTGCCGGTTCGATTCCCGCCGCGGGACAAATGTTTGCACGATCTGCAAGTATTTGTCTCAGGTCAGGGTGTTTCTATGTATAATATGTATGTATTTACAAAAAAAAAAGTATATAAGTAGTATATTAGTCATGTGGTACCCATAACACAAGCTCTGCTTACTTTGGGGCCAGATGATGTTGTGTGAAATGTCTGGGATTATTTATTATTATTTATTTATTAATTGGCGACCTATTTTATTTAATTTAATTTAACAAAAACCGTTGTAAATTAACAAAATTGAGGCCCTGAGCACTATTCATTCTGAAGCCTGTGTGCGTGGTCACATGCACTTCGCGAATTCATGTTCAAGGCCCGATTACATAAACGCACGCACGCGCCCGCAGCCAGTTGCTTAGACGACTTTGAAATTCAAATTGCCTTGTGGCCCAATTTAACCAATTGTGACGTTTTTGCGTTTTTTACAATAATTAGGTACCTATATCACGATTCAATAAGCACTAATCTATCAAACGTGTCTCTAACGAGTATCGGAGTAAATCAGTCTGAACCTACTAGTTTGGAGTCTGATCAAATGATACGTATTTGAAATAGGTTATGATGACAAATATTATTATGATTTGAGTATCAGCGTATTGAAATTGAGTATGATCATAAAATCAACATGGAAAACAAACATATATGTGTTGCCATACATACCGTTCTACCTGATTATTTACCATACAAATAGGTTAACAATACCGAAGCATAACCCACACAATCCAGCCATCAACCCCGTCTATTAATAGAAAATCCTTTTGTCTATTAATAATTTCTATACGTCAAATTCAAATCAGCATAGATTATCTGGCATTTAGCCAATTCGAAAGAACAATCGATTCCGGTAGCCTTTCTTTTGGCATAATTCCAGCTTCCACAAAATCTATTTGGTTACAAAACTGTGGAACAAGTACTTCGATAGTCTTACGTAACCTGAACTGTCCCTGTCTGTAAAAGTTTAAAGGTGAAACAAACAGCTGACCCGACTTTGGCCGTTGTTTCACGAAGTTGCTTGCGAAGTGCTCGTGATATAACCGGGCGTAATTATTCTTAACTTTAACATGGTCACATAATATTAGGAGGCCCTAGGCGGCCTATTACCCACTGGTTAATACGATGTAATAAGGCTAAGCAACGTTTTGCGCGAACAACATTTGATGAGTGACCGCTAGTGACATAACAGAACGTTCTCGTGTCTCGACAGTCGTTAAACCACCTTGACTGAGGCTTTCAGACGGCGATTACCAGTCTTCTGGCTCATGCGGAAAATTTGGTTTATTTCCTTGAAAAACGTACATCGTAATAGTTGAAAGAGCCAAATGGTTGAACCAGTTATAGGCCGTTATTGCTCGGTGACTCCTGCCAAATGTTTCTGTTTCTGGAAGCATTAAGCTTGTCCTCGAATTTTGTATTTTCAAATTTGTTACGTAATAATAGCACAATAATACTTGCAGGTTGAGAAAGTCATTCATGTCCTCAGAATATTTCTCTAATAAAAAGATTTAGACTAACATTTTATGTTTTAATTTTAAAAATATTTTATTTCGTCAGCCTATCACAGCTGTTCAGAATCTGAATCTGAAATCCATGTGTATTCAATTTAATGTATCGAAAATTATACAAATTAATTACACGTTAATCCAGCTCATCTATTACAAAATCATTTGATGCTTGCGTTAATTAGAAGAAACGGATTGTACCTTAAACTCTTTATAAGACTATTTTCTATTGTTAATGGTTGTAATTTATGGGATCTTAAATGTTACATAAAATTGTATATGTGTTTTTAAAATGTAAAGTCATGTGATGAAGGGTCATGGCATGACATATGGATGATTAAATCTATTATAGTAACGTAATTATACGTATAGATTGGGTAAACTGTGTGCGCAGTAGATCGCGACTTCGCTTCCAATAAGGTGTCATTATTTATTTGCTAAATTGAGTGCAAATACATTGGACGATTGCTACGTCCTTGTCACCCACGATGTGCTACATCCTATCATTACCTAAGTGGAACACTTCATTAGATACTTGTTCATATTACTTTTAAAACTATCATGGTTTTGCACATAAATTTCACTCAAAACGGGATATTTAGCATGATATATGAGTTTTTCTGCTTCTCGATATTACGGCACAGTTGCATGCGCCATGATCACGAGATAAACTGAAGTCTTTGCGGGTGGATGTTATTGGCAGACAAAACGGTCTACCCTCTTTCTCAGTCTTTTACTGCAAACATTACCCCTACTGCCGAAATAACGAGAAGCAGAAAAACTCATATATCATGGTAAATATCCCGTTTTGAGTGAAAATTTAGTTCATATTAGTTTATATTTACATAGACACGTAATATCAGCTATTTGATACCTTATCGATTTTGGCGCTTTTATACGTTATAGACCTATAGTAATTATACCATATCAGAGACCATCTGGTTTTCACTAAAATTGATCACTCAATATGTTTTGTTTTCCTAGATTTTAAGAAAAAAGCTATGCCGAATAGTAAACGAAATGCACGGATTCCTATACTGGTGATTGATGCCTTTTCGCACCAATTTCGAGAATTTCGTACTTGCTGTTAATTGGAAAATTCGAGTTAAAAAAGGCATTAGACACACACAGATGCATTGCCTAGGAAACGTGCGCATTTACACTTTAATGTGATAAAAACGATAGGAATATTTCCACTATTGCCTGCTAAATCAGTGACGCAGAATATAATATTTGAATAAAGCTTAGTTCGTATAGCAACTTGTTCAACAATGCATTTTAATGATGTACAATACTTGCGACTAGTGAACTAGCCCTAGCGCCTAGCATGACGTTTTTCCTTAAAATTATCATTATCTGCAGATAATACCCTCTTTGTTAATTCCATTCTTTGTACAACTCCATAAAAAAGATTTCAGGTCTATGTATGTCAGTCAGTCAGCAGAGTAACAGTTTTTTTTTTATATTCACATGTATAAGCAAACAAGAAATTATCATAGTCGTGATAAAACAAGTTATGCTGCATTGTAAAGTAGATATATGTGCTGAACATGGTAAATAATCCATGACCTACAACGTCATCTGTAAGATAAAGACTAAACAATCTTCTTAAACTAGCCAAACACTTGCCCTCGCTTGCTTGTAATGTTTTTATCAACGACGTTACGCATTTTTACGATCTTAGTGCTACGTGAAGTTGTTAGAGCCAGTTAGTCTTGTTTGTATTCTTAGAAAGCCCTTATATTCAATGAATAGTCTCCTTGATTCAAGGACGAAAAGTTACGTCATGTCATGTCTCGGGAACATCAGATCAAAGTCTTGCTCACTCTAATATTATGAGTATGTCTGTATGATTTTTCGAAAGCTTCTGATACTCTTTACTATTATGTCTATGTCCACCTTTATGTTTGCAAGGGTAATTTATTTCGAAATGTACAAAAGTTATAAATTATGCTCCTATTCGACTGTAATGTAAACGTAGTTTAAAATTTAAAAAACAGTTGTTTTAAATGTACAAAGATCCGTTAAGTGCATTTATTTCATTTGGTAAAAACTTGGTGTTTCCTCAAGGATGTGTTTTTGTTTCCAAGTCTATTATTATTGCATGTTCTGATTCATTTTCATTCGGGTAGTCCAAGCATCAACAATTAAATGGAATTTAATAAATAACACACGATTGATTAATATACTCGAAAATAATGCCACTTGTTATATTTTGCAAAATGTAAGTGCTAATAAATTTGTTTAACTGTATATTGAATAATCATTTAGATTATGTATGCAAAAAATATTACTTTTTTATCTTCTTTTATTACAATGCAACCACGATGCATTGCAAGCCACGGCTTGGAGGATACTGACAAATACATCGCAAATGTAGAATATATGTGTTTCTTCAAAGTGTTTATAGAAGCTAAAATTTTATCCAGCCGGCGTCTGAATTTCAACTATTAGTAATCTATTTACAGATAATAACAGACCGAAAACCATATTATAATGATTTATCACTGACAAAGATATGGAGCAAATATTCCTATTGTGATCCCTACCATTGTCTGCATCATTATTATGTCAGTCAGGTTCCTCTGCGGAGCGTTGCTCCCCTTCGTGCTATAAAAGTCGATCGCGCGTCCCATCCTATATCCTACGACCTTCACAAGGTTATTCTTGCATCATATGTTGCCATCCCACGAAATCGTTGATAGTATCTATTCAAAGTAATTTCCTATAATATGCAAGTAAACGCCACTAAAGTATTGTGAGGCGTTTTAATAGTACAATGTACTGAATAAATTAGTACTGATTAGTAGAGTCGCATGAAACATGGATAGATGGGTGGGTATATCGGCGGTCTATCGTCTTTCGCTGCGTAGTTGCGGGCAAGGTCGTGCTCGTTCGTGTATCTTTAATATACAGTTTTCTTGTTCACGACACGTGCTCTACTTTGCTATTTTGAGCATTTTAGGTACCTAAAAAGTTCCAGTACTTAATCTACCTATAGCGTTGCATTTGCAAGGTAATAAAATCCAAAAAAAATGGGAACCGAGTACATTTTATGTGTTACGCAAACCTATCGCTTCGTTTCAAGTATGTAGCAGTAATCGTGAAGATTTAACAATAAGAAATATTAATTGATTTGCTGTAGACATTACTTATTTTATGCAAAAGTAAAGTTTTGTCAAAGTCAAGATGTTCCTGAAACTATGCAATCAATCAATACCAATAATTAGCAATAATATTCTTACAAAATAGCTTTTGTTATTGATATTCAAATTCATCAATAATTCACCATGATTGATAACTTTATATGATGTAATAACCACTTAACCCGAACGTATCAGTTCAGATGAAACAAACATTCGGTTTTCAGAATGGGAATTGTTTGTTCATGACGGTATTATTCAACGAGCTATCGTGTTCAACAATACCCTGACAATGAGTTCAACCGACAATGAATTGCTTTTGCAAGGAGAAAAACACAAAGCGGCCATTGAAAGTCACTGATGTGACATCTCTTTACAGATAAAAATTTGCAGCTAGATATAAAACAGGAGACGTTTAATACTTGTGACTTTTCCGCAATAGTTGTCGCATAATAATAATATTATTATTATTATGCACGAGCACGCGTACAAACACTCGTAATGCAATTATTAAATAACAGGGTACCCGGCATAAGTATCAAGTGTATATAAAGTTGTCCTTGTGAATTTATTTAATACAATATTTAATATTATTGACTGTGAGGTATGATCACATTTAAATATTTATTATTAGTAATATAGTTTTTATTTATAATCTAGAAATAAAAAAAAAATTGCATATATATATATATATATATATATATAGAATATTATACTTTGGGCCAAGTTATAGTCAAGTATATATATCTATATATATATGCGATGTGTGTATGTATGTTCCCTATAGACTCCGGTACAACTGGACCGATTTCGATGAGATTTTTAGGAAATCTTTAGATTGGCTTAGCCTAGCATCCTGAGAAGTTTTATAGAGATCGGATCATACGAACTTTTTTTTTGTTGTCTCAATCAAATTTGGTATGGAAATCTTAGGAACAGGCATAGGCTACTCTTTATGTATGTACTATGCGTACGAAGGCGCGGGCAGAAGCTAGTAAATAATAAACAAACAGCTGCAGTTTTAGATCCATTGAGTTCAATTGTTTCTGAAAATTTTCTTTGTAATATTTGGTTAATGATCATAGCATTGTGCTCAGATAGTTTTGTTGTGACAAATGCATAATTTATGGTTTCACATTTGTCATTCTGTTCAGTTTTTATCTCTGAAACATTTAACTTTCTACATATTTTTATTATTCGGCATTGCTTTAATTTTGTAATCAAAATAATAGAAATGTACGGTTAAATATTTCAGAATATGATGAAATAAGAGTAAATACACCTAGACTTCACCATTCACTCTATATCATCCTACTTAGGGCATCAAGAACCGGTTCTTACGATTCCATTATCCAATACAGAACCTTGCACCAAGTTCTTTCGTAAAGTTCTTTTATAAATTTATTAGAATTTTGTAAAATTATTTCCGATGCCCATTTTTCTACGTCCATATCTACGTGACGTTTGCGTCCATATCACTTGAAAAACACTAAACAAATTTATGAACTCTTACACGTGCTATCATAATTTGATAAATGTTAGGCAGGTCAAGGGCGAATTATATTACGTCTTGTATATTGTCCTTCACTCTTATCCATTCTAATCACTAATTATTTACTTTTATTACTTCTAAATCTGTAGCCGTTACTATTATATTACTTTTATCCGATACATGAATGGTCTAAATATCCAAATTCAATGAAGAAAGAATTGAAAATATCGATTATTTATAGAGCCGTAGCGCAGTATCTTTTTATTACCATTGTTTTAAAAACAGCAACAAGTCATTCTTTCGTATACTATTGTCTTCTCAATGCCATCCTCATAAAAATTATCATTAGACAAGTCATGAACCTCTTTTAAGTTAAATATTATACTAATGCAGTCGTAAAGTCTTTATGGATTTACAATCCATATATTACTAGGCTAGGTGGTAATGGAGATTACTAGGTGAGCCCTGATAAAGGATTACCTTCCACATAAAATGACGCGACGCATCACGGTAAAGATATTACTTCTGTGGTATCACGCAGCCATGTCGTGACATATACCTAAATTCTTCTTTGATACGTATTTATAGCTTGAGAATTGCGAATTCAGTTAGTCCTACAGTTTGCTGAATCAAATATTACGGGCTAAAGTATAAAATTGCCGATTTGTATTAAAAAATGTATGATAGAACTCTCGTATATTTTTCAATGCAAATCTGCCATTTCATCCTGGACTCAACAAACTGTGTGAAAAAATTCTGTACTGTGTCCTGGAAAGAACTTTTTTTTATCGTGCAAAAATGGACCAAATCGTGGATTATAATGTTAATCGTTTGAGGCCAAGATCGGGCGGAGGACGGAGGATGACGGATGACGGATGATTTCTTACTGCAGGCTCTGTAGTGTTAAAACGCTTTCTCGAGCAGTATGAGCAGTTATGCGTTATTGTGTATAATTGTGATGATTGGTTGCCGAGTCGGGGCAGTTTCTCTGCGAGCTTTGCCATCATTGTTCACAGTTCTGCCGTTACCAGATCTGAGGAGCTGTAGTGAATTACGCCATGAAGTAACCACAAAACAGTTACCATAACATTTTTATGGGTAAGATTCGCTTTAGGGCATTGACTTGCAGCGTCTTACCTGGAGTTAGCCATTGCGTTATTCGCTTACGATTATCGCAAAGCATCAACTTTTCATCACACGTCACAATCCGGTTCAAAATCCTTTCGTTTCTGTACCGATTTAGCAGGGTAAGGCAGGCTCAACGCGCTTTTCTCTCTGCAGATCAGTCAAATCATAAGGCACCCATTTTTTTTTATTTTACCGTTTTGTGCCAATGCCTCAATATTGTGGGTAAAATAGTTGTGGAAAAAACTCTGAAATACCACACCATGCAGGTATTATTTTAATTCAAAGTGTCAATACATTAGAACGGCAATTTCATATTAAAATTATTACCTTATATATGAAAATATTTTTTTGTTAAATCTTGGCGAGTAAATTACTGTTACTAAGAACTTACCTGTACCTAAATTATATATTTCCAATGCTTCAACCACATACCACACATACTACACATACACATACCACATACCACATAGGTATAAGCTATATAGTTTTCTGATTTTTATAGTTTGGTATTGCCTGCGTGTCAGCTTAAAATTTCATTAATTTTAGATAACCATTAATTCTTCTCTGCCGTAATTAATGAAAGCCTAAAGTCTTACCCACCCAATCGCATGCCATTTCCACACGTTAGCTTCGTGTGGGATTTAGCTTATCTATTTTAATCTAAATTATATTTATTGTTTTGCATTTCTTTCTTCACGCTGTCTGCGCGTGCTGTATTTTTTATGACAGCCGTAGCTTTTATCTGTTTAATGCTAATGACCGTTGCTATGACCATTTTTGCAATGACTCTATGTAGTGTTACTGTAGTTTGGTAGACTCCTTTGCATTTTTTAATTTCTTCATGCAAGTATCTTATATATTGTTTTTTACGATAGTGAATGACGAAGTTTAAAAAAAAAAGTGAAATAAAGTATGTTCGTATGTAATTTAAAATAACGCATTTTAAATTACATACGAACATGACATGGGAAATACTTGTAGATATCGTTGATAAGATAACGTACAAAGTACCA
Organism: Lampropteryx suffumata; assembly: GCA_948098915.1. Taxonomy (NCBI): domain Eukaryota; kingdom Metazoa; phylum Arthropoda; class Insecta; order Lepidoptera; family Geometridae; genus Lampropteryx; species Lampropteryx suffumata. The sequence continues at coordinate 17,721,278 of OX402547.1, forward strand.
ATATTATAACAATCACTTGTAATCGTTATCTGAATCAAAACACAGAATACCTATTATTTAGATTACCTTCGCTAGTGTTAGATTGATAGGTAGTTTATTAATAGCTAGCTGCTGCCCGTGGCTTCGCACGCATGGTACCTACAAAAAAAGAAGCCTATGTAATTCTCCAAGGTTCCATCTTTCTCTATACCAAAATTCATTTAAATTGGTTCAGCGGTTTACGCGTGAAAACGTGACAAACAGCCAGACAGACGAGTTACTTTCACATTTATGATATTAGTATAGATTTTCATATTATATGGTTTTAATGATCCTTTTTTTATACGCTTTATATTAGCTTCACTTGTATGTATTGTTGTATGTAACCGACTCCTTAGGACCAGGGCTTGATACCGGTACCAATAATATCGGTATTATAGTGGTAATACCGATACTTTCATTTCGATAAGTTCGAGTACCGATACTTTTGAAGTATCGATATTTTGCTCTAAATTACCGGTATTTTAAAACGGTTCTTGCGACGTTGCCAGCTCTCCGGTGCTAGCGTACGGACAGGGGCGAGCGCGTGCTTGCCAGTTTGTGCATATTTCACGCGCGGAATATTTGCAGAGCAGAATAATTTCAAGTTTCGAGAATGACCAACGCGCAAAGTGCACCCAAGAAAGATGGTAGGGCCAAAAATAAATAATGTGGTCAATTATTTTGAACTGACGGAGTCTACAGCAAAGTACATATTGTGTGACAAATTTCTGAAGGTAAATCTTTTATTTTACCTATGTTAGAAAACTTGTGATTGATATTTTCTATTTATTTTTGTAAGTATAAGTAGGTATTGTTGTTTTCAATGTTAGATACGTAGCTACTGAGTTACCTTTTCACATTACATTATGTATTATAACTATCTAATTAACTTGATTTACTTGATAACTTCGTAAATAGTATATGTAGGTAGATAAGCTAGGTAGATCATAAAGTAAGAAACTTACCTTTATCAATGAAACTTACTTAGATCAATTTTATTTTAGTAGGTAGGTACTTATAAAAGACTCGATAGATAAAATAATCAGCCTTACCAATAATGGTGTAAATATGATAAAAAATAACGAACTTCTTGCAAGAAAATCCGAGAACCACTATCAATGACTCTCTTACCAGTCATACCAGTTCTACTTACAATGCGATTGTTGAATCGGGAACGGATACAGAGTCAGAATCTGACATGATAAGTGAAGATAGCGTAGATGAGAGTTTACAAGACAACCTCGATAGAGCATTGACATCGTCTCCGAATGACCCGGATTGTATTCCATCTGTCAGATGCGCAGCTCACACGTTGCAGTTGGCTGTCTGTGATGCTTGCATCGATAATGAAACACAGGATTTAATGAAGACTGTTAGAAATTTGGTTAAAAACTCTGCACGCAGTGCCATGCAACGCAACTATGCCATGTTTATAGGGCTAGCGGCAAGAAAAAACCATTATTGGATTGCCCGACTCAGTCCCCACTACATTTGGATGCATTTCTACATTTGATATGCTGGAGCGATTTTTGGCCTTGAAAGACGTTATCTCCAGAGAACCAAATAGTGATCTTTTCTTTCCAGTAGAAAAGTGGCCGATTCTAGATGTCATCAAATCGCTGAAACCTTCAATGGTTTACCTTTACTTACCTTAAAGCTACAGATGGAACAACATAGGAGATTTTTATAGAGAGTGGCTCAAGTGTGAATTGGTAAAACAGTGAAATTATTGTTACAAATACAAATACAATTTGTATTACAAATCTTAGCAGAAGGTTAGTTCAAAAATTGAAAGAACGCTAGAAATTGCTTTTAGGTCCACGATTTTTATTCAATACTGATACCAGAAGAACAGACGACTGCTCGAAACCACCTCATCAAGATATACCACAGAATGATTTTCTTAGACAATAGCATACAAGTAGAAACAAATGATTTACAATCGACATCAGAAAGTACAGGACTCTTAAGATGTTAAAGCAAAATAAACTGATATACTACAAAATAAACTGAGGCATTTATGACAACCACACATAAAGAACTTCCTCTGCTACAACAACAACATCCCAAACTGAGAACCTGAAATACTTGTTGGCCAGTTTTCTGAATTAACCGCTTCTCGACCATTCAGCAAATATATTTGATTACTAGCAAACCAAGAAATCATCAGACCCATTACTAACTCAGTTAGCTCAGGTTGTGCTATCTGCACCTGCGACATAAGTAAGCGTGGAACGCTTATTCACAGCTCTTAAAAATATTTTGTTTCATTAAAGATTGTCATTAAAAGACGATCTTGCAAATGATTTATTATTTATTTATTTCAAATTATTTTTGTGTACTCGACTCCATTGTCTTCTTGCAGCCTTTTTCTTCTTGTGACGGGTTGACAGCATTGTAGAACTTTTGAATGGACGAGGATCATCATCCCAACTTTGTCCATGTTCGAATTCGTAATCGTTTGTATCTGAAAATAAAGGTATACCCCTACCCACAGCTATTAAGCTGGTAGGTACCTACCTATTTAAAAAAGGTACATCCTTGATTGAAATTGAATGTTTGAAATTGAAATTTCATATTATAAGTATTCAGTTTAGAGTTAGCCACTAGCTCATACAAACTTACTATATGTGTGCAAATGGCACGAATGAAAAAATTCAATAATTTGTAGAGGTAAGTATGTGAGTAGGTTAGACACCTAAATTTTATTTGTATAAGTAGGTACTTACTAAAAAATATTTACACGTAAAATAACGAAGCTTGCAAAGTCCATCTTTTAAACTACTTGGGTAGCAAAGCCTATGGAATTTGGAATTTATTTTGGAATTTTATTTTATTTAACTGTTGAATTTTATTTAAAGGTAGGTATACTTTATGCATCAGTATACTACTCTATCGGTGGAGGAAAATAATCGCGAAGAAACCTGCAGCTTACACACATATTTTACTTGACATATCTAGAAGTTATAGAATAGATAGCAAACGGCCTGTTATCTCACATTATTATTACACACATTAAAAGTATAAGAGTATGTACTTACTATCCATTTTTACTTATTTTTCAGTACTCTTCACTGGATTTTAAACGCGCGTGCGTAAGAAGCTATTACTAAACTAAATCAACAAACACAAAAACCATCGGCAACGACGCCGTGTATTTCTAATAAGTTTCCCCTCTCGCTTACACAAAATTAACTGCTTGTATCGATATTTTATGTGCATAATATCGGTAAATATAGCGATACTTATTGAAAGTATCGATATTTTAGTACCGATACCGATGAAATTACCGATACGGCAATAAGTCTGATTATATCGGTTCTCACAAATACCGGTATAATTTATATCGATACCAAGGATGTACCGGTACTAGGTCAAAGTCAGTCGTACCGGTATTTAAAAATACCGGTAAAACAAGCCCTGCTTAGGACGCGATTTTGACCCACTTTAAACGGCCAGATTTCATTCAAATTTTGCACACCTGTCAAAGACCGATGACAATGCAATAATTCGAAAAGAAAATAAAAAAACAAATTAAAATATCCGATTATCCTAGAAAAGTAGAAAATAAATAATAGTTTAAAAAAACTAAAAAACATGCTTTATATAAAAAACCAAACTAAATAATTGAAAATAAATTTATTAAATGTAAGTAAGAAAAAAATGTTTTATTTAAAAAAAAGCGTGGTGCATGGTGTCAATAGTTATAAATTTTTCATTGACAGATATGAGAAGAAGGATTATCATTTCGATAATATCTTAAAAAGCACCCCACCCCACTAGTTTGGTTTTCTATATAAAGCGTGTTTTTTAGTTTTTTTAAACTATTATTTATTGATTTCTTTAAAGTGTCATATCCCATGAATTCTGCTGTTTCGTAATTTTTATTTAATTTATACGCGTAATTGTCTATAATAATAAAAAACAATAACAAAATCAGCATATTTTAAATAATAACAAGGTTGTGACGTTTAACTATGATATTCCCTTACAGGAGCCTACATAATTTAAAGTTATGGAAATACATTTATGTTGTATGAGTATGTCGTACCATCATTATCAGTGTTTTGTTCCACCGTGTTCTCTATTTTAACAAAATTTTAATATATACTTGTTTGCTATTATCTCTTGTCTATTAAATAGTATTCCTTGACAATGGTGGCAATTCGGTTGGTTCATTTCTAAAATTAGGAATTGTTTAAAATATATTTAGTTAGTCATAGCATTTGTAAAACCTATTCGGTTGGTACCATCTAACTAAATTAGGAACGCTTAATTAAATTAGATAAAATTAAATTAGGATAAAGTAGCAGCAGAATACCAATGTTTCGTTTGACAGTTCTAAACCTAATTTTAGCTAAAATTAGTTAGGTTGGTGCCAACAGAATTAAGGCCAATATATAAGTTCCTATACCTGCCTTGACGTTTCACAATTATTTTTTGTCACGGTTATTTGCAGTTGTCTCGTGTCTAATCACGAAGTGTACGAGTATAAAATGTGAACCCATTGTTGCAGTCATAAATCGATAGGTCGTTCGCAGGTTATCGAGTCATTGGAGATGTTAACGACCACCAGTTGACCTAGTTCAAATCACTAGTTTTTGACGTGATAACGTCTTATTAATCGATGAACGCCGGCTGCACTCACAAAAAAGCATGACTCATTGGCCTCAATTCTGTTGGCACCAACCTAACTAATTTTAGATAAAATTTGGTTTTGAACTGTCAAATTAACCTTTGGTATTCTGCTGCTACCAACTTATCCTAATTAAATTTTATCTAACTTAATTAAGCGTTCCTAATTTAGTTAGATGGTACCAACCGAATAGGTTTTACAAATGCTATGACTAACTAAATATATTTTGGCACAATTCCTAATATTAGAAATGAACCAACCGAATTGCCACCATTGTCACGTTCCGCCTGAGCCAAGAGTGCAAGCGAGAGCGCGGAACAAGCGATAGTGAGGCACCACGACAACGTCATAAGAAAACATTGATGAACAATGTTTTCTTATGACGTTGTCACGTAAAATTATCGTCCGTGAACCGACTTTACAGACAACCATATTTTTATTTCGGCAAGTGCAAGCAGCAAACAACTGTATATAAGAATACGATAGACGTTCCGTATTTATAAAATTAGTCAGACTAGGCTTAATTCAGCGTCGTGGCAAGCGCTAGAGTCTGTTCGTTATGAAAAGAGTGCTGGGGTAAAATTTATTCCCATGACATAAGATACAAAATGCTATGATCTACGACTCTACTCATGTTGAAAAGATTAGTAAATAACCCGTTTTAGCGGACGCTTTGGCTCATGTCCAAGAGTCGCATACCGGCGCTGATGGTAAACATAGATCACGCCATGTGCTCTGTCACATGGAGTTAATAAGTCAGTAGTTGTTGGAGAGTTGTTTGTGATAGGTACACCAGATGATAATTTGTTTTGGAATGTTTAACTAAATATATTTTTTTGTATTTAGTGTTTAGCCCTTTACTTAAAAAAAATATTTACAAATGTAAATATTTTACAATAGGTGGGCTTAATGTTAGTCTACACGCCAACCTGCAAGGTAGAGAAAAAAAAAATGGCGTGCTATCTTAAGGAAAAATAAACAGCATACAAATATATTAACCAACAACCTCTGTGGCGCAGTGGGCTAAGGTCTGGTTGAGACGCAGAAGGTTGCGGGTTCGATTCCCGCCGCGGGACAAATGTTTGTATGATCTGCAACTATTTGTCTCGGGTCTGGGTGTTTCTATGTATAATATGTATATATTTACAAAAAAAAAATATAATATATAAGTAGTATATCAGTCATGTGGTACCCATAACACAAGCTCTGCTTATATTGGGGCCAGATGATGACGTGTGAAAATGTCCGGGTTTATTATTATTATTATTATTATTAACAGACTTAAAAATAAACTCAAAAATATATACATAGTAATTTATGATAACAATGAATAACATAACGTAATAATAAATACAATAACTTTAATAGTAAGTAGTTATAGAAGATATATTCTCCAATATAATAATAGTACGAGTGACAAGTTCAGTAGTGCATTGAGCGTCGAGCAAGCGCTCTCTTGAGAAGTATGGGGCTGTAGGTTAGATACTAACTTTGTATACAGTAAACTAGATTTTGTGTTACCAACTTTTTGTTAGCGCCTGTGTAAGCAACTTTGTCTAAGGCTGGGGGATTGATATCTTCCTTCAGAACGATAGCAGATAGAAGCTAACACCCGAGTTTGCAAAGACAATTTCAGCATTGCTTTTAAATAGATTAAATGCCTTGCCTATGTTCTTGTTTGCAATACCCATAGGAATCACACGCACGTTGCCGGCTCTAGACAGTTCTTTTGTCTGTTTGCCCAGTAATGTCACTTGCTTCCAGTGCTCTTCAAATTTAAACACAGTAATGCTTGCAGACTACTGCTTGGATACAGAATATCTGACACTGTGCTGGTACCCACCAAGATGGTATCTTCCTGTAGAGTTCTACCACCAGATCCCTCTCAAATTTAGGACAGATCTTAAACTTAATTTAGTACCTACTGCAGTTCTGTAAAGTCATAGGCTGGCACGAAGTTATTCTTGGAACCAGTTCAATATTATGTGGGACGCAGTAATATATCTTTATGACTACCGTGACTACTTCACTGTACTAGCTATTACGAGACTGAATGAATCTAAATCGGGATATACTCGTGACATGATTTGGTTATGAGATAAATAATAATAATAATACCGGACGATTCACGCAGCATCATCTGGCCCCAAAGTAAGCAGAGCTTGTGTTATGGGTACCACATGACTGATATGATATACTACTTATATACTTTTTTTTTATAAAAACTTACATAATTATACATAGAAATACCCAGACCCGAGACAAATACTTGCAGATCTTATAAACTTATGTCCCGCGGCGGGAATCGAACCCGCAACCTTTTGCGTCTCAGCCGGACCTAAGCCCACTGCGTCACAGAGGTCGTCGAAAGAAGATATCATTGCAATTACGATAATTAATAATTATCTCAATTTAACCTCTGGAACATTAGATGATTAGAAAGCTTATCTTTTCAGGTTAAGGTATTTTGGAAAGATGCTGAGGGTTTATTCTCTAGAAAGTTCTCAATCAATCAATGATAATATATAGCAAAGCTTTACGTGACTTGGTTCAGTAAAACAACAAGGAAAATCCACAACATACAAGTTGCGGTTAATGTGGTTGGACGTACTCGATATACCTAACCCACCAACTCCTCGTAAAACGTTATCATAGTCTGTTCAGTCGTGTAATCTTTCAGTACTTGCTATGTTTGTATGGGATCTATTCGCGCATTCTGTTATTTATCTTATTGTTTACTAGCTGGTGCCCGCGACTTCGTCTACGGCGGATTAGTACTTCGAGTAGCTTATTTTCTTCTTCAAGATAATGGCGATAATGGCTTACACATAAAATATAGATACATGCAGTTGCGGGCTTTTTTGTAGAACTATTTATGATAAACATTTCCATTATACATTATATACGTGTAATTCTATCGGTTTTTGCAGCTCACGCCTGAATAGCTCGCAGATGGCTGAATTTTTACCTACTTACTTGACACTTATCGTTATATTTAGGACAATTCACACGGCCTCAATTCAGTTGTTTCGCTAGAGTAACTAAAATTTCCTCAAACATAAACGATCTTATTTTGTTTGCATTAAAGTCTGAATTAGAATAACATTTTTTAGTCACACTTCCTAAATTTACGATAACTGACGTGTTTTAGCTGAATTTAGTCATCATGTAAGGTGTTGATAAAAACTGCGGTTATTTTCCGCAGTTTTTATCAACACCTCTATACATTATTTTCAATAAAAGAATTTATTGGAATAAAAATTATGGCAATAAAACAAAAAATAATTTTAACTTATTTTAGAACTGTGATTTAAAATGGGTACTCTAATTTGAACTTTATTAGTAGCAAAATAAGGTCGTCCATATTTTAGAAAATTTTAGCTAGTCCGGCGAAACAACAGAATTGCCAGCAATGGTGATAATTCGGTTGGTTCATTTCTAAAATTAGGAATTGTCTAAAATATATTTAGTTAGTCATAGCATTTGTAAAACCTATTCGGTTGGTACCAACTAAATTAGGAACGCTTAATTAAGTTAAATAAAATTAAATTAGGTAGCAGCAGAATAACAAAGGTTAATTTGACAGTTCAAAACTTAATTTTAGCTAAAATTAGTTAGGTTGTTGCCAACAGAATTGAGGCCAATATCTTTATAAATTATAGCCTCATATTATTGTAAAGTTTCATTAAAATCTATTTAGTAGTTTTTGCGTGAAAGAGTAACAAACATACATACAAACTTACGCGTTTATAATATTACTAAAGATAAGGATGTTAAGTGACGTAACCAAATGGATAGTTTATTTGTTATTTATCCAACATAATATTCAAACATACAAACTGTTTATCTTATAGTCACATAACTAGTTTGTGAAGCGTTGAAAAAGTTGAAGGACAAATCATCCTTGTATTGTCAATGAATAATGTTGGCGACAAGCTTAAACACATTAGTTAAGTGAGTGATAAGAAAGACCCATAATCAGCGAGAGTTCATAAATAACCATAGTCGAAGTCAATACAGTATGCAATACACAAGGACTACTTTAACCGATACTTTATTTTAAACTAGCTGGTGCCCGCGGCTTCGTCTGCCCAGAATTAGTGCTTCGTGTAATTCTAACTAAATTGTAGTATTGACAGCGCACGCCAGAATAGCTCGCAGATGGCAGATTTTTTCCTACTTACTTGACACTTATCGATATATTTTGGACAATTCACTCAATATCTTTATAAATTATAGCATATGTGTTATTCTGATGCATAAGCTATATTATTGTAAAGTTTCATAAAAATCCATTTAGTAGTTTTTGCGTGAAAGAGTAACAAACATACATACAAACTTTGGCGTTTATAATATTAGTAAGATGTATCATATCCTCTAGCCTATAAATCACATAATTAGCTAGCGATGTGCCTAAGTATGATCTGTCCATGTCATTCTAATGCAACTAATAGAGATGGCAACAGATTTAAACAATTCATTAGCTAGTGTGTTTATAAGATAGACATTAGTCTTAGTCTAGTAATATCAGTGGCTTCTGAATCATTTTGTAAACCGTGCGAACCGTGAACGCTCGCGGCAACTCACGGACCGCGGATCAAACTCACCCTGATGAATATTCTCTAGATGAATCGAATCAGTTCTAGGTTTGCATAATGGTCGGCACTGGTTTTTATTGTTGACTGTTTCAGCAATTTTAAACGTACTTGTTGACATAGCAAAGTCAGTCTTGATTTACATAAACTGTAGCCATTATTTAAATTGGTTTTGCTTATATTATTTTATATTTCAAGCTATTTTCTACTTTTTGTCCGTTCGCAAAGGTTGCATTTGTGCTGCATTTTACAAGCTCAACTTAGTCATGGTATGTGGTTTGCAGTTTCATAACAGTCGTTTAAATTTGACATTGATAAACGAACTTTGCACCCATCATTACATAGTATAAAACAAAGTCGCCTCCCGCTGTCTGTCTGTCCCGATGTATGCTTAGATCTTTAAAACTATGCAACAGATTTTGATGCGGTTTTGTTAATTAATTCTGGAGGAAGGTTTATATGTATAAAACATGCATAATATAGTAGAAAAACACTGATAATTTTAGAGATTTCCAATGAGGTGTCGCAAATAAACACATTTTTTTGCGCTTACATTGCAAACACTGAACCCTACGAGATAGATCAAAATAATGTACTACAGTATTGTACACCCTCAAAAGGTTTACAAAAAAGTCCTCGATGTTATATGGCTATCTCTTAGGGATTTCGTAGTATAATTAGTATCAGCATTGCACCCGTGCAAAGCCGGGGCGGGTCGCTAGTTCATAATAATTAGTGGACTCCGCGCGACTTCGTTTGCGTACAAACTTTAACGTCCCATTTAGTTTTTCGGTATAAAAAATACCCTAATAGTACCAAGAAATATTAATTTTGATGAACACAGGTTTTACTCGCGTATTATTTTGTCGATGGGTGCAACGACTCTGTTTCGATTCATATAGAGAATCTTCATCAGCTATGAGCGGACCGCGGATCGCGGATCTATGTCGTTTTATTCTGTCTTATATTCTGGACATAACCTATCTATGTTCAAAATGTATTTAAATGACAAGTAGCGACGTTTTTGAGTTACAAACATTCAAACTTTCGCAATTATAGTATTGTAATTAATTGTATGCGATGGTTTAATCACTATACTTTATAGGTGACCGTGCATTGTAATGCGACATGCGCAATTACGCATTCATTCATCAAAGAACTAACAACTTGTTTAATGTAGGTTTTTCATCTTATCGTGCCACTAGGTATTTCGTACCATTCTGTTGAAAGAATTAAAGTGCATGTTAGGTACATATCACGCTTCTGAATCTCAAACTTTAGGAGAAAATATCATAAGGAAAATTACATACACGAAGTTTTTCGGCGAGTTAGAATAGTTTGAATCACACTAGCATTATAAATGCAAATGTTTTGATTTTTTGAGGATATTTGCTACCTAATCACGTTTTAACAGCTGAACTGATTTCGATTAATGTTATCCAGTTGATCTAAGTAACAGCGACATGCAACACATTAATTAGTGGTATTAACATTGATAGGAGCTGTAGGTACTATAACATATAATCGTTTTATCAATTTAAAAGACAAAAGTTTTCTGTATTATTCTTATCTATCACTCACCAATCATAAAATTCTTATTTGGTCCTATCAGACGAGTTCGTATATTGATTTTAACGAGACCTAATTAGAGCACATCAAAGATTGCGTGTGGCATCGCGGTGGCGATATCTCGTAAGTATTGTTCGAATATTGACGTCATTTGCCAAACATTTTGCCGTTACGTAGACTAATTGACTACCGAAATATCCTTGCAATTTTTTTATCTGATTGCGATACGCCTACATAAAACTCATGTTATGCAAGTCATCAAAAACTCTGACAATGAATTATTTGTTCTGCAAGAACTTATTTCAAACTGAAGTGTTGCCACGCAAAAACTTTCAACGTGACCGCATAGAGTTCCATAAAAATGCCATCGAAGCCTATGAAAGAAAAGTTGGTTCGACAAACGAACAAAATTTTCTTGCGTAAATGTTTGCACACAAATTTTCCACGTGATTGCTTCGTCATAAAAATCTCATTACATAGCGAAACGGCTATAAAGTTGAAAATGTGTGCAACGCCAATGCTCTTAAATATGTGACGGATCGCTTTGGTTTCGAATTAAGCATATTCACGCCAGCTTCTTTGAAGTACTGTGTAAACGTCCGCGTTTTATAATAATGAAGCTAATATACTGCCTTAGATACAAAGATGAAAACATACGCTTCCGTACATTTCAAATTACTGAATTTTGACACACGGTAGGGTAAGTTCACGCTTAGTTTCCTCTCTGAATTTTGGTCGTAAAAATCTAGGCAGCTTAATCGATAGTCCCCAGTTGTAACCTAAAGCGTTTGTCAATAATTTAGGTCTCAACGGTGACGTCACCGTTCCGCGCATGCTCTTTTCCGCGTGTCCCTATGACCTTTACAAGAGCACTAACGTTACATTACATGCTATGTTATATCACTTGAGGGTGAAGGTAAGTATTTGTTGCGGTAATGTAATTGGCCACGTAGGTATTATGAGAAAACCTATTTCGCTGATGGTTTTTGTTTTAGTAGGTAGGTTATTTTGTTCATATATACGCTATTGGTCTATGTGATTGGGATTAGAGTGTATATTTAAACATACGAGTACATTAGTACGATCAGTCGTGTGGTTTCTTCCAGGTATAGCTTTGAACCAATGGCATACTCGTATGTCATTGGAATGTAGCTCTTCATTTACCGGTTTCCTCACCATACATACATAAATATTAAGGGTTACAGTTTTAAATTGCCGTTTTGTACTGAAAAAACATACATCTATTTTTCTAAGATTTAGTGTAAATATTTATTTAATTACAGTATTTACCCTCTATACATTTCTGCTATCTCATAGGAAGGTCATTCATACCTTCGCGATAGTATTTTGGGGACCTGGACTCAACAAACTGTGCGAATGCATTCTATACTGCTGTCTCGCAAGATTGTTTTTTATTATGCAAAAAATGTATCAAATCGCGGAAAAATCGTGAAGCAATAATGTTGAAGATCGGTTGACGAGTCGGGGCTGTTTTTCGGCAAGCTTCGCTATCATTGTGCGCAGTTCTGCACAGTTATTGCTTGACCGGATCTGAGGAAGTTGTAGTGAATTACGCCATGAAGTAGCCATCACACCATACCATAACTTTTTTATGTGTATGCTTCGTTTTAGGACATTGTTGCGGCGTTTGTCCTGTTGCAGCCATTGCGTTGTTGGATTACGATTATCGCAAAGCATCATCTTATTGTTACACGTCACAATGCGGTCCAAAATCTCTTCATGTCCGTGTTTTTCTCTGTAGATAAGTCAAGTCATGAACAACCCATTTTTAAAGTTTTTTTTTATTTTACCGTTTGATGCAAATGGGTCAATATTGTGGGTAAGCTAACGTCAAACCATGACGTTAATTCCTTGGTAGTTTATTATGGATTGGCTTCCACTATCACGTTTAGTTCATCGTTATTTTTCTTATTGGTTGGCGTTCCTCCGTGGTTCATTCCTCAAGTCGAAATGTCCACTACGAAAGCGATTAAACAAAAAACGCACAGTGCGTTCATTTGCCGTGTCATCTCCAAACACACCATTGATGTTGCAAGCTGAATCTGCTGCGTTTGTTTCACGTGGTAACTTTCCTTAATAACTTACTTTATTAAATAACTTTATATTCTTTGTATCCTTCTTTACCTTTAAAACTGAATATTAAAACGATTGAAATTTTTTTCACGTATTTATAGACAATGGTGGCAATTCGGTTGGTTCATTTCTAAAATTAGGAATTGTCTAAAATATAATATTTAGTTAGTCATAACATTTGTAAAACCTATTCGGTTGGTTCCATCTAACTAAATTAGGAACGCTTAATTAAGTTAGATAAAATTTAATTAGGATAAGTGGTTGCAGCAGAATACGAAAGGTTAATTTGACAGTCCAAAACCTAATTTTAGCTAAAATTAGTTAGGTTGGTGCCAACAGAATTGAGGCCAATATAACTTAAATATTTCTTATAACATACTTGTTTTCTATAACAACCTTTTCTTTTCAAATTTTATAGCGTCGCAGAAAAAAGTTACGGATGAATGAAATTTTATAGGAAGTAAAACTTATTTTGTGGATATTTAATTTGCCGCATACATCACACTAATCACACTAATATTATAAAAGCGTAAGTTTGGATGTTTAGATGTATGGATGGATGGATGTTTGTTACAGCATGTGCTACACGGTTTGAAACCAAATTTCACATGACCTTTAAACGCCCTTGGTAGAAAGGCTTGCCCCAGCAAACCACTGGCAGAAGCGGTGGTTGCAAACCGTCTAGCCGCTTGTTTAAAACCACGCGTAGCGTACCACAGTCGCACCGCTGCACGCATCGAGCGCGGACATATTGCGCGCACGCACGGTATTACGGAGAAAGAACGTGAGGTTATCACTGAATTCATCGAGTTATTTAGAGACCAGGGTAGGTCTCTAAGTAACTAGTCTCTGGGACTTAATGTATAAGGAGTACAAAGACTCCACCCAAAAAAAAAGTTTTTTTTTCTTCTAATGCACACAAAAGTGCCATACAAACTCCAAACTTTAGAAATTTTGATAAATAAGGAGCCATGGCCTCTTAGTAAATTGTTATAGTGCATTATAAGCATTCTGCACACGTCAATTCAGCACGAGCGTTTTAAACACACTGAAGTTTGGGGTTTGGTTTAAATCGTGTAGACAGAAAACGTTCTACCAAGGTCACCTTGGTAGAAACTGCGCTTTCAAACCGTGTAGCGCATGCTTACCTCTTCACGCCAAAACTACTAAACGGACCGAGCTAAAATTTGGCATAGGTACAGGTAATTCTTATCCTAGAATCAAACATAGGCTACTTTTTATCCTATAAATCAGTTCCCATGGGATAGAAAACGTTTCCATAGAAACGACGCGTGCGAAGCCGGGGGCATAAACTAGATATATATACATTTTGATAAACACGGACATATTACTTTACCTTGTATTATTTTGTCGATGTCGATATTATTTTCACTCGAGCGGCAACGAGCGGACCGCGGATCAAACTCACTCTGATCTAGATTCTCTAGATGAATCGAAACAGTGTCGGTGCCTACATCGACAAAATAATACGTGAGTAAAGCCCGTGTTTATTAAAATGTATAGTACAACTCAATATACATTTTAATAAACACGGGCTTTACTCACGTATTATTTTGTCGATGTAGGCACCGACACTGTATACACAAATACAAAATGTTTTATTTCTGTAACTTAAGCAACATAGTTTATCAGTATTGGATACCTCCTTTTAAGTATAAAATACCTGTATTGGGAGAATATCGCTCTTCTTAATTGTGGTTTATAGCTATTATATTGCTGTAACATACATTAAAACATTTACTTAACTACTGATACTCAATAACATTCATGTGAATTTTTGAGGGTAGATTTGAGACAGTTATCAAAGTCAGTTGTGAATGTTGAAGTTCAGCGCGAGTGCTGTGGTGAGGTGTAAGTAATTTTTGTGGGTAGAAAAATAATGTTGTGTAGTGTCACGAAGTGTCGATGTTGAATGAGTGTTTGAGTAGGTGTAAGTTTTTGTAAGTAAGTATTGATGTTGTATGGTCCAAGTGTAAAAGTTTCGTCTGATAACACCAGGCTAATGTGACTCGGTGTATCATATATATATATTTATTTTCACTTTATTAATATATATGTATATATTATGCGTATGTATGACTGTATGGGGCTGGATGTAAATGGCTCAGGATAGGGCTCGTTGGCGAGTTTTGGGGGAGCCCCATGTCCATATTAGAATTTAGTATATTATAGTTATAGGCCTTATTTTAATTTAAACTGTCAGTACATTAGAACTAAATACAAATTCACAAACCCCTTTGAATTTAAACCTGTAAACCTGTTTTCTGAATATGGCAATATGACAAAGTTACCTTTAGCTGCCAACGTTGACTTTCCTACATATCTCTTCTGATTCATTTGATCTCTCACACGATCCTTCGTTTGTCATTTCATGAAGTAACATAGCAGAAGTGCTATGTCACTATTTATTGTATGCCATCCATTCTTATGCTATGAAGTCACAATTTATTGACTAAAATTCCGCTAAGGTTACTGAATAAAAAGTGCAATAGCACGAATAAAAATAATCATATTAGTAATTTCATTATTTTAGTCAATAAATTGTGACTTCATAGCATAAGAATGGACAATTGAATAATATAGTTATTATGATGCAATGTGATTTGAACAACGAGAAATCCCTAGGAAGTTCCAGACGGCCATTCCGCGATGACGTATAGAATACACTCGTCTCGTTTAACACTAGTTTGCCTATGTTTCCTCATGCAACAAATTCTGGCTTCCAAACTCAAATAATGGTAAAATCTATTTACAGAGACAGCCACCAGATAGACCTTCCCCCATTCGGTCACTACGCCACCGGAATCTTTTTCCTGGACAAGCTCCATCATCAGGATATCGAAAAGAAGTTCCAGGTGCTCGCTGAGAGCCTCAACCTCCGCATCATATGCTGGAGGACTGTACCCACGAATAACTCTACTATTGGTAAGTAACGAAAACTCTTCTTGCACAAGTCTGATTATTAACGTTCATATTCTGAACGTTCAATCACCGAGGTATCATTCTTGTTGACAGGTCAAGTTGCCCGCAACTCCGAGCCGTATATGCGACAAGTGTTTGTCACTGGTGATACATCAGACGAGACCCAACTTGCGCGACAGGTAAGAGTTATTAGGGTTAGACCATTGGTTGAATAGTGATTGCAACCCTGCCGTGCACTATGATAAGGATAACAGCATAGCTTATCTGAACGGCTTTAAAAAAGAAAGAGAGAAAGAATAAACGAAAGAAAAAAACATTCAATAAAATCTCGTGGACTATTTTGAATCGTCATCGTCGTCGTATATATGAGTAATAGATGAATCTAGGTGCCGGTTCCTCCTATACCCAGTTCAAGAAGAAACTCGTCTGGTTTTAATGCTTTTTTGTATGATCCTTCCTAGAGTTGCTATTTTTGTTACGAGTTTTGTTACCTAGTCGAGTTAAAGCAAGTTCATCCCAAGCTTTATTGTCATCTATTTTAATATTTTATAATATGCTTTATTATACAGTTTTTGCTAAATGACGTTCTTAAATTTGCCAATCGATAAATCTAGCACGTCTCTTAGGACCGTGTTATAGAAGCGTACACATTGCCCTATAAAAGATTCACTAACTTTAGCGAACGTTACTGTGGAAACAGCTAGTTTTTGTTTATATCTAGTATTAATATTTTGATTATCGATATTTTTGTGAACCTATGAGTACATTCGATTTACATATGTATTCTATGTTTAGGAAAGGCTCAACAACAAAGCAATGTCATAATATTTATTAATGCTATGATGCTATTTATGATCACCTAATAATGTTCTAGATGGTTTTTAAGACGCCAGGTTACACTTTATTCGCTTACAGGATTATGTAGTGGGACATGTTTTATATAAAGTGGGTTTGCCGAAGATCCTAATGGCCTTAAATTATACATGGTCTCGTTTTGCAGGTGTTCGTGTTGCGTAAACGCGCTTCGCACGAGCTCATAACCCCAGGAGCGAGGTTCTACATCTGCAGTTTATCGTTGAAGACCGTTGTCTACAAGGGTCTACTCACCTCCGAACAACTATGGGTGAGTTACCACATCCACTTGAAGTTCTTAGGCTTGTTTAAGAGGCACAGCGTGTCCGACATTGGGTTGAACTCTGAACACTCCAGCGCGCTGTTCAAGGTGCTGTCTTATAAACTAGGCAATAAGTTTCGAAATGCTGATAGTTTTGTTTTGTTTTTGGCAGCTGTATTTCAAGGATCTGACAAACCCGGCATTCACCACCTACCTGGCTTTAGTCCACACCAGGTTTTCCACCAACACCTTCCCCAGTTGGGAGAGAGCACATCCTTTGAGGTAATTATGAATATCGATCTAAGGCAGCTTTGCCAAGAACAAACTAGTGTCAGATCACAATACTGACTCGATATACCTACTAATGATTCTGTGTATCAAATTAACCTTGTATCTGATGGGCTTTTGAGTACGTGATTTCTCGCTTTGATAATGAGTAGATTCGCTATAGTCTATGTTTTTACTGTAAGTCACGTATGTGAGTGATAGTTGATGTTCGTTGACGTTATTTTGACAGCTCTAAATTTGACTGACAATGGTGGCAATTCGGTTGGTTCATTTCTAAAATTAGGCATTGTCTAAAATATATTTAGTTAGTCATAGCATTTGTAAAACCTATTCGGTTGGTACCATCTAACTAAATTAGGAACGCTTAATTAAGTTAGATAAAATTAAATTAGGATAAGTTGGTAGCAGCAGAATACCAAAGGTTAATTTGACAGTTCAAAACCTAGTTTTAGCCAAAATTAGCTAGGTTGGTGCCAACAGAATTGAGGCCAATGTCACTACCAACGATCTTATTTTATTTGCATCAAAGTCCATATTAGATTGACAGCTTTAGTTTACTTATTTGAAATAAGTTGAATTGTCCTTTATTGAATTGATTTTTCTAGGATTTTCTGCAATTAAATCACGAATTACATGCCCTCTAAAATGAGCTAAAACACATCAATTACATGTAAATTTCTTAATTTAAGAAGAGTTACTTAAAAATGTTACAGACTTTCGTGTACACAAAATAAGATCGTTTGTTAAAATAACAGAATCATTGTCATTGTGTTCTGTTTATTGCAGAGTGCTTGCGCACAATGGCGAGATAAATACATTGCGCGGTAATGTGAACCTTATGAAAGCTCGCGAGGGTGTTATGAAAAGTGAACTTTTCGGCGATGGTAAGCTTTTATATTTACGCATTCACTCACATTTACGCCAGGATATAGGATACTACATAAGTTTGAATATTGTTACATATTTCCTTAAGGCAACTCTCTAATCAAATGATTTTGACGCATATTTACGGCGGTCAAATCGCAATTTTTTATCTGAAAATTTTCAAGTAAGGTATTCAGAAAAAAGTTTAACGTGTATTGTTTTAATTAGCTTACTTTCCGATTATTAGTGTAAGTTGCAAGTTAAACCGACATCAATTTTAGGAGATTGTGAATATTGATTATTTAAGACATTATTTCATAATTAAATTATAAAATTTGGTTGCTTTAGCTCATTACTTATGTCTCTACAAATCAAAACAAACGAAATATTCCGTGACTGAAGAAAATCGAAAGCTTTTGTACAATGCACACAACACCACCTAGCCCTAAACTAAGCATTGTTTATATTATAGTGACCAGCCAGCGGGGCGATTATGGACTTCTGATAATATCAAATTTTGATACTAATCACTTTCAGTTACTATTGATGAATTGGTATTACGGAAGGTTGATGTTGATTGTCATACTTGCTGTTATATGAATAAAATCCTCAGATCAAATAAATATGAAGACGGAGCGCCGCAATCAACCAAAATAAAGTCTCAAAACCATGCTCCTGTGTGTAGATACATCCAAGCACACACATACACCGAAATTGTGCTTCTTGCTTTTATATATATATATTAAATAAATGGTGTTATTTTTTTGTAATATTTTTTATTGACCACGACATGACCTAATACTTAATAGTATAAGTATGTATGCATATACTAACTGATATGATGATATGATATGATACTTTATTTATAACACAAACACTTATGTTCATCACACAAATGTTAATCCTGAGAGAGAATCGAACCCTCTTCTTCTTCTTCTTCTTATCGTATCACTAGTTATTTCAATCCGATGTGGTGAAATGATTAACGTGCGCCTCAGAGGCTCATTTCGTGGACTCGAACCCTCTACCTACAGCGCAGAAGGCAGAGCTTCTACCAACTGAGCTGTCAACTTAAAATACATATTACCAACAGACCTAAAGAAACTGTACCCAGTGGTAGAGCCGAATCTCTCGGACTCCGGCTCCGCTGATTGCGTGTTAGAGTTCCTTCTGCACTGCGGCCAGCGATCCTTACCCGAGGCTGTGATGACCATGGTGCCTGAAGCATGGCAGAATGATGCCACCATGCCAAAGGAGAAGAGGGATTACTACCAATGGGCGTCCTCAGCCATGGAGCCATGGGATGGACCAGCCCTGGTCTCTTTTACTGATGGACGGTACATTGGTGAGTAGACCTTGAATAACGTTTTACGTCGTGTAGGTACGTCAACGTCAGTAGTGGTGACGTCATATTGATTGACATATTTTAGTGAGTAGACTTGTTATTCTTCAGGTAAAATGTTCTTTAAATAGCAGTATTCTAGAACATACGGTTTAAGCTGCGTATTGATTTATATTAGAACCACTAGTGGAAATACTAGTCAAACCGATGTGACGTCCTTATAGTGACGTCATATCGGTTTGTACATTACTCAGTAGACTTGCTAGGAACCTTAAAGCAATAATTTCTTCCAAATATACAGTTTCTAGAACATCCAGTTAAAGTATTGAATTGTCAATTAGAAAGATATGTACAATTCGATTACTATTTCCAGGTGCAATTCTGGACAGGAACGGTCTTCGGCCCTCACGGTTCTACGTGACCAGTGAAAATATTTTGGTGATGGCGTCAGAGGTTGGCGTCTATGATGTCGACCCTAAGAAAGTCATCCATAAGGTATGGAGACAATCACAACACAACTAGTATAAATAAAAAAATCACTCGGTTGGAACGAAGTTCCTATTATAGTGTATTATTATTGATAATCGTATATATTATTGATATATATATATATATTATTGATATAATCGTATATATTATATATTATTGATTCACAAATGCAAATGAATGAATTACTGAGAGCAATTAAATGAAACACAGAAATAACGATTGAATTAAATGACGTACAATAAAATGTTTATTCTCAACTCGAAAAAATATATTAATTACGCAGATATTTACGGAGATATTTGGTCCTGGGATGAAGAATCGTGTCACCCTATTAACCGTCTACACCAAAGAAAGCGTTGTGACGGAAATTAGTGACGCCAAGTTCGTACCGTGCGTTAAGGAACATTGTTCCAAAAGATGCCCTGGCATAAATAAAATACATCTATTTATAACCTATCAATTGAGACTATTTCAATAAGCCCGAACACGATACTTACTTCTGCTGAAAGTTGGTGAGGCATTGGATATCCTGCAGATTCCAGGTGATGCTGCAGCATCAGGTCAAGGTTACCATGTTCTAGCAATATCATAGAAGTGACTGAATACCATACTTCGAAACGATCAGATTCAGACATATGGAAGTTGCTCAGATACCTTCATTAACACAATCATTTGATCAAGTCAAGACAGTCAAGCCTTTAAAGAAAAAATACTTGACCCCAATCGTTTGCGAGCTATGAGCTACGACAGACAGACACAATGTTTAAAAAATAGCAGACAGTGACATAGTCCATAGCATTTTGATTATATGGAATCTCCCCAAATTATAATACGGTACCATCAAACCGATGCTACATGACCGTGTTGTGCAGCTAGTCAAGTTTTTTGCAAATATTCAGGCTTTGAATGGCCTGTCACTTCAGTTTATAGCTCTGCCTTCTGCACAGTCGGTTGAGGGTTCGATTCCCTCCCAGGATAAACATATGTGTCATAAATATAGGTGTTTGTTCTGTGTCTGGGTGTTATAAAGTATCTTATGTATGTATTTAAGTATTCTATCAGTCACCATAGTGCACACTATGCTAAGTGTGGGGCTAGATGATGTTGTGCACATTTTCCACAAATTTTTGTTTATTATTTATTTTGATATGGACATTGTTCTGTTAGTTTATATAATAATTGTGATTATTCCAGAGTCGTCTAAAACCTGGCAGAATGCTACTAGTCGACACGGAAGAGAAAAAGATCATCCAAGACGTTGAGTTGAAGCTGAAGATAGCCCAAAGCCGGCCTCATTCACAATGGCTGAAAGAACAAGTATGTAACTATGCATTTTTCTTTATTGAACTATTCTGCATTATATTGAGACATTTGAAGTTCATTGTTTTCATGGAAAAACCAGGGATTTTTAAGGTATCTGCCTATAGTTAATTTATTGAGAGATGTTCTAAAACTTTTATATTGATGGGTTTTTTAAATAAATAAATAATGAGTTTGGCGGTTATTCTTGTACATTCCATATGGTTAGTTACTTATGCTCTCTCAGCTCAGTTGGTAGCGCTCTGCTTTCTGCACTGTAGGTTGTAGGTTCCATCACCATCCAGGACAATGATGATCATAGGTGTTATTTTTAAACTTTCGCGATAAAATATTAACCGAAATTATTTACATAGAATCGTTTAAACAAATGAAACAAGGATACAATCATTTGTTACAAAACTACAACTAAAACTACAGTTTGAATGAATATAATTTTGTTAACCCCAATTGGCCTCAAGCGAGATCAGAGATCACATACCTAAAGGTGTTTAAATTCATTTGTCTAACTGTTTAGTCGGATACCTAATCTCTATGTTCGTTGTAATCAAAGTTCGTGTACAAGTAAAGTATCGTGTACGTGTACAAGTAAAGTATCATAAGTATGTATTTACACGTTTAGAAATATTATATCAGTCTGGTTTCCGTAGCTTAGCTTGGAACTAGATGGAAAATTTACCAGATATATGTACTTACTATTATTTAGTTATTATTGCTCATTGTTTACACAATTATGTTCGTACCAAATACTAACTAGAAACGCCTTACCTAGAAACGTCTCTCAACTGTCAAAGTTAATTACTTTATTTTACATTAAAATAGTGCCATCCCTTTATGTAAGATTATGACAAACAGTGACAGGGCGAATCTTAATCAGTGTTAAGGCAGTGTTCGATTTGAGAGGCGTTTATAAGAAAGGATGCATATGTTTAGTTCCTTGTACACCATTTCGTGTTCATATCAATACATCTCATAAACAAACGCTGTCTATATTAAAAATCACCCTTGTCAGAAATTAACGTGATATTTTTTGTTTTTCTGTGCTGCGTACGGTTTCGCTGATCGAATATAATTATTCGTATTGTTCAGATGGTGAGTTCGATTGACGCATGGGTGTTCCTACCTAGTGTACGATATAATCCGTCTCATCTTATACATAATTAACTTATGTGGCGTTGTATATAGTATTGTTTCTCCGTGTCCTTCTAATAGAGTCTACTCGCCAAAACCGCCGACACAGCCCGGCGGGATGATGTCGACATTAAAAGGAAATACTTTAATAGAGATTGTAAGCATGCATGATATTGAGAGTGAATGGGTTACCTACTTTTATGACCAGTCTGAAAGTGTCCAAAAAAGCTGGCTGTGTATGATATAGTGTTAGTGCCGTCACTAATGTACGGTTGTGAATTTTTGGTGTAGCAGAAAAAGCATCAGAAAAGAGTTAAAATGAGAGCTTTGCGAAGTATGTGTGGGTTTAAATTTGAATGTTAGTGTGAGAAACAGTGTGAGAACATATGAGAGCATTGTGGTGTGAAAGAAGACGTAATCACGTAGAAAGCCATACCCTTCTAAATCCTTATCACTACGTCTAAGAAGATCGACGAAACAGGTGCATGAGGCGAGTGTGAATAGAAAAGCTGGAAGGGCAAAGCATCGTCGTACTTACATAGACAATCCTCATCACTACACATCACTCATCTTCTTAATAGTTGGTTTGAGCATGTAGAGATGATGGACGAAAGAAGATCGACGAAACAGGTACATGAGGCGAGTGTGAATAGAAAAGCTGGAAGGGACAATCGGCGTACTGACATAGACCAACTTGGGGATGTTAAAAAAAAGGCCAGGTCAAGAGTATCTTAAACCGACGCGCATGTATAAGGAATGTGATGAGAAGGAATGAAGCAAAAGATCAGCATGGGGATTATGAAACTCTTGATACAATCAATGTTTATCAGTTTCGATTAGCATGGATTGGTATTACGTACGTTTGGTTTCTATTGATATGACAGCATGTGATACAATCAACATCAACCTTCCGTAATACCAAATCATCAATAGTAACTTAAAGCTGTCAGTATCAATGTTTTGATAGTATCAGAATTCCATAATCGCCCGGCTGGATCCTAGTAAATGCAAATCCGTAGTCTGCCTACTTCATCCCATCATGTATGTATGTATGTATACTCTGAAAAAATCAGCGGGTCGGGGTCGGTGACTTTGGTATGTAGACTGCTTAATGTTAATTAATAAAGATGGCATAAAAATGTTAATGCCATATTAGTTACTATTATGATTATGAAAGAGACAAATTTTACGTGTGCGTTTTCTAGAATAACAGTTTTCTATGCATTACATTGGCTTCACTATCGATCGGCCATCATCGGCTAGCAAGCAACAACAGAGATAAACTGATCCCATTTTACTGGTTCATCTTTGTACGGATCCATGCCTAAAGCAGCAGAGAGAATACACACTTATTGTTAATGCTCGTATTAATGAAACCAATCTTTTGGGGCTCACAAATAAAAACTCGAATTTGAAAGTACTACTTCAACATGGTCTTGCTTCGAGTGTCTTGCCTCTGGCAGTGATCTGGAATACTTGAGCTATTTATATAACGTGTGTTATGTTACAGCCCTTAGAAAGCTCAACTGTCATATGTGCTTTTTCAACTGAACTGCTTTTTCTTTTTATTTTATTTAAATAAGGTATTTCTGCTATTGTTGTGAGTCAGAGGTTAAAGGTTAACCGTCCAAATGCCTCCGTCATTGTTTAACAACTTTTGGAAACACTTTTAAAACCGTTCAGACATAAAGCGTTCAGATATAAATGCATTTATATTTGTTTTCAGATAACCATGGAAGAAATCCACAAGTCAGTGAAGCCGGAGACTGGGATATTCCAGAACGGAGTGGCCAAGACCACCATAACAGGCTTGGAAGACAAGCGGCTCGGACTGTTTGGGTATACCCTGGAATCTATTAACATGCTCTTGCTACCAATGATTCAGAACAAGTAAGTATTAATTTACAAATTAAGGGACTATCTTAGGCCCTAGACAGATGGTGTTGCAATAACCACCAACAATAATAAAAAAAAGCCGTTATACACTTGCAACTGAACCGACACCGCATGTACTGATTCGTCTTTCCTGCGGCTCCTGTCGGCAAGGTCGAGAGGTTAGTGTGGAAAGGCCTGCGCTATCAAACAAAATCCCAGGCAGAGTGACGTCAGTTTAGAAGAAACTTCACCCACCTCAGCTTGCTGGAGTGGATCCATGAACGAAAGTTTTCAATTACAATTAACTGCTCTGTAACTTTACTGACGCCACCTAAATCATCTCCAACAGATTAACAAGGGCCAATGATGATGATGATGAACCAACAATAATAAAAAAAGTTGCAATGACATGAACAGAACAAATGAACAGACATGTGATTATAACTAATTGTAAATCTCTACATAACAGATATGTGTATTTCCAGTGTGCTCATTAGCTTGAACCCATTTGTGGGCTTAATGATGGAGGAAAAGATGGATTAATGGTCATCATTTAGCACAATAAAATTATATTCTAGTATTCTAGTTGTCCTCAGACATTGCTATTGTCATCAGTGGCACCGACAAATAGGATTTCATATTGTTAAATTCAAAGACTTTTCGGCCCACCAGTGGACCGAAGCTTTTGGGAACACCAGAAACACCTGCTTAAATGTAATGGGTGGCATAACGTCTTAGCTAACTTTACAGCCTTGGCTTTTTTAAAGCTAATTGATGAAGACCTTTGCACGGCTTATTAACTCTTGCCATTTTGTGACGGCTTAACATAACTATTAATTGTAATTGTTATAAACGTCTGACCTCTCAGCACAATCAGTAGTAGCTCTGTAGACTCTTCCAAAGATAAACATTGTGATGAACATAGATGTCCAGTATCTGTGTGTTATTGTATAGGTATCATAAGTATGTATTTAAAATTATATATATATTCTATCAGTCATTTTATTCCCATAGTAGCAATGCTTTCCACTCAAAACGGGATATTTACCATAATAATTATGAGAGTTTAACTTATTCCTGATATTTGGACACAGTCGCATGCGTCATGATCACGAGATAAACTGAAGCTATGCTTAGATTAGGGCTAGATAGTGCTGTGTTGATTGTCCATCAATATTTATTATTATTATTGATTTATGCAGGTATATTTTCTTTCTTAAAGTTGAAATGGCCACTGTTTAATACGAAGTAGTATTATTCCTTTCATCGCACTGGTGAAAGTGGTGTAAAGGTATGTTTGTGTTCAGGAAAGAGGCGCTCGGCAGTATGGGGAACGACGCGCCGCTCGCCTGCCTGTCTCTCTTCCAGCCGCTGCCTTACGAGTACTTCAAGCAACTCTTCGCGCAAGTCACCAACCCACCTATCGATCCATTCAGGTTAGTCACAGCTAAATCTACCCCAAAGTATCAATGAATTGTCCTTGTCGTCAAGAGGCAGTGTTTTTAAGGGTTCCGTACTTCGAAAGGAAGAACGGAACCCTTATAGGATTACTTTGTTGTCCGTCCGTCCGTCTGTCTGTCAAGACCCTTTTTCTCAAGAACGCGTGGAGGTATCAAGCTGAAATTTATATCAAATATTCAGGTCTACTGACACTTAAAGCTGTGAAACTTCTAAGCCAACGCAATCAAAAGATACAGCCGTTTATGCCGCAAATTTCCCCAGATTTTCGACACTCGCAAGGGAATCAAAGCCTACAGGGTACTTTCCGTGAACTCAGAATCTTGAAATTTGTTAAGAAGCCACGTCTTATAGCACAGAGATAAAGGAAAAATTGCGAAAACCGTCAATTTTTTTGTTGCATCATATAATAAAAATATTTTAAATAAATCGTCGTGATTGTCGTGATGGGTGAACTTTTACTTATACACCTACAGGTTTGTACGGAACCCTTGGTGCGCGAGTCAGACTCGCACTTGGCCGGTTTTTTTTAATAAATCTTTGATTTTCTTATTCCTAGGAACTGAACCTCTTCGACATATTTGACTTATTGTATAGTTGAGAATAGTTGTTATTATTATATGTAGTTTGTAGCGGCGTCATTTTTTATTATTAATTTATATAATGTCTGAATTCCGAAGCATTTTTTAATAAAATATGCTTCAGCATTTTTTTAAGCTCATGGATTACGAGTACTATACTAAGCAAACTAAATGAAAAATCTATAATAATATCTCTGAAATACCTAGTGGTTGAGTTAAGAGCGGGTATTGAGTAAATTAATACTAGAATAAACGTTAGTTTTTTTTTAATAATAAAAATAATAATAAATTAAAAAACATAAAATAGACATCATTAAGTGATCTGAGCAACTTCCACAAGTCTGATGGATTCCAAATTTGGTATCCTGTTACCTCAATTGCTAGAACATGGTAACCTTGACCTGATGAGTCTAGAATACCGCAAATGTATCCTATTTGGGCTCATTGGAATCCTCAACAGATAATTGAGTATTAATTGAGTTGAGAACTCTTTTTATTTAAATTAGTTTTAAAATATATTTGATCGTGATTCCAGAGAGAAGATAGTAATGTCTCTCCTATGCCCGATCGGACCAGCGCCGAACATTCTGCAGCCAAGCGCTGAGTTCATGCATCGCATCTTCCTGCCGCAGCCGATCCTCTCCCTGCCTGACTTGGAAGCTCTGAAGCATACCACGCACCGGGGATGGAAGGTAATATAGTGACGAGAGGAATAGGGGGCGGTTAAATATAGATAATAATAGAAGCTGGCAATTATGTTGTTTCGACGGACTAGCTTAGATTTCCTAAAGTATAAACGACCGTATTTTGTTCCAACTAGCGTTTTAAATAACAGTTTTGAAATAAGCTAAATAATTTTACGATGATATTTAGAATAGAAATGACGATCGACTGCGACAATACAATCACTTAACATTGACAAAATTGTTATGAAGACGCTAAAATAGAAAGAGATTGTGTGCCCAATTTCGTATGTTAATAGGTAGATAAGACAGCAAACTATCGAGGAATGATAGGAAAGATACACGACATCATATCAGCAAAAAAATATTAAACTGATTATTGCAGATGTAAAAAGCATTTTAGTTAAACAGCACACAAAACAATCCGGAAAATTTATTAAGATAGAGTTTTAGTGCAAATATTTACAGGACATGGAGGATTCGCTCATTACCTACTCTGATTTAAAATTTTAACTTCTTCGTCATGCATTTGCAACCCAGAACAAGAATCAATAATCCATCTTATAGTAGTATCCCATATATTGAGTAATGTTGTCAATATAAATAAATAAATGGTGGACAATTTACACAACACCAACTAACCCGAAACTAAACATAGCTTGTTCTATGGGAACCAAATTACTGATAGAATACTTATACCTTTTGAAATACATCCATAAGATACTTGATAACACCCAGACACAAAGGAAACACCTTTGTTTATCCTTGGAGGGAATCGAATCCTCAACCTACAGCGCAGAAGGCAGAGCTACTACCAACTGAGCTCAGAATCGAATAGAATTCAAGATAAATCCATAAACAAGTTGAGCGAATGGATAAATGAATATATACTTATACTGAATGAAGCATCACTTTGTCCCCAGACTAAAGTGATAGACTGTACATTCGACATAGCGGACGGGCCGCGCGGCCTGGAGGCGTCGTTGAGTGCGATAGCGGCGGATGCCTTGCGCGCCGCCTCGGGCGGGTACCGTCTGCTCATCCTGTCCGACCGCGCCGCCGGACCCACCAGGGTTCCTGTCAGCTCCTTGCTCGCACTGGGTTAGTCAAACAACTACCATATTTACTAATAAATTAATAGTCCTGGACATTTCACACGGCATCATCTAGGCCCTAAGTAAGCAGAGCTCGTGTTATGGGTCCCACATGACAGATATATATACTTTTTTTGTAAATACATCGAAACACCAAATCTAGACAAATACTTGCAGATCATCCAAACGTTTGTCCGGCAACCTTCTGGGTCTTAGCCGAACTTTAGCCCACTAGCCACCGAAGTCGTA
Organism: Lampropteryx suffumata; assembly: GCA_948098915.1. Lineage (NCBI taxonomy): Eukaryota > Metazoa > Arthropoda > Insecta > Lepidoptera > Geometridae > Lampropteryx > Lampropteryx suffumata. Next base: position 17,749,621 of record OX402547.1, read on the forward strand.
AAATAGCTACATCATATCTATAGTAACGAATAACGTGCGAATGTGTTTACAATCGACATTTCACGGTTTGTATTGAAAACCGGCGTCGCAGCCTCCCGCAGTATTAAGGTAAACGCGGGCTCTTTTGACTTGCTGTACACAGTCAGTCCTACGTATGCAAACGTACCTATTGTTTTACTTTAATGTATGCTTTTGTTTCACCTTACTTACATTCGTCACATTTTCCCTACCTGATACTTGAATAAACAATAATCTTTGTGATTCACACGCAGAACAAATAGTTGAACATAAATATTTGTTGTGACGGGGAGTTAAAGTTTTTGGTAAACATAAAAATGATTACTGATTGTGTGTTTAGAGTTATTACTGGAATCGGTAACTGGCTTCACCTACCTTGTACCTTTGACGATATCGATACATTCAGTTGCTTGTTATTTTATATGATGAAAACTATTTTGTAATTATTTTGATCTGCAAATTCTTAGCTTGGGTGCCATGCTATTAAATGTATAATATCCTACTCTTGTATAAGCCTCTAAATATTTATTTATTAAACAAAATTATATTCGGAAAACAAACAAAAAAAGAACTCTTATATAAATAAATTTTACAAGACAACCGAATGGAGCAACAGCTTGAATGGTGAGCTCGTAAGTATAAACCGTCGCATCCCCTCCACGACCGCTCACACCATCTGGCCGTGAATTCAGCAGACCACGCCCACAGCCGGGGTTATTACGATAAATGTATTATTATTACGTTGTTCTTGTGTTGTCAGGAGCTGTGCATCATCACCTGATAGAGACGCGTCAGCGCATGAAGGTCGGGATCCTGGTTGAGACCGCAGAAGCGAGGGAAGTTCACCACATGTGCGTTTTGCTCGGTAAGAATATCCTACTTTTATATTCGCCCGTGGTTTTGCCATTGTGAGGAAACCAGCAAGTCCTAGAACCCAAAATGTTCGAAGACATGTGCATTCATATAGACTTGGTTAATTCGGAGCAGTGTGGTGAAAATATGCGTCTTAAAAGCTTTTTTTGGTGCACTTCGCACATATCTTACATTTTTTTAGATGTTATTTATTATACCATAAATTAATAGTATATGTTTAAGTCATGTCCTCTCACTCCCATAATATTAAGAGCGAGTGAGACAACATGACCAAATACGCTATTGAAGATTCGTTTATTGAAACAGGTTATACATATTTCTCTTTATTGTTGGATTAAGAACTTACTGATGAATTCTTCATTCAAAACAGAACGTTATTACAAATCTATTACAGTTAAAAATCTACGTGGGTTACAAGATCTTATGATTGTATTTTCTTTGTCAGGTTACGGCGCCGATGCAATATGCCCTTACCTCGCCTTCGAGTTAGCATTCGCCCTCCGAGCCGATAACATAATAGACAGCACTTTATCAGACTCCGATATTTACACCGCATATCAAAACGCAATCGAAACCGGCTTAGCCAAGGTCATGGCTAAAATGGGTATAAGCACGCTGCAGTCGTATAAAAGCGCGCAGATTTTCGAAGCTGTCGGTTTAAACGAAGAGGTTATTGATAAGTGCTTTAGAGGAACGCAATCTCGTATTGGTAAGTTTATTCTTGTTATTTAATGCAATCTATTTTGATGGACAATATACAAAGCTCCATCTGGTTCAAAACTAAGCATAACTTCCTGGAGTACATAGGTACGAATCCGTTGAATGATAGAGTACTTGAATTATGTATATAGCAAAGTAGCAAATGGAATTAATAATAATAATATAATATTGGTGGACAATGCACACAGCACCATCTGCCAAAACCAAGGCATAGCTTGTATTATGGTGACCAAATGACTGATAGAATACTTATATATTTTTAAATACATACATTACATACTTTTTAACGCCCAGACCCAGAACAAACATTTATGTTCATCGCACAAATGTTAATCCTGGGAGAGAATCGAACCCACAACCTACAGCGCAGAAGGCAGAGCTACTACCAACTGAGCTGAGAGGCCAGACTAGGTAATGCCGGTAATTAGGTCATTATAATCACACATTGTTCGCGTTGTGTGAGAAGTATAGAATAGAATAGAAAATACTTTACTGCACACCACAAATACATTAGACTGTAATAAGAAACAATGTTTAGCTACACGGTAGTACAATGGGCGGTCTTATCGCTAGATAGCGATCTCTGCCAGACAACCTTTGGATGGATAGAAATCAACATAGCTGAATCGGGGTGATGAAAATACTATGCGTGATTTATGATAAAAATTATATGTACATACATATTTACAGGATTACAAAAAGTGAAATGCATCTACCTAATATTACCTACAAAAATAAATTAAATAATAATAATACAATAAGATAAACTAAATAAACTAATACATACATAAATAAATATACCAATATAACGTAAAGAAACAAACAATACATAGTTAACAACATGACAAAAAGTGTTCCTTGACCATAGATTTTAATATACTATGTGATTTGGCGCGTGTAATAGCATAAGGCAGTGCGTTCCATAATTGAACAGCCTGTACTGAGAAAGAATTGGCATAGTATGAGGAGGTGTAGACAGGTGTCGCGAGTAGGAGAGTATCAGAGGAGCGCAAGGATCGAGAGTGGGTGAGGTGGAGAAATTGGAAACGTTCTTTGAGATAGGAAGGTGTTGTAGGATTAAAAAGAATATTATATAAAACGTTCAGAGAATGCAAATTCCGACGAAAGCGAATTGGTAACCACTTGAGCTTTTTTCGGAATTCGGAGACATGGTCATATTTGCGCAGCCCAAATATAAACCTAATGGAGAGATTTTGAAGGCGCTCAAGTTTGTTAAGTTGCTGTTCAGTCAAATCTAAGTAGCAGGCATCAGCATAGTCTAATATTGGAAGAAGGAGTGACTGTGCAAGCGAAATTTTAGTGGCAATCGGAAGGAAGTTACGCAGTCTCCGAATAGAACCGACTGAGGCAAAAGTTTTTCGGCTGACTTCAGTTAGCTGTTGTTCCCATGACAGATTTCTGTCCATGAGAACACCAAAATTTTTTACCGTCTCACTCTGCTGTATGTGAACTCCATCAAAAATAATATGTGGAAGGCTGGACCAGTCAATTTTGGACCCCATCCGTGAACCCCCAATGACAATCGCTTGGGTTTTCGTGAGATTCGACACACGATAGAAAGAGACGCAAGACGAACGTTCTCGTTTGATTGGTTACAATATCGATCTAGACCTCGCTAAGATCATTATTTTGAAGGTTTAAATATTATCCATCTATTCCAGGTGGTGTGAACTTCGAGATTCTGTCAAAGGAAATATTCGACAGGCATTCTATGACGTACGGAGGTCCCGCTGACTCCTTGGTACTAAGGCAAGTATTTTTTTTGTTAATTATTAACTGCTGCCTGCGGATTTGTCCGCGTTGTACCTACAAAAAAAGTAACCTATATGCTATTTAAGATTACAGACTACATCTCTACCAATTTTCATACAAATCCGTTCAAGTGTTCCGGTCTGATTGAGCCATAAACATACATAAACACAAACTTCCCCGTGTATTATTTAGTAAGATTTATTTATTTCAAAAAAGTAGGTTAGTCTGGCTTTAAAACTTTGAAGATAAACTCTACGTCCGTCGGCGTTTCAAAAACCTACGTTCTAGCGAAGGTCCAAAATCGTTATTGACTCACCGACTGACTATCAATCACACAGCAACAAGTATCAGGATTATACTAGTGCAAACAAACCCCAAACCAGCATTTAAATTTTAATAAATTGAGAATTTACGATCTATGATTGGGAGTTGTAGTGTCCTCGTGTTCAATACGATAGTATAATCTAATTTACACTCAAACCGGAATATTTACGATATGTGTGTTTTTGTGCTTTCCGATATAAAAACTGAGAAAGAGGGTAGACCGTTTTGTCTGCCAATAACACCCACCCGCACAAACTTGTGCCGAAATATCGGAAAACTGAAAAACTCACATAGTTCATAGTCAAGAAAAATACCCGTTATTTTTCTTTGCATAATATGTATATACATGTAGGTAATACGGAGGGGTTCTCTACGTCATCCATATTGATCCTAGCAGGCGTGGGTATTCGGGCGAGGAGAATAAAACGTAGCACGTGCTTGAAGGTTCACTTATTATTCCACAGTAATCACGTTACATAAATATAGCGGTGGGCGTACAGTCCAATAATCGAAGGCACTAAAGCAGACACTCCACCAAACGCGTAGCACGTTAATTCGATGTGAACCGATTGCCGTTCCGTTCGGTAATGGCGGTCCTTTCGTCTCGTGCGCTAGCGCTGGGTGTTGCGTCAGAGCAAACAATCCGAACGATAGTGACAATTCAACGGCAGCTGACACTGACATTGCCACCGACTTGTTTGCTCCTTACATCGAACGCGCCGTCATACATATTTACGAGAAAAAAGTATATAAGTAATATATCAGTCATGTCGCTCTACGAATCTTTACTTTGGGGCCAGATGACGCTGTGTTAAAAATGTCTGGCATAGGCTAGCCGGCTAATAATCGGCTTCAGCCCCTTTTCTGACAGTCGATAGAATGCGCCCGAAAGTTTAGTGTAGATGAAATAATTTGTATTCTGTTTCAGGAATCCTGGTAGTTACCACTGGCGCGCGGGAGGCGAGAAACATATCAACGATCCGATGTCCATCGCCAACTTACAAGAAGCCACCCTGAACAAAAGCAACTCCGCCTACGACAAGTACAGGTGAGTTTGTAACTTAGCTCGTAAATAATCCCAAATAAAATGTTTGTAAATAAAAATATATGTATTTGCTAAACTTATTAAGAAGGTGGTGTGGGGCACTTGGGCTAGCATTTATCGCGGGTTGCTGTTTTTTTTAGTTTGAATGATCTTAAAATCTTGTTTGAAATGTTTTAGATGTATAAAATTTGTCCTCCCACTTTCCTGCTCTGTGGGAGTGATTTCGTGAAAAGGGACGGAAGTTTGTAACAGGAAGCGCGCGCTATTTGATTTGACCAACGAGCGCGCGTGGTTGTAAAGTTGGCCGTCAGATGGTACCAACCCATTTTCCTTTCAGATGTTTACACATATGCGACTACTGTAAGGCTCGCTCATTTTTTTTAATTATATGTGTACATGTATATGTTTTAGTTATATTGACAAAATGTGTTTTATTGCAGAGAGAGTTCTCTAGAGTCGGTCAGAGCCTGCACACTGCGCGGTCAGCTGGAGTTAGTGAAACTGGATGATCCCGTACCCATCGACGAAGTGGAACCCGCCTCCGAAATCGTCAAGAGATTCGCTACAGGTATCAAAACTTCGGATCACGATGTCCGTCCGGGATAAACTCCGGAACTTTTTTTTATTAAATTTGGCTTACTGTGTGTAACTTGGTCAAACTTACAAGATATGAAAGTTTTTTTCAATTAAAGCTTTTAATATTTTTTGATTGCAAATCAAATGTTTTCCTACAATAAATTCCATAAGTTTCTAACAGATGGCAGTGTAAGTTAACTTCAACATCCTTTGCTATCTAGGTTGGGTTAGCGTATATTCATTCAACGTATTAGAACTACAGAGCCACAGCAACGTGGAACCGGGTCAGCTAGTATGAATATAAATATTGTTAGACAATTGATTCAGCATCATTTAGCTCCAAAGTATATATGTCATACTTAGATGTAAAGCACAGTATTACGAATTAATGTTGACGCTTCATCAAAATTATTAAGAATATTAACTTTAGGTAAATAAACAAAAATTCAATAAACATCAATTATAAAATTATTTAAACAAAGTTACAATATAAACGGTTATGTGAAAGACAAACAATAGTTCGGATAACAAAATAAAAACTGCACAACCTTGAAATCTTATCGCGTCAACTAGTTAATTTAATAACCTTATCGTAGGAACTTCCTTGCATCTCAAATGAAATATATATACCTACTGTGTTTAATCAAAATCACGGTTTAATCAAAACTGTCAAATGTCAGCCTATAAGTATTTTTAGGCCTCTTCTCCTTTGGCAACTTTCAACGCTGATCTACTAATTTATAATTTTAGAATTTAATCATATAAATACCTTAAACAAAATCGATCACTGCAAATTGGTATAAAAAAATGGGACCAAGTCCAAAAAAATCCAACTGCTATGAAATGTAAGTGGAGGTGTTAATAGCTCCATATACATCCAAATAGTGAAACCGAACGTGCATTTGTGCAGGTGCAATGTCGTTCGGATCTATATCTCTGGAGGCACACAGCACTCTCGCCATCGCGATGAACCGCATCGGCGGCAAGTCCAACACGGGAGAAGGTGGGGAGAACGCTGACAGGTATCTCAACCAGGTATGATATTATAAATAAATCAATATTGCTGAACGATCCACCCGACACCATCTAGCCCAAACAATGTTTATAGTTTGTATTATGGTGACCAGATACTGATAAAATACTTATATATTTTTTTAATACATAGAAACTATACGTTATAACACCCAGACGGAACAAACACTACATGCATGTTCATAACAGACTTGTTTGTCTTGGGATCTCTCTTGTTTTATATTAATTTTTTTGTCGTACTACAGAAATTGCCCGTGTAAATATCATTTCAACTGCCTAGAATATCATCATCGTCCTGCCTTTTTCCCACATTATGTGTGGTCGGCACAACTTGTGTTCTTCTTCCATTCTCCTCTATCGTCATCTCAACACTCACTCTTTTCTTACTCATGTAATTTTACAACTATCATTCTATCATTCATTCTCTTAACATCCGTAACACACTTTCTCACGCCCTAATATTATCGCGCATTCCATTAAAACTCTCATGTTGTAAATTATTTAGCAAATTATTTTACGACCAGCTGCCTGCCTGACGTCAACCCTCTTTGGGACTTCTTGTTGTTTTGTCTAGCCGACGATAATAGCTCTTATCGCCGCCCTTAAGGCCATCTACATTGCCTTGCTGCCTTGCCACCGTAGGTGGATTGCTAAATGCCGAGGCAGACTTTGTGCACTATGCGGGGTGCAACCGCCAGACTTGAGTACCGGAGTAGTCAAGCCCCTCTCGACCAGGTTTAGCCCACGATCCGACGTGGTTTACCGGGGTGTGTCCACTGCATGCCTAGAATAATGAACACATAATCAGAACCCATATTACCTGTTTCAGTAAGAAACGAATCTAAGATGGCGGTTTTAGTCCTGGCACTCAGATAATATGACTATATGTGCGTAGTAATGTGCGAGTGAGAGGATATGGCTATAAAGATCCGTTTCCAATTGAAACTGGATATACCATTATTTTGGACGTGCTTGTCGCTACTGAGTACGTAAAAAGAGATAGTCGTGCCACTAGATATCATATTGAAGATAGCCACCCAGTGGTTTAATATCTTATTAATTCAAATAGTAAATATTTGTAATAAAAGCGTTATGCAACAGGCTCAAGATACGGATGACAGTCGGCGACCTGCCTTTGTAACTCTAAATATATTCTATTTCTCTTAGGATCCTGAATTCAACCGACGCTCTGCCATAAAACAAGTTGCTTCAGGACGATTCGGTGTGACCGCTTCTTACTTAGCGCACGCCGACGACTTACAAATCAAAATGGCGCAGGGAGCGAAGCCGGGGGAGGGGGGAGAATTACCAGGTAAAAAATCTCTAACAGTACCTGTAAGACAATTGAGCTACTAAGGACCGTTTAATAGATAACTCAACTGATCCACATGCCAGATGGCAGCATCCCCAAGACACTGACGTCATTGCCACGTTCAATGGCTAATACGCTGGGCTCCAGCCAGGAATGACAGCTTACCGTGCCTTCCGAAGCACGGAAGCTATTGATCTTTGACCTTTCTAATCGGTTCACTAGTTATTTTGAACCAGTGTGGTGAAAGGATTAAAGTGCACCTCTGAAGCTCCTTTCGTGTACTAGACACACATGTCTTCGAACTTTATAACCTACTTCAAAGGTTCTCAGTTCTGCAGATTTTTTTTTTATGTATGTTCACCGATTACCTACTCAAAGACTAAACCGATTTAGAAAATTATTTTTTAGTTTCAAAGGGTATACTTCCCAGGTGGTCCCATTTTAATTTTATCGAAATCGATTGCGCTGTTTTTAAATAATCAACAAAAATCTAAAAATTGTATAATAGGTTGGGGAAAAAATTTCTTCGCGTTTTTTAAGAAAATTCAAAACATTTTTTAATATAGTTTATTTACATTTAACTAAAGTATGTAGGTACCATATTGTTCGATAACTTTTTGCCATCTTGTAGGTAGGGACATGATCCCATTGCTATAGAAATTTTGGGACTTCTGATCAAAATACCGCGACAAGTGGTTTTGGCAGTCCTCTCGTGATGTTAACCTTACACTGCCTAAAGAATTCTGAAGAGACCGAAACAGGAAGAAATCTGAAGGTGCAAGGTCAGTAGGACGATTATGGAACTCTAATTACAATCAATTTCTATCAGTTTTCATAGATTTCTGATAGACATTGATTGTAATTAGAGTTCCATAATCGCCCTTCTGGACTATACGGCGGATGCATTAACACCTCCCAGCCAAACTGTCTTAATTTTTGCTGAGTGGCTAAAGATGTGTGAGGTCTAGCGTTATCATGATAAAAAACCACACCCCTTCTGTTGATTAATTCCGGCCGCTATCTCTCAACTTCTTGCTTTAATCTCATCAGTTGTTCGCAGTAGAGTTCATAATCGATGGTCCTGCCTGGTGGTAACAGCTCATAATGAATAATGCCCTTCCAATCCCACCACACACACTGCATCACCTTGTTGCGAGTTAACCCGGGTTTCGCCACAGTCTTTGAAGCCTGACCGGCCTTTGACCACGACCTTTTTCGCACGTTCCTATCGTACGTGATCCACTTTTCATCACCAGTTGTACACAACAGAACAACTTCTTCTGAACTTCTAACAGAATTTGAGAGACATTTCTAAGTAAGGCCGGTAACGTGTCTGCATTTACGAAATGTTATAGAGCACTGATAATGATTCCAGGTTACAAAGTAACAGAAGACATAGCAAAGACCCGTTGCTCGTTGCCCGGCGTGGGGCTCATCTCCCCGCCGCCTCATCACGATATCTACTCTATCGAGGACCTCGCCGAGCTCATCTACGACCTGAAGTGCGCCAACCCTAAAGCCAGGATATCTGTCAAGCTGGTGTCGGAAGTTGGAGTCGGGGTTGTGGCTTCAGGAGTCGCTAAGGTGAGGAAACAAAAAAGTTAGCCAATCGCATCACGTTAATTATAAACACGTGTGAACTGATGTCTCTGCGTGCTAATGTAAATTGTTAAAATATGTATCTGTATGACTCAATATTTTGCTATCTACAAGCACCATATTTCTTACAAATAATTTATTTCAACTGAATTAAAACAAAACAATTCAAACAACTTATAAATAGGTATACAATCCAATTAATAATAGGATAAGTAAAGCACCTACCTATTGAGCATAATCGTGAGTGCCAAAAAGGCGTCCAGCTCATCATGTGTTGGATGGAAGCAAGTAATGATAGACAGTTACAACATTTATTTGATAAACCAGCACACACATATAATCAATTACCGTTACCATCAGATACCATTGTAAATGGTAAACACATAAAACTTTAGGTTAGACACTAGATACATTTTGATAAACACGAGCTTTACTCACGTATTATTTTGTCGATGGAGGCACCGACAATGTTTCGATTCATCTAGAGAATCTTCATCAGGTTGAGTTTGATCCGCGGTCCGTGAGTTGTCACTCGAGGGCAACGAGCGGTCCGCGCAAAAAATAATACGTGAGTAAAGCCCGTGTTTATCAAAATGTACAACTTACGAAAGTTTTGAAAGTGAAATAGACAATAGATGCTTAACTAAAGGTGTGTGTGTGTGTTGCAATTTCAAAAGAGTCATCAATATAGAGCTCAGTGATAATATTGCTTAAGAAGCAAACATCATCGTTGAGTGTAAGCATTTTTCGGCTCGTTTTCGCTTGGTCAATAGGGTAATAGCTAAAAAACAATTTTACCTCAACTCAACTCAAAAAAAGACTATCAAAACATTGATACTAATAGCTTTCAATTACTATTGATGAATTGGTATTACGGATAGCTTATCTCTGCGATTTCTATCGGCTTCTATCGCTAGTTACAATGTGAAGTTGGTGTCAAACTATGCATAACTGAACCAATTTACAAAGTACGACTGTGGTAGGCCGTGTTTAGGGTATTAGGCATTTAAATACATCGTATAATACAACTGGAACTATCCAGTTACAATTAAACGAATGATTGAAATAATGCCGATTGCTAATCGAAATTGGTAGACATTGATGCCGATTGCTAATCGAAACTGATAGACATTGATTGTATCAAGAGTTCCATAATCGCTCTTCAGGTGTTTTGGCGAGTAGACGCCCTAAATTGTCTCGTTTGTCCAGGGTAAAGCAGAGCACATAGTGATATCGGGACACGACGGCGGCACGGGCGCCAGCTCGTGGACGGGCATCAAGAGTGCCGGCCTGCCGTGGGAGCTCGGGGTCGCCGAGACGCATCAAGTACTGGTGCTCAACGATCTGCGATCCAGGTAACTGCTCACATAATACGGTAGAATTAGGTTATTAGCTTATTAGCAGCTGCCCGCGAATGGGCACTAGTAACATACACAAAAATTGCCTATGTCTGTCGCCAAGATACGATCTATCTCTTTAATAAAATTCATCAAGATGCTTTTAGCCTTTTAGTTGTGAAAAGGTAACTAACACAGGCACGAATTTATAATCTTGTTAGATAAAAATCTCGCGTCACGATATTCGTCCGGAAGTCCGGAGTTTACTCCGGAACTACAATTTGAATGAAATTTGGCTTACTGAGTTTTTATCTGTATTAATGACCTCATTGCGATTTAAATGTTTTCCTACAATAAGGTACATAAGTTTCTAACAGTTGGCAGTGTAAGTTAACTTCAACATCTTTTGCTATCTAAATTGGGTATGGTATTCAACGCAGGTATTCAACGCATTAGATGTACAGAGCCATAGCAACGCGTGGCCGGGTCTACTAGTATTAGTATAGATTAGAAGAAATATGTATGTTGAAGATGTGAATCTATACCTATAAAAGAGCTTAACCTGACTGACTGACTGACTGATTCATCATCGCCGAGCCGAAACCGCGGAAGCTAGAAAGCTGAAATTTAAATGGTAGTTTCCTTTTACAGCAAAACCACCCACTGAGACGGGATTTTTTGAAAGTCAACCCCTAAGAGGGTGAAAAATGGTGAAAACGAATGTATGAAACTTCTTAACGCGTGGTGCGATTTGCTTGAAACTTGATATAAATAAATAAATTGCAAAATAAATGGACACGTGTTTTACGATTTTTTAAATTAACTTTGACACCCCATTGTGTCAAAGTTTGTATAGGAACATATTAACGGGTGGTGTGATTTCTTAGAAACTTGGTTTGGATACCTAAAATACAAAATAAATGGACACATGTGTCAGGATTTCGAAATATAAATGAGTAAAATTAGGTGTGAATGTTTGTATAAAAACTTTTTAATGGGTGGTCAGGTGATTGGATTGAAACTTATCAATAACACTTGTCAAGGAGATAAACTGCGTCCTGTGAAAGGATTTAAGCTACAATTCCTTTAAAAAAAATGCGGACGAAGTCGCGAGCAAGACTAGGATGTATAAGATAAGGAATGAGTATATCATAATGTTTGAAGGTAGCGCTAGTGACGGAAATAGGTTAACGTAGATTCTAGAAGGGTGATGCATTTTAATGCGGATGGATATAACAATCAGTATCTGATTTTCTATGCACAAGCTTTGCTTAGTTTAGGACTAGTTGGTGTTGTAAATCCTCCAGCAATATTTAGTAATATGTAACATCTTTTCTCTGGCTTTCCTGCAATCTGTGGGATTGATTTGGGTAAAAGGGACGGAAGTGTGAAACAGGAAGCCGGAAAAGCGCGCGCTTTGATATGAGCAATGAGCGCTTGTGGTAGAGTTGGCCGTTAGGTTGTACCAACCCATTTTCCGAGAGGTTGGTACTGTCAGCCAACAGTGTGAGCGTGTGTGTGACGAGAACCTTAACTCGCTTCGCTTTCTCGTTCGCTTAACCTTCAGAGTTTTGTATAAAGTGTGCTGTTATATAAACTAATTCAGGATGTAATATTAATTTTGTTTGTTATGTTACTAAGGTGGGATGTCAGATGTTACTCATCATATGCGACTACTGTAAGGCTCGATCGTTGTTTATATTATTTATTTATATCGGCAGGGTCGTGGTTCAAGCTGACGGACAGATCAGGACCGGTTTCGACGTGATGGTAGCTGCGTTACTCGGCGCTGACGAATTCGGATTCAGTACCGCACCACTTATTGCACTTGGTAAGTTTGACTTTTGAGAAACACTAAATATTGATGTGAATAATTGTGTATTAAAAACTAAAAATAAAACCGACTTCATTGAATATAAAAAAAAAACTAATTAAATTAGGTTCAAATAAATGCGGAAAAGTTAAAACTAAGTAACTGAAGACAAGAACTGACGTAGCTTGTTTATTTCTTTCATTTATTAATGTTGGTGTTTTAAGGCGCGTCGCTCACTGGTAAGTCGAGGCGCGGTCGCGGGTCGCGGCGGGTCGAAGCGTTGTTTCTATGTAGAGTCGAGGCGCAGGCGGCTATGCTTCCTTCACACATTGCATATTTATTTAACATGTCGTCGTCAGAAGATGAAGACATAGTTGCACTCATTCAAGTCATTAATTTAAAGAAAATAAATTGGATACACCCATATTTGAGACATTGTGACAGAAGATGAGTGTTTTTTTATCAATATTATTTTGTTTTATTCATCTAGGTACTAGTAGTAATCAACATTAGGTATGTAGGTAACACTTTCAACAGTCAATAATCAAAATATTTGGAAGTTATCACAAAATTTACTTTTATTTGAAACAGAGGTGGGGACCTCTGTTTCAAATAAATCAATAGCCGCATCTTGGCAAACTACTAAATACTGAGCTAAAAATATTGATTCGTTCCAATTGTGTGCCTTCCTGGTCGCCTCTTTTTAAACAAGAATATGGAGTAACGACTGGTTTCGAGTTGAACGCTGGACTTACACGTCTAAACGTAGCTACGCACGAAACGAAATGACAAAATGGCGGCAGAGTCGCGGCAAGACGCCCGCGCCGCGCCTCGCCCGCGCCGCGACTCCAGTATGTGAGCGCACTGCCATATATTCCTTAAAAAACGTAGATGCGGCGCGCCTCGACTCTAGCTCGTGTCGGCGACCCCCTAAGTCTCTCATGTTCTCATCCTTATTCAATTCACGACAATGACGTGGGAGTTTATACAAATACACGCTAATATCTCCTGCAGAAAGCTCAAATTGTATTGAACAATTGTATTGTATTGACAGCAGCATCCACGCTCCAGTCAAGTACACGTTAAGTATTTGTAGGCCCCTAGTACAGACAATTATCATGCGTATTTCACTTTCAATTTTAACAACTTTTCACTTTCGTAAGTTATACAAATACGTTATGTGAAACCCGTTTTTCCAGTGTTTTGCCGATGAATAGTGCCTACAAAATGTGGTGTGGTTACATAAATGGGTTATTCCAGGTTGCACGATGATGCGCAAGTGTCATCTGAACACGTGCCCGGTCGGCATCGCCACTCAAGATCCAGTTCTGCGCAAAAAGTTCGCGGGCAAACCGGAACACGTCATCAACTATCTGTTTATGCTGGCTGAGGAGGTATATTGATACTTATATTTTAATCTAGCTTCTTTGAGGCTTCGCACGCGTGGTATCTGTATAAAAATGTAGTCACAAGATAATAAATAAATATTGCCGGACATTTCACGCAGCATCATCTAGCCCTAAAGTAAGCAGAACTTGTATTATGGGTACCACATGATTGATACACTACTTAAATACCTTTTCTTTTGTAAATACATACATATTATACATAGAAAAACACCCAGACCCGAGACAAACATTTGTCCCGCCGCGGGAATGGAACCCTTCTGCGGGACAAATGTTTGTATGATGTGCAAATATTTGTCTCAGATCTGGGTGTTATATAATATGTGTTGTATAATATGTACGTATTTACAAAAAAAAAAAAAGTATATATGTAGTACTAGCTGCGGCCCGCGGCTTCACACGCGTGGTACCTACATAAAAAGTAGCCTATGTCCTGCTTCAAAGTCCCATATATATCTCTATACCAAAATTCATCAAAATCAGTTCAGCAGTTTAGGCGTTAAAACGTAGCAAACAAACAGACAGACGAGAGTTATTTTCGCATTTATAATATTAGTTATGTAGTATATCAGTCATGTGGTACCCATAACACAAGCTCTGCTTACTTTGGGGCCAAATGATGTTGTGTGAGATGTCCGGCATAATTTATTTATTTATTTATAACTGAAAGCTGTTGGTATAAATGTTTTGATAGTATCGGAATTCCATTATCATATTTATATACTTCTCATAATATACATATATCTATTCGTTTGTATTGTATATATACAAATTTCTTTGAAACTTTACAAACATGTTAGCGACTAGTAAATTTGAAGTAATATAATGCTGGGAATTCTGTCGTTTCGCCGGACTAGCTAAAATTTTCTAAAATATAGACAACCTTATTTTGCTACCAATAAATTTCAATTTAGAGTACCCATATTTAATCACAGTTCTAAAATAAGTTTAAAAATTATTTTTTGTTATTTTTATTCCAATTAATTCCTTTATTGAAAATAATGTATAGAGGTGTTGATAAAAACTGCGGAAAATAACCGCAGTTTTAATCAACACCTTCTTACATGATGACTAAATTGAGCTAAAACACGTCAGTTATACGATAATTTGGGAAGTGTCACTAAAAAAAATTATTCCAATTCAGACTTTAACGCAAACAAAATAAGATCGTTTTTGTTTAAGGAAATTTTAGTTACTCTAGCGAAACAACTGAATTGAGGCCAATATTTATCCCAGGTTCGTCAACACATGGCTGATGTTGGCGTCCGTAAGTTCCAAGACCTCATCGGGCGCACTGATTTACTGAAAGTGCGCGAAAACAACGACAACCCTAAAGCACGTATGTTGAACCTCAGCCTCATACTGAAGAATGCACTGCACATGCGACCTGGCGTTAACATCATCGGCGGATCCAAATCTCAGGTAACTTTTCAATCGTGTTGTAGACTAAACTGTCATAGATCGACTGACAAAAGCATTAGACGCATAATTGGTTCAGGTTGTGGAGACTGGAAAAGGTGATGTATTCTATAGCTGATACAATAGCATCTAAATCTAAATTTATCTAAGTTGTTATGGCCAACATGGCCTTTATCTAAGCAGTTATGGCCAACATGGCCTTTATCAATTTTGTTTAAAAATATCTGTTCGCGTTCTGTTCTCCTGTCAAGCAGAGAATAAAACAAGTGGAGATAATCCTTTTAAAGCGGATCTATATTTCAAATGATTGTAAAATTGGTTTTGTATTTACTCTATTAGATCTGTATAGATATTGAATATGCCTCTGTAGTATGAAAACATGAAGGAATAGGCACCTAAATTCACTAGGTATGTAAGATGTTTCAAAGTGATCCTTGTGATTATATTTAATAAATTATCTTTTGACTTTGACAAGTTTGTCATTTATTATCCTAAATCCTATAAATCCTATGACAGGTATCTTATAATAGTTACATGTTCTAGGACTTCCAACTAGAGAAGCGTTTGGACAACCAGCTCATCGAGCAATGCGCTGCTATTCTCGATGGCACCTCGACGCGGTCTGATATTACAATGAACATCACCAACGAAGACCGCACGTTCACATCAACTCTATCCTACCATATTGCTATGTAAGTATCTCTTTCAAAGTGAGTTTCTTTCAAAGACGTTCCCAAGTGATCCTTGTGATTGTATTGAATAAAGTAACTTTTGACTTTCTTATATTATAATCTGTTTCAAAAATAAAATAGCTCATTATTGCCCTTTGATGTGTACCATCTTTCCTCTCGCTGTCCTGCAATCTGTTGTAGTGATTTCGTTAAATGAGATGGAATTGTGTAACAGTAAGCCGGGGAAGCGTCCGCTTTTTGATTTGAGCAATGAGCGTACGCGGTGGTAGAGTTGGCCGTCAGATGGCACCAACCCATTTTCCGAAGAGGTTGGTCATGTCAGCCTGGTCAACAGTGTATGTGCGGGACGAGAAAGATAAATAGAGTATCAGCTGTGCGCTTAACCTAGTGTTGTGTATAAATTGTGCTGTTATAATAAACTAATTCAGGATATTATGTTAATATTGCTTAGTACTAAGGTGTGGTGTCAGATGTTACACATCATAGGCGGCTACTGTGAGGCTCACTCGTTTTTTTTTACAATTGTGCAAAAAACAAACTTGCAGCAAACAAGCATAAGTCTTACCTGATTGTTATGACATATGGTTAGTTTGCTCACGAAATGCTCGTGACATGGCTAGCTTTGTTCTTTACAGATCAATCTGAAAGACTTTTAAACTTATTTAAGTGTTTCAATTTAAGTCCTCTTATTGATGAACCGACAAGAGTGACACTAACAACAGCCACTTGTCTAGATAAAATTTATTGCAGTTGCACACCAGTTCATAAGTGCGTACTAAAACATTTTAGTTCTGACCATTACGGTCAATGCGCCACCTTTTCTTGTGATCGTATAGTTGAAGCTCAGAACTTTACTTACAGACCTATCACAGAGAGCCGCATCAAAACATTTCAAAGTAGAATTGAACACAAAGTTTCCCTCGTATTATGCATCGATGATCCCGATGATCTTTACACCACATTGTCTAACTTAATAATTAAAGAACATGCTGACATATTTAGAGTAAAAACATGCAAAGTAAAAAATTGTACTAGATTTGCGGACTGGGCTACACCAGGTATCTATAGAAGTAGGAATACATTGTACAATTTATATGCTTCCAGAGAGACAATGTTAGATGATCTAGTTTTTATTTTACATGTTAACATGTTTCTCAGATATACCAAAAATAGTGACCAAATCGTTAAACTCTTCAGCCTCCAGAGCTTCCGTTTTATTAAAATCTAGTGTTGCAAAATGTAAGAATGTGTTTAGTTTTAGCTATATTAACGAGGCTAGTATTGTAAAAGCATTCAAGTTAATTAATATAAAAAATACAGAAGATTTTTGGGGAATGTCTACAAAGGTGCTGGGTGTCATTATCTTAGATATTGCACCATGTTTAGCTTATATTTTTAATACATGCATCGACGAGGGAGTTTTTCCCGATCTCATGAAACACAGTAGACTCATTCCTATGTTTAAGTCTGGAAGTGAAAGTGATCTCGCTAATTATAGACCGATATCGATATTACCTGCATTAAGTAAAATCTTTGAAAAAATAATTCTGAATCAGTTATTATATGACTTTAACGTTAACGGCCTGCTACATAGTAATCAATACGGATTTACTAAAGGTCGGTCAACAGCTGATGCAGGTTGAGTGCTCTTAAAGCATATATTTGAGGCCTGGGAGAAGTCGCAGGATGCAGTTGGGGTATTCTGCGATCTATCTAAGGCCTTTGACTGTGTGAGTCATTCAACACAAATCACAAAGTTAAAATATTATGGCATTAAAAACCGGGCGAATGACCTCATACAGTCTTTTCTATCCAATAGAGTCCAGAAAGTAGACGTGGGTGGTGAGAGGTCTTCAGGAACAATTATTGATGTAGGGGTACCTCAGGGTTCGATACTAGGCCCTTTTTTATTCCTAGTATACGTTAACGATTTACCTTTTTTTGTAAAAAGTATTTGTGATATAGTTTTATTTGCAGACACGTCTTTAATTTTTAAAGTTGATAGAGGTAAAACCAGTATTTGCGATAACGTAAATGAATCCTTATCGTTAATTCTTAACTGGTTCACTGTAAATAATCTTTTGCTTAATTAAAAAAAACTAAAGGTATCAAATTCACTTTGCCAAATGTTATTCATAGCCCGACCAATATTGAAATGAATGGAGAGGCAATGAATCTTGTAGATTCCACGATCTTCCTAGGTCTTAATATTGACGCAAAACTACAGTGGGGATCACAAATTGAAACACTTGCTGGTAGGCTTAGGTCCGCTGCATATGCAGTTCGTGCGATACGGTGGCTCACTGATGAAGCTACAACTAGACTAGTTTATTTCAGTTACTTCCATAGTGTTATGTAATACGGCATCATTCTCTGGGGGAATACGGCTGATATGGTATGGTAAAATATGTGTAATTCAAAAAAGGGCAATACGTGCCATTTATAAAATGAAACCACGAGAATCTTTGAGAGAAATATTCAAAGAAATTAATATTCTCACAATATCTTCACAATATGTATATGAAAATTTGTTATATACACATAAAAATAGAGATGGGATTCTGCTCTACACTCTTGAAATGTATAAACTCTCTTGTATTAGTATTTCGTAGTTAAGGTAGTTATAAGATGGATCATATAAAAAAGCCCTAGGACCAAGTCGAGTTTCTTGCCAATTCTTCTCGGGCTTGGGTTAGGATGAATTGGCACCTAAATTCACCTAGTATGTAAGACGTTTTTAAGTGATCCATGTGATTGTATTGAATAAAGCATCTTATGACTTTTGACTTTGACAATGAAGTTAAGCAACGCTCTGTTTCTTCAGAATCTAGATTTGTAACTGCAGTTTTATTTCATCTGAGCGCTTCCTTATTTCAAAGGGCACGTTATGCTGTTGGTTCTGACTTTTAAAATGTTGTTGCCATGACATTGCCTCATAAGACGCAGATTCGTAGAAAGACACCTTAGAATTGATTCAGTAGTTTCAAAAATTACCCCTACAACCAAACAAGACATCCTCTATGTTTCTATTTACAAAAGAAAAAGTATATTAGTCATGTGGTACCCTAACACAAGCTCTGCTTACTTTGGGGTTAGATGAAACTGTGTGAAATGTAAGGCATTATTTATATGATGTTCTTGCCTCTCAGATCAAATGTTAATATCTCTACCTTTTGCGCTGTAGATTGTGTATAAACATACATGTTTGTTCTGTATCTGGGTGTTATACAAGTATTTGTATATTTTTAAATATATACAAATATCCTATCAGTCATCTGGCTCCCATAGTACAAGGTATGCTTAGTTTGAGGCTTGATGGTGTGTGGATTGTTCACCAATATAAATTCAAATGGTTAGTTTACTCGCTATAACACCTATCATTCTTTTTTCACAGGAAATATGGAGACGAGGGTCTTCCAGATGGAACCCAGGTTAACATATCGTTGACCGGCTCGGCCGGACAGAGCTTCTGCGCTTTCCTGTCCAAGGGCATCACTGTCACTTTGGAGGGCGATGCTAACGACTATGTTGGTAAGTACTTGCTACATGACGACCTCTGTAGCACAAGGCCCGGCTGAGACGCAGAAGTTTGTGGGTTGATTCCCGTATGTTTGTATGATCTGCATGTATTTGTCTCATTTCCGGATGCCAGGTGATGGTGTGTGAAATGTCCGGCATCATTTATTTATTGATTGACATTATAGTAGCAGGCCAGACGTACTCTGCACTTTGACATACATTAGCATACCCAACTTCTTCAGCAAATTCAGTGGGTCGTTCCACGCCAGACGAGATAGAGTTAAGCAATAGAAAGAAAGATAGTATGTAAGTGAATATAATATAAGGCACTAAGCGCTTGTGCGCGCTGAATTGCACCTTGTTGTGAGATAACAAGAGTTGATATTTATATAAATGGTACTTGTACTAATACGTATTCAGTGATAAATAATTAGAGAATTAGATTGATAGAGCAATAGATTTAAACAAAACATAGTTAATAATGTAATTGTAAGATAGACCCATTGTCTTGACGTACAAGTCAAGTTACATTTTAATTTATATTACAGGCAAAGGATTATCAGGCGGTAAAGTTATCATCTACCCTCCGAAGTCTTCGCCGTTCGAATCTCATCTCAACGTGATTGTCGGAAACGTGTGTTTGTACGGAGCTACGTCGGGACGGGCTTACTTCAGGTGAGTTCTGCTTTAAGTTTATCTAAAGAGCCATCTCTACTCGTTTGAATCTCCATTCTAAGGTGATTGATGGAGCCACGTGGGCACGAGTTTACTTCATGTGTGATGTTTCAAAGTTTATCAAAAGCGCCATCTCTCGTCATTTGAATAAGTGACTGTCGGAGACGTTGGTACGGAGCCACGTTGAGACAAGCTTACGTCAGGTGAGATCTTCCGAAGTCCATCTAATCTGATTGTCGAAGACGTTGGTACAAGCTTACTTTAGGTTCTGCTCAAAATTTTACTAAAACGCTATTTCTGGTTGTTTGAATATTAACCCTAAGTGATTGTCGGAGACACGTCGGTACGAGCTTACTTTAGGTGAATTCTGCCCCATGTTTACCTAAAGCGCTCTCTGATCGAAACTTAATTCTTAAGTGATTGTCGGAGACATTTGGACGGAACCGGAACAAGTTTATAAAAAGATAATTCTGTTCCAAGTTTCTCTAAAGCGTCATCTTCGGTCGTTTAAATATATTATTGATTGTCGGAGACATGTTTTTACAAAGCCACGTCGAGATCGGCTTACTTCAAAAATGCTCAGAAAGTGAGATGAGTATCCCACGCAGATGACGTCATCTGCGTGAAAAATTCATCTCACCTTCTAAACATCAGCTTGTCAGTTACACAAACAGACAAATCTACAATAGTATTTCTTTATACCAATGTTCAAGTGAAATACATTTCACCTTTTGACTTTAACTGACTATTATGAATAATTGGACAGGGGTATAGCGTCCGAGAGGTTCTGCGTCCGTAACTCTGGCTGCAGCGCCGTGGTGGAAGGCGTGGGGGACCACGGCTGCGAGTACATGACGGCCGGCACCGTGCTCATACTCGGACTCACTGGCAGGAACTTCGCGGCCGGCATGAGCGGTTAGTGGACTCCTTATATCTGCATTTTGTTCTTCCCCAACATACAATCTAAACTAAACTAAATATTGGTGGACAATGCACACCATCTAGCCCCAAACTAAGCATAGTTTGTACTATGGTGACCAGATGACTGATAGAATACTTAGATATTTTTAATTACATACTTAAGATACTTTATAACAGCACAAATGTTTATCCTGAGGGAATCGAAACCCTCAACCTACAGCGCAGAAGGCAGAGCTATTTCCAACTGAGCTGACGAGCCAGTCATATATACACTGTGAAATTTATAATATTAGTATGGGTTATTGCCATGTAGTCCTGCCTATATTAATTTATGGATCCGAGACATGGGCGCTCAGCGCTCACAACGAAATACATCCATAAGGTCAGAGTAGCACAAAGGGCAAAGGAGCTCGCCATGCTCGGAATCACTTTTGGATCACATACCCAATGTCGAAATTAGACGTCGAACCAATGTCGTTGTTATATGGGTATGCGGATCGTCAGGTTGAAGTGGAAATAGAATGCACAAAGGCGGTAACGGAGCGGTGGCCTAGGAATGCCGCATGATCGATCGATATAGACGATTATCGAGAACCACTGGATGCGACTTGCTAGGAACCAGAAAGAGAGTAATAAAGAGGAGGGATATACCCAGCACGGATTTGCAATCGGCCTGAATGATGATGCCAGTTGTCTCAAACGGTGTCAAAAACGTCGTGAGGAAACCCTAAAACCAAAAGTTTATGAATTAAGGAGATTTCTACCTAGTGTATGAATTACAGTTGTATTATGGATCAAGCTTGCAAATAGTTTTTTAAAAAGAAAAATTATAAACCTAAAGTAGGAACACAAAACTTTATCCTAAACTATATTCGTTACAAATTAAATGAGAACAAAGGAATCAAAATGAAGCACAAAAAGTCTTTGTAAACGTCCACCACGTTGGAGAGTCAAGCGAGAAGTGAAGAATGGCCATGTCGCCTGTTTTGCCAGCCGCGTGACGTAATCAGATCACGCCATGCTAGGCCCCGCCCCTTTCTAGTTGATTATTTCTAACAGTTGTTTAAATGTTAATTGTGTTTTCAGGTGGTATCGCATATGTGAACGATGTTGATGGTTCCTTCAAGGGAAAATGTAACCCTGAAATGGTGGAGCTTCTGCCATTGGAACAGGAAGACGATTTGGATGTTGTCAAGCGGTTACTTGAGGAGTTTGTGGAATATACTGGGTATGTTAATCAATCTTTTAAGGATTTCTTGTGTCAGAATTTGTAAATTTAAAATGATTTAGGCAAATAATACTTGAATAAAACCAGTATTTCTCAAAAGCAGTAGACTTCTCAGATCTAGTTGCAAATACATAAAAAATAGTTGTCTGTAAAGTTGGATTACGAACGATAATTTTACGTGATAACGTCATAAGAAAACATTGATGAACCGATCGTGCCTCTCTATCGCTCGTTCCGCGCTCTAGCTTGCACGCTCGGTTCAGGCGGAACGTGACCCTTTTTTGTGCGTGCAGCCAGCGTTCATCTATTTATAAGACGTTATCACGTGAAAATGTACTAAGATAAGGATTGTAAATGTTTAGCAAATACGAGTAAATATATTCTCAGGATTAGTCTAAACAGTGTCTCCAATGACAAAAAAATACATCAGTAAAAACCCGTGTTTTTCAATATAAATAAGCATATTTATAATTCCAGGTCAATAATCGCCTCCGAGCTGCTGAAGAGCTGGCCAGCACCAGCTAAGCAGTTCGTGAAAGTGTTCCCTTACGAATACCAACGTGCTCTCAAAGCCATGGTGGTCGCACAACCCTCCGCCCCGAAGGTCGACTCCAACGGAGCTGAGAACGGACTCATGGATATCGAGGAGGCTGTGAGGGATGTGGAGCTGGATAAGAAGAATTTGGAGAAGATTCTGGATAAAACTAGGTGATTCAAATCAAATCAAAACATTCTTTATTCAATAAAATCACAAGGCCCACTTTGAATCGTCTTCTTACGTGCTAGTGAATGTGCCGGTTCCTCCTAACCCCAGTTCAAGAAGAATCCGGCAAGAAACTTGTCTGGTCTTTGATCCTTTCCAATTTTTTATGGATGCCGAGTCGAGTTGGAGCAGATTGATCCCAAGCTTTTTTGTCATCTAAATAATCAGATACTTTATAATATGCTTTAATAGACGGTTACGTTTTAAAATTTGCCAATCGATAAATCTAACACGTCGCTTGGGACCTTGTTATAGAGGCGTACACTTTGCCCTGTAAAAGGCTTATGAACTTTAGCGAGCCTAACTGTGGGAACAGCGAGTTTGTTTTTATTTCTAGTGTTAATGATTATCGTTATATTTTTTAAACAAATGAACATTTTTGTAAACATACGTTCGATTTTCGTATATGTACTGACAAGGCACTGTCATGATATTTATCCTCTGGGGCCCATGTTATAAATTGCACGAACAGCCCTCTTCTGCAACATTTTGTGTTTTTTTACCTATGTTATCACGTCACGCCAAAAATGTGTTTATTTAAACAATATTACATCGTCTCAACAGAATCTTAATCGTATCGTAACAGGATCATAAATGTTCATCACACAAATGTTTGTCCTCGGATCGAACTCTCAACCTACAGTGCAGATCCAACGTAGAAAGCAGGGCTCCCAAATGAGCTGAATCTAGTTCGAAGTATAATTCTCTGAATTTTGTAGCAATATATAATTGTTGAGTATATTACAGAGGATTCATGAAGTACCCTCGCGAGACGTCGATGTACCGGCCTGCAGAGAAGCGGCTGCGCGACTGGGAGGAGATCTACAACCCGGGCCACGTGCGCCGCGGCCTGCGGGTGCAAGCGGCGCGCTGCATGGACTGCGGGGTGCCCTTCTGCCAGAGCGGCCACGGCTGTCCGCTCGGGAACATCATCCCCAAGTGGAACGATCTTA
This sequence comes from Lampropteryx suffumata, assembly GCA_948098915.1. NCBI lineage: Eukaryota > Metazoa > Arthropoda > Insecta > Lepidoptera > Geometridae > Lampropteryx > Lampropteryx suffumata. Next base: position 17,773,619 of record OX402547.1, read on the forward strand.
TATTCAAGGGGAACTGGCGGGAGGCGTTGTACCATCTGCTGCAGACTAACAACTTCCCAGGTCTGTTAGCTCAGTTATCTCTTTACCTTCAAGCGATCCTAGAACTAGGCACCCTGGCTAAAGCTGAGAAACGTCGCTTATTATAAACGACTTCAAAAAAGGAGAAGGTCTTTCAATTCGGTTGTATTTTTATTTTGTTTTGTCTATTACCACATAACTCCGTCATTTATGAACCGATTTAAAATAAAACTTAATTAATGTGAAAGGATATATTCCTGATTAGTCCTATAGAAATTTCATCAATATCGATTCGGTAGTTCAATTTTTATTTCCAAATTGGAAATTAGAAAGGAAAAAAGTACGTCATTCAAGTAAATAGAATTTCGTGTTTTACTTTACTGTGATTTTTCCAGTAGTTTTAGTTTTTATTTTTTATCTTCGATAAATCTACGTTTGACTACGATCTCGTCTGATGTTAAGCGACGATGTGGCTGACGACGGGGCACGCAGGTCTAGAAAACACCTACTTACTTGAGACTTGAAGAGACCTATATTGTAGTTAACGATTTAAAAAAAAATATTAACTACCAAAAAGCTTAAAATAAAATCTTTTATAACCGACTTCATATAAAGGAGGAGGTTCTCTTTTTATAGGATCAAATTTCGTTTAATGAAGTCGATTTTCATTTTAGTTTTTAAAACGTAATTACGTGACATTGAATGCTCAAGTCAAGCTCGCTCGTATCCCCAGACACGTTCCAACACGTGTATACGTGTATGTATGTATCACAGAGTTCACGGGACGCGTGTGCCCGGCGCCGTGCGAGGGCGCCTGCGTGCTCGGCATCTCGGAGCCGCCCGTCACCATCAAGAACATCGAGTGCGCTATCATAGACAACGCGTTCGAGAACGGCTGGATTCTACCCGAGGTAACTCTCATAACCCTCTCGACCCTCTCATTGTGCTCTGTGCATCATTACTTTGTACTTGGAGTGCGGACATGTTTCCGCAATTAGGCCGCTGATGGGCCCTTCTTAACCGACTTCAAAAAGTAGGAGGTTCTCAATTTGGTTGTATTTTTATGGGCTCAAATTTAATTCAATGAAGTCTACTAAATTATAGCTTGTCGGGTTAAGGCTGCTGTTCCAGCTACCTACAAATAAATCAAAAAATTAATAAATAACGCCAGACATGACGACCCCTGTGGCACAATGGGCTAAGGTCCGACTGAGACGCATTAATCTACTATAACTACAGAAAAGCTATTGTAGATATATAAAATAAGTATGAGTGATGAGTTCTGTAGTGCATCCAGCATCAAGGTCAAGCAAGCTCACTTTAACATTTGGGTCAGCCTTTATTATTTGGGTTCTTTTTTCAAAATATTGTTCGGAAATCGAAAGATGAATAAATCGTTTGGCGGACTTAGGAGTAAAAACTTTTTGTCGGATGACCTATAATGAAAATAACCATAGGTACCGGCTGATCTATGAAGAAATATAAAAAAATAAAACGTTAGAAATGGATTTCCATACACTTTTCTCCCGTCCCGCATTTTAGTAGGCCTGAAATGATGTACTTTCTAAGTTATATTTGGAAAAGGAATGGGCAAGTTTCTCACTAGGTGTGGTATAAAATAATTTCTTTAATAGAAGGTAAAGGAATTTGGATATTTTACCGTATCTCTGTTTTCAGATACCAAAGTTCAGAAACAATAAAACAGTTGGCGTCGTCGGCGCCGGGCCGGCTGGACTAGCGTGTGCTCACCAACTCAACAAGGTAACATTATAAACCAACCCCTCTATCCCTATAATCACTTAATAAGATATAGCGGGTTCTTTCGGCAAGGTCGAGGTTAGTGTGGGTGGGTACCTGGAAGGCCTGCGCTATCAAACAGAACCAGAGTGACGTCATTGGAGAGGAAACTTCAACCACCTCAGCTTGCTGCAGTGGATCCATGAACCAAAGTTTTCATTATAAATAACTGCTCTGTAACTTGACTGACGCCACCTAAATCATCTTCAACAGATGAACTAAGGCCATTGATGATGATAATCACTTAATTAGCTACTGTGACGTTTACATATGCGCGGTCCTTCTTATTTTGATGTAAAAAAGTCAAAACATTCTTTATTCAAAAAACAAGGACCACTTTGACTAGTCTTCTTACTTGACTTACTCGACTTACTCTTACTAGAAGAGAAGAGAAGATTAAAGTAAGAATTGAAAATGTAAATCCATTATTAGCTGTATGTTACATTGTATTATAATGAGAGCTGTGGATTTTGTGTAATAAATAATTAAATAAAATGCTAGTGAACCAAGGTGCCTCCTAACCCCAGTTCAAGAAGAATCCGGCAAGAAACTCGTCTGATCTTAACACTTTTTTGTATGATCCAGTCGAGTTGGAGCAGATTCATCCCATGCTCTTTGTCATCCAAATAATCTGATATTTTATAAAATGTTTTAAGATAATTTTTCTGTTTTATTACGTTTTTAAATTTGCATGTCGAGAAATCTAACAGAAAAGAAATAACAGATTTGAACAATTCATTAACTAGTATGTGTTTACAAAATTGACCGTAAAATTACGGTCAATTTTATAAGAGGATGGAGAGGGCTCAAAATCGTTCTTCCTGGAAATGTATTGGGGAGGCCTATGTTCAGCAGTAGACTTCATAAAGGCTGTTATGATGATGATGATGACTACATATATAAAACTCCACAGGCTGGCTACACGGTGACAGTGTTCGAACGTAACGACCGTCCCGGGGGCCTGTTGCAGTACGGCATCCCCACCATGAAGCTAAGCAAGGAAGTGGTTATGAGACGAGTCAAACTCCTCACCGATGAAGGAATCCTCTTCAAGTGCAACGTCGACGTAGGCAAGGATATATCGGCCGCGGAACTAGCTAATGAGTAAGTACATATATATTTTTAATAAATAATGCCGGACATTTCACATAGCGTCATCTGGCCCCAAAGTAAGCAGAGGTTGTGTTATGGGTACGTGACTGATATACTTTTTTTTAAATACATACATATATACAAAAGAAACATCCAAACCCGAGACAAATACTTGCAGACCATACAAACATTTGTTCCGCGGCGGAAATCGAACACTCAACCCGTGTTCGATTCCCGCCGAGCACAAATTGTTTATTTGACAACACAATTAACAGAACGGAAAGCGGGAAAAAATATGAAGATATGTAAATAATGAAACAAAACAATTTAATTATGTTTAGTATAATAGATTCAAATAAATGATTGAGCAAGCTTTTATTCCTAATCGCTAAAACCTAAGCAATTACGTAACCGAACAACTCACGGATAGAAAACTATTTCCTTTGAGTGTGAACAGCTTTATAATGAACTGTCTAAATAAGTCAAGAGTGCGTACGTCGTACGGGGTCTTTAAAAGCAAACTAAAAAAACATGTACCTACATATGACCTAACATTATTAAAGTAATTAACTGACGCTGTAACACGCTGAGCGAATTTGCGTTGTTTATTTCAAACTCAATAGCCCACAATCTACACTTTTTGCCGGTAAACATAGATTACGATTGTCATTGTAAAACATTTTTTTTTGGTTACCTACATTTATTAATACTTGTCTCAATTTATGTTATGTAGGATTCTGTTCGAAGCACTTACTTACTATATATGTTTCTCAAAATAAAATGAAAATTCCTTTTTTAACCGACTTTATCAAAAAGGAGGAGGTTCTCAATTCGGCGGAATCTTTTTTTTTTTTTTTGTGTATGTTCACCGATTACGAAACGGCTGAACCGATTTGGAAAATTCTTTTTTTGTTTGTAAGGGTATACTTCACAGGTGGTCCCATATAAATTTTATCAAAATCGGTCGAGCTGAAAAATAAACGAAAATCTAAAAATTGTATACATCGATGATGTTTTCATGTACTTTCATACCTCGCTGTCTCATTGGAGCGGTGCGTTTATTTGGCCTACCCATATTATATATATACAAAATACATCTACTTTCCACTAAAAATTTATTATAGGCTCAAATTTCACTCAATGAAGTCGGTTTCTTTTTAGTTTTTAAAACGTAATTATTGAGAAAAATAAACATCTATAACCATAACATAACAATATATATTTCGCACAGATACGACGCTCTAGTACTGTGCATGGGAGCGACCTGGCCTCGCGATTTGCCGCTCAAAGGTCGTCAGCTCAACGGTATTCACTTCGCGATGGAGTTCCTCGAGAACTGGCAGAAGAAGCAAGTCGGTTCCACGCGACAGAAAGACGCGCCTGAGTTACACGCAAAGGATAAGAATGTATTGGTCATCGGAGGAGGTGACACTGGGTGAGTGATTATATACTCTGTTCTACTCATAGTTATACAAGGTATAATTTAGTAATTTATTTATTTTAAAATTATTTGACAGCATCTGGTAGAAACATTGCATGAGCGGTCTCCTATCTGACCTAGCGTATTAGCATTGACATTCATGCCGCCAGTGTCTTGGGAACGCTGCTCTCTGGTAGTGATCTGGATCAATTGAGCTATCTATATATCGTTTTAAACGGTCCTTGGATAACTCGACTGTTTACATGTATTTTATATTATTCTGCACATTTCTGTAAATAAATAATCATTTTTACAGAAATGTGGACTTTGGTGAAATCATATTTCACCAAAGAACATTGGCATGCACATTTTAGGGTTTTCAAAACATTTAATTAAATTATCTAGTATTCTTGCATTTAACAATAAATTATAGTCGCATCCAAGAAATTCGTTATTAGTGTAAAACGTTCTGTCAATAAGCCACAATTTTGATTTCTTCATTAAGTCTTTTTGACTTATTGGCATTGCCTGTATTTCGGCAGGAATTTTACTAAATATTTCTCCGCACATTATTTTAATTATTTTTATGCACACAACATCATCTAGCCCCAAACTAAGCATAGCTTGTATTATGGTTACTAGATGGTTCGTAGAATACATATATATTATTAAACACTTATAATACCTTATAACACCCAGACACAGAACAAACACCTATGTTCATCGCACAAATATTTATCCTGAGAGGGAATCGAACCCTCAACCTACAGCGCAGAAGGCAGAGCTACTACCAACTGAGCTGACAGAAACGATTTAGTTGAGCCATGAGCAAATACAAATTCAAATATGTTTTATTTAATATAAACACTCTAAATCATCTCACATGCAGTGAATTTTACTAGCACTAGGTTATTTATTGCAAATTTGTCGGTTAGCTGGCAGAGGGCATTGCAACGCATTTATGCATTATTTAATTTAACGTCATAAGGTGAAATATAAATATTTTTATTCAATACAATCACAAGGATAATTTTGAAACGTCTTACATACTAGATGAATTTAAGGTGCCAATTTCTCTTAACCCAAGTCCGGGAAGAACTGACAAGAAACTCGTCCTGGTCTTAGCGCTTTTTTGTATTATCCTTGTTATAACTAGCTTCACGACCAAAAAATTCATACAAGATTACAGTAGCTTACACATTGCATATCTGTCAGTTAACTGTTTGAGGTCAGAGCGACATGAAGCCATGCATTCTTATCAACAATATAGTCATTTATATTATATAACGCTTTCTTCACAAGATTACCCTGTAAGCTTTATGTAAGTTTAATAATTAATGTAGTGATTTTTCTTCAGATGCGACTGTATAGCTACGTCTTTGAGGCAAGGCGCGAGAAGCATCACAACCTTTGAAATCCTGCCTGAGCCCAAGAACTCTCGCGGTAATGACAACCCCTGGCCGCAGTGGCCCAGAGTCTTCAGGTAAGGAACTGAACGTATCAATTAAATAGATAAATATTCTAGAACAATCCACACAACACCATGTGGCCCCAAACTAAGCATAGCTTGTACTAGGGGAACCAGATGACTGATGGAATACTTATCTATTTAATTAAAACGAGCAATTCTTGTATATATATATAATCAGAATCTCGGAAACGGCTCCAACGATTTTCATGAAATTTAGTGTGCAGGGGCAAAATCGTTATCGCCCCCGAAATCGTTGATTTCGGGGGGATAAATGGATCTAGCTAGGTTTCATTTTTAGAAAACGTCGTTTTATCCGTGTTTTATACCGAGCAAAGCTCGGTCATCCAGGTACTGATACTTTATAACACGGAGACACTGACATCTCTGTTCATCAGGAAATGTCCTAAGAGGCAATCGAACCCTCAACCTACAGCGCAGAAGGCAGAGCTACTACCAACTGAGCTGTGACGTCTATAAATCACCACTATAGTTAGCCTGTGATGTCGTAACGTCGCTGCCCGGGGTTAGCATAATATCAGCGCTAAGTAGGTATGTTTAGTCTTCCATACCTCTGTAGCACAGTGGGCTAAGGTCCGGCTGAGACGCAGAAGGTTGCGGGTTCGATTCCCGCCGCGAGACAAATGTTTGTATGATCTGCAAGTATTTCTGAAGTATTTTATCACGGGTCTGGTTGTTTCTATGTATAATATGTATGTATTTACAAAAAAAAAAAAAAAAAGTATATAAGTAGTAAGTATATCAGTCATGTGGTACCCATAACACAAGCTCTGCTTACTTTGGGGCCAGATGATGCTGTGTGAAATGTCCGGGATTATTATTATTATTATTATTATTATTATTATATATTTTGCATTGGAACTAGTGCGAGGACCTCGATTAATCGAAGAATTCATCTCGATTGCGAAACAAAAACCTAACCCTTATGGCGCGACATGATGTTTTTTTATATGGGCTTGGCCAGACTGGCAGCGCGGGGCGGGCAGCGGCGAGGGCGCGGGCGCGAGCGCGGCTTCGTTCCACGTGTTGTCGTGTCCAGTGTTTCTCAAAATATAATATGGATGAAAAAAAGACTTATTTTTAACCGACTTCAAAAAAGGAGGAGGTTTCAACTGTATTTTTTTTTACTAGAAAATTCTGACATTAAATGGCAATTTTTAAATAAAATGAAAAGTTACGAGAGTAACCTCCAAAGTTTATTGATTTTATTACATTCCACAATATATATGCTCTTGACTTTTGCTTGTTTTGACTTCGTTGTTTTAATATGACGTTAAGCACGTATGAATTCTTCTAAATTGATTTGTGAAGACGCCATCACAAGAACACGCGCGGTTAGCTCGAATCAGTTTGAGATCCCCGCTTCCGCGCTCTCACTGCGGCCACGCGGTATGAACGAGCTACGGCGCGAGTTGCCCGCACCAAGTAGCCTGCGCTGCTTGTCGCGTCCGCTTCGCACCCGCGTGTCCACTACGGACACTCATATGACTTTTTTTTTATTTTAGGGTGGATTACGGCCATGAAGAGGTGAAAGTGAAGTTCGGGAATGACCCCAGGAAGTTCTCAACACTCACTAAGGAGTTCCTAGATGATGGTACGTAACATAATATAATTACGCCTTAAAACTTAAAACGACAACAACCGACTTCATACAAAAAAGCAAAGTATCAAAATTTCGTTTCATCCAAGTGGATGACATATTTTTTCAGTTTTTTTGATTTAAAAACCTAAGTACTGAACTGATTAATATGAAATGTATATGGGACCGATCGGGAAGTATATCCTTTCACATGAAATTAGATTTTTCAAATCGGTTCATAAATTACGTTACGAGTTTCAAGGTAACAAACAAAAAACAGGTCGAATTGAGAACCTCCTCTTTTTTTGAAGTCGGTTAAAAATTGGATAATTATGATCATCCGTTAGTAAATAATCAGAATGGACCGTTTCTTTATTTGATTATTAGAATAAATACGAATGTTTAAATATTTGTTATTCGATCACTGCTAACAGTTGAACCGTTTTCGTTTGCACGTTAAGTATATAATGATAGCTTGTGGTCCGAAATAAAAAATAGGTTACTTGATATCCTGATTTATGGTAAAGAATTCAGATGTTAAAGTTAGCAAACATTTCGTTTTGGGGCGTTCCAATAGTTTCAAAATGAATTAGATAATTATATTGAGTACATACATATTTTAAATTCTTATATAGACGACATCTGTAGCACAGTAGGCTAAGGTCCGGCTGAGACGCAGAAGGTTGCGGGTTCGATTCCCGCCGCGGGACAAATGTTTGTATGATCTGCAAGTATTTGTCTCGGGTCTGGGTGTTTCTATGTATAATATGTATGTATTTACAAAAAAAAGCATATAAGTAGTATATCAGGTATGTGGTACCCATAACACAAGCTCTGCTTACTTTGGGGCCTGATGATGCTGTGTGAAATGTACAGAAATGTATAGAGTATTATCTTTATACATGTACAATACTTATTTTTAACTAATCCAGTCGGGCTAACAGGATCCTATATGATTTTCTCGTGTCATTATCTCGAGATAATGATAAAAATGTAGTTTAAATTATTCATTTACTACCTGACCCGGCCACGCGTTGCTGTAGCTCAGTAGTTCTAATACGTTGAACTATACGCTAACCTCTAAAATTATCAGTATTTCTCTACTATATTATGCATGTATTATACTTATAATTTATAAGTATAATACATTCATAATATAGTAGAGAAACACTGTGAAGAAGAAGAGAGAAGAGAAGAGGAAGGTTTATAAGTTATAAACCTTCCTCTTGAATCATTATATCTAATAAAAAAACCGCATCAAAATCCGTTGCGTAGTTTTAAATATCTAAGCATACATAGGGACAAACAGACAGCGGGAAGCGACTTTGTTTTATACTATGTAGTGATATCGCAGTCACTACCAGAGAGTAGCGTGCCTAAGACATTGGTGGCATTAACACGAGGAATGGCAAAAAATAACTTAAAGCGGTGTCCTGAGTAGTTTGAGGGTGCTCAAATTTTTATTTTTACGGAATTTTACAAGAGTTTAACGGACAATGCTTTGATTAGCTTATTATTTTATTATTCTTGTAAGCTGTAAGTTAAAACGACATCAACTTTAGAACATAAATCACTACATAGTATAAAACAAAGTCGCTTCCCGCTGTCTGTCTATTCCCTATATATGCTTAGATCTGCAAAACTACGCAACGGATTTTAATGCGGTTCTTTTTAATAGATAGAGTGATTCAAGCGGAAGGTATATATATATAATAGATGCATAATATTTGATATACATGATAATTTTAGAGGATTCTAATCACATTAGTTCAGACTTTAATGCAAACAAAATAAGATCGTTTTTGTTTTAGAACATTTTAGTTAGCGAAACAACTGAATTGAGGTCATTCTGTGGTATATTAAGTATAAGCATTGAACCCGTGCGAAGCCGGGGCGGGTCGCTTGTAATGATTAAATAAACAGTGCTGGACATTTCATCACAGCATCTAGCCCCAAAGTAAGCCGAGTTCGTGTTATGGGTACTACTTGTATACTTTTTTTTTGTAAATACATACATATACTTAGAAACAAAATACTTGCAGATCATACAAACATTTGTCCCGCGCAATCTTTTGTATCTCAGTCGGGCATTGGCCCACTGCACCACAGAGGTCGAACATGATTGATTACCAATTGAATATTTTTAATTATTGAATTTTTTACTCGTTTGTCTCTTGTGCTCTAACCAGGGATGACCTAATAGTGGTAGTGGCAGTATCTTATCAAACATTAATTTAAATATATCATTGACACGCACGAAGATTGAAAAGCTGGCTCCTATCTGGCTCAGCATAGTACCATCATTTAACGTAGCAATGCCGCCAGTGTCTTGGGAACGCTGGCCTCTGGCAGTGATCTGGATCAGTTGATTATAGATCGTTTTAAACGGTCCATAGATAGCTCAACTGTTTCACATGTATTTTAATATGATTACGAGGCCGCCCCTTGATTGTATTTAATATTGATGTACCTATATTACTGTATATTATTCTGTACATTTCCGTAATTATATCTGTAAAAAAGATAGAATATTATAAATGCGGAATTAACAATAACTTTTAACTAAAAACAATTAGCAACGAGAAAGTTGAAAACAAACTATTTAAAATACATAGCATAATTGTATTGTTCTAATTATTACTCTTTCACGTAGCCATTATATTGACTAAATTAGACGCATTTTTCTATACAAAAGGTCATTTTGATATTATTTTAAAGCGGTAAACTTTCGATGTTCAATATAAAACATAAATGTGTATATTAAGTAATATTGTTACTTAGGCATTCTGAATGCGAATGCGAGCGGTCACTCACGGACCGCGGACCAAACTCACCCTGATGAAGATTCTTTAGATGAATCGAAACAGTGTCTGTGCCTCCATCGACAAAATAATACGTTTGTAAAACCAGAGTTTATCAAAATGTATAATATAGATGTGTGTGTAAAAAATGCAACTAAACTATCTATTAAAACATTTAAAGCTTACATAAAGGGTGGTCTTTTGAAGAAAGCGAAAATAATAATAAATGACTATATTATTGATAAGAATGCATGGCCTCATGTAGCTTTGCCCTCAGACAGTTACTGACACATTTATAAAATACAATATACATATATAATATATATATATAATATATATACAATATACACAATATATATACAATACTACAACTTATTAGATCTTACCTTGAAAACAGGAAACAGATGACAGAGATAAGAAATATTAACTTTAGAACAAAACTTGAGGAAACATATGTATCTAAAGAACGTATTATGCAACACGGTGTACCACAAGGTAGCGTATTAGGACCAAGGCAACCATTCAACCTATGACACTATTAGCAGATGATAGCACCGTTACGATATCATGCATCAATACTGAGACCTACGAAAAAGACATAAACTCAACCTTAACATCTATTATATCATGGCTGGACAACAATAACTTAAAAATTAATATATCTAAAACCAAACTTATACATTTTAAACAACGCGATACTGCTGCACATATTAACCTTGACATTCAATATAATCAAAATAAAATCGATGAAATTGACTCTACAAAATTTTTAGGACTTCACATTGACAAAAAACTTAATGGAAACCACACATTGAACATCTATGTAAAAAAATTAATAGTTTAGTCTATTTATTATACAAGCTGTCTCACGTAGTTAGCACAGAGACGCTTCTTGTAACTTATCACGGGTTGATTGCCTCAAATATACGTTACGCCATAATATTTTGGGGTAATTCGACCAACGCTGACGCAATATTCAAGTATCAAACATGCTGTATACGATCTATGTTTCGTCTCAAAGTAACAGATTCGTGTAAACCCTACTTTGCAGAACATAACATCCTAACTCTACCTTCGCTGTATATTTACGAAACTGCTATGTTTGTAAAAAATAACCCTAGTTTGTATTGTCAGTTGTCCGATGTCGTCCCTCGAAATCGACGAGATTAAAAGCAAGGTCTGCAGGCCGAAATCAAAGACTGCTTTGATGCACAAAACTATTTTTTGCATGGCGCCTTCAATTTATAACAGACTACCCAAACAGCTAAGAGAACTACCTCATTCACAGTTTCATAAAAATTTAAAAACCATTTTGGAACATAAATGTTATTATACAGTTAGTGAATTTATGGCAGACAAAAAATTGTCTTTGATTTAAGAACGTAGGCAGCAAATTGATAAGCTCTATTTTTGACATTTTAATTTTTTTTTTGCCATTTCAATTTTTAATTTTAAGTCTGATTATTATTTTTCAATTTAATATATTTTTTCTTTACTTTGACATTGTATAAAAATATTGCACGCTGTACCGGTACAAATACATTGATTCACATTTAACATACGACAACTATGTGCCTTACATACATGTATTTGATGCAATAAAATATTACATTACTTTTCTTTACTAATATAGAATTTATAAACTCTCTTGTATTAGTTTTTCGTAGTTAAGGTATTTATAAGATGGATCATGCAAAAAAGCGCTAGGACCAGGACGAGTTTCTTGCCCGTTCTTCTCGGACTTGGGTTAGGAGGAATGTGCACCTAATTTCACTTATTATGCAAGACGTTTGAAAGTGATCCTTGTTTTGATGAAATATCTTTTGACTTTGAGTTTGTATCCCAGGTGAAGGCAACGTATGCGGAGTGTCGGCTGTGCAAGTGGAGTGGACGCGCGGCGCGGGCGGCCGCTGGGAGATGAAGGAACTGGCGGGGACCGAGAAGGTGTACAAGGCAGAGCTCGTGCTGCTCGCTATGGGCTTCCTCGGACCCGAGAGATATGTCGCCAACCAACTCGGTAAGAAACAACCAGGTTCATTTCCACTCGTCTATAACTCGTTTCAGTGACGCTTCATACTAACATGTCTTAAATGGATCTTCATATATTTTACTTCTTATATATGGTGACTGGCCTGGCAGCTCAGTTGGTAGTAGCTCTGCCTTCTGCGCTGTAGGTTGAGGGTTCGATTTCGCCCAGGATTAACATTTGTGTGAACACAGGTGTTTGTTCTGTGTCTGGGTGGGTGTCTTAAAATATCATAATGTATTTAAAAATTATAAGCATTATATCAGGCATCTGGTCACCATAATACAAGCTATGCTTAGTTTAGGGCTATGGGCGATGTGTGCATTGTCCACTAACATTGATTTATTTATAAATCATCATTCAAATCCATCACCCTTCTTGTGTCACGACATTCATTTCTCCGTGTGACATATCCATACCACGCTTACCTATTACTCTTAAATTTTTCCGTCACTGGGGAACTTTTAAACCTTCTCTGATACACTAATTCGTTATTTTATTTATCCTCATCACTACAATCTCAAAATTTGCTTGCACTCGTTTTTAATCCATTGCTTTGGTTGCCCACTCCGAACCATACATTGCAACAGGTCTAATGATCGTCTAGTTCTCCCCTCAAGACGATCCTGTCGTCATTTCTTCCCGCATCAATCATCTCCCTAACATTATCTAATACGCGACACTTTACGGCAGGTCGGTACATAACGTTTGTATGTTTAAATTTAATAATACCGGACATTTCACGAAGCATCATCTGGCCCCAAAGTAAACAGCTTGTGTTATGGGTACTACATGACTGATATACTACTTATATTAGTTTTTTTTCTTTTGTAAATACATTCATATTATTATTATTATATTAATACGTAAAGCAAAAACTTTGTACTCCATTTTACAAATATTGCGCGGAGTATGAAATTTCGCACACTTATAATTAATATAGAGAAGGAGTGCAGAATGCTAATATTTTTTTTAATTATGCATAAAAAATACATTAATTATGGTCGAATTTCGACCAGTGGGCGACCACTACAGACTCAAGACAAATACTTGCAGATAAAACATTTGTATAATCGAACCCGCAACCTTTGCGTCTCAGTTTGATCTTAGCAAAGGTCGTCGTGTCATTGTGTTACGTAAAAGTGGCATTTACGACAGCAATATCTGCGAAATATGAATAAAATAGAATTAAGTCGTAAAAACACTAATTAGAATAGAATAAGTTTTTATTTGCAACAACACATTACAATAGACGAATAGACAAAATACAATAAACCTATACATACTAACTTAATGAATGGTTGCCGCAAAATGGACCTTAAGGCAGGGCGCAAACGTGGGCACTAGTGTATCTTGTGTCAAATATAAGCTACCGATGAATATTTGATATCTATAGAACCAGTATGAAATCATCCACTCCCTGCGCGTACGTAATTTGTGTCCAGTGTCCACTTAACACTTACTCATTGACGATCAAAAAGTGTTCGGTGTCGGTAACTGGAAACTAAAAGTCGTCAGTTGAAGACATATGTCAATATTAACAAATTTCCTTACAATTGTACCGAGTTTCTTCATCGAAGTCCATCGTGAGACAGAAAACAAGCAACGAATTGTACCAGTAGCAACGGGCGACTGTGTCCGATCGACGTTACGAGACACAGCTACAAAAAGTGTCTACGTTTCCGCATCGCCTAATTCAGCATAATGCAAATTGAAGTTTCAACAATCGTGCTGATCTTTCGTTAGGACCAATTTTTAAGCCATCCGCTGCCTATTACTCGCCTGCCGCTCACCTACGAACATATGCTTATAGATATTGGCGTATAAAGTGTTTGATAGTGTCGATCACACATTTCACGCTGGCTGCATGTTGTCGGGAGTTACGTAATAAGAGAGTCCATTTAGCTGAAACTGTTCTAGATGTAGTCTTTGACTACAATTAGCATATTATGCTACTTTAATCTTCGGACTACAGCGAAACCGCGGTTCATTTAGAAATTCAAATTTTATTCGTTTTTATGTATATTTTTTAGTTTTATTAGAAATAGTTTTATTAATCCAACTCAATTTGCTTACAGAAAGATCTTTTCTGAGAAAATATAATAAGGATCAGTAAATTTATAGCAAATTCAATAGAACTAGTATCCACCGTATTCGTTTTGACATAAATCTTTTTGAATTATCCAAATCGAACCATTACTTACGAAGATATTAAGTAATAAACATTATGCCGTTCCTGCCGGTAACATCAATGTACGCGGGTGCGTGTGACGTCACTGGGACGGTGCCCTCTTACTTCACGATTCGATAACTGACGGCGACCGTTCCTTTGACGTCACAGCTACCGCGGCAAACACTCAGTGAACTTCGCTAGTCATTACGTCATAACTTCGTCAATATTTGTCATGGAACAAAAATGTTTGCACTGTGTGTTAAGGATTTCATAGCTCTATACATCTGCATTCTCAATTAAAAACGTTACGGATCGTCATTATAAGGCATTAAGTTCATTAAGCACGTTATAATACTTACCGATTGTACCGCCATATAGTAAGTTTACGCACTTCGCTAAAATCTCAGATATCAAAAAGTTACGTATCAATAAAAAAATATTATATTTTCGTGGACAATGCACACAAACTAGCCCCAAACTAATCATAGCTTGTATTATGGTGACCAGATAACTGATAGAATACTTATTTTAAATACATACATAATGATACGTTGTTAATTATAGAACGACGTAATTTTATAAAAAACAACATTTGTTGTGACATCAGCCTTGAACTCAAATAATTAACCAAGTATGTAAAAATTACGATTCAAATATAATTGACGTGCAAAAGTACAATTATACATTTAAATTTCTATACTGTTCTATCAGGTATCTAATTTCCATAGTACAAGCTTTATTTATTACCTATTTGTTTATTAATTTATTGGAACCACTGTTTTCAGATCTCCCGCTAGACGCGCGTAGTAATGTGGAAACTGAAAAAACCAATCTATACAAGACCCCTATCAGCAACGTTTTCGCTGCCGGAGGTAAGTTCTTACTACCACAAAATTCTGACCTGGTCTATCAACTGTCGGTAGAAGCTCTGCCTTCTGTACGATGTGGGTTCGATTCCCTCCCAGAATAAACAACATTTAACATTTTAAACAAACTTCTGCAGATACGATCCTTTATCTAATTGTTTTGTGAGCACATGTTACTTGTTCCTAAATAATCGTTTTTTTGTGTGATGAATATAGATGTTTGTTCTATTACATAAGTATATATTTCACTGTCAACAAGTATTTACCGAACTACATAGATTGGAGAGATATTGATATAAAAATAAACGAAGCTTTGTCCAAACATCTCAGATTTGCAGACTATCTGATAATAGCGAACCCTAATCTTCGTCAACAGCAAAACAACTAGCAGAAGAAAGCATCAAATTAGGACTACACATGACACAATAAAAACTAAATTGATGTCTAATTACACAAAAATACCCATCATGATCAACGATAATAGATTGTTAAAGGACACACAGCTACCAACGCTCCATTCTTTGGACCAAATTTAAACAAGTAGGATGCAAGTATGCAAATAAATACAAACTTAAGAATAAAACACAGTATAAGGGCATGAAAGGCTCAATATAAATAAATAATGCCTGCCATTTCACACAGCATCATCTAGCTCTAAAGTAAGCAGAGCTTCTGTTATGGGTACCACATGACTGATATACTACATATATACTGTTCTTTTTATTTTTGTTGTAAATACATACTTGTGCATATACTTTTGTAAATACATAGAATCAGCCAGACCCGAGACAAATACAAATATGCTTTTGTGCGAGCTACATACGTCACTTGTGCTTTCCAGATTGCCGCCGCGGTCAGTCCCTAGTGGTGTGGGCTATCTCCGAGGGTCGTCAGGCCGCTAGAGCCGTGGATACCTTCCTCGCCGACAAGTCCTCACTCCCCGGCCCCGGCGGAGTCATCTACGACCATTGAACTAACGCGGTCCCGTACAACTAGATATTATCAGTAGAACGCTAAAAGAATTACCTATCTAAAGATCATAAAACACGGTCTTGTAGGACTATCGAGTAGAAAGTTAAGGGCTCTTTGGTGCGCCGATATCACTGAATGGGCCCTGAATTGCATAAAGACCAAACGAGCATGGTTTTGGACTAGTTACTAAAGAGCAAACGAAACGGGCTTCCAGAAGGCCGTTAAACATAATGCTTAGAGAAATCATAAACGTATCAAACCATCGTTTGCGGTTAGAGTGAAGTGAGGTAGTTAAACGATCATAACCGCGCATTTCTGGTACACTGCTGTCTGTATAACTTCAACGCGGGAATAGGAGCCTAGAAAGCCAGCAGTGTATGTGACAACTGGAATTGCGTCTTCCGTTTAAACGTAACATGAACTCCTGACAGTAAAATACTTGATATATTCAGTAGAATGCTCAATGAATGACCGAAGATAACATTTCCGGTTATAGGTCTAGTTATGAGTCGCTTAAACGTGAAGGCAATTAAATGCAACAAAAAACATCAGTTTGCGATAAATTAGACTCGAAGCTTTAAACAAAATTGCCAAATCGTAACTGATATATTAACGGCTAACGGATATATTTGTTGCATTTTAAGTTATTTATTGCTCTTATTTGAAACAATGATCAATCAATTGTCGCTGAAAATATATGACAGCATTATTTTTAATCAAGTGTTAGATCTTATTTACTTTAGCGTTATATAATCATGTATAATATTGTCACATTCCGATTTTTAAAAATTGTATGTTAACTCAGTGGCAGATTAACCAGTAGGCTGAGGGGCCTAGGGCGGTAGAGTTGCAGGTTTTAAAAGAAGACAACCGTCTTACAGAAACTTTAAATCTAATATGTCAAAATAATGTGGGAACTCATAATTGTAATGGACAGCAACAGTTGAACAACCTGTTATTAGGAAATATGTAAATCTGTCATTGAGACACTGTATCATGGCCGCTCTGAAGTTAACCGAACATTGCAAATTAAGAAAAAAGAGTTATTTTATGTAAATTAAATTTTTATTTCTAAAGTTTTTTTACCTGAAACTTAACTCATTTATATAAAAAGTAAAACTTTCGGTTTACTTCAAAGAGACCAGGTAGTAATTCTGTTTTTTAACTAAATCTACCTAAAATAGTACCTATACGAAAATTAGACTACTAATTTTCGTTCTAAACTGAAATTAATAGACTACGATAGTCTATTTTAGTTAGTTTTAGACTGCAAGAACAGAATTTTTACCACTATGTTAAAATCTGAGGCATCTACTGGTAACCAGTGATCTCGGATGAGCCATATAATTATCATTGTTTGTTAGTAGACTTTTTTAATGTTATTCTATCATTTAGATAGTGTTTTTTGGACTTGTAGTCAACATTCGTTATATACACTATTTTATTTTGTAAAAAATTTAATCTATTTTCTAACGCTGAATTAATTTTAAAACTTATTGAATGTTATTTTTGAAGCGGGTTTAATAAGTTTTGGTCCATGTATTTATTGTATCTA
This sequence comes from Lampropteryx suffumata, assembly GCA_948098915.1. Classification (NCBI taxonomy): domain Eukaryota; kingdom Metazoa; phylum Arthropoda; class Insecta; order Lepidoptera; family Geometridae; genus Lampropteryx; species Lampropteryx suffumata. The sequence goes on from OX402547.1 coordinate 17,791,407, forward strand.
AATGTTTAGAAAACTGTTAATACGTAAAAATTATATAAAAATCAGTACAAAATCAAAAAACTATACAAATAAACATAAAATCTTATATACATTCAATATTGTAGCCATTTTTAAGTAAATCCGTGTACTTGTGCATCGGATGCTCATTAACTATTTCATTTTGTTCATATTTCTAGTTTATAACCTGTGATGTAAGATGTTACAGTGAGCAGATTATTATTTAAGAATTAAATTCACATTTACGTATGTTCCTAATACATAATTATTTAAGCTTTTTCACCGTCTATATGCAGAGCTACCTTATTACGTAGCAAAATGTTAGTTACCATTACCTTATATAATCGAACTTTAACTAAGCGCTATCTAGCGGAGACAAAAAGCAACAGTATAATAAAATTATGTCAAAGAAACAGGTTACCTCATCGAAAAAAAAAAGTAATTTCTTTTAAAAAGTCATTATAAAAAGCATTCTCTTCGATTTAATGCTTATGTACGGTATAATCGGTGTTTACCGTGAAGTTTGCCGTTTGACTCGAGGACCTCTAAAGCGTGTCTATTTATTGCATAGCATAAGGCGAGACCCTCAGCAACAGACTTTTGCTATGGAAAATTCGGTCGCTATTAGTAATTATACAAAAATATATGGAATGTACTTTCAAAATTGTATCTCTAACTTTCTCGTTTCACTATGTTTTAAAGTTATTGTTAATTCATATTTGAATTATGAATTAAGGTCTGAAATATTCTTCTAAAGTTAACATCGTTTTTACTTGCAGCTTACATAGAGAAAATAGAGATAAAAGTAACATAGAGAACAGAGAAAAATGTAATTAAAACTTTAACCGTAAACTTTTTTTATATTATTATAAACTTATGTCTTACTACTAAAAATTTACAAATCGAATCTGAGCACTGTTAAAACGCAACAAGGAATCTTGACGCGTAGGTACTCACGGCGATCAAATCGGCTTATTTTTTCATAAAAAACATTAAAATAAAAATTCCTAAAAAAATCACGGGTAATGTTTTACTCGTAATTAGCTTACTCTCTGTCTATTTGTGTTAGCTGCTTTAGAAGATATAATTATTTAATATTTTAAACACGACAGCCACTTAAAAGCTGTAAAAAAATACAATTTTTTCACATTATAAAGTTAATTTGCTGAGGGCACTGTCTTAAAGTCTATCCAAATCTTTATCACACAAACGTTGAATATATGTAAATATTATCAATATCAAAAACATACGCTGCTTCGAAAGTCTTGCATCAATCAGTTTTTTCCGCTGTTACTGTTCACGTAATTCGCCGATTGCACTGTACCAAACTTTGTGCTCTTAAGTTATTAATTAGTTTTAAGATTATAACGTGTCAAACATTATGCCAATATAATTACCTGGCTGCCAGATCGCTTATATTTAATTTTATCAAAAAAAAGTGCACAAAACTACAAAACCAATGTGTACTGTTCAATAACACTTTAAACCTGTTATTTGCGTCTATTTTCAGTCATCGCTGAATCCGCTAATGTCAATTACGTAATAGTTTGTATGTGGTTGAGTCATTTTGTCTGGGGCCGAGCTACATAACATTTGTTCTTCAGTACTGCGCCTCTGTCATCCCAGGTGGTGACGGAGATCGCCAGGCAACCTATCAGCATTTAAAAAGTCATACAAATCCGAACAAGCTTAATAAAGGCTGATATACGTGATTATAATGCAGCTAAACCCCAGACAGTACACCATAACCTTTTAAAAATAGAAATTAAAAACAAAATAGGTACTTACTTCTAATAGCAAAATATGTATCTTAGAAGCTCCTGCTTATATTTAGAAATTATAAATCAAAGTCATGTTGATGTATTTAGAAATGTTAGCGGTGTTAACTTATTCTCAATTATGTATGATTGACAATAATTAAATATTATATGTTTAAAATGTATTGGATATTGTAGTATTGGAGAAATAAATAATTGCAGCACATAGATTTTATCTTTTCTTCACTAGAATGATTAATGAAACCTTTCCTTCCTACGATATTTTTTATTATAAACATTTACACGTGGTTCACTTCTACACGTGGCATCCTCATGAACGATTGACTCGCTCTGCACTGTAACGAAAAAACACCAAGACTTCTCTGCAGACTTGTTCCTTCGCCCATCGCTGGATTGAAATTCAATATATGTCTACCTTCTACCTGTTTAATGTTTTGTAATGGATTTCCGCAACCTAAATCAATTGTCTTTTTTTAAAGTAGGTACAACGATCTTGTTTTGATCACAGTTCCAGGTTTAACCGGTTCTGCTACACAATAGCTTTAAACACAATAACACCGAAAGAAATACGAAAATTGAGCAGTAGCGTAGGTAGCAAAAATCGTAATAGCTTAGCCATGTCATCGTATTTCTTAGCGATTAGAATGTAAGTCCCTATAATAGTTGGACCCTAGAAATTTCCTTTACCTACTGCTAAATTAATTATTTCAAAATCGACGCTATGCTGTTTCGATTGGTTAATCTAACCGACCTAATGTAGTTCAATTCTCTCCATCCATCTCTCTTCTTGTACCCGACTCCGTTCGTGAACGTGCCTCGGAAAAGAGCACGCTGCAAGCTATCAGACATAGCTTAAAATATATACATACATATAAAAGAGCTTGTATAATATTACTAGATGACCCTAAGATTGATTTGATGTAAACAAAACTAGTATTGAGGCAAACAAACCAAAAAATAATCAGTCGAGCCAATTTCGAGTTTTTGAGAGAATAACTTACTAACTATTAGTCAGAGATGTTCCGTTCTCGAGAAGAACGATATCATCATTCATGATATTTATAAATTCATTTACATGGAGGACGGCGCGTACGCAGTCCCCACTATCAAAAATAACGCACCCGAGTTATCCGCATTAGGGATAATCGCAGAGGTCAACCCATTCCGCAGTGCAATGGAAAGGCCTCGCTCTGGGGGAACCGCCTGTGTGATCACGGTGTCCCCTGTGCCAGGTAAGTATGAAAATGTATCTGTACTGAGGGGAGGTCATTGTTAGCCTTGCGTTTTCGTCAGCGCGATTCAGGATTGTGCTACATTTACTAGCGACATCTAGTTGTGAATTTAGAACTATTGTAGTTGCATTTACAAAGTATTCTGTGCGATGTAGCAATTATGGCTGATGATGAATGGATACCAAGAATCGCCATGAACAAGCTCTACTTTCCACAGTATCGTACAAAAGCTTTCAGCACGTTCTCTACCTTCCGTACCTACATATTTTTACTAAGAAGCAAACTTGAAACGATTCCGGGAATTTTCTGTACCTACCTACGGCTTTTGAAACCTATGAGTATGCCTGGCTGTACAGAATAAAAGTAAGATGAATATTTTAATCTATACTTGGCATAATTGATGACCTTATTCTGGGAGTTTATATTTTAAGAAACTTATAAGCACACGTATCTAAGTAAATAAGGGTTGATACAATAAAGTCATATCATATCCACAGAACTGGAAAATTGAATAGACATGTTCACCCACGCATAGTCTAAAGAGATATATTTACATAATTACATTAGATATTCATGTTAGAAAACACGTGAAAAACTTTTGTTGAGCCATTTTCACTAAGTTCAGGCAGTCGTGCTTCAGTTCGAGAGCATTCAACACTCTTCAAGGTAAGCTGAAACTCTGAAACTTCAGATCATTGATTCATAAGTGGTTCATAATTGAGATAGGTAGGTACTTGAGATTATGGGAAGAACATCTTCTAAGGCTTGCTTTAGGAGGACCAAAGGGCCTACCCCTTTGATCCCCTTACTTGTAATTGTATTTAATAAAACTTTAATTTGAAGAATAACTTCAAGAAAATGAATCGAATAACGATTTATACCTACCTAAATAGCACAACAGTCTGTAGGTACCTACTTTTGAAAAACAGGACTTAGGATTAGGACTTAGACTTAGGTAAATTTTACCAAGGAATATCAATAGAAAATACCCAAGGACCTAATGCAGATTATATCCTAGGCTAGGTTATTTTTATTGCTGATAGACAAGCGTTTGAGCACCACCTCACTTGATATTATGTGATGAAGAATCTGTTCAGTCTAGACGTAAAGATGCCGAGATGTTCTAAAATAACAGATTATTTTATATGGCATAATAAAGCAAGGATCTAAGTGGAGGCCTACCTAGATTGTAAATATTATCTACAGTCGCAATGTATCCCCAAACAGGTTAAAAATGCAAATAAAAGAAAAGCTCAAATCCTTATATGACGCTGCCAACAACAAGATCTTCTCGCAATTTGGGTTCAAAATCGAAGATGCCTCGTTTTCCAAAATCGTGGTTTATTTGCACGATCCTAAGGATTCGTCCAGTTTGGCTGTTACGAGAATATTATTTGGTAAGTGCGTATGCTTTCTCATATATTGTTTATGATGACATCTGAACTGTAGATATAATTACCTTATATTTCTCAATAACCCCTAGGTCTTGCTATGCTCTTCGACATCCCCGACGAGCGTGGGGGCGCGTCCATGGAAAAGCGGTGGGGGGATCCTAAGACCTGTCATTTTCCTCTGTTCCCGTTTATCCAGGCATTGGCTATGCCGTACATGGCTGTTGTTTATGCAGGTCTTTGGTTTGGTAAGTTCATTATAAAACACATATCAACCAACCAACGTGATGTGGACACTGCCATTTAAAGATTTAAATTAAAAAAATAGTCATGTGAGCATGTGACCACCCACAGTGCAGGCTTCTGAAGTCAGTATGGATAGGAAAGACTAGGGGTCCTTAGGTCCCAAACCAATACCAATTTAACACCATCTAATTAGCATAAGAAAAAAAAGCACTCTATGACTTTTTTAAGGTTTACAAAGCAGGTAATAATTCAAAATCTAGTAAAGCCTTTACTACCCGTGATAATTTTGCTTGCAATTTCAACATCTAACTTCATATATAAATTGTTTCTCCAACCAGCAGTAGCCGGTAGGGGAGGACTGACCTCTATCAAAAATGACCACTTTAAAGCTTAATATTTATCGAACGAATAACTATATCGAAAACAGGTATCTTTAAAAGACCTATCCAGTATGCTACACGATGGGATAGTAAAATATAAAAAATCAACCCCCTTTACATGTAGGTGGGTACTTATCCCTAAGAACCGTTTTCTTTAAGTTTTTATTTCATAACTTTGAAAGGGTCACTGATACGTATTTCAGTACAAAATTTTATCACGATAAAACTAATAGTTTGCAAGAGCAAGGTTACAGACGGACAGACAGACGGACATAACGAAACATACTTTCCTTTTAGACTTCGGAATCCTAAAAAATAAACATTGTATTGTAGAAGGCTTGAAATGTATATCTTCCCACGTTTTATTCAGAATGAAGTCATAAGAAGTCCAAAGGGGGTGTTATGATTTAAATGCACGACCAATTACTTACTTGTGCCTGATATCGCAGTCAGTATCCAAATGATGAAGCGTTCTTCATGCTGATAATCTGATCCGCTGATCCAGTTTCCAAATTTCAGGAGCTATTGGTATAATGCTAGGCTACAAGTACCGTTACAGTGCGGTAACCTTCACAGTCTGCTACTGGTACCTGCTCTTGGTGGAAAAGAGCTACTGGAATAACCATAGCTACCTCTTCGGGCTGGTAGCTCTTCTGCTCACGTGCACTGAAGCTAACTGCTTTTGGTAAGATTTCCATTCTCTCTACTTCCTTTCATTCTTCCATCTCTTCTTTATTATTTCCTTCCTTTTGCTTCCCTTCCCTTGTTAGATGTCAAGTTAATAATTACGTGGAGTTTTCGAAAAAAACTTATTATTATTTCCAGGTCAATAGACGCCTACAAAGACCCTTTCAGATCAAAACCCGAGGTGCCCTACTGGAATTATTTTATCCTAAAATATCAGTTCTTCATTCTATACTTCATGGCTGGCTTGAAAAAAGGAACTGCTGAATGGCTGACGGGGTATTCTGTGCAGAACTTGAGCGAGCATTGGGTGTTCCAGCCGTTCAAGTAAGTTTTTAAACTTATTGAGGCAAACCTTATGAAGACCATGAAGCGTTCTTTGACTGATGTTTTTCTATATATAATATGTATTTATTTACAAATAAGTATTATAGTATAGTATAATGATAAGTGATAAGTAGTATATCAGTCATGAGGTTCCCATAACACAAGCTCTGCCTACTTTGGGGTTAGATATACAGCACCTGTGTGAATTGTCCAGCATTATTAATGTGGGTGTGTGCGAGTGCGCGCGTGTGTGTGTGTGTGTGTGTGTGTGTGTGTGTGTGTGTGTGTGTGTTAGTGTGTGAATTATATTACAGTAGTTATATATTTATTATACTATGTATTTAATGAGGTCTTCAGAATCGTCATACGATTTACATAAAAGCCATTTAAGACATTTTACTTTGCAATTATATAGAGAAAGGGGATAAATATTTAATTCTTTGTTCAGTCTGTTATACAATGTAGAGCTTATAAACTTGTAATGTCGGCTCGCCACTGCTATACGGCGTTTTTCAATTTGGCAAACTCTGTCAGTTCTTCTCCTAGAGACAACAAGAGATGAGTCATATGCCAGTTCAGAATGTTTACGGAGTGTTGTATTTAAAATAAAGAGTTGACGAACATTGAGAACTTGAGAGAGTGAATATAATTCGTTTGTAGGAAATCTAAATGGTTTATTTTGCATTACTTTTAGCACGGCCCTTTGGGCTCTTTCAATTTTAAGCATATGGGTTTGGTAGATCCGCCCCAAGCAGTAACGCAGTAGGATAGAATTGATTGACCAAGAGCGTAGTAGACAGATTTTAACGAATGGAGATCGAGAATATTACGTAGAGATTTAAACACAAAAGTAAGTTTTCTAATCCTAGATGTAGTGGATTCAATTTGTTGTTTCCAAATTAATGCGTTATCTATCACAACCCCAAGATACTTCACAAATGCCGAACGTTCTAAAACCGGGCAAGTACAAAAGCTGGTATTTGGTTGACTTGGTACAAAAGTAGCGCAAACGTGAGCGCAAACATTGAAAGTTATGAGAGGCTCAGAGGCTTTATTAATGGCAAAAGGGACAAAACTAGTTTTAGCTACATTAAGAGTAAGGAGGTTAGCATCCAACCACTGCATTACGTTTTAAAGCATACTCTGAGCTGACTTTGGCTTCTTGCCAGTTTAGGCCATGAATTAAAAGAACTGTATCGTCTGCGTATGCTATGATTTTGCACTTGGGAAGAGGCATGTTACACAAATCATTGATGTAAATAAGAAACAGGGTAGGTCTAAGGACACTACCCTGTGGAACTCCAAAGGTAACATAATTTTCTTTGCTAGTATAAGAATCTATTAAAACGTGCTGAGATCGATTCGTTAGGTAACTTCGAAAGATGATGTGTAGTGCGATACCTCTAATGCCGATTCGTTCAAGTTTAGAGAGTAAAGTGGGTACAGAGACAGTGTCAAAAGCTTTACTCAGGTCTAAAAAGATTCCTATTGTTCTTTGTTTTGTGTCAAATTGTCTTACTATGGTATCCGTTAGCTCCAGAACCGCATCTTCCGTCGACATGGCTGTGAGAACCGATATGTAGACCCATATCGGTTCTCACAGCTCTCTCAAATTAGTGACACTGCCTTTGTCTCCACTTTTGTAAATAGGGTCAACAATGGCTATTTTAAATACCCGAGGAAAATAACCGGTAGAGAGACATAGATTAAATAAATGGTCCAGGGAAGGTAATAGTACATGACGAGCGGATTTTATAACTGAAGTAGGGATACCATCCCACCCCACTGCACAGTTGGTTTTAAGGTTTATAATAATAGCATCTAACTCTTTTTCATTTGTAGGGAATAATGCCATGGATTTTAGCGGGGAAAGGGTGTTACCAGTGATAGATGATAGTGACATAAGAGTAGGCATAGAATTTGTTGCAAAGTTAGATCTTCTTACTGTATTTCCAGCTAAGTATTTTCCGATATTAGCGAAGAATGAATTAATTGTATCAACAGAGGAGCAAGGACAATTACATACATTTAACAAATCTGAGGAATGTGTCTTACTTTTTTGCAGACATGCTACGTCTTTGATAATGTTCCACGTAGCTCTCGGATTTCTTTTAGCATTTACAATTTGTTTAAGATAATACTCAAGTTTTATTTTCTTTAAAAGGTTATTAAAGTAGTTACGGTACCGAGTGTAAATAGTTTTCTTATTAATGTCATCAGGGTACTTTTTGTGCATCCTATATAGCTTGTCTCGGTGTCTCATGCAGCGTAAGAGACCAGGTGTTATCCAGGGCTTCGTTATACGCTTACGATTTCTAACAGAGACAAGCTTTATTAGCATTATGAGATTTTAATGACAGTGGATATAGTATTGACTAATATTTCTGCACCGGTTTTAGGATCAGTTGATTCAAGGACAGAAGAATAGTCTGTGGTTTCTAAGGCACTGACAATAGCAGATATATTTATTTGATTTGTGGTGCGGGTTGGGGATAAAACAGGCTTTACTAGAGTTGACTGAGAACAAAAAAGTATTGGTGCATGGTCGGTTATTAGTGAGTCGAGGACTAGTGTAACCGCTCGTTTTGGTTCTTAACAAAACATGATCTAGACAGGCGTTTTCTCTAATAGTGTGTATGTGGGCGGGGAGCATTGCGTGAGAGGCCAGTAAGTTTAAATATTGCTCTGAGTTTGGGTCTTTACTGTCGGGAGAAATATTAATATTCAAGTCGCCAATCACGGCCAAGGTTTGATCGTTTTTGAGATTATGTAACGTATTGTCAAGATTACTGAAAAATGAATTTAAGTTTTTGTATGATGGAGAGCGATATATGGCAACTATAGCGAGCTTGTTTGAAACTTTTAGAACAAGGCGATTTGCTTCCTGGAAAGATAGATCCTCAACAGAGTAGGTACAATTATTGTTTACATAAATCGCTATCCCCTCATTCTGATTTTTAAAACTTGATTTAACGGAAGTGAAGCCGGGTAGTGTTGGTATAGAGGGCGATTTACTTAACCAGCATTCTGAGAGGATCAATATTTCAGGTTGACATTTAATTCTATTTAACAAAACAACGAGGTTATCGAAATTTCGATTAATGCTACGAATATTAACGTGCAAAATTTTCAAACCAGGGCTATACCTAGTTAAATAGTTGTAACTGTCCTCCAGAGAGCAGACAAAAGAATCTGATGTAGAAACTTTTTCGATACATTCTGTTATGAAATTTGTATCATCCATAATGATTTATGAAAGTATAACAATTGAACACATTCCATGAATCTCTATATTTATGGTTTGACATTGATTCTGGTATTTTATAACTACCATTAAAGTGAAAGTGACATGTCATGTCACTTTGAGTGGTGTTGTAGTGTAATGTAAAGGATATGAGTGTGATGTGTGGAGTGTGTAAACTGTGTAAAGTGTGTAAAGTGTGTGAAACATTATTAACAATTTTAGCATAACATATTTTTAGTAATTTACTAGTGAAATGAAAAAACATCATAGTAATAATAAGCGCAGTTCTGTAGTCTAGTCAATTGCATTCCTTGGCTTTTTCAGGTCAGTTTCCTCCGACACTCTTATTAAGGGGCCTTGCTCTCTTTTCCGCAGGAAAATCTTACCGTGAGAAACCCAGCAAAATTTAAAATCATTTTGTTTGGCCGTCTCTCTTGCGTTTCATTTTAGTAGAGAGGTTTTCGGAAATGAAAATTGGTCGGCCGGTCCGCTAATACGTAGATGTTCAGTCGACAATCTGGTAGAGCTTTTATTAAATAGCCGAAACTTTTGTATGATTTGTTCCTTTTGAAGTACGGTGGTTAAATCAACGATTACATTTCTAGTATTCGGATCCTTGGTCTGAACTCTAAAATTTTATTTTATGTCGCTAGAATGGACGGTAACATTTAATACCTTTGCGGTCCTAACAAATGTTTCCACGAGAGACATCTTCGATTCGGCAGCCTGAATAGGTATATTTCTTATTTCCAAGCATGTGGAGCGACACTGACGTTCAAAAGTTTCTAACTTTTCCTCCAGAGACGATATTGTCTAGTATTGTCGGAGTGTATTGGATTTATTTAGGTTTTCCAATGTTACTACTCTCTCCTGGAGAGTGTCATACTTCGCCGCAAGGTAACTTACTGTTGAGCTTAGTTTGCATTATAGTGACCATAATAGAATATCTACTTATATATTTTAATACATTCATAAGTACGTACCTTATAACCCAGACACAGAACAAACACCTATGTTCATCACACAAATGTTTGTCCTGGAAGGGAATCGAGCCCTCAACCTACAGCGCAGAAGGCAGAGCTACTACCAACTGAACTGACAGGCCTGTCCAAAGTGTCAGATGCCATGTAGGTACCTCCCTACCCTAAAGTTAGAAAACCTAGAATTCTAGGATCCTTTGCCAAGAAATGAGACGAGTATTTCTTTCAGATTTATCCTGACAGTGCCTCAGATAGACTACTTGATAGTCCACTGGTTTGTCTTCATGTTCGACTTAACAGTAGCTATGTGGATGATGTGCTCCTCAACCCGGAATGTGGCCATGATCTTCTGTGCGATGTTCCATCTAATGAACAGCAGACTGTTTAGAATAGGTCTCTAAAAATAACTTTTACCTGCATAAATGTTTTTATTTTATTATTATTATACAGTCCCAATTAAAAGAAATCTCAAGACGAATCCAGCTAGGATGGACCGCCTTTAGTAAGTTGGAGGACGTCTTGAAATCGAAAATCCCTCAGAGACTGAAAACTAAGGTTCAACCAATGTGTCCTGCCTATACTAACTTATGTATCCGAGGCATGGGCGCTCACAAAGGTCAGAGTAGCACCACAGGCAATGGAGCGCGCCATGCTCGGAATATCACTTTTGGATCTCTTACCCAATGTCGAAATTAGACGCCGAACCAAAGTCGTGGACGAGGGTATGCGCATCGCCAGGTTAAAGTGAAAATGGGCTAGGCACTTGGTAAGAATGGATAACAGGAGATGGACAAAGGCGATAACGGAGTGGTGGCCAAGGGATGCTCAAATGCCAAGAGGCAGAACCGAAGAGTGTGGCGTAATAAAGAGGTCTATACCCAGCAGTGGGTGCAATCGGGCTGAATGATGATTATATTATTGTACAGCAATAACTAGATAAGTAGGTGAAGTACTATGTAGATGTACCTAATGGCATGCGTTATTATTTGGAATGACTGCTGATTTTATTCCATGACAGGCAAGGTCTTCTAAGCAAAACAATCCAGTAAACTAAGAAAAACAAAATAGATTTAAATTATTATTATAATTTTACATGGTTCTTCTTCCTTACCAAGATTTTTTATTCCTTTGCGTAAGTAGGTAGGTACTCGTAAAGTTTTCTGATTTACTATTATGTTTTCAGGTATGTTTCCATGGGTATGTTTAGCCACAATGCCATTGTTCTATCCATTCGACTGGCCTAAGACGTTAGTATTAAAGTTACTAAAATTAAAAAGCATCGCTTGTAAGATCATCTCAAAACTGAAAAATCAAGATTGTAGTCAAATAGAAGATAATGAAGTCAAAGAGAATATCGATATGATTAATGACCGCATAATGAAGGTTAAAAACAATGAAAAACATAAAATTGACTCTGAAGAAGACAGAGTCCCTAAAGTATTTCTTTATGGTGATAATGATAATGAAACCAATGGTGATGGTAAACATTTTACAATGGAACCACCTGCAACTGGGTATGATAGAAGAAAAGTGACTGTTTATCTCATAATATTCCACGTTTTGAGTCAAGCATTTTTACCTTATTCACATTTTATAACCCAAGTAAGTACCTACTCGTATTTGTACAAGTTACATAAGGCTGATACGAAGTAGTTATAGTGAAGGCTGCAAGTCTACCTTATTATTGCGTGTAATATTGTTAGAGTGCCTTTAGAAGTACTTCGGTACTATCTTTAGGTATTTCGGTTCTTCAACCTTTACTGTATCATTGAAGCTATTTTATTTAAGTATACTTACATACTGTCCTCGATTATTGAGAACATTATGGATATTAACTTCCAGGGTTACAACAACTGGACGAATGGGCTCTACGGCTACTCTTGGGACATGATGGTCCATACGTGGGACACACACGCCATCATCGTCCAAGTCGTGGACAACGAGAAAAACAACGAATTTTACGTAGACCACTATCTATATGCTCCCAACGAGCGCTGGACCAGACATGGCGATATGATCCACCAATACGCACGGTGCTTGAAAGAAAAGTTGATGGAAGATGCCGAAAAGTTTAAAATTAACAATGAAAGAGTGATTTCGGGCAACCTCTCTATCTTCGTCGATGTATGGTGTTCCATGAATGGACGGTTCACACAACGTATCTTTGATCCCAAGGTCGATATCTTGAAAGCGGAATGGCGTCCACTTCAGAAGGTGCCGTTTTTGATGCCTCTGCTTGATGAAGCTCTGAATTGGAGAGATGCTTTAGCGATGATGAAGAAGGAAGTCCACTCATGGAATAATTACAGCGATGTTATATTTTTGGCAGATTTTCCAGGTAAGTACCTAAATCAATATTATTTATGTAGGTCTCTAGGTTTTGTAGGTAAATATATATATAAAGTAGGTAAATACCTGGCTAATTATGTTCATAGGCAGAGAGTAGGTAGGTCAGGAGCTAAACAAGGTTGATGACTACTTTTAAAAATTTACTTATAGTGTCAAGGCATTTTAACTATTAGATACCCATAGGTAGGTATGCAGGTTCCATACACTTATGTCATTAGTTAGGTCTGTATAATCAACGAATACCAAAGTGCCAAAAATTTTCACAGGTTACGAACAAGAAAAGTTCATATCAGAAGACTTCGAAAACGTAACCTTAACTATTTTAAAAGGTAAAGTGGCTTACCAACCTGACGTTACCAAGGTCCTTAACGGACACTCGACGCAGCTGAGTTCTGGAGACTGGATTTCTGTGGACATTGGTATTTTCCATAAAGTCCTGAACATTGGGCAGAAACCTGCATTCTACATGTATACATTTAACAATAGCACAGAATTAGAAACTGACATAAAAGAAGCTTCCATGTTACCCTTAGTAACAGAAATGTACAACAGGTTTTATAAAATGTTTAATTTCTGCTATATAACGCTGCAAAGTTTATTTCAAATTATTTTTAGTTTAACAAAATCTTGTATATGGTCCTGCTAATGATACCTAGTACCTACCAGGTACCTATGTACATTCCGGGGACAGACAACCAGCCTACGCTACACCTCGGCTTTAAACGTCTAAACACTCAAAAGCTCAACTTCAGCCTTGAGCGTGTCAATTGGTCTGTCTGTCGACTACCTGAATAGAACATCGGCCTTTGGGTCTTGGGCACTGGGCTCAGCTCAGTGGGTGGTTTTCGCGACTTGGCAACACAGAGGATTCTACCTTCCGTAATTTTATATATTATATAGTATTATACTTGCATGTTAGATTTTCATGTAAATATCTAAAGAGTGAATATGCTTTTAATAAATGCTTGCACAATTAATAATTATATTTTATTATCTTTGACTATTAATACCTAGGTTGCAATGAATGAACTGGTTTTTGAACGAAAAATAAAATGTCATTGAATAGTGTTTCCGTGCTAAAAATATTGCCCATAAGCCGGGATGATTTGCCTCGCATAGCAACAGTTACATGTATATAGGATTAAATGATTCTAGATAAGCAGTTTTAGCTACGACACAGCAGGTTCTGGGATATTATGTTTAACTTTCTACTAACGTAAGGTAAAATAATACTTACCTAGTAAAATAATAGTTAGCTTGCGGCAGAGGCAGCCCTGCTCAATCTACAAATTAGACTTGGTATACCACGCTTAGAAGTGTAACATCTACTCGTTTGCCCCTTGTGCCCTTACACCTGCACAAGGTATGACCTAAAATGGACGCCACGGACGATGGAATGATGGCCAATTGTATGCAATTGTTGTTGAGGGTGCCAATTATATTCAAACCTAATTTAGTTGTATCATTGACACGCAAGAAGAAGAAGTGTAACACTTTCATTAACAGAATCAAGCATGACGTCATCATTGTGCCATTTTCACATCACTGGTTGAATTAGTTGAACCCACAAATACTTTTGCTTCGTTTAGGTCACAGAGTACCATTTCTATGAATAGCGTGGATACTCACTCTAATTCTTATCCATACAGTTATCCATACATACAGTTTTCTTAGGAATATTTTTGCTTTGAGGATGGCAGCACAAAGTTTATCTTGAAAAGTCAGTCAAGAGCCGGGAGAGAGTAGGGAAGAAGTGGGGGTGGGGGGTTTTATCTGTCATGTTAGAAAATGAAGGCAAGAGACGGCGGGCGGTGGCGTGGCGTGATTTTTCAAACAAGTTCATTCATCTTTCCATCTTGCTGCTGACGGGCGAAGAATCGCTCAAGCGCCGACGACGACGTCGCTTCGTCACCGCGAATAAATAGTCAACGTGACTGTATCGCGCGGTCATTACACAAATTATTATCTCGAAGATAGCACGCCTTGCCGCGCCATCCTGCTAATATTGGCATTTCAGTCACCTGTGATAAAAACGGCGGCGGTTATCCTGTTAACTTTTAGGTTAAACTCCTCTGTGATGATCAGTGTTACGTTTAGCTAGGTTGTCTTCGGACTGTGCGTTCCAGTGACCGGTAATTAGGACTTGAAAATGGAGTCTTCAAAGATGACATACAACTTGGACATTACTCCGAATTATTCGTACATTTTTGATTTCGAGAGCGACTTTATTCATCACGACTATCGGAAATGGATGACAGAGAATTGGACTGTGGCTTTTTACTATGTTGGAGTGTATATGGCATTCATTTTTGGCGGGCAGCACTATATGCAGAACCGGCCGAGGTAAGTCTATTTACTTACATACTAAACTAATATGAAGCTTCTTGGTAGCTTCTATGTTTCTCTAGAGGCACCCTGTAACCTAGCTTTAATTGACGCGAGCTTGTTTCTGGCAGTGTGTCGAAAACTTATGTAAACATTTGCATATGCAAAGGAACTTTGAATCACACCACCTTTAAAACCCACCAATAAAACCTATAGCAGTTAAAAACATTGTGAAAATAATTTATTATACACATCAGGTAGTTGCCAAACTAAATATTTTTACCCAGTAATTTTCTGCAAAGTCTAGAGAAAGTTATGCATTATTTAATAAAACAGAATGTGAAAGTCAAGCGTTATGTATGAGTCACATTAAAAATGATTGTTTAATTCAATGCTTTTACAAAAATCTTCATGTAATGCCTAAAACCTATTGTGGTTCAGACCTATTATTATTTAAATATTATTACATAAAGACTGATAATTGTTTTCTGATAATAAGTCAATATTAATAATAATACCGGACATTTCACACAGCCTCATCTGACCCCAAAGTAAGCCGAGCTTGTGTTATGGGTACCACATGACTGATATACTACTTAAATATATATTTTTTTATAAAAACATACATATTATACATAAAAACACCCAGACCTGTGACGTTCCCGCAACCTTTTAGGTCTCGGCCGGACCTAAGCCCACTGCGCCACAGAGGTTGTCAGGAGTTATATTCTAGGAGGAGTTATATTCCATGATGAAACAAGCCCACACAGGCAACACTTAACTAAATACAAATCTATAAAATACTAGCATCTGCCTACGGCTTCACACAGCTGGTATCCACATAAATAGTAGCCTTTAAGCTTTTGCAGCTATCAGATTACATGTATACCAAGTTCCATTTAAATCCATTCAGCCATTGCAACATGATTGAGTTAGAAACAAACACAAAAATATCCTCACAAACATTTGTATTAATAATATTAGTAATATATTTAAAATAAATACTTGTAATTAATTAAAGCAAAGTAATTCATTATAGCGACTACATAAGTGCTTGATGTTACTTTGATAACAATCAAAGTCATTATCATTTTGAAAGCAAAATTGTATGGTAATTGAAACTAAATTATGCATTTTATGTATTTAAAAGAAATAAATGTTACTAAGTACCATTTATTAAATGTGATGACCATGTGAACATGTGATGTGAAAATTTGTTTTTTTTTCAACTATTATCATCACTGTGATACACAGTAATTACACTTACTCCAGTGCCCTTCAAACCAGTGGTAAAAACCAACGTTCGTTATAGTAATCCATTTTGTCAAAATTATCTGGTTCATCTGGTTCCAGTTACAATTAAACTAATGATTGAAATTGTGCCCATTACTAATCGAAACTGATAGACATTGATTGTATCAAAAGTTCCATAATCGCCAAGTAGGTAATACTGTGATGGTACCAAACACTAAAATATAATTTAGATGGAAATCTTTATGAAATCCAATGCATACAAACAATTAGTCATATTGGCAGTTATTTTTTTAATTTAATAGACGGAGTAGAATGTTACTCTTGTGTATATAAGTATATGCAGAGGCAGTGAGTCAGGATCATAGCAAGTGGAAATATCTCCACTCTCCGCCTACCTCTTCGGAAAATAGATGTGATTTATATTTGTAAATTTATGCAAAGAAATGCTCCGATTTTTAATAATGTACTTACCTATACGAAATGAATTATTTTCGTTTTACGTAACAGTCAGTGGTGATCTTTTGACCATTTATTGTTTAAAACGGCAAGGTAAGTATTAATTATCATGAAATTGACTGATAAACATTACCTACATAAACTGGGTAGGTAATCATTTTATTACTTTGTTTGAACAGTAAAAAAAACTAATATGCTCACGACTTTTTAGTCTTCATGCTTATAAGTACAGAATGTTAAAAAAAGAAGTCTAAGAGATGTCGTGGGGCACAAGGTAAGAACGAAGTTGAAAATCATAATTCTAACATACCAGCGGAAGGGAAAAGTGAGAGGTATCACATGCCAGAACGTGGGACAACAAACGCCACTTTTGCACTTCGCTAACTTTGCGAGAAATACAGACGTGCGTACACGAACTTGCATATAGTGTTCGTTGACCTGGAAAAAGCATACGAAATAGTTCCCCAGAAGGTTCTGTGGTAGGCTATGAAAAAAAGAGAGTACCTGAGAAATACCCACAACTGATAAGACTCACCACACGTGGATTAGCTCCGGGAGCTCTACGGATCAGCCACACTGCAAGTACGAGTTCACGACCTCACGTACCTTGTTCCAGCGTGTTGTGAGGCAGGTTATTTTTCCTAAACTGTTTACCGCTGTTTTGGAGTATATCGTGAAAACGAGGAATTAAACACGGTATTAACATAAATTGTGCCAACTTGTTTCATCTAAGATTTGCAGATGAGCTCGTGCTGTTTGCAGACAATTTTATTATAAAACTCAATTATAGTGGTTGCAGCATATCCTGGAGATGTTAAACTTCCTTAGGTTAGTTCAAGGCGAAGGTTGGCGGTGGCCGCTGCAACAGTGGGGAATTAGAGGCTAAAGAGTGTGAATTTAAATAAACCATTATATTGGGAATATTGTGTTTTGTGGCAAAGAATATCAGCAAAGGCAGGCTTCAAGAAGAATACAACATGCATGGACATGGACAACAACACTGCAGCCCGCGTTTGAAAAGCTTGATATAATCAAACCAGTCAATATTCCAGTGTCTTGAGCCCCGCCTGTTTAACCAATCTGTTCTGCCCACCCATGATTTACGGTCATAGGATGTGTACTGAATGAGAGTGGCACAGAAAACGATGGAGTGCGGCCATGCTCTGCATCAAACTCATAGACTATGTTCTTCACACGTAATCTGAAGACGAACTAATATTCAAAATGGAGGGCAGGATATAGCAAGGCGAAGTGACTACAGGTGGAGCGACTGAAAGGTGGCCGAGGAGTCAATATAGAACAGTGGGTCGACGGGCAGCGACATGGGTGGGCGACATCAAAGTCGCGGGCCGTAGATCGTTGAGATTAGCGTAGGATTTAAATTAGCACTGGGTGAAATCGGGCCGTGGATAATGATAATAGTACGTGCCATGTACTGACAAACACACGCACACGTCGGGTCAGAAACTGGCGTTAAGGACAAGTTCAATGTGACTGTAGTCTTACACCAGGAATCGGCTCTAAGCCCCTTATTTTTCTTCCTGGTAATGGATGCTCTGACATAGTTCATAGTTGTTAACATCAGCCGGGCATAGGCGGAGGCACCCTTTTGTATGCTTTTCGCCGCCGACATTGTCGAAGAAGACGCAACTGATGTGCAGGGCAGACTGGAAAAATTACGGGAGAGATTTGAGAATGTTGAAATAAGCAGGACCAAAACATCTCATCTGTATTCGATTTCAACGGTCTTTCCACCTTCATTCGTATTGCCTTAGTTTACGCGCCGATTTCCCATCCTGAATGACGACGAGATAGACCGGCATGTGAAACAGAATTAACGCGGGATAGATTCAACAGCGACTGGTCACAGGAACTACGTGCGATCCGCGAATGCCCCATAAGCATAAGGAAAATTCTACGAAGATTCTAAGAATTAATAGACCCGTAATAGATCTAAATGTGCAACCAAAGCGACGCAACGAATAAAAGAGAAGTTCGTGCGACGGAAATACGAATGGAATGGATATGCGGAGTGACGAGGATGAATACTCTATAAGAAGATACTCTGAATTAGTAAAGAAAAGCCAGTGACGGAAAACATAGGTTAGTGTTGTACGGGTATATGTAAGAGAATAAAATCATGTTAGAAGGGATTTGAATGTCGCCCATCCACAGAGGACAGGTACATGTAGGAGTAGAAGTAGACCTAATAAGGTGGATGAACTGTATGCAAAGTGACAGGAGTAAGAAAAAAAAAACGTGTGCGTCTCGGGATGCCCGGCAGAAGTGATAACTTAAACTAATCTAACTAGCGCTGTTAACTAGAGTGAGAGAGGAGGAGCCTGCCTACCGCTGCCGTATGCGTGAGAGAAAGGGAAGACGGACAGACTGGCGCCGCAACGCGTTACGTAACGAAACGGTTTACCCTCCCATAAAAAGTTATCACTTCAAACGTGAATACGGAGATGGCGGATAGGTCAAGTGGGAGAAAAGAAACAGTCGTGCCGTCCCCACGTAGTATGGAATATGGATAGGATAAACTGCTGCCAGCGGCTTCGCACGCGCGGTACATAAAAATTACCTTACTGCTATTTAAGTAGTTATGTTAAAGTGAAGCCACAGGTTAAAGTTTATTGTTTTAAAGTTATTAAACTTAACAGCTAAACCTAGAACTTGACCTTTTTATGAGACCTTTGTCTTTCTCAAGATCTGATGTCTAAAATACCTATCATGAAGTGCTTGCAGTGTAAACTAGGTACTTACATTAATAATGACTATAATGTTCATATCCCAGCAATTATTATGTACATAGTTCGTAGTTCTTAGTCATAATAATGGAGGTCAAAATTTAATTAGATTCATTTTATAAGGTTATCATGTTAATTGTCTCCTGATAATAATGGGTTAAATATCTTGAACTTTTTATTGAAACAGCTTCTTGATTATAACAATATTTGGTACTTTTGGTAAGAGGAAAGTTTTTAACTTTTTATCAAATAACAATCTAAAAAACAATAATTGCATTCAAGTGAAATATATCACCTGAATGCAAACAAGGTAGTTACCTAAACCGGGTCATCTTAGTACAAATTAATTATGGTACTTGGATTTCACTTGTATTACAGTTAATTATTATTATTTATTTTTAAACATTCATAAATCTATTTAACTTATAGCTGCTGCTATAAGTTGCTATAATTATTTTCCAGGCTCACAGCTATATCTGTACCAAATTTCATCCTAATCCAAAAGCTCAAACAGCTGGACAGCTGTTTGAGCGTAGAGAAGTAACAAATAATCCACTCACAACATTTCGCATTTAATTATTCATTCGATTTAGATTTCGTTACTGATTCATAAATTATCAGCAGGGCAATTATGAAATTCTGATACTATCAAAACATTTATTTCAGCTTGAAGTTACTTTGTTGAATTGGGTATTACGGCAGGTTGATGTTGATTGTAACACATGCTATCGTATGAATAGAAACAGATAGAAACCGAACGTAATACCAATCCATGAATAAATGCCTATTGCTTATCGAAACTGATAGACAATGATTGTATCAAAAGTTCCATAATCGCCATGCAGGTTTGGACACCTAAATAAATGTGATCGTAAATATTTTGGTAGTTCTATAAAAACGTAGAAAACTATTAACTGCGAAATATATCCTTTAAAATTCAACAACAATAGCATAGAAGATGCTTACTAACTTCCATAAATTTGCTCTGGTATGTTCCCGACAGAGCTCCCCCCTAGGGGGTTCCTCTTAGACGTGGGCAGACTGGTGGCGTTTGTGGGAGGGCTCTATGAATGAACCGTCACAGCAACTGCAATATTACGTAATGGAGTTGGCACACATCGGTGTTGTCTGGGACTGGGGCATACCTAGCGTGTAGAATACAGTACATTCTGAGACTTAGGGTAACATTATTTATTATGGTACCTATATGTAATATGTTATTTTTTTTTGATCGGTATTCGTGACGTCACCCATCACTTAGGCTCCGTCTGAAAATCAGCGCTGCCCCGATCCTCCATTGGTTCGGTACAGCATCATGCTGAGACGGGGACCTATTTGGCCCACACAACAATCTAGATACTTAGTTTAATTTTTTTTTATCATTATAATACCTAATTTATTTTTTAATACTATGTAAGTGCCCTGGATGCTGAGACAAATAAAAACATTTTCTTTCTTTCTTTCATTTTCGATGGGCTAGCTTGATTAATTAATATGTGGTCAGGTTGTCGCTGATCAGTTTGAGTACATACCTAATATATTTTCTACCTTAAATACATTCTTTATTTTAAATTGGCCAAGTGCGTGATGTTAAGACTTCCGATGTTTGTATAATCACTACATAGTATAAAACAAAGTCGCTATAAGACAAAAAAGCTATGAACGTTGTATATGAAGACATTCTGTAGTATATTTAGTATCAGCATTGCACCCGCACGAAGCTGGGGCGGGTCGCTATTCCGCGTATAATCAGCAAATTTTCGCGCTATTGTGTGAAATTTGGAATCACACGTACACGTGGCTGGCGAAACAAAATCGTTGTAATTGACTTCAGATTAGTACCGTTCAAACCGCGTGCTGAAATAAGGCCTGAAATTAAGTTTTTTTTCTCATAGCTTCGTAGAGATCACTAACTTATACATATTTAGAGCGAGAGCTCTTATTAGGGTACGGACAGTCATGACGAAACAATAAGAGCTCCTTCGGGCCCTAAAAATGTGAAAACTAAAAAAAATCAGTAGATACTTTCACTGTAAAAAACGAATCACTGAACAACAAAATTATACCTGCACGAGCACTATCTTGGTTTCCCTGTTCGTCCCACAATGTATCTAAATTCAAAATGTTATCTAAATCGATCCAGTAGTTACGACGTAATTGAACAAATATCGAATTATCTATCTAACTAGAGTCTAGCAACCTTCAGCCATGATCGAGGATCAAGTGGATGACGATGAAACCGGTCATTATACCATTAAATGCCGGACCGCGCGGGCCCACTTTAGTTCAATATTACGTCAATAAATCCAACAGGTTATGTATAAACATCAAGTATATATACTACATTCTGTATTGACACGTGCAAATTCAACTTACGTTTATAATTTCTGCCCGCGACTTCGCACGTATGGTATCTATATAAAAAATAGTTAGTTCTTCTAGATAGTTCTTCCTGCTCCTTTGAGTAAGTGGCTAGTGGGGCTCCGTCGTGTGTCCTTCCCCAACTTATCATCTTATCTCATCAAGATCCCGTTTGCCCGTGAAAACGTATCAAACTAACAGACATATTGACTGAGACACTGGGTTCTGTTCTGTAGTTTCGCTGGACTAACAAAAATTTCCTGAAAAACGATCTGGTTTTGTTTGCATCAAAGTTTTAATTAGAGTAACATTTTTCAATTATACTTCTTAATTTGACGTGTGACGTCATACGTCAATTTTGTAAACTCATTATAGTCAGCATGTGTAAAGAGGTGTTGATTAAAACTGCGAAAAATCCTAGGTAAATCAATTCAATACAGGATGTCATCTTATTTTAGAACTGGTTAAAATCGTTACTCTAATACGGACTTTGGTGGAATCAAAATGAGGTCTTTCATATTTATATGGCGCAGAGTAACAATAAGCTGAGACTGGTCTTTTTTGACAGACCACACAGACCTCCTTGCACCTGCCTTGTTTCTTAGCCACTGTGTGTGTTAGATTTACCTCATGTATTTTTTTTGATGTTTTCTTATTTTCTTGATTTTTCTTGTGTTAGTAGTTAAGTTAATGTTAATGTTCTCTGTGTAATGTTATCTATTTAATAAAAATCAATTTCTGTTCGTTAGTCTCGCTAAAACTCGAGAATGGCTGGACTGATTTAGCTGATTTTGGTGTTGAAATGTTTGTCGTAGTCCAGGGAAGGTTTAAACGGTGAGAAAATTTGTGGAATTGCAACGCTTGCCGGGTACAGCTAGTGGAGAATAAAGTTTCTCTCAATCTATCTATCCAGCGAAACTATAGTACCAGGAGCACTTTCGAATTTATAATTATTATGGATTGTTAGTATTATTAGTATGGATATAGGTTATATAAAGAGTCCGGAACACCTATTCTTAGTTTATTAGAAAGAAAAGTTCAACTTTCATAATATGAGTCACTCAAAGGCTTTCAAAAGTGGCTAGACCACGACCGAGACAATCGGGCGCCCTATTAACACTGGTGTCGAAGACAGTGAAGCTCCCAGACCTCCCAGTAGCCAGCTAACATGACCTCGTTCTAGGTAAAAGGCGTAGATTAGTAAAACAATGGTATTATCGAATTTTTATTTACTTTCCTAGTAAGATTGATAAGGCACTCACTGACCCTGAAGCAAACAAGAGTGGTGTTATCAATTTGATAATACCAAACATCAAATTGATACACAGATGTTTCATCGTAGATCCCGAAGCTTATGTTTATAAGGTAATTTGATCGAGCGTGTTCTTAGCTATGATTCAATAAAATATTTTCAGCCATTTGAAGATCATCTCATCTCTTTTTAGCAATTTCCACAGGTTTCACTCGAAATTCGGTATTCTGATACATCAATGATATGACTAAAACGTGGTAACCTTGACCTGATGCAACAGAATCATCTAGAATCCACATCTATCTGAATCAGATAGATGTGATTTTCACATAATGCCGTGATCACGAAATAAACAGTTTATCTCGTGATCATGGCGCATGCCAATGCGCATGTTTTGAGTGAAAATTATGTTCAAAACCATGATAGTTTTATAAATTACTAGCGCCCGCCCCGGCTTCGCACGGGTGCAATGCTGATACTAAAGGGTCTTTCATTAAGCGTGTCCTATCTTTAAATTTAAATAAAACAAAGTGTGTGTGATATATTATCGAAATTATTTATTTATTTGAAAGATGTAGTGATGCCATTATGTGTGGAATATGACATCATTCAAATGTCCGCCACGGCTTCTCTCGGTGGAGCGCATGCGAGATATCCAATTTTCCATGTCTTTTGCGCATAAATCAGGCTGAATTTGACTTATGGCATAGGTTATGTTGGCTTTGAGGGCCGCTGTGAGTTTTGTGGTTTATTCACATAGACCTGCGACTTAAGAAAACCCCACAAGAAAAAGTCTAGCGGGGTTAAGTCACAAGATCTCTGTGGCCAGTTCACATCAGCTCCACGTGAGATGACCATGCCCTCAAATCTCTCATGCAGAATATTCAATGTGGCATGAGCTGTGTGGCACGTAGCGCCGTCTTGTTGAAACCACATGTCGTTGGTGTTCAGATGATCCAGTTCAAGCCAAAAAAAGTTGGTAATCATCGACCTATAGCGCTCGCCGTTGACAGTGATGGCCTGGCCAATGTTGTTCTCAAAGAAATATGGCCCGATGACGCCGCCAGCCCAAAACCCACACCAAACTGTAACTTTTCGGGATGCATTGGACGCTCTTGGATCTCATGTGGATTGGTATCGTCCCAAATCGACAGTTTTGTTTGTTTACGTACCCATTCATCCAGAAATGGGCCTCATCGCTGAAGATGATTTTTCTGTGAAAATTACGGTCAGTTGCTAACTGCTCCAGTGCCCATTCAGCGAACACACGTCGTTGTCTATGGTCGTTTACCTTAAATTCCTGGGTGAGTTGAATTTTATACGGGTGCAGGCCCAAGTCACGACGCAAAATTCGCCAAGTTGTGGTCTGTGAAAGGCCGAGTTCTTGTGAGCGACGCGAAATCGACTGCCTCGGATTCTCCTGCACACTCTCACGGACAGCGGCGATGTTTTCGGCAGACCTTGCGTTTCGTTGACGTACGGGTGTTGGTCGATCATTTACCGAACCAGTGGACTCAAATTTATCCACCACGCGACGAATAGTCCTCTCAGTAGGACGATTATGGCGACTGTAAAATGGGCGAAGCGCGCGGTGCGTTGCCCGAACAGAACACTCATTTTGTTAAAACAATTTTATCATTTGCACGTGTTGTTGAATGCTATAGCTATATAAATAAAGAATAAATTACAACCAATTTGACAGATGTAGCTTCAACAAGATGGCCGCTACCAACCGTCAAAGTTCGGACGTGCCTAAGAGATAGCCATATACCATCGCGGACTTTTTTGTAGACCTTGATCTATCTCGTAGGGTTCAGCGAGCGTTTGCAATGTAAGCGCAAAAAAGTGTTTATTTACGACACCACATTAGAAACCTCTAAAATGTTGTGTTTCTCTACCATATTATGCATGTTTAATACGTAAACCTTCCTCTTGAATTACTCTATCTATATAAAAAAAACAGCATCAAAATCCGTTGCATAGTTTTAAAGATCTAAGCATACAACGGGACAGACAGACAGCGGGAGGCGACTTTGTTTTATACTATGGAATGATATCAGATAGATGCGGTGACTCTTAAGAGTCACAAGCTCTACTTAGGGGCCAGATGATACTGTGTGAAATGTCCGACATGATTTATTTATTATTGTTATTTTCATAGGGATCTCTTAAGTTTATTGATATTAAAATACAGCTCTAGTTACTCGTAATTGTAGCTTTCTTAAAAATAATTATATTATAGGCGAAGACTGTCAAAATCGTGTTTCAAAAACAAAATAGTTGGTTTTTGAGTTTATCCATTATAAACAAACGTAATAACCAAATATTTCTCTTTTTAATATTTAGTTTTGAATTTGAATTTAGCCAGTTTTTCAGTAGTATTGCAGTAAGAGCTATTTATAAATACCGACCGACCTTGCTGTATTCTGGCTGGAAATTGAAGTGGTTTGTTGGCTAATGCAGGAATATATTTATAGCCAGCAATCTGCTTTACCATACTCGACCAAGACCAAAAAACCCCACAACAAATATATCTTCTTGAATAAGAAATCAATGGCCAGGATGATTCGTCAAAACAAAAAAAGACATTTTAGGTATTTAAAATTTGTTACAAAAGAAGAAGCACGTGTCGAATTTATTTTATGTCTGACTAATTTGAATAGATGGGATGATGCAGGATGGTACCAAATAATTGTCTACCTTTTCAATATACAAAAACTATAAATATCCTATAATATACTATATATTCTATATAAAACTATAATGATACCCCAAATCAGCTTAGCCCTTATAGCCCCATAGCAGTCGCTACTGAATCACGTATATTTTTAAATCCGATCTTCCGTATTATAATAATAATTCGGTAATCCATAAGTTTAATTACGATAATGCTACTTAATGATAAACATATTTTGCTACCAGAAATAAATAGGTGATTAAGTCTAATTACAAGAGATTTACAAACCATGTTATACAATAATCTATTAACAGCGACAATTTTGATCTTTGTTTACGTCGTGATTAAGCTGAAGCTCTTTCGATAATAATAGGTTTATTGATAACCGGCCACGCGTTACTGTAGAGCTCAGTAGTTCTAATACGTTGAACCCATATACGCTAACCTCTAAAATTATCAGTGTTTTTTTGTATCAGTGTGATTGTATTATATGCATAATATTATGTATGTATTATGCATATAATACGTACCCAAAACACAAGCTCTGCTTACTTTGGGGCTAGATGATGCTGTGTGAAATGTCCGGCATTAATTATATATTATTAGAGGGAACGAGAGGCACACGAAGAAACATTTATACAAACTTTTGGGACGTCAAATTTTGCAAGCGATCGAACTCGCTTTTAATTAATAATGTCTGTATTTAAATAAGATACCTAGCATTAGTAGACGAGTATAAGTACCTACATAAAATAACATTATTTTAACTAGGTATGCCCGAAATTCATTACCCCGCCCCTAGATTATGTATCTTGTGTTAATAGCAAAAGGAGTGAATTGCGCAATCCCTGCTGTCAAACACTTTTTGTTCGCTAATATTTATACTTTATGTGTAAAGAGTCACAAACATGTACTATACACACACACGCATACCTACAAGACTTTCGCATTGCTAATATTATTATGACTGTATTTCTATCTATTAAGTTAAATTAAAGTACTTAGTAAAACGGTCGATTTATACTATGTATATTTTTTAGTTGTACCTACAACTAAAAAATTCAAAACCAATATTGGCTTTATTGATTATTTATAATTATATATTATGTTTTATATATGGATTTTATTTAAATAAATAAATATTCGTGTGTGTGACAAGCGAGTAAAAATGGGTAGCTTCTGTAACAATAGTATTTTTACGACTTGCTTTCTCAGATATTTCTGTCGCGTTGGTATTGCTAGCGCTGCTGCAACTTTTTTACGTAATCAGAATCACCCAGCCGATCTGTATGGTTCACTAATCATTGACCTTGATTTTGTTTTTTCGCGAGACTATCTACAATATCGTACGAACGAATCTTCATTTGTTTATACCAAGTTTGAGCTAGAGAAACATTTTTAAATCACAATTAAATTTACTATTGACGTGTTTATCTCATTTTTTAGACGCCATATTTTTGTGTTGATTAAAAATGCGGAAAATCCTAGGAAAATCAATTCAATAAGGGAACAAAATTTAAGTTATAACTTATTTTACTTACTCTAATTTGGACTTTGTTGATAGCAAAATAGGATCGTTCGTATTTTACGAAAATAACAGAATCACCAGGATTGTCTATTTAAACATTCTGTTCGCGTACAGAACTCCTTTGGGTTGTTATATCTCGCAAAAACCTATTTTCCGAGTATTTTCTCATTCTCAAGGTTGTTTCAAACAGTCTGGTTGGAACAGAATGCCCTCCGTAAGTTTTTTCACCTTGAATTCTGAACACGCAGCAAAGCATTCTTTTGGTGCCAGCTTCTTTTTGCTTTGAGATGAGAGCTTAGCTAGGCTGAGTGTCGTCGAATAATCTCTTTTGTAAATATCTTGGGTGGGAAAATTATGAGATTAATATATATAAGGTTAAGCAAAATAATGTTATTATAAATACCTGATGAGTTAATACGAGGGTAGGATATACTGGTTGAGTACATTTATACATTTTGATAAAGTGTCGACAGTTTTGACAGTGTCGGTGCCTTCATCGACAAAATAATAAGTGAGTAAAGCCCGTGTTTATCAAAATGTATAGTACAACTCACGAAAGTTTTGAAAGTGAAATGAGTTCATCTAGTTATCTATTGATGAGGTATCTAAAACTAGTTTCCGTGACGACCTCTGTAGCGCAGTGGGCTTAGGTCCGTCTGTGACGCAGAAGGTTGCGGGTTCGATTCCCTCCGCGTGACAAATGTTTGTATGATCTGCAAGTATTTGTCTCGGGTCTGGGTGTTTCTATGTATAATATGTATGTATTTACAAAAACACAAAGGTATATAAGTAGTATATCAGTCATGTGGTACCCATAACACAAGCTCTGCTTACTTTGGGGCCAGATGATGTTGTGTGAGATGTCCGGGATTATTTATTATTATTTTATTTATTGTATTTATAAAATAAGTATACCATTCTATTTTAAACTCTAACATTTATATCGAAACTAGTTGCTGCCCGCGGCTTCGCACGCTTGGTACCTACAAAAAAAATAGCCTATGTCCTTCTCCTAGGTCCCATCTATATATATACCAAAATTCATCAAAATTGGTTCAGCGGTTTAGGCGTGAAAACGTGACAGACAGACAGAGTTACTTTAAAATTTATAATGTTAGTAAGGATTGTACTTGTTTTGTATTGTTTTTGACGTAAAAAAATGTGAATTTGTGTACTTTGATGTATTAATAACTGTAATCTTGTATTCGTTTTTCGTAGTTAAACTAGTTATAAGATGGATCATACAAAAACGCGCTCGGACTATAACGAGCTTCTTGCCAGTTCTTCTCGGGCTTGGGTTAGGATGAATTGGCCCCTAATTTCACCTTAAAGACGTTTCAAAGTGTTCCTTGTAATTGTATTGATGAAAACATTTTTGACTTTGATTTTGACAATAGTTTTAAAAATTATGCACTTAAACCTTTCTCATGAATCTCTCCGTCCGTTGGTAAAAACCGTATGAGAATGCGTTCGGTAGTTTTTGTGATTATCGCGTTCAGAAAGACAGATAGAAGCGGCCTTGGAACTTTGTTTTATAATTGTACTGATTTATAAGGCAAAGCAACTTTTACGTATCCTAATAAAGGTTAGTAATCATTTATGATGACCTGTGTGGCTTAAGTGTGTGGGCGAAGTCCATCTGAGACGCCAGTTGCGACTTCTATTCTCGCCGCGGGACAAATGTTTAGATGACCTTTAAATATTTGTCTCGGTTCTAGGTGTTTTAATATCTATGTTTTAACATAAAACGTATATAAGTAGTATATTCGTCTTTTGGTTCCATAACACAAGCTCTGCATACATTGGTACATTGGGTCTAGATGATGCTGTGTGAAATCGCCAGTATTATTATTATCTTTACTAATATTATAAATGCGAAAGTAACTCTGGTCTGTTTGTTAAGTTTTCACGCCAAAACCGCTGATCATGAAACCGATTATCATGAATTTGATTGATTTGATTTGGTATAGTTAGATGGGACCTTGGAGAAGATCATAGCCTACTTTTTATGAAGGTACCACGTGTGCAAAGCCGGGGGCAGCAGCTTGTTAATTATATTTTTACTACCGTGTTTTTACCAAGCATTCAATTTGGATATTTTTTGTGTTACATTAGTTAGTTTAGTGATCGATTCCTTACGTAACGTTATTCGTTTTATTTAATCTTGTAAGTAATTTTTAAACCTACTGT
The DNA here is from genome assembly GCA_948098915.1 of Lampropteryx suffumata. Lineage (NCBI taxonomy): Eukaryota > Metazoa > Arthropoda > Insecta > Lepidoptera > Geometridae > Lampropteryx > Lampropteryx suffumata. The sequence goes on from OX402547.1 coordinate 17,820,805, forward strand.
TCAATAACACCAATGCCGTATGCTACAGGTACCTGTTAAAATTTATTTAGGTCATCACCTTATTGAAAGACTTAACGTGGGCCGTTTCCGCAAAGATTCGGCAATGAAATAGCCGGCAAAACCAATATCCACATTGGTGGAGGATACCAAAACCAAAACATACAAATTTAAATATCTATATATGACCCATTTAAACTTGATTGTTTGGTAATCACTTGCTAATTGAATTTAGTCCACGAATACTTGTCTTGAGTGTAAACAACACCTATATTATTTACATATTTTTTTTTTATTAATCCTTTATTATCCATTGAATATCATATTATAATTTTTTTATTAATTATAAACATTAACAATATCTGCTTAATATTACCCCTCATCAATCAACAAAGGTACAATAAATTAAATTAAATTAAATTGAATTACCTGCATGAACATTCATTTTACTAATATATTTAGTAAGAGTTTGTTATGATAGATTAAAATTTGTGCAAAACTGGTTTTTACTGGTTATTTACCTATTAATTACATTAAGTTTGCGTCAAATAAATAATAATTAATGCCAGACATTTAACTCTGCGTCATCTAGCCCCATAGTAAGCAGAGCTTGTGTTATGGGTACCACATGACTGATATACTACTTATAATACTTTTTTTAGTAAATACATACATATTATACATAGAAAAATACTCAGACCCGAGACAAATACTTGCAGATCATACAAAAATTTGTGGCGCGGCAGGAATTAAACCCGTAACCTTCGCCCACTATGCCACAGAGGTCATCGATATAAATATATAGTAAATATTTAAATAAAAGTATGTAAACCGAACTCGTATGCTGGCACTCTAGCTAAAGACTGAGTTTTGAATAAGTGTAATACTAACCCACAATTTGACGCAAACGTTTGTAAATAGTACTTATACGAATGCGGCAAACGCGGCATCGTTTACGTCAAATTGCGCCAGTTGAAATGACAATAAAATATAAGATTAAGTAAAAGTATGATCGTGATCAGATTGTTCATAACCAAGACCACAAATTAAAATATTAATTCCCAAAAGTCAGTACCTAAGGCATAGATCCTACGCGATAAGTACCCATAATATCAATGCGTAAATGTCGTTTCGGATGTCCGCATTCGAGCTGGCTTGCCAAATCCCTCTAAACATGACATTGAGCGCATCAATCGTAAAGTGTTTGCTTTACGATTGATGCGCTCAATGTTTTTGTCAATTATGTATCAGGTAAATAAGCAATCGGTGCTTGCTTTTAAGGACATATTGGCCTCAATTCCGTTGGCACCAACCTAACTAATTTTAGCTAAAATTAAGTTTAGACTGTCAAATGAAACTTTGGTATTCTGCTGTTACCAACTTATCCTAATTTAATGGTATCTAATTTAATTAAGCGTTCCTAATTTAGTTAGATGGTACCAAGCGAATAGGTCTTACAAATGCTATGACTAACTAAAATGTATTTTATACAATTCCTAATTTTAGAAATGAACCAACCGAATTGTTTCCATTGTGAAACTTTGATATAAGGCGTACTCCTGCGTGACTAAGATCGGAAACCTTTAGATTTGATTCATATAATCAAGCAAGTGTTTTTGTCTTAATATTTTACTTAAACGGTTTAGGTATAATCCAGGATAAATTAACAACAATAAATTCATTTATAAAGGAATTTTATCTTTCCTAAGAAACAAGAATTACTAATGGTCCCCGCAGTTAGGGCAAGCCTGACTCGCTGTAGGTCAGATGCTAAAGTAAACGATTTCCACAGATAAAATATAAACTAAAACTAATTATTAGGTAAGTTTATTATAATTTCTTCTTTTCTTTATGGAATCTGTCAATTTTGCAAGTTACATTATAGGTGTATTATTACTCAAAACCTTGCAGTTTCGAAATCTGTGCTCGAAATTGCACATACTTTCGAAAATGCTTATTATTGTCAAAATGTCAAACTGACAGTGAAATCCGTGCACGCAGGATCGCGCCTGAAAATGAAAGAAACCAATCTAATATCTGTAACATATCTGTAACTAACCGGAAATTAAGCTGGGATACTAAATATTCAAGGTAAAATGTAAGCCGCGACTATTATATCTGAATCATTGCTTAAAGTGAGTTATGTAATAGATAAGTTTTCGTATCCTACCAAGAATGTTATATACTGCAAACTCGAAATATACTCGTAGACTATAAAATTATGAATAAACGTAAAGTATGGCATATTTTTTTATTCTAACCATGTCTTTTCAATCTATCTATGTATTTATTTACCTTAAGGATTTCCTGATGGTTTTGAAAAGTATTTTTTACATGTTGAAACTCTTCATGAGAATTAGTCATTTGAGTCATAAAAAATATGGATTGTTTTTGCTGTAAAATACAAATTCTTACCTAAGTTGTTTTTTGTATACTTTTGACCTACATTATATCAGCCTTCATCATAGGAATATTTGTACCGTGCGATTAGAAGTATTTAACTTGCGGTTTTCTGCAAAGAAGTTACATATAATATACCTTATCAAAACCTTATCATCTGTTATCAATGTTAGCGTGATGCTGATAGCGATTCTGTAAAGGTAAACGCATACTTAGTTGAAGCGGATCGATACAGGCAGCAACGCAAATAATATTAGTGTAGTAAATCTGCAATATTTAATGATTAGCTGGCTAGATAATTACATATTTATGGCATTTATGTCATGTTATCATAATAATGTACGAATAATGCCGTTTACTACCACGAATTTTATATTACGTTAGATAAAATTTAAATTCGTTATAACTAAGCCCGAATACTGTACTATAAATTTGAAGGTTATAATAATTATTATAATAATATAAGGAAGAATAACGGCATAGTTTCTTATTTTCACCAACGTATAAATTGGTATCAAATGCTCTTAGTTATTCTATAAAATTTTCGCACAATCACAAATGCAAAAACAAATATCACAGTTTCAAATATTGGCGTCGATTCCCTTCTTTTAATATAATAAAACGAGCACTCGCATATTTTTAAATAGAGCTTAAGTTTGAAATTATTTAAATTAAATACATTTGTTTTAATTTCATTCGAATTTGTGGTCAATTTGAACACTCGTGATGAATGAAATTCATCATCATCATCCGCAGCCTTATTTCACCCACTGCTGAGTATAGGACTCTCTTTGTTCGTATCATCCATCTCGTTCCTGCGCTAGTCTCAACCATCTTTGGCACGCGACTTTGATAATGTCGTCTACCCATATCGCTGCCGCATGATGTCGACCCACTGCTCTATATCCACTCCTCGATCACCATTCAGTCGTTGCCTTGCTCCACCTGGCTTCACATCGCCTTTCAAGGTGTCCTGTCCATCTCCATTTTAGGTCCATAAGCCGATTTACGTCACCTTGAACCATAGTTCGTCTTCAGATTATAGAGTTTAGAACTTGGACTATGAGTTTGATGCCACACTTCATCGCTCTCTGTGCAACTCTCATCCCGTACACAGCTTCCTGCGTGAGCGTCCATGTCTCCGCACCGTATATCATGGTGGGCAGAACACATTGTCAACCAATGTGTTGGCGGGCGGGTGGCTCTTCAACACTGGAGAATTTACTGATTCGAGGATATCATCATGCTTTCCAAACATAAATCCATGTTGTATTCTTCTTTAAATCTCCTTTTGCTGATGCTCTTGGTCAAAGATCAGAATAATAATTTATAAATTTAATTAATAAAGTAATATTTTATTTTTTCAATATACTAATTTGGATAGTTTCCCTTACCTGTAGTAGTAGGATCTAGCAGGTTTCGTAGTATTCAAAATGTTCGCAAAATATTCGCAAGTTTTTTCCGAATGCGAATGTGAATCTTCATAGCATATTTGCCAAAAGATATTAGTTACATCAGTAGCTATACGAGTACATATATAGTTGTTGCTGACATTCAGAGTTCAACTTTCTATACAATAATGGCATCGCCAACAAAGGAGTCAAAATGTTGTTTCATTTCTTTCACAAGACCGAATATTTCTTTCATACCCCACTTACCGTTCTTCATGTTGGACTTTAGACGCGGCCTCTCACTGATTGTATAACCGCCGCTTTTAAAACTGGATGTATATATATTTTTATTAAAAACCTCGTAAATCTATTCAACAACTGTACTCATGCGAATATTGGTTTAATTTTCCTCATAGTTTTAATAGGCATGGTCAATATAACGTGGCAAGGGTAACAGGAAGCGCTCTACCGCGTTTATGGTATTATAAAGGTCGTGCTTATAATATGACATTGCCATCTCGCAGCGAAATTGATCTTCCAATTTGAGAGTCAATGAACTGGTCTTGAACCGAGAGTGAACTCTGACCGGCTGTTGTTACTTTACTTGGTATCTAGTCCTAGGACCTTCGCAAACTTTCTGCATATTTTATTGTCAGTGTGGATCCGCTCTGACTGACTGTAATTAAATTTAATTTGACACATACACACACATATCTAATACCTTTGAACGAGCAATTCTTTAATATATATCTATATAATCTGTATCTCGGAAACGGCTCCAACGATTTTAATGAAATTTAGCTGGGGGTTTCTGGGGCGATACATCGGTCTAGCTAGGTTTAATTTTTAGAAAACGTCGTTTTGCTGGGGGTTTCTGGGGCGATACATCGGTCTAGCTAGGTTTAATTTTTAGAAAACGTCGTTTTGCGTCGTTATCACGTCAAAAAAGTTCTCAAAGATTAGGAGTATGTATATCCTGCACCAACCCAGTCTGTGTTTGCCAAAAAGGCCAAGTCTCAGCTATATGCTACTTCACATAGTGCGAAATAGCGCTGGTTTTCAGAATGGCTTTGAGAAATTCACGTACCCTGTTACAGACTTGTATCTTTCATATTTTGTCTTTACTTTTATACATTTTCGTAAGCTATCAATAAAAGGACTACGAGAATACTTTGGTCTGCATTTTTCGCAAGATACTCTTAATGTAGTGGAGGGGAGGCTAATGTAGGTATGAAACCATTAATAAATCCTCAATCCCTAATAACCTACATCTAACCTACATCTACAGGTGTCCGGAACTAGTATTTTATGTTTGACGTTCCATCGAAATCAGTTCAGTTCGATTCAATCGAAACGTTTTTGAGCCACGAACATCCATACAAATTTTCCGATGATAATATTAATGGTAGGTTCCAAACCTACTTTAGCCTCTGTCTCTACTTTAGTCTGCGTGGCATGAAAGTATTGTTCATCATCGTCATTTTAATGTTAATAAATAAAGATGAAAACAGATTTAAATAGCACATTAAGTATATGTGATTATACGATAGACCTAGAATACCAAAGGATACTTTTTTGTACCTAACACGCGAAGCCGCGGACGGCTTTATAAAATAAAACCGTAAATAACTTGAGACAAATAAATAATATAAAAGTGTAATATTTGCTTCGGAAGACTGCCAAAAATAATCCTCGGTCTAGGTAATGTTACACAAAAACAATATTTGATAACACCTGGGTTCAAAGTAACATGTCTGTTCGATTACATCAGTCGTACCTAATTTCTTATCTCATCGAACCACTTCCACACTGTGTTACCTGTTGCATAACATATAGACTTTGGACTTTGGAATGTAGCTTTAACTGCTAAATATATTGGGGTTAATTGAGATTTGCTACACGCTTTGCAATAATCAGAGAACTAGTTTTTACTGCCTAGCACGCTAATAGCGGACATGCGATACTGTCAATACTGGCGATACTGTCGATTTTCTAAGAACATGGTTTTTTGTCGAAAAGATACAGAGCTGATCCACTTCACTGGTTTTCAGGTTTTTTTCGTAGTCAGTCAACGAAACAATCTTTTTGTATTTTCTCATTGTTTGTTATTAACCGACTTTGATTACGTGGTACAATAAAGGTAAAATAAAGGCCAAAACTCAAACTGTCAAATACCAATTGATCACACAAGCTTTCGCCTTATACATGGTTCTTATTCCAAAACCCTTGACACATGAAATTCTAGTGTCAGCAAGCACTAAAAATGATGACGATTAAGTTTTTAAATATTCTCGGTCTGAATTCATATTGTTTTAATAGTTCATCGCGTATTAACTTTTAATTATTCACGACATTACGTCTTAATGCGAACATTTCAGAATCAGAAAAGCAAATGATGGTATACATTTGGCAGGTTTTACCAAAGAGTTTAATAATAATACGGGAGTATAATATATAAGAGTATAATAATAACTGTCCTCCCCCCTGGGTTTTACACACGTATTATTTTATCGATGGAGGCATCGACACTGTTTCGATTCATCTAGAGAATCTTCATCAGGGTGAGTTTGATCCGCGGTCCGCTCGTTGCCGCTCGATCACGGGTCGCACTAAACAAACCCGTGTTTGTCAAAATGTATAGTACAACTCACGAAAGTTTTGAAGTTCAAATAAATTGACAGCCCGCGACTATTGTTGTTGCAATTGCAACACAGCCGAAACTTCGGCATCGGGAAAAATTTAAACGTATTACAAAATAAATACCATTTAACTAGTAAAACAATATATGTTTTACTAGTAAGCTAGTAGCTTTACTAATAGGCTAGGCTAGTTTATACATAGTTTTTATAATCTTTGATCAAACAAATTTAAATAGGCGATTAATTCGTTAAGTAGACGTCTTATCTTATATCTGTTATTATAGTGCGAACTAAATCTTAACATACTAACCTTAATTGTTACCGATTAGACTAATTAATCATTAGTATGTGACATTTCTTAAATAAATGATACTTATTAAGCTATTATCATTGTTGTGTTATCACAATATATTTAAACAATCGTGACTATGTGAAGATGTTTCTTGAACATCTGTTATCATTTCAATTACCTAATAAATTTTAATAAAATTAAATAAATTAATAAACCATTACGCAATTGGATAAAGCTAATATATATATATATATATATATATATATATATATTATGTGGACTTTTTTATGGAAGTACGACGCACGCGAAACCGCGTGCAGAATTTGATTCGCAACACGTTATTTTTACACGATATGAAGTAATGCTTTTTATTTAGGAACATTAATAGCTTACCTATCTTTATTGAATACAAAATACTCATTTGTTTTTATTACATCAAATCTTATCTATCTTAATGGTTCAAGTGTCAACATTACAAATATTCACTATGGTTTAACAATACATTACTATTAAATTATGTGTTTTATTGTCAACTTTCGACAATAAAGTATCAAATTTAATTTGATTTACTGAAGCAGTGTCCAAAACACCGTTCAACGTACTCACTAACACTATCGATAGATTAGTGGTACTAAATACGTTTATTTTAAAAAATCACCATACCACTTACCACTTACCTGCCTGGTAGATACATTGCGTGACCCAAGAGCTAGCTCCTATCTGGCTCAGCGTATTAGCATTGCCATTCAACGTGGCAATGCCTGTGTCTTGAGGACGCTGCCCTCTGGCAGTGATCTGTGACAGTTGAGCTATCTAGATCGTCCTTAGATAACTCAAAAGTTTCATATTTTATACTAGGTATATTATTCTGTACATTTTCTGTAATACCTATAAATAAATTAGAATACTTACCTACTGCTCGCAGAACAACAAATAACTGTTAATTGTCTGATAGTGTATGCGGGTAGAATCATTCAGATCCTTTTGCTTTTTTTTCAATATGTTATCCACCCATACTAATATTAAAAATTCGAAAATGTCTCTTATCTGTCTGTTTATTACCTTTTTCGGTAAACGGCTGAACGAATTTGAATGAATCTTACTATAGATGCAGTCTATGATCTAGGATAATATTAGGATACTTAGCATTAGGCTTTTATGCAGATACGACGTATAAAAAGAGAGCAGAAGTCCTATTAAGCCTGTTATCGTGCTTAAAGATAACACTCGGGAACCTATTTTCTTATGAATGCCTTTCGTTCACCAGGTTTGAACTCCGTCGAACGCTACAGCTATGGAACTGCGGGCTGGCTGCGTTCAGTATCATGGGCGCGTGTCGGACCCTACCCGAGTTCGTCCATGTATTGAGGAACTACGGGATCTACCACTCCATCTGTGTGCCAAGGTCAGTTTATTTAATGGAAGCCAGTAGGATCTAGATCTAACCTTTACTTCTGACAGGAGGATTCAATTATTTACGTTTTTCTGGAAGAAACAAATATTACAAGTAAATTATGTTGTGCTTCAAAATGATTTAAAGATCGCACAAGTCAAAAACAAATTGGTTCCGTTCTATAATTACAAATACAATAAAATTTTAGCGGAAGATTATAATGTCTGCCAAATGCATATTCAAGTGTACTCGTTTGTATCAATAAATCCACGAGACGTGATCTTACGTCAGTCAATTACGAAACGGAAACTGCAAACCGGAATATCTTTCGAGCTATTGTTACGTTATGAGCACACCAAAAAGTGACGTGAACGGTGAGTCTAGACTAGATCGTTTAGATCAGGCACTACATTGAGCAACCAAGAACTTAATTAGTGATTTTCATAATCTGCACCAGCCGTGTAGCCTTTTCGTATTCAACATGTAAACTATCAGAGAATGCAGCAAACAAATTCTGCATGAAAAAGTGTGGGCTTTCTACCAGTTCTGTTCTTCTTTTCCAAAAAACATCAAAACTCACACAAAATTTTTTTTTCCACTATTGATTACTTTCTTTAAAAGAACTTATGGATTTTTATGTCAGATCTAGGGAGCATTCGAGTTACCTCAGTAGTCGTAATTTCTGATGCGCGACGCTGCTGCTATGTTATTTTGCCACAATACATCATGATGAGGACGAATGGCTAAGGCTCTGATTTTGGATATACTAAAAACAGTTAGGTTTTTGTGAATAGTTATTTTTTACTCGAGTAAAAAACTAATTTAACGAATGAGCAGATTTACATTAAACTCCCAGTGTTTCGTTCTTTGGAATAACATTGCTTCTTTTTACTTAAGTACTGCGTTCGTAAGCGGGTACACTATTTATTTAGTAATTACGTAATAAGTCGATATGGCGTCATGGTCATTAAGAGTTGGGAGTGGCGACCGAGCCTTTGCAAGCGTGTCAAGCGTGTGCTATTGTTTTGATAAATTCCCATTATTGATTATTTTGTTAAAACAAAATCATATCAGTAAAGTTGATAGGTTAATACTGGCCATGTAAGAATTGCATGACATAGGCATGTATTTTTCCGAACTGTTTTCAAGACTGCTGCATGTAGACATCTCTAGTCTTCATATTATTGTATTGTATTCTATCTTAATAATTTTCTCCCTATATACGAGTACCATTTGACCGAAGAAGCTCCGTGCTTTACGAAAGGCTACGAAAAGGTCTTCATCCATTAGGCTTTACAACATAACAGCTATCTAAACGTGCCCGTAAGTTTTCAGAGGTTTTTTGACGGATGATCAAGAAAGACCTGATGGACTCTACAATAAGATTCTGTCTAGGTCGGTACCACCACAGTGCCAGATATTCTGCCTCCAAGCAATAGTTTGCAAACACTATTGTGTTAAGGTTTGAAGGGCATTGGATTATGTTAAATTACTGGACAAACAGACAAAATATCTTGTGTCGAAGGCCGACAACACGCGTGTGTTACGTCCTGGTAAATGCAAGCGTCATAGGTTACGGAAACCACTTACCATCAGGTATGTCGTTTGCTTGTTTGTTAGCTCTGTTGTACAAAAAAAACCTGTTATACAATGGAGAACTAATTGAGGCGTTGTTTTCCTTCGATTACATTTCCTCGTAACTACCAGTATCACTTTCAAAAACAGACATCGGTCATGCATTGGTTGATAGTATCTTGTTTTTCGTAGATTAATAAATACGCGGTCAGATACAGTCTACGTTGATTCTACGTAATTTAGCTAATGGCTATCAACTATAGTGTGGTGAGTCACTGACACACGTTGATAAGGGGTACATTTATGTAGACCAGTGTTTCATATCCATAGTACGAGCAAACTGCTTCTATTCACGCACATGGTAATCTAATGTCATACGATCGAGGTAGGAGTTAGGACGGAATAGTCAAAAAAGTCCACGAATTTCAACATTGCTCAAAAACCTGGTAGAGACAGGACGGATATGTTAAATTCAATACAATCACAAGACCCACTTTGAATCGTCTGACATGCTTGGTGAATTTAGGTGCCGATTCCTTCAGAACCTCCAGAAGTTCGAGAAATCCGAATGAACTGAGACATTAAAGTAGAACACTATTCAGTCTATGGTATGGAGTACCATACCATGCCTAAAGTTATCTGCGTCTTAAATACTGATGATTGAAACCAACCGATTCTTACAGAACAGTCTTAACAGTGCATGTAGGTAAATAGCAAATAACTGAAATCACATATCATGCGATACAGGTTATCTGTGACGTCAATTAAACGGCATAGCTACTAGTAACTTTACTGTAGTAATGAATCGTTACAATCTATCACAATAATAACTTGGCTGACCCAAGTTTACGATTCTAATCTGTTCGGAGGTCTTCAAGGTGAAGACTAATTCTGCATTACATGAAAGTATATTCTGGAAATTCCTATTTAAATGGATAGGTTACATCATGTTTGCGTCGTTTGGCTCAGAGCTCTTATCTATCGTGATAGGATGACGCGTTAACAGCAACTCTAACGGTGAAACCGCACTATAATTATCTTCGTTGAAATATATCCAACTAGAACCTTTCCGCGCTCTAGCTCGCACCACGTTAGTCTATATACTTATGACAGAATTATACGTTATTTCGAGTCACAACATTGCATTCTAAGTATCATCCTAATCTGTCAAGGAGCTGCGCTGCTTGATTGAGGAACCACTAACATTGATAAAGCAATTTGTACCTACTCCTACATCTACAGCACATTAAGAAGAAGTAACTAAAGCAATATATAAAATGCGTGGCTCCTCGTTACGTACGCTGGTCAAATGCGGTCCTACCTTTATTCAGAACTGCCCAAGTGGATGACGCGCGATTTGCGCGTGTATTTAAAATAGTCACAAGCTATGTCATTATAATATTCTGGCACAAATGTTAAGATGGTCATGGTTTTCAAGAACGTTTAAATTCTCGGGATAACGGGCTGCCAAGAAAAATCCTTGAAAGTTATTTTAGATTCGTTTCATAATTTGAAAATCGTCATAATCGTGCGGGTGTGATGCAATTTTGGCAATTCAGTCCACTTTTATTTTACATAAATCACATTTACAAAACAAAGCAGCGTGATATCTTTCAGCTTTTAGTAATTATTAAATCAGCTTAAATAGTTTTGCTAAAAAGGTTAAATACACAGTAAATTATTTGGACCAGAACAACATTTTTCTACATTGGTCAGCATGTTTTCCATGCCTTTATTTGTGTCGCTTGTGCCGATCAAAGATCAATTCAACCGTGAGGGTTAGGTGTTCAATAATTTATGCAAAACTTTCGCTTTGACAAAACAATGATTTCCAACGCGTCTAGAATACATAAAAATAACTACACGACGTGATGGTCTGTACATTTTTTATTCTCTGATAGTTAGGCCTGGCCCTCAATTCAGATAACCCAATCGTTACAAAATTACAATGGCGTCGATTTTGAAATAAAAATGTCATTGAAAGTCATACCTAATTAGGGTACAAATTAAATTGATTGTTTGACTTGAAATTTTTGTCGAAGGGTTTTATTACAGTTTCAACTCAAAAACAAATGAGTTCAATAAACTAACTACCTAGTGTAAATGTAAACTAACAATATTTCTTAAAGAAATAACTGGATAATTTATGAAACAAATATTAAAATAAAAATATTTCTAAGCCTGTGAGACATTTATAAAAGAAAGCAACATAACACAATAATGAATAATTATTTTCATGTCATTTTATTACCTCAGATATATCATAAAACATTTAGTTTGTAACCAAGACTTGAGTTTCTTAATAAATTTATTTAATGGTCATTGTTTTATTTAGTTATGGAATTATAGACTCATTACGACGGCATGAGGATGCTACCTTCTTGTCTCTTAGGTTTATACGAGTACACCGTTTCTGTACAGTGTTCGTAATAAGCTTGCATGAATATTTTGACTAAATAGACTGAACGCTCGGTATAGTTGGAATGGTAGAGCGCATCGCACGTGCTCAAATGCCGGATCGTGATAGGCCTTTTCTTGGCTACCCTACTGCTTAGAAATTGGCACTCGTGACCACTTTTGGAGTCGTAGAGACCTACTATTATGGTTACATAGTGATATAGCTGTTTTTTGATCTCTGGATTTTCAGGGTTTTGTTAAGAAAAGTTATTAGGTTTGTAGTAAGTTCAGCTGGAATTATTTTTTACGTTTAATGTTTTAATTAGTTTGATTGAATCTTGTCTTGCAATGGGTTTTCCTTTCTGACTTTAAGAGGAAAGCTTCACTAGCGACGAAGAACCTTAATAGCCAGCCGTGGATTTACACTAGGGGCAGTCGGGGCAAGTGTCCAGGGCGGCAAATTTTTTAGGGCGGCGAAATTTTGAAAGTGAAAAAATTTTTTTTTGTCTTATCTAGATTGCTCAATATAATTAATAAATTCTATTAATTTATAATTTTCTGTTTAATTAATAATTCAAGAAATTCAATTCATCCATTATTTGTGAATTATACTTTGGCACTTTTAGTAAAAATTAATAATCAAAATGATTTAATCAATTTATTTCCTTGGAGATTTAAAATAATAATCGATTTTTCTATTTCGAGCAACTTGAGACGGCATTTATGCAGATACTTTGGTATTTTTTACTCTCAAGATTTAATGCTGTTAGCCAAAGATTGCATAAAGTTGATTGTAACATTGCTGAAGTGATCGATGATTATCATGGCTTGAAGTTCTCAGTTATCACTGAATTTGGCAACTTGGATTATAGAGAAATTTGTAAACGAGCTGAACGTTTAAGAAATTTTTATTCTTTAGATCTCGAGTCCTCATTAGATGACGAATTTGTGCACTTCCATGCTTATTGCACTGAAAAAATGATGGAACAGAATTCGCCTTCCGATCTTTTGAAATTGTTGCATGCAAACGACCACTGAGTTTCCAAACGTGGAAATCGCCTATCGAATATTTATGACATTAGCTGTAACAAACTGTAGCGCAGAACGATCGTTTTCATGTTTGAAGAGAGTTAATAACGTCGTACGTTCTACAATGACTGCTAATAGACTCAATATCTTAGCTGTTCTATGCATCGAATCCGACTTACTTCAACGTTTACATTGCGAAGATTGAATCGACCAATTCGCAATTCAAAAAGTCAGACGTGTTTGCCTGTGAAAAAAATTATGTAATATAATTATGAATCACCCTTAGTGCCAAATTTATAATTGTTGAAAGAAAAAACAAATATTTATTTATGTTTTTGGAAAATATAAAAAAGTTTCTGAAATAAATTAGTTATTTTAATTTTGAAAAATAAAATATATAAACTATAAGTTTGAAGGGGAAATACGTGTAGAAGACCGTTTTCATGCTGGTTTTCATAAAAAAAATTAAGGTATATAAAATTTCTATTATTTATTGAAACTATCAGGTTATTTTATACATATATTTATGAGTATTTTTTCGTATAAACAACAATATAACTTATCAATGGCACAGAAAATAACTTTTTTTATAATGTGTATTTTCAATATGAACCTCAATTCCAAAAAAGTAAAATTTTTATTTTTTTAGAGGGCTGTGAAATTAAATCGTGATTTTTTACCATTTTTTCATACATTGTTTATTAAAAAAAAATTGTTTAAATATAAATATCGCTTATGATGGAGGTGTAATTTTTCTGTGCATTGATTTCAGAAAAAAATTGTGGCTTCCATAGTGCACGCCAACTGCTAAGTCGGAAGAAAACCTACGATGTGTATGAGCTAAAATCTCCGCTACTTTTTAAGTTATATTGTCGTAAAATATGGAAAAATATAAATATATATATAAAATAATAATAATAATTCCGGACATTTCACACAACATCATCTGGCCCCAAAGTAAGCAGAGCTTGTGTTATGGGTACCACATGACTGATATACTACTTATATACTTTATTTTTTAAATACATGCATATTATACATAGAAACACCCAGACCCGAGACAAATACTTGCAGATCATACAAACATTTGTCCCGCGGCGGGAATCGAACCCGCAACCTTTTGCGTCTCAGCCTGATAACCTGATAGTTTCAATAAATAACATTAGTTTTCATACCTTAAAAAAATTAACAAAAAATCAGCATGACAACCTTTTTTTACACGTATTTTCCCCCTTAAGTAAAATTTTAGTATTGGGGCGGATTTTTTTCCGGTGCCCAGGGTCGGAGTTTATGTTAAATCCGGCCCTGATAATAGCTGAATCGTAGAGAAGACAGTATAATTAACACTGCAGATGAAATCCGGCGGAAACCTTGGCGCAAGAATACTTAATGGTGTTGCCATTAATTGGACCTGTGTGACGTCAACATCAGTAAATTATTCGTATCATATTGATTCTGCGGGATCGTATTGATATTTGTATTTGTTACTCTTCTTCTTCTTCTACTTTGTTAATGACATGTGTCATAGTAATGTCAATTTTGCCAGTGTCAAGTGTTATATTTGTTTATAGTCAATTTGTGTTAAAACTCCGCCAAGATTTCTGAATAAAACAAGCAATAAAACAAGAATAAAATATTAAATTAGCAGAGCTATGTTACTCCATGAAATGACAAACGAAGAATCTTTGATACTCAGTTAAGTAAGGGGTTGATATGTAAAATGAACATCAGGCAAAGTTGCGGCCCTAGTTGTAGATAAATCTGCAATTTACGAATCACGACTGATCGCATTTGGAATATATCCAAGATACTAGTGGGACTGACTACCGAGCTTGTATAAGAGCGGTTCAGCGGAGAGATGTGGTCTGATCGTGAAGGATTAAAAAACTACCATGTTTTTATTGATATAATGGATAGCAAGACCGGCAAGACATATAGGCGGCATAAGAAATCCTTATGTTTCAGTAGCGTTTAGTGTATTGTCCGTATGTTACTTGTTGTCCTAACTTACACGTAAACTGTGTCATTTATTATACATACCAATTTTGTTGTAAGTATTTTTAAACAAGCCGTCATTTGTCTCCTACACTTATATAGGTAATACTTGAGTTCATTACAAGCAATTTTCTAGACGATTGTTTGACTATAAACCTTTGCAAAAAATACAATTTATGATCATTACATGACCTCTTAACTTTTATTATGTCTAGTTTCCACGTCCATGCTATCATTGACTTTTTTCTTTACAATTAATTATTTTATTGTTGTTTTTACGTTACATAATAGGCGAGGTCACCAGCTTTTTTCTTTAACAAGGAAGAATGTTTTCTTGGAAATTGTATGTAAGCTATAACTTTAAACATAATATCGCTTTTATGAATATCTGATGATTAAACTGGCTATATTTTTTGTTATATTCAATCATTTTAGCGAATAAAAATATTTACACATTTGAAACAGACTGAACATGTTTTCCTACAATATGCAGCTTGCTTGGTTCGGTTGGACACATAATTCTTTATTTATTAATTGCGCGTTACTTTTTACAAGTCCGTGCGAGTTCAAGTCAATCTATATACATATAGTTTACATACACATACATACCATAAATTACTACATTGAAAATGAATTGAATCGCTATCAATTTTATTCATGTCGTAGCGTCCATTACTCATAATATATATTGACTTTATTGGCATCTCTATAAATGGAACGTCGGCGCCCGCCGTTGTAAATTATTAACTCATCGCAACGACTTTGCGACAGGATAAAATCTTGTTAAAATCTATTAAGTTCAATTTGAAAAGATACATTACATCCCAAAAAGATAAATTAGTTCAGCAGTTACTCTTGCGATATAATTTAACCACGATCATCTAAATAATCTAAACACTTCAATTCATCACAAAAAAACTAATGTACAAATGGAAGTCTTTTAATTTTTTGCTAAAGTTGGCTAAAAAGTAAACAAACATGCTGTACCAATAGTCTCGAAAAATTTCCATTGAAATCACCAAGGATAATAACAACAACGAATAAAATAAATACAGATAAAAAGTTAGCTTCCAGTATAAATGATCGATCGCACTGTGCCAATGGCGGAACAAACCAATGCAAGGAAAAAGCACCTCCTACTAATTAGACTAATATAGATTATTTAAGGATGTTAGTTGTTTTATGTTCAAACTACTACTTCGTATGTTTATAGGCCATGAGGCCTAACAACTTATGAAAATTACCATTTTGAATTTTTTATCCGACCGACGAGCCAACTCTTCTTTCATCTAACAGCCCGCGCATGTGGTTAAGCCGTCTGCCTACACGTATTTCGTTCACCGGCGCAAACGTTTCTGTGGCCACTTCCCGGCCATTATGGTCTTACTCCAACTGTCATCACCACACGCGGCTCAACCACTGTGTTCTGTCAGTCCAACTTTAAATTACGCTATCCGGTTCTGTATTGAACCAAGATTAAAACCGTGAAATTATGAGATTCAGTTTCATCTCAAGACATGAAAATGAGCCTAAACATTTTAGAGTCATCGTCGTAAGTGAAGTCTACAAGAGCGTCACGGCCATTTAGAATAAAATTGTCCGCAATTATTTATATCCTTTTCCGCGAACAATATTGTCATAGTTTGTTCTTCTTGTCTGACCTAGAACTGTGGCTGTGTTATAATTATTTAATCACTGATAATTATGTTTATTTAGCACGTATGTTCATATATATTACGATATCTATCTATTTGCCGCGGCTTCATCTGCCAATCTAGTAGTATTGTAGTCATTTCTATGTTAGGTTGCTAAATATGCGCGTATCACAAAACGTAAACCGAATCCATCTTCACGAATTTTTCATTAACATGTGTAACATGAGTAACAGTGTCAATAACCGTGTACCAGGATGCTTAAAGTTCATCTACCACTTAATATTTTTATAGGTGTTTTTTTACAAAACGTTGTTGACATCTAATCAATAGTATTCTTGATTTAAGATTGACTTTTTCTTATCAATCAAAACGCTAAACGCTTATGTGGTAAAAAGCAGTACGCTTCAAAGGCAGCTCGAAAGCAGATTTTGAAGCGTACTACATTCCTTTCGCCACACTGGTTCGAAAAGACTAGTGACACGATAAGAATAAGAAGCTGAGTACTTGAATTTGAACATATTAAGTGGTTATTAGTTTAGTTATGAACTAGGGAAGTAAAAAAACCTGTCTAGTTTCATCATCTTTGGTCATTTAATTAATGTAAACTATGGTGGAGGAACTAACAGTATCGTTTTAATTTTTGAATTGATTATATTTGCTTATTGTTTGCGGAAAACAACTGAGCATAACAAGTTGCGTCAACATCTTATTGCTTTTTTAAAAATACAAAAATAGTTTCCATTAATACAGTCGAGCAAAAGCCTCCTTAATGTTCGAGCTTGAAGTATACAGATCCAATATCCTACTACGGGCCGTAGCGCTTAATATGGTTTTATAAGATTATTTTTACAAGGTATCTGGTACTTAATGTTACGAAATATTGACTGGCCTGTCAGCTCATTTGGTTGCTCAGCCTTCTGTGCTGTTGGTGGGTGGTTCGAACCCTTCGCAGGACAAACACTTGTGTGATGAGCATAGGTGTTTGGGCTGCGTCTGTTATAAAGTATTATAAGTATGTATTTAAACATATATTCCATAAGTCATCTGGTCACCATAATACAAGCTATGTTTAGTTAAATGTGCGCTCTCATTTATTTCTCCAAAACCTGAAATAAATCATCACATGTATCGTTGTGAATTTGGCTGTTCTAGCTATAGCAAGATATCCCAGAAATTTTGCATAAACATTTTTACGTAATTCTGAATCAAAGAGGCGGCGGACCTCAAGTAAAAAATTTATAAAATTCCGCTCGTTCCTGCTTATCCTCTGATATAAAATTTAACGCCTGACCCAACTGATTTCCCATTCTCAGTGAAAGCCACAGTTCTTCACCCTAAATTACCTCTTAAAAGGATTTCCTGAGCTAATTACCTTTTGTATTAAAAAACATTCATTTTTTTGCCGCTATTTAGTCGTTATCTCTAGAATTCAAAGCATAATATAAATTTCATAAATAATGTTCTTATATCCATATTTTGTCCGTATGATCTGTAATTGTATGATGAAAAATAGGGTCTAATAAATTCACGACCTACTTCACTAATGAATAGGTAGGGAAGTAGGCATCTTATTAATTAGACCATACTAACACATTTCAAAAATCTTAATTGAATTTACCCTGCTCATAATTTGAGGCTCGTTTTAAATGTAAAGTATAAAGTATAG
Organism: Lampropteryx suffumata; assembly: GCA_948098915.1. Classification (NCBI taxonomy): domain Eukaryota; kingdom Metazoa; phylum Arthropoda; class Insecta; order Lepidoptera; family Geometridae; genus Lampropteryx; species Lampropteryx suffumata. The sequence goes on from OX402547.1 coordinate 17,839,234, forward strand.
ATAATTTGTGATATTTCAATGGATTTTTTTGAATGAACTTAGCGTACTGAATGTATTGTCGCATGTGGCTTCATCAGCAGCCAGAAAGTCAAATAGAAACAAATAACTCCACGTTATTCAACCGTTCGCTTCAAAAGACATGACCTACATTCGGTTTCTCTATGTTGTGCTGCAGAAACAGCGTGGGCAATGGTTGGAATACAGCGGCCCGGAACAAATGTTTGCAGATCAAACACATAGGTCCCGTAGCGGAGATCAAATACGCCCTTCTAACAACTAAAATAACTTATTATAGTTCATAGTTTTATCCTGGGATCTAGGTTTTACATTTCCTATAAGATATATGAATTTAGGTTACTCTACACGCTACTTTAGAAATAGGCCCTCGCACTTCTGTGGCCGAGATACAAGCACTTGACTCTCTCGTCTCACTACAAGGTCGTTGGTTACATCTTGCTTGACCGACATAACGTACTCCTTTAATAATAAGGAGAAAGATGAACCATATTTTTCCGGTTTACATATACACTTACAGAACAATGGAAAATGTATTCTGAGAACCTTGATTTATGGATTGTCATTCGTGCTGTTTGTATATACCTATCTTTTAAAAAAAAACCCAACTCTGCGTTAAAATGGACTCTTGGATCCGTGACGACTTAAGAATTGGAGATTGTATCCACTTCTCATAAGAGGTTTCTTTTTGTAATTTTTTGCTCTCGTCAGGCGTTATTTAAAAGTGGCGAATGAGAAACACACAGTTCAAGTAAATATTTTAATTATATGCGCATAACAAGTTGTCGAAAGAGAAGGATATTTTAATGGAGAGTTTGAATACTATTTATGCAAATTGATTACTTAACTGAGAAAGTACCGCTGGATTCATACGAAATAAACTTGTAATAATGGACGCAAAATTAAAACTATTACATTAACGCTATATTTAGAAATATTAAATAGAAGATAATAATTAGTAGTATAGACTAGCTCTAGAAATAGATGTAATGGAAATAATTCTGCGCAGACGAAGTCGCGGGCACCAGCTAGTGTGAAATAATTGGATTATTTTTCATACGTGTTTTATATTTTTTAAGAAAGTCAAAGCAAATGAAAAAGCAAGTGTATCATTCTCTAGTGTCATCTCTTCACAAGCGTAACAATGATTTGAGCGTCATATCCTTTGGCCTGATATCTTACTAGCTGCTGCCCGTCGCACGCGTTTTTCTATTTAAAAAGTAGCCTATGTGCAAAATTTAATCAAGACACGTTCGTCCGTTTTGGGGAAAAGGGAAAAGGTAATAATTAAACAAACAGAAAAAAGCTTTAGATTTTTTATATTAGGATATATACTCGATGTGTGTAACATATATGTAACATATACTTTTATTTGAAAGCACATAAAGTTCATTATAATTTATTTCTTATTTAATTATTCAATTTGTTTTATTTCTTTTATATTTTTAATATTATTTATAAAGTTATGGTCTATCCAGTAAGTACATTATCTTATGATATTTCCTTATTTTTAACCGACTTCAAAAAAAGGAGGTTACTCAATTCGATTCGTATATGTATTCGTATGTGTGTTCGCGGATAACTTCGACGTTTATGAACCGGTTTTGATGATTCTTTTTTTGTTGGAAAGGAGTTATCCCAAGGGTGGTACCATGACAAATGATAAACCAAGATCTGATGATGGCATCCCAGAGAAATCGAGGGGAACTTTCGAAAATCGTAGTGGCGACTAGTGCGTTTGTTTATTTTTTATTAAAGTATTTTAAAGCACTACTATTTAATGAAGGTCTGGAATCTATCTGATGATGGAGCCGATAGACAGTCGAGGGAACTCCTCAACTATTTACAGCAATTACCTGGTGTTGGGGCTTGATTCATTTGTATCGATAAGAACTGTACACCTAGATTTGTTGTGACTGTCATTAGGGGTCTGATGATGAAGACAAAAGAACAGTCAAGGGAACTCCTCAACGTTTTACAGTAGCTACCATGTGTATATACATGAAGTCGGTTGTCTTTTTAGTTTTTAAAACGTAATTATGTAGCCTCCACTCGTGACAGTAAAATGTACTCGTGTATCAAATACATTTGTTCACTTTTACATACCTACTTCTTTTTTTGTTTGTGGTCAACTAAGACAACATTTAAATTATCGATGTTTGCTTCATTATAGTCGACTTCTTCCTACAATTTATTACCATGTGACTACATAAAAACATTATGTTTATTTGTAGTATTAGCCATTCTACTGTTTGCCAATTTATTCACAAGTTTAACAAAGTTTCCATTAATGTAAGTACGAGTATGTATGTGCGTAGATTGAAAACCTGTGCAAATACAAATACCTCAGACTCAGTACCTACATTGATCAATATTGACCAACTCATCTTCCTTAGATCCGTTCCTAGTGCTTATGTAAGACCGGCCAGGTCACGTTTTGACTAAATAAACAACAATTATGTGGGCATGGGTGGGTACATTACAATATTATTTCTCAGAATATAGGTTTCTGTTCATATTTGACCGGTACTTTTTAGAATAAATATGCATTAGCAGTAAATATATAGTATAAATATAATAATAAATAAATAGTAGGTACGTGCATCATGTATTTTAGTACCTGGATGACCGAGCTTTGCTCGGTATAAAACACGGATAAAACGACGTTTTCTAAAAATGAAACCTAGCTAGATTGATTTATCGCCCCTGAAACCCCCTGCATACTAAGTTTCATGAAAATCGTTGGAGCCGTTTCCGAGATTCTGATTATATATAATATCTACATAAATTGCTCGTTTAAAGGTATTAGATTTTGATATAAATGTCCACTTTCTTTTTCTTTATATGTTTTAACTAAGTCTGGACTAAGTGTTATAATCTTTGTGTTACATATAAGTAAGTAAAATACTATCTTTATATCTATACAACTTATAAATTAGTATTATAACATTTCAGTTTAGTTTTCGCTTCTATAATATGGTCCTAATTATATTTCGTTGTTTTAATTATTTTAAATGAATTGTAGTCCATTGTTCATTGTTTTAGTTACAGAATAATGATAGGTATATAATAAATTTTATATATAAATCCTTACGGTTAAATTTATTATTGTGACTGGAATATACGGATCTTACGAAACATCTTTCAGGATTCAATTTTTAATGGGATATTTGCTCTTTACTGTTTCCAATAAAGTTATTATTAAAATCGATATACGATTGGGAGTGCGTGATCCGACCAATCCGATAATTATAATATCCCGATTAGGCTGTTCTATGTGTAAGCTTGGTGTTTATTGTCAGTTTCTCCGTCAATAACCTAAGTAACCATTTACCCGCAAACCGCCGTATTTCTTCACCGAGTCAGCTGTTTTTCCATCGCCTTTCATAAAAAGTGCTTACATAAGTTATTGGTTCACGCCAGACGGCCGACTCTCCGAGATTGTTCCTTTCTTCTACGAACAAAAACAGTTTTACAAAGCAAACAAACTCCCTTATAGTTCTAAATGTTAGGATACCAATTTATTGTGATTTGGTGAATGTTTAGATTTCCTATAGAGAATCAACTTAGATGACGAGGATATATAAATAAATTGTGAGACTCTAGGGTATAATAATGATCAACGAATCTTTTGGTACTAACAGCAGCTGGAAATTTAAGGCTTTAAGGATACACAAGTCAGCGGCACAAACTCGTTAGTGGGCGCAGCTAAAATGCATGCTATTTCGCCTAGCTTAGTGTGAGAAAAGGATAGATGTGCATCAAGGATAGAGATGAGCAGTAAGGAGATAGCGTGATTATAATTTCGAGTCATATGATCAGATTAATCTATGATTTCTAAATAAAACGATTGTATAAAAATAATGAATAGACCTTTGGCTCAAGGGTTCTCATGAAAAAACTACTGAATGTATTTATTGCAAGAAAAAAAAAAAAGGTTATTTGAGCTCTTGAATAAATAATCTATGCTTGTATAGGAAAAATTTTTTAGTTTGCGTACTCCGTTTATTATTTATTCACACCTAAAGTTGCGCTAAAATCAGTGATGAAGAACGATATTTTTTGAGTCTTATATTTTTCAAACCCATATTATTTTCACAATTCTGTATTTATACAAGCATAGATTATGACAAGACAAATTTATATCACTTTTAGTTTTGGTTGTTCATCATCAGACGGTGGTGTGATCACCCTTCTACGTTTGTATGGCAAGATAATCGACTTGTTCACTCTTAAGAGAACTTAGGCATAGTTAACTGTAAACTGTCTGTGCGTTGATTGTACAAGGCTCTGTAGGACGTTTATGATTGAATAAAAGTCAATGGCCTTTATCAGCTATGCGGTAATAACCATGCAGGCATCGCTAATAAGCCTTGGGGCAACCAATCTGAGATTAGAATCATAGTACGATTCTAGCATACTCAAATTCTAATAGACGTAGTATATTAATTGCCAACGTCGTAGTAGTCTAGTAGCATTTCAGGAGTTCTAGTGGACGATCCACTACAATATTGATTATGGGTTAACGACAATTAAATATATTGTTGAAGTGATAACTTCTTATGGGAGGGGAAACCGCTTCGTTACGTGACGTGTTACGGCGCCAGTCTGTCTTGATTCCCTTTGTCTCAAACATACGGCAGCGGTAGGCAAGCTCCTCCTCTCTCACTCTAACCCACAGCGCTAGTTAGATTAGCTTAAGTTACCACATCTGTCGGGCGTCCCGAGATTTTTGAAGTGAAAACTTCTTTAGCATCGTTGTGATTTGAAAGTCTATGAAACGAAAAAGCGACAGTAAAAAGAGACAGACACATAAATTCATAAGATTTAACGTGGGAGAAAATGAGATAGGAAGCATTATACGTTTTTGTGCGCGCATGCGCAGTATAAAGCTAGAATAAAAAAACAAACGCACTAGTCGCCGATACGATTTTCGAAAGTTCCCCTCGATTTCTCTGGGATACCATCATCATATCCTGGTTTCCTTATCATGGTACCACCCTTGGGATAACTCCTTTCCAATGAAAAAAGAATCATCAAAATCAGTTAATAAACGACGAAGTTATCCGCGAACACAGTTAAAAAAATATATATATATATACGAATAGAATTGAGTAACCTCCTTTTTTTGAAGTCGATTAAAAAAGGCATCACAACAACCGTGGTATTTTGTATACGTGTACGTATTATACATTTGTTAATTGAAGGTTTCACTTCTACCACGTGTGAATTGCACACATGTTTCTTTTTTTTAATTCACTCTGCAACTTTTTATAAGATAAATGTCGATTGTAGAGAATAATTCACAACCAAAGTATTATCTGACCAATACTTTTCCTTCAATAATATATTTGAAAAGAGGCGCAATTCCCAAAGTATCAGATTGAATTCTAGTATCGATTCGAACCGGTAGGTAGGGACTTGGTTGGACCACAAGTTGACGAAATCTGCGGTCACGGTCACGGCCAATATCACAAAGTAACCAAGGTTTTCGATGCCATATCTGCTATTTGAAACTAATGCGGTGTGAAATAGCCATTATTTATTTTTATTGTAACAAGATTTGTTCTTAGAGTTGATGGCCTGGATATACTTGGGTTTGCTCTACTTGATAAGGAAGGGCTCAATTGTTTTCCTTATAGTGTTGGAACTGATATACTGAACGGCTGAGGCTATTAGAATTGAAATGGACTTCAAAAATTAAACGGGAAATGATTAAATTCTGTGACGAAAATGAAGGTATTATTTATAACCCGATCTTGCGGAAATTGATAGTCCTTCAACCAAACATTTACATTGCTTATATTATTTACGTCATTCATTTTACATACTCATTGGTTTTGAACCAGATCCTGTCTACTACGACGACAACATTTTTAGTAACCTGTATTGACTAACTCTATGTGATGTCACGCCAATATTGGAATATTTTTAGACCATCGGCATCGGCTGGAACTTTTAGGAGTTTCGCTTACACGTACTCTCAATTTCGGCTCCTATATGACTCGATATGAGGCCGAGACTTCTGACATGAAGCTTGGCATCCTCAACAACAATCAACAACAATACTTTACACCTGCCGGGCGAATATGCAATTCCAATACTATCAAAACATCAATATTAACAGCTTTCAGTTTCAGCTTTTCAGTAATTGATTGGTATTGATTGTCATATATGCTGACATATGAATAGAAACCTCAGATCAAATAAATATAAAGATGGAGTTCATCATGTCAAAACTAGTTCCAATAACAATCAAACTAATGATTGAAATTATGTCTATTGCTAATTAAAACTAATAGACATTGATTGGTTCAAAAGTTCCACAATCGCCATACTGGACAGCTTTTCACTTTATATAAAAATCAAGTCCGGTCGGGTATGGAGTATTGTTACCACTTATGAGGTGGTTCAGTCAATTACATTACAAGCTTGATTCTGATAGGAGCAGCTAAACGCTGAGACTATTTTCCTGAGTCTAGAGCACCTTCCTGAAGTTGCTTGCCTTTCGTTCTTTTATGGAATCAATTTTGGAGAGTGCCCAGGAATTGCATTAAATAATCCCACCATCTCTTTTTCACTACAGGACAAGTAGACGTACCGCTCAGTACCATCCATACCATGTCAGTTCTACCTCTTGACTTCAAGAGACCCAAATTATATTTTTCAGGAAAGACAGACAGAGTATTTCAATCCTTGGCTGTACGCATTATAAATGTGGATGCAATGCGCTTTATTCATAAGTGTGGTAACCGTTCTGGGTTTCTTGGCAGTCAATTGTGAATAGGTGTCCTCTTCGTGCCCCTTCGTCGCTTCGGCGAGATCGTGGTCAAACGTAGGTTTTTGAAGTGAAAATGTATTTAGCATCGTTGTGATTTGAAAGTCGATGAAACGAAAAAGCGACAGTCAAAAGAGTCTGACTTATAAATTGATAAGATTTAACGTAGGAGAAAATTAGATAAGAAGCATTATACAGTGTTTCTTATATTCGTGGTTCTAAATTTTTTTAAGGTTTCACTTCTACCACGTGTGAATTGCACACATGTTTTTTTTAAATCTATGATTTAAAAAAACCACAAAAATTGCAGTTATTTACAATGAATGATACAATACCAATGAGCTTGTAATAAATTCGTATAATTTTCCTCTCGATTTTAGCTTTTTTCTGTTTATTTATCGAATTCTGCATACATTCAGTCCATTGACGTCATCAAGCTTTACTCGACGAAAAGCTACCATTCTTGACCCAAAGTCAATGACCACTGATATATTTAAAAGCCAATGACCAATTATGAAAGGATTTAGAGGCGGTCTGCGTGCTACGCCAGCTGCACGCACTGTGTTCCTTTTTATCATCGATAGACCTACGTTTGACCATGATCTCACCTGATGTTAAGCGTCGATGTCGACGATGGGGCTCGCAGGTTGTAGTTTTCAGGAAAGACAGACGACGGCAAAGCATTCCAATCCTTGGCTGTACGCATTATAAATGTGGAAGCAAAGCGCTTTGTTCGTAAGAGTGGTAGACTGACAAGGTATGAATGGTATTGAGCGGTACATCTCCTGCTGTGAAAAAGAGATGGTGGAATTAGATCATGTAATTCCTAGGCACATCCTCCGAAATGTACAATGTTTTCATTCACTATTTAAAAGCACGAGCTGATAGTAGAAAACCCATTGGCCAACCGACCTTAATATTGGTAGGATCCATAATGAAAAATTCACACGTAGTAGTCCGGGGTCCAAACCACCGTCCTTCCAAGAGGGAGTCGCTAGCCATTACACCATCATTCTCTGTCTCAAATATAAAGCTATTGATGCGTGTTTTTGTCCCATTCCGCATACGGATCCAGCGTTACGTAGCATTCTCCACATTATGCGTGTTGGTTGTATAACCTGACAGTTACCTGTGTCTTGTCCGTCATTGTAATACTTACGAGTACTTCTAACGCACGATGGACCATGTTTTTTCTGTGGATACGTTAAATAACTGAGGCGATGATACCATCGCCTATACCAGCATCCTATACAGGTACCATCCACAGAACCTATTCACTGCCTAGCAGGGCTAACCTGCCGTGATATAATAACATTATCACTATCTCGTGACCAGACCCTGTAAACGAGACGAGAGAGATATAGAGAAGACAAAATTATATCGCGGCTGGCATGTCAGCCCAGTTCTGTCCAGACCATATAAACTGTGAACAACTATTTGAAAGACTTAGCTTGAGTTAATCAAGTATAATTTAAAATAGTCAAAATCATTAAAACTTGCGGAAATTGTTAATTGTCAAATTAAAATATGTATTATCTTAAATTTTTGGCATGTTTATTCAGATCAGGCGGAACTTAGAATTTCCTACTAGCGTTATCGTTTTATAGTGAATGCTTATAAAGAAACCCGTTTTAAACAAACTGGTGTATTTAATGTTAATTAGGTTGGTATTTATATATACCTGCTCGACTCCTTGTCATCTGGTTTGCAGATTATTTATGTGAGTTTTCCTGATCATAGAATATAATTGACTATTTATGTGTTCAACTTCATCTTTTTTATCACATAATGTTTGTTATATAAGCCGTTATAATAATTTAAGTGTAAATCATTTTTCAATTTCAATTAATAAATAAATATTGGAGGACAATGCACACAACATCATCTAGCCCCAACCAAACTAAGTATAGCGAGCGAGCGCGAAGCGCGAACGAGTGTCTCCGTTTCAGCTTAGGCAAAAATGCTAATGCTGTCCGGATGTTCTCCTCTACAGGTCTCATTTCTCAACTGATTCACGTGAAATTTTGTGAGCAGGTTCTATAACTATATACAATTTTTTTTATTCAGTTTTTGTAAACGTTTCTAAAGGCGGAGATGTGGTGGTCTTTAGGGGTTGAAAACGTAAAAAAAGTTATACATATATCAGTCATTTCGAAAAATGTTTGCGAGGTCTACAGCTCATAGAGCCTAGTAGAGAACTAGTATTATGGTGACCAGTAGGGCGATTATGGAACTCTAATTACAATCAATTTCTATCAGTTTTCATAGATTTCTGATAGACATTGATTGTAATTAGAGTTCCATAATCGCCCTACAGTTGACTGATAGAATATTTTTATATTTTTAATACATACTTATGATACTTTATTACACCCAGACACAGAACTAACACCTATTTCCATTACACAATTGTTTATCCAGGGAGGGAAGCGAACCCTCAAACTGTACAGCGCAAAAAGCAGAACTGCTGCCACCTGAGCTGACAGTCCAATTATTCAATCAATTTAAATATTATGTCAAAGTTGTGTTTGCAGTGTAATTATTTATTTATATTTATATGTTAGTTCAATTGTTTCTGAATAAACAATTGAACTAACATATAAATATAAATAAATAATTACACTGCAAACACAACTTTGACATAATAACGTGTTACAAACATACCATTATTCGTTTTTAGGGTTCCATAGCCAAATGGCAAAAAACTGAACCCTTATGGATTCGTCATGTCTGTCTGTCTGTCTGTCCGTCCGTATGTCACAGCCCCTTTTTTCCGAAACTATAAGAACTATACTGTTGAAACTGGTAAGTAGATGTATTCTGTGAACCGCATTAAGATTTTCACACAAAAATAGGAAAAAAAACAATAAATTTTGGGTGTTCCCCATACTTAGAACTGAAACTCAAAAATGTTTTTTTCATCGAACCCATACGTGTGGGGATAGGATCTATGGATAGGTCTTCAAAAATGAAATTGAGGTTTCTAATATATTTTTTTTCTAAACTGAATAGTTTGCACGAGAGACACTTCCAAAGTGGTAAAATGTGTCGTCGTCGTCGTCGTCGTCCCCCCCGTCCCCCCTCCCCCCCCTGTAACTTCTAAAATAAGAGAATGATAAAACTAAAAAAAATATATGCTGTTTACCATTACCATGCAAACTTCCACTGAAAATTGGTTTGAACGAGGTCTAGTAAGTAGTTTTTTTTTAATACGTCTCATAAATCGTAAACCGCAATTTACTTTTCATTCAATCAACTCTAATATAAAATGTTACTTGCTGCTACGGAACCCTTCATGGGCGAGTCCGACTCGCACTTGGCCGCTTTTTTTTTTTATTATATCTTGTTATATTACATTACTAGCGACCCGCCCCGGCTTCGCACGGGTGCAATTCTGATACTAAATATACTACAGAATGTCCTTTATATACAACGTTATCTAAGAGAATAACATAGACTAAAAGATAGATATATACCATTGCGGACTTTTGTGTAGACCTTTTTAAGGTGTACAATACTGTAGTACATTATTTTGATCTATCTCGTAGGGTTCAGCCAGCGTTTGCAAAGTAAGCGCAAAAAAATGTGTTTATTAACGACACCACATTAGAAACCTCTAAAATTATCAGTGTTTCTATATTATTTTATGCATGTTTTATACATATAAACCTTCCTTTTGAATTACTCAATCTAATAAAAAAAACCGCATCAAAATCCGTTGCATAGTTTTAAAGATCTAAGCATACATCGGGACAGACAGACAGCGGGAAGCTACTTTGTATAATGATTATACATACATAGTATATGTATGTATAATCATTATATAAATTGTGGTTTCTGTTAATAATTAAAGTTAAGTCAACTGACTGACTGACTACCCTCCGTAGTTTTACACTGTATGGCAGAGTAGCCGTTGCTCTTGCATGGCGTATGCATCATCGTTTTTGTCGCGAAAATTACATCAGTCGGCGATGCCTCACCATAACAGCTGAGAGAAAATAACTGGTACAGTTCATAATAACCTTCAGCTAGAACTTGAGATATGCGTCATTATGCAAATCGTTTTATTGATTACGCGAGTTTACTTTGACTTCCAATAACAATCAACATCGATTCCTGGATTGACTGCGGTCTTAGAATGTAACTAAGGTCATACATTCACACGTGTGAATCTCGGTGTTAAAACATTATAGTTTAATAATAATATTTTGTACTATAAAGCATGGAGTAAAAATAAATTGTTGTTTCTATGTATAATATGTATGTATATACAAAAAAAATTATATAAGTAGTATATCAGTCATTTGGTACTCATAACACAAGCTCTGTTTACTTTGGGGTTAGATGATGTTGTGTGAAATGTCCGGCATTATTATTATTATGAAATAGGCCAAGCGCATTTAACCACGACATTGAAGGCTTCCGAAGTCAATAAGGATAAAAATGACCAAACGCAGATCCCAAACCAATTCAACACCATCTTGTTAGCAAAATAAAAGAATTTAGTATCGAGCATGTTATTTTTAAGGTTTACAAACCAGACTAATTAAATAAAAATCATAGCTATTTTCTCGACAAGGTAACAGTGACGACCTCTGTGACGCAGTGGGCTAAAGGCCGGCTGTGACGCAAAAGGTTGCGGGTTCGATTCCCGCCGCGAGACAAATGTTTGTATGATCTGCAATTATTAGTCTCGGGTCTGGGTGTTTCTATGTATAATATGTATGTATTTACAAAAAAAAAAGTATAAGTAGTATATCAGTCATGTGGTACCCATAACACAAGCTCAGCTTACTGTGGGGCCAGGTGATGTTGTGTGAAATGTCCGGCAATATTATATTATTATATTAAACTTTTAATTCCATCAAAATTATACGCTACTACATATTGCTTAACGAACATAAATATGTATCCTAGGTGTAGTTAAAAGTTCCTTGTGGACTTCGGTATCATAAAAAACCAGTAAGAGCCGCACGACCAAGTTGACGTGTCCTAAAAGCTTACGCTGTATCTATTATGGCACTTTGATCCACGCTCTATCTACATGATTCTATTGTCAGTTATAAACCAACGTTGCTCTAAAGACCGTCCCATCACTACAATTACATCATCGACCTTAACCTTACGTTTTCATTTAAGACTTCGGTTGAAGTGAGCAAGCTTAGCTTATTCTCAGCTGTGGGCTGGTCAGCAGTCAAGAAAATAGAAAGTGTTCGAGAGTTATGCAATGTGGGGGAACTTATGCGTTCGATTACTATGCCGTGGTGGCCGTGGCGAGTATTAATTAACCTACTGAGCTGGGCCACATCCTCTCATTGTATGCTTGGATTTATTTACTCAGTTTACGTCGTAAACTTTTAAGCAAGTGCCAATATTAGATTTTGATAGACCAACATTACTGACCCTCACACAAATGTGTTTGTTTGAAGTTTTAAGAAGGTAAAACTGTTGAAATGAACAGCTGATACGAATAAATCTATTAGGGACGTCTTTTCATGTCTTGTTTCTATCATTGGGTGGAATGTTCTTTTGTTACTTTAAGGGCCGTATTCTAGAACAATATTCAAACTACAAACGAGAATTAAACTAGAACAGGGCTTATTTACAGAATGTACAGAATAATATAAAATACACGTGAAACCGTTAAGCTATTTAAGGACATTATTAACTTTATAGTAAGATAACAACTGAAAAAAATATATTTTTTGAATGAGTTTAATTAACACAGGCAATATTGTTAACGATCTATAATTAGCGAGAATTCTTTCACTTTCACACTTGAACATAGGATTGAGTTTACTGTGTTTCATAAGATCAGGAAAAACTCCCTCGTTGATATTGATACATCTATTAAAAATATAAGCTAAACACGGCGCAATATCAAAGATAATGATAAACGCCTAGCACTCTTCGGGTCTTAACGCTATTTTTTATAGTCTTTGCTAATTTTGTTACAGACTCTGAGTCTATTCGGAGCAGAATCGTTCCACCCAAGCTTTTTTGCCATTAATTAAATAATCTTTTATCATATAGTAAGTTTTTGCTTAAATACTTGTATTATTGGCTTCTTTTAAGACTTGAGTTTAAGTGGTTTTAGGGTAGGTAGATTATTTGTTTACGTACTAGCACCTGCCCTTCTCACGATCTACATAAAAAGTAGCGTATGTTCGACCCAAAGATACAATCAATTTTCTCACCAAATATAATCAAGATCTGTCCAACCGTCCTTGAAAAAGTAACAAACAAACACAGACTCTGTTTATCCAGATACACTTACGAATCTTTAATAATATTAGTAGGATTCTGATTGACGATATAAACCGCTTCTTTGTAAAAGTTGTCTTAAAGTACAAACCTACAAGGTTCTCTTTCATTTTCTTATAAATAAATTTTTGTTATATATCGAGAAGTCATCCGATGTTTCCGCCTCAGCTCATGTATGACGAAACAATAAAACGATCATTATGAAACGACATGCTAATGTTATCTCTATTTCTAAGAGAATTGTCGTATAATATTAGTCGCCATTCCCTAGCTTCCTTTGCGTGTTTGATTCTACTTTTTTATGCACGCGATGATTTCTTTCGGTTTTCTTATTTTTTTTACCTTTATCTTGTAATGTTTGATATGCCATACTAATCCTATAAAGTTCTCGAATGGCGACCAAGGACAGGAAACGAAGCGTAGGACGACCCTCCACCCGATGGACTGACGACATTGTAAAGATCGCATGAAGTCGGTGGATGGAGAGGGCTCAAAATCATTCTTCCTGGAAATCTATTGGGGAGGCCTATGTTCAGCAGTGGACTTCATAAAGGCTGATATGATGACTATCCTATAAATACATATTATAAATGCGAAAGTTTTGTGTGGATGTTTAAATGCTTAGTAAAGATTAAAGATTAACCTGGAGTGGCATTTATGTTTTTTATTCTTGTAATTCGCGGGCAAAGCAAGCGCAAATTAAAAAAAACATAATTTTTAAAATTATACTTGGCATATGGCTGCGGTTCGAGTACCTTCAAGTTTTTGCTAGCCTTGTGTTTACAACCTTGGTGGAATCATAATCATTTATTCGTAACCTTGAATCAAATCATTAGTAGAAATACCTATTGATGTAACGGACTCTTATCAACAAAATGGGTAGGAGACTAGAAGTTCAGTTCCATTTTCACATCCAAAACTATTGTGGTCTCTGGCAGTTCAACATTTTGTGAGTGGGCAACAGCAGGTATTCATAAGAGTAGGCGTACCTTGTATGAATTGTACAGTGAAAAACGGTATAACTTTAGTGAAGAGTTTAAAGAAAAAGTAAAAAATTACTCAAAAATCTTTAAAAATGTTTGTCGCTTTAAATCTCAGTATTTAAGTTCAAAAATTAAAAACAGTCAAGATAAAATAAAAGCAACTTGGAAAATAGTTAATAGTGAGACCGGAAAATCCAAAACTCATAAAAGTGTAATTAATTTAAATATCAACAATAATATCATTAAGCAAAATATAGATGTAGCAAAGGCATTTGAAACTTTTTTTACTGATATTCCAGTCTCCACTACAAAGTCTTTAAACTCTTCTCATGTAATAGCAGAATCATTGTTAAAAGATAGTTTACCTGAATGTGTCACACAATTTTACTTTGAACATGTGGACAATAACGATATTATCAAGGCATTCAAAATTATTAATGTAAAAAAGACCGCTGATCTCTAGGGCATTTCTGTCAGTGTTATAAAACCACTAATTGACATTATTGCACCAGATCTAGCTTTCATATTTAATCAATGTATTGACAGTGGAGTATTTCCTGATTTAATGAAACATAGCAAGATCATACCTCTATTCAAATCAGGTAGTAATTCCGATCCTAGTAACTTTAGACCTATATCAGTACTTCATACATTTAGTAAAATATTTGAAAAACTTATGCTAAACCAATTACAACGGCATTTTAATACCAACAATTTACTTGACAGTAAAAAATTCGGATTTACAAAGGGACGCTCAACGACTGATGCCGGTGTTGAGTTAATATCACATATTTTTGATGTCTGGGAGGAATCACGCGATGCCTTAGGTATGTTTTGTGATATGTCGAAAGCTTTTGATTGCGTTCATCAGCAAACTACATCACTATGGTGTTAAGGGAGTTTCACTTAAGCTTCTTACATCCTACTTAAGTGACCGAACACAACGAGTAGATGTAAATGGAAAGCGTTCTCCAGGTTCAATGGTAAAAATGGGTGTACCACAAGAATCAATACTCGGGCCATTCTTGTTTTTAATTTATATAAATGATCTACCTAAACTTGTAATAGATGATCACGAGATTGTACTGTTTGCTGATGACACGTCACTTTTATTTAAATTAAAGCGACGACTTACTAATCTTGACGATGTAAACAATGCAATCTCTAAAGTTGTAACATGGTTTAACGTAAACAACTTATTACTAAACGAGAAAAAAACTAAATGCATTCGTTTTATACTGCCCAACGTTAAACAGGTGAAAGCTAATGTAAAAATTAAAAACGAAAAGATAGATCTCGTCGACACCACAGTGTTCTTAGGCATTACTTTAGATAATAAACTGCAATGGGGCCCGCACATAGATAAATTGTCGCAGAGACTCAGCTCTGCGGCATACGCTGTTAAAAAGATCCGTCATTTTACCGACGTAGATACCGCTAGACTCGTCTACTTTCATAGCATTATGTCGTATGGCATTCTGTTGTGGGGGAGTGCTGCTGATATTAACACCATATTTGTGCTGCAGAAGAGGGCTGTTCGTGCAATTTATAACATGGGCCCTAGAGAATCACTTAGAAATAAGTTTAAAGAAATTAATATTATGACAGTACCTTGTCAGTATATATACGAAAATTTAATGTATGTGCACAAAAATATTCATTAAAAAAAAATGCGATAATCATAGTATTAACAATAGAAATAAAGATAAACTCGCTGTTTCCACTGTTAAGCTCGCTAAAGTTAATAAGTCTTTTATAGGGCAATGTTTACGCTTCTATAACAAGGTCCCAAGCGACTTGTTAGATTTGTTGATTGGCAAATTTAAAAACGTAATTAAACAGAAACTGCCTATTAAAGCATATTATAAAATATCTGATTATTTAGATGACAAAAAAGCTTGGGATGAATCAGCTCCAACTCGACTCGGCATCCGTAACAAAATTGTCAAGGATCATACAAAAAAGTGTTAAGACCAGACAAGTTTCTTGCCGGATTCTTCTTGAACTGGGGTTAGGAGGAACCGGCACCTAGATTCACTAGCATGTAAGAAGACGATTCAAAGTGGTCCTTGTGATTTTATTGAATAAATAAATATTGAATTTTGAATTTTGTTGCGAATTGCAGATTTTAGAAAACGAGGGATCGCAATTTTTTAAACAAAGGGTTATCTTTTTTATCGCAGTGTATAATATACGATAAAAGCCGTATTCCAGAGCAAAACTAAAACTCAGATCGAAATCTTTATTTGATGAGAGCATTTTATTCAGAACTATCAATAAATCTATGCTTTGTTCGCTTTCATTTCACATGACAATTATTTGTCTGAAAGTCGTAATCGTCTATGAAATACAAAAAAGAATCATTCAATACCCAGCATCTGGGTAAATGCTGGATGATAGTTTCTGGGGAACTATTCATCTCTCGACTATGAATTGCACTGCAAGAAAAGAAAACCTGAAAGAAAATATGTTTATTTTGTCCACTGCATAAATAAATATGCATTTGTTAAGGACATCAGTCACCATCAGTTATCATATCAGTTCCACTCGCATAACACTGTTGTCTCTCTTTCCAGCTTCATCGAGCAGGACAAAGTGTCCGGTTTCTGGACGTGGATGTTCGTGCTGTCGAAACTGCCCGAGCTCGGCGACACTGTGTTCATAGTGCTGCGTAAGAAGCCCCTGATCTTCCTCCACTGGTACCATCACATCACAGTGCTTCTGTACACCTGGTTCTCCTTCACGGAGTACACATCCTCAGCCAGGTGGTTCGTGGTTATGAACTACTGTGTTCATAGGTGAGTTGGAAGCACCTTAAACTAAGCCGTTCGTAACTATTCAACTAAGTTAAGTACGTAATCTTCGAGGCGAGGTCAGTCTGGGTGACTGCAGTAGCTTTATCTTTAAGAGGACAAATTATGCTGTCCCAACAATCAGAGTCATCATAGTTGGCCCCTGACTCATACTCTAAGACCTAAACCTAAAGAGTAAACCTAAAGTGCAGAGTACGCCAGAGTACTCTGCACTTTAGGTACTTACGAAGTTACAAAGTACAATGGCGTACCCAACTTGTTGGTAAAGAGGTGACGCGCCAGGCGAAATGGCGAGATCGAGTTACGCGATAGTAAGAGAGAATGGCCTCAATTCTGTTGGCACCGATCTAACTAATTTTAGCTAAAATTAGGTTTAGAACTGTCAAATGAAACTTTGGTATTCTGCTGTTACCAACTTATCCTAATTTAATTAGGCGTTCCTGATGATGGTACCAACCGAATAGGTTTTACAAATATGACAAACTAAAATATATTTTAGACAATTCCTAATTTTAGAAATGAACTAACCGAATTGCCACCATTATGTAGGTAAATATAATATTAGGCACTAAGCGCTTGTGCGAGCTGAATAGCACTTTGTAGCGTCTTAGCAAGAGTCGCTGTTTATATAAATGTTTTCGTGGAGTTCGCCTTCTGTACTTCTACTTAGAAGTATTTCTAAGTATTTTGTGGTAGTTGTATTTGTGAGGTTCTTGAGCTCGTTGCTGGCGGAACTAGCTAAACTTCCACTGATACCGAACAATCGCAAAATCATAACTACAATACTACAGGTTGTAAGGCCCACCGCGCCCATCATCCTGGGATTTACAGATGATAATTGTTATGTACCTCAATTCCCTGTAGTTCCACCGGCATTAATTCCTCTCGACCTGAACATAGCGAGTATGATGTAATTTGGTAATGGTGACAAAATGATGGTGAAATGAGGAAAAAAACGAGCGAGCCTTATATAGTAGCATATGATGTGTAACATCTGACATCTCACCTTGGTAATAAACAACATTAACTTTATACACAGCACTGTCGGTTCAGCGCACAGCTGATGCGTTCTCTTTCTCTATTTCCCTTACTCTTTCTTGTCACACACACGCACACACTGTGCCTGCCTGCCTGCCTGCCTGCCTGACAGTACCAACTGGAAAATTGGTTGGTACTATCTGACGACCGAATCTAATACGGCGCGCGCTCATTGGTTGAATCAAAAAGCGCGCGCTTCCCGGCATCATGTTACCCACTACAGTCCCTTTTTAGGAAATCACTCCCACAGATTGCAGGAAAGGGAGAGAAAAGATGTTACATCAATAAATAGGTAGAAGGTAGGTAGGTAGGTAACCTACGAGTACTTCCTGAAGTGATATAAATGTAAAAGTTTGTGCGAATGTTTAAAGTTTGGAAGTTTGGATGTTTGCTTGTCACACAATAATCGCTGATTGATTATGATCGATTTTTTCCTAAGACCTACTCGTATTGTTAAAAGCTAATTGAGTAATAATATTTAGTTTAAGTTTTGCATTGCTCAGTACCACGCATAAAATTTACGATGCTCGAATAGGGAAAGTGCCTTTTAAGACCTAGTGTACACTTATTTAACAAAATAAATATCATGAAGGGATTAAATGTCTTTATCAGCTCCTACAACAAGAAATGTATCTTTCCAGCGTAATGTACTCTTACTACGCTTTAGTAAGCATGGGGAGGTACCCTCCGAAGTTCCTCGCGATGACGATCACAGGGCTCCAGCTGACGCAGATGATCGTCGGCTGTGCGATCAACCTGTGGGCGTACAACCACATGACTGCGGCCGCTTCGCACTCCTGCCACATCAGTAATATCAACATCAAGCTGTCTATGGCGATGTACTTCTCGTATTTCGTGCTTTTTGCCCAGGTGAGTTTGGAAAATTCTATAAAAAAAGACTCGAGTTGTTGTGGGACACCCGGTAGGAACGAAGATGAGAATCGTGAAAATTTTGACAGGTTCATGATATGTAAAAACAGTTGACATATCTAAGGACCGTTTATACTTTAAAACGATCGCAAGGTAGCTCAACTGATCCAGATCACTGCCAGAGAGTAGCGTTCCCAAGACACTGGCTGCATTGCGACGTTGAATAGCAATGCTAATACGCTGGTCCAGCTGGTAATATAGGAGCCAGCTCTTAGGGCATGTTTCTACCAGATGCCGTGAAATAATTTTGAAAACGCGATGGGTGCCTGTTTCCCACGGGTACAGGGTCTCGACTCGAATGTAATTAACGTTAATTATTTAACACAAAAAGACGTAGGGCTCAGTATTGGAAAGTCGGTGTTGTCAAACGCTCAGCTACAGTGATCATTACCGTGTGCGAAATGAGTCAACAGTTTTTAATCGTCGTCATAGTATCGTTTTTAAATTTTGTATCAGACGAAATCATATACATATTTCAGTCTAACTCTTATTCGCCAAATGTCTGTAAAGTGCGATTAAGAATTTCTGTCAAATGCCATTTTATGTATTTAAATGCAATGTCCTCGTTACAGTCAAAGTCGAAACTCTTTTATTCAATACCATCACAAGGCTTTGTACTCTTTGTATCGTCTTATTATGAATGGTAGGTAAATATATGTGCTCCTTCTTCTTCTTCTTCTTATCACAGTAACAGTAGTTAATTCACAGTAACAGTAGTTAATTCACAGTAACAGTAGTTAATTCACAGTGACAGTAGTTAATTCGTACCAGTGTTGTGAATGGATTAAAGTGCGCCTCAGAGGCTCCTTTTGTGCACTTTGCACAAGTCTTTAAACTTTTTACGTTCTACGACCTACTGGTGTCTTCACGATGTTTTCCACCGCAGTTTAGAGATTTAGGTGCTCATTATTGTTTATGCTCATTGACCGAGCGAGCGCGTGTCTCCGTTTCAGCTTAGGCAAAAATGCTTTCTTATATCTGTCCGAACGGCGTCTGTCCAGATGTTCTCCTCCACAGGTCGCATTTCTCAACCGATTCTCGAGAAATTTTGTGAGCAGGTTCTATAACTATATAGATTTTTTTTAATATTTAAATATTT
Organism: Lampropteryx suffumata; assembly: GCA_948098915.1. Lineage (NCBI taxonomy): Eukaryota > Metazoa > Arthropoda > Insecta > Lepidoptera > Geometridae > Lampropteryx > Lampropteryx suffumata. Next base: position 17,859,154 of record OX402547.1, read on the forward strand.
AGTAAAATTCCTGACGAAATAAAGGACTTGCCATTAAGGCTTTTGACAAAAAAAATTGAGACTTTTTGACAGAATTTTTTACACTGTATCGAATATCTGGGAAACTAATGAATATAATTGATTAATGCTAAAATAGAATACTATATAGTTTAATTTAATGTTTTTGAAAACATACCAAAATTTGCATGCCAATGTTCGGTGAAATATGTGAAATTACTGAATGACTCAATCTGTTACTACCATATTTCTTGCAAATAAATAATTTCTATTTCTATGTACTCATAACAACATTTTACATTAATTTTCAGTTTTTCTACAAGGCGTATCTATCGTCAAAACCGGGCAAGAAGGCCAAAGTGGAGCCCCCTCAGAGTTTGCTGCCAGAGAAGAAGGCCTACGCCAACGGCTACCCTCGGCAAAGAAACGGCGTGGTCGCCCACTAGTCGCTATGTGATACTTTAGTGTACAGAATGGCTGTTATTGTATATAACTCGCAGTTACCTTTGCCGGGTAAGAACCAGCAGAACGAATCTCGTATTCTAGGCACTAGAGGATACTCGGAGTCATATGTTGATGAAGTTTGCGTCAAATAAGTTCCACGTACGCTCATTTCAGTTCTCTGCATTATAGAATACTAGACTCGGGCTGCTGATTGATTGTCAATTGAATGTACAGTTCATAGGTCATTTTGTGAGTTCATGGATATTCAAATAGTTGTCCTAAAAAGAGCCAGACTCCCAAAGATCCTTTTACCTATCTTTATTTCGTTAGCAATCATCTGCGGTCATTGCGGTCATTTACATTACATTCTTATATACTGTAACGAATATTGGGGACTTCAATAATGTTTTAAATCTGATTCCACTGACTTAAAATACCAGATATTGATAGAAAATAGCGGTTGCGGCAAATAATGTCTGGGATATACATCTTAGTGAGAAAAACTCCTCGCAAAAGTACACGGTTACCGATTAAATTGACAGACTTATCCAGATGACTGGGTATTTTTTATCCGGCAAAGGATCTTTACAACTGCAGACAAAGCATCGTCGCCCACTTGTTACATTCCACGCTAGAAATGGCACGGGGCAGGCCCACGACTTTAATTTGCTTAAACGAATGCGGCGACGGCGCTGTCCTGCTAACACCTTTTATCGACTATCGATAAAAGGAATTCATCGACTATCGATTTTAATATCGATGGCTTAGAATTCCTTTGTATCGAATCCGACAGGCTGTTAGTGTCACATGCTTTTATATGGGTTAAATCGAATTTGAGACTTTGTATTTGATTCTTTTGTTGTAACATAGACATAGACTATATTTCCAATAAGTTGAACCGACTTACGATCATCAATGTTAGAAATAATAGTTCAAATATTGCATTTTTAACGTAACACTATCGAGTAATCATGGCATATACAAATGTTTGTTTACATTGTAGGAACCAACTCTAATGCCAAAATTATACATAATCCATGCAATTTTACATAATGTAATGTAATTAAGTTTTTTGGGTTCAAAGTTGAGTGTGTTTATTTAGGCAGTCAGTTAATTAAGAAATTACTTATGTGTACATTATTTGTACAGATTGTGCAATTTGATGCCACTGATTTGAATACCAACCTGTATAAAAGCAAAGCGAATAATGTTGTTAACTTATTTATTTCATAGATGAGTGTTTTTTTATAATTTATTTGTAAAGAGGGTAGTTTTAACAGATGAATAATTATGTTGCTTGTACAGCTCCGTACTTTGTCCTGCTTGTGAGACAAGCGCACAAAGTGTCATTCCTGTAGAGGAGTACTTAAGCAATAATTTTCACAATGCAAATGGTTTTCAGAGACCTCATTACAGAAATATCGATAAATGATGACATCACTAGTATTAACTACCGACAATATTATTTAAAGCCGATGTAAAATTAAGATAGGTTATAAGTACAACGACGGAGTTATCGATAGTTTGGCGCATCACTAGCTCGTTGAAGACTTTGATTCGAACTAATTGTAATAATAAATTGAATGGTTCACGGATTGTATCGTAGACAATGGACTGGCTTTGGAATTTACGCATACAAATTGGAGCATAATCATTTCTTGCTACACATGAAGTACAAGCGTACTTTATGTGTAGCATTGTTATTATAACATGAATACCAAGAAGGTTAGTATATAAATCATGTGACAATGTTCGAGCACACTAGAACATGTAGGTTTATCACCTTTTTGAGTATTTGTGAACATATTTTTCTATAAAAAATTGAATTAACAAAATATACCCTGTAGTAAGCCTGAGTGAGTTTAGTCTCTAAGTATTTTAAATCTCCTCTGAAAACCAGATGTACAAAGCCTTTGGCTGCCGTTTGAGCAAATATTAACGAATGAACGAATTCATAGTTTTATTTAAGGTTACGGTGTTTATGTAATTATCTAACTTCACCTCGCTTTAATGTGTTTTGTCCATTCCAAAAGTGGTAGAGCAATTTGGGGCTAGATGGTGCGGTGTGCATTGTCCACCAATATTATATTTTTATAGTCCATTATGTCTTTAATGAATTTATTAAAATCTAAAATTGTTAAATCGTTTGTGGATTTATTTAGGATCTAAATTGATCTATACTCTACGCTGAAAAGAACGATTTCCAAATTTTTGCCACTTGTACAAACTATGTATTTCTCTAATGATATAAGAGCTGACTCTGTCACTTTTGGACAAGTTCACCAACACATCAAGGGGCCGTTTAACGGCGGTTTAGCCTAACCAATATATTTGGCCAAGTCTACATACTTAGGTACCTACTTATTTAAAAATTATCCATGTGATTGTATCTGTCTAATCTATAGGTGAGAATAATTACTCGTTTTTGTTTCGGTGAACGTGACCTTATTAGTAAGGTGAAAATGCCGTTTAAATACGAGTTAAAAGTAACTGTGTTGTGGTAAATCCAGAACATTAGGTGAAACTAGTTGGCAATGACGCAAACCCGGCGAGTGTGAGCATAGACTTAATAATTAGGGTAAGAGACCATTGGACGCATACAAATTATGATTAAGCAACTTCTTTGTCCAATAACTGTCGTCGGCGATACGATTGTCGTTGTAAAATAAGTTCGGCGACTTGGCAATTACCTGAGCAACAACTTAGACAATAAAAGGATTGTTTATTTAATACATATGAAACAATTGAGCTATCCAAGGCCCGTTTAAAACGATCTTTAGTAACTTAATTGATTCATATCACTACCCGACTCATTTCCAAGACAGTGGCGGCATTGCAACGTAGAGCCAGAAAGCCAGCTCTTTGATCACGCGATATTTCCATCTGGTTAAATAACCATTGTTTTCTTTATATCTCACTATGAACTATTAACATTTCGTATTATAAAAATCAGAAAGATACGTGATACGTTCTTGACTGGCCGCCGAACGTATTTTAGACGCAGTGTATGTCAACGTCAGGCTCTTTGTGATTCATAAATACTAGACTGCCTAAGGCTTGGCTAAGCGTACTAACTTTCTTCTATAGACTATTCAGGTGTTAATAAATTATACATACTTATACTTGCATAGTAAATTAAAATACTGCGGGCTAGAGGGGACGTGAAATCTTATGAATTTTCGGTGCCTGGAAGTACAGTTAAAAAATTGTGGTGCTAACTTAATGTATCAATATCAGACTGCGAAATATAGTAATATTGTAAATGACGCAATATTTGTTTATGCAATTTTATTTGTATCACCTCTAGCGCACAGTATTTGAAACTATGAAGCCAGGGCTGTAATACGGAACACTACTTAATCTCAGATTGAAAACTTATGGTATATATTTTCAGAAGTCAAAAAATATATTTTTAGTTCTCGATCTGAGTTGGTTTTGTTCTGTCATTGCCTTAGTGTGGTATAGGTTAGCTACAGTCAATTTGAATAGTACCTTTCTATTAGTAAAAGTCGCAAGTTTTAGATCATAGCATAGCCTGTTAAAGATTTGGATCACAAGCATGCGAATTATAGGTCTCGGGCAAAACAGTTTTGTAAAGAGTAAGATTGAGATTAAACGCTGTGTTATTGAGATTTAGGATTCCGGCTGCTTGTGGTCCAGACGTACTGTTGTCCATTTGCTGTAATGTGACCTAGGTCGTTAATGTAAATAATAATTTTACCATTACGTTTGAGGGAAGTTAGATGTAACCACGGGTTAAGGTCTTTATGTAGCTACTAACGCAAAACAATGCACCGTGTTAGCCGTAAAGTACATTGTGATCCATTTTTTGATAGTATTTTTTTAATTTTGCAATTTTTCATATTCTTTTCTTTGAATTTTTCATGTCGTTTTTGTTGGTTAATTTAGCTGAGGAAAATACATGACTGAGTAACATATAGTTAGCTAAAGTAATAACGAGTCAGTTGTACCATTTGTACGAACCTTAGTTCCATTTTTACTACTTAATTTTTAGCTTTGAAGCGTTTTGTTATTTATACTTAATATTTGATAGATTTCTATCATTTTTTGTAAATAAATAACATGTTTTAGGTGTCCTTGTGTTTAAGGATCATTTCCAAGAAATGAGTTGTTGCAAATACACCCAGAATGAATCAGATGGCTTTCATCGGCATTTACTATTTATTTTTGTTAATTTATAATCATGGAGCCTCTTCCACCAAATTTTGCAGCGTTGTTGTATTAATAGGTAATATAGCGGGTGGCTTAGCGGAAGTTAGATGGTAAATAATATAGGTACCTAGTGTCATTTCTGTGAAATCGTGCTACCCGCAAACGGTGGTGGGGGTTTGAAATATCTCGCATTTACAAATTGTTGAAGTTTTCTCTTGTAGAGCGTTAGACATAAGATTGTGGTAAAAAAGAGCAGCAGATGCGATACTATTTACTTATTAAGTGGTTACCTACACCGTTTCGTTTAGATGCCTAAATTAATGCCCAAATTGAATAATCTCTGTATCCTTTTCTGTGACAGGGTTTTTAAATTGGGTTTTATTTGAACCATCTTGCGTTACGAAAGGGCTAGTGACTAGCTTTCGGCTTAAGTGTTGCCATTGATTATCAATGGAGTTTGCCTATAATAATGTAGATATAATAGTATTTTTTTCGTATTGAGAAGTAGGTAATAGACTATTGGTTTAGGGCCTGTTGATTGTGTCGTATCTGTTCTCGTTTATTCATTAATCTTATGTAGTTGCGGTCACAGTTCCATGTTCAATAGAATACTAAAAGAATACCTATATTTTTGTGAGCAATGTTTTGTGGTTAGCAACTCTATATACATAAATCAACAAGGTATTCAAGTTACATTGTAATCTACGACCTTTAAAAGTGAAGATATTCTTGCAATCATTACTTTGTATTTTCTGGGCAAATAAAGCGATAATTGTAATCATTATGTTGGTTTTATTTAATTCATACTACGTGAACTATATACCTAGGTAATTAGGGTTAACAGTATGGCGATTATTGAACTTTTGACACAACCAATGTCTATCAGTTTTGATTAGCATTTTTTTGATTTTGATGGCTGTGTTTGGGAAGTGATAGTGGAGTGAGCTAAGTGGTACTTTTTTGTCTTAATTTTCTTGTTTTTTTTTTAACTTTATCGAACCCAATTCGATTTTGTATTTTATTGCATTTATCCTAGGTTACTAACTTTTGTGTTTGTGTTGTTATGTGCTCCGATTTTGAGGGCCTAACCTCAAAATGGAGCACTTTCTCTGCGTCCCTCCGGATCCCCCCGACCCGGGTCCGGGACCCTTCATTTACGAGCGTAACAAGAAACAAAAAAAGACCGGCAGAAGAATCCAATCAGGCTTCCGCCCCCAAAAAAAATATTACGTTTCCAGACCTAGCATCTGCGTCAATTCAATCTGTTTACGTTGACCCATCTATGGTAGTAGGTGGAGTTCAAACATATACTGACATAGACAAAGGTCCATATCTGGTCCATGTTTCTCGTGCTGAACCAGACCCATCCGCAGGAACAACAATTCGTCCGATAAGATTTGGGCAATTTCTCAAAACTCACAAATATGAAAACATGTGCAGGTGGAATCAAACAGGTAGGAAGAAATAAAATATCTGTACAATTCTTCTCTGCTAATGATGCAAACAACTTTATAATCAGCGATGTTCTCTCCATGTGCAAATACACAGCGTCGATCCCTACATACAACGTTACACGTATGGGTTAAGTCCGCCATGTTCCAACAGATATGTCAATGGATGAGTTTGTGAGTTCATTAGTTCTCCCTACTGGTTGTGGCAAAGTCCTCAAAGCGCGCCGACTGAACAGAAAAAATACAACCAAAGGAAACGCAGTGTGGGTTCCAACCCAAACTGTTGTAATTACATTCCATGGTCAAGTTCTTCCCTCTAAAATCTTCTCCTACTACACCTCTCTCCCAGTGGAACTTTACCAATTCCCCACCATCCAGTGTTTTACCTGCTGTAGGTATGGACACACCAAAACCCAATGCAGGTCTAAGCCTAGATGCTTCCGCTGCGCTCGGGAGCATTCCGGAGACAGTTGTGTAGTACCTGTGGCAGAATCTGTCTGTCTGCACTGTTCTGGACTGCATTTAGCGACTAGCAGAAACTGTCCCGAACAGGACAGACATAGATCTATTAAGTTTATCATGGCTGTGAATAGTATATCATATGAAGAAGCCACTGCCCAATTTCCCAAGTCATCCCCATCATATGCCGAAATTTCACAAGAAATGTTTTCTCCCCTTAATCCTAATCCATCTCCTTATAGCTATACGCCCTCAGGCACATCACAATCTACAAGATCATATGTCAAAACAGTGTATGCTTCTCCTCGCCCAAAAGCTTCTCTTGCCAAGACCTATGATAAAATAATACACCGACAGATAGTCAATGACCCCTCTCCATCCCTACCTAATGGCAGTGCTCTATTAGGTAACAACTCTTCCTCGTCACAAAATAATAACAATAATATGTTAGAAACCCTCATCACATTAATAATAAATATCATCCTAATGAACCCCAAATATCGTCCAACGTGGCCTCAAAACATACACAATTAGCTTCGCTTTCTGGTCATTATGGATCCAGTGGTCATTCTGCAGTGGAACTGCCAGAGCCTCAGGGCAAAAAAACATGAACTACTCCATTTGATATCTAAATTCCGCCCATCAGTCCTCGCCCTGTCGGAGACGTGGTTGAGGCCGGGATCCCATATTCGGATCTCAGGCTACTTCTGTCTCCGGGAGGACAGGACTGACGGGCATGCTGGAAGCGCCTTATTAATAAGGCGCACACTTCCTTTTTCCCAAATTTCCCTCCCTTCCCTTCCCCCTGATATCAACGCTGTTGGTATCAGATCCATGGATATCTCTTTTGTTTCTGTTTACATTCCTAATCCTAATTCTACCCTAATTTCTGATTTACTTCTTTTATTTTCTTCTATTCCTCCTGCTCTATTACGTATTTAATGACTTAATGCCCATCACATTATGTGGGGTCACCATAGATCTGATTTATTTGGACTGTCCCTCTTGGAAATTATTGATGAAACGAATTTATGCTTGTTAAACGACGGTTCCCCCACCCGCAGAGCTTACCCTTCACAAAATCCTAAAAGTGCTGTAGATCTATCTCTATGTTCCCAATATCCCTCTTATTTCCACTACTTACATGGCAGATTCTTCCCCTTTCATATGGCAGTGACCACTTTCCAATTCTTGTTTCTATAGCAAATAGTAATGTCCCTTTCTGCAATCCTAACCCGTCTATGAAGTACAGACTTTCAGGAGCAGATTGGGAAGCATATTCTACTTCCCTTGATATAAGGCTAGAACATTTTTCCGTGGGCTCCTCCCCTCTAGGCTCTTATGACTCCTTCATAGAAAATATAATTTCCTGCGCTAATACCTACATTCCACTCAAAAAAAAAATCCAAACATTTTAAAATATCCACACCATGGTGGGATTCTGAATGCTCATTGGCTGTGGCAAAACGAAAGGAAACTGAAAAATTATATATTACTGAGATGTCTGAGAGAAATTTTATAAAATATAAAGAAGCATAAGCTATGTTTAGAAAACTAGTTTCAAAAAAAAAGAGGCTTGGATGGATGGGCTTCTGCGAAAACCTTTCCCCAAAGACGCCTTCGTCTCTCGTATGGAAACAAATAAGACGATTTCGAGGTTCGTATAATCCCATTAACACTTCTTCCAATGATCCGTTTTCGTGGATAGAAGCATTTGCTGATAAACTTGCTCCTCCCTCAGTACCCTCTACAGACTTAATTCCCACGGCTCCTGTATTTCTTCCTAGTCAAAACCCCTTTGACCAACCCTTTTTCATTATTGAACTAGCTCTTGCACTCGACGGACTAACTGACTCTTCTCCCTGTATAGACGATATCCCTTATTCATTTATTACTAAATCTTCTAATAAAACTAAACATGCATACCTAAATCTTGTTAACTCTTTTTTCGAAAGTGGCATCATCCCCGATCAATGGAAATCCCAGATAATTATCCCTATCCTGAAACCTGGCAAAGATCCATCTAATCCCGACAGCCGTCGTCCTATTGCTCTGTCCTCCACCTTAGCCAAGATTATGGAACACCTAATTAAACATCGCCTCGAATGGTTTGTGGAAAATAAATCTATCCTAGCTAAATCGCAATATAGGTTTAGAAAAGGGATGTCCACTGTTGATAGCCTAAGCCTTTTGGTGTCCGACATTTATACTGCATTTAAAGAAAAAAATATAGTGGTAGGGGTCTTTCTCGATATCACGTCCGCATACGATAACGTGATGCTTCCGGTGCTCAGAAGTAAACTTATTCAGCTGAACATTCCAGAGAAGCTTACTCGTTTCATATGCAACTTTTGATTGAAAGATCAGTAGTAATAAAATCTTCAAATGGACTCTTACCTGCTAAAACCGTTTGGAAAGGGTTACCTCAAGGATCTGTCTTAAGCCCTTTACTCTACAGTCTATACACGTACGATCTAGAAAGTTCTGTGGACTCGTTCTGCGAAATTTTACAACACGCCGACGATCTGGCTCTTTACGTGAAAGCTCAGTCCATAGGAACCGCGAAAGACAAAATCGACTCTGCCCTGCGGTACCTTGAGGATTGGTTGCAAAACCATGGCCTGTCAATATCTCCTCACAAAAGCTCCACCGTAATTTTTACCCGAAAAAGATTCGTACCTCAAATAGAATTGTTTGTGAACCAAGATGTCATTCCACAGATAAATAGCACCAAATTCCTCGGTATAACTTTAGATACTAGAATGACAGGCATTCCCCATCTCACTCATATTTCGGCAAAGTGTGAAAAAAATATTAACATTATCCGGTCTCTTTTAGGTGTTTGGTGGGGTTCACATCCCTATACCCAAAAGCTTTTATACAACGCCATAATTCGTAGCCATTTTGATTATGGTGCCTTCCTGCTCAACCTTTTTAATAAGTCTGGCTTAGAAAAAAAAAAAAATCCAATCAAAATGCTTACGTATCATTCTAGCAGCCATGAAATCTTCACCACAAATAGTTCACGAAGCGTCATGAAACAGACACTGGCATAATTGTGACAAAAAGTCACAGAAGCCATAACCCAAGAATTGAATTGAATTGAATAATTTCAATCATTAATAAGATTGTAATTAGAACCTGTTTTGACAAGATGGATTAATATAACGTACGTTCGGTTTTTATCTCAGACCAAGTAAATATTTAGACAAGAGGGCCGTGAATAACCTAAGTGAAGCCTCAAAACCATGTTCCTCTGTGTAAATACACGCACCTACGTATGTACATACATTCAACCAAACTGAATTCCTCTTATTATTAACAAAAAACTTGTACTACTAAGTATTTTCTCATGTCGTGACATGTAATGTGTCACAGAATTTATTAATTGTGGTTGCGCGCGGTGCTCCGTCTAAATATTTATTTGGTCTAAGGTTTCTATTCATATGACAGCATATATGACGATCCACATCAACCATCCGTAATACCAATTCATCAATAGTAACTGGAAGCAATTGGTATCAACAAAGTTCTGAGAGTAGAGTGTTATCTGTACTGCAAGTATTTGTGTATGTAATGTTTATTTTTTTTATGTAGTATATTTTGTGTATGTAGTGTTATGTATGTACCTATTTAAAAAAGTGTAAGTAGTATACTCATAACACAAAATCTGCTTACTTTGGGGCCAGATGATGCTATTTGAAATGTCAGTCATTATTTTTTTATTTATTATTAGTAAGGTACTTCAGCTTCAGGGCTGAACTAAGCATTCTACTGCTTGCCTGCTGTAGTTATTCACGCGTTATGTGAAGTGGCGTTGGTAAATATGTATACGTTAACATCCTAGTACGTAGTATAAATAAAATAAGGCAGGAACCATTGGAACAGACCTTCACTTTAGTTCAGTTAGCCCACTCCCCATGAGAGAAAAAGTTTTTAATCGAAAATGAAAAAGGTTAAGACAACTAACTAAAAATCAAATGTCAACGTCAGTTTCAGATAGCACCGCTCCGCTGCCACTTGTGAAATGTGAATAAATTGAATTGTTTTGTTTACAAAGATTTTGTGCTTCTTGGGTGCGTGCGTCTTCTATCCAGACTTATTTCTCAACAATGGAGCTAATTGATAATGACATCAGACCGTGGTCCGTTGAGGATGTGAAAGAACAGTTCGGAGACAGTCTGACTCTTCTGCCGTCGAACGACAACATCAAAGAATTGCAGTCAATACTCAGAGACAGGTTAGTAAGGTTACACCTTGTGGCATTTTTGTTATTGCTTGTAAACGTTGTATACGTTTACAAAAGATATGATAATAATTACGTACACGTTATACAAAGACCATGCTAGCTCGCTCTTTTTAAATCCTCTTTGGTACGCGCCTACTTATGTACTTTACTACATAGATAATCTCAGATTTCTAAAAGAACAGGTAGGAACTTCTAACTGGCAGTTTAATTCTAAAACTAAATACTTTCAGAAACACAACACGAAATGACTTTAAATTCTACGCCGATCGTCTGATCCGTCTCGTAATAGAAGAGAGTCTCAACAAGCTACCATTCACTGACTGTGAGGTCATCACCCCCACAGGGGCGCTGTACAAAGGGCTTAAGTATGGGGCGGGCAACTGCGGAGTATCAATTGTTAGATCAGGAGAAGCTATGGAACAGGTACTTGTAAGCAACCAATCAGCAACAGCTATTGTGTCTTTATTTATTCTTTAGATGAATTGGAATAGTGTTGGTTTATGGTGTTGGCTTTATGGACAAATACGTGAGTAAAACCCATGTCTATCAAAATGTGAAGGACAACTCACAAAAGTCACTGAATTGCTAATGAATGAATGGCACATACTATAGGAGACCTGTACACAGCAGTGGGTGAAGTCTGTCTATGATAATGATGATACGAATTATATATTATTTCATTTTACTAAATTGTGATAAGTTTCTTTATTTTCCAGGGACTTCGAGATTGCTGCCGGTCCATCCGCATTGGCAAGATCCTGGTGGAGAGTGACACAGACACACACGAGGCTCATGTGGTCTATGCCAAGTTCCCAGAAGACATAGCCAGAAGACAAGTCCTGCTGATGTACCCAATCATGTCTACTGGAAATACTGTGAAACAGGTGGGTTTATCTGTGATGATCAAAGTCAAAGTCAAAACATTTTTTATTCAATAAAAACACAAGATGTACTTCGTATCATCTTTTTTTTTCATCTCAAAACGGTAATTTCATCCTTCTGACATATTAATCAGTCTTTATACCACTATTTCTATTATCGTGTGATCTCTATTTGCCCGATTTCTAAAGAGAGAATGTGGGTTTTTTTTATCTATTTATTATGTTTTGATTGTCATACCCTTTGTCATTTCATTTCAGTCATTCAATAAAGTTCAAATTAGTTAAAATCTTAAATCACAGTTCTAAAATAACTTAAAATTATTTTTTGTTTTATTCCTATAATTTTTATTCCAATTAATTGCATTATAGAAAGGTGTTGATAAAAACTGCGGAAAATAACTGCAGTTTTAATCAACACTTCCTTACATGATGACTAAATTGAGCTAATACACGTCAGTTATACGATAATTTAGGAAGTGTCACTAAAAAATGTTATTCTAATTCAGACTTTAACAAGACAAAATAAGATCATTTTTGTTTTAGGAAATTTTAGTTACTTACTCTAGCGAAACAACAGAATTGAGGCCATTGTCTTTCTGTGTGCTGAGATTGCTTGAGATTGTTTTATCTGGTTTTTAATTACAATTGTTTAAAGGAGTACAACAAAGGATACAATCATCTTACATGCTGTAAGAAGTTTACACAATTTCTGTTTTATTACGTTTGTGAATTTGCCAATTGACAAATCTAACACCTTGCTTGGGGCCTTGTTATAGAAGTGAACACTTTGCCCTATAAAAGATTGATTAGTTTTAGTGAGCCTTGATGTTGGATTAGCGGTTTTATCTTTATTTCTAGTATTAATACTATGATTATCCTTATATTTTTAAACAAATCATCATTTTTGTGTTATATACTTAAAATTTTCGTATATATCTGTCTGACATATACGACACTGACGAAATAATACAGAAAAAATGTTTAAATTTAGGTTTAGGACATGTCCTCTCACTCGCACTATATTAATAGCAATATTGTGGGACTGTGAGGATATTAAAGTCAAAGTCAAAAGATATTTTATTCAATACAATCACAAGGATCACTTTGAAACGTCTTACATATTACATATTATTCTTATCTTATTATACATAATTTTTATCTACGTCCACGGGACCAAAGCCGCGGACAAAAGCTAGTAATTTATAAATTTACTTAATTACAGGCGGTGAATGTTCTAACCCAGCATGGAGTGAAAGAAGAACGGATAATCCTGTCGAACCTGTTCTGCACACCAGCAGCCGTTCAAGCAGTTGTCGACTATGTGCCCAAGATGAAGATCCTCACCGCAGAGCTACATCCAGTTGCCCCTAACCACTTCGGACAAAAGTACTTTGGCACAGACTGATAAATTGTATTTCACTATCAAAACTTGAGTTGTACAATACAATTTGAGAACCACGGGGTTTTTAATAACTTTTCTTAATGCGAGGAGGAACATGAACCGCGGATCAAACTCACCAACAAAGTTTCTCTATTGAAACTGTGTTGGTGCCCTAATCGATAAAATAATTCTTGAGAAATACCCGTGCTTTTCAAAATGTATACCTAGATGGTATTTACCTGGATTTTGTACTCTACTGATGGTGAGAGTACGATAGACTAGTCCTACAGCTGTGTGTAAAATATGACATATGAAATATGAATATGAATAAATTGTAAACACTCAGACCAAATACATATAGAGACCAAGTGCCAAGTGATTTTTTTAGAATCAACCAATACAATATCTTACTTAGGTACATATATAAAAATTTACCCAAATATAGAGAAACATTTGACAAACTATGCCAACCCTTCGGCATTCACACATACATAAAATGGTGGCTTTACTTTGGTTGATTGATTTGGCGCTCCGTCTTTATATTTATTTAGTTTGAGTGTACACTTTGATATTTATATTTACTTAGCTTACAATATTGCTCAACCAATGTCAGTGCTCACCATCGATACAGGTAGCGCTTAAAGCTTGGCACAACTTTGATAGGTAGTTTTTGTCTTGACCTTTTCTTAAACAAGACCAAAACCGCCATCTATGTTTCGTGTCTGTAGTAAAACAGCATGGCGATTTTGGAACTTTTGATATAATTAATGTCTATCAGTTATTAGCAATCGGCATAATTTCAATCAATAATTTGATTGTAACTGAAACACTTTTTGACAAGATGGATTATTACGTACCTTCGGTTTATAACTCAGATCAAATAAATACGGAGGATCAAAGACGGATTGCAGCGAATCACCAAAGCGAAAACCTCAAAACCATGCTCTTCTATGTGTTCTTTGTGTCACGGAATCACCACAAAACATGAGGAAAGTATTTTTTTTCGACGATGTTTACTGGACGACAACATGATATGAACATGATATGACACTACAGAATGCTATACTTATTAATACAGGTATGTATGCATGTACTAAGCAAGAAGCATGAGTTAGGTGTATGTGTCTGGGTGTGTGCGAGTATTTACACAGAGGAGCACGGTTTTTGTGGTTTCACTTTGGTTGAACGTTGCGCTCCGTCCTTATAGATTATTATTTCGTCTGAGGTTTCTATTCATATGACAGAATATCTGACAATCAACCTTCCGTAATCTTCCGTAATACCAATTCATCAATAGTGAAAGCTGTTAGTATAAATTTTTTGATCAGTATCAGAATTCCATAATCGCCCCACAGGTCTACTGGCAACTTGTAGGTATGAAGTATTTGTAGATACATTAAGTGCGCGATGGATAGGTACTTGACATTTTTATGTTGTTATATTATTTGACTACTAAGCTAAGTAGCATAAAAGTAGGTGCGGCCCACCTGTTGGTTACTTGTTATAGTAGCCTATAGACGTCTGTATTACCACGGGTTATTCCCACTATCAACCATTGGAAGTCTCATTCGTAAATTGTATATGCTTCCCACCACACGGAAACCATTTTGGTGTAAAGATCTATGTATGCGACTGGTATTTATTTAGATTCGTTTTGGTTTGTGCTATTTTTTGTGTGCCTAAGGTGGCTTTAACGAATTAACGACCTTTTTAAGCTACGTGCTGTTTTTAATATAGTTAACATTAAGGAAAATCTATTTATTTATACTTTCAATGGAATGAAAATTGTGATAACATTAAAAAAATCGAAGAAAATAAAGAATTAGTGACATAAAATTGCTCATGGGTTTTATTTTCTGCAGCACAAACTCGTAAGTGGTTGAAGCTAAAATGCATGGTATTTCATCTAGGATAGAGTGAGAAAACAATAGTGATGAGCGGTAAGGAGATTTTCCAAGGAGGAGTTTGATTATGATTTCTAATCATAATAAGATTATACTGATTACATAAAACGACCGCGTAAAAATCATTAACAGACTTCGCTCAAGGGTTTTCATAGATAAACTACTGAATGTATCTATTCTTAATAAAGTTATTTGAGAACATAAATAAAACATGTTCGTTTTCATTTGTAATCAGTTCAGAGTAGTCCTGCGTATGCGTTATTTATAGGTAAACGCCCAAAGTTGAGCTAAAATAGTTCTCCAGAATACCTCTTCCCTAACCTTAGCAATCGCAGAGAATTTACAGCACGAGACTAAATTCAGTCCAGTACAATAATAGCTTCAGGGTGCTGTTGAGGCTGCCATACTTCTGTAGCGCATCTGAGATGTTCGCGAACGCACGCGTCGATGACTTTTATGCGATCCGCAAGAGAACGTCGTCCCTGATGCGTCACGTGAGGGACAGCACCAACAGATACCTGCAACTTATAGCAGGAAGGCTGGATACTGACTGCATCTTCATGAAGCACAGTACAGAGGTGCACCATTCACACCGGTGATGTAATGATGTGGTGCATGCAGTCGTTATTTTAATTTCTTTGTTTTATTTATGTTCTGTATGTTTTAAATTATTATTATGATAAATATGGCTCTAATTTGTACATATACTTATGAAGGCTGAAATAAATTAAATTGAATTGAAATTGTTGGTGTATGTAACTAACTCTAAGCAATTTAGTTCTGGAATAACATTCCCTCGACTCGGCTTTTGAAATCTAAATTTACTTTTAAGAACTAATTAAATACCTATTTGAAGCAAAAACTTTGTACCTTTTACTTGTATGTACTTACTTACTTACTTACTTACTTACTTGTACCTGTAAAAGTATGAAATTTCGCAGACTTATAGTTTATATAGAGGAGTGCGAAATAATATATATTTTTTTAAATTATGCATAAAATATTACTTTTAAATTTAAATTTCGACCAATAGGCGACCACTAGTTTTAATTGATCGGCAAAAACCCGGGTTGCTTGGTGCGGATGCCTCTTTTACATGTTTGCATTCATTTATTTATTCTATTTATATCTTTGTTACATCTTTAGTTTTTTTGTATTATTCTGGCCACATATTTTGAATAGAACTTATTTTTAACCTCTCAATTATTTATATATTTTTCTTTATATTTATATTCTCATAGGGTCTCGTGACAGCTATGGTATCGGAAGAATAACTGAGTCTAGTCTACTGCGAAAACTACGAAAGTAGCGAAAGTAGCCGTCAGCTGAGTCGGGACCAATTTGCTGCTGCAGCATACATATATACATACCTAAGCATAATTGTATGTTAAGGAACATATGCCTCGTTCTTTTCTTGTATTTTGTGTGTTGTGTTTTAAGAAATAAATGTCTGTCTATAATTACATTTTAAAAACTAAAAAGAAAACCGACTTATAAATTATACCGACCGATATAATTAGAGACCATAAAATTATTTTATTTTAAAATGTTTAGTGGAAAGAACATGTATTTTGTTTATATATTATAAGGGTAGACCAACTAAACGCACTGCTCTCCACTGCACGTAACGAAAATATCATCGATGTAGGGGAGACCGGGGTTCGAAGTTCCGATTTTCAAATAACACGTAAAAAGAAGATCAAAAAAAGGACTGGAATTCAATATTTAGGAGTATATAAATGGAGAATTCATTCTTGTTTTAAGTTCTGTAGTCGTTTTTATTAAATTATGAATGTCTTTGGAATAACGATATTTTTTTTGAGAAAAGTTGACAAGGAACAACCGACCCTGTCAAGGGGCTGGTTGTTGCTGCTAATTGCTGGCGGAACAACTTACCTGAACGATGGAATCGTTCAGGTAAGTTGTTCCGCCAGCAATTTCATTCATTTATGATCCAGTTGTAGTATATGGATCAAACTCAAAAGTACTTGAATCAAATTGTTAATTAGAAATTTATTAAAAATAAGTATTTAAACTTACTATCTTAGACAAATAATCATCAAAATTATAACCTTCCTATCATGAATCAACTTTTATAAACATCAAAACATTTTGATAATTATAAACGATTCCATCGTTCAGGTAAGTTGTTCCGCCAGCAATTTCATTCATTTATGATCCAGTTGTAGTATATGGATCAAACTCAAAAGTACTTGAATCAAATTGTTAATTAGAAATTTATTAAAAATAAGTATTTAAACTTACTATCTTAGACAAATAATCATCAAAATTATAACCTTCCTATCATGAATCAACTTTTATAAACATCAAAACATTTTGATAATTATAACATTCTTCTTCTTATCGTGTCACTAGTTATTTCTAACCAGTGCGGTGAAAGGATTAAAGTGCGCCTTAGAGGCTCCTTTCGTGCACTTAGGTAAGCCTTAATGTCCTCGACCTTGCCGATAGGACCCGCAGGAAAGACGAATCAGTAGGTACAACATTGAGATCAATCAACTAGCATTAGAAATTATGAATTAGAATTAGAAATTATGCTACTATTTTCTTTGGTTTTGATACAGTGGTGAATCCTGTTTCGTCTAAGTTCTATATTCTTGATGGTAACAGGCTATGTTTCAGTATAACAGGAGATGTTTTATAAACAATTCTCCAACATTGTGGTGGTTAAAAGAAGACGCGCGGTATGCACTGGTCGGCTCAGGAGTTCTTATGGGTAAAGACTGGTTTCTTTTTAGGAACCCCGTTAACCAATCAGCTCCAGCTTCTTCATTTTTATACCATGAAGCTGGAATGTTAGGCATTTCAAATTTAAAAACTAACTGGTATGCCAACTTCCTCACTCCTTCGGGTAGGAGACCAAAATAAATCGACGAACATTTCAATAAATATTCAGCCAATGCCATCTCATGGTCTGGGTTGAAGGCCTGTTTTGAATAATAACCCACAGTCCAGCCTTATACCAGCTTTATACCAGCCTTTAACTTTTTAACATAACGAAATAACGTCATATGACATATTTCAAGTTCCCGAGCTACGGTTTTGAGTGTCCAACCGTCTTTGATTACAGCATTAGCTGCCCGTCGCAATAGTTGATCTGAAGTCTTGCCTCGTTCCGTTTTTTTTTGTAGTTTAACATTAATTCGCTACAATATCACGGGGTTCAAAGTTCCGCGGAACAACTAGCCTCCGATCAGCGGAACTTAGAGCCCCGAATTTTATTTTCAAGTTTATCTGAATTTTTATTATAAATATTTACGGGTATTTATCGCGTTTATTTACCTATTTTTGCCGACGTTTCGACAGGTTTACACTCTGTCGTGGTCACGGGATGATTTATTTATAATAATGTGTTCTGATCGCGTAAGTTTAAAAAACTTTATATCTGATTTTTTTCTGAAATAGGTAACATAACGACAATAATGATATTAAAAAAACAATCTCAATAGTTATTTCAACAGGTGAATGCAAGTCACACATTAATAGCTATAAAATTAAAATTGTTCAAACTAGACCAAAAAGTATCAACATGAAAATATTTACTTACGTAACATTTATGAACCTCCAATATACTACCACACTTGCTCGCCATCAAGGCCAGTGTTGCCAGATGGAGCTCGGTCCAAATCGCCAAAAAAATACAAAGAGTAACCTAAAATCGCCCAATTATTTTTATACCAAAATGTAGGTTTATTTTATAAATTAAACTACATTGATTAATTCAAAGATACGTAATTTACGCCTAATACGGGTAATAATACTAAAACTTTTTTTTTTGCTTAGACTCAACAGGAAATAAAACATACATAACTAATCCTTGATAATTAAAATATTGAAAGTGAATACTGTAAGCATGTAATGTTATTTTTCCTGTAGAGTCTCAGTAATAAAATAAAAAAAACGGGTTGCACATTTTTTAGATGGGTACTTGCATGGGTTATTGGGTTATAAATTGCATTTTATTTATGAATTGTATTTTATTAGTTATTAGAAACTTTAAAATACATATAATATTATTTTATGTTTTTGTTCAGAATGTAGATAATATCAAAGAACCTAACTCAGTAAACTTCTCCATACAAAAGTAGACTGTAAACATGTTAATTAAGGTTTATAATCAAATGGGGCGAGCGCGGCAGCTGGCTGCGTCTCGGTAACGGTGTCGCGAGTCAAGAAGTTTAACCTCATCTAAAATATGCGTACCGCGCTAAAAGAAGTTTTCACTTCAACAACAATAAAGCAACATAGTAAAAACGGCTAGACTTATTACCTGTTTTACCATTAATGGTTATATTATGTAGGGTTAAAGCTTTTATTATAAAAAAAACCTCGACTCGTCGACTGCTAACAAAATAACATCATCAAGGATTCCTCCATTTATTGCTTGATTAAATGCCGCGAAATATGCATCCAACTTACCACTACCATTTGATTCACTTCTCACTCTATTAAAAAATAAATGACATTGAGTGAATGAAATAAACATTCCGGTTTATCCATTTTGTACCTACTTATTATTGTAATTAGAAAAAAAAATTGATGGATACATCCATCAATTTTTTTTTCTATTGTTAGGCTACAGCCTAACATCATAATTTTTAATTTCTTAAATAGCCTAAACGGCGACCAGTCGCCGATCGCATTTTTCGGTCGCCCCGCCACCTGTCGAGATAGCCTAAAGGGCGATAAGTCGCCTAATCTGGCACCACTGATCAAGGCGTCACTAAAGTGGCGGACGCAACAGCGCTATGGTATGACGTTATGCATCGCTCTTCACACATATTGCTAGCTCTTTTCTTTGCAAAGTTATTTGCATCGGAACAACGTGCCCCCGGCACTTCGAACCCCGGTCGCTATACAATTTTTAGTTTTTTGATGATAGTTTAAAAACAGCTCGACCGATTTTGATAAAATTTAAATGGGAAGATTTAAAATTTCAAACAAAAAATGAATTTTCCAAATCGGTTCAGGCGTTTGAGTAATCGGTGAACAAACAAAAAAAAAAGATTCCGACGAAATGAGAACCTCCTCCTTTTTGATGTAGTCGGTTAAAAAACAGTTTTGAAATAAAGAAATATTGAGACTTGTTTCTTTCAAACCCATATTTTGATTACGATTCTGTTACGATGCAAGCATAGACTAGAGGATTTGATATGACTCTTAGATTTGGTGGTTCAACATCAGACAGTGGAGTGATCAGCCTTCGACGTTTGCATGGAAAGATAATCGGCTAGTTTACTCTTAAAGGTTCTAAAGTTAGGGTTAATATACAATAAACAACGACCAATCATATATTTTAATCGTTTATTTCAGTTTCATAGTTTATATTCTATGGGTAGATAGATAGACATATTTTAATCAGATCACACAGCTAAGCACTTAAATATACATTAATATAAATTACTTGAATCTGAATAATTTAACCCTTATATAGTAACCTTTATAAAATGATCCCCCATTCGTGGTCAGCTCAGCGGCTCAAGCTACGGGTTAGACTTAGGTACATACGATCTAATTTAACAAGTATTATCATGTAGGTAATAAAAAATATCGATAAAATTCAATTACAGTTGTAACAGTTTTACTTATTCGAGAACAAAAATATGTTTTTATTTTTTATTAGTAAAAACTAGATGTCGCTTATTTTAGGTTAGGTAGCGAGCCGATGGCGCATATGGCAACACTACAGCTAAAAATCTCAATTTTTATGTGACATCACACCATCGGCGCCGCCGGAGTATGCACTCCCGTTTAAATAAATACTTAATCGAGTAAAACACATAATTACATTACTCTGTCAATAATATATCTTACTGACTATGTTATACAAAAGCACTTACACAGGAAACCGGGATGTTTCCGATATCTGGCAACACCAGAGGAGTAAAACCGCTCTATTTATAAATCCTGTTAGAATACCGATTGTCCTTTTCTATCACTTCGCTTCTCGAATCGTTAGAAAGGAAGGCAAGATTTGTTAACGAACATTTATAAATAACGTGGCATTATTTACATTACAACACAAAATAATATATAACTACCCTCGAGATTGACTTAGATATGTTATTAAGGCAACGTGTGAATCGCACTAGATCAAATTGACAAACAATTCTAGGACTAATACAACAGCCAAAGCGAAATAATATGGCGATTAGCAAATAAATACAGTTGAACAATAAATATGCAATGTAGCGACAGGTCCGCTGTTGTACAAAATATATAAATAAAAAAGCGAAATTAACATTTTGTGCGTGGTATTTTTTTGTGATTTTTCGTTTTGTATAAAAATATCAGTTGACATTGAACTTGCGTATATTGAAATTATCAACTAGGTCGATAAGCTCATCGGTCGACGTGTCCTTTTTGAAAGCGCACCAGTCTCGGGCATTAGCGACTACCGGTAGAATGGTTTTTTCGCTGCGCACAAAAAAAAAGTTACTTACATGACGTTCTACGTTATACAAGCCAGGGTTTTCGAGGGGAGAGGGGATAGTTAGACTGGGCATTAGGGTGTGACGGTTGCTTTCCCATAAACGCTATTGATATATCAAATAGTGATGTGCATGCAATATAGGCTAGCGTCCAACGTTAGGTTGAATCAATCGATTAATCGCTAGAACAAGAATCACCCAAGACACCCAATTATAGACGTCCACTAGAGAAGCTCCGAATCAAAACACATCTGTCATTTTGACATTTCAACGCGTCTTAAATCGAAATGTCATTGAAATGTCAAAATTCTATTTTTAAACTCGGGGCGTGTCTAATAGCAGTCTAAATAGATGTATTTACATGAGTTTTTGTCTGGCGCATTCGGGACAGATGATGTCCTGCCCGTCTGTGATGAATCCTTTGCCTACTAGCGAGGTCTTGCATTGGGCGCAGATGAAGCAGTCGTTGTGCCAGTGGCGGTCCTCGAACGAGATGAAACGGGTGCCGCCGATGCCTGGAATGAGAAACATAGATTGGATAATGTTGTGTAGTGGCCAACTGTGCTCTCGGATTGATTTCATTCTGAGCATAAGGTTAGATTAATTTAGCTAATAATGAGCGATTTTTATTGGAGCTATTGGTATCGGCTATGGTACCCTACACGAGCTTTGTACTTGTCATTAGTACTAAGCGCTTAGTACTAAATAGCTGAGCGACAAGTGACAACAAGTACAGAAGACGGTCTCCACGAAAACATACGCAGCAAAGTAAAATTCAGCTCGCACAAGCGCTTAGCTCCTACCATTGTATTTACCTACATAGTACCTCTCTGTCTATCGCGTCGCAAATAGTGAATTGTAAAGAAATGCCGTGCCGGCACTACTCTGCAATTTACCTAGTAGTATAGGTGCACCAGTTTTAAATAGGTGAAATTCGAATGAATATTTTGGCTTTCCGTTTCAACTTGTCATTAAACATAATATATAAAAAAGCTGAAAACCTTAATCCTAAATATCAACATCAAAAAAAAATACAGCGAATTGAGAACCTACGTCTTTTTATTGAACACTTGTCGAGGCTGTTCACACGACTCAACAAGTACCTCTTAATAAATTGTGGTAAGGGTATTCATTTGTCATCTACTTGTCGCTCAGTAAATAGGATCGGCTTCTATTTACTTGCACTTGCTGGTTTCGCTAATACTAGGCACTAATACTTGTCTGATCAGCATGTTTACACGTAAGGTGTAAATGTAACTGACATGTTACTAAGCATTGTAAATCAGCTTCGTAGCTCAGTCAGCTCAGTAGCACTGCTTTCTGCGCTGTAGGTTGAGGGTTCGATTCTTCGATAGTCGATAGGGCCTACATATTTGAGCCTCATTAAGACAAGACCCTGGGCCCGTGGGAATCAGGATTTCACGGCGTCTGGTAGAAACATTGCTAGACCCAAGAGCTGGCTGCTATCTGGCCCAGCGTATTAGCATTGCCATTCAACATAGCGCCAGTGTCTTGGGGACGCTGCTCTATGGCAGTGACTTGGATCGTTTCTATCTATAGATCGTTTTAAACGGTCTTTAGACTGCTCAACTGTTTACATGTATTTTATAATTATGCTTACAATTTATAATTGATTTCTATAAATGAATGTTATTTGGGCGAGTCCCGTTATTGGAGCTATAGATCGGCTATAACCAGTTTCTGTAAGTTTCCCCATTCGTTACTCACCGGTGATAGGCTTGACGCAAGACGTGCATCTCTTAGCGAAGAGCTCTCCGAAGCACTCAGCGCAGTACGGCTTTTCATCGCGAGACGTGAACCGCTGTCCGGCCAGCGACGTGTTGCAGTTAGTGCATGTGAAGCACTCGCGATGCCACGGCTCGTTCTTGTAGGTCACGCCGCCTTGCGTGATGATCTGCGCAGAACAATAGGTAAGCATCCTGGTGTGGACAGGTGTTATAAGTTAAAAGTGTGTATGGCTTCGTAGCTCCTAAACGAATTAACAGAGTTTGATTTCGTTTTTTTGTTTGAAAGGTGACTTAATCAAGTGTCTTGTCATGAGTGTCGTGTCTTAACATGATTCAAGATCATCTGTACAGCCATTTCAGGGCCATCAGCTCCTTTCTAGTTGATGACGAGATATAGGCAACTTCCACATGTCTTTGGATTCGAAATTTGGTATAACTGTCTTTAATAATATTGCAAGAACAAAGTAATCTCGACCTAATGCTGCAACATCACCTGGGGTCTGCAGTATCCAACTCTTCATCCACTTACAGAAGAGGATTCGTGCTTAGGCTAATTGGGGTCTTTATGAATATGTGTTGGGGTTTTTTTTTATCTATACGTACTTAGCTTAGCTGGTTAACAACAAAAATATAGTAAAGTAAGTCTCTTTGAGGCCCCTCGTGAGTTCCCTCCGGAAGGTTGGTGGCAAGGTTTGGGGTTGGTGACTTGGTGGCCATGAAAATCTGTTGTAACTAACCTTGTTGCACTTAACGCAGCGAGTGGCGAACTTGTCTTCATAGCAGCCCGCGCAGTAGATCTCCTGCTCGCGTGGGATGAAGCTCTTGGTGCCGATGGGGTTCTTGCAGACCACGCAACAGAAGCACTTCTCATGCCACTGCCTCGTCTTGTACTCCATCTTCTTGGTGCCTGCGGAAGAATAAATAAATATTGAAACAAATATGTCTAGATCCAAATTTTGCATAGCTAGACTGACCAGATGACTGATAGAATACTTATATATTTTTAAATACATACTTATGTTATTTTATAACACACATACGAAAAACCTATGTTCATCACACTAATGTTTGTCCTGGGAGGGAGCCGAACCCACAACCTACAGGGCAGAAGGCAGAGCTACTACCAACTTAGCTGAGAGGCACGTCAATAGAAAAGGGGCGATTTTAATGATTGCACTCTGTCACTGATCGATCGAGCCAACGATGAAATTTCACTATATCTCAGAAATTTACGTACTCAGAAATTATATTTAATTACGGATTAAGCGAACTCATCTTAATTGATGTTCTTTCCTGATTTAAGTGTTGCCCGGTATTAAAATATTGTTTGATTATAGAGGCTATTGAGATTTAGCAGGAAAAAAGAAGAAGATACTACTGAGTCTAGAAGTCATCCCAGAATAAAGAAAGAATCAAATTCAATTTATTTACGAATGTTTAAAATATATATAACTTAACAACCTACACTAATGCGTTATATCTAGGACGGATACTTAATATAATATAAAATAAAGAAAACAAGAAACTTATACAAAAGAAACGAAATCACAACAACAATTACATAAAAAACTAAAAAATTTACTAAAAAATTCAAGTTCAAATATTTTTATTTAATACAATAACAAAGATCACTTTGAATCGTCTTACTACGAAGTGAATTTAGGCGCAAATTCCTGCTAACCCAAGTCCGAGAAGAGCTAGTTAATGCAGTTGCAATTTTAGAAAATGTCTATAATGTTCCGTGTCGTGACAACCTGCAATAAAAGCACGAATATACACCGATACATCATTTCAATACCTGTTCAATGCATGCCTTTATCAGTTAACCTTGCGTTGAAATGATACATGGCGTTGTGCGATACTTCCGGCAAGGTTAGCAAACCGAACATGAATAATTTCCATAAAAGTTCACTGTCAAGTTTGTTTATAATGTTCCGTATAAGATGGTTCTTCGGTGGTAAAAGTTACGGAACGCGAAAAGTTGATACATAATAAGAAAAATGACGTGACGTGAAACGTTAAAATTCTTTATGGTTTGCATTTTGGTGCGTGTTTTTTCAGTAGGGCGATTATGGAACTCTTGATACAATCAATGTCTATCAGTTTCGATTAGCAATCGGCATCAATGTCTATCAATTTCCATTAGCAATAGCCATTATTTCAATCAATCGTATACGATGTATTTAAATGCTTAGTACGCTAAACACGGTTCCTACTACAATCGTACTTTGTAAATTGGTCGAGTTATAGTTTGACACCAACTTTACATTGTAATCAGCGATAGAAGCCGATAGAAATCGCAGCGATCCGTAATACCAATTCATCAATAGTAACTGAAAGCTATTAGTATCAATGTTTTGATAGTATCAAAGTTCCATAATCGCCCCACAGGTCAGGTCAAGTTTTCTGAATTTGGTAGAGCCTAGGTAAGTAGGTATAGTCATAATAGTGTTTCAATCATAGATTAACTTTTTTTTTAATAACATAAGTACGTTTCAAATGTACTCGTAGTACTTACATTTGAGACGTACTACTACTTCACTACTTCATCTTCTTCATATCGTGTCCCAGTTATTTAGTTATTTAGAACTAGTGTGGTGATTGGATTAAATCCTTTTCATGCACTAGGCACATGTTAACGACCTTTTTAGGTTATACGACATGCCGGTTTCCTAACATTTGACAGTACTGGTATAGTGCACGTACATTTTTTACTCAGAAAAATCCCATGGTGCACTGGATTCGAACGCATGACCTTAGGATCGGAAGGCGGGGTCACTATCACTAGACCACCGATGCCCTCACTAGTTATTTATCATCATCTTCACCCGACTTCATCCGCTGCTGGATATAACCCTCCCTACGTTTGTACCCTCCACCTCGATCCTGTGCTAATCTAATTCAGCCACGTGTAAGATCAAAGACATCGGGAACCGGATAATAGAACACAAATGGTTAAAGGAACAGCGGTCGTCCTTTAGCACGATGGGTAGACGATTTAATCAAAGTATCATGATTCTTATCTAATACT
This sequence comes from Lampropteryx suffumata, assembly GCA_948098915.1. Taxonomy (NCBI): domain Eukaryota; kingdom Metazoa; phylum Arthropoda; class Insecta; order Lepidoptera; family Geometridae; genus Lampropteryx; species Lampropteryx suffumata. The sequence continues at coordinate 17,885,324 of OX402547.1, forward strand.
ACCGAGGTAGCAAGATATGTACAGAACTGGTGCCTGCAGCATTATACCTGATATTTGAAAGTTGGTAAAACAAATGTTCCAAAAAACGTCGTATCCTTCGACATAAAATCGAACTTCAACATTTTATGGTCTCGTAAATTGCAGCGATTGCGTGCTTGAACCGTATGCCACAGGTAAAAGAACAGTTTCTATGAGATATCAATGGGTTTTATACACCGTTACAACTTCAGGTAGTTAGAGGTATTTGGCCTTGAAATAGCATGCCATTGGCATATTTGGTTGATGCACGCTAGGATATATTCCATGCACGATGCATGGAATATATCCTAGCGTGCATCAAGGTCTGGCTTGACGAGTCCGTATTCCGAATGCATTTGTAAGGGTATCTTTGATATTTCAAATAGTGTCTGGCTACAAACTCGGGGGTACTCGTACACGATCAGTATCTGAGACTTCGGGTTGTTAACCCGTTAATTGAAGCATGTTTTGAGGACAAGGTGAGGTGATATTAAGAATGTGCCGACCCATAGATCTAATACCCAGGTTTTTACGCGGTTATAGCCTCTTCTAAGATAAGGAAAAAAAGAAAGAAATCATGTTTATTTCTGTAGCCAAGATTTCAGTAGGTACAATAAGGTTTAAGGTAGTAAAGGTAGTGTTAGAAGGTAGTATAGAAAGATTATACGAAAAATCATGTTATATAAATAGTTACGTTTTAAAAAGAAAAGTTTTCATTTATTATTTTTATACAAATACATGAGATTTCGATTTCATGAATGGCATATTTTGTCCAACTATTTTAATGTAAAAACCAAACCAATTAACCGATTTTGACTAAATGTCCCATGTCTATGGAACTAATCAGAAAGTACATCTTTTCACATTAAACAATCGGTTCATAAATGACGGATTTATGAAGTAACAAACATAAAAACCAAAAATATACAACCCAATTGAGAACCTCCTCTTTTTTTAATTCGGTTAAAACATTTAAAGATATACATCACCACTGTCAGTCATTACCGATTGGAAGCGAAACTTGCGTGAAAACTTCGACTGAACTTAAGAAACTTAGTGGAAACTTTACTTAATTGGAAAAGTTTAACCACTATGTTTGAACATGGGGCAAGTTTTTAGGTTCTAAGATAAATAACAACATAGATATTTAGCTATAAGTATTAAAGTCGATGTTTCACTCAGCAAGTCTAGACCAGAATGTTTATTTCTGTAAAACTGGTTTAACGCTACTTTTGATACTGGTGAGAGCTTTTTATAAGTAGAAAAAAAGAGTTAGAGAAGGTGCATTACATAATAATGATGACACCCGAAAAAGAAGCATATTACGTACCTAGGAACCCACTTCAAATGCCAATTTACTATGCTATTATGATTCTAAACCAGGTCACGAAATTAAATGTTATTTTACAATATTTGCAGTCGTTTCTAGGTTAAAACATTTGTTGCAAAATATCGCATGTCATGTATCTTCGTGACTAAACTTTTTGTCTCAAAGGGGCTCGCTGAACTTTGTAATAAGATACAGTGCAGTTTGCAGACCTTTGTGTTATTAAAGTTTTTGATCTGTCTGTCCGCCCTTAACAGAGCTCTAGCACACAGACTAAATTAATTAGTAAAATCTTAATTAAAGTAAAAAATATTAATATACTTATTATTTATTTATTTTTTTAATTGTAAAATGGTTTTTTTTTTGTATTTTACTTCGCCATTTACAGGTCTTTCAAAGATATGACGAGGTTTCTTCAATAGATTACCGTTTTGAGAAATATTAAGTTTTAAATTAGTCATTTTTGATAGAGGTCCTCCCCCACTGGCTAAACAGTTGTTTAAACCCCTGAAAAGTTTACTAAATTGTACCATTTATGTTGTAGTTATAAGAAAAACTATCATGGCTAGTAGGTTTAAATAGATTATGGGTAACAGTAAACATGTAAACCATAAAAAAATCATGAAAGCTCCATATTAAATTCTTTTATTTTGTTGAATTGGTTTGGGAACTGACCACTTGACATTCTTATCCTTACCGACTTTGGAAGCCTTCACTGTACGTGGTCACATGTGCCTTACCTTACCTTTACTGAACCGAAACATTACTGGCGCCGAGCTATCTATGCAATCAGCCGATAACAGCATTCGTCAGATATTTGTATAAGAAATTGAACGGTTCGTTCTGGTTTTCATAGAAAGAACTAAGGAATCTATGCTTCTGGATGTTTTTACTTAGGTAATGGAACTCAAATGGAGCTGAGCAGGACACATGTGAGTGCAGGTGGAGTAAGGCACAACGGTGACCAAGAAATGGCTATAGGATCTTCGATCGTCCTTTGGCAAGATCGGTAGACGATATAGTCAATATCGCGGGCCGTGGATGGCCTATCAAGATGTGGGTGAAGTCAGGACGTGAATGACGATCATGATGATAGGAATCGAGTAGTAAGTATAAGTAAACCAGGTGATATAAAAGGAAGATACTATTGACGGTGTTAGGCCGCCCAAAAGTCACAGTCACTTTAAAAAAGCCTGGACCGACAGCTTATCATAACGTAATATCAGTTGAGCTATTTATATAAACATATATTGTTTTAACTGCCCTTAGATAGGTAGGTAGCTAAACTGTTCTTCTACTCCTTCGTTAATGGGATATAATGTCATAATAATATCAATTTTGCCAGTGTCAAGTGCTTATATTGTTTATAGTATGATGACACAAAGACGATCTTCACGTTTGTCATTTGTTATCATTACATAATATAAAACAAAGTCGCCTCCCGCTGTCTGTCTGTCCCGTTTATCTTTAAAACTATGCAACGGATTTTTATGCGGTTTTTTTAATAGATAGAGTAATTCAAGAGGAAGGTTTATATGTATAAAACATGCATAATATAGACACACTGATAATTTTAGAGGTTTCTAATGTGGTGTCGTAAATAAACACATTTTTTTGCGCTTACATTGCAAACGCTGGCTGAACTCTACGAGATAGATCAAAATAATGTACTACAGTATTGTACACCTTAAAAAGGTCTACACAAAAGTCTGCAATGGTATATGTCTTTCTCTTAGTCTATGTTATTCTCTTAGATAACGTTGTCTAAAAAGACACAGATCAGCATTGCACCCGTGCCAAGCCGGGGCGGGTCGCTAGGTATATATAAAATGGTGTCTTTCATATAAAATAATTATAAGGATTATTATTGCTCGAATCAGAAAGACAAAGCTTTTATTTCAATTATTCACACCCGAGTCAATAACCCTATTAAAGCTCTATATAAATAAAAACACCAAAATTACTAATAAAACTGGAAATAACTTGACAAAAATAAATAATATAAGAGCGCAATGTTTGCATCGCAAGACGACCAATAATAATCCGTAGCTGTTTCACATATATTTTACTAGTTGACACTTGACAGACTTTCTTTCAAAGTAAAAATTTTGACATATTCAACAAATATCGTCATATTTTAGCGTATTTACATAAAACCTTAATGAATTATACACATAAACCTTCCTAATTAATAACTACGTCCATTGAAAACCATAAAAATCTCTTCAGTAGTTTTTATGTTTATTATATTCAGACGCTGACTTTGTTTTATGATATGAAGTCTATCAATTGCTTGTTTCATGCAAAACGAGTCAATAATGTTATGAAGTGAATACCTACACCCCACATCCACATCCATTGTGTCCAGACATCGGATACCATACGCCATTGTTTGCACGACTCGCTTTCTATTTCCAACTGCCAACTAACTGGACATTCAGCTGATGAAATTATATATTGAAAGTCACTGGGAATAATGTGCCTTAGAACTTATTTACGGAAGACTAGCTGCTGTTTCGTACATAAATAAATATGTTTGAAAAACTAAAACGTAAACAGACTTCATTGAAAATATTTTTTTTAGTGGAAAGTAGATGTATTTTGTTTATACATATATAATATAGGTAGGCCAACTAAACGCACTGATCCAATGAGACAGCGAGGTTTCGGAGTAAACGAAAACATCATCGAAGTATACAATTTTTTGATTTTTGTTGATTTATAAAAAACCGCTTGACTGTTTTCGGTAAAATTTAAATAGGACCACTTGGGACCCTTGGAAACAAAAAAGAGTTTTCCAAATCGGTTCAGGCGTTTTTGAGTAATCAGTGAACATACATAAAAAAAAAGATTCCGACGAATTGAGAACCTCCTACATTTTTAAAGTCGGTTAAAAATAGCTTATGTCCTTTTTGAAGATCCTTAGCAAATTGAATTAAGACCTTTTAGTCCCAAAAGGTAACAAACAAAGAGATAGAGATACTTGTTTGGATTTAAGTGGACGAGAGCAAAAGTTTAGCAAGTTTGGGAACTCTCCTGAATTTCATGTTTCACAGGGTACAATGAGTTCCAGCTCTTGAGTTTTTATTAGGAGGTAGGACTAAAGAGTTCGAGTTTGAGCTTTTTGGAGTCCCTGTGCCCGAGGGAAACAGGAGCCCATCGCATTTTCAAAATTATATCACGGCGACTGGTAGAAACACTGCGTGACCCGAGAGCTCCTATCTGGCCCAGCGTAGCTTGCAATTCAACGTGGCAATGCCGCCAGTGTCTTAGAGACGCTGCTCTCTGGCAGTGATCTGGATCAGTTGCGATCTTTTCGAGCGGTCCTTAGATAGATCAACTATTTAAAATGTAAGTATTTTATACATTTGATACATGTATTTGATATGTGTGACATTTGTTATTTTGTACATTTCTATAATTATTTTAAAATAAATGTAACTTTGAAGAGTTCTAGTCTAAGATTCCAAGACTCAACTTATTAGGATAATAGCTTCTGCCCGCGGCTTCGCACGCCGCTCCTAAATTCTGTTGATCTGATCGCTACCAAACTTCACAGGATCACCCGCTAGGCCAATCTGAAGATTTCCTATAAATTTCATCGAAATCGGTGAAGCCGTTTCGGAGTCTATAGGGAACATATATACACACATCGCCTTTTATAATATAGAGGAAGAAGAAGCTCGAGTTTTCAAACGTCAAATCAACCTTAATTTTGACAGATGGAAGCGTAGTTCGCGCTTCTTCGTCTTTAAGCCAAAGTCAAAGTCAAAGTCAAAAGATACTTTATTCAATACAATCACAAGGATCACTTTGAAACGTCTTACATACTAGGTCAATTTAGGTGCCAATTCATCCTAACCCAAGCCCATAGCCATAGGCCTACAACCTACCTAGCCATAGGTACCTTCCATTTTCTATGCAAAGTAAATTAAGGTTCACTGAAATAACAGTAACTCTTGTAGTTCTGATTAGGTTTACCATCGCGTGTTTTCCAGCAAAAACAAAAAACAATAAGACCTAACTTTTATTAAACTCTTTTTACCTTTATGTACGGCTGCGGACACTGCACCACTTGTTTTGAAGATAAATACATATTAATGGACAATCCACACAACATAATCTAGCGCCAAACTAAGCACAGCTTGTACTGATATAATATTATAATATTTTCCGGGAAAGTTTTAAAATATTTTTTTCCATAAAATCCTATTCAGACTAACGAAAATTTTAATAACAAAAATTATCCAAATCAGTCCATGTAATGCAGTATCATAATTTCAGTATAAACCAACAAACAGAATTTTCCTTTTATTCAGATTTACTATCTAGTTAGATAAAATTAGGACTAGCGGTCAAACCTTAACCTTTTAAAAACGATTCAAGACAAACGACCCAAGAATCGCAAATTGTCGGAAGAAAAGGCCGAATGATACGTAGGTTTATTTGATTCACCGAGTGAATAATATCTAAGTATTTGAACATTGATTGACAGAAAAAATATAGCAATAACATTACTAGACAGAATTACTTGGTAAGTCATTAATGTAGGTACCTATTTACTTAGAGCTTACTTCAGATGTAATTCTCATTACGTTGCAGAGAAATTCTGTTGGGAACGGTAAAGATACTGACGGGGGAATTAAGCCGATCTGATACAGCTAATAACGGAAGCAGCTGATTCTCTTTACAAATAATGACGAGATTTTTTTTAAAGATGCAAGTACCTACCTATTTCTTAGTCTTTTCGTGTTCCTAGGTACTTTAAACTAGTGCGCCTCTAAGCCCCCTTCCGTACGCTAAACCTACATACGTACCTACCTACCTAACTAGTGGGATACAAGAAGTAGCTACCTCCAAGATGAATTCACAGAATGGAAGTGATTCTAATTGTAATGGTAATAGTACCTAATCATAGGGAAGAAAGACACCCAATGAAGAGACAAATGTCTTTTAAAATGACTTTACGTATTTTATTCCCGAAATACCTACCAAGGTTAATTTAGGTGATCTGTGACTTCTTAAAACGTCCTCTACTTTATAACCATTTCCGACTTCGACGTTTCATTTCTACTAGTTCTGTTTTTGATCTTTTCTGCCCGTATCTACCTTCTGAACCTGACCGTGTGCATGCCCCACTAAACTAATGAGGGTACAATGATAAAACGTTTTTGTCCCGTTCATTTCCTCGTAATGGCTATGTCATAGCACGCTAAGTATACTATGCAGTGATGATACTTACGCATACAAAGCATACGCATACAAAACAATTCACTACACAAAGTTGGTTCAACTCGAAACAAAAATGTTCGTAATATAACGAGTGACCTAGCTGTTCTGCCCACCTACGACAGAGCTTAGCAAGGTGACAGTTAGGTAGGGTAAATGACAGTTACCCGGCTTTCCATTACCATACCCCGAGTGGGCGCCGCAATGGTTAATAATTAATAATATGTCGTGAATCAGGTTACTATGCCGGGAAAGTCGGTGCTATATCCTGGGTATCATTAATAAATATATGGTAATATTTAGAATAAACTACCCAATAAAAACACGGTAAGTAATAATATAACCTCGATTATTATGATCTGCACTGACTTCCTGCGTTGGGCTTTAGTCCGTTAATCTGGCGCCAAGCAACCCAACTCCTTCGTGTTTCGGATTATCTTTATTTATATACGCGGACATTTTGGGTGCAAAGCTAGTCAGTACATATTATGTATATATTGTTTAGAAAACCAACAGCTATGACAATATCTAGTATGTAAAGTCTACGGTATTTTATATTATAAAACAAAAGCCCCCGCGTCTGTCTGTCTGAACGCGATAAAATTTTCATACGGTTTTCGCCAATAGTCTGAGTGATTCATGAGGAAGGTTTAGCTGTATAATTTACCCAAAACCGGGGCGGGTTGCTAGTCAATAATAAAAAATGATTTAGAATACGTATTATACATAAACACACGGTAGGTATGCAAACAAGTACCTTTACGTTAGCCTCACACCGGTCTCAGACGCCCTTAAAAGACGCCAGTAGAAAGTATGCTATTCCGAAACGAAACTGCAAGCTAAACTTGTTAGGACTCGGTTTTATTTTACCATGCCATTTGCAAGCGTGGCAGGGGCTTTACGCCATAGTCTCTCGTTTTCGCATGGACCAGCTAATGAATGTCGTAATGCACCTATTTCCATTATTCTGAAGTTTGTGGCAATGACAACATTGTGTGCAGGATTAGCGCATCGGCAACTGATACAAGGCCACGAAGTCTGTCTAAGTTTGTAGATGCATTATCGTCAGACTTTTGCCAACCGGCGCATGTCAATGAAAAAAAACCACTTAAAAGAGAATAAACAGTTTTTCGAATATTTGAAAATAGAATCGCAGTGATCTGTAAAGAGTTGTGTTTCAAATATATAGACGAACTATTTCTCTATTTTTACTATTTATTTTAAAAACGTAGTGTTTGAATTTTAAATTCGAATTATTTTTGTAATATGCAATAAGATATTCTAAAGGGGCCATGCAAATAAAATGTACAGTACAACAACTGTCATCAACGTTACGATAGCAGGTAGATTTCGTGCGTGGACCTCAGGATAAATAATGGCATGGCAGTTTTCTGAGAATTTTTATGTTGTAAGTTAATATTGGGTGGTATATTTTCAATGTAGCTAAGTTATCCGCGCCAGAGTGATGTCAGACGCGTGGGCCGCACAAATATTGGCCATTCGCTGTTTATGGACGCATTGCTGGATTTAGATCCAAATGGTACTATTTGGATTCTTTAGATTAGATTGTGTTGGTGGTATTGTTTGCGGCAGAAGGTAGGTGTGCCAAGATACGCTCGAAAAACTATTGTGTACCTACCTACATGGTAGGTACACAATAGTTTTTCGAGTTGTTGGTGGTATATTTGAGGACAGAGAAGTTTTTACACTGTATATTATCAATTTTGTTCTAGTCTAACCTAACGAACGAATGTAGGTAAGCGGCGAGCACAGCGAAACACATCATTTGCGCTTCTCATTTGTAACTATTCACAAAGCTACTGTTGCTATTTTGATATATTAAAAAGTTTCTCATTTTAGTTCTGCATACCGCCACAATAAGTAGCCTAAATGCGTATCCATGTCATAGTCTATAGCCAAGCCAAGTTTCATACAATTCCGTTCAGCTGTTACTACGTGAATGAACCACAAACAATCATATAGGACTCAGAGACCTTAAAAAAACCTAGATGAAGTAAGACCTTACCTTAAAATAAGAACACACATGAAACTATACCTACTTAGACGTTAAGTATATGTACCTTCACCTATTTATCTTAGCTGTTAAACAAATACGTACCAATGCATTAATTTTCAAGGTCAAGAGATTTCAAATGGTCAAGCAGACATCTTTTCGATGGCAAAGCTGACAAAATTAGCAATGATGTAACGTACTTGAAACACAAACATATCAGTTTAAACATATTTACGTTTAACTCTTAAATAAATAAAAGATTTATCCTTATTTATCATGAAATCGTACACTTAATAGGCACATACATAAGGTACAGTAAATAAAACATTCTCTCCAGACATGTGAAAGGTTGGGTTAGTTTATGCAGCTGTATTTACCAATAACCAATTAGGAAATGTTCATTTCATTTATTTTCTTAATTTTCTCAGAAACGGTTTCCTTATCGGCCGCATGTGTCGACACGTGCCACGTTTCCATACGTGCATAAGAGCTGAAATATTGCTATTGTTCGGTCCAAATCGATTACATAGCGAGTGGAAACCATGTTAAGTACGTTGCTTTACGCGGATTGATGGGTAATGTGGTCTGGTTCTAATTTAAGAAGCGAAAAGGAGCGCTCTTATTCTAGAACAGGCATACTATCTAATAATTTATGTTATAAACTTTTCGGGTGATATTATGTATGGCATCCAGTAGGTACTAACCTACCTTGAACCTCTGTAGAGATTTGTAGAGCCTCAGTCTTCTTAAACCTGCATTAAACACTTTGGCAGAGAAAGAACGTGATTTTTAGGTCACAAAATAAATGCATATTTGTAATATATACAAACTTTTAGGTACTTATGAAAATGATGGTGATGTTATTGTTATGGCATTTTGCTGTAACATCACCATCATGTGCTGCAAATGTTGTGTCGTAGAATAGTTCGTGCAATTTATAACATGGGCCCTAGAGAATCGGTCAGAAATAAATATGATAAAGTTTTTTAAACTTACGCGATCAGAACTTAGTCATCCCGTGACCACGACAGAGTGTAAACCTGTCGAAACGTCGGGAAAAATAGGTAAATAAACGCGATAAATACCCGTATATATTTATAATAATAAATATGATGACAGTGCCTAGGCAGTACATATGAAAATCTAATATGTTTACCAAAACATTAATTTAAAAAAGAACGATAAAATAGTCTAAATTAATATTAATGAAAATAGGATAGATAAAATTACTGAAGATCATACAAAAATAGCCTTAAGACCAGACGAATTTCATGCCGGATTCTTCTTGAGCTGGGTTTAGGAGGAACCGGCACTAAGATTGACAAAGTAGATACATAAGAATACGATTCAATATAGTTCCAAATATTTTATTAAATAAAAAAAATCCTAATTCTATTTTACATTCCATAAAGACCCACTCAGACCCGCTGATACAGAAAGATCTCCAAGAGGTCTTTCATAGACACGTCGTTGTTCCCACACTCACGTCATAGCCATTCCATACAGAGTCTTTTACAAAAACACGTGCTCATTCCGTCATCATTGATTGATGTGAGGCTGATCAAGCAGGGTCAAGGCAGACCGGCCGACATCTGTTGCGCTCTCCCGATACGGAGATGTGGTACTATCATTTCCTATACTATGTACTCGTACCTTGAGTAGCTATAATATATAGGATGTTTTTGTAAATGTGCCGATATCTTTACTACGCAGAAAATATCTTTGAATAAAAAAAAAAAGTTTTTTTTTTATATTTAATGGAAATGGTTTTTCGGTAGCTGTGGCAATGAGTAAAGTCAGATTAAAATACAACATAATCGATTTCAGACTCGCTTATTATTATAAGAAAGTAAAAATCTCTCTTTCTTCTTCATTCCTTTTTGTGGTTCAGTTTGTAAAGCACCTACTATATTTAAAAAAAACAATGTGACATTGAATTGAAATGAAAGCCTTAAATGTTACAATTAATTAAGTAGGTAGGTAGGTACATGATTATATATAACTAAATACCTATATTTATCATATTTGTGGTTTTAATTAATTACGGTTATAAAATTTATAATTGACTTAATATCCTCCTTGAACCGTGACATTTTTATTTTCAGTATTGAGGTCGAATGAAAGCAGACTATTAAATTTAAGGCGATGGAATCTATCTATTTTGAATATATTAACGATACATTATTATTTATTTCATACATCAAAATAAATGCTAATTTAGTTTCTGATTTATTAAGTTCAAGGATCAATATTTTTAATAACATAAGATCATAAATAAGACATATATGTGTATTAATGTGTTCTACACGTAAATAGATATCTATCTGGCTGTCATTAAGAATGACTAATATTATAAATTCGTAATTGTATGTCTGTTTGTTACCTTTTCACGACAACGGCTGAACGGATCTTGAAAAAAATTACATACATAGTATGTTGGGATATGTTTTAACACCACTTTAGCTAATTATGTGATGGCGGCTTTACATAGTCCGCGATAACACTTAGAAATCGCGATGCTTTGACGTGCAAAATTACCTGTGTTAATACTTCACCCTATATAAAAGGAAAGGTAGGCCCTACCCAATTTGTTCATATTACCCAACATTACCTATTCGTCTGTCGCATAGCATGAAATGGTCGTACCTCTTCTTAATAACGTCAAATAACTGGATTATCGCCACCTTAGATTTTACGATGTTGTTTTTACGTTACGAGCTCTACTGTCCTTAACCCCCAACGAAAAAGAGGGTTGTTATGTCAGTGACAGCTTCTAAACGAATGAACCCATTATGATTTAGTTTATTTTTTTTCCGCTTCCTTACGTAACGCGTTACGGCGGCAGTCGGTAGGTAGACAGGCAGAGGTATCGTGTTTGGGCTCATTGGAATCTCCCCCAATTAATAGGTTATTATTAATAGGTATTATTAGGTATATTCTTTAAATTATACTTGATGGTATATTTCCTATCTATTCATTGTTAAGTTTACCCTTAATCTTGATATTAAGCGATGATGCGACAGGTATTATTAAAAAAGTTTAAGAAGTAGGTAATTAGTGGATTTATTTTTAACAGTCTTATAAAAAAAAGGGGTTGTCAATTCGATTGTAGTTTATTTGTGTTTGGTACCTCAGAACTCTACCATATAGGTTATAACCGATTTGGAAAATTGTTTTGGTCCCATTTAAATTTGAAGAAAAAATATCACCCCTAATGATGAAAAAATGGGGGAAGATATTTTGTATAGGACTTTTAATTGTATTTATGGCGAGTTATAGATATAATCAATTAATAAGCAATGTTTTTTTACAGAAGGGCTATTTTTAATGGAGTTAAAATTGTATTCAATGAAATTGGTATTCTGTTCAGTTTTTGAGGTAAGTATATACCTACTTATATTCCTACTCATTAAGGAAAAAAAAAGTTAAAATATCTATGGTGTAAAATATACTGATCGCAGAGAAAGCTTTTCAACGAACACATTAATTTCGAGTAGGGTAGTAGGTAAATCATCCAGTCAGACAAACGATTGGAAATGAATAGCAATTATAATAATTATTCACGTCAACATATAACTTTCTCTTTATTGCCCATACGCCATTATTCACTGTGGGTTCCGCAGACAATTTTTAGAATTACATGAAGGTCACTAAATTTACAGATGGGTTTTTTGTAATAGGTATTAGGTAACCTAGGTACTTACCTACTCGATTATATAAAAAATGAGATGTTTTAAGTAGTTATTCAATTACTGGCGTTTTCTTGAACACAATGCTGATATTAGGTGCCTAGTCATTTCCTATGATGCGCAACGGACGGCTCTCCGTTGCGTTTTTCTAAATAAAATGTTTTGCTACCAAACCAGCTACCAGCTACCAAAACATTTCGAAAAATTATATAATCCTTGATAACTACATCTACAAATCTTTTGGTGTTTATGTATTTTTTATTGACCGAGCGAAGCGAGTGTCTCCGTTTCAGCTTAGGCGAAAATCTGTCCGGATGTTCTCTACACGTAGCATTTCTCAACCGATTCTCGTGAAATTTTGTGAACAGGTTCTATAACCATATAATTTTTTTTTGTCGATTCACTTTTTGGAACTTTTTCAAAATGGCAGAGATATGGGGGTTGACAACGTAAAATAAGTTAGGTATATTTCTGTCACTTAGAAAAATGTTCTCGAGGTCTACAGCTCACAGAGCCACTAGTATAATTAATAGTTATATATAATAGTACAAAAATGATATAAGCACCTGTTTCGGATCGATCACCAATCACCATTGAATTGCGTCAGTCGAGTCCATGGCTACCGCGTCTGTGCCCACTTGTGCAATTAATAATATCTTGACATTCACAAGCTATTAATTACTTATTACATCATTATTATTGATCGATAATGGCCAAACATACCTACATTTTATTTCGAAAGCACTCAAAACTATGCTTGATAACTTACCTAGAATAAAACAAAAAATGCAGTTTTAAAAACTAAAAAGAAAATCGATTTAATTGATACAAAACACGAGCCCGTAATAAGTGTATCCCCTATTTATTCACCCTTAGGGGTGTTATTTTCAGGACCAAACCGGAAGAATAACCTACCAAACAAAAACATGTAACAAACATAATAAATAAAACTGAATTCAGAACTTTTTTTTTCTAAGTCGGTTTACAAAACATAGTGTCAGATACATATTTTTTATTTTAAAGATATTATGAGGGTGGTATCATCATAATTTGGCACAAGCCTGCGTTTTTGCACAGAAGTATCTACCTAGAATAATTTCGTAAAATATTGATTGAACCCTAATAATAACCGTACGTGCATAACCAAATCAAACAATCATCACGTTTGACCTACTCAGGTCAAAATCTAAAGGAAAAGGTAGGTAAAAAGCTCGTCCATTTTGTTTTTTTAATCAAATATAAACATCTATTCATATGCGAAAGTATAGTTTATGACGTGTTTACATACGAGTACAATTCATAGCTATGTGTATTTCTACGAATGGAGTATGATTAGAACTTTGAAAAAAGAATACATGGGTACGAAACAAGTTAAGTATTTACCAAAGAGTTCGCATTTGTACTCTTTAAATGGTTATTGATGTAGGTAGAGTTTAAAAGGCGGGCACAGACGAGACTCAAAGGAGCGCCCGCACCCTAATGGAAATAACATTTGTAAACGGATTTAAAAATTGAAAACGTTTCAAAGCTATTAAAAAGGGTGTTTCAGATTTATTTTTACTTACTCGTAGTTCAAGCCAAAACATTACAATGATTAGTAAGTACTACTACTAGCAAACATTGATCAATGTTTAGTAAAAAAGGGGCGACATTTTGTAACTTATAGTTATTAAACCGACTACACGGAACTAAAGACATTTATTAAATTATCTAGGCAACCGCTCGCCGTTCAGTAAATATTAGGTAGCATATGTACTTGGTACTTACATACATTTGAATTTATAACTCTTTATATTAACCTCATGGTCGTTAGGTTCTATTTCCAAACTTTTTTATTTCGAACTCTTTATAATACGAGTAAGATCGGTTGTTAGATTCTATTTTTGAACTTTATGCGTTTCGATTTTATGTGTTTCTTTTATGGCTTTGAAGTTTAAAATAATGTTTATTAGTAGAGAGCAAGTACGATAGGTAAGAATGTATTCTTTGATTCTGTTTTGTTTTCATTGATCTTTGGTTTCCTTTTCTTTTCAAAAGTAGAACAGGACTCCTATGCAATAGGTAGGTAATAGGTAAATTGATCATCTTTAGCTATTTTAGTAATATTACTTTATGGGAACGTAATGTAAAAATGTCTAAAAATATATAATGCGCACAGAATAAATATTCATTTTATAACTTAACGACCAATAGACAATTAATGATACGATTGAACTCATTAATGTCGACTTTAATTGGTCAATTAATTAAATGAATGAACAGTGCCGACGCGACGTTATTCATTCAATTAGTTTGAGAAGAATTAATATTGTAGATAATTCATTCTGCGTGCCTGTCAAGCTGTCAAAACGTTGAATTGAGCTTTAAACTATTACCCTCAGATAGTTTATGTTTACTTAATAAATAATAATAAATGACAGTGTCACCGAGATTAGAAAATAAGGCTTAGCGCGAACTGCGAATTTATTAATTGCGAAATTATTTCGCGGCATTTTTTTTCGCGCTGTTCTGTAGAATATAGAATCAGTCAGTCGTAGGTGCACGTACTAGTGAAAAACACGCGTAGAAAATTATATAGGTACTTCAGAATAGCGCAGATTGAAACGCGCGAATAGGTTCGCTAGTGCGTGCTAGGCCTCATGCCTAGAGTGCATTGCGGATTATCCCGCGTCAATTTATTTCAGACGTAAAAAAAAATTCAGACGTAGGCGTACGCACTAGCGGAAAAAAACCGCGTTGAAAATTACATAGGTACTTCTGAATAGACTTCAAAATATCTTAGCCGCACTGGTTAAGTAAGTAAGATGTACTAATACTAACGTAGTTTAGTATATGAATAGTTTATTATGTTGCTTGTCAAACAAATCCTGTTTTACAATGCTACGCAAAGCTGCTAATCTAATTATTTAGTTCTACGTACTTATCATAATAGTTACTGGCATAAGTAATTATGTGCTTGCCCAGATAAAATCTAGAGTTGGACTTATCCGTATCAACTCCCACAACCACGTCTAATTAATAGACCAGTTTTTAGAAAGTGCATTAGTTATATATTTTGAATAATATTGTTATTTATATTATGCATTTAGAGCCCAATCGAAGGTACATTAGTGTCATTTAAATTCAACACAGTAGGAAAGCAAATTCAGTGAGGAAATTAACTTTCTATCTCCAAAAAACCTATTAAGTATTATTAAAAATTAATTAAAAATAACAAAAAAAAGTTACTAATATGAAGTTTTGCGATACAACAAGAGACCTTCAACGACCGGAAGCATGTAGGTAGAGTCATATCATAATCGTAAACTAACCTGCTATAGTTTTCCGCGGGTCGCCCAACTGGCAGTTGTCCCGTAAAGCACAACAGAACTTCTTGTTCTCCCTCTCAGCGGTCGCATTCGGCAGGAACATCGACAATATAGCGACATCTTCGTTGTTTTCCCGCGCTCTCCGTATCCTATCCTGTCCAACTGTTTTTGTCGTCAAGTGCAAACGCGACTTTAAATCTTCACTCAACACGTCCGCGGACATTTTTAGGGTTGTTTAAAAACAAAAAAAGCGCGGTAAATTTGACGTTTGTTTTTTCTTTTTTTTTACGGATGGCACGCGCAGGCTTTGCGGCTCGCGTCGCGATACTGACGACGGAATTCAAATTGCGAGGGAGCGTAGGCTTGCAGGCTGTCGATTCTACTGACTTAATTGATCGTGTGCGATAACAAATGAAGAGATATGAACGGGATAAATCTTGCAATAAGGAAGCCGTTATTTCAATTGGTGGAATAGAATAGATAGCAGGCACTTAGCCAGTTTTGAGATAACGTCAAAGTTGCAAACAATGGGACCTATGACGTGAGCTGATGGTTTAAAGATGCGGGTGTTATGCTATAAGTCACGTTCATCATAATAACACGTAAGGTACCTCAAGAAAACGGTTACAACCATACTACAATTCAAGTAAAAAGTTCAATTATTTAGAAAGAAATGAAGTAGTATATTATATAACTATGTAGTTCTGCAGTATATGATCAACTATGAACCGAACTCACAGATCAGCTGTTGGTAGCTTTGCTTTCTACTCTGTAGGTTGTGGGTTTGATTCTCCCAAAAATTTTATGTGTGAAACATAAATGTTTTTCCTGCCTGCGAGATTTTATATAAAAGTTTGTATATAAATGTATGTAAGTATCTAGTATATAAGTATATATTCTATCAGCCATTTAATACCCTTAGCTTAGGTCAGCTTTGCGTATTTTGGACCTCAAATGGTGCAGGATTATCCACCAATATTTTTATTACATCAACATTAATGCAATATTTCAAAATATAAATTTCTACATTGTTTATGCCTACCTTTTTAATTCATTGACATAAAACACCTACAAAATAGATAAAAATCTCGTCTATGGGCAACGAATCGAATTGCTATCGTAAACGGCTTCATTTAGTTTTATTGCCTATATCCAAGTTGGAATGCCCTAGGCAAGACCTAGATTTATAAAAAGCTAGCGTGTGCCTGCGACTGTACCTACAAACATACGTATAGAAGTGCCCAAATATTTAGTTCAGTTGGTATGACAATGTGTGAAAGAACTGGCTGGATTTCATTATATTATTAAGTAAAAAAAATAAACAAAGAGGTTGCAACTAACCTCTAAATACTAGCTAATAACCCGACAGGCCAGTAGCATGGTAACATTTTTATTTTTTTCGAACGCAATTTATAATTTAAAAAAAAGAAGACGTTCCTGTATTTTTAACGTAACGAAAGAGTTCGACTCATGTTGTTTTTTTAAGGGTTTATTTTTCATTTTGTGAACCTATATTTCAGTGATGGTACTTCACATTTGGTTTACAAACAAACGTCCTACAAATCTTTAAGCATTGTTACTATGTTTATAAATGTTATAATCTAGGATAACGTAGGTAGTCTCAATGCCAGCTCTAGAAGTAACATTATGTTGTCTGTGGCTCTAGGTTCAATAAGACAAGTTCTCAAGACCATCTCAGACATTAATTTGACGCTAGATCTTTGATAAAACTATTAAGAAATGAGTAAGTATTTGAAACAGATGTGTTGGAGTTCCGAGTAAATTTAAAACAACAATGCCAGGATTGTATTGGCAGAAGCAATGTTTCGTGGAACTTATACAAATAAAGTTAAAAAAAGAAACCACCACAACAAACATTGAGTGTAATATTTACAACAATTACAGGCCATGCAAAAATGCTATGTAAAATATTATTTTAAGAGCTTAATATTGCACACAAGCATTTGCTTATACCACAGAACAGAAAATATTATCTTCTCTGTACCAAATCTTACCTACGCAACAAAAAACATTAGCGATAACATCTGATTTAGTACGTAAATTAAAAATAAACAAATATCGTCTTGACGCTATTAGTCAACTAAATGAGCTGATTTAATCTCGAACGTAAGTAATGAATATTAATTTAAAGCGATTGTTCCGGCGACATCGCTAGAAAACAGAATTTGCATAGCTTTATTGATTTTAGGCTAATGCATGAAATCTTGAGTTGAGAGTTCGCCAATATTTAGATATCTAATGAATAAATAAAAGTTTGGCATAGCTACCTATAGTTAACAACTAGCTTTACATAATCTAAACCACAGAAAACAATCTTCCTTGTTATGTGATCTAAACTGACTAATAATTGTATTTTGCACATTATTTACTTATTGAATAGGTAGACAAATATTTTGTACTATTCTACAAATTAATGTGATTCATTCCAGCGTTCGCCGAAGCAACAATTCTGCAGAGAACCTCCTTTGCTCGTAACGAGTGATGCTGTTTCTGCGTTCCTGTGCGAAATGAGTCAATTGTTCCTGAGGATGCTTTGTGGAGAGGCGGTACACGTGTCGATTTTTGTTTGGGTATAATATAACTCATTATAGATTGGCAGGATAGAAGTACTTGTACTTTATATTTGTCTATATATTCAATATTTTGCATTGCTTTTGATTGCTGCAATGCGTTCCTGTGCGAAGTGAGTAAATTGTTCCTGCCTCGTGGAGATGCGTATCACGTGTCGATATTTTTGTGGGTATAACTCATAATATTTTGGCAGGATGGTGGGTACTAGTACAAAATATTTGTCAACATATTAAATATTTTGTAATTGATTGCCGCAAAGTCACGGCTGAATCTACTGTTTACTTAATTATCTATACAATATCATACATTACCTAGGCATATATTTCGTATAAAATAATCGCGTATTCAAAGTTATTTCACGGCGTCTGGAAATAACGAAGCGTCGCGTCGCGGAGATGCTCTTCTCTGGTGATTTGGATCTTTTGAGCGGTCCATAGATAGATGAACTGTTTCTCATGTATTTTATATTTAAAAAAACGCTTTTAAATATAAAATATTTAACTTTGCCCACGCTGATGATCGAAAACTTTGTCACCGCGGCAAATAGAAAAGGCGTGTCTAGTAAGCCATTAATTTTAGTTTAAACACAAAAATATATCATTTATATTAAATTTTAGCCAAATATGGTACCGTCCAGGATGTTAGGTCAAAGTTGTTGACATTTAACAGCATCTACGTCACCTACCTGAGTTTAAATAAAGAACAGCATGTTCTATGGTATAAAAAAAATTGTGAAGCAAAAACCGTTTTCATTTAACATAATTACAGACTTGTGTATTATTTATTGGCATAACTTTCAAGTTAAGGACATTTTTGAAGTGAAAACATCTTTTAGCGCGGTACGCATATTTTTAGATGAGGTAAAACCTCTGGATTCGCGACACCGTTACCGTCTGGGGCGAGACGCAGCCGGCTGCCGCGCTCGCCTCATTTGATTATGAACCTTAATTCACATGTTTACAGTCTACTTTTGTATGGAGAAGTTTACTGAGTTAGGTTCTTTGATATGTTATCTACATTCTGAACAAAAAATATTGCATCATCTGTGTTCATTCAGTATTTGATTGGCAGTCGCCATAATTACTGATTTTGAAGTGATTTATTACTAAACTCTAACGCGCCAAAATAAGTTTTCACTTCTGTCGGCACTCCCGGAGTGGAACCCGATTTTTTTTTATATTTTAGATTTCTATTTAAAAACAATTCTAATATAAATAACTATTTTAAATATTAAACCACCAATGAGGTCATCGGAACTACCTACACGTGATCGACTGTTGGTTTAATGAATGATTTATGAGCCAATCATCTCATACAAGTACATACGGCTTCTAAGTACCGTTACTAAACCTACGACTTTATAACATTGGAATTTAGAATTGAACTAAATTTATGAGTGACAATAGAATTGGTAAAGTACATATCTTACCGTAAGTAATGTTCTATAAGCAACTGCACTGCATGCAGATGTATTTTCTACAAAATTTACTCCAATCTTACCAACTACAAAATTATAGTTGCCAAAAAAACTTGGGTACCTGCTTCTTACCTGCTTAGATAAATACCTACATAGATAATTAGAGGTAGGTAGGTACTACCAAATTGCAATGATTCACAATAGTGGTTCATGTGTGTCATTGTAACATTTTTAGATCTGTGTAGGTGTAATTTTTTTATATTTTCTGATAAAAACTAGCCATGACTAAGTGCTTTCTGGTGATTGATGATTGGGATAATTTTTAGCATAACATTAATTTTAACCAAAAAATATTCCTAATGTTTAAAAAATAACCCAGGCTCAATTTTAGGATTGTATTTCTAGGACATTTAGAAGGTACCTAGATACTTCAAACTTGAGGTACACAGCGATGTGTAATAAATTAAATTAGTAAGATACACGAATATTTAGTAAGATATTGTTATTATTATGTATTTAAAATAATATTTAGTCATTAAGTTATACTAACACAAATTAAGTACACATGTTCTTATAAGGCTTTTATTACAATGATTAAATTCGTTTGATTGATGGCATTTAACACGCATAAAGTTTTCGCCGAAATGACAGTTAATTTGCCCAGTAACCTCCAAAACTTCAGACAAAACATAAATGTTCTTCGATTCCAGCAATTACTGAAGAAAACGCAATATTTCACAAGATAATGAGATACCAAACTAATCAGTTTATACGAAACATTCTTAGGGTTCAATTTAATTATTGCATTTGAGGCATATTAAGGCAATAATTAATCTTCAAATGTGTTTAAATACCGTACTCTCGGATGAATGAATGAAGGAATGAATGTCCGGACGAGGTCATTAATTCGTTCATTCGATAGAACAACCTGAACTTAATGGCAAATGTATAAAATAAAACGACGCCAAAAAAAACTTAAATGTACTCAAACGTTGAACTCGGATCAAGCATAGATTTTTTGACAGCATTTTATCCAGAACTGTCACATGTCAGAACGGAATAGAATCAGAAACGAAACTAACTCTCTTACTGTTAAGTTTGTCAAAGTTTGCGATTTTTGACAAGAAGCTATCAATGTACTCATAAAGTGAATCTTAAGTCTAGTCACAGAATACTTATTAGTACAATAATAGAAGGTGGACTCCGCGAAAACGTTTATATAAATAGCTACTTTTGCTACGACGCAACAAAGTTCAATTCAACTCGCATAACATTATATTCACCTACATACTGCCTCTCTTTCTATAGCGTAGCTCTATCTCTTCTGGCGCGCCACTTCTCTACGAATTTGGCCAATAGGTTGGGTGTGTGCTCTGCCTTCAGACAGTTAGACGACCGTTAGTTTATACCGTTATTTGAAATGCATAAACTCTCTTGCATTAGTTTTTCGTAGTTAAGGTAGTTATAAGATGGATCATACAAAAAAGCGCTAGGACCATGACGAGTTTCTTGCCAGTTCTTTTTGGGCTTGGGTTAAGAGGAATTGCCTCCTAGATTCACCTAGTATATAAGACGTTTCAAAGTGATCCTTGAGATTGTATTGAATAAAGTATCTTTTGACTTGACTTGTGCCAATGTACTTGTTACTTTGTACCTAAAGTGCGGAGTACGCCTGGCCTGGTCTGGTATAAAAAAAAGATCCAACTTGCTCATTAGTCTCAAGATGGTACTTACTTTAAAGTTCGTTAGAAGACGTACTCGGTGACGTTCGTGTTTAATCAAAAATCAGACCAATCTGATTTCAATGTGGCATGCATTATCCATAGAAATGAGGATTATAGCTAGAAATATAATCATTTCTGTTCTGTGACGGCTTCGACGACAACGGATCAGCTAAAATGCACAGATAAGACCTAGCATAGTGTAAGAAGAGAATAGAAGTGCATGAAGAGTAGGAAGGAGATAGTAAAATTTATTCGTAACTAGCGATTACGACCGCGGGGGGGCGACAGCCCCGGCTTCGCACGGGTGCAATGCTGATACTAATTATATTACAGAATGGTTATTCCTAAGAGATAGACATATACCATCGCGGACTTTTTTGTAGACCTTTTGAGGGTGTACAATACTGTAGTACATTATTTTGATCTATCTCGTAGGGTTCAGACAGCGTTTGCAATGTAAGCGCAAAAATATGAGTTCATTTACGACACCACATTGGAAACCTCTAAAATTATCAGTGTTTATCTACTATATTATGCCTGTATTATACTTATAAACCTTGAATCATTAAAATAAACTGCATTAAAATCAGTTGCGTAGTTTTAAAGATCTAAGCATACATAGGGACAGACAGACAGCGGAAAGCGACTTTGTTTTATACAATTTAGTGACGTGCCGCGTCAGATGAGATAGACTTACGCGATTGAAAGAGACGCACTATGTATGTAAATATAAAGTTAGGCGATTAACTCTTATGCGAGCTGAATTGCACTTTGTTGCGTCGTAGATAGAATCGGTATTTATACAAATATTTTCGTGAAATCCTTTTCGGTACTTGTACTAATAATTACTCTGTGATACATTTTAGGCAACAAATTTTCAACCTTCGAATAATACTTAGATAACAAACAAAATTCTCAAACCAATTAGTAACCCATCACCGAATGTCCCGAATTACAGGAAACCTTTCATGTGAACAGTGTGAGGGGGGAAAATAACGAATGAGCTCGCACTCTGTATAATACTGTGTATTCTGTGCTGTAACAGGCTTTTCTATTAGGCTCAGTCTACACTACAGATAAAACGAAATACCAAAGAACAATAAATAAAAAAAAAACGTGTGCGTCTTGGGACGCCCGACAGAAGTGATAACTTTAACTAATCTAACAAGCGCTGTGGGTTAGAGTCAGAGAGGAGGAGCCTGCCTACCCCTGCCGTATACGTGAGAGAAAGGGAAGCCAGCCAGACTGGTGCCGTAACGCGTTACGTAACGAAGCGGTTTACCCTCCCATAAGAAGTTATCACTTCAAAAATGCTGGATTTCATACAGCATCATATAGCCTCAAAGTAAGCAGAGCTTGTGTTATTGGAAACATATGATTGACTAGCTGATGCAACGGTTTTTGCAGCGCACGCCAGAATAGCTTGCAGATGGCAGTTTTTTTTTCTACTTTCTTGACACGTATCGTTATATTTTGAACAATTCACACAATATCTTTATAATATATAGCCTATGTGTTATTCTGATGTATTAGCTATATTATTGTAAGGTTTCATTAAAATCCATTCAGTAGTTTTTGCGTGAAAGAGTAACA
Organism: Lampropteryx suffumata; assembly: GCA_948098915.1. Lineage (NCBI taxonomy): Eukaryota > Metazoa > Arthropoda > Insecta > Lepidoptera > Geometridae > Lampropteryx > Lampropteryx suffumata. Next base: position 17,908,235 of record OX402547.1, read on the forward strand.
AACATAAATACAAACTTTCGCGATTATAATATTAGTATAGATGTACTACATGTTATGTAAATACATACATCTACATATTACTGAGCTGACTGGCTTGTCAGCTCAGTTGGTAGTAGATCTACGCGGTAGGTTCGATTCCCGCCCAGGATAAACATTTGTGAGATGATTATAGGTGTTTGTTCCGTGTCAAGGTGTTTCAAGGTATAATAAAAATGTATGTATTTAAAAATACATAAGTATAATATTAGTTATATAAATCTCGGCTTAAGATGGTTTTCCAGGATTAACTCCGGAACTACTGAACCAATTTCTATGAAATTTGGCTTAATGTGTGTAATTTGATAAATTTTAAGATATAGAATAGAAACTTTTTAATTTTTTATCTCGATTACAGATCTCAATATTTTATTGTAAATTAAAAGTTATCTACAAGAGGTTCCATAAGTTTCTAACAGATGGCAGTGTAAATTAACTTCAACATCTTTTGCTATCTAGGTAAAGTAAGCGTGTATTGGTTCAACTTATTAGAACTACAGAGCCACAACGCGTAACCAGGTCAGATAGTAGAAATATTTCCATTTTATTATTTTAATGTCTGAACTATGAAGACCTTATGACTGGTCCTATTAATATTAAATAAACAAGAGGAGCCTTCAAGACCCACTTTAATCCTTTCACCACACTCGTTGGAAATAAGCAAGATAACAAGATGAAAATCAAATAAAATATCACCTAAGAGATGATTTCTAAATAATCTAATCAGGATATGATTGCCCTTCAAGCTGATCTCTCGTTTGGAAGAGTATTGTCTAATCAATAAACTTGAGCTCAATCCAAATATATGTTCTTTTATTACATTTACTACTAAATATAATAAAAGAACTATATATAATATTATACCTACATTCTATACCTTGCCAACTACTTCTTAAAAATAAGAATATGCGTGATCTTGGAGTTCATCATGACTCCAAATTACTTTTTGATACTCATGTCGACAAAATAGTCAGTAAAGCTTCAATACCCTTAGAATTTGTTATTCGGCTGTCTAAAAATAGTCACTAAAGCTTCAAAATTCTTAGAATTTGTTATTCGGCTGTCTAAAAATAGTCAGTAAAGCTTCAAAATCTTTAGAATTTGTTATTCGGCTGTCTAAAAATAGTCAGTAAAGCTTCAAATCCTTAGAATTTGTTATTCGGCTGTCTAAAAATAGTCAGTAAAGCTTCGAAATCCTAAGAATTTGTTATTCGGCTGTCTAAAAATAGTCAGTAAAGCTTCGAAATCCTAAGAATTTGTTATTCGGCTGTCTAAAAATTTCAATAATGTCAATAATGTCAATCAATAAACTTTTAAAATTGTTCATTTGTTAGAAGCCATCTGGAATATGCGTCTCAGGTATGGAACCCGTGCTATGGCACTTACATAGATCATATTGAAACCATTTATATGATTTTTAAGATACCTATGCTACAGAGTTCATACCCCTTACGATTCTAGTAACTATATTGACCTCTGCAAAAAATGTCACTTCTTGCCTTTATCAATTCATCGTGACATATCTGATTATTTATTTATGTCACTACATAGTATAAAACAAAGAAGCTTTCCGCTGTCTGTCTGTCTCTATGTATGCTTAGATCTTTAAAACTACGCAACTTATTTTAATGCGGCTATTTAATAGATTTTTAATAGATAGAGTGATTCAAGAGGAAGGTTTATATGTATAATACGTGCATAATATAGTAGATAAACACTGATAAGTTTAGAGGTTTTCAATGTGGTGTCGTAAATAAACTCATATTTTTGAGCTTACATTGCAAACGCTGTCTGAACCCTAGGAGATAGATCAATATAATGTACTACAGTATTGTACACCCTCAAAAGGTCTACAAAAAAGTTCACGATGGTATATGTCTATCTTTTAGTTATACCATTCTGTAGTATAACTAGTATTAGCACTGCACCCGTGCAAAGCCGGGGCGGGTCGCTAGTTACAAATAATTTCTAATGATATGACTGCCCCGACCGTCTCTTTAAAATTAATTTTAATATCCCGCATAGAAAGTTCAGATTCAACCCCCCTCTTTATGTACCTGGAGCTTCTACTAATTAATAATAATAATAATAATGCCGGACATTTCACACAGCATCATCCGAAGTAATCAGAGCTTGTGTTATGGGTACCACATGACTGATATACTACTTATATACGTTTTTTTTTGTAAATACATACATATTATACATAGAAACACCCAGACCCGAAACAAATAATTGCAGATCATACAAACATTTGTCCCGCGGCGGGAATCAAACCCGCAACCTTCTGCGTCTCAGCCGGACCTTAGTCTACTGCACCACAGAGGTTGTCAATTACAGACAAAATTCGTTTTTAATATAATAATAATAATATCGGACATTTCACACAGCATCATCTGGCCCCAAAGTAAGCAGAGCTTGTGTTATGGGTACCACATACCTGATATACTACTTATATCCTTTTTTTGTAAATACATACATATTATACATAGAAACACCCAGACCCGATAATGCAAGCGAGTTCAACCGTCAACGGTTTTAGACATTGATCCATTCAATATTAGTATTGGCAAGGCACGGCGTTGCATTACATTACTGATTTTTGTTAGCACCTAGGCAACCCAGTTGTTATATAGATACTTTTTGATGTTTTCATTTTTGTTATATTCTTTTATTTTTATTGAGTAAGAAACTTTGGTTACTGTAATTATCTGGTGCTAACTAGATAATGAGCAGAGCATGTGCCTCATTTTATGAAGGTGCGATAAAATTGTGTTTTCACCTTTGACTACAATATTTCCATCAGTGAAAACCTGTAATTGGATCTCTGTTTCTTTTTTATACTATGTTGTTTTTTTAGCTGTTGGTTTTCCAAATAAAAATTAATAAATATATGCATATCAAAATGGACCGTATCCTTTTTCATAGATAAATTAACTAACGGAACATCCTAAGGATTTTTACTAACACCGGTAAACTGGTTTTTCATGACACACAGATAGAAAATTCTATTTTATAAAGATAGGGCGTGGTCATGTATAAAAGAACATTTTATATGAATAAGTGACTAGTGTGCGCCGAGCCTTATAGGTAGTTTTCCTAGCTATACCCTCGTATGTTTATAGAGTGTGATTTGATTCAATTTTGGGCGTGTGTTAATTACTGTGTTGAATCTGTTCAATAAAAGAAGAGATAGATGTTCGGGGACAATCGACTGGGCTGTCAGCTTAGTTGGTAGTTGCTCTGCCTTCTGCGCTGTAGGTTGAGGGTTCGCTGATAAAACACAATTATTTGTACTTGTCAGGGTGTTATACAGTATCATCAGTATGTATTTAATTAAACGATTATTTTGGGGCTTGATGGTATTCTGTGCATTTATAAATTTTATATAAATTTATAAGATATAATTTTTACGAGGTTGATTATCAGTGATTATAAATAGCTCTCAGTAACACCTCAGATTCAGCTCTTCAAATTCTTGACCGACCAAAGATGCTGTCCGAAATAGCACACGCCTTATCAGCACTCGCAGAACTCGAAACAGCTGAACCGAGGCTACCACAATGCTTTGGACAGTTTTTTCCGAGATCACCTTAAGTGACCATATGCGGCGAGGGTAACCGACAGCCCTTAAATGGTATGCTTCGTATTACTGTCGACTTGTGAAATAGGGCTGGCTAACGATGAATCAAGCTGGTTTTGTATTTAAACTTGATTTATATTATTTATAGAATAGGATTGATTTTGCAACTGTCCTGTCAGTTTTATGCAACTTTTTTATTTTATGATTTAAACTAAAAAGAAAACCGTTAATTTTTATTTATTTACTTATAATTCCTTATATTTCATTTTTCATTTATTTATTCATTTAACAATATACATCGTATTTGAATATAAGTCCAATACATAATTTTATCTCTTTATTTTTCCACCATTAAAAAGCAAAAAATGGATTTTTCCAAATCGGTTTATAAATGACAGAATTCTGATGTGTCAAACATAACAAAGATGAATTGAATTGAATTTAGAAGTCTGTTAAAAAGCACACAAAGAAAAGTCTCAAAATGGAACATAATATTGACGTCAAATGATAAAATCTGTGGATATCAAAAAAATTAAACGCAGTCAAGAGTTTTTGTTAGTGTAGGTACTTCTTTCGGTAAGTAGTGTTTATAATATTTACGACCGCAATACATAAAGCACACTCTATTTGGAAAATGACAATGCCATCAGCATTCTTAACACCTTCAACTACCGTTTCAATGTTGAGTTGGCTCGATCTATCCATTACTTTCCGTCACCTAACACGTTCACATAAATATGAAAAATAAAACCTCCTAGATTTAATAAAAAAATTACAAGCAAATAAGAAGATAAAGAAAAGAAAATTCTATTTTCAAATAATTCCATACAGTTTAAGGACTAGTCTCGTGAAGTGAATATTCTAAGAGTTTCTTGATGTTCGCTTCTCAGAGCGACATTCTACTTCGCATTTTTGCCACGCATAATGATGATTTAACTAGTCTATAAAAAAAATCTGCTGCGGTTAACTTAAAGGTTAAAACTCACCAGCACGGAAGACCTCGCCACATCCATCGCAACGGCTCGCGAACTGCGCGTCATAGCAGTTACCGCAGTAGATCTTGTCGAGCTTCGAGCCGAACTGCTTGTCTACCAGCGAGACGCGGCACTTGGCGCACAGGAAGCACGCCTCATGCCAGTGCTTGTCCTTGTACGACAGATCCTGCAAAAAAAAACAACAATTTAATATGCTTAGAACGTAAAATGGTGACGTATTGGCTGAAAGTCAACATACAAAAGGTCTTTCTTTCGGGGTTTAAGCCGCGCTATTCTGAAATCTTTTCTGAAGCATGTAATTTTCAAAGCAGTTTCTTGAGCTAGTGCATACTACACCTGGTTACCTGGCTACACCTACATCTGGTTCCATGTTTCACATAATATCGCGAAAATATTCGACGCGGATTAATCCACAACGAACGCTAAACTTTATATGCTTTAAACTTTATATAAACTTTAAATAATTACTTGATTCCCCAAATGTAACCATAGAGAATATATAATTATAACCAGAATATAACCAACATCTTAAATAACCCAGGTGAAGAAAACAAGAAAATATAATAGTATGCTAATTAAATCTTTTGACACAATTGGCTCTATCAAAACACAAAAGACCCACGATGAAAATCTAAAAAACATAACAAATAGAATTCCTTATTGAGTTTGAATAATTACATCTGTCGTAAGCTAAATTACCGTCGTCTATCAGTCTAAAAGGTTCTAGTGGAAAACCCGATCGTTTGACAATCTAACAAAAACCATTATTTTTTAAGATGTTCTGTTTATCTAGGTTAAGGAGCCGACACATGAAAATGTTCATTCACCATCACAGATAATGATCATTCTGCGTTTTGACAGTTATGTAAATGAGGTATCTAATGATACAAATTCAGTCCTAATAAATAATAGACCCGAAAAAACAGTATTGTGTAAAAAAAGAATAAAGAGGCAGGTAAAATCAGATATTTAATAAAGAGATTTTGTTCATCTCTATTTTGGCAACATTTTCAAATGATCTACTTTGGAGACTGCTCCTTAATGTGGGCGTAATCATTACAGCCTTCAACTTGCTAGTGATTCTGAGAACGTCATTTGTTTAGTCCTTCGTATTTGGAAGCTGTAAAAATTATAGTTCGTTTTGTTTTAAATACAATATAATTATTCTCTAATTAAATAAATATTCTCAATATTATTAAATTTATTGCATTATTTACATCCAAAATCCTGATGAATCCTCGTAGATGTCTGATAATCATAAATTATATTTGTACGTCAATCCATGTTTTAGGTTGAGATTAATTTTGTTGTATCGATAACACTTGCATGTTTTGTGCAATAAAGTTCGTTGGTCGAATAACGAGCTTTGGAAATAGCATTTATCAATCTTTTACAAGAGTAGCCATTTTGTTCAATAACTCATATTATAGGTACCTACGTATAAACGGTGCTTTTGAAACGACTTGTGTGTAATTTTTTTTTCTAACCCCCTGATTCCCTCCCACTTACGTTCGAACTTAAAAAATGTTGGGTTCGAAATTCGAAAGGAATTAGAATTAAAATGCCTAGAATAAATTCGGAGCAAGAAACTTTTATACTGAAAACTAAGTTGGTTCTTCCCATGCCGTACGATATTCTAATTTCACCTTTCACCGCTTAGCTTTAGCACGAAAATAGCCTCCCCTTCCCATTCTATTCCCGTCGACGACATTTCAAACCCAATGTCGTAATGTCAATAAATATGAATGTTTATTTTGGCCGATTACGAAACTCTCAGCTCTGTACAGAATAAATCTCAAAGAATCATCTGACAGCTCCATCAACTCAAGGTTAGCTCTCGAGAACATCGACAATTCAAAATAAATCTTGTATCCGACTCAGAAATAGTCGCTCTTAAGCTTCTAACGTTTTGTTTTTGCTAACCTCTCGACTATTTAGCGAAACATTCAGAAATAACAACCAGTTATTGCTTAAACTTTTGTAAACAAGCTTACGGAACACGCCTAAGATTTATAGCAGATCTTTTAAATTCTATTTTCAAATGTAATGTCAAAGCGTTTTGTTTTTCATCTACATTTTTCGTCACAGATAAAATTTCAACGGTCGAAATACGGTATCTATGCCAATGGACTATAATTCCTTTTCCCGATACCTGTACAATTTGATTACCGATTATTTAGTAAATTACAAGTAAGTACTGACAATGATTGTCTACGACGGCAATTTCAGACAATTACATCTTTTATGCAGCTGTTTGGTTGAAAGTTTAGATAAATGGCGGGGTTTTGGCAGCGGCTTCGCTGGTGCCGTGCGCAGAGGTGAGGGAATCTAGGCCGGCTGGAGTGACATTACTAAATTTGATCTCAGAAACAAAGCTCGCATTGCTGTTGCACAATAGGTTAATAGACTTTTTTATCGTGTTGGCATACCTGATGCTTGTTGTAGTAACGTATGAGGAAGTAAATAAAGATTCAGGAAGATTAAATTGAACAGCTGTAGATAAAATCAGAGGCTTCGACTTGGTAATAACAATTAGGAAATTACCATGTGGCTGGGTTACCGATAAACAGAATATTATTTAAAAACAGAAAAAAAAATTCGCATTAAAACAAAATGCTAAATGGTCCATGAACGCGCGTGTTCGTGAATTACAGCAGATGTTACAGAATATAAATAATTTTGGATCGTATTCCAAGTTCAAACTCTACAATAGACAGGCATCAAGTTTACAATAGACTAGACGTTAATCGAGATTCTGAGACCCATGCCAAATCTAATTTATCTTTGATCATATGCACATGTCACTTACGAGTATAGCCGGTTCAATGTTGTTGTTCTTATCAACGAACATATTTGTAGAGTCAGGGTTAAACAGTTTGACAGAAAGCTTGATGTAAATAAACAAATGATGGCATTTAAGCTTGTGTGACATATTGACAGCTGTTTTATCTGTAGGGAGTTCCTAACCTTCAAACTTCAATGCGCTTCAAATCATGAAACTATGAAGAAAGCAACCGTAGGCTTTAAAGGGTAACACTACGGTAATGTTGAAAATAATATTGATTAAAAAACCAGCCAGACGCATCAGAACGGACAGAAAAAATGCTTTGAAATTAATAAGCATTCAAATTTAAGAAGATCTTACGTCGGAGTAGATGAGCTTCTTGGTACTTCCGATATTAACGAAAAAAGAAGCAGTTTCTGTAGATGTTATTTTGTACCAGATTATGGACTTCAAAGGCAAAGAAAGAGCAAAATAATTATATCCTAGAATCAAAGGAGAAAAATTAAAGCAGTTTAAGCTTTACTTTGCAAACTTTAGATTCGAACACAATTGACTATAGAATGGTATCCTTAAGGTCGATTCTTTAAGACCAAAAGATGCAAACTATATAGTCGACGTCCATGGTCTATACAATGCCATCCTTAGGGTCGTTGCTGATGGTCTTAGAGATGCTAACCTTAGAGTCGATGCCGATAGTCTTGCTGCACTCCTCGCATCCGTTGGCGAAGACGCTCTCGTAGCACTTGATGCAGTAAGGGTGCTCATCGCGCAGCACATAGCGCTGGCCGGTGAGCGACTCATCGCACTGCCAGCAGCAGAAGTGGCCGCTGTGCCAGTCCTTGTTCATGGCTTTCGTGTATTCGCCGCTGAAAATAAGCTGAGGACAAAGAGAAGACACGTTTTAGTAAGAGTCATAGGGCATAGAGTTGTTTGTACTTATTCAAGAGAAATTGCGCGGATTAGGCATCAGAACTATAAAAATCAGGTAACCGAATATAATACAATGGTTGTAAGAACTTATAGGCGAGTATGGTCTTAAAAAACTTTTGTATGTATTTAAGAATGTGATTGTGATTAAAAATGTTCACAACTTTATTTTTTTTAAAGAGGGTTTGGCATTTTTCGTATTTCAAATAATCTGAGTTTCATATCAAACTTTTTGGCAAATACTAGATATAATAATTCATTCGATGACGGTCTCTCTCTGATGTAATCTTTAGGCGATTATAATAATGTTTGTGTCAACATGTCTGACAAAATGATATACTAACTGCATACGATGTCACATTTATCATAAAAAATGATTCAGTTCTTGAAGATACAATTTGATAGATTAATAAGAATGCCGCGAATACCTTGGTTTATTCGTAAAAAGTAGACTTGTGGAGAGTTTGACTTAAAATATATGAATTCTCTAGAGTAAACTTGTAATGGCTTTTCTGTTAATTGCAAACAGCTGGTAAGACATAATAAATCTATTTACGATTATGAGTTTGACGACAAAATAGGAGATTACGCTTGATTTCGTAATGCATCGGTGTTGTGCTAATCTAAAATGGGATTAGGTCGTCGCTTGGCATATATGAGTTTGGGTTTCAGATGCAATAAGACAAATTGTAGTTTCTGAGGAAACTCGATCAGGATCAGAATTAGTTACTGTCAAAGGTGATTAAGCTTTCCTAAGGTGTTCAGTTCATCACAGTTTGTAGGATTACAACATCATGTATTATGAATGTCAGTGTATGAGTCAGCGTTTAAAGAATACTGGGTTTCATTGAATGTTTTGCTTAAGGTCGCAAACAGGTTCCCATTTACGTTCGTGATTTCATCAGCTATCTATATCAGTTCCGATATAAAAGTAAAGTACCTTAAATTAGGACGGGTATGTGAGGGTGGCCATAGTGCTAACGTAAACAAGCCGATGCATTCTGTCACTCATTACACTAATCACTGACACTGCACTGGATGGATGGCCACCGCACACATACCCATCGTCGGCGTTGGTTGTGGTGGTCTGGTCGACTTCCGTCACGGTGACCTCTCCATCCTTAGACTCCCGGCGCTTGGAGGTCTTCTTGACCTTCCTGGTCTTGCGCTCCGTTGTGGTATACTGTACTTGCACGTCGACGTCAGCCATGGTTAAGTTAGGTTACTAGACGCGGTCGCGACCCGAATTCGAATGGCGAGCGGAATAGCAGGAATTATTCCAGAATGCTTGGCGGGACGGAGGGGGGAGTTTGGGGTTTAAATTTGGAAGAGTGACGGAGAGGGCAGGTGCGCGGGCGGCGTTGCCCTGACGCCAGAGCTTTTAGCTTTCCCCAGCTCCGTCTACGTATTGAAAATGATCCGACCCGATTTGCTCAGAGTATCGAGGAGTTACTCCCGCTTATCTTTCTGGCCGCGATTCGATCGATATTTGACGTACGATCGATGATTAACGACTGCACTCTGGTACCTGACCTATAAACGCATTATTCAATTGCAATTTGATGTATTTTAATCGTAAGCCGAACTGAATCGAAGCAATCGCCTGCGGCAACAAATGATCACTGCACTTTGAAAACTGCTAGTGAAATACAAGTCACGCCGAGCTGTGTCGATAGGACAAGAACTAATTATATAGTCGCACTCCTCGATGACAGCTACAGTAGTTACACATTAATAATGTGTCTCTTATTTTAGTTCATTGCTACCATATTTTGGTTTAGATGCATTGAATGGAAGCTGGTGTTTATTTAGATATGACTTACCTACCCCCTTGGCATGACCGAATTACAATCAATATAGAAAACGAAAAAGACTTTTACAGGGACAGTTTTTTAGATATCTACCATCTACATGTTTTGTGGACATGCTATTGAGCATATGCGGGGAAAACCCGGGTTAAGCTAGTTCTCGTATTGACGTGAGCTAGCTTAAACCGGGTTTTCCTATATCGTTTGATAGCATTAGCACTGCTAATACACATTTCCTGAAAGGATAATCCTTTGATGCATGACCGGGTTGGAGCCTTAGTAACCTCAGGATCGAAAGCCAGGGATGTTATCACTACACTACCAGTGTTCTTCAACCTACAGAAAACCAAACATGAATGTCTAGAATTTCTATTGGTACGAATACGTAGCCAGATCATCCATTAACATAGAACGAGGTATGCAAATAAAAGGTGTTTTAGTTAAAACAATAAATACAAAATGATTCTTCAAAGAAGTGTTTGTATTAAAACATTTCTGATTGTTTGGGTATGCTGGTTGATGGCCGCTATTTTTGAAAGAATTTGACGGTATGGATCAATGGAGATTTTTCTACAATTTACCGTATGTACAGATGGAGTTTAATAACAGTGTTTGAAGGTGGGTATGGAATGAAAGAAGTGTGACGACTTAGTTTTAAAAAGTTATGTTGCTGAGTAAGATAAATTACATGAAAATCATTTTTGAAGTGATAACTTCTTATGGTAGGGTAAACCGCTTCGTTACGCAACGCGTTACGGCGCTAGTCTGTCAGGATTTACTTTCTCTCACGCATACAGCAGCGGTAGGCAGGCTCCTCTTCGCTCACTGTAACCCACAGCGGTAGTTAGATTAGTTTATGCTATCACTTCTGTCGGGCGTCCCGAGACGCACACGTTTTTTATTTTTTATTCCATCACTAAAATTCAAGAAACTTCATACTATATTCCTCGATCAAAAGTTAGAACCTCAATTTAATTACGTAATGAGTGTCATAAGGGTAAATAAAACCAAAAAGGCCCAGAGAGCACTAAACTTTCGATTAAAAAATATAACATCTCAGAAAAATATAAATTCTACCAAAATGATGTTTTAAAACCATCGAATGAATTTTAAAAACTGGTAACATTCTGATGCTTCCTGTTATGAATATCCGGTTACTTTAAAATTGACACATGCCTAACAACCTATTAGTTTTACAAACAAACAGTCGCAAATATTAATGTTTTTTTAACTGACTAGCCAGACGTCGATGGACGACGAGCCAAGGTTTGGCTGATCCATTCATCTCTAGTCTTCCAAGAGACATAATATACAATAGTCGTTCTAGCTATGACATACACACTAGTATAAACACCGGATATTGACGCGCCAATGTCACATAACTTATGTATTAACTAATACACCACTTACAGAATGATAACATTATAGCTATAGCTAGTTAGCTAGCAACAAGGCAGATTATTCATTGTCATTAGGATTAGGAAGTAATTAGAAAAACTTTAGGGAAAACATCTTAGGAATTATATATTTTTTTGTCAGACATATCACACTATATCTGGCACCAAAGTAAGCGGGGCTTGTGTTATGGGTACCACATGCCTGTTATACTACTTACATATTTTTTTTTGTAAACACAATACATAGGAATTAGGCCAGTAAAAAATTTCCGATCCAAATTTTTTTTTTATAAGGTTTAGGATCACTTACTGAGCATAAAATCACAAAATGCTGACAGATCCAGGTGACGCTTCAAGCGCCATCTTGAAAAAACGTTTTTGGCCGATATCTCGGAAACTATGCACTTTGGGGCAAAAGTTATTGAGACCATTATTGTAGAGAATAATATTTCGCAACTTTTGTTTCTAGTAAACTTTTTTGTTAAACTTACCGTTTACGATTTGCAATTAAACGGCTAATATAAAAAAATACGGAGGTTCTCAAGTCGGGTGTTCTTTTTATATGTGTTTTGTGTATGCTGATAAATACAATACGAGACAAATACTTGTGGATCATACAAACATTTGTCCCGTTGTAGGAATCGAACCCGCAACCTTCCGTGTATCAGCCGGGCCCACTGCGCCACGAGAAGAATCAAATGATTTGGTATGAAACTACTAATTTGATTTACGTCATACCATGCATGCAACGTCGTATCAGTAAATAGCAAAAAGATTTTACTCTCGCTTCAGAGAGATAATAGCCTACTGTGGGTTCGGGTAAGGGTTATACCCCTCTGAGGTTTATTTTTATTCCTCACCTACGTTACATACACCTGGTGCCCTTTCAATTGGCAGACTGCGGTGATCAGTGATTGATGTAGCAAGGTCAAGTTTAGACAACGATAAAAGGGTTTTGGTTTCTTCGTATACACGTGGTCGGACCAATTAACCCATGTATGGACATGGTTTTTTATTATTAATTCATTGATATGGTTTCCTTACGATGTTAATAATAATATAATAATAATGCCAGACATTACACATAGCATCACCTGGCCCCAAAGTAAGCAGAGCTTGTGTTATGGGTACCACATGACTGAAATACTACTTATATTCTTGTTTTTTTTTGTAATTAATTACATATTATACATAGAAACACTCAGACCCTAGATAAATACTTGCAGATAATACAAACATTTGTCCCACGGCGGGAGTCGAACCCGCAACCTTTTTGCGTCACAGCCGGACCTGGGCAACTGCGCCTCAGAGGTCGTCAATGTTGGCTTGTGGTAATTCGGACAAAATCGAATGTGGTGACCTGATGAGTGGGTCGTATCAGAGGGTAATTATAGGCTGCAAATTATAACGATGTTGGTTATTTATACCTGTTATCTATGGGCGATAAGATCGAACGATCACTCCGATATTAGGAACCAAAGCATTAATAATTGTTATCAATTTTCTAAAGCCATGTCCAGATACCTGGGATATTGTTTCGTGGTACAATATGACAATAGGCTTTTCTGACACGGTAGAACGGAATACAGCTACGACAAGAAAAGATGGATAGATAGATACTAACTATCTATCTATCAATCTATCTAGCTACGACAAGAAAAGATGGATAGATAGATACTAACTATCTATCTATCTATCAATCTATCCAGCTACGACAAGAAAAGAGCCAGTATGAAGTCTCTGAACGATGGTAACATGACATCTTTGTATGGGTTCGTTTTCAAGCCTTACTTTATGCCTATGCTGCTTCATTGGATTGGTTGCCACACGCATAAAAATACTACACATTTTTTTTGTCATTAAATAAAAATGCTTCAAGCATTTGCCCGTCTTTACCTCTTCCCACGATGCAGTAAATAACAAGAAATGTGATAGAATCCTATTTAAAGTGGTAAGAAGGTAATTTTATAACTTCTGAGTGGGTTAGAAAAATAATGACGAAACCGCGAAAAGTTTCAGCGGTAAAAAACAATGGCTGCGCGCGCGAAAATAAACGCCATGAAATTCCAAGAATATTGTGAAGAAATAGCATTTTGTGTACAGACTATTTACTTTGGCATCGTTACATTATTGTAGTATTTATTTTGAGGCTAAGTGAGAGATGAAACGAATAGTGAACTTTATTTATCTGTCAAAATTTAGTGTTATGACGTACGAAAATGTGGGCTTAGCGTTTGTGACTTAGTAGCATCCGTCAGTTGCATTCTCAAAGAAAATTAGAACTGACCGTTTTCTTTATCAGTCAAAAATTGCTAATTATAGAAATCAGACATTACAGAGACCTGTTTTTAAAAATTAAATTTTCTGTTAGTTCTGAATTAAATCCTGTCAAAAAAATAAAGCTTGAAAACAGTCACAGTAATAATGCAAAATATAAATTTTAAAGAAAGTATTTTAATATTTTGAGTTTAAATTTATCAACATTAATCTGTCTGTATCTATAAATACTAGTAGTCGAAATTCGACCCACTAGTCGAAATTACCATAATTAATGTGATTTTTATGGATAATTTAAAAAATATATTAGCAATATGCACTCCATCTCTATATAAACTATAAGTGTGCGAAATTTCATACTCCTCCGTCCGCGCAATTTTTGTAAAAAGGGGTACAAAGTATTTGCTTTACGAATTAATATATAGATAAACTGATATGTCAGTGTATTCTGGACTAGCTGAAACGCCAGCGAGTTTGTACGCGAGTGAAATATTTACATAACTGTAATAATTACACTACATAACATATAGCCTCGCGGACTTTTTTTGGGTACTAATATGAATTATAACTACAAGTGGAAACTTTTAATTGGCTCTCTGTAAAATATATGCCTTGCATATATTATGTATTTCATAATTAACAATGTATCTACGTAGCTGTAAGTTTTCCTAAAACGAATAAAATAAAAATAAAAAATAAAATAAACATAGTAAAAGCGATTTTCTAGGTATCATGAGTAGTTTTCGCAGGGCTCACCAAATAATGACTTTTATAGGTACATTTTTGATACCTTTGATTACATTATTGCAGTTTTCGAATCTCTATTTTTACTATATCAATACAACCTGTATTGTTCGCTGATAATGTAGCTTTTTATAGCTGAAACAATTTTCGTAATCGGTTAAGTATTTTTTAGTTTATCCTTTACAAAAAAAATATAACAATAATTTAAATCGGTCCCTAAGGAGATTAAAAGTAGTATATCTAAACTAGGTATATACTTTATTTACCTATTACAAACTAGTTAGAAAATATCATTGTAGACACAGGTAATATTACTGCGGTCAGACTTGTTCTAACCATTGTAAAAGTATTAATTTCCACTACTCCAGTAAATGCTTATGTACTCTAGAAGTGTCTACGTAAGACACTTGACACGAATCACTCCAGTGTTGAAGGGTACATCGTTGGTTCTCGTACATGTACATAAAGGTTAATCGTTTGAAATTTGACTGACTGTAGTAGCTCTGCCTTCTGGGCTGTAGGTTGAGGGTTCGATTTCTATTTTATACTACCAAATAACTGGCTGAAGTCTTACATTCTAGGTGAATTAAGATGCCAATTCCTCCTAACCCAAGCCCGAGAAGAACTGGCAACAAACTCGTCCTGGTCCTGGCGATTTTTTGTATTCTTATAATCAGCTTAACTACGAAAAAATAGTTTATACTCTAAATGAGTTTATAATATATTTATATTATAATACGCTTTCTTCAAAAGACTACCCTTTATGTAGGCTCAAAATTTCATATATATATATTGTGAACGCATGTTCACAAAAGCTTCACATGACAAAACTATCACAAACCGAAATTAAAGTAGGTATTGTATTAGTTTTTTGATATCACCGGTATTGATATTCAGGGTTAAGAAGCCGGTTTTCAGTTTTATGTAATATTATAATCAATAAATTGTGACGTTCATAGCACGCGTGTGGATAATTGAATTATAAGTGTATGTTTCATTATGAGTTGTATGACGAGGAGGAGGAAAATTCTAGACGGCTTTTCCGCGATGACGTTTCCAATAGACAAATGAACATCGACGTTGGTATAATTGTCATCTAGACAGATGCCTAAACACGGGTTTAACTCGCTTAATATTTTGTCGATGGGGACACCGACACTGTTTCGATTTGTCTAGAGAATCTATTTGTTCCTTGGAACTGTTGTTATAACTATTGTTAACTATTGTTCCTTGGATCATTCCCAATAATCCCATATTATAGTGGGAATGATCGGTGAATTTAGGATGTTTTCGAGGGGTTTTTATGTGTATGTTTTCTTGTAATTTTGTTTTTAATTATCATCTATGACATTAATGCCAGAAGGTCATTGTATTGTGCACACAGCACTATACTCTTTAATTAGATCAAACAATTCAACTGAAGACTTTTGATCTAACTCATTATGATTAATGAAGCGCTCGTGGCCTAATACTAAAAAATCTTATGTAACGTTCGTCACGAGCTACATTTGGATGGTGCTCCTTACACCTTACAATCTATCAAGATATAGGATGAAACAATAAATCTATAAACTAGTGGCTCTGTGAGCTGTAGACCTCGCAAATATTTTTCAAAACGACTTAAATATAACTTTTTTACGTTTTCAGCCCCCATATCTCCGCCATTTTGAAAAATTTCCATAAATTTAATCTACAAATAAGTTAGATAAGAGTTATAGAACCTGCTCACAAAATTTCACGAGAATCGATTGAGAAATGCGACCTGTGGGGCGATTATATAACTATGATACTATCAAAACATTGATGCTACTAGCTTTCAGTTACTATTGATAAATTGGTATTACGGATCGCTGCGATTTCTATCGGCTACTATCGCTAGTTACAATGTGAAGTTGGTGTCAAAGTATAACTCGACCAATTTACAAAGTACGATTGTGGAAAGAACCGTGTTTAGCGTACTAATCATTTAAATACATCGTATATTATTGATTGAAATAATGACTATTGCTAATCTAAATTGATAGACATTGATGCCGATTGCTAATCGAAACTGATAGACATTGATTGTATCAAGAGTTCCATAATCACCCTACTGTAAAGGAGAAGATCCGGACAGACAGAGATACGAAAGCATTTTTGCCTAAGCTGAAATGGAGACACTCATTCACGCTTCGCGCTCGCTCGGCGAATTATGTTATGGGTAAGTGACTGATATACAATTAAATTTTTTTTGTAAACATATTAAGTATATACACAGAAACACCCAGGCCCGAGAGAAATACTTGCTGATCATACAAACATATGTCTCGCGGCAGTAAACGAAACCGCAACCTTCTGCGTCTCAGCTGAACCGTGGCCCACTGCGCCATAGAGGTCGTTAATAATAATAATAAGAAGAAGTATAATATTGTATGGTATTTTTTGTAAGCTGAACAGAGCCGACAAACTGGCCAAGTAATGATGCATCAAAATGGCCCAAAAGCTGAAATACGTTCTGCATAGTAAGTCATTTGTGCCTCACTCAAGACGTATGAATCGTCATAAATAAGCAAGGTCTATGAATGGCCTTCATTACGCTTTGACTGTGTTTCTGATTGGGGTGTACATTGAAGCAGAATGGAGGGTAAACTATGCCTTTTCAAATTCCATAATAACTCTCTTTGGAGAGAAAATCCGCTGTAACTAGGGAGAGCAAGTTTCAAACAAACATGCGGTAGATGTCACTATTTAAAATCCGAAAGCTTGTGATTTAGAGGTTTTATCTTTTACATTGCGCTTTTTTTCAATACAAACATTTACACACCATTTTACTCCTTTATGGGAGTTATTTTGCAAAATCCCGAAACACGTGTCCATTTATTTTGCATTTTAAGTATCCAAACCAAGTTTCTAAAAAATCACACCACCCGTTAAAAAGTTCCTATACAAACTTTGACACCCCATTTTACCCCATTGTAAGAGTTTTTTGAAAAAACACGTGTCCATTTATTTTGCATTTTAATTATTCGAATCAAGTTTCAAGTAAATCGCAACACACGTTAAAAAGCTTCATAGCTTCAAGCTTCATTTCACCCCTTTACACCCTTTTAGGGGTGAAATTTTAAACATATTAAAAGAGTTTGATAGTTCTAAATTATACTGCTCTGCATAATGCAGATAAATAAAATGTGTTTTGATAGTTTCTGGATTCGACTAGAGAATATTTTTGCACGATGAATTTTAAAATTAAATCTTACTTTAGCACGAATTGGCCTGCGGTCAGAACAAAATTTGATTTTATTAATAATACGGATGTCCTTAATTAAATCTTTATCGGAACATAAAACAAAATCAATCTCATTCTTTATAGATCCGCTAGGTGATACCCAAGTCCATCTTCTATGCAATTTTTTCGAAAAAAGGCTGTTGGCCATACCCATGTTTTGTCCAAACGCTAATCGCAGGAGGCGAGTCCCACGCTCATTTCGATCCCCGAGAGCATATTTACCGAGGACATTTTCGTTGTCACCGGGCTGCCTTACGCCAACTTTTGCATTAAAGTCTCTGAGAATGATGTTCCAGGTTCCACGGTTCTCATCACATGCACGGTTGAGGAGGTCATAAAAGTCTTCGATATCCTCGTCACTTGATGCAGATGTGTATGCATATACCTGAATGAATGATGGTTTGTTTGGGTGTTACCTGGAACTTTAAGATGGCTATGCGCTCCGAGTAACCTTTGAATTCTATAATGTTATTTTTCCACTTTTTCGAAACTAAAAATCCCACACCGTACAGCCCTTGAGTTTCTCCAAAGTGGAAAAACACGGCATCATCCCTTTCTACAGCTTGTTCACCTAATCTCCTGACTTCTGACAATCCTACTACGTCCCTGTTTAGGTCTCTAAGTGCGTTTTCTAATTCAATAAGACGTTCGTCGCTCATCAACGTTTTAACATTATTATGTTAAAACATTAAGCGTTTCGGAATCCTTAATAACATTTGCTTTGGTCGTTTGACGGTGGGATCTCACCCGGAGATTCTTCGCACCCCTGACTCCAGGACTGGCTTGGCTCCCGTCAACGCCAGCGCAGCCACTGGGGTCGCCGGCCACTTGGGGCCTTGCTTGTATTGTTCTATTCATAATTTAGGGGGGTTCAGACCATAACCCACCACGCTGGTCTAGTGCGGGTTGGTGGGTAGGGTGCCGGAGCCTTGTCTGTTGGTCGGCAGGGTGTACCACGGGCCGGTAAGGTTGGCTTGGGTTCCATAAGGTGATATTCAGAACCCCTTACACCTCAAAGATATAACCCATGTATAATTTAATCAATGCTACGAAATGCCTCTCTACGAACGTGCTACGGGAACTCGTAGAGGCATTCTGACGTCATTTCTAAGTTTCTAATGTGGTTCGGGCGTCATTTTATGACATTGCTATCACGATTTTCAACCTTTTGCCGAAGGAGGACTATTCTTACTAATGCTAGATTTGCAATGTATAACGTGTTTTTGACGTGACAACGTCTAATAATACGATGAACGCCGGCTGCACGCACTTAAGAAGATGACTCATTGTCCCGTTGCGCTAATTGTCCCGTTACGTTCATTGTAACGTAACGATCGTAGCGAGAGCGCATAACAAAACAGATAGATGAGCTAGTTATAAGAAGAATCATCCAAAAAAGCACAAAGACGAGTAAACTAACGACCTCGGTGGCGCTGTGGGCGAACGCCCGCCTGAGAAGCAGAAGGTTGCGAGTTCAATTGCCGCCGCCGGACAAATGCTTGTATGATCTGCAAGTATTTATATAACACAAGCTCAGCTTACTTTAGGGCGAGATAATGCTGTGTGAAATGTCTGGCATTATTTATTTATTTGTCTCGGTCTGAGTGGTTTTCTACGTATAATTTATTTACAAAAACAAGTATAAAGTAGTATATCAGTCATCACCTGTAACAAAACTCTGCTTACTTTAGGGCTAGATAATGTTTTGTGAAATGTCCGACATAAAAATAAAAGTAATCGGACATACGTTAGGAAGAATTGGCAAGTGATTGTATTCAATAAAAAGCGTGTGCGTCTCGGGACGCCCGACAGATGTGATAACTTAAACTCATCTTACTAGCTCTGTGGGTTAGAGTGAGAGAAGAGGAGCCTGCCTACCGCAGCCGTATGCGTGAGAGAAAGGGAAGCCAGACAGACTGGCACCGTAACGCGTTACGCAACGAAGCGGTTTATCCTTCCATAAAAAGTTATTACTTCAAAAATATTTTGACTTTGACTATAGAAAGAAGAAAGCTTACATTAAGGCTTTACTAAGTGCACTTAAGGAGCCTCTGAGGCGCACTTTAATGCTTTCACCACACTGGTTAGAAATAACTAGTGACCTGATAAGAAGAAGAAGATAACATATTATTATATAACATAACATTTCATAGACTCTAAAAAGTGCTTTAACTACTAACTAAAAACTACTAATTACCACGCGGGCAAAACCGCAGGCAGCAGCTAATATCACAACTACGCTAGCCGAGAAATGCAAGGTTAGCACCCAGTCTGTTCACTGTCTCCCATTATTAACTAAAAGGTCGTAAGTGCCACACACCAGACTGACATACGACAAGACAAGTGTCTCGATATAAGGTCGTGTTTGATGCGTCATCGTATCTGGGTCGAGGTTTTGTATATTTTTGGACACATAGTGCAACTGTTTGATCCACTAGCAAGTTCATAGGGCTGTGTTTATGTTCACGTTAGTTATTATGATCCCTCGAACCTTGACTGTTTTTATAGAACTTTCAACCGACTTCAAAAAAGGAGGTTCTCAATTAGACTGTATTTTTTTTGTTTGTTATCTCATAACTCCGTCATTTATGAACCGAATTAAATAAATCGAAGGAGAAAAGGAGAAGGTTCTCTGTTCGTCAGAATCTTATTTTTTTAACCGACTTTATCAAAAAGGAGGAGGCTCTCAATTCGTCGGTTTTTTTTTTTTATTTACGTTCACCGATTACTCGAAAACGCCTGGACCGATTTGAAAAAATATTTTTATGTTTGAAAGGGTATCCCAGGTGGCCCCATTTAAATTTTATCGAAATCAGTCAAGCTAAAAAATCAACAGAAATTTAAAAATTGTATACATCGATGATATTTTCGTTTACTCCGATACCTCGCTATCTCATTGGAGCGGTGCGTTTATTGGGCCTACCCATAGTATATATATACAAAATACATCTACTTTCCACTAATAATGTATTATAGGCTCAAATTTCATTCAATGAAGTCGGTTTTCCTTTTAGTTTTTAAAACGTAATTATTAATAGACGCGTTTTGGATTCAGTGGTGTGTTGTACATTGTCCTCTTGCTAATCTGACCCCTGCCAATATCCAGGATGTATCAGAGTAGGCCTGCGTGTTGATGGCAGCAGAAATGGTGGTTATCAATTCAGTGCGTGTATGTGTATTTTTGTTCTGAAGAGACCTAAATTCTTTATCGTGGATGGTAGAATATGTTCAGAGCTATATATGTACACTAGTTAAGGTAATTTGACTTAGTTAAGAGGATGCCTAATGCGTCGAACTGAAGACAGGGTGAAATGGCGCTCATTAGGGGAGGCCTATGTCCAGCAGTGGACTGTTATGAGCTGATGATGATGAAGAGGATGCGAACTGGGAAAGACTTTCTTTTCAAAACTGTAACAGACACAACAGCGTCTTGTGAATGAGAAGACTACTTGACGCTGTAAGATCATCTAGTATAATACGAAGGCCTTAATAATATAATAAAAATAGATACAGTGTATTTTTATGATAGGATCCCGTTTCAAGGTCAATTCCAAAAGATTTCCTATTTCTTTGTCAAACTATTTTAATCATAGTGGTTTTGTATACTAGTTTGGCAAATACAATCTATTAACACAAAAACGCTACTGTTCTATTTAAACTTATCTACAAATACAACACTTGAAAATCCTAGAAGCCAAACAAATTACAGCCTAATTCCCGTCATAGAGAGTATGTTATCGCTCCGTCTAGGGGGATAAAAAAAACACGCAAAAACAAGGTATACGGTACTTTAATCTCAATTCAGTCATGCGCAGCTCGTGCGTTAGTCGCTAGTCTCCAGAATTACCCCAGAAATCTTCCTCATCGTCTATTACCTCTTCTTTCACTTCTTCGTCGAAGGAGTCCAATTTCTTGGCCTCTTTCGCCTTTTCCTCGGCGCTGTCGCCAGAGCCTTCCGCGCTCCAGTGTTCGTTCTTTGGAGTCCTCGACCGACTTCTGGAATAAGAACGCGCTGATAGATTAGGAGCATTGCCGAAGTCGGGTTCTCCGCGAGCCGGTGACAGCTCGGCTTCCTCGAGTGACGTGAACGCCTTTAACTCCTCATCGCGTGATGCACGAGAATCTTTCGAAGACGTCGACGATGACGAGCGGTGCTTTCTGAAGCTACGACGACGGTTACTCGGGTCGCTTCGTTGCATTGGACGGTACTTGATCCCGTCAAGAGATCTACAAAACAACACGGGATTGGTAACGTGATATCGTACAGTGAGATCGTGCATGTTCATGAGAATGTCAGAGCTACGGCTACGGAACAGCAAGCGTGGGATGGTCGTGCTCTCGTAGTAAAGGATGATAGTAACCTGAGATAGTCTTCCGTGATGAAGCTGGGTTTCTCGTCTTCGTACGATTGGAATTGAATCTCGGGGGTGGGGCTGAGGGGGGTGTAGTTCCACGTTAGTTTCTCCTCCGTCGTCTCTGTGTCTTGTGTATTGGTGGTTACTCTCTCCTCCACTGGCTCTGGGTCAGTGGATTCGGCAGGAGTGTTCCGATCTGGGCCGGGGGATTTGTTTCTGTTATTGATGCTGAACGAGTTTGAGGTGTTTGTTACTATTGTTTTCGTTTTCGCGGGTGAGTACCTTTCGTTTCTGTAGTCACCAACGCCGTTCGGGTGCGGGCTGTCGTCTACGGAGTCGCCGAAGCTGGAGATTTTGGTGGAGAAGAGAATAGCGGTGGAGTCGGGCGCGTGTCCGTGGTAATACTTCACTGCTGCGGTTTTGAGACATCCATTCGCGTCTTCAGTTAGGTTAAGGTATCCCTGGCCATATGCCGTGGTCCAGTCTTCTTCTGTGTTCTGTGACTTGCGCAGTAGAGCGGTGTAATACTGGACGAGTTCTTCGAAGTTTGGGTCCGAGCTGGGTAGGACCCCGCTGAGCAGGTGCCTCAGACTTTCGATCACGTCATTGATCCCCGCGTAAGCTATGACAGCGGATAGCACTAGTCCCATCGTGATGCACGAACAAACACACGTAGGAACGGAAGGGCTGTTTTGATGGGGTTTTCGGGGAGGGTTTTCGATCGGCGATATTGCGCCGGGACAAGATTTGAACAACTGAAATTAAAGTATAATAGCTGCCAAACTTTTGTATCTACATTTAGATAACGGTTTGGCGATGTGGCCAGGCAGTAGGTACGACTCATCGAATGGTTCGAAGGCCGGTTGTTTTATTGGCGGTTAAAATGCTAATGGCTGGTTTGATAGCCGTGGAAGGAATACTTTGAAGTGACTTATTACACTGTCTATTTCCACGGTGGCCGTGACGACGTAGTGAACTTGGCTGACGTGTTGTTAGTAGACACTTGAGTTTTTTGATTTACACTGATTGAAAATGAGTAGTTTGAGGAGGTTCTTAATTCGAATGTGATTTTTTTATCTTTGTTACCTCATAACTCCGTCATTTATGAACCTATATGAAAAAATCTGGTTTCATGTGAAACTATTGAACCGATTTTGATGAAATTTATACGGGACCAATTGGACAGTATATTCTTTCACATAAAAAAATAATTTTACAAATCAGTTCATAAATGACAGACATATGATTAAACAAACATAAAATTTGACTTGACTTTAAATTCTGACCAAATTTTTGGTCTTCTTTTGATAATTTTAAGGAGTCTAAAATATATGTATAATATCAAAATATACAACAATAGATATAATAATTATTAGTATTCCAGTTTGAGAAATAAGACGGAATATAAATTCAAAGAAATCTCCTGGATTTTACTTAATATAAGGAGAAATACTTCACAACATTCCAAGAAAGGCTTTGATTAAGCTAACCAATCTTCATATTGCCATAAATCCAAGTGCAATCACTTCTGTCAAAGACATTTTTGCTAGATAATATTCCAACTATAAGCGTACTTTCGCATATTGAGTACTAACCTAATAACCAGCGCCTTGCTTCTGTACCAAGAGTATTTACGAATTGCGACTGATTTCGCAGATATTGCTGTAGCTACGTAATAACCCAGGTTGTTACAATACCAATTCTATGCAACTGCATGTTTTCTATCATTGTGAGATTGATAGATTCCATAAAACCCTGCCTGTATAAACTCTACATTGTTGCACACGTAACCAATCAAGAACCAAAACATGATAACAAGACTTCGGGCTGAGCTGTTTGCTCTCTGTCAGTCTGCCAAATCATTTTATAGCCGTTCCTCTTCGCTCGGATAATTGAGATTATATGAGTTCGTTCGACTTTGTATCTAAGGTATGTGGAAGTTGAGATACATTCGAGTATTTTGATTATTATTTTTGAAAACTTCTTTAGGCGCGTTGAGCACTTTTTGGGTGAACAAAATTCATGGAACTCGCGTCATCGTCACCGAATGCTTTCCATGAGCTATATGTATATTGTACATTTGTACATATTGTTGTATATGTGTACTTTTCGGGTTACTGATACTGGTATCTTTCCTGCGAGTTTTGTCGGCGAGTTTGTTGAGTTTTACCTAAGTGCACGAAAGGAGCCTCTGAGGCGCACTTTAATCCTTTCACCACAATGGTTAGAAATAACTAGTGCCACGATAAGAAAAAGAAGGATGAAAAAATAGCATGAAACTCGCGTCATCGTCACCGCGCGTTTCCCACGAGCTACAATATAACAATATTAGATTATCATTTTCAAATTATTTTTGGTTTATAAACAAGTGTTACAATTCACTAGTTACATAGTTTTCACTTCTATCGGCAGTCCCCAAAGGCTGCCCCGCATTTCTTTTTATGTCATTTACTCAGAACTGTAATATATCTATTGAAACGCTCGTGCTAACAGTTCTTTCTTACAGATCAAGTGAGGCAACGCTCTATAGATTATACTTGGATGGGCGACCGCAGTGCTTCGGAGGGTATTTTAGGCTGACAGTCCCGGTTTTCCGAATGTTGTTAAATTCAAATGTTTTTATTCAATACAATCACAATTATCACTTTGAAACGTCTTATGTATGTAATATACATACTAAGTGAATTTAGTCCGTGTGGTCACAGTTATTGGCCACAGACTCAAACGAAGGCAGTATATAAAGTCGTATATAAAGTATATATGTATATGTTTTAAGTATCATAAGTAAGTATAAGTATGCTATCAGTCATCAGACGACCTCTGTGGCGCAGTTGGCTAAAGTTCGGCTGAGACGCAGAAAGTTGCGGGTTCGATTCCCGCCGCGGGACAAATGTTTGTATGATCTGCAAGTATTTGTCTCGGGTCTGGGTGTGTCTATGTATAATATGTATGTATTTACAAAAAAAAGTATATAAGTAGTATATCAGTCATGTGGTACCCATAACACAAGCTCTGCTTACTTTGGGGCCAGATGATGCTGTGTGTAATGAAGATTATTCTGAGATTATTTATTTTTTATTTATTTATCTGGTTCCCATAGAACAATCTATACCTTGGGGCTAGATAGTGTTGCATGGATTGAATGGTCAATATGTATTATTTATATAAATAGATAGAAGCTATTACATAAAAAATAACTATCAGACACTAACTTCAGAGTAACGCACATGATTCGAAAGATTAATTGATGCACGACTGCGATTCGAACCCGTGACCTTAAAACCGCTAGAAAGTTGTGATTTTGAGCGACAAGACAAGGCAAGTCGTTCGTCTCACCTCAGAAAAATTACATTGTCAAGTTACGAGGAACTGGCACTACAACAACATACTCTCGTAAGAAATAGCCATGTTTTTCGAAAATAAAAAAACATCTCGCATTACTCGCTTTCTATATGTGAAACATTTATTTAAATCGGTTAAGTAGTTTTTAATTTAATCCATAAATAAAAATTCATATTTTCTCCCTAAAATATTAGTTAAATTTGAAATTTCATTCAATAGAGTGAATGAATGACATGTGGCTTCTTGCAAATCTTATTGCCCGGATATCCTGGGTTACTGCAATACGCCTGCGTAACAGTGCGATGTACCCGTCCATCTAAAAATAGACGCGCGTCACAGTGACGAGAACTAGGACCGTGTGAAACTACACAGATTATAAAACGACTAATGTTTTCAAACTATAGAAAGAAAAAAACTTGCAACATTAATTACATAGTATTTTTTATTTAATTGTATATTAGTGAAATCAGAGACCTGTATCAAAAACTAAAGTTAGAAAATATAATACCTAAATGTAACTACGTACCTATATGTATCATTTGAAATTTATTTTTTTACAAAAGCTGAGACTTATCAAAATTTCTTCGACTTATCAAAATATGATATTTAAAAAAATTTAAGAAGTAACAGATTTTTCCATAGAGAAAAATACTGATTTGTGCTACTGTTTGTATATTATTAAAACCCGGAATATTACATGGCAATATTAATGGCATTTTATATAGTAGAGTGCGTGTCAAAAGATCAGTTTTTTTTTTATTTAATACACTAGGATCACTTGGAAATATTTCACATACTAGGTGCATTTAGATGCCAATTTGACCTTACCCAAGTCCGAGAAAAGATTACAAGATACTCGCCCTGGCTCTAGCGCTTTTTTGTATTATCCTTATCCTTGTTATAAAAAAAAATATAGCTATTATAGCTTAATTACGAAAAACTAATACATGGCAACAGTAATTTCTTAATAGGTAGTGTTTTATAGAAGCTTAGCTAATTATAAAAGCACTGTTTTCCCCATAAGAGACTTTTTCAGACGAAACTTAGGAATGTACAATTTGTTAATTATGTAATAATTTATATGATTTTGCTTGAGTTTCAGCAAACTCTGTTTTTATGATACACCCATAAAAACCCAGATGGGTTTCAGCAAAATTATTTTAATGTTCTTTTCTCACAAAAGAATAAGCGGTTTCATTTTTAAAATGGCACGTGATGGCCTTTTTTGAAGAACAAATATTGATTATTGATGTGTTTCCCTCAGATAATGTTGCCATATAACATCAGAGAAGAGAAAATAACGGAGGACTAGAATACAAAATCAGGTTTAGGGATTAGAGAGGAGCCAAGTCACGGGCGCGCGTTAGATCACACAAATCCTTACAAGTGACGGAATCCATTAGCTAGATTGAACTCGTCGTAAGGATGCGGACACAATGGAATGGACCATACGAATGGAAAGTTTAAGCTTTCAATTAATAATGCTGCCTTACAAGTGATAGTGGAAGCCGATCCATACTATTAAGGTATTAGCGGCATGATTTGACGTTAGCTTACCCATAATATAGACCCATTTGCACCAAATCAGTAAAATAAAAAAGGTCAACTAATCGGGCGATCGGTCCAGTGATGTGTTCCTACTATACTAGTTCAACAATATAAGCAGTGTGCAACATCTCTAAAATTCAAAGATGATTCGACTTCGGGACGCCTCCGGTCGTTATAAAATTATCCAGCCATTAGGTTTGTAAGCAAATGACGTGGAAAACGATGTTATGCGCCATTTAAATGGAATTTCATTATCTCATCGCTCTATTTATCTCAATTCAGATTTGGGTTCAAACACGTTTAAAAATAGAGAAAATTTTTGAAAAAGTGAGTAGAAAATGCATTTTTTATGATTGACGAAACCATAGTACGAGACATTCTATATTTTTTTTATAGTCTCGCATAATAATTAAGTACTCGGTAATCCAAGTATGTCATCTTTCGTTTCAATATCTTATACAAATTATCTCGCTAGCTGGAAAATCTAAAACAGGCCATTCTAATTCCGTACATAAACTAAAAGTCCAAAAGCTCGTCTGCGTGTAATGGTGTCAAAGGCAAGGTCGGGGAAAGCGAACGTAACCCGACACCGTGTGACGTCACAGGCGTGCCGTGCGCAAGAGTGGATGGATAGCGGTGCGCGTGATGGCAACACGAGCTTTTGCGATGCGCTTATATTAAACATTATGCAATTTTCCAACATATTCGTCGAAAATCTGGGTGTTTTTTTAAATGAAAAATATGTATTAATAAAATAAAGTATATAAGTAGTATATCAGTCATGTGGTTGCCATAATACAAGCTCTGCTTACTTTGGGGCCAGATAATGTGTGAACAATTACAGAATGTACAGAATAAAATAAAAAACAAGTGAAACAGTTAAGCTATCTAAGGACCATTTAAAACGATCTATAGATAGCTTAACTGATCCAGATCACTGTTCTTAGGAACGCTGCCCTCTGACAGTGATCTGGATCTGCGGCATTGCCACGTTGAATGGCAGCTCTTGGGTCACGCAATGTATCTACCAAACGCCGTTAAATAATTTTGAAAACGCGCTGGGCTCCTGTTCCCCACGAACCCAGCGTCTATTTCAATTTATTTTATTTCAGAATAAATGTTTGAACTTTCGAGGTCTATCTTATAATTAATATTATAATTAATAATATAAACACACTTGTTAATTTGTTGTTTAAAACTGTTGCTATCTTTATACATTGACATAATAATGACAGAGATAAAACACGTCACTAGCATATTATTTATAAGTTAGTTATAAGATGTATCATGTAAAAAAGCACTAGGACCAAGACGAGTTTCTTGCCGGTTCTTCTCGGGCTTGGGTTAGAATTCTTCTTCGTCTTCTTCTTTGTTAATGGTCTGTGACATGGTTAATTTTGCAAGTCTAAAAGGCAAGTGTTAATAGTTTATAGTCAGTTTGTTTGTTATTAGTCTTAATCGATGGTCAATTGTCAATTCTAGACGTCACGCGGAATGGCGTCTAGAATTTTCTTGGGATTCCCCGTCGTTCAAATCACATTGAACCACAATACACATATAATTCAATTATCCATACCCGTCCTGTAGTCACAACTTATTCATTAAAATTCCGCCAAGATTACTGAATAAAACATGCAATAAAACGGGTAAAAAAAATATTAAATTAGCAGAGCTATGTTACTCCATGAAATGACAGACGAAGAATTGGGTTAGGATGAATTGGCACCTAAATTCACCTAGTATGTAAGACGTTTCAAAGTGATCCTTGTGATTGTATTGAATAAAGTATCTTTTGACTTTGACTTTTGACTTTTGATTGTAGGATCAAGGGTAAATCACATACTCATATCCAAAATCACTCCGTTTAAAAGCTGCTTCCAGCATTGGTATTGTATGTAATGTCTGTGAAATGCCGGGGTCACCCATTAAAATGTCTACAATATTTTTATATTATTTTAGAATTTTTGGAAAACTTACAGTTAAAGTTAAAACAGAAAAGATACAGAAATAAATTGATGTTCCTATAAAGTAGAGACATACACTGAAGGCTAATTAAAAGTTACACAAATAGTTAGATATTATATATGTATAGAAAAAACTCAGTATGGTAGACGGCATTCAAAAACTTTATATATATAATTCTACTGTACGTGTGTATGTCACTGAACTCCTAAACGGCTGGGCCGATTTGAATAATTTTTTTTGTATGCGTTCGTGTGGCGCCCTTTTGGATGGTTTACATTCACAAATCAGCCCTGATGGCGTTGCAGTCGGTACAATTAAATATATTTTTTTCTTTTTAAAACGCACGGACGAAGTCGCGAACGGGACAGCTAGTAGATATATAAATATGTTTACAAAAATGAAATAAGTATATGATGCAGGGAAGATACAAAATTTAAAATTTAAATATACAGCGGTTAACCTGGGCAATCTAGAAAGAGCTTAAGTTACGCACCTTGAGCTTAATATTGCTAGATAATTATAAATCTAGAATATTATCAAATACAAATACAATAAGAATGTCCAGACTTACGTTAATTCAACCGAAACTTACGATAGACATAATGTACCGTCAACAAAGAAAGAGCTTGCTTATTCTCAGTACTGAGTCAAGGGCTTAGGGTTCAAAACGCTTTGCAACTGTTCACTAGGTCAAACAAAATGAAATATGCTTTCGAGTCTTACGACAGACAAAAGTACCGTCAGCACAGAAAGTGTTCGACAAATTTGAACTCTAAAACTAGGAGATAAGAAACTACGTAGGAAGTGTTCTAGGCCGTACATAAATAAGTTTACTCATTCAAGTTTCGCGTGAATGAAATAAATAGTTTTTATTCATAGCGCGAGGTTGCATGCCACCTTCCACGTTTATTTTTTATTTCCCGGGAGTTGGCGAGTGCTGAGATTTTTCCGTTTGATACGAATGTCGTAAATAAAGATAATTTACAGTTTCGATAAAAAACTAAATAATTGAGTTTTACCATGTTTTATGGTACACATGGAGTGACAGTGTCAATGATTCTGTTCTGCACTAAACTAAAATAACGATCTTATTTAGTTTAGTCTAAATTAAATTAAAATTGTTAAATTACAGTTTTAAAATAACCTATTTACATGTTTCATTTTTGAATTGATTTTCCTAGGATTTTCCGCAGTACATAACAAAAACAGGGCATCTTAAATGAGAAAACACGTGAATCAGACCTTAATTTAGTATATTTAAGGTGTAATCTTAAATTGTTAATCTTGTATTTAACTAATATTATAAATGCAAAAGTAACTTTGTCTGCCTGTCTGTCTATTTGTTACTTTTTCACGCCTACACCGCTGAACCTATTTTGATGAATTTTGTAATATTTATGGGACTTTGGAGAAGGACAAGGCTACTTTTTATGTAGGTATGACGCGTGCGAAGCCGCGGGCAGCAGCTTGTATAAATATAAATTCTGTACCTTAATTCGATACTAGCGATCCGCCCCGTCTTCGCACGGGTGCAATTGTGTTGTAACTTTCATACAGAATCAATTCTGGTAATGAAACTATTTAGTTGGATAATATCATGATACGAATGTCTTCATCATTCGATTCTAACCGTGTTTTGATTGAATTATTTAAACAAAAAACTGTTATTGTGACATAACTATAATAGTTAGTTTAAAAAAAGCCTCACGGACTTTTTTGACGTGATAACGTCTTATAAATCGATGAACGCCGGCTGCACACACGAAAAAGCATAACTCACTGTCACGTTCCGCCTGAGCCGAGCGTGCAAGCGAGAGCGCGGAATTTATAATTGTTTCTATTCTGGCTATCTTGTTCATTTTATGTTTTGACCTATTATTAATTGTGTGTTTTATATCAGAATGATCAAAATCAGTTGACAATTTTAATTTATTTAAGTTATTTCAAATTTGTATTTATAGTGACATTGTATTTGATTAATGATATGTTATAATTTCAATTAATTTGTATGATAAATGAAATATATTCACGTGCCTTTACTCGGGCTAGATATGCAGCCCTACTATTGACAATTCCATCTAATGTATATTATAACCATGTATTATGTGAATAAATGTACTGAATTATCAGACAAAGACCGTGCGAGACTTTTGATCAGCATTTAGCAGCTGATATTTAGAGTGTGTCAGTTCATGATGTTTCTCTCCACCAGTGTTTAACAACACTGGTTGTGTGCCAGGAATGTGCGGTCGTTAAGTCTGCTTGATAATGTGCAGCATTCCCAGAGCTAAACTAACTTTAAAAAAACACTAAAATTATAAGTATCATTTATATTTTCATGATTTTAAAACCTATTATTTATTTATATATTATCTGCCCACACTGTCCCACTGCTGGGCAAAGGCTCTCCCTCTTCCGCGCTAAGATTTTCCAGTCGGCGCGGAATTTGGTCAGCTCGTCCCTCCACCTGGTTCGCGGTCTGCCGCGACGTTGTTGTTTTGTATTTAAATTTAAAAGTTATTGTTTATTTATTTTCTACTCGAAACTTTTCAAGTATTTACTAAAAGTTTATGAAAATTTACTAACATTTACTAACATGCTAAGCCCGCGGCTTTACGTGTGATACGTGTTACGTACGTAAATAAAATAATAAATAAACAATGGCGGACATTTCACACAGTATCATCTGGCCCCAAAATAAGCGGAGCTTTTGTTATGGGTACCACATGACTGATATACTAATTATATACACTTTTTAAATTGTACATATTATATATATAATTTATATATATATACATATAATTTATATTTATATAGATCTAAAAGATTAAATTTGTAATTGTCGCGGTAAAGTGAAGCCACTGTAACTCAGTCTACAGACTTACCCGCTTCTTTCATGCAAGCAGTCTATATATAATTTATATTTATATACAAAATGGCAAAAGGCTCATAAACTGTACATAACTTGAACATTGTCTGATTCTTCTTTATTAATGGCATGTGACATAATAATGTCAATTTTGCCAGTGTCAAGTGTTTGTTAATAAAGTCTTAGTCGATGATCAATTGTCAATTCTAAACGTCATCGCGGAATGGCCGTCTAGAATTTTCTTGGGATTCCTCGTCGTTTAAATCACATTGCAGCATAATACACATATAATTCAATTGCCCATACTTGTCCTATGTCATCACATTTTATTCATTAAAATTCCGCCAAGATTACTGAATAAAACATGCAATAAAACGAGTAAAAATATTAAATTAGCAGAGCTGTTACTTCATGAAATGACAAACGAAGAATTTTGAATACTTCTTAAGATTCGCCTTGTCACTATTTGCGTCTTTTACAAAAAGGTATAGCACTATTTTCAACAATGATAAACTTTGACAAGATTATTAATCGACTTCATCAAAAAGGAGGAGGTTCTCAATTCGACGGAATCTTTTTTTTGGTCGTCTTGCAAAGCAAACACTGCGGTCTTATATTATATGTTTTTCCCAAGTGATTTCGGGTTTTATTTGTAACTTTGGTGACTTTATTCAAATAAAGCTAGAGTTATTGACTCGGGTGTGAATAATTGGAATAAAAGTTTTGCGTTTCTTTGTGATTCTAGCAAAAATAATCCGTATAATTATCTATATTAAAAACGTGAAGCAAAAACTTTATGTACTGTACTGTTTATGAACTGTACTGTTTATGTACTGTTATACTGTTTATGTACTTTATGTAACTGTACCTCTTTATACGATAATCGCGCGGACGGAGGAGTATAAAATTTCGCACACTTATAGTTTATATAGAGAAGGAGTGCAGAATGCTATTTTTTTTTTAATTATGCATAAAAAATACATTAATTATGGTCGAATTTCGACCAGTGGGCGACCACTAGTTTTATAAAAATTACCAACATTATTTATAATATAACAAATGACGAACGACAACATACGACTTTGTGACGTCTTACTAATAAACAATCTAATCATTGACGTTAGCAAAATCGTCATCATTATGACACATGCCATTAACGAAGAAGAAGAAGAAGAAGAACTTTTGACAGAAGTTGAAAGACTTTTAAAAGACTAAGTAGAGGGGAGAATGTTATCTGAAGGAGTTTTTGCGGTCGTTAACACAAAGGAGCAAGCGGGTTTACTTTACACAATGAATTATACATTTTTGGGTTTGTCATTGTAAATAACATGCGAGGAGATTCTTATCTAATGATACCAATAAAAAAGTGTCCAGTTTTTCATTATAATTAGGCCGATCAATGGATGATCATATTATTGAATGAATTCACTAATTAACTGACATTTTTATCACTAAGATTACTTTACGAAAGTACTGAGAACAAAAAATTTTCATCGTTGTTAAGTAGTTTTCTTGGTTTTAATTAGAAAAGTGTTCAAAAAGATATTTATAAAAGACAAATCAATCCTAAGAAAGTCAAATATGAGATTGTAAAATATAAGATATATCTAATCTTGAAATAACTTTCCTAATGAGCTACAGGTAGAGTTTACTGACCTCTTATTTTTGCACCTGCTCGTGCCAAGATTTGAAAAGCTGACTTATTTATAAATAATAATGCGACATTTTGTTTAAAATAAGTAATGACGAAGTCTATACGTTAAACACAAAGTCATTGAGTCTTAGTGACCTCTACGGCGTAGGCTGCTCCCTATGGCGTAGGCGGCTCTCTACGGCGTAGGCGAAGGCGTATTGGTGACTTCTATGGGGAAATTTGTGGGGCAGTCTCAATGACCTACGCAATGGTTGCGTTGGTGACTTGTACGGTATAGAAAGAGTAGGTGATGCTGTCATCGTTATGAATAGTAAACGATATCATTGAATTTATATTTTTTTATAAAATAAACCTTTTTGTGTTTATTAATTACGCCATCTACCGAGGAGTGGCTAAACTAAGACTTAAATAAAAGCTTCCATTCAGACGAAACAGATACATGACATTATAGACGGATAGATGGCATTAATCACGGCAAAATTTTTAAACTATGAATTTTAAGAATTGAAAATAACACAACATTTTACAATTAATTTAAAATAATATTAGGGGCAAGAATATTTAATTAAAAAATTGTGATTTAAATAAAAAATAACAAAATTGGTTACAAAGATATGAAATATTAGGTAGTATTTATTTTGGTTAAGTTTGTTCGATCATTTGATATATTAATAAAACATGACAATGATTTTGTGTTTTACAATACCTAATTTAAAATATGAATGATGTTATATAGGTACTCGGGAAATATTTATAGTAGGTAGGTAATTTACTGAACAGTTTACCTACATGGTTACACGTATACCATACCAATTAGTAACAAAAATTTAAAAGGAGTAGGTATTTACAACATTATAGTTGCATGCTTTTGGGATGGGATATACAATAAATTAAACCTTTTCACAACACAATACTTTTTTATCCACTTACAATATTTTTTCTATTCAGCCAGTTACACACAATCCGACACGCTGTAAAGCCGTTCGCGCTAAATATTCGAAATTCGAATGGAGACGAAATGCACACTGGACACTCGTATTCGATGAAAAACTTTTTCAAAATTTGAACAACTTTTTTTTAAATAAACTTTTTAAATTAATTCGCTGGAGGCAAAGGCTGGACACGTCCGGTAGCCGTCGAAAGAGTATTGAGTTCAGCTGGCAGACCGTACGGGTAGTTTAGCTTTTCTTGTCGTGCGCTTCAATTATATTTATTACAGTGAGTGGTTATAAACAAGCGTGCGACAGGCACTTCAAAGCGATCGATCGGTATTCGTCGGATCGATGCCGCATACCTTAGCCGATCGACAGGCGTTACACTGGTTTTATTTAGATTTTTGCACACAGCCCAACTGTGCCCTTTGGATTTTTTAACACCACCCACGGAGACCATCCCAATTTTATAATCAGCTATAATAATTATTTGAACCAAACTTTCAAAGCTAGAAAATGTTTTTCATACTGTAACTATACTATGAGATACTTTTAGTACATCAACCATATCAACCATTAATAGAGATTGTGATCTGTCAGGAACTTCTGCAAAAGCTTGGTCATATGCATGTTTATCTAAAAATCTGTTGTTTATAAGTAGGTCGCGAAGACAAAAGTCGCTTTATATAGGTACTTAGTAGATAATAGTTTATTTATAGTAGGGTAAGGTAGTGAGTGAGGGTAACAAAAGAGGTTCATACCTATGCATTGTGAATCAAATGCGTAGAAAACATTATTTAAGAGCTATTCTTATTTCTATATTCCTAGAGATTACTGGCGAATTTTAAAGATAATCGATTCATTTAGTTTTAGATTTAAAACTAAATTTACAATTGATTTTATTTTATAAATAATGTAAGTAGGTCAGTTTGGTTGGCAACCTCAACTTCTATGATGAACTGATACACTAATGGACGTAACGCATTAGCGATTATGGCTACATTGGAAATAATTTGCAATATATAATATAGGCCACGTAAAAGCGCGCGGAGCCATTAAATAAAAAAAATACACTTAAGTATTGTACGCATACTTAATATGCATAAAGTGCCTAAATTAAAATTTTGTGTGTTGTGACGGTTCATACGATTTTTTCCACGATTTTAAAAAGCATCGAGGCTATATAACGACCTCTGTGGCGCAGTTGGCTAAGACCCGGCTGAGACGCAGAAGGTTGCGGGTTCGATTCCCGCCGCGGGACAAATGTTTGTACGATCTGCAAGTATTTGTCTCGGGTCTGGGTGTTTCTATGTATAATATGTATGTATTTACAAAAAAAAAAGTATATAAGTAGTATATCAGTCATGTGGCACCCATAACACAAGCTCTGCTTACTTTGGGGCCAGATGATGTTGTGTGAAATGTCTGGGATTATTTATTATTTATTTATTTATTATTTATTTATATTTTTTATTTCAGGTACCAGGGATAAAAAAAAACCAGTTTGTTGTAGATACTTAAGTTGTTTTACAGTAAATTACTGGTTAGTTTCGTGATTTCGTTTGGATAACTCAGTACCTTGTAGAGTTGCTACTTAACATTTTCATTTGATAAATTACCACAGATTTATTATACTCCTAGGTGCTGCCCGCGGCTTCGCGCGCGTGGTACCTACATAAAAAGTAGCCTATGTCCTTCTCCAAGGTCTCATCTATCTCTATACCAAAATTCATCAAAATCAGTTCAGCCGTTTAGGCGTGAAAACGTGACAGACAGACAGAGTTACTTTCGCATTTATAATATTAGTAGGGATAACTTGTTACAAGTACTGAGAAACACGTTAATTTCTATCGCACAATCCTGACCTAAAGACTAATAAATTGGTGGTCTATTACACATAGTAATAACTTTCTTCATGTATAACGCCTTTGTGCCAATGAAAGCTACCCAAAACGCACATGAAAATATCAATAAGCACTTAACTTACCAACCTCTTTTGTTTGTTGAATTAAAACTTCAAACTGAATCGAGAATAGAACACTATATTTTTTAAACCGTTTTTTAGCAAAGAGTTTTATATGCGTACAAATATCGCGATGTAAGCTATAGAACTGGCCAGTAAGGTGTGAAACAACGCACCCCAGTAGGTACTTCACTAGGTATTCCTATTTTTGTTCGGTATCCACGTACATAACACTCATTCGGGAATGAGTTAATGTTTACAGCAATTTTTCAGCAATCGCTTTTAGTCAGGGAGTGGGTAGTTGAAATAGTTTCGACAAATGGGTAATCTGGTATGGCCGGAGCCGGCAATACATCTTTGATGTTATGATGAACGGATCAGCTCACGACTGTATCCCACAAAAACGTTAAATACATAGGCACGTATTTAAAAAAAACACACTTAGATTGAAACTAAGCATTATTTTCTGACAGTTCTAAATTAATAAGAATAATAAATAGTAGTACATGGGTTTTTTAAGTAAGTACTTAAAAAACCCATGTACTTCCCCAAAATACAATATATCTTCTTAAAAAATTTCATTAAGATCCGTTCAGCCGTTTAGCCGTGAAAAGCTAGGTAATAAACAGACATACATACAGATACACTTTAGAGTTTATAATATTAATGTGTACAATAAAAATCAAAAAGACCTTGGGTTCTAATATTTTAACTGTACCTGACTACTTACCTAATTACATACTTGTAAAGAGAAAGAAAGTACTAGCTCTAAGATTGAGAGAGGAAAATAAGCGTTAATTTACTTACATTATTTGTTAAAATATTCAGTGCGATTTGACATAACATCAAGCGTACATTCGTACATCAGCGTACATCAGCGTACATCAGCGTATGTATTTATTTTTAAATCTTAGCCTAGGTGTACACTCTATACAGAGAGTGTGCGTTACTCTAGCAAAATGTAGGCGAATTTCAGAATTTTGAGTATGCATATAATTAGATCGTTGTTTTGTGTTATTGTACAAAAATCATAATTGTGCGCGCACAGGAAAAAAAGTTGTAGACAAGAAACAGATTTTGCTAAGGAAACTTTTTTTTCAAAATAAGGAACATAGCTTCAAACTAATAAGAGGATTAGAAGGCTTATAAATGTGTACGATTGTGTACAAAAATTCAAATTTGTACATCCAAGGACTTCCGAGATATTCACGATTTTGCTGAGTATTGCAAAATTTCTAGAGTAAACTTGTCGATTATCTTTCCACACAAACGTCGAAGGCTGATCACTCCGACGGCTGACTCTGTAGACTCCTTAAGTTCAGTTATTGCTAGATAAGTGGCAAAGCTAGAATTTTGCAAAAAAATTGAGTGTTAGCTAACTGAAAAATTAGGAAACCATGCTCTAATTATTAACTTATTTTTTTCTTATTATATTTACTTACATAATTCTATTATTGTACAACGATTCACGATACTTAATTAAAATCAGTTTTCGACCTACTATTTTTATAAAAGCCTCTATCGGCGTACTACCACAAAAAAATCAATGTTGTATACGGAATATGTGTGCTATGATATTGTAACTATATTTAAGTTACCATTTATCTAACATAATAGTATATTGTAGCTGTTTATTTTCCCTACATAAAAAATAAAACGTGTGCGTCTCGGGACGCCCGACAGAAATGATAACTTAAACTAATCTAACTAGCGCTTTGGGTTAGAGTAAGAGTGGAGAAGCCTGCCTTCCGCTGCCGTATGCATGAGGTAAAGGGAAGCCAGACACACTGGCGCCGTTACCCGTTACGCAACGAAGCGGTT
This sequence comes from Lampropteryx suffumata, assembly GCA_948098915.1. Classification (NCBI taxonomy): domain Eukaryota; kingdom Metazoa; phylum Arthropoda; class Insecta; order Lepidoptera; family Geometridae; genus Lampropteryx; species Lampropteryx suffumata. The sequence continues at coordinate 17,946,501 of OX402547.1, forward strand.
TACCCTCCAATAAGAAGTTATCACTTTAAAAATATCGGCATACTCAAAACCCTGAATTCGCCAATGTTTTTCTAGAGTAACGCACACGTACAGTGACATACGATAGGAACACAGTCCATCCTCTATTAATAGCGAATGTGTGTCAAATCATAACCCTATGTACAAGGAGTTATTGATGGCTTGCAACTGTTTGCATTCATTGTTAGATAACGGAGGAGAGCCCAAGCACGGATATTACTTACTATAAGAAGATATTACTCTTCCAGAACGAAGTTTTATTACTTTACAATCATCTGGTGAATGAGCGCTAGATAAAAAAGTAAGATTTCTCCGGTAATAGAGTATTTATTTTCTCAAAAAGAAATTATAATCTTCACTTACATGAGAAATATTTTTAAACATAGGTAAATTTTAAAACATGCTTCGGCAACAATAAAACAGTAGTAAAACTCCCAGCAAATAATCGACGTACTCAACTCAAATTTCTACCGAATTTAATAATACTTTAATATTAAAATTTAATTTACATTTTCTTTTTAAAACAATATCCGAGTGCTTACGACATGAAATTTATAATTTTCAACTTCGTTTATACCAGCATTGTGATTATGAAATTGTTGATACAATCAATGTCTATCAGTTTCGTTTAGCAATCGGCATAATTTCAATCATTAGTTTGATTAAAACTGGAACCAGTTTTAACAAGATGGATTACTATTACGTACGTTCGGTTTCTAGCTCAGACCAAATAAAAATATAGATGGAGTGCCGCGATAAACCAAAGTGAAGCCTCAAAACCGTGCTCTTCTGTGTAAATACATGCACCCACGCATACTCATACACCCAAACCATGCTCCTTGCTCTGCGTACATGCATATTTACTTGTACTAATAAGTATTATGTGGTACATGTCATGTCATCATCTAGTAAACATTGTTCAAAAAGAAACATGCTTTTCTCCTATTTCATAGTGATTCAGTCACAAAAAAATGTTACAGAATCACTTTTCACTTGAAATAACACATTTTTTTAAATAAAAATCGTATGTTTTTAGGTTATTTTGAACATGAAGCGTCATCAAACGCACTTGACCTAAAGCTCAAGGGTTTTGTACTGGACGACCAGGTGACATGTACAAGGTCAAGGAGCATGGTTTGGGTGTATCTGGGTGCGGGTACAGATACAGACAGATACAGAGGAACACGGCTTTGAGGCTTTACTTTAGTTCATCGTGGCGCTTCGTCTTTATATTGACGACTTCTGTGGCACTGTGGGCCGGCTGAGACGCAGAAGATTGCGGTTTCGATACCGCGAGATAAATGTTTGTATGAGCTGCAAGTATTTGTCTCTGGTCTGGGCGTTTCTATGTATAATATTTATGTATTTACAAGAAAATATATGTAAGTAGTATATCAGTCATGTGGTACCCATAATACAAGCTCTGCTTACTTTGGCGCCAGATGATGGTGTCTGAAATGTCCGGCATTATTTATTTATTTATTTATTTAGCATTTATGATGTTATTGTGCCCGATGTGAAATATATAAAAGGCGATGTGTGTATTTCAAAGTCAAAGTCAAAAGATACATTATTCAATACAATTTATTCAAATACACGAATCACTTTGAACTGTGATCACATACTTTATTGTATGTATGTTCCCTATAGACTCCAAAACGGCTGGACCGATTTCGATTAAAATTTTAGGAAATCTTCAGATAGGCCTAGCCGGTGATCCTGTGAAGTTTGGTAGCAATCGGATCAAACGAACTTTTATTTTGCATTAATCAAATTTGTTATGGATATAGATTGTGTCTTAGGGACGGACATAGCCTATTTTATATGTTTGTACTAAGCGTGCGAATCCGCGGGCAGAGGCTAGTTTATTATAAAAAAATTAAAAATAACTACTTAAATGCAATACACAATCTGTCAAAATAAAAACTCAGTTCTTGAGCGTGCATTGAATGAAGATAATACTACAAAATCGACTTATATATAATGGAGAAAGTTCGGGTGGGTTTTTGATTGTTTATATATTTGTGATTTCATTACGCCGCAACGGCTGAATTGGATAAAACTTGGTATGCATAATAGTCTGTGGTCTGAAATAAGTTTTAGGCTACTGCTTTTACGCTTGCAAGTTCCTATATCAATTGTAAGGTGTAAATTTTTACGTGATGTTGTTAGTTCATTTTACGCATTACAAGGAGCTCGTCTTTGTACGTAATTTCTGTTATCAACAGTAATTCAGTACGTTTATTCAAAAAAGACATGTTTACAATATACATTAGGTGGAATTGTCAATAGTAGGGCTGCATATTTAGCTCGAGTACAGGCACGTGAATATATTTCATTTATCATACAAATTCATTGAAATTATAACATATCATTCATCAAATACAATGTCACTATAAATACCAATTTGAAATAACTTATAAATTAAAATTGTCAACTGATTTTGATCATTCTGATATAAAACACACAATTAATAATACTTAGGTCAAAACTTAAAATGAAGATATGTCAACAGAATAGAAACAATGATCAATTAAAAACTAAATAGCCTTTTTCATAACATAAATAAACGCGTAGGTAACATATTGCTGTATTTCCTTTGAAGTATTCCGAAGAGTTTAGGTACCTACTTTATTTGTTAGGTAATAACTGGTTTTGTGTGGAATGGCCCTATAGGTTTTGAGACCTATTGTCTCAAAACTTATAGGGCATGGAATATTACATTTCAGTCAATATTACGGTCGAGCACGCACTAGCAAATTAATCCACGCGGAAATCGTGTTATCCTGAAGTATGTAATTTTCAACGGAGTTTTTTTCGGCTAGTGCCTACCAACATATTCCATGTTCCACATAATACGAGAATTGCTCGTTTAAAGGTATTAGATAGATAGATAGATTAAATATTATTATCCGAGCGATAATATTCGTTGCGGTTTAATTCCCTAGTGAGTGACTCGCATGCGTGGTACTTCATGTCCAGACAGCGGACATTATCCTACTAATATTTTAAGCACCTACACTGTGGTGCTTTTAATAGTTGAACCTGATTAAAATCGTGGTAAATGTCAGCCCTAAATAAACACGTGATGTAGCATGTATCGTGTTATAAAGCTATACGTCCACTGTAGCGACGCGCGCGTACGAAGGTAGTACCTAGTTTCATTTGAACAGGATTTCAGGTGCATAAAAGGAGTCTGCGAAGCGCTGGTATAGTTGCACAAGATTTCAGTTCAGGCAATAATGTAGTCCTTTAAGAGCAGTCGATTAACTCCGAATTGGCCACGGGTGATCGTACTCATACGAAAGTACGTTGCTCGAATATTAGTTTATTAAAATGGAGGCTTACCTCATCACACGAATGACACCTCGGCTTCAGTCGCTCTGCGTAGTGTCGGACGCAGTACAGCCGTCCGTCCAGCGCGCAGTAAGCCAGCTCTACGAGGAGCTCATCGCATTCAGCGCACGCGAAGCATGACGGGTGGAAATACGCCTGGAATGACGCTTAATATCATATGCTGTAATTTTTATATAGTGGCATCTAGCGGCGATGTTTGGAAACAACAGCAAGTCAAAATAAGTTGTAATTTTAGTAAATATAAAAAAGCGACATCTCGTAACGAAATATAAAACTGTATGCAATGGAGACATGATTTGGTAGTTTATAACAGTGACATCTGTTGTTGAGTAGTATATACTAAACCTTTGCAAAAATAAGTGGTGCTTGGGCTCTCGTATTAGTTATTTTCTAATATTTATTTTGTTGCTTTGAATGCAATATTTTGCCTAGCATAAGCATAAAATTAATATTATTCCACTATTCCACTATTTATTGGCTAGGTGAGTAAATAAATCAGTAAAAATGTATATCTTACATCTTCTCCTATCCGTGGAGCTTGCACAGTGACGTTTCCATTTCGAATGGTTTTCGTGCATCCCATGCATTCTATCGCCGAACCATGATGCTGACTAGCCAGGCCTGAAACCAAGAAAACATAATTAACAATATGTTATACTTGCGCTACTCGATACAAGAGGGCGCTACACATCATTCATTTTCTCTGAATTAATTTTCAGATTAGTTTGAGTTCCGCGCGGTCTCTCTTTAGAAGGGTGAGCGCTAGTGTTATTTACATCTGAGCGTTTAATCCCATCTTAAGCAGTCCCAAACCGGAGCATTTTGACCAACCTAAAAACATTGTCATTTACAAAGCACTTGCTTGGTGCTTACCAATATCAAGCGCAATCTCGTTCCGCGCAGCCACGAAGTCTTCATACTGCTTATGGTGGATGGGATCGATGTGTTGACAGTGGTCCAAAGAGAGATCCTGCTTCGGAAGCTGTGAAGCCAAAGCCCTAGTTCGCCAAGCCCTCCACGCCGCGTGCCCAGTGGCGCCACCTGTCACTGTTGGCTCGCGTTCGGTTAATGACGACCAGTAGAGTTCAGACTGGAAAAAAAATTGGGAAAAAAGTTTGGATTATTATTATATTAGATTCTATTACTGGCATAGAAGGTTGTAGCTATGCTTTCTGCGCTGTTCATTTTAGGTAAGATTCCTAGTTAAAACATTTGTGGGAGGAACGAAGATGTTTTGTTCCGTAGTAATATATTATTAATTTAATTATCATTCATAATAATCATTACTAATTAAGTTATTCTATTTATTTAATAACGGGAAACGGGACAGCTGGTGTCCCGTTTGCGACTTCGTCCGCGCGAAATATATTGTATCTTGGGAAAGGACATAAGCTACTTTTTATATCCCTACCACGCGTGCGAAGCCGCGGGCAGCAGCTGGTAAGTATGGAAGTATTGTATCAGTCCTCTGTTTCAATATTACAAGTAGATGGTGATGTATGCATTGTCCACCAATATTTATAAAAGTATTGTGTCATAATGTCCGCAAGATACTATCTCTGTGCCGAAACTGTTAAGCCGTCAAAAGGTAACAAACAGACAGACAAATAGACAGACAGGCGTAGACACCTTCGAATTTGTAATTTATATATGTAAAAACGAATCCCTTGGTCAAGGCATTACGGGTGCTTACGGATTACGCAAATTCTGTTTTTGTTGTGTTTGTCATTGTCAGAAGGTGAAAAAAAAAATTAGGAAAGTTGCGTGGAAAATTAGAAATTTATGAAAACATAACAACGACATTAGTTTCTTACATTAGCGCTTTTGATAATATATTTTGTCTAATGTACCTTAATGGCGTTTGACAGTTAGGTAAAGATTATACCAATTCGAATTCAATATTTGGATTCTTCGTTTGTCATTTCATAAAGTAATAAAGCCCTTCTAAATTGATATTTTTCCTGTTTTATTGCATTTTTAATTCAGTAATCTTAGCGGAATTTTAATGAATAAAATTGTAACTACATAGGGCAAGTATGAACAATTGAATTAAAAGTGTATTATGTTGCAATGTGATTTGAACGACGAGGAATCCCGAGAAAGTTCTAGACGGCCATTCAGCGATGACGTTAAGAATAGACAAATGACGATCGACGAAGACTTAATTATCAAACAATCACTTGACATTGGCAAAACTGTCGACACGACAGATGCCATTATAGGAAGAAAAGAAGATGAATTCAATACGCATGGTTCAGACAGGACAACGTCTGTCAGGTCAGCTAGTATTAGTATATAATACTAAGGATCTGGTAGATACTCCATAATGCTGTACCATCCACAAAACTAGCAGAACCTAAACTGACCTGCTTCGCAGTGAGTCCAGGTGGAGAGTCGTAGGAGCTGTGGTTGATCCTGGATTCTCGCAGACCCAGGCGGTCTCGCACGGAGCCCAGCTCCTCATGATACACCGAGTGCTGCAGACGGTCGCAGCCACACGACTTGCAGGTCTTCCTGGAAATAATAACCAGACTTTAATAACAAAGCCTAGACGCGTACAATCCAAACACTTAATCTAGAGGAGGAGACCATAGACATCTTTCACTGTTCTCAGAGCGAATTCGTATTTGAGACAATTATGTTATTGCAAATAATTATGTTAAATAGTAATTTGAGTAATCATATTAATTGTTTGTGCCTTGTTTAATTTTTTATTCTGTTTTTAATTTGACTATGAAATTGTTATAACTGAGATGACATTTATTTGTATAATTAAGATTAACTACCGACATTGTTGCATTAGTTGTTTCCAGTATTATTAGTTGTAAGTGGAATATACAAATATATATACATAATATAACTATAAAAAGGAAGGTGTGATGATCATAGATGTTTATTCTGTGTCTAGGTTTTTTAATGTATCATAAGTATTTATAAATATATGACTGGCCTGCCAGCTCAGTTGGTAGTAGCTCTGCCTTCTGCGCTTCAGGTTGAGGGTTCGATTCCCACCCAGGATAAACATTTAAACAGTGATAAACACAGGTGTTTGTTTTTTTTCTTTATTCTTTATGCATAACTTAATAAAAAATATTGGCAATCGGCACTCCTTCTCTATATAAACTACAAGTGTGCGAAATTTCATACTCCTCCATCCGTGCAATTTTCGTAAAATGTGTACAACACGAATCATCATTTCAATGTGTTAAGTTTGAGTTTCTGTATGAAAATATAGGTCGATTTAGATTTAGCAAACGGACGATGTTGCGGGAGGCGGGAGATCCAGCTTGTAAAACAGGAATAATAATAATAATAATAATAATAAATATTGGTGAACAATGCACACAACAACACCTATCCCCAAACATAGCTTGTGACAAGATGACCGATAGAATACTTATATATTTTTAAAATACTTATGATACTTTATATCATCCAGACACAATAAACACCTATATGTTCATCACACAAATGTCCTTTGAAGGAAGCGAACCCTCCTTTCCTTTGAAGGAAGCCTTCAGTGCAGAAAGCAGAGCTACCAAGTGAGCTGACAGTGCAGCTAGTAATTGACGTCCAGTTCCCATAGAGTCCTTAATTCCCTTGATTGGTATGCGTTGAGGATGCAATGACGTTGCATCAGGAGATCGTCGACCCTTGCAGTAATCGTTAAGCATTTTAATGAATGAGATGGGACGGAGAGGGACTCGAGGAGATTCCCGCGCTGAAGAATATTTATGGAATACTAGATGGGACCACAGGAAAAATTTGAACGCGCTATCGATGTGTTTTTGAATTTCTATATATATCTCGCGATATTTTAACTGAATGAGAGATTTATAATATTAGTACGAAACCTTAGCTTGTAATATAACCTACCTACTGTGTTTAATTGGCCTGCTAGATCAGTTGGTAGTAGCTCTGCCTTCTGCGCTGTAGGTTGAAGGTTCGATTTCCTTCCAGGATAAACATTTGTGTGATGAATATAGATTTTTGTTCTGTGTCTGAGTATTATAAAGTACCATAAGTATGTATTAAAACATATATAAGTATTCTATCAATCATCTGGTCACCATAATCCAAGCTATGCTTAGTTTGGGGCTAGATGGTGTTTGTGTTGCGTTGTCCACGAATATCTTTGTAAAAAAATAAGATAACAAAAATCTCTATCATCATCATCATATCAGCCTTTATGAAGTCCACTGCTGAACATAAGCCTCCCCAATAGATTTCCAGGAAGAACAATTTTGAGCCCTCTCCATCCACCGACTTCCTGCGATCTTAACAATGTCGTCAGTCCATCGGGTGGGGGGTCGTCCTACGCTTCGTTTTCCTGTCCTAGGTCGCCATTCGTGAACTTTTATTCCCCAACGGTTATCAGTTCTGCGAGCTTTATATGGCCTGCCCATTGCCACTTCAACTTGCAAATTTTGAGCACTATGTCGGTGACTTTGGTTCTTCTGGTTCGGAAAATCTCTAGAAGACACCTAAATCGGGTTCCCGAAAAATTTAAATTATACATTTTGATAAACACGGGCTTTACTCACGTATTATTTTGTCGATGGAGGCACCGACCATGTTTCTATTCATCTACATCTACTCCGCTCGAGTTCGAGTTCAGTTTACCCTGATGAAGATTCTCTAGATGAATCGAAACATGGTCGGTGCCTTCATCGATAAAATAATACGTGAGTAAAGCCCGTGTTTATCAAAATGTATAAATAAAATAAAATCTTCGTCTTCTTCTGTCCTTCCTATAATGGCATCTGTCTAGTTGTCAATTTTGCCAATGTCAGTGATTATTTGGTTATAAAGTCTTAGTCGATCGTCATTTGTCTATAAACGTCATCGCGGAATGGCCGTCTAGAACTTTCTCGGGATTCCTCGTCGTTCAAATCACATTGCACAATAATACACTTATTTGTCCAAACATGTGCTATGAATTCACAATATATTGATTAAAATTATTAAATAATTAATTTAGAAGTACTATGTTACTTCATGAAATGACAAATTAACAATCTTACCTACAGTTAGGCACTTTCTAAAGTTCCGACACAGATTGGGCAGTGTGTAATGACAAGTCAGAAACTGACAGAAGGTGACAGTTTGTAAATAAGCATTACTTATATGTACATCGATTATTTTTAGTCTTGCGCAGCATACATTGCGCTCTTATATTATTATTTTTCTCGAGTTATTTTCGGTTTTATTAGTAGTTTGAGGTTATTATTTAAATAGAGCTAGGGTTATTGACTTGGGTGGGAATAAATGGAATAAAAGCTTTGTGTTTCTTTGTGATTCGAACAAAAATAATCCGTTTAATTATTTTATATGAAAAGACCCTATTTTATATGAACTAACAAATGACGAACAACAAGATACGACTTTGTCACATCATATCCCTACATAAACGAAGAAAAAGATGTACATCTATAATATTGTATTAATTAAAAATCGTATTTTAGTATCATAGTTATGTAGGTAGTTCGTTTTGAAGTGCGCTTCTTTTAGCGCGGTACGCATATTTTTAGATGTGGTAAAACCTCTGGACTCGTGACACTGTTACGAGACGCAGTCGCCCCATTTGATTATAAACCTTAATTCACATGTTTACAGTCTACTTTTTATGGAGAAGTTTACTGAGTTAGGTTCTTTGATATATTATCTACATTCTGAACAAAAATTTAAGCTATTGTTGTGAAATTGCCTTGAAATTAACTTAAAACTGTGAAGTGACAATAATTATATACTGTACATTGTTTTAATAAGAAGTGTTGGAAAGTTTGTACCACAAGTGTTTTTGAATTTTAATAATTTTAATAAATAAATAATATAAATAAATGAAGTATTTTAATGTTTCTAATGACTAATAAAATACAATTCATAAATAAAATGTAATTCATAACCCAATAACCCAATAACCCTAGTACCCATCTAAAAATGTCTAACTGTGTACGGTGTGCGACCCGTAATTTTTTTTGTTTTGTTTTTTAGATTTGTAGTCACAAAATTTTTGATCACCGGCCACTTCTACAGATACACGCACTTCTATAGGACACGCACAAAACGTTGCATTGGCGAAATTGTTGTCCTTTTCTCAAAGGCCACTAACTTAAAATTGAATTGATTAGATGGGCATCTGAGGTCATACATTTTGATCCATACAATTAGATTGGATACAATTTGATTTACTATACAATTTGATCTTTCAACAAAGGCGTAATAGCGTAATAGAAAACTAAGCGTAAGGTATTTGTCTAGAGCTTATTTTGTGTAGTTTTTCTCATATTTTTCCGATATAGGTTTCTCTTAATTAGTCAAAACTTGCATGATTCTCGGCGATATAGGTTAGGTAGTAAGTAGGTGTATCTATTTATACTAGTGGTTGACCCACACGTCGAAACTCTACCATAAATAATTAATATTTTTTTGTGTGAAAAATAAAAGTTATTATTAAAAGTTATATTATTATTATAATAATTAATGTATATTTTATGCATAATTAAAAAAAAAAAGTAGCATTCTGCACTCCTTTTCTATATAAATTACAAGTAGGTAAGTATGCGAAGTTTCATACTCCTCCGTCCGCGCTATTTTCGAAAAAATAGGGGTACAAAGGTTTTGCTTCATGTATTTAATAGATAAATAAATACTTATAACATTGAACTGTCAATATATTTCCGTTATCGTGACACAGAGAACCTTGTTCTATGGTAATAAAACATATTTTCGCGTAGCCGTTCTGGCAATTAGGTCGAGAGATCTTAGACCAAGGTAGTAAGTACCTACTAATATTCTGTGACCAAGGGCAGGAAGTGTTACGACCAATTTCATGGTACGTGTAGTTGGCTATGTCGTTGAAGTAAAAATACACCATGGTTGAAAAACATGGGATTTGGAACAAAAAACGCACCAAACTCGTGAAGGCAACACTCAAATTGGTAGCCTACCTACTTATGCTTCCCACGGCCTCGCACGCGTGGTACTTATATAAAAAGTATCTATGTCCGTCCCCATAGTACAATCTATCTACGTATAAATTTAATCAAGATATAAAAAACCGTTTTTTCGTGATTTTTTTTTTTATTATTTCAGTAGCCAACAATTATAATTTATAACCTTCTTTTGAGTACGAAGTAGTTGTGCCAGATGGTTCCGCTATCTATATTAGTGGCTATATAATAAATAAATAATGCCGGACATTTCACACAACATCACGTGGCCCCAAAGTAAGCAGAGCTTGTGATATGGGTACCAAATGACTGATGTACTACTTATACCTAAACCATTTTTTTTGTAAATACATACTTATAATATAATAGAAAACTGTATCTATCCGTTTTAACACTCTCACTCAGATCTCTTGTGAAAAGGTAACAAACTGACAGACACTCACTGATACTTTAAAATTGATTATAGGTATTACTAGCTGCTGCCCGCGTTGCGAAGACGCAGGCAGCCCGTGGTATCTACATAAAAAGTAGCGTATGTACGTCTCCAAACTGCAATCTATCTGCTTATCAAATTTCATCATGATCCGTTCAGTCGGTTAGCCGTGACAGACAGAGACACTTTAAATTGAGAATTATTTACGGATGCAGAATCGTTAGGTCTAAATTACTATTGTCTTTGCATGCCACAGCGAAGAGATACTTATAGTTACAAGTTGTGACTGTGATGGGACAAGTATGAACAATTAAATTAACTGTGTATTATGGTGCAATGTGATTTGAACGACGAGGTATCCCAAGAAAATTTTAGATAGCCATTCCGCGTGACGTCTAGAATTGACAATTGACCATCGACTAAGACTTTAAACAAATTGACTATAAACAAACATAATCACTTGACACTGGCAAAAAACATTATTATGTCACTTGCCATAAACGAAGAAGAAGAAGTGAGAGCTTGCAAACATCATCCATTTTATTATTAAATACTTGTAGTATTTATTTTGATTGCATTGAATTATGTTAAAGAGACGGTATCTTGCTTCAAGGTTAGCCAAGGAGGCTGAAGAAGCTGATCGTCGTGATGAGGAGCGTTAGGAGCTCGTTTAACACATGACCACTAGTAATCCTTATCTATTCTGACTTCAAAAGTCATCACTGTGCGTGAAACCCACACGCACTTAACAAATTTGTTGGTTATAAAATTTGAAACGTCTTGGTTTTAATAGTACGGGCTATGATAATTTACGAAAACTTTAAAAGGTTTCGTTTCCATGCTTGCAGCGCACCTAGCAGAAACTTTGATGAACTAGAGAAGTGTAAAAGAGATAGAAGTATTTAGTTGAAGTTAGTTCAATCAAGCGAGTCGATGGACGACATCGTGTAAACTTTATTCTAAAACATGAACTTGTACTTGATTTATATGAAATCTGTTTGTTAAGCGAGCCCACGAAAACTATTATACTAGTTTACGTAATTTATAAACTCGTACTAGACGAACAAGAGGTATCACACGCAAGTTGCCGCCCCCAAGACATTGAGTTCTTTAGTCTATTCGCCCAGTAATGTCACCTGCTACAGTGAACTTCGAACGTGAACACAGTAATATTTGCACACAGATGTTTGGAGGCAGAATAACTGGCACTGTAGAGTCCTACCACCTACCATCTCCTGATTATGACCATTAATTAGACAGAGAAAAAAAAGAATGGTATAGGTATATAGACAAAGTTTGCGTGACAAACAATGTGGTTCACATTGTTTGTCAACAAAATCATTTCGCGAACATCAAAAATAATTGCTCTCTATCAATACTGATGACCTCATTACAATTCAATTTCTCTGCACATTGTTCGGATTACAGTGCAGCACAGCTCAGAGGTTTATTCAATGAATTCAAACAGTGACCCAATGGTAACAATAGGTGCTAATTTTGTAAGCTGCAATAAAGATCGAACGGCTGGAGGCTTTTTGAGCGTATGTAAATTGCGGTTGACGACACTGACGCTGCCGTTTACGATCTGTTTGACACTATGAGATCTTTATTTCGGGACCTGTGTATTGTGTAGCATTGTATCCAAATGAAATGATGGTTTATTGCGTATACCGACTGACATTAACGGCTAACGACGGATCGGGAACAGATTCATGTGTTTTGCTTGGCTGCTCTGATCTGCTGGTTAGATCCCAGCTAATTGATAACTATTCAATCCGTCTTCCTAACCCTAGCACATACTAGCGAATTAATCCGTGTAGTTTAAACCGCGTTATTCTGAAGTTTATTTTGATGTACATAATGTAATTTTCAACGTGTTTTTCAGTGCGTGTGCCTACGTCTGATCGCTTACATTTTCATAGAAAAGCGCAGAAAAATTCACTGTAGTGGTTTTTCCTGTAGTGACTAGGAATGCTCATTGTAAATGCTATTAGCGGTCTCCCATTCTAATAAAATAAAATAAATAATCCCGGACATTTTACACAGCATCATCTAGCCCCAAAGAAAGCAAAGCTTGTATCGTGGGTACCACATAACTGATATACTACTTACATACTTTTTTTATCGGGAATCGGACCCGCAACTTTTAGCCGGGTTTTGGCCCACTGCGCCAGAGAGGTCTTTATAGCAGCGTTGAAAATCTAACGGTCCAGAAAGAATGCACTACGCAGTAATGTTCATACACCTTGATGTTTTGGCTATAAGGCATGTCGTCGGTGTTTTCCTTCACCGATTGATTCAGTTTCTATTTCCAGCTCGAAGCTCACACGTGGAGCTTTCAAACAATCAATCGAGCGTGACGGCTCTATTTACGACTCGGTCACGGGTAAGGCTCTGATAAGGGCCACTGTGCAGACAAGGTCACCCATCTTCAGTTAAAGGTGATAAGATTCATGACCTACGTCATACATTTAATCCTGAGATACTGGACTGATAATAGAGGTACTATTATCAGTTGGTAGCTCTGCCTCCTGCGCTGTAGGTTGGGGATTCGATTTCTAGGACAAACATTTGTGTGATGGACCTTCGCACGCGTGATACCTATGTAAAAAGTAGCCTATGTCTTCAATCTGTCTTACGAAATTTAATCAAGATTCGTTCAGCCGTTTAGCCGTCAAAAGGTAACAACAAACACATTCGAATATTGCATTCATCTATTTTGGATGAATCGTTGTTTCTTCTTCTTTAGTTTTTTCCTATAATGGCATCTATCGTGTTGTCAATTTTGCCAGTGTCAAGTGATTGTTTGGTTATAAAGTCCTAGTCGATCATCTTTCGTCTAAAGATCGGAAAATCCGATTACTGAATAAAACATGTAATACCACGAGAAAAAATAATTAATTTAGAAGTGCTATGTTACTTCATGAAATGACAAACGTAGAATCTATGAATCATTTCGGTTTATACTTTATGTCATTGACGTAACTATCACTCGATTTTTAGCGAAAACTCTGGTGATCACCTGTTTGTCGGAGGTCGTCAAATCTGTCACTAGGATCGCGATATAAAACTTTTACGACATGATGAGAACGTCAGGTGCCTCGTTAAATGACGACAGCTTTAGTGCTTTGCAACTCCGCTATGAACGAATATATTGATAGAAATAGGTTTTTCTTTCAACTACGTTGTAATGTTATCATTAATCACTACAAAACCAATCTCAAGGGACGTATTTTTTGCTTAGAACCAAAACAGTGCAGTAATGTTATATGAAATCTCATTATTGCACTGTTTTTCATTATTGGACTGTTTTTTACTTTTTATTTAGATAAATTTACCACCGAGGTTTAATATTAAATGTTAAAATCACAATAATACATTAGATCAAAAAGATACTTGCTGATAATAAATATCGGCTGAATAAAACCTACTTGCTTAAAAAAACAACTACAAAAGGCGCGTATTTTGTACCATTGTAAAACTTTGATTCTTCGTATTTTTAGTTTGAGTAGGTATATTTTATCACAGTAGGTACCTAGATTGGTAGTTGAAAGAAAAGTAAATTACGCACCTTGCTAAAGTGAGTAATTAATGCACTCGTGTTAATTCAGTGCCCTTGCATGAGCTCGGGCACCAATATAACACTCGTGCATTAATAACTCACTTTGCGCTCGGTGCAACAATCTACTATTGCTTTTCTACAAAAAAAAAACCGTGAGTGTCGTGGAAGACTCGGTTGGAACGATGTTCCTGTAGTATATTATTATTGACAAACGTGTTATATTATTGATTCACAAATACATATATAAATTAATTAGAAGCATCTGAGAGCAATTAAATGAAACGCAGAAATAATTAATGAATTCAAGGAATGGTAGGAAATTTCGTAATTAATATATTTCGATTTGTAAAATAAACATTTATTGTACATTATTCAATTCATCTAATTCATCCGTTCATTAGTGTCAATGTCAACCTATTGATAACCGTAAATTCGTGACGAAAAAATCTTACACTTTTTTTCGCCTACCCTCATCCGCCAAGTCCGTAACGTGTGATAAGGAACATCGTTCGAAAAAAAATTATGGCTTTCCTATCCAAATGTAATTTTTAGGATTCTGATATACACATGGAACTCTTAAAATGTCGCCATGTCTGTCTTTTAATGGTGTTTTAAATCTGCTTCGTAAAAGACACCATTAAATGATAGACAGCCAATTAGTGGCCTCCACAAAGTAATGGCATAATAATATAATGATGTTTTAGGTATTTTTAAATGTACATTATATATTTTTATTATGTTATAACCCGTGTGACACATCGCTGGATAGGTATTTTAAAGATATTATGTGGTCTTTTTAACAGCTTTTGGATAAAATATTCATTTAATAAATATTAAGCAATGAAGTGTCTTGGGAACGCTGCCCTCTGACAGTGATCTGGATCAGTTGAGCTATCTATAGATCGATTTAAACGGTCCTTAGATATAATTTTCGTTTAAAACGAGATATTTACCATGATCCCGATATTTCGGCACAGTTGCTCATATATATAAATATATGTAAATATACCGTTTTCAGCAAACTCGGTTTCACTTCTATTTTATATTAAAGTACATATATTATTCTGTACCTACATGTCTGTCATTATTTTTGTATCAGCATTGAAGTGTTATTTTTTGATAAAGACCAATATTTCGTCGTCCCAGCTAAACCGGTATGTCGGAGTTCTTGTTTTTTTATTAATAGTAACTTAAAATAATATACCTAATGTAATTATCAGACAAAATATCACGGCTAGACTCTACTAGATTGTAACTGCCTGATTTGTTAACCTTGAAATAATTACGTTTTACAATGAAAAAGAATCATTGAATATAAAAAAAATATTTTGTGGTATGTAAATGAATTTAGTTTTAATACAAGCTGTCCGCGCGCAGCTTCGCCTGCGTTGAAGATTTTTCCCGGGACAAATAAATTTTCCCGGGATAAAAAGTAGCCTATGTCACCCGGAGATAGTGTAGCTTTTCAAGGGTAAAATAATTTTTCAAATCGGTCCAGTAGTTTCGCAGCCTATTCAATACATCAAACAAACAAACAAATCTTTCCTCTTTATAATATTATCTAAGTATAGATATAATATGGGTAGGCTAACTAAACGCACTGCTCCAATGGGACAATGCGGTTTCGGAGTAAACGAATATATCATAGACAATTTTTTGATTATTGTTGATTTTTTGACCAACCGATCGTTAAAATTTAAATGGGACCACCTGGGACCCTTTGACTTTGAATTGAGAACCTTTGAATTGAGAACCTCCACCTTTTTTAAAGTCGGTTTAAACATAAAAGCTCCGAATTATTTTATTATGATTAAAGTTTGTACTGTGATTGACAGTAAGTGTTTATTTATGAAGATATGTGTTACAAAATAGTCGCTGTCTGTGTTGGTAGACTTGGTCATCGAGACACGTTATTTAAATGGCTGTAGTGTAAGAATGTGTGTCAACTGAAGACAGGAACGTATTAGCGACACAATACTAACATGACCCCGGCAGTTTATCCAATTATCTGCGTCCGTCGCGATGCGTTCTACTTTTGCATTTCAATGTCTTGAATGTTCTGTCCTGTCTTGTATTCCTACCATCGTAGTAAATAATAAATACATATTGATGGACAATGCACACAACAGCATCTAGCCCCAAACAGAGCATAACTAGTATTATGGTGACCAGATAGCTAATAGAATTCTCAAAATTTTTTAAATGCATACTTATGATTCTTTATAACACCCAGACACAGAACAAACACCTTGGAGATGCTGGGAGAGAATCGAACATACAGCGCAAAAGGCAGAGATGCCTTTATTATTATTAAAAGTCATTACTAAAAGTCCAATACGAAATTTATTCTCCTATTTTTTCACCCTTGCAATACCTGCATCTAACAAAGTAAATTAAGTAAATAGCTTTGACCTCTTGACAGTTCTGGGTACCTAGTACATATCACTATACAAGCAAAATCATTTTTTTTTTTCTTTTTTTAAATATATATATATATAATCCCGGACATTTCACACAGCATCATCTGGCCCCAAAGTAAGCAGAGCTTGTGTTATGGGTACCACATGACTGATATACTACTTAAATGCTTTTTTTTTTATTGTAAATACATACATATTATACATAGAAACACCCAGACCCGAGACAAATACTTGCAGATCATACAAATATTTGTCCCGCGGCGGGAATCGAACCCGCAACCTTCTGCGGCTCAGTCGGACCTTAGCCCATTGCGCCACAGAGGTCGTCGTAATTAAGTTAGGAATGGGATTAATGAGACTTTTTTAACCTTATTAGTTCCAGTGAAAACTTTTTTAGCCTCATTTGTTCTAGTAAGAACATTTTTAGTCTCATTTGTCAGCAATGCCATGCCAACTGGAAATGAAACTATTGGGAATGAGTTTATCCAGTGCCCTTTGAATCTAAACACAGTAATGGTCGCACACCACTGCTTGGAGGCAGAACTTCTGGCATTGAGCTGGTATCGATCGAGACGTACTTTAGCCAGGTATTTTGCCTACCAAGAGAGAGATAGCAACCTTAGCTCGGAGACATTTCTGTCCTGTCTAATATTCCTTCCTCTTTCACTCTTACTGATTTCCAATTATCCGGACGTTGACGTAATTATACACATGCAGATTCCAATTTACTCAAACGCTAAATGTATATTTGAAATCTTCAGACACGTCTGAACCCACGTGTCTGAAGTGAATGAGCTGATTGTGTCGGTTTACTGCCGGATCAGACGATTTCAAAGTTGTATAGATTTAGCTTGGAAAGACACGTTTCTCGTCAAAGTCAATAGAATTAGCCATTTGTTTTACAGACAAGGTGAATTTCACGCCTGAAGTTTCTCGCGTCTCACGTGGCTGCGCAGATTATCATCCATCCATACTTACTAATATTATTTTGTTAGACCTCTGTGGCACAGTGGGATAAGGTTTGGCTGAGACGCAGAAGGTTGCGGGTTCGATCCCCGCCGCGCGACAATGTTTGTATGATCTGCAAGCATTTGTTTCGGGTCTGGGTGTTTCTATAGTATATAAGTACCTAGTTTAACAGTCATGTGGTACCCATAACACAAGCTCTGCTTACTTTGGGGCCAGATGATGCTGTGTTAAATATCCGGGATTAGGTATTTATTTATTTATTTTAAATTTTAAATCGTCTTTATTTGTTTGTCACGGCTAAACATGAACAGATCTTGATTAAATTTGGTAAGGAGATTGTATCTTTAGGAAGAGCGTAGGCTTCTTTTTAAGACGGTTCTCATAGCAAGTGACATCAGGTAAAAAATTGATTTTTTACCGCTTTTTAGTACCTTGTTAATTTTAGGAATAATTGTTATCACTACATAGTATAAAACAAAGTCGCTTCCCGCTGTCTGTCTGTCCCTATGTATGCTTAGATCTTTAAAACTCCGCAACAGATTTTGATGCGGTTTTTTTTAATAGATAGAGTGATTCAAGAGAAAGGTTTATATGTATAATACAAGCATAATATAGTAGAGAAACACTGATCATTTTAGAGGTTAGCGTATAATGGTTCAACGTATTACAACTACTGAGCTACAGCAACGCCTGGCCGGGTCAACTAGTATAAGATAAATGGTATGTGTATTTTCAATATTTGGCCTTCTACTTCCTCATTTCAAATTATTTTCAAAGTAACGGTTGGTTTTATAATTTATCTAGCTGTTCCGTTTGCGACTTCTTCCACGAGTTTGGTAAATTTCTTTTTTAAAATGTTTTAATAGTTATGCTGCTATTCAGGTCGGAGACAAATCCAACAAATAAAAAAAACATGAAAATCGGTCCAGCCGTTCTCGAGTTATAAATGGTGTTACTAATACGATTTTGTTTAATATAAATAGCTGACGCTGACGTCGTTTTAACTAATAGGCGGCTAATTAAAACATTATCCGTTACTAGCGATCCGCCCCGGATTCGCAAGGGTACAATACTGTAGTATGTACATTATTTTGATCTATCTCGTAGGGTTCAGCCAGAGCGTTTGCAATGTAAGCGCAAAAAAAGTGTTTATTTACGACATCATGTTAGAAACCTCTAAAACTATCAGTGTTTCTTTACCATATTATGCATGTATTATACTTAAAAACCTTCCTCTTGAATCACTCTACCTATTAAAAAAACCGCATCAAAATCCGTTGCGTAGTTTTAAAGATCTAAGCATACATAAGGACAGACACACAGCGGAAAGCGACTTTGTTTTATACTATGTAGTGATACTTTTATCTGAATTATTTGAATGTTTTCCGATAAAAAAAAATGCGATTTAAGCGCTGTGATACCGTGAATAAATAATACGCATTAAGGTAATTTAGTCAGGGAGTCGCCTTAAGTAGGTACCATGAGTGCGAAGCCACGGGCAGCAGTCAGTAGCTCATATTAGTTACTGCTAGTTACTTAAAAGTAATTTTAAGTAACTAGCAGTACAAAGTTATTGTTTCTTTAATTTTTCGTCAATTTATTTATTCAGACAATTTCCTAGTCCATTTTGTTAGTCAGCTTATAACTAAGGGTTAGTACTTAAAATTAATTATAAATTTTGTCCTTTGGACCAATTTATACATAAAAGGACAATCACATTTTTCAGCTATCGCGGTTAGGATGCTGTTGCTGATCTCTCGGGTTCTGCTGAGCAGTGAGGCTGACTTCGCCAGATAGCCTCGAAGGTGTCAGTGCGTGCCTGGTATATGTCTATGTACGTAAAAGAAGTTGCAGTCGGCTTCCTCACTAGGGTAAGCTTGTATCGAGGGAATTTATGCATGCACTCATTGCAATTTTGTTTTTGGTTTGATAATGTCATGAAAGGTCTAGGTATCTTCTTATCGTGTCACTAGTTATTTCTAACCAATGTGGTGAAAGAATTAGAGGCTCCTTTCGTGCTCTTAGCACATAACTTCTCAGATACTATGACATGCCGGTTTTCTCACGATTTCATTCACCGTTAAGAGTATGACGCACATTTCTCGATCAGAAAAATCAATTGGTGCATGACTGAATTTGAACGCACGACCTCAGGATCGGAAGGCCACTAGACCACTAGTGCTCTCTAAGTACCAACTAATGAGTAGTTTACGAAATTTCGGAACCACGTGACCTTATCGCTACCCGCATAGCTTTGAAAGTGTCATTACTAGACGAAACTGTTAAAAAACCTTTTTAAGGTTATCAGAACAGTCGCTGAATCGACTTCGCACTCAGGAGGCGGCAGTAGATTTAACATGTGCAAATCGGGATTTAGGGACTCCAGCATAGCGCAATGTTACTGTGATGCTCCAAGACAATCTATGGTGCATCTCGTGTGTCCTCTCTGTCCAAATACTTACACAAGAGTGAACCTTAACGCGGCCACAGTTACTGCGATTGAGATCGCCACTTTGACTGGCCTTCCAGCTCAGTTGGTAGCTTTACCTTCTGTGATGTAGGTTGAGGGTTCGATTCCCTCCCAGGATAAACTTTTGTTGTTTGTGATGAAGATAGGTGTTGGTTCTATGTCTGGGTGTTATAAAGTATCATATATGTATGTATTATTATTGACATTGTTACTTTTAAATGTAATTTTATTGTGTGTTCAAATGGCTTTGAAATTAAGCTTAATCCGATTTTATTATGCAAATTTAATTAATATTATCTGTATCATTTATGTATAATGTTGTTTTTAATTTGATTTTTTTTTAGCGGGCTTATTTTTATGTAGTATAGGCCTCAATTCAGTTGTTTCGCTAGAGTAACTAAAATTTCCTAAAACAAAAACGATCTTATTTTGTTTGCATAAAAGTCTGAATTAGAATACATTTTTTTAGTGACACTTCCAAAATTAACATATAACTGACGTGTTTTAGCTCAATTTAGTCATCAAGTAAGGAGGTGTTGATTAAAACTGCGGTTATTTTCCGCAGTTTTTATCAACACCTCTATACATTATTTTCAATAAAGGAATTAATTGAAATAAAAATTAAAGCAATAAAACAAAAAATAATTTTACCTTATTTTAGAACTGTGATTTAAAATGGGTACTCTAATTTGAACTTTATTGGTAGCAAATAAGGTCGTCCATATTTTAGAAAATTTTAGCTAGTCCGGCGAAACAACAAAATTGCCAGATCTTGATTTTTGTTTTTCTAAAATGTTTTAATTATTTTCTAATTTTAATATTAATATTAAGACTAGGTTAGTCTAGAATATAAGGTACTCTATTGCATTAGGTGTGCCCGTAATGATAGATGTAAATGTTTATAAATAAATAAAATATATATAAGTATTCTATCAGTCATCTGGTCACTATAATACAAGTTAGAACTTTGGGGCTAGACGGTGTTGTGTGCATTGTCCACCAATACTTATTTATTTATTTACCACTCTATAACCATACTACAGAAGCATCGACACGTATATAGAAGAACTGTACTAACCTATATGTAATTGTACAATTAAGAGAATTTAGTAGTTAAACAGATAATAACCAGCAGCGACATAGATGGGAGGAACCACATGTTTGGATCACGGCCAAGGATACGTATTTGAATAATGTCTGGCTAATAATACAAAAATAACCTATTTGCTGAGGATAATTTACGTTAATGGGTATTTTAGATCACATGTGAACTACCAACAATTGTATAGGAGTCCTCGTGAGAACCCTTCTTCTTCGTTCCTTCATGAGTCCACGTCGATGACAAACTTTTGTGTACATTTTGATAAACACGGGCTTTACTCACGTATTATTTTGTCGATGGAGGCACCGACCCTGTTTCGATTCATCTAGAGAATGTTCATCAGGGTGTGTTTGATCCGCGGTCCGCTCGTTGCCGCTCGAGTTCATGGTTCGCACCCCCGAACGTTCGGTTATTCAGTGCGAACCGTGAACTCGAGCGGCAACTCACGGACCGCGGATCAAACTCAGGGTGAGTTGATGAAGATTCTCTAGATGAATCGAAACAGTGTCGGTGCCTCCATCGACAAAATAATACGTGAGTAAAGCCCGTGTTTATCAAAATGTATAGTACAACTCACGAACGTTTTGAAAACTTTGGTGTGCTGAACATAGATGTTTGTTTCGTTTCTGGTTGTTATAAAGTAATCATGTAATTCGGAGTATGTGTATATCAGTCATCTAGTTTTTAGAACAGGCTTTGCTGAATTTGGGAATAGATGGTGGTTTTAATTTCACTATAAACGGGATATTTGCCATGACTGAAACTCATGGTAAATTTCCCATTTGTAGTAAAATATTTTTTTTTAGCGGAATTTTTCACAACTTCATTTGACTGTAATTATATATTTTTTTTGTAAACACATAATTTAGTCCCAAACTAAGGGTAGCTTGAGTTATGGTGACCAGATGACAGATATAATACTTATATATTTTTAAATACCACAGTCACAGAACAAACACCTCACACAAATGTTTATTCTGGAAGGGAATCGAACCCTCAACCTACAGCGCAGAAGGCAGAGCTACTACCAACTGAGCTGTCAGGTCAGTCATGATACTACATGAACATCATCATTACATAGTATAAAACAAAGTCGCTTCCCGCTGTCTGTCTGTCGCGTTGTATGCTTAGATCTTTAAAATTACGCAACGGATTTTGATGCTGGTTTTTTAATAGATAGAAAGATTCAAGAGGAAGGTTTATATGTATAATACATGGATAATACAGTAGAGAAACACTGATCATTTTAGAGGTTTTTAATGTGATGTCGTAAATAAACAAAAAAGTCAGTGATGTTATATGTCTATCTCTTTGATAACGTTGTATATAAAGACATTCTGTAGTATATTTAGCATTGGCATGCACCCGTGCGAAGCCGGGGCGGGTCGCTAGTATGTAATAAATAAACGTAACGTTTGTAGTGAACAAAGTATTGTACAAACAAACTTGTAATAGGAAGGAAATTAATATTTATTTCATTTCCTATCATGCATGTCTGTCAATAACCACTAATTGAAGTCTGTCGGACTGGAATTGTTTCAGGAAAAAACTAGCAACGCTATACTAGTTATAGTAAGTATAAGTTACTAGCTGTCCCGTTCGCGACTTCATCCGCGCCTTTTAAAAAGAAAAATATATCTGAATAACACATTTTGCTTGACTTTGCTTCTGACCCAGGGAGGCCTGCGCCTGGGTCAGTAGGCAGCTGGCCTTTCTAGAAGGCTTCGGGTGGCTGGAATAGCAGCCTCCACCCGTTACGCAAAAGGGGCCCATCAGAGGCCTAATTTCTAAAACTTGTCCGCACCCCAAGACTTCGCTTCTATATGACACAATTATTCTTGATGCGCGCACAATGGCAACTGTCCTTTCAATATTATAATAACATAACCTAACAAACCGAACATCGTCAAAGTATACAACTGAACTCACCACTTCAAATCTTTAATATACATATTTCATTTTAAATTTTTTTTACTAATTCAAAAATCATGAAAATCGGTCCAGCTGTTCTCGAGTTATAAATAGTGTAACTAACACGACTTTGTTTTATATATATAGCTATATACATAGGTACATTTACACGAGCGGACAATAACCTTTGACTGGCCTCTTAGAGTTAGTAGAATAGAATTGAAACTGTTTATTAGACACACAATACACAGAGCACACAAAACACTAGACACAACAAAAATAAGCTTACAGATAAAGTTAAACAGAAACAGAAGAAAAAAAACAGTTATAAATTGGTATATTATGTAGTTTTGTGCTATTAGTCCTCTGTGTCGTGTGGACAGATCGTGTCTCAGCATAATAATTAGTAGTAGTCTGTCGTCTGCGCTGTACGTTGTAGAACCCACAACGTAGTCTCGTAGTCTCTTCCAGGGCAAACATTTGTGTGATGAACATAGAAGTTTGTTCTGTGTCTGGGTGTTATAAAGTATCATATGTAGGTATTATATTATATTAATACGTGAAGAACTTGGTACCCCTTTGTACGAAAATTGCGCGGACGGAGGAGTATGAAATTTCGCACGCTTATAGTTTATATAGTGATGGAGTGCAGAATGCTTATATTTTTTTTAATTATGCATAAAAAATACATTAATTATAAATTAATTAAGGTCGAATTTCGACCAGTGGGCGAAAACTACTGCAAGTATTTAAAAATATATAAGTATTCTATCTGTCACCATAACACAAGCTATGCTTAGTTTGGGGCTAAATTTGTGCTATGTATGAATATGTATGAATTTTTTACCAATATTTATTTATTGATAGCAGTTGAGATATAAAATATATGGGACTATATTTGTGCTGCTGGAAATATATACGCAAATGATTAAATTACAGATATGTACAGAATAATATACAATAATATAAAAGACATGTGAAACAGTTGAGCTATCCAAGGACCGTTTAAAACGATCTATAGATAGCTCAACTGATTCAGATTACTGCCAGAGGGCAAAGTTCCACGCAGTTGGCCTGGCTCAATGTTAAACTGCCATGTTTATAATCTCATGCGTAATACCTACATAAACATTATATATACGTCCCTAAAATACAATTCATCTCACTACCAAATTTCATCAAGATTCGTTCAGCCGTTTAGCCGTAAAATCATAACAAACAAACATATACAAAAAAATATATAATTAGTATGGAAATACACGTATGCTTGGATCTACTAAAGTCTGTGGATTATCATGGATGCAATGAAAATGCTGCTAAATCAAGATGATACTGAAGTATCATCTTGATTTAGCAGCATTTTCATTTCAATTGCAGGCACACAGACGAAAGTACTTAACACAACAGGATCCATGACTTCAATGGATACTGATGGAAAATACTTGTTCTAAACCCACGTGTCCACTATACTATTTAATTTACCTATGTATTATCTTGTATTATATTAACGTGGACACTTCTGTGTCTAGCGTCAGATACAAGCTACCGATGAATATTTAATTTCTATAGAACCAGTATGAAATCATGCACTCCCTGCGTACATGTACCTAAGCATTTTTTGTGTCCAGTTGCTCCCACTTAACACATACTCATTGACGATCAAAAAGTGTTCGGTGTAGGTAACAGGAAACTCAAAGTTGTCAGTGGAAGACACAAGCAACATTAACAAATTTTCTTACAATTGTACTGAGCTGCGTAAACGAATTGTATTGTAATTGTACCAGTGTCCTGTAGTCGGGCGACTGTGTCCGATCACCGCTACAGGACACAGCAACTACGGTTCCCTGTGATGGTGTGCCGTGTCGGCAACAAAAAGTGTCTACGTTTGTGCAGCGCCTAAGGCAAACTCAGACACATGTCTAAAGCGATATGCAATTGCACAACCACAAACTGGTATAATACTGGTCACTCAAGCCTCTAGTATGTAATGCTAGATACAGACTCAAATAACCAAACCACAAATCACGAAGAAATGATAAGGAGCTAAATGCTACTAGCTTCAAATAGAATTGAATCACCTTTTTAAAATCTAGACTTCATTGAATTCAATTTTATTTTTTCAGTACTTAATCATTTTTCGAAATTCGTTAACACCACTGGAAAGTCACAGGAAAGCAAAATTCGAAATTTCGTTTACTTGGATGACTTACTTTTTCCACTGAACCCATTTTGATTTTATTTTTATGGGACCAATCGGAAAATATAAATGTGAAGTGATGGTATAAATAGATAGATGGACCTAGTATAAAAGACGTTTCGAAGTGATCGTTGTGTTGTGATTGTCATCATTACATAGTATAAAACAAAGTCTGTCCCGTTGTATGCTGAGATCTTTAAAACTACGCAACGGATTTTGATGCGGTTTTTTTAAATAGATAGAGTGATTCAAGAGGAAGGTTTATATGTATAATACATGGATAATATTGTAGAGAAACACTGATCATTTTAGAGGTTTCTAATGTAATGTAAATAAACACATTTTTTTGAGCTTACATTGCAAACGTTAACTGAACCCTACGAGATAGATCAAAATAATTTACTACAGTATTGTACACCTTAAAAAGGTCTACAAAAAAGTCCGCGATGGTATGCCCATCTCTTAGGTTATATTATTCTCTTAGATAACGTTATATATAAAGACATTCTGTAGTATATTTAGTATCACCATTGCACCCGTGCAAAGCCGGGACGAGTCGCTAGTATTGAATAAAATATCTTTTGACTTTGACTTTGACTTGTACTATGGAAATCAAATGGCTAATGATCATTGAGTTGAGATCATTGAGAGTTTTTATCACCCGGATTAACAGAGTGATGTTATAATTTAAACATGTGTATGTGTGTATAATTATAATATAATAAAACATGTGTATGTAATATAATTAAACTTAATTTAAAGTTTTTTATGCCTAATTAAAAAAAACATTAGCATTCTGCACACCTCTATATAAACTATAAGTGTGCGAAATTTCATACTCCTCCGTCCGCGCAATTTCCGTAAAAAGGATTTGCTTCACGTATTAATATATAGATATGTAGTGATTTTGTTTGAAAGGTAAATAAATAATTAAATAATGCCGGACATTTCACACAGCATCATCTGGCCCCAAAGTAAGCAGAGCTTGTATTATGGGTACCACATGACTGATATACTACTTAAATACGTTATTTTTTTGTAAATACATACATATTATACATAGAAACTCCCAGACCCAAGACATATACTTGCAGATCATACAAACATTTGTCCCGCGGTGGGAATCGAACCCGCAACCTTCTGCGCATCAGGCAGGCTTTCGCCCACTGCGCCACAGAGGTCGTCGAAGGTGACTTGATTAAGCTTGTTTATAGCTATGATTCAAGAAAATCTAGGATTAGTATGTCGTCTTGCGAAGCAAACATTCAGGTCTTATTAGTAATTTTGGTGTTTTTATTTAAATAGAGAATTTATTGACTCGGGTGTGAATAATCGGAATAAAAGCTATGTGTTTCTTTGTGATTCGAGCAAAAATAATCCGTAGTTCTTTTATATCAAAGGCACCATCTATATATATAAAAGGCGATGTGTTTATGTATGTTCCTTATAGTATACAGCTTTTAGGTTATAATATTATGTAGGTAGATAAATGTATTTTTTTGTGTCGGGGGTTTTATTTTTTTTATTAATACTTGTTAATTAATAATTATTTTTCCTTTTATCACTTCAACACAAACTTTGATAACATAAAAGATTAATAATTTTAAAAAAATGCTTGCTAAGCAGAGCTTGTGATATACTACCTACTTATATATGTAATTTTCTTTGTAAATACATACATATTATACATAGTAACCCGAGACAAGTACTTGCAGATCATACAAACATTTGTCCCGCGACAAGAATCGAACGCGCAACCTTTTGCGTCTCAGCCGGGCCTTGGCCCATTGCGCCACAGAGGCAATAGTAATGTTTATAATCTTAAAATATCCATACAAATTAACAGGATCAAACGGTCTATATTCATGACTCTACCATGGTTTTACTAATGTTCTACAAAGAGTGTCGCAGAAGCAATATTTTGGTTGCATCGATCCTTTGTTTATTTATTGTGACGACGATACGTCCGCCCGGTCGAACAAACATTCTTTGATAACCTGTGAGGTACTGTAGCTGTTACGTTATAGGTAAATAAACATATATTTTAGTACTAGCTGTGCCCCGCGATGTTACCCTCGGTAACAAACAAAAAACAAGATATTTTCCCGCAGTAAAACGTAGCCTATGTGTTAATCCAGGGTGTCAGCTAACTCCATACCAAATTTTATTAAAATCGCACCAGCCGTTTAGACGTGAAGAAGTAACAAACATACACACTCACACACTCACAAACTTTCGCCTTTATAATATTAGTGTGATAGTGTGATGTGATGTGATTCTAAAAATATATCAAATCGTGGCGTGACTGACTGATAAAGTGACAATCTAGAAATTAAATTAAGAGGTACTTCTTCTTCTTTTTAGTTAATGGCGTGTGACATACTAATGTCAATTCTGCCAATGTCAAGAGTTTATAGTTTATAGTCAGTTTGTTTATTATTAGTCTATGGTCAATTGTCAATTCTAGACGTCACGCGGAATGGCGTCTAGAATTTTCTTGGGATTCCTCGTAGTTCAAATCACATTGCACCACAATACACATATCATTCAATTATCCATACCCGTCCTGTAGTCACAATTTATTCATTAAAATTCCGCCAAGATTACTGAATAAGATATGCAATAAAACGGGTAAAAAAATATTAAATTAGCAGAGCTATGTTACTCCATGAAATGACAGACGAAGAATCTCTAGGAGATACTTAATATTCTGTAGAAAAAGTTTTCGATACTATCCTTCTTCGTTAATAGTATGTGTTATAATAATGTAAATGTTGCCAGTGTCAAGTAGGATTATTTTAGGCCGTTTTGCGGCGTAAACATTTTGATCTCATATTATTTATTTTTCCTGAGTTATTTGTAATTTTGGTAAAAAAAAACAACAAAAATACTAATAAAACCGGAAATAACTCATGATAATTACGTTTTAAAAACTAAAAAGACAACCACTTCATGTATATACACACGGTAGCTATTGTAAAAGCAACTGTGAGGAGTTCCCTTGACTGTCTTTCGGCTCCATCATCAGATCGACTCCAGACCTTCATTAAATAGTAGTGCTTTAAAATACTTTAATAAAAAAATAAACAAACGCACTAGTCGCCACTACGATTTTCGAAAGTTCCCCTCGATTTCTCTGGGATGCCATCATCAGATCCTGATTTCCTTATCATGGTACCACCCTTGGGATAACTCCTTTCCAACAAAAAAAGAATCATCAAAATCATATTATGATAAACGAAAAAAATATCCGCGAACACACATAATAAATAAATTTTTGATACGAATCGAATTGAGTAACCTCCTTTTTTTGAAGTCGGTTAATAAATAAATAATATAGTAGCGCAATGTTTGCTACGCAATAATCCTTCCGAACCCCCTTTTACTTCTATCTAAGGTATCTACGACATGTATTGTCACAATTCTAATATTTACATTCATATCTGGTATGTATTTACAAAAAAAAAGCATATAAGTAGTGTCATGTGGTACCCATACAAAACCTCTGCTTACTTTGGGGCCAGATGATGCTGAATGAAATGTCCGGTATTATTTATTTATTTAATTATTCTGCCAATGTCCGTACTACGTTTTATTGTGTAGTCTTAGCGGTTTTTTCCAAAATAAACTGTGGCTGGCTAGCACAAGTGTAGACAATAAAATAATAAGTGCATTTTCATTTTGCTTTTATGTTCCATTGTACGACCATGAATCCAAAAAAAATGTAGACGGTCATTCCGCGCTGACGATTAAAATAGACAAATGACGATCGACTGTCGCGACTCGCGACTTTGTCGCGATATTATAACAAAACTAAACATGACATTGACAAAACTAAATAAATAAATTATTTATTAGCGTATTAGCATTGCCATTCAACGTGGTAATGCCGCCAGTATCTTGGGAACGCTGCCTTCTGGCAGTGATCTGGATCAGTTGAGCTATCTATAGATTGTTTAAACGGTCCTTAGATAGCTCAACTGTTTCACGTGTATTTTATATTATTGTATATTATTTTGTACATTTCTGTAATTATTTCTGTAAATAAATGTATAATAAATAAATATTGGTCGATAATTGCCCACAACGCCATCTAACCGCAAATTAAGCATAACTGTCATATTATATAAATAGAGTAGGTACTTGTATATTTTTAAATACATATTTATGATACTTTATAACACCCAGACAAAGAACAAACACATGTTCATCTAATTTAAATTGTCAAAGCAGATGCCGTTATAGGAAGAAGAAGTATTCTAATGTGTTTATAATTTCATCGACACCTCGCGAGCCGGACAAAACACAGCACCGCGAATGCTTGGCGTTAAAATAACTAGCGGTATTAAGACAGTAAATTAACTTTTGTATGGACTGAATGATTTTTTGACGTCTAATAAATCGATGAACGCCGGCTTCACGCACGAAAAAGGATGACTCATTGTCCCGTTACGCTCATTGCAACGTTACCATCGGAGGGAGAGCGTATTCGTTGTCACGTTAAACTATCGTCCGTAAACCGTTTTTTTACCGTTATGGCTGTCTGCTCGTTAATTGGAGAAATAATAGTTTTGTTACTTTTATTATATTTAAAGTCTAAAATATTCAATAATCATCATCATCTAAAGATGACGTCGCGTCGTTTTATCTTACAGCTCACACTAATAGGCGGAAAGCAAGCTAAATAAAACATTACCCGTTAAACTATTTTAAGAATTCCTTATTTGAATGATTTCTGATAAAAAAAACGCAATTTGAACGCCGTGAATACGCGTTTGATAATTAGATCAATGAGTCGTCTTAAGCCAGTAAGTGGGTACTAATTAAGGTACCTAAGACATACTTTACAGAGCAAGCTTCATTATAAATGATATCTACTACTGAGTATAATTAAGGATCTTTTGAATGTATGTAATAAATGTTAAAGCATATAACGTCAGAGCTCCGAAAACCTTCAAACAACATTTTACGATGTACGGTTACTTTACGGGTTGTAAGTGTCATATATTAATTAAGTTGTCAGCTTTTGTTAACATTGCTTTGACTGAAGATTTATGGCAGAAAGACCGTTAAATAGCTGACTGATGTACATCAGTCAGTAGTCAAGTAACCTTTCTTTGAAGAGAGGCCAGATCATGACATTCGTGCGCTTTTTGACCTTGTTGATCATTAATTTATATGCAGCCTATACTAAGGCAAGGTTAGACAAGACAGCAATAGTACCCTACCATCGAGTTTAGACAAATAAATTAATAAATAATGCAGGAAATTTCACACAGTACCATCTAGCCCCAAAGTAAGCAGAACTTGTGTTATGGATACAATACGACTGATTTGAATGTACTGACTGAATGTACTGACTGAATGTATACATATTATACATAGAAAAACTACCAAACCCGAGACTTGCAGATCATACATACATTTGTACCGCGGCGGGAATCGATCCCACAACCTTCTGCGTCTCAGCCAGGCCTTTTGCCCACGGCGCGTCGAAGTTGTTTGTTGTACCTCAGGCTTAGTTTTCCTTTAACACCTTTGTAGAAAGATCAAATCATGTTTCTGTCACGTAACTCTCACTTGTGTCATATCCATACATTTTAATCATCCCACAGGCGTGAACGCTAATAGAAAATGTATGAATAAATGAATGAATGCATAATTGAATGAATCGTTTTTTGGACACATACAGAAAAAAATATCTTAAAAAAAGTAAATAACGGGATAAGTAAAGCACCTACCTGTTGAGCATAAGTGTGAGTGCCAAAAAGGCGTTCAGCTCATCATGTGTTAGATGGAAGCAAGTAATGCTTACACTCAACATTGATTTTCAGCTGTAACCTAGGTTTAGGAGAGTAGTAAGATGTATCTAACTATATCTTACTACATCAATAATCATCATCCCCAAAAGTTGACGTCGTTTTATATGGTCTGGGTATTTCCTATGTATAATATGTATGTATTTACAAAAAAAGTATATCAAATATGTGGTACCCATAACACAAGCTCTGCTTACTTTGGGGGCAGATGATGTTGTGTGAAAAGTCCGGGATTATTATTATTATTATCTTGTCTAGATCCTTTGGTCTACCCACCTATAGTTCAAAAACTCCATCACCGTTGCCGCAATCTCAATACGAACAGTCATGTCATTATTCCATAAGGGTTCATAAAACTTGAAGAAATCTGTACCTCAATCCACCTGGCATGTGAAGACGATTCAAAATGGTAGTATTGAAAAAAACGGTACTATTTATTACTTTGATCAAGGGGTATCTATTAGCATTCGTAAGTGCAGTTTCTATTGGCAATATAGCTTTTTAAATCTATTCTACTCTCCCTCGCTCCATTTGCACCGATGCAAAGTGATGGGCTTGGCCAACGTTCCATTAGTCTTGTGACTTGCCAAAGGTCGACCCACTTCTCATATTGCATGGCGATTTCAACGGCACGGTGTATAGAAATAACATAAATTTTCAAGGTTTTGTTTTGAAAATATTTCATTTTAATTTGCATGCCTTGCATTATGTGCCATTGTTGACTCTACAGGCCTGAGAGGCTCATAAGTAATGAACTTCAGTTCAGCGTAATTTTTGTCAACCATTTTAAATTTGGTTTTAAATTGTGGAATAAAGGGACTGCTGCACTAGCTTCTACCCCGCGAAGAAATCTACACACAAAAGTTAGTGTAAGCTAAGCTATAGAATATAGGCAGGGCGAGCCAAAAGTAGACCAAACGATAATGTCTGATGTTCCAAGACATTTGATTGAGACATCTGTATGGAAGATAAACATGTTTGTTTATTGCTACGGGGCTGTAGGATACTCGATATTTTTGAAGGTAATGGCATGGATGACAGAATACTCTCATTAATGGTGAACGCATACTACACGAAGACGACTGCGATGACATAATTCTGTCAAACAAAATTACTGCCAGAATTCGGCAGACAAAATCCCTCCGGATGGTATTTATGGTATAAATGTTCCATATCAGAGTAGTGATGAATTTACATTGCGCGTAGAAATTTATACTTCCATAAAAGTAGTCCTCCTTAGTTATTCAAAGCAATTTGAATATCATGATCTTATTTGAAACTTTTGAAGGCTTTAAATTGTTTTGTCTTGCTAAAACTGTACAAAAACTTCTTACACAGTATCTGTTACTGTTATCGTGTCACTAGTTATTTCAAACCAGTGTGGTGACAGGACTAAAGTGTTTCTCAGAGGTGCTTTTCGTGCACTGACAACGTGAAGGACAATTTTGTTTGATCATAAATATTTAGAGCTAATTTTTCCGTTCAATGTCTTGGCATTTACCTCAATTTCTTAGGAGTTAAGACATACAAAGTGAATTTCATTACACAAATGGAAAGGGTTAGTTTTTGTTTTGCTTAGGGGTTGGGAAAGGTCAGCCGTGTCTTCAACGGGTCAACGGTTTAATGGGTTTTATTTCTTTGTATATATTCTTGTATAATTATGTTTTCTCTTTACGCGTGTATATATTCAAGTTTTTTAAACTTACGCGATCAGAACACACTTACACTTATACGTTATTATACATATTTACGGGTATTTGGCGCGTTTATTTACCTATTTTTCACGACGTTTCGACAGGTTTTCACTCTGTCGTGGTCACGGGATGACTCATCCCGTCATCAGTCATCATCATCATCATTAGTCATCCCGTGACCACGACAGAGTGTAAATTTGTCGAAACGTCGGGAAAAATAGGTAAATAAACGCGATAAATACCCGTAAATATGTATAATAACGTATATATATTATTATGCTAACTATATCTACTGCTTCTGTTTTGTATCGTTGATTATTCACAACTGACATACAATCTAGTAAGCTGTAACCTAACCTACCATCATCCCAAAATTTATCTAGCTAGTGTATGTTATCTTTTACTGACCGTATCATCATCTCGATGACGTCCTCCCGCTCGAAGACCTTGCAGTACAGATGTAGAATTTTCAAGCAGGTATACTGCAGCCCCGTCCATGTTAGTTCAGCACTATTCAGAGCCTCTTGCCAGGGACAATCATCGTGACGAGACAAGCAGAGCATGCCGTCGCTAGTCACTTCCGTTGGAGGCATTTATGATTTTGCAAGAATGCCGTTCGGGTTATTTTTTGATCCTGTTTTATCATCAGCTTTGAAGTCTGATTATATTAATTATGTGGTTCGTGAAAGAGGTTTATCTATGGTTTTCGTGAAGTAGGTATCTAGAGTTATATAGTATAGTCTAATCTAGTAAAATCTAGGTCAACTAGAGTGTCTTTCATTTTATATACCTACAGAATAGCCGCGTTTCATGTACGTTGTATCTTACTCCGAGTTAACGCGAGCGAGCTAAAGCTGCGAGTCCTAAATCTGATTTAAAAATAAATATAGGCATAAGGCAATAACCTGTCTCCATGTTTTGTGTATTGGACAGAAATTAAAGAGTTCCATTAATTTTATATGCGTAAATAAAGTATTTAGGTATTTTATACATAACACATACTTTCCAAACTTCACATTATTATATCATTACCCAAAATTATTTGCACATTTATTACATCTGTCAGCTATCTATTATTATATTGTATTTACCTTCTAGAACCCAACAAGCGCTTCCTATAACGTACTCTAAAAATGAGTTTGTAACTTTAAACATCAACTATGTAAAATCCTGGCCTTGTTTTTGGTACCATAAGTGATTTGCTAAACGACATTGACAACTTTTCTATCTCAGATACTATTCAATGCGATCCTGAACAATGTTCATCAACTATATCACAGCCTAACCGTTTTCTTAAAATTGTCACACAAAATATACGTAGTATTAATGCTAACATTGAACAGTTTCAACTACTACTCTCCCGTCTAAAGTTTTCATGTGATATTCTTATTCTCACGGAATGTTGGATGTCTTGTGTTCAACATGTCCCGGAACTTACAGGATACCGCAGTATATCGACGTCTACACATTATAACCAAAATGATGGTGTCATTGTATACATTAAAAATAATATAAACGCAACGATTACTGAACCTGCAATACAGGATGCAAACTGCATTTTAATAAAGATAAGTAAGGACCTAGCCATTATATCAATATATCGACCTCCTTGCTTTCAAAGTATTGAGGCATTTTTAAATTCTTTAAATGTTATCATCTCAAAGCTAACATCATTTCAAACATTAATTTTAATTGGAGATATTAATATTAACATTGCTCCTAATAGTATAGACAAAAACCTACCAGAATATTTAGACTTCCTCTCACATAACGGACTACTCCCTGCTTATAACATTGCTACACGATCCAAAAGCTGTTTGGATCACGTCATTCTAAAAACAAAGCTGCATGTAAACTGTTTTATTTTTGAGACAGCCATAACCGACCATAGAGCTGTTTTGTGTTGCATAGAATTACTAAACCCTCAAAAATATGTAATAAAAAAAATCACATCTAAAATTGACTATAATGGAATCCTAAATACATGTCAAAAAAAGGACTTTTCTTTTATCTACAAATTAGACGATCCAAATCTTGCTACAGATATTTTTGTTTCTTGGCTCCAAAATGTAATTATATCCAATTCTAAACTTTTGACTATTGCTCCTAAATATAGATTACTAAAGCCATGGATGACACTGGGACTAGTAAGATGCATACGAAACAGAGATAGAATGCATAAAAAAGTTAAACTAACACCTAATAATGACATTCTTATATTAACTTATAAAAGATATCGCAACTTTTGTAATAATTTAATTAAAAAGTTAAAACGACAATACGATCGTCAACAACTGTTGCAAGCTGGCAGAGACAATAAAAAAATTTGGAAAGCAATAAACTCCATCACAAATAGAAACGCCAAAAAGGAATACTCATATGAGCTGTTATCAACTGCAACAACTCCAGAAATTGCAGTAAATAATGCAAACAATTTTTTTGCTACAGTTGGTGAAAAGCTGGCAAGTGAAATTAATCTTCCAGATATAGCCCTAATAAAACATGATATTTCACCTCCTCTGAATTCATTTGTACTTTTAACCACCGACGAGCGAGAAGTTGACAAACTTATTATAGGCCTAAAAAGTAATTGTTCCCCTGGCGATGATGGCATTTCGTCAGATGTACTTAAGGTTATTAGAGCCCATATCCTGACCCCACTTACCTATATCCTAAATCTCTCCTTGAGTAAGGGAGTTTTTCCAAGGTCTTTCAAGGGATCTATAGTGCGTCCTGTTTTTAAGGCTGGGGTTAGAGACCAGGTCACAAACTATCGTCCTATCTCAATATTAAACTCACTCTCTAAGGTTTTTGAAAAAATTATAAATTACAGACTTATTAGTTATTTGGAAAAAAACAACCTTCTTTCTAATGGGCAATTCGGTTTTCGCCATGGAAAATCAACTGAGACGGCTGTAAGTGAATTTATAAATTTCGTTGTTAGAAAAATTGACTGCAAAAACAAATGTCTTTCGATATTCTTAGATCTTGCAAAAGCGTTTGACACGGTTTCTATCCCTAACCTCATACAGAAATTAAATAACCTCGGCATCCGAGGCGTTCAACTGGATCTCTTTAGAGATTATTTGACTGGAAGAACTCAAAGACTTAAAATTGATAATGTAACTAGCCATAACGTGCCTATTACGCATGGCGTCCCACAAGGGAGTATCTTAGGCCCAACGCTATTTCTAGTTTACATTAATGATCTCGCATCATTAAAAATCGAGAACTGTAAAATAATATCGTACGCAGATGATACGACTTTGACATTCTTTGGGAAAACTTGGGTTGAAGTGTACAAACATGCTCAAACTGGTTTCAACATAGTAACCAATTGGCTTGCCTCTAACTACCTCTCACTAAACACTGCTAAAACTAAATATATACCTTTTTCTATTTATAATCCTCCCTATCCGATATCCCAAACATATAACATAATTGCACATACCTGTGACTATATTTCTTCTCAAAACTGCAATTGTTCTGTAATATCCACGGCTTCTACGATTAAATATCTAGGCATAATTATAGATAACAACTTAAACTTTATGAGTCATATTGAGTATATATCTAATAGAATCAGGAAACTTATATATATATGTAAACAATTACGTCATTCTGCAGGCAATCGTATTATGAAATTAATTTACACTTCACTATGCCAGTCAGTTCTAACCTACTGTCTAACCTGTTGGGGGGGCGCAGCTAAGACTAATCTTATATGTGTAGAAAGAGCCCAAAGAATCTTATTAAAAGTAATTTACTTTAAACCAAAGCTCTATCGTACAACTGATCTGTACAAAGAATGTGAAGTACTGACAGTCCGCCAACTCTTTATTTTAAATACCATCCTGAAGCAGCATTCTTCTGTGGTCCAAGATGCAGATACTACACGTCTAGCCACTAGGAGAAACCACCAGATCCTACCGCTGACTAGTTGCCGCACTCGATTTGCCCAAAGGTTTCCATTGTTTCTTGGAGCTTGGCTTTACAACAAAATTAACAAGGAGCTGCTAATTTTCCCATTGAACAAGCGAACATGCAAACGTACACTTACAACATGGCTGTTATCATTAAACTACGATACTACTGAAGATATTTTTGCAATTGTATCCTAATGCGAAGCTTTCACCACGCATTGGGATATAATTGTAAAGATTCATTCAAACAACCATACAAATGTCAAACATACAAACTTCTCTTACACACATACACACACACACACACACACACACACACACACACACACACACACATACACACACACACACACACACACACACACATATACACTCGCAGACATACTTAACAGTTTTATTTTATTCTTTTTAATTTGTTTATATCATCATACTTACCTACATTTGAGTGCTTATTATTAATATGTACTTACCGCACAAGCTATTTGTTAACTTATCTAGAATTTCTCTAGCTTAATTGCACCTATATTGAGGGTGGGCGCTGATACCTATCATACAGGATTTTTATTATCTTAGTTTAGGTGTCAGTTGTATCACATTATGTACCTTGTAACTTCCTTAGGTTAAGAAATTATGTATATCTCTAACTTGTACTTATTGTTAGCTAAGGTGCTCAATAAATAAACAATAAACAATAAACAATAAACAATTTATGTCGATCACGAATTTACACAGAAACTTGGCAAATACCTACTTGCCGGATACCGTTTTTGCATCCAATCAAATATAGAAACTGGTCAGGAGGTCGAAGGTCCAACTCCCAATTTGGCTTCGTCTACAAAAACTAGTCTCTACGTACCTATCACTCCAAAACTATCGATATTCGATACGCCTGATAAAGAAACGAACCGAATCGAGATTGGGGTCGAAACCATACTGTACCTAGACCGAATCGTGTAATGATAGCGATAATAAGATTAGCTAATGTGGCTATCGGTAAAACTGTTTCATAATGTCTTCTTAGGGCTCGTTCACACAGAACACCCGTATTTCCAGGATCGTTTTTAACGGATCCGTCGCTACTGGAGGTGTTCACACCGCATTTACAGTACGTTTTGGATCAGTTCCATCGCTACACACCGTACCGCGCCGTGTTCCCCGCGCCTACTCTCCACTTCTCTCATATAACATACGCCATTGCCGAATAAAAACGTACACGATAAAGCAGACCTGTAAAACGGACCTCTGTGTGAACGAGTACTCGCACAATAAACTGATACCAGTATTATAATAATAATAAATATTGGTGGACAATGCACACAACACCATCTAGCCCCTAAGCATTGCTTGTATTATTCTGACGAGATGACTGATATCCATACTAATATATAAATTCGAGAGTGTCTCTATCTGTGTGTTACCAATTCACGGCTAGACGGCTAAACAGATCTTGATGAAATTTAGTAAGCAATACGTTGTAGTAGATATAGGATTTAGGCTACTATTATGTAGGTACCATGCGTGGGAAGCCTCGGCCAGCAGCTAGTACTTATATTTTTTTTAATAAGTACATAAGTATCTATGATACTTGATAATACTCGAACACAGAACAAGCATCTATATTGCACACACACAATTTTGCCCTGAGAGGGTTTTAACTATTATTTTTATTAATTACTATTATATTTTTTACATAAAGAGCCTCTGAGGCGCACTTTTACCATACTGGTTCAAAATAACTAGAGATAAAAAGATAATTATATTTGATTACTATTATTAGATATTGTACGAGTGATGACACGACATTAATTTAACCGATATTTAAGATTCGTTTTATATTGAAACAGGTTATATTAATGATACACTTTGAATTAAAAAAAAAAATCACAAAAGCAAATAGAGGCCTTTGCAAAACGACACAAGTGAGTGGTCACATTGTGACACTACAATAACTAATTAAATAGCATATTGAATAATACAGATCCGGAAACGAATCAACAAATAAAACCAATTGCTTGGAGAACCCGCATGACCTTGCAATAGATCTTACTTTAGTTGGTATGCCCCAGAATCTACAGTAGTTAGTATGTCTTCAGTTACAGATTAAGTAGTAGTTAGTATGATCTTTGTTACAGATACTGCAGCAGTATGTATGAGGATGATGCAGTACTATGATTGGTATACCTACCTTAGCCACAGAATCTACATTAGTTGGTATGTCTTCGGTTACAGATAAAGCAGCAGTTTGTATGAGGTCCAATGTTTATGCAGAAGGATATGTTTGTTTTTAGAAGGAAGTGGCTAATTTAAAAAATATGTTACGCGCATTGTCTTTGTATTGTTGTCACACGGTAACTGTTTAAGTTAGTTAGATATAATGTGATTTGGGTTTTTGGACGCAATCTTGGATGCTAACTTAATAATGCTATTACCTACTAGCTGCTAATACTAGCACTAGTACTTCTACCGACTAGCTGCTTTATATAATACTAGTGCTCGCCCACTGGTCGAAATTCGACCATAATTAATTAATAATTGATGTATTTTTATAAATATTTAAAAAAAAATTTAGCATTCTGCACTCTTTCTCTATATAAACTATAAGTGTGCGAAATGTGATGCATGCTCCTCCGTCCGCGAAAATTTCGATAAGTACCTAGCCTAAGTCTGTCTCCAAGATCTTTCTGCAGACTAAATATATCAAGCTTAGCCGTTTAGCAAACAAACAGACAGACTTACACTTTCAAATTTATAATATTAGTATAGATATAGTCACAGAGTGATCTGTCCTTGATATCCTGATGTCAATGAGTAAAGATCAAAATAGATTTAAACAACACATTAAGTAATGTGTGAATACAAGAGATCGGAACACTAAGAAATGTATTCTCGATAAGAGGTGGAGCTAGAAAATACCTTTGAGCTAGAATCCTAGCCACGGGAATAATTAATCTCTACCGATACTAATGAACTTGTCTATGTTGTGACGTCATGTCATAGATAAATCCAAATTTCGGTAGACATCATAGAATGGGCACTTTTTTTATTATTAAACGAACTTACCTTAAGTTAATTTTTATTATTTAATTATTATCAATTTGATAACTTTACCTAGTTTGTGTTGTTATAATGTAAAGTTATCAAATTAAATACGATTTAAATTATTGATCAGTGATTGATTTATTAATTTTATTATTATTATTAAACATCACAGAATAAGCAGTATTTTATTTAAGTAAATAGTGGCCTCAATTTTGTTGGCACCAACGTAACTAATTTTAGCTAAAATTAGGTTTTGAACTGTCAAATTAACCTTTGGTATTCTGCTGCTACCAAATTATCCAAATTTAATTTTATCTAACATTCCTAGTTTAGTTAGGTGGTACCAACCGAATAGGTTTTACAAATGCTATGACTAACTAAATATATTTTAGACAATTCCTAATTTTAGAAATTAACCAACCGAATTGCCACCATTGCTTTCTAAGTAGATATCTGAAAAAAAGTATGTTGATGGATCGATCGATTGAGTAACGATACCGACTCTCAGAATAAGGACGCACTGTGTCGAGAATCTTGGTTCGCCAGACTACGCCATCTATGGCATGATTTTTTCAACTTTCTAGACCGTTTCAGTCTTAATTTTCGGAACTGGTAGCGCCTTAATAGTTAAACGAACTAACCAAGTGAAGTTGTATTATAATTCGATTAATTTATTTGATAAGGTATCAATGTTTGTATCGAACAATGTGAAGTAATCAAATGAAATAAGATCTCTGTGATTTAAGTACTTATTATCATCCATTTTCATCCCACGTTAAAATTTAATGGTTCACGTTCCCACGTTCATCAGATGTTGTCCACATTCAGAGCGACTTTATATTATTGACCGAGCGAGCGCGAAGCGCGAACGAGTGACTCCGTTTCAGCTTAGGCAAAAATGCTTTCGTATGTCTGTCTATCCGGCCGGCATCTGTGCGAATGTTCTCCTATACAGGTCGCATTTCTCAACCGATTCTCGTGAAATTTTGTGAGCAGGTTATGTAACTATATAGATTTTTTTGTCGATTCCGTTTTAGGATTTTTTTAAATGGCGATATCTACAGCTCACAGAGCTCATAGTTTAACAGTGTTAGGTACTGTAGCTGTAGCTAGTCTGCCAACCTAACCTACTAAGTAATTACCTTTCTTTTGTTATTCCAGTCTCATAACCCCATTTATTTTTACAACCTCTAAAATTAAATGATCAAAGGCATAGAAATCTCTAAAAATACGGAATAAACTAAGCAAACATTTAATTTGGCACGATATTTTATTCGCCGCGATGCCGACGAATTGAATCGATTTATTTTTATTGAAATTATTTGAAATGTCTGGGATTTGGTTCCAAACGGCTTCCCGCGCTTTTGCTTATAAAGATGGCGCTAAAATGAATGAATTCATTTAGAGACAAAGTAAGCGTGAATTGACGTTTCCGTTTGTTATTAATAATCAGTGCAATTCGGGATATAAATCATAGCTTAGCTCTCTATTCTATAGACACATAAATAGCTAACGTGGCGTTGTGTGGGTATACTATGCTCTATCCTTCTCATTTAAATGTAAAAAAATAGAGATGGCAACAATTATTTTTGGCTGTTTTGTGAAATAAATATCGCGCTCTTGTATTATTTATTTATCTCGAGTTATTTCCGGTTTTATTATATATATATATTATATTTATTTAGAGAGTTTATTTGAGTTATTGACTCTGGTGTGAATAATTGGAATAAAAGTTAAGTGTTTCATTGTGAGCTGGAGACCTCGCGTACAAAATAAACTTTTTTAGGTTTTCGTAATATGTTTAACTTTTTTAGGTTTTCGGAAAAATAGTTATATTCAGTAATTTCGAAAAATGCGCGAGGTCTACCTACAGCTTACACCACCACTAGTATTTTGTTTGATGATGTAGTTAACTTTCGTTTCTAGTACAAAAATCGTGTGTGTAGAACAACATCTCCCACATTCATTGGAGCCAGAAAAACATACACAGTAGGTTCGTCGCCTGTTAAACTTTGGTATGTAAGGT
The DNA here is from genome assembly GCA_948098915.1 of Lampropteryx suffumata. Classification (NCBI taxonomy): domain Eukaryota; kingdom Metazoa; phylum Arthropoda; class Insecta; order Lepidoptera; family Geometridae; genus Lampropteryx; species Lampropteryx suffumata. The sequence goes on from OX402547.1 coordinate 17,988,394, forward strand.
ATTGAATATTGTTTTGCAATATTCTATGGAATTCTGAAAATGTTGCAATACATATATTTTGTATGGTTTAAAATGTTTAAAGTCTGTTTAATTGCAATATCCGCTAAGATTTGTTTAAGTAGGTACTTATAATATTTATATAATCATGACGTTATAATTTAACTATGAGAAATAGGGTAGGTATTAATGTTTACCTACAAGGGCAATTAATTACATAAGGCTGATTATTGCATTTTCAACTAGTTCCTTGCGTTTATACCTATATTCAAAACATTCGAATGAAAAACATTTTGATAAATCTTTCATTTTATTTTGTCAATTTAGGCCTACCTTAATTGACAAAATATATAATATATTTCATTAAATTTCATAATACTTACAATATTTATTAATTTCGAAATATATTCTACCTATAGAATATAATAGAGAATTAAGTAATTTATCTCAATGTACATAAATTACTAGGTTTACAAATATCACGTGAGTTACTTTTACTGTGTGTTTATGGTGGCTCACTCACTAGCTAATGAATTGTTTAAATCTGTTGCCATCTCTATTCTTTGACATTACAACGACAAGGACAGAACATACTTAAACGCCTCTCTAGTTTATTATTAACCGACTTCAAAAAAGGAGGAGATTCTCAATTCGACTGTTTTTTTAATTTATTTTTTATGTTTTTATCTCATAACTCCGTCATTATGAACATATTTAAAAAAAATATTTTATGTGAAAGGATATACTTCCCGATTGGTCTCATATAAATTTTATAAAAATCGGTTCAGTAGTGAGGTTATGGAATAAAAAAAACTGAAAAAAATATGTCATCCACTTGGTAGAAACGAAATTTTGATATTTTGCTTTTTTATACAAGAAGTCGGTTGTCTTTTTAGTTTTTAAAACGTAATTATAATATAAAAATATATTAGAAATCTCAATATCATTTCTGAAGACCTATCCATAGATAGGTCTCCATCCACACGTATGGGTTTGATAAAAAATTTTTTTGAAGTTCTAAGTATGGGGAACACCCGATTTTTTTTGTTTTTTTTTTCTTTTTTTGTGAGAAAATCTTAATGCGGTTAACAGAATACATCTACTTACCAAGTTTCAACAATATAGTTTGGAAAAAAGTGGCTGTGACATACGGACGGACAGACAGACATACAGACAGACAGACATGACGAATCCATAAGGGTTCTGATTTTTGCCATTTGGCTATGGAACCCTAACAAGGACAAAACATACTTAAACGTCACGCCGCCGCGTCTGTCTGTAACGCGTACGAAGCCATGGGCTGAAGCCAGTAATGTACAATTCAGCATGGCGTCTGCGTATCGCGACTTTGGCGACTGACTGTTACGAGTATTTTTATTTACTGCCCACCTTGAAGATGCGGCTTTTTGATTTATTATATCAATTTGCGTCCGTTCTGATGTCTTCCTCATTATTTTTTGATATTTTGCGAAATATTTTTACAAAAACTACGCCGTCACTTGCAATAATAAAATGAGTTAGATTATTAAATAAATAAATATATTTGTGGACAACGCACACACTATCTAGCCCCAAGTTTGTATTATAGGGACCAAATTACTGGTGGAATTCTTAAATTATTTTTAAATACAGAGGTACTTATGATACTTTATAACACCTAGACACAGAACCAACACCTTTGTTCATCACACAACTGTTTATCCTGGGATGGAATCGAACCCTCAACCAGAAGGCAGAGCTACTACTAACAGAGCTGACAGCTGACAATCTATTATACTGTTGCTACTAATATGTAAAGTATGTAAAAATGTTGTTAATTTGGAATTGATTCGAGGAGGGCGGTACTGGCTGCGCCAGAGTTTTACACTTTTGCGGACGGTATCGTTTTCATATGTTTTAATGTTACCTTGTTATTTTTGTTCCAAATAAATATATTTGTATTTGTATTGTACTTGTAATATTTAATTATAATGACGTAGACACTAAGTGATAGTGTTACTTCAAAGTGATCCTTGTGATTATATTGAATAAAGTATCTTTTGACTTGACTTGACTAAAAAGAAAACATTTCATATTTTTTTTAAAAAGAAATTTCTTTTACTTGGATGACATATTTTTTCCAGCTATGTTTGGTTTTTAAATTAACATAGCTGGAAAAAATATGTCATCCAGGTAAACGAAATTTCTTTTTAAAAAAAAAATATGAAATGTTTTCTTTTTACTTTAAACTACTAAACCAATTTTGATGAAATTTCTATTCTACCAATAGGAAAGTATATCCTTTTACATAAATGAAGAATTTTTCAAATTAAGGGTTCTAAAAAATATACAAACGAAATGAGAACTTCCTCTATTTTTTGAAGTTGGTTAAAAAAAACTCTAATAGGTATTAATTAACTTTGATATTTGTCCGCTAAACAAAATCAGTCCCAACAGAAGACCAGCGCGGATTGTTGACACTGCAATCCGCATTATATGGGTCCATTTTGAAATATTAAATGAAATGAAATGAAATGAAATATTATTTATTTGCTCGAACATATGTGATACAAATTAGGTCTTATAATACTTAGTCCATGGTATGTCCTACCATATTCTTTGGCATGCAAATTTAATCTAAGTAGTGTCATTAACCTATCTTACTTAATTTTCTTGGGAGATATATTATTAGAATGAATTGCGACTATTGTAATAATATGTTGTAAATAAAAAATAATATTCTATATGTCCTAGTTTTATTAACATTAATGTCGAGGAGTTACAATAACATAACAAGCTTGTTTACCTCATTATATCATTATACCAATACTGTTTATGTCCTACTACGTGGAATATATAGGCTAAGTGTTATCTACGTACAACGCGGGCAAAGCCGCAGGCAGCAGTACGTAATATTAGTCATCATCATCTTCCTACCCTTTTCCTACATTATGTATCGGCACAACATGTGTTCTTCATCCATTCTCCTCTATCAGCCGCCATCTCAACACTCACTCCTTTCTTACACATGTCATCCTTCACACAATCCATCCATCTTTTCTTTGGCCTACCTCTACTCGTAAATCCATCCACATTCATACCATACATACCAAGCACTACGTAATATTTGTATTTGGTCATTTTAAAGGGAGAGGCACCGACCATGAACAAGGATAATCCCGGAATATAGAGAAGGTATTAATTATTCCATAAAACCTACCTACCTAACGTCAGGACACACGCATTCAGCACTTTATGTATAAAACCAAAAGTACATCGGCGGGCCCACCTTGTTGGGCAAATTCGTAGACAAGTGCCGCGCCAGACTAGATAGAGTCCCACAGCACCCACTATTTTCTTCATTGATCCCTCTCCCGCGCTAAGATGAATAACAAGCATTATTTATTTTATTAGTTTTTTTTATTGAAACAGGAGATAATATTATCTTAATAGATTTAAAATACTTAGGTAAGTGGTAAATGGTATAATAAAATATAACTAGCATATTAATTTCACTAGCACTAATTAAATTATTTTTTATAAACTAGCTGCTGCCCGCGGCTTTCCACGCACCTCCATAAATAGTAGCCTATGTCTCCAAGGTCTCACCCAGCTATCTCTATTCCAAAATTCATCAAAGTTTCATTCATTAGTTAGTTCATTAGTTCATCTGAAAATTCGTATTGAGGCTATTGGTAAGAAAACCAATAGCCTCAATACGAATTTTCAGATCCCTAACTTAAGGAAATATGGGTTGCCCAAACAAACTTACATCCCCTATTTTACCCCCTTCAAGGTTGTTTTTTGAAACAAAAAGTACCTATGTTCTGCCCCCGAATGCAATACATCTTCTCACCAAATTTCATCAAGATCCGTTCAACCGTTTATCCGTGAAAACGTAACAAACAGACAGAGATTTTCATTATATCTACACTCATAATATAAAGAGAAAAGATTTGTATTTATGTATGTAACGAATAAACTTAAAAACTACAGGATCTATTTGAGAAATTCTTAGCTTAGGAAAGCCACATTATAGGAGAACTACACTATCCCCGGGTGACCTATGTCACCCGGGGATAGTGTAGGGCTACTAAGCTACACTATCCCCGGGTGACATAGGTCACCCGGGGATAGTGTAGCTTAGTAGCCTATGCTACTTTTTATCCCGGAAAAATTGGTTTGTCCTGGGAAAAATCTTCAACGCGGGCGAAGCTAGTATGATATAATTTCGCATTTATAATATTAGTATGGATAAACCAATCCTGATATTTACCTGCTTTTACAATGCGGATGAATCATGTTTTGGGGAAATAACTGTTTAATGTGGTGTTTTTTTTTAAACGAACTATATAATATTGTTTAATAGCCGAATGACGAATGCTTCTGAGGAAGACCGGACGTTATAATTTATCTTTAACAGCTGCAATGTGTGATAAGACTACATCCTAATTCTACATACTTCATCAGAATTCATTTGACTTTTTAACAGACTTCTAATAATTACGTTTTAAAAACTAAAAAGAAACCGACTTCATTTAATGAAATTTGGGCTTGCTGACATTGCGGATACTTTGTCCGAAATGATACTTTCAATTTTAATTTATTTTTTAGCGACATTTCGGACACCATTAAAATATTGAAGCGGTTTTGTACAATCGGTTAGAAAAGTTTTAACTTATATTCGATTAGATTACTACTAGGTAATAAGAAAAAGAGAGTTTCCAAAACTTAATATTTTAGAGTAAGTCATAGCACCATTTTTCGGAATCATTACTGTATATGTAGGTACCTACATGTTAAAAAAAATAAGAAATAATTAAAAACGTGTAATGTCCATCTTATAAATATTGCTTTTAAATATAGGTAATCATATCTTATACTATAGAAAATATAGGTAATCATATATTATACTATAGAAAATATAGGTAATCATATATTATACTATAGAAAATATAGGTAATCATATATTATACTATAGAAAAAAAAATACTTGACAACCATTTTTAACCGACTTCAAAAAAAGGAGGAGGTTCTCAATTCGTCGGAATATTTTTTTTTATGTTCACCGATTACTCGAAAGCGGCTGAACCGATTTGGAAAATTCTTTTATTGTTTGAAAGGGTGGTTCCATATAAATTTTATCAAAATCTGTCGGGCTGAAAAACAACGAAAATCTAAAAATTGTATACATCGGTGATGATTTCATGTACTTTCATACCTCGCTGTCTCATTGGAGCGTGGCGTTTATTTGGCCTACCCATATTATAATATACAAAATACATCTACTTTCCACTAAAAATGTATTATAGGCTCATTGAAATATGAGCCTATAATACATTTTTAGTGGATTCAATGAAGTCGGTTTCTTCTGAGTTTTTAAAACGTAATTATATTCGTATAGGGTTCTTTCGGGCTCGTTTTGCTCAAACTCACTGGACTCACTCTTTGGAATTTTGCAAATCGGTTCAGCCGTTTTCGAGTAATCGGTGAAAGTACATAAAAATAATAATAAAAAAAACCGACGAATTGAGAACCTCCTCCTTTTTGATAAAGTCGGTTAAAAAGAGATAGAGAAGAGACTTTTCTATTAATTAAGATCTAGTTTATACATTAGCTTCCTCTCGCTCGTTATTATCTTTCAAATCTTACTTGTTATTTTTAATACCTAACTGCCAAGAATAGAACAGAATAGAATAGAATAGAATATATCTTTATTGTACACCTTATATAATAAAACACAATATTAGAATTTAATTAAACTAAAAGTATTTAAGTGGTACAATGGGCGGCTATATCGCTTGAGAGCGATCTCTTCCTGACAACCTTTGGATGGAAAGGATCGTATTAAGTTGAGTGGACGGCGCGGCGTACATTAAGCTAATTATAATATATAAATAAATAAAATAAATATTTAACTAAATACTACATACATACACATAAATAAAAAAATAAATACATACAAATAAATACATAAAAACTTACAAACTAAAGTGATATCTATGAGACTGATGTGAGATAATGATGGTATACCAAGTTTTTGAAGATAGGTAAGGATTTAGCATACCGGATGGAGACAGGGAGTTCATTCCAAAGCTTCACAGCCTGCAGGGTAAAAGAGCTCCCATAGTAACAAGATGTATGAGTAGGAGTTTTAAGCTGCAGGGTTTCAGAAGAACGTAAGGATCGAGAATTGGAAAGATGGAGGAACTCAAAGCGTTCCTTAAGGTAAACTGGAGTGGAAGGAAGAAACATAATGGAGTAAAGAATAGAGAGGATGTGAGCATTCCGGCGAAGACGTATCGGTAGCCACTTAAGTTTATATCGGAATTCAGAGATGTGGTCGTACTTACGCAAGCCAAATATGAATCTAATGGAAACATTTTGAAGACGCTCAAGTTTATTGAGTTGGTCTTCAGTTAAATCAATGTAGCTGACGTCGGCATAATCTATGATAGGGAGCAACAATGATTGTGCTAGCGCAATTTTAGTGGACGTAGGTAGAAAGTTTCGCAACCGTTTCAGAGAGGAAAAGGCAGCAAAGGTCTTTTGGCTTACCGCTGTTAACTGAGGTGCCCAGGATAGATGCCTATCCATGAGTACACCTAAGTTTTTAACCACTTCACTAATTTGTATTATAGTGTTGTCGAACATAACTCGCGGGAGGCTAAGCCAGTCGATCCGAGACAACATTCTTGAGCTTCCTATAATAATTACTTGAGTTTTAGACGGATTTACTCTGAGACCGTATACTTTGCTCCACTCTAAAATACTCGCAAAGTCAGTGTTAGTACTTGCGATGGCTTCAGCTAACCACTCGACAGGAGCTTGTGTATAAATTTGTAAATCATCTGCATAGAGGTGGTAGGAAGAAGAGAGACGTTTCGATATAGAGTTTATGAATATAGCAAAAAGAAGAGGATACAAATGCGTATTTTTGTATGTGTATGTGATATCATTGAATTCGTCTTGGCAGTTTAAGTTAGTTACCTGACTGTACAAAACAGCGTTTATTATTGGTGTCCGAAATGTCACTAAAAAATAAATTAAAATTGAAAGTGTCATTTCGGCCTAAGTGTCCGAAAATATTGTGTCCGAAATGTCAGCAAGCCGAAATTTGAGCCTATAATACATTTTTAGTTGAAAGTAGATGTATTTTGTATATATGTATAAATAATATGGGTAGGCCAAATAAACGCACTGCTCCAATGAGACAGCGAGGTAGCGAAGTACACGAAAATATCATCGATGTATACAATTTTTAGATTTTCGTTGATATTTGAGCTCGACCGATTTTGATAAAATTTAAATGAGGAGCACCTGTGAAGTAGACCCTTTCAAACAAAAAAAGAATTTTTAAAATTGACTCAGGCGTTTTCGAGTAATTGGTGAACATACATAAAAAAAAAGATTCCGACGAATTGAGAACCTCCACCGTTTTGATGAAGTCGGTTAAAAATAGACGTTCTCAATTCAGTGGTTTTTTATTTTCTCATAATTCATTTAAGAACCGATTTCAAAAGCTCTTTTTTTCATATGAAAAATATACTTTCCGGTTGTTCCTATAGAAATTTCATAATTATCGATTCAGTAAGTAGTTTTTAGTTTTTAAATCAAATTAACTGGAAAAATTATGTCATCCAATCCAAGTAAACAAAATTTTGTATTTTGCTTTCCTGTAACTTTCCAGCGAATTAACGAATTAAAAAAAAAATAAGGTACTTACTAAAAAGCGTGAAATAAAAACGTTATAACTTCATAAAAAGGAGGAGGTTCTGAATTCGGTTGTATTTTTATGTATTTAAATTTCTTTCAATGAAGTTGGTTTTCTTTTTAGTTATTAAAACGCAATTATTATATTGTACAGACGACCTCTGCGGTGCAGTGGCCAATGGCCGACTGAAGCGCAAATTGCGGGACAAGTGTTTGTATTATCTGCAAGTATTTGTCTCGGGTCTGGGTGTTTCTATATATAATATACAAGAATTAAAAAGAGTGCAAATTTGTATAAATAAATATATAAATAAATAATCCCGGGCATTTCACACAGACTCATCTGGCCCCAAAGTAAGCAGAGCTTGTGTTATGGGTACCACATGACTGATACACTACTTATATACTTTTTTTGAAGTGAAACCTTCTTTTAGCGCGGTACGCATATTTTTAGATGAGGTTAAACCTCTGGATCCGCGACATCGTTACCGTCTGGGGCGAGACGCAGCCGGCTGCCGCGCTCGCCCCATTTGATTATAAACCTTAATTCACATGTTTAAAGTCTACTTTTGTATGGAGAAGTTTACTGAGTTAGGTTCTTTGATATATTATCTACATTCTGAACAAAATATATTGCATCATCTGTGTTCGTTCAGTATTTGATTGGCAGTATTACTGATTTTGAAGTGATTTATTACTGTACTCTAACGCGCCAAAATAAGTTTTCACTTCTGTCGGCACTCGAGTGCACCCGATTTTTTTTTTGTAAATACTTACATACATATTACACATAGAAACACCCAGACCCGAGACAAATACTTGGAGATCATATAAACATTTGCCCCGCGGCGGGAATCGAACCCGCAGCCTTCTGCGTCTCAGCTGGATCTTAGCCCACTGCGCCACAGAGGTAGTTAAAAGTATATCAGTCATGTGGTACCCATAACACCAGCTCTGCTTACTTTGGGGCCAGATGATGCTGTGTGAAATGTCCGGTATTATTATTATTGGTAGTGGTTGAAACCCACTGGTTGAAATTCAACCATAATTAATTTAAATATTAAAAAAAACTAAATTTCATACTCCTCCGTCCGCGCAATTTTCGTAAAAAGGGGTACAAAGTTTTTGCTTCACGTATTCATAGAAAAAAATTTAGTATATCAGTCATGTGGTACCCATAACAAAAGCTCTGCTTACATTCGGGCTAGATGATGCTGTTTGAAATGTCCGGCATTATTTAATTATTATATGCCAACCTACTTCAACATTTCCGTCACTGGCGCTACTTTTAAAAATCCAGTGTTAATATATGATTGACGTGTAGCAGAACAGTTGTTGATGGTGTGTTTCGTGAATGAAATCAAGCCGTCAGTTCAAGTACACACAATAGTTAGTGGAGATTTCGTGATTACAAAACAAGGTGAGCAATGTTTGTACATCATTAGTCACAATTGGTGTTTATTAAACTTTTTATTCAATGAGACAATGCTGAATAGATTATAGAAGCTGGAGGATAGCAATAACATCTGCACCTATACAAAGATCAGAGAAGTCGCGAACTGATGCTATATAGAGGAGAGAATATTGAATAAAAATTTGAACCGATTTATAATTCGAGCCCATTAAAAAGGTCAATGGTGACAATTCGGTTGTTTTATTTCTAAAATTAGGAATTGTCTAAAATATATTTAGTTTGTCATAGCTTTTGTAAAACATATTCAGGTTGGTACCATTACCAATTAGGAACGCTTAATTAAGATAAAATTAAATTAGGATAAGTTGGTAGCAGCAGAATACCAAAGGTTAGTTCACTGTTTAGTTCACACAGTATTTATTCTTTTATATTAAATTTTAGGTATAATTCTGTTATTTAATAGACTACCATTCAGTTTAACAAAGCTTGTCCTGGAACATTGTCCTTCCTTGCTAGAGAGGAGGGCGCTGACTCTGCCCCACACTTTCTAACTTTTGCAGTTGTCAACGTTTTCACTCGTTTCTTTTGTATTACATATGTTAAAGGTTCCAAATGAATATTTTTGAATATTTTAAATTTGACATTTCAAAACCTAATTTTAGCTAAAATTAGGTTGGTGCCAACAGAATTGAGGCCATTGCCTACTTTTTTACACTTGTATGTATGTTTTCATTATGCTTTCAGTGGACATTTTTCCAAACTCGTAAACGACTGGAAAGTCACAGAAAGCAAAATATACAAAATTTTGTTTATAAAAGTCCTAGGGATTTTTTTTTATGAAAAAATAAATAAGGCCTTTATAAGGAACACGGTGCGCTTCTATAATAAGCTTCCTGAAAATGCTACTAAACTACCTATTGAGAAATTTAAAGCTTACATAAAGGTTAGTCATTTGAAGAAAGCGGAATATAATATAAATGACTATATTATTGATACGAATGCATGGCCTTATGTTGCTCTGTCCTCAGACAGTTAACAGACACTTTTGAAATGTGTAAACTCTTTTGTTTTTCGTAGTTAAGGATCATGCAGAAAAGCGCTAGAACCAGGACGAGTTTCTTGCCAGTTCTTCTCGGGCTAGGGTTAGGAGGAATTGGTCTATCTCCCCTATCACCTAGTATGTAAGACGTTTGAAAGTCTAAATGATTGTGTTAAATAAAATATTTTTTGACATTGACTTAACTAAGAAAAATGCCTTAATAAAGAACATCAGCTCCCTACATTACACCTGAACAACACAACACAATACACAAGTCATTATAATAATATTATAAATGCGAAAAGAACTCTCTCTGTCTGTTTGTTACGTTTTCACGCCAAAACCGCTGAACCGACTTTTGATTAATTTTTTTATAGAGATAGATAGGACCTTGGAGAAGGATATAAACTACTTTTTGCAAGCCGCGGGCAGCAGCTAGTGTCTAATAATCCTTCTATTTTAAGAGTGTTCTAACAAGATGAAAATTAGGTGATTAAATATTTGGCCCAGTTTGTGGATTACGCTTCTGGTATTTATAAATTCCTCGAACCAAAACTGTGAGCTGAAAATTATAATTTTGTTTTTATGTTAATACCTATGATAAGTTTGTTTTCAAACGGTACCATCCTGCTGCCATGCAATTGAGGTGAGGTTTAGAGTAAACTGATTACAATGAACATAGCTACAGTACCTACAGTTATCTATATATTTATACGTGAAGCAAAAACTTTTTACCCCTTTTTACGAAAATTGCGCGGACGGAGGAGTATGAAATTTCGCCCAGTTATAGTTTATATTCAGAATGCTATTTTTTTTAAATTATGCATAAGAAATACATTAATTATTAATTAATTATGGTCGAATATCGACCAGTGGGCGACTACTTGTCAGATAAGTTTTACAGATATACATATTGGGAGATGCTGGAAGCTTCGTCCGACATTTTACGATGTCACATAGCTCTTCTAAATTAGTAACATTTCTCGTGTTATTTCATATTTAATTGGGTAATCTTCGCGGAATAATAATCAATAAATTATGATGATTGGTTCCCAAAGTACTAATTCTGTGACTGTTTTGCTTAGTTTAGGGCTAGATGGTTATGTGTAATGGTCCATAGCTGTTTATTCATGTGTTTTTTTGTGTTTATTTTATTTTCTGTTTTGTAACTTTTGTTTATTTATTTCTTGTTTATTTATAATGTAATTATCGTTTCATGTCCGCTAAACAGAATTGGTCCTAACGGAAGACCAGCGCGGATTGTTGACACTGCAATCCGCATATGCTGAGTTAGGGTCCATTTGCAGCAACCCTTAATTTTGTACTTTTATTTTTATAGTATTTTTGTCTGTGTTGTTGTAAATAAAAACTTTTTCTATTTCTATTTCTATGAGTGTAGACAATTTAATTTTAAGTGTCTTATCTTTTTTTGTGTTTTGTACGACAAGGAATCCATGAAAATTCTAGACGGCCATTCCGCGATGACTTTTAGAATAGACAAACGATCGACTGCGACTTTTTGACGAATTATTTGCGGTCTCGCGAAGCAATCATTGCGCTCTTTATTATTTATTTGTCTCGAGTTATTTTCGGTTTTATTAGTTTTGGTGTATTTATTTAAATAGAGCTAGAGTTATTAACTCGGGTGTGAATAATGGTAATAAAAGCTTCGTGTTTTTTTGTGGTTTGAGCAAAAAAATTCGTATAATTATTTTAAATAAAAGAACCATTTTGAAGAAGACTCTGTTTATCCTCTTAGTTATTCTCAAAAAGATCAAAGTAGGTAACATGTCTGAAGGTTAAAGTCGTAAGCATTTACGATTTCTTTTTTAACCGACTTCAAAAAAAATATTTTTTTTTTTTTTGAAATTTCTTCACAAATTTTTATTTTTCATCACAATCGGTTCAGTAGTTTGATTTTTAAATCAATAATAGAATTGAAAAAATATGCATCTTGGATGCATATTTTAAACGAAATTTTGTATGTTTATATAAATGAAGTCAGTTTACTTTTTAGTTTTATGTATACATAACGTAACGTAGGTAATTATATTGATTATTTTTAATAATCCGTGTCTAATAATATTATGATCGAGCTCAACATATCTATCAGAAAATGAAAGAGCCGCTGTATGCATCTTAATACAATTTTAAAACATAAATATTTTCCTCAGTCGCTGCGTGTTTCGTAAACAATTTCATCATTGATTAGAAGAGATAATAATATTTGTCTAATGCTTAAAAATCACGTCTAAGAATGTATTAAGTTTGTACGTTTTTAGGCACGTTTAATAATTAGTATGTTGCCTATTAAACGAATTACCTACTTTCGAATTGTCAGTGGCCAACTCTGAGAGTTAATACCTAGTTAGTATACCTCCGTCTAAAACTAAAATACCATCAGCTTTTTACCAAATGTATAAACAAAATAAGTAAATAATGCCGGACATTTCACACAGCATCTAGCCCCAAAGTAAGCAGAGCTTGCATGACATGACTGATACTTATTTACTTTTTTTGTAAATAAATACATAAGTACATTTTTTTTGTAAATAAATACCCAGACACAAAACAAATAGGTACTTGTAGACCATCCAATGATGATGATGATGATGAGACCATCCAAACATTTGTCAAATCCGCAGATTGTAAACCTACATTCTGACAAATAAATGAATTGAATTGAATTGTAATCTTCTGCGACTGAGCCCAGCCTTAGCCCACTATGCCATAGTTTACAGGTTTACCTAATGTTTACCTAATGTTTAGGTACCTAAGTATTGCGATTTATAACAATTAAGAAAGACTTTCCGACCTTAACTTTACGTAAGTAATTCAAATTTCAGTACCCTATAGAAAACTAGAAAGTAAATAATTTCTGATAGTTCAAAATAAGTTAAGAACATTCTCACATTCCGCTTTTCTCGCATACCACCAATGACTTAAACAAGGAGGCGGACTCATTATTTGTTTATTTTTAATGGAATGGTTCCTAGAACAATTTGCTTTGACGCCAATTAACATGGGAAACCAAACAGTTTTGTTTACATTTTAAATAATCAGGAACTCTAAATTATATTATATTATATATTATATTATTATATGTAATGGCTGTTTTAAAAAAATAATAATAATTTTACAAAAACTTTGTGATATTATGACTAGGTAAATTTATAACAATAAGATTCACTAAATAAAAAAAAATTGCCATGTCTCGTCTAAACGCGAAAATGGCTCGACCGTTTTTTTTGTTTGTATAAAACTGTTGTGGTTTACAATTATATTAATTATAGGTACGAAGTTGAATAGGTTGTTTAGTAATAATTAAACAGCTTACGCGTAAAAATTCAAATTTCAACTTTAACTTTATTTATTTTGAAATTGGAATTTTGACACAGCATCTACAAATATTTAAAAACATAAGTATATTTACGTATAATATATAAAAAAATGGATTTTGTTATTAATAGCTGTACCTACTGATTGAATAATAATATTTATGGTAAATTGTTATTTTGTATTTATATTTCATAAGGTGAACAACAAATATATATTATACTAGCGACCCGCCCCGGCTTCGCACGGGTACAATTCTTATCATTACATAGTATAAAACAAAGTCGCTTCCCGCTGTCTGTCTGTCCCTATGTAGTGAATCTATTCTATTTATCTACTTCAGAGAGGCCTTCGTTGCAATGTAATATAACAATAAAATAACTCAAGGAAAACGTAAAATTTACTCATGAATTCATAACAAAAATAATGATTCAACCATACCTCTCCTGTTTCGAGTTCCGACAATATTATCTATTCTACTAAAATAATGACAGTACATTATTAACAGGAGCATTCCAATATCTACCTTCGTCGAGTGGTCTTTACACCAGAAGACTGAGTCACTGGCCCAAGAAAGCGTGACTCAGGGTTGAGGAGTTTATGATTATGCGCAAGAGGAATTTTTAAAACTATTTGAAAAGGTAAGTTACCTAAGTATCTTCTTCTTTTCTTCCTATAATGGCATCTGCCTTGTTGACCATTCTGTCAATGTCAAGTGATTGTTTTAGAATATACAAAGTCGTAGTATGATATAGGTAAACGTCATCGCGGAATGGCCGTCTAGAACTTTCTCGGGATTCCTCGTTGTTGAAATCACATTGCACATATACCTAATTAAATTGTCTACTTGTGTGCTAAAAGTCACAATTTATTGTTTAAAATTCCGTTAAGATTTCACAATTAAACATGCAATGACACACGAGAAAGAAAATACAATAGCTTATTAATAAGTACTATGTTTCTTCATGAAATGACAAACGAAGAATTTAAGTAGTAGGTTAGGTTACCTGTACTGAGGTTAAGTTTTTGACAGTTCCTCTATCGAAAAATTACTATCGATCGAGGTGTCCCAAACAAAATGCTCAGTTGTGGTTTATGTATGAAACTTCAAAAAGCGCCCCTAGCGGAGACTTTGGTAAACTGTTAAACTGTTACTGTAACAGTTCATCGTGGCAGCCGTTAGAGGCGCTTAAAGAATTTTCATACAAAGACTCCAAGTCTAGCAGGTTTTCTGCTCTCCATACCTATACCTATACTTACACCATTATTTTAAGTTTCCTTGGGACTGTTGAGCTCTAGCTAAGCGAGCATTGAGCTTTCTTGGATTTAATCTATGCGGAATCATTTTATCCGATGCTGCTTGAATTGGAAAACCTCTACGTTCCACTGTCAATGTCAGTGTCAAAGGGTTCCGGGATCCAGAAATACCTATCATGTTTCGCGGGAAAAGTTTTGTGACCAAACTACCTACCAAAATGTCTTGATTATTTTAGAAAATCTACTGGTCTGTGAAAGTTTATTTCAATTCTATGGATACGTAATTTATACCTATAGAGCAGTATAATTATTATAATAAATAATGCCGGAAATTTCACACAGCATCATCTGGCCCCAAAGTAAGTATGACCACATGATACATTTTATTTTAAATATATACGTATTATAATCATACAAACATCTGTCTCGCGGCGGGAATTGAACCCGCAATCTTCTGCGTCTCAGCCGGACCTTGGCCCTCTGCGCCACAGAATCCGCAAGTAGGTACCTACCCACCTACTTACTAATACTAACACAAATAAAAGTACAAAGTATACCTAGACCTACCAAAATACCTAAGTATCACGTAACTTATTCTAGGTTATACATTTTGATAAACACGGGCTTTGCTCACGTAGTATTTTGTCGATGGAGGCACTATTCTAGGTTGGTAATAGGCATTTAGGTACCTACCTAACTAGGTACTATTCAGCGTTGCACTATCATCATTATAGGTAGGTAGTTAGGTACCTAGGTAATTGATTTATCTCAATGTGCACAACCCCTAAATGTTATACTGTTATTCCTATGATTACTATTGCCGCGATTCTATAATCAAATTTAAAGTAACCATAGTGAATAATAGGCGTAAGTAAGTAGGACCCTCCGTGGCCCCTACCTAGCTAGGCTACCTACCTCGGAAGCTACACACCTACCTACTTAGGTGAGTATATAACATTACATTTTATCACACCTACCAATTATTATCACAACTTACTCACCACCTATGCTGACTAATATTATTTGTATCTACCTAATATTATTGTAAATTACCTATCTTCTGCTAAATACTAGCAATAATACCATAAATTTTGTTCGTAGTAGTTAGTCGACAAACATCCCTATCAGTCAGCTGTTATCGGTCATTTATTTTAGCAGCCGCTCTTCCTTCACGAACCACATAATTCAAAAATAGAATCACAATCACTGTAATTGAACCGCACTGAAAACTCCTTCCTTATCACTGGCAAGCAAAACACACCGAACCGTTTGAATTTCGATTAAGAAATGGTTTGTTTTTGTTTTGTTTGCAAACGCGTTTGACAGTTCGCGCGTAGTGTTCGGAAATCGCGGAGCGCGCGCGACAGAGCTTGGTGGCGCTGGCGAATCGCGTGCGTTCCGAATGACAAATGCGCGTCAAGCGTCAACGGGTTGGTCGGGCGTTTGTTTACCACTCGCTCAAGTTCAAGGGATTAGGAGTAAGGTTTCGGAACGCGTCGTCCAGCGAAACATGGTCTTTTGCTGTGCATGTTTTTGTACTGAAACGCGTGTCTAGTTATATTGGTGCTTGCTTGGTACGATATCAGGCAGGTGAGGTTGTTTGAATTTGATGATGTCATTCTTAAAGATTTGCGGTTGTGTGTGATTAGGTGTAATGTAAGCAAGAATCTGGCTAACTGTGTATTACCTACTAGTAGGTAAGTATCCAAGTACTAGGTACAAATAACTTATTGTGTGCCCACCGGCCCAAGGGGCCTAGCCTACCAAGCTATAATTTACCTATTTATAGTAACAATTTATATTTATATTTATAGTAACAGATTCATTTACATCTACACATGAATCTGTAGGGCGATTATGGAACTCTAATTACAATCAATTTCTATCAGTTTTCATAGATTTCTGATAGAAATTGATTGTAATTAGAGTTTCATAATCGCCCTACTGGTTTCCTTATTTAGATCCATTAATTCGTACTTATGTGAAGTTAATCTTATCACTGCCACTATCGTAAAATTACTTAGATATCTAAAAACTAATATTTAATCTCTAACATAACCACATAATGCAGGTGTAGTGAAAATACCTACCTAACCCAGGCTTGCCCTAATATTTTTATTAGATTCATTTGTTTAAACACATTTAGCGCCATCTATCCATAGGTAGAAGAATCTCTCATGCGTGTACGGCTACTGCACGCTAGATGGCAGTGAAAAACTATTATTTTTGAATTTTATTTTATTTACAGTGTGTTTAAAAAAGATGCGGTTAAAAAAGGTTATAATAATTGTTATAATGTGAATAAATAATAGGGTATTGGTATAAATATAACTTAAAATCAATTTAACTTATAATGTATTATATTGGTTTTGCTCCACTTTGATAACAACATTTAATAAAATGTTATCGATGAAAGGTTCCATCATACTACAACGAATAACTGTATTAAATCTACATCCGGGCGGGCTATTACATTTTATATCTGTTTTCAGTCTTATTACTATTGTTAAAGGTATTATACCTAGTATGACAATGCCGACTGTAGAGTTTCTAGATCATAGAACTTGGTAAATTATAAATATATGATAAAAAAATATTACATAACTTTCTCGCCTTGCGTAAAACTAGCTTAACGGGTAAAGTATTTTTACTTATAATGGTAAACTATAAAATACATGTGTTTTTAGGTCACAATAATTTTAGGTATTAAAAATTTTAGGTTTTACGGTTTCAAGGGCACTAGATCATGTGATATTAAGTACTAGGCGAATAGTCAGAATAACTATGCGTCGGTCTAGGGTCAGCAATGCTTGTGTGTTACCTTTAATATTGCAAGCGCCCATAGGTTATGATGACCACTTTCCGTCATGTGGACCATATGCTCGTTTACCGGCTCGGTTGTATACAAAAAAAATACAACAAGTTCTTTCCTACAGGCCTGTCAGCTCAGTTTGTAGTAGCCTTCTGCGCTGTAAGTTGGGGGTTCGATCTGTCTGGATGTTTTAAAGTATTAAAAAAATATTGAAATATTTTATCAGTTATCTGGTAACCATAACCCAAGTTATGCTGAGTTTTGGGCTAGGTGTGCATTGTCTACTATTTATTTATATTTATTTATTTTACGTAATGTTTATCATATCTAGCTACCTACTCTATCAAACGCGCATCAAGCTCGACTCGATACAAGCATCATACCTACATTCAATTAAGCTGAAAACTCGCTCGCAAATAGCCATGTAAATTGAAGGCTCCGAAGTCGAAAATAGTCTCTCGTGAATCACTCGTTAGTGTCGTTAAATAAATGTTGACAGCACAATATACCATCGTGTCATTGTCGTGTCACAGACCACCAATTACTTTAATACGTTGTTTACAACGCTCGCTCGCCATCAGTGAGGATTAACCCTACCTGAATCAACTTCTCTAGATTACCTATCAGTTTAAGAACCATTGTTGATTAGATTATATCTGAGACATTATTATTTATCACTATTAAATACCTACCATGGTTTTTTCCTTCAGTTGTGGCTATCTGACTGGCATGTCAATTGGTAAGTAGTGCCTCTGAGCAGTAGTCACCTTCCCAGGACAAATATTTGTGAGATGAACACAGGTGTTTATTCTGTGCTCTTGCCTTGCTTGTGCCTTGTGTTATAAATAGGTAGGTATATGAGTAATCTATCAGTTATCTGGTCACCTACTTATACCTACAACCTACGAGTATGCTTAGTTTGGGACTAGATAGTGTTGTTAAAGTTGTCTACCAATATTTACAACTTTTTATTATTTATTTCACATTCATATTTTGCTTAAGTATAATTATATATCTAGGATGACAGCTTCGGGTATAGGCATCGGTATATCTAGATGCCACTAATTGCTAGATGCTACAAAGTTTTCGAGACAAATATTTATAGATTATGCAGCTAAAATAACTGCGGCGGGAATTAAACCAGAACGTTAGTTAAATTCACATTACATCAGCAACCGCGTCTAAGCTGTGAACTCAAACCTTAACTACTCGCACCTTTCACACGCCTCGCTACGTTATGGACATCGTCTTACGAAAGAGGTTTTGTAAGACGCATAAAATTCAAAGTATGATTAAATAGTATACTAGGTGGTTAACCTACGCTGTCGTGGTATTCAATTTCCCTCTATTGCAAACTAGACCGATAGGTTGACGATAACATAAACCGGTTATGGACACAGGTAGGCTATCGGCGTATTAGATTTAGGTACCTATATGTTTTTGCTAAATATTGTGGTATGTGTGATTAATTATCTCTCTGCACGTCCTGTCAGGGACAGTAATTATTAATAAACACACTCTTATGAGAAAAACACTGTTTATATGTAATTAATATTGTATTCGTACATTTTCATTGTTTACACAAAGATTGTTGTCACCAAAACTTGGCTCAACATTTACACATTGTCTTAGTTCTTTCCGTAGGTATTTATTCTCGCCAAATTACTTTGCGGACCTCAATAGAAGGCAAATATGACTTTAAAAATTAGTTCATCACATCACAAATTCCTGCTGAAGATGCGGTTTTGAATCTTTGGAAATTTGCTTTACATATCACAAGCAACGATATTTGGCGATAACATACAACACTCAACAATACAATACTTAGCGAACGTCATCACAATACCTACAGTTAGATAAAGGCATTGGATTATTGGAATATCACTTAGGTATTACTGCAGTAAGGTTTAGCACCTCCTTTGTCTTTACACGAACCCTAAAACACTACAAAAAAACTAGTCATTTCACTTCACTTCTCAACCATTTTGATTGTTCTTCTCCCTCATAGCGACCAGATCACAGCTTTCACAGTTAACGTGAGGTCTAAAATTATTGTTGTCATTGATCCTTCGTACAGCTAGGTTCCTCTCCCTGGATGGAAATTTAGGCATCCGCCGTTCTTTAACTTGTTTATCTGCCGACATTTTTCGGTACACTTCCGCCAGCTCCAGCGGTTTCAATTGCAAGCACATTATCGAGTTACGTTTATGAGTGTGCGTCCGTCAAGCTCGCCGTGTCAAATGACAATGAGCGACATGAGCAACAGTGAAGTGGCAATATTGTTACATGCGCCTGCGACCTCTTTACAAGGCTACGTATAGTCTGAGTGAGCATAGTCTGACTATAGGGTATACCTACAGTTGTCGATATGTTATCATTGACCCGGTCGGAGCTGATTGCTGTGAAATGTTTACTTATTGGTCACTATGCTACTATTAAGATAATGCTATTTACGTAAATTGTTCGCTTTGTTATCTGTGTTAGTGATTAAACTTTGAGGTGATTACTTTGTTGTGGCTTTCTGATTTAGTGGGTGGATATTTAACTAATATTAACTATGTTAACCTCTAAATTAAAATTACATGCTGTGAATTAGCAGTAGTATTTTGTGTCCATTCTACATTTTGTAGGATAAGAAACAATGATGAGTGTTTGATTTGATTGAATTGTTGTTTGACGATGATTATTGTTGTTGGTACATAATTAACCGGTACATAATGTAGATACGTATATAAATTTTGATATGCATGCAATGCGATTCGTTGAGTTTTTCCCCATATTATGACGGCCGTAAGGCGATCGCAGCACGCCTTCGACCATTGATACTTAGTTTAGTTGCTATGCAAAGTTTTTTCACTGTTTTAACTAAATAAAACCTAGAAATTATATCTTCACAAATACAATAATGGATATATTTTATTTCCAGAATAACTTGATTTCTATTATTTTTCTCGCCGCATTTTTGACGCGTAAGAACTCAATCGAGATTTTGAATATTTTTTGTGTAATGAGTCCATAATAGGAAATTACATTCAGATTTCAATGCAGTTATTGGAATGATGATGTAGTAGAAGTATTACATAACATTTTACTCATTTTGAAGACGACTGACGACTGCCATTTGGTGGTTCAGCTGTGGTACGGTCCGATACATTGAATTTCTATTATAACGTGACTCCAGGGGTTTAAAACGGTCACTACTATCTTGAAAACACAGATGCCAACACCAATGTCACTGCATAAAATCAAGGTTCCGCTAAATCACAACTTCCTATCCTCAACCACAATCTTAAACTACCTGTAACGTTAGTACTGCAGGCTGACGCCCACTTCTGAATAAAAATAACTTACCTCCATGCATGTGGAATAAATCCAGGACACAACTCTGGACAGTTGTCGCAGGGTCTGCCGTCTGACACCTCCTTTATCCGGACTCCCTGTAACAAATGAAAATATTTCAATTTCTAGAAAGTAGCTTGCTCTTACCGACAGCATAATCTGTGATGATATTGAAACAATTTTGCGAATAAAAGTCTCATGTTACTTACGTATGTACTAGCTACTGGTAACCAAAAGGTATATAGTTGACTGGTCGCTTGAAGCTCTTATTTTCTAACAAATTGCAACGGCATATCTACTTACAGCACGGGCATTGTTGCCGATTGAATAATGAAGTAAGTACGATAATAAACCTGTACTCAAGTTAAGTGAGCAAGTAGTGCAAGGTTTCCATTAATTAAGCAAGAATTCTTACTTATAATTATAATTTTATTGAAAATGTTTAGCATGTCATATCCACTCGTGACAATTGCAAAGTCACGAGTGGTTATAATTTATAATCTCTTAAAATGGGATATTTCGAGTGGATGTTGTTATCTCGTGATCATGGCGCATGCAACTGTGCCGAAATATTGGGAAGCAGAAAAACTCACGTATCATGATTAATACCCCGTTTTAAGTGATGTTCAAAACCATGATAGTTTCAAAAGTCACGTGGTTGTTAATTATTGTGGTTTTCTTATACAAACTCTTTTCTAATTTACTTACGAACCTCTCCAATATCATCGGAGCTCGGAGTACGGTTTCCATCAATATTAACATTCGTTTTGCCATCATTCGATTCACACTCACTGTAACTATCAGTTGAATCGGAATATTCACTTTCTCGTTTATACGCAAAGAGTTTGAATAAACTTTTTTCTCGCCAGGAGTCATCTTTTACGCTTCCGACTTTCCGTTTTCTATGTATTTTGAAAGGAACTTGCTTTAGCCTTGGCTGGACGACAGAAGACACCTTTGGAGCGGATTTTTTGTAGTTTTTTTCGTAATCGTCTTCTGATACTCCGCAGTGGTAGAGGAGGAAGTCTTTCCGTATCTGTTCTTTACTAGCTGGGTCTCGCCAATAGTTCTCTTTCCTTCTCACACCGAGATAAAAGTCTAGCTCTCTTTCCCCCAAATCGTCTTCTTCATCAGACGTTTCCACGGGTTTGGTTTTTTCTTCATGCTTTTCTTCACTAACTTCAACCATTTTTGTTAGCAGCTGATATTTTTTGTTTTGCCCTTTCTTCAACAAACTTGTGTTCGCTGAGAAGAATTTTGTTGTTTTCTTGTAGACTGTGACGACAGACTCTCTTCGTCTTCTCATTTTGTTCGTTTTATTTCTAGAACAACGAGCGACGAACTTCTTAAATGCTCTCAAAATATTCATTACCAAACCATTGTTTGTGAGGGAAGAAATATGATTCTCTCTAATACGATGTCGAACTATCCATATAACGCTGGTACCTACACTAAATGAAGTACGAAGCGATTTAAAAACCTGACGTCCAACTAGCCTGCCAATAGGTGGATAACTAACTGTCCAGATTGACCTGACCTTATAGCTGCCACGAAGTGTAAAGAACACGAGATCTGGGCAGGGTGGCGAGCTGGAGGGTGGTTCTAAGGTGTGGTGCTTTATGGCCATGCAAACAGGCTATACGTCCGCAAATGAGGGTACAAATTGCATCACCTTTCGTTCCTTGTTGGATCTTCGCACCCTTATTAGTCGTATTGCTGAGGGCACTGACTCTATTCGGAGATAAAAATAGATGGAGGGGACAAAGAGCTTTGTTTATGTGTTGGCTTTGTTTAGTTCTTAAACAGGTAGGTAGATACAAATTTGTAATGTGGCAAATACATTAAGACAAGGTACTGTCAAACGAATTTAATTTGTAATCATGCTCAAAACAGTTTGGGTTTAAACAAACATCCTGTATTTTCATTTATTGTTTTTATATATCAAAACTTTTCTTGTTTTCTCCGAATTTCTCCTATAATAGTATTCAAAATAAATCCATTAAAGCGTAAGTATTTACTTATCTTAAAACAAATAAATTCTGTTGTTAAATGCAGATAAAAAAAACACAATTTTCTACACGTCTAGCGCCACCTAGTTGCATTGTGTAACATTACTTGTGTGTTGAGTTTCATGAATCATAGAACCACAAACCATCTGGGAGCGTTCATGAACTTTGTGGCACTGACATCTAACGGGGAGTAGTGAAACTAGTTTCACAGACCGATTTGTACAGCTAGTACAGTTTTCAGGAACACCGAGGAACACAAGAACTCGGGTTCATAATAGTAAGAATTATGAAAGAAATAATACCAAGGCGCAATAAGACTTCTGTAAAACCTAGAAGATCACAATATTTTCGTAGTAGGTTTAGGTTCCTTCGTCCATAGGTAACCTAACCTGACACATCAAAATTTATAACTTATTTTGCGATCGGAAAACCCATACAACTCATCTCCCGTTTTAGTGTTGATTGATGATCGTCTGTCAGAGATTAATTAGTTACCAACCTTACTCACATACCTACATATGTTAGATTGGTCCGTTAAGTTACAAAAAAAATATTTTTGCAATGTTAGATACATTTAATTAAAATAACAACATGATATATTTCCTCGAAGGCTTAGGTCATGTACCTACCTCATAAACAGTGACATATACCTTATATGACTTATACATTTATCATAAAATAATTACAGAAATGTAATGAATAATATGATGATATGATAAGAATAATATATGCAGTAATACAAAATACACGTAAATCAGTTGAACTATCTAAGGACCATTAAAAAAGATCTATAGATAGCTCTCTTGATGCTGATTTACTGCCAGAAGGTACTGGCGGCATTGCCACGTTGAATGGCAATGTTAAACACACTGGGCCAGATAGGAGCCAACTTTTGGGTTTCGCGATGTTTTTACCTACCTTATTAAATTGAGTAGGTACCTTGCTTGGGGAGACAGCATAAGAAGCCGAAATCGTAAGCAGAAAAGGACTAGCGTAGATATAGTGTGATACTGATATATATAGGTATTTTATATAGGTACTATTATTTGGAAAATCAACAGAAAACCGACTCCATTTATATAAAAATAAGAAATTTGGTTTACTTGATGACATATTTTTGCCAGCTATTTTGATTAAAACCCAAACTACAGAACCGATTTTTCTGAAATTTCTATGGGACCAATCGGAAAGTATAGGTATCCTTTGACATATAAGATTTTTTTTAATCGGTTCGAAAAGACGGAGTTATAGTAAAAAAAAACACTACAACAAAATTGATAACCTCCTCCTTTTTTGAAGTTGTTAAAAAGAATCCAAATTTGCAGCCTCTAAAATCTGCCGCCCTAGGCTCAAGGGCATGCTGCTGGTCATTCACCCAATTGTGTAAGGATGTTATAAAGGTCATATGTACTAATATATATTTAAAAATATATAAGTATTATTTCAGTCATCTGTTCCTCATAGTACAAGCTATTCTTCGTTTGGATGCTAGATGGTGTTGTGTGGGTTTTCTACCAATATTTATTTATATTTAGATACCAAAAAAGGAATTGGTTATAATCATAGTCAAAGTCAAAAGTTACTTTATTCAATACAATCACAAGGATCACTTTGAAACGTCTTAGATACTAGGTGAATTTAGGTGCCAATTCATCCTAACCCAAGCCCGAGAACAATAGGCAAGAAACTCGTCTTGGTCCTAGCGCTTTTTTACATGATCCATCCTATAACTACGAAATACTAATACAAGAGAGTTTACAAATGTCAAGTGTGTCAACTGTCGGTTAACTGTCTGACGGCAGAGCGACATGAGACCATACATTCTTATCAATAATCTAGTCATTTATATTATAATAAGCTTCAAAATACTACCTTTTATGTATGCTTTAAATTTCTTAATAGGTAGTTTAGTAGCATTTTCAGGAAGCTTATCATAGAAGTGCACCGTGTTCCCCATATATGACATATTAATAATTTATGTAATCTTGAAGAGGACGTTCAGAAGTGGTTACAGAGCACCCAAACGAGCTGTATAGTTCCCAATTTATTCTTAATTGGAAAATCGTTAATCACCGGGTAAACAGCAGATGAGGAGCCACCAGCTGTCAACGGATCACCTCTCGAAATATTCGATTACGTCCGCCGTGGCCTTGCCACCGAATATGGTGTAGCTTTACCTGGTGGTCCAAGGCAACAGTTACTGGCGATATAATAATTATAACATCTCAAAAGCAGCATAAGTAACGTAAATATACAAAAACAGCATAGAATATATTACTTTAAAGATTAACATTTTTTTTAAACTCGCAATAAATATACACTTTTAAGTTAGAATTACTGAATAGTTATTATAAATTTGGACCTGGATTTTAGAACAAAACATAAAACATAGATCAAGATAGCCTTTTGTAGTCGAGATTCTGTGGGGAAAAGGAGCCAACCGCGTTTTGAAATAATTTCACTGCGTCTGGTAAAAACATGAGCGTGAGCCAAGATCTAGCTCCTGTCTGGTCCAGCGTATAAGCCATACCATTCCACGTGGCAATGCCGCCAGAGTCTTGGCAACGCTGGCATTGGCAGTGATCTGGATTAGTTGAGCTATCTATAGATCGTTTTTATCGGTCCTTAGATAGCTCAATTATTGCAGATGTATTTTTTATTATTGTATGTTATTCTGAAAATTTCTGTAATTATTTCTGTAAAAAATTTACTTGGCAATTTTTTTTTTCAAACAGCGATCTGAGTGTAATGATAAATACCCGTGGAAATCCCGTAGAAATACCAGTTGTTAGCTCAACTAAGAGCTGGTAGTGAGATCTATCAGGATCTGATATAACCAGCTTTAGCAAGGTTTAAGGTTTTAGCTAGAAGTACCCAAAATCATCATTATTATTTTTTTACAGCTTGAAAACTGGGAATCTAATAAATTTCGTGCTTTAGACGACCAAACAGCATACAAAAAACACCAAACAGAGTTGGAAGAAGCGTAATTCTAATGTTAAACGTTTTTTTACGTGAAAGTTACAGTAGCGACAGAAATATTTTGCGAAATCGTGCGTGATGTTTTGCGAAGTCGTAAAACATCAAAAAACTCTTATTACGGAAGCCATTTCCTCGCCCATCGACAAAAGGTGTGTTTGATAGCAGTGATCGCGTAATTCACGAATTTTGAGTTGTCGCGAGCTACGTAATCGGAGACCGCTATGCTCCTGTGACTTGCACCACACTATTGCAGACTATTGAGTTACACGCGCAATGAATGAGTAACTATTGTTTATAGAATCGTAACCAAACATCGACATGTGGTATCGTTTGCACAAGCAAAGCCATATGATGAAGCTGTATGTATGTAGGCGTGTCAATTATAGTATTTTATTGATGAAGCAAATAAAAATCGTGTGTCACCGGTCTGTCTTATTGTAATATTAGTATTTTTTTTATGCCGCACATTTCACATAACATCATCTGGCCCCAAAGTAAGCAGAGCTTGTGTTATAGGTACCACATGACTGATATACCTACTACTTAAATACTTACCTATTTATACATAGTTATTTCTAACCAGTGTGGTGAAAGGATTAAAGTGCCCCTCAGAGACTCCTTTCGTGGTCTGACATGGTGGTTTTCTTACGATGTTTTCCTTTCAGAATACTGGAGAGCACATCAATTTTCGAACATAAAAATACATTGGTGCAAGACTGGATGCGAACCGACGACCTGAAGGCGGATCGGAAGGAGTTACTAGACCAGTGCTCGGTTTGATTAATTCTGATAAGCAGCGATGGGTTTGCAACCTGTCACGGTAAGTACTGTGTTAAATGTAGTCTGACCTTGCCTTAAACATCCTGAAATTTCTAAGAAAGTTCTGAAGAGATGTCTACATCTGTTAATTACAGTCGTGAGCATCTGTTTTGTTATTTATTGTTTACTAACTTCTGCCTACAGAATAATCAATTAACTGGTAAATTGGGGTTTATTAAAATATATTAAATAATTAACTGGTCTATCAGCTTAGTTGGTAGTAGCTCTGCCTTATGCGCTGTAGGTTGAGTTGATTCCCTCCCAGGATAAACATTTGTGTGAAGAACATCGGTGTTTTGTGTCTGGGTGTTATAAAGTATCATAAGTATGTATTTAAATATATATAAGTATTCTATCATTCATCTGGTCACCATGATACAAGCTATGCTTGGTTTGGGGCTAGATGGTGTTGTCTGCATTGTCCACCAATTTTTTTGTTTTTTTTTTATAATAGTTATGCTAACCCAGGTGATAATGATTAATTAATTTTTATTCATTTCGAAAATATAAACATTTTCAAAATAAATAAAACTATTGCAGATTGCAAGTAAATTCTTCGACATTGTAGAACGCATTCTCGACGGGCTATGATTTGAGTTTACTGGTTAGACCTCTGTGGCGCAGTGGGCCAAGGCTCGGCTGAGACGCAGCAGGTTGCGGGTTCGATTCCCACCGCGGGACAAATGTTTGTACGATCTGCAGGTACTTGTCTCGGGTCTGAGTGTTTCTATATAATATGTATGTGTTAAAAACATAACACGTATCTTAGTAGTATATCAGTCATGTGGTCTCCATACAACAAACTCGGCTTACTTTGGGGCCTGATGATGCTGTGTGAAATGTCCGGCATTATTTAATTTTTATTTATTTATTTATTGACTGTTAAAAGACTTTTAGGCTGAGTGCTTGTACAATACGCTCCGGCAGACGGTTGTACGGCAGGTACCAAGATATGGGTTAGCCGATTGAGCGAGCCTATGGGTTATCGTATGGGTTTATATATACTTTAAGCTTATACATCAGAATAACACATAGGCTATAAATTATAAATATATTGTGTGAATTGTCCAAAATATAACGATAAGTGTCAAGTAAGCAGGAAAAAAATCTGCCATCTGCGAGCTATTCTGGCGTGCGCTGCAAAATCCGTTAGAATTACATGAAGTACTAATCCTGCGCACAAAAAGTCGCGGGCATCAGCTAGTTTTAAAATAATTATCTATCTCCTAGTCATTTAGCAATGAAAACGTATCAAACAGATATACACTTTTGAATTTGTAATATACTAGCTGCTGCTTGTGGCTGTACTACTACTTATATACCTTTTACATACGTATTATACATAAAAACACTCATACCCTATACAAATACTTGCAAATCATAAAAATATTTGTCTCGCGAGAATTGAACCCGCAACCTATTGCGTCTCAGCCTGGCCTTGGCTCACTGCACCACAGAATTTTAAGTATGTATATGTACGAATAAGTAGGTATTGATTATTGATTTTGCGTCGTGTCACATGACATGAGATGTACATACCTATATATATTACCTAGTCATTCTAGGGTAGTTCTAGCCAAAACTTCGGTCTGGGGCAAAATCCGTTAGCAATGAGACTTTAATTATGAAAGTGGATAATCTGCTAGCGGAATTGTTTCATAGATATAAAGATATAACGGGATTTAAAGCACCGAGCCGTAAGTGGTCACCCAACCAATGCCGTCTGGCATAAATCAAAAACTACATTGCACTAATGATCACGATTTGTACACTTTCCGGTTGTTTCTCTGGCTTTTTGTGTATTATTGTATTCGGAGAAATGCAGGTTACCTATTCAATTAACACTATAACGTAAGTATACTTTTTTGTCTAAAACTTTTAACGTTAATCGATTTATAAGACAATTACGTCTTATAAATCGATGAACGCCGGCTGCACGCACGAAAACTTGTCACGTTCCGCCTGAGCCGAGCGTGTAAGCGAGAGCGCGGAACAAGCGTTAGAGAGGCACGATTGGCCTAAGCGTTCGACTTGTGACGCATCTTAATAGGTTAAAAGTATGCAATTTTTCATCAATGTTTTCTTTTGACGTTATCATGTAAAATTATAAAACCGACATTACAGACAACCATATTTTATTAAATTATCTTTTGACATGCCATGTGCCATAGCGATAGTCGAAAACTGTACGTTAGGTCGTGGCGTGTTGAATAGCGTTTAGTTTAATTACTAGGCGCGGTTATATTTTAATACGTCACGGTAATGTTCTGGCTAGTTTTTGGATCATTGTCTAGTTGCTATGCTTCACACCCGCGTTTACACGAGGAGATTAAAGTTACTACGCGTAAACGTATTTTAATTAACTTGATTCACAACAGGACAAGCAGACGTACCGCTCAATACCATCCATACTTTGTCAGTCTATCACTCTTACGAGCAAAGCGCTTTGCTTCCACATTTATAATGCGTACAGCCAAGGATTGGAATGCTTTGCCGTCGTCTGTCTTTCCTGAAAACTACAATCTAGGCCTCTTCAAGTCTCGAGTAAATAGGTGTCTTCTAGACCTGCGTGCCCCATCGTCGGCCACATCGTCGCTTAACATCAGGTGAGATCGTGGTCAAACGATGAAACGATATTGATGAAAAAAAGGCGTGACCATAAGCGGAAGACCTTGTCTCGTTTTGATGGAGATAAAATCGAGATGTTTTATCAGAAAAAGGTAAAGAAAATGAGAATAAGGAATATTAAAATAAGTTGAATGGACCAATGTTTAAATTAGTGCAAGTTGCAAGTTAATACATCAACTTTAGTAGATGATAATATAAAAAAAAAAATGGATTATTATTATTTGGATTTTTATGTTCTAAAATTGGTTCTACTTATAAAAATGTATTATTATAATTATTTGTCTCGGGTCCGAGTGTTTTTGGCAACAAAAATATGTTTATAAGCAGTATATCGGTCATGTAGTACCCATAACACAAGCTCTGCTTACTTTGGGGCCAGATGATGCTGTGTGAAATGTCCGGCATTATTTATTATTTATTTCTTATCTATACTAATATTATAAATGTGAAAGTTACTCTGTCTGTCTGTTTGTTACATTTTCACGCCTAAGCCGCTGAACCGATTTTGATGAATTTTGGGATGGGATAGATGGAACCTTGTATAAGGATATAGACTACGTTTTATATAGGTAGCACGCGCTCGAAGCCGCGGGCAGCAGCTGTTTACTTATATATTTAGCTATTTGTGAAAACATTTAATACTTAAATACAGTGCATGTCTCTATTTTGTAGGATCATCTATTTCTTGCCTGTAACTTATGTGTAAGTAAATAAAAAAAAAATACGGGTTGCACTCCGGGAGTTCCGACTGAAGTGAAAACTTATTTTGGCGCGTTAGACATTTTTTAGATGGGTACTAGGGTTAATGGGTTATTGGGTTATGAATGGCATTTTATTTATGAATTGTATTTTATTAGTTATTAGACACTTTAAAATACATTTAATATTCTTTTATGTGTTTGTTCAGAATGTAGATAATATATCAAAGAACCTAACTCAGTAAACTTCTCCATACAAAAGTAGACTGTAAACATGTGAATTAAGGTTTATAATCAAATGGGGCGAGCGCGGCAGCCCTGCGTCTCGTAACGGTGTCGCGAGTCCAGAGGTTTTACCTCATCTAAAAATATGCGTACCGCGCTAAAAGAAGTTTTCACATCAAAAATTAAAAAATTGAAAAGTTAAAATTAAAAAAATATATATTCAACACCACGTTAGCTAATTATGTGATTATGAAATAGACGGAAAATGATTCGTATAATTGGTACGGTTCGTATCCGACCTTCATAAAATGCGGTTATTTACCTAATCTATTTACTTTTACATATAAGTTCGTTATTATTTTTAGTTTACTTCGTTAAATAATATCCGGTAAATTAATAATTTTGGCTGTTTGATTAAATGTTTGTTGATTAAATCTTTGACGACCTCTATGGCGCAGTGGGCGAAGTACCTGAGACGCAGAAGGTTCCGGGTTCGAGTCCCGCGGGACAAATGTTATTTTGATCTGCAAGTATTGGTTCCGGGTCTGGGTAGTTTTCTATGTATAATATGTATGTATTTACAATAAAAATACATAAGTAGTATATCAGTCATGTGATACCTACCCATAGCATAACACAAGCTCTGCTTACGTTGGGGCTCGGTATTTATTTTTAAATAAGTTGTCTATGGGTATGTGTTAAGTTTATTTCCTTATTCTTAGATTAAGTTAGCACGCCTACTTTTTATTTTCTCAACCTTGCAGGTTGGCTGGTAGAAAATGCTCTAAGCATTAGGTCCGCCTATTGTACATTTATATTTCTTTGTGCAATAAAGGATTAAATAAAAAAAAAGATTATCGTATACGAAAAAATAGTTAAATATCAGTCATTTATAAGAATGTTCGCGAGGTCTACAGCTTACAGAGTTTCAAGTAATAATGCTGGACGTATCATACAGCATCATCTAGCCCCAATGTAACTCCATCGACAAAATAATACGTGAGTAAAACCCGTGTGTATCAATGTATAGTACTATTCACGAAGTTTTTGTAAGTGAATTTTTAGATAAAGGGTTAAATTTTAGATAAAGGGTTAAAATACGGGCTAATATATAATTATGATTTAGGACGCCGAAATATCTGCTACTACTAATAATGTACATACAAATCTATACTAAATAGTGGTCTGGTCAAAAAACCATAATTAATTTAAATAAAAAAAAAAAAATCCCAAAAAAAATCTACACTCCTTATAAACTATTAACGACCCGCCCCGGCTTCGCACGGGTGCAATGCTGATATCAAATATACTACAGAATATCTTTATAAACAACGTTATCTAAGAGAATAACATAGACTAAGAGATAGATATATACATATTTGTGTAGACCTTTTTAAATTGTATAATGCTGTAGTACATTACTTTGATCTATCTCGTAGGGTTAGCCAGCGTTTGCAATGTAAGGGCAAAAAAAATTGTTTATTTACGACATCACATTAGAAACCTCTAAAATCAACAGTGTTTCTCTACTATATTATGCATGTATTATACATGTAAACCTTCCTCTTAAATTACTCTATCTATTAAAAAAACCGCATAAAAATCCGTTGCGTAGTTTTAAAGATCTAAGCATACATAGGGTCAGACAGACAGCGGGAAGCGACTTTGTTTTATACTATGTAGTGCTATATACTGTGTGCGAAATTTCATACTCCTCCGTCCGCGCAATTCTCATAAAAAGGGGTACTAAGTTTTTGCGTCACGTATTAATATTATTATATAGATATTATTAATTCGATAATGTCTCTACCCGACTGTTTGTTTGTGATCATTGCATGGCTAAACGAATCGGATCGGTCGTATCGGAACTGAAATTGGGCACGGAGATAAATAAAATAAATAAATAATAAATTAGCCCTAAAGTAAGCAGAGCTTGTTTTATGGGTATCATACTACTATCATACTACATGACTGACGTACTACTTAAAAATGTTTTTTTGTAAACACATACATAAAATAGAAACACCCAGACCCGAGACAAATAATTAAATAATACCGGACATTTCACACAGTAATATCTGGCCCCAAAGTAAGCAGAGCTTGTGTTATGGGTACCACATGACTCCATTC
This sequence comes from Lampropteryx suffumata, assembly GCA_948098915.1. Taxonomy (NCBI): domain Eukaryota; kingdom Metazoa; phylum Arthropoda; class Insecta; order Lepidoptera; family Geometridae; genus Lampropteryx; species Lampropteryx suffumata. Next base: position 18,020,771 of record OX402547.1, read on the forward strand.
AATTTATTTATACTATTTATGTACTTTTTTTATTTAAATACATACTTATTATACATAGAAACACCCAGACCCGAAACAAATACTTGCATATCGTACAAACATTTGTCCCACAGCGGGAATCGAACCCGCAAGCTTCTGCATATCAGACACAAACATTGTCTTGAAGATTGTATTTTGGGGACGGACATAAATATGCTACTTTACGCAGGTACCACACGAGCGAAGCCACGAGCTGCAACTTGTATTTGCATTATAATAGGCCGGCATAGATTGCCCTTGGCGGCTTAAACTTCCTCGAACCAGGATAATGTTGCCAAGCTAAAATCCAAAACTTGTCAAAACTTTTAACTTGAAAATGTTCTGCAGAAGTTTTAATGATGAAACGCAATATTTGCAGCAATTAGTTGCTCTAACGTCTAAAAGTTGTTTTGTCTTTTCGAACTTTCAAGTTTTGAGTTTTGTTTTGTTATTTTGGTGGGTTATTCGCCATAAAATATAATATTTCGTTTACTTGGATGACTTTTATATCCAGCTTGGTATTTTGATTTAAAAACCAAACTTCAGTTTGGTTATTAAACCCGATTTTGATGAAAAGTCTATGGGACCAGTCGGAAAGTATATCCTCTGACATAAAAACATGTGTGCAATTCACACGTAGTAGAAGTGAAACCTTAAAAAATTTTGGCTTCACGAATATAAGAAACACTGTATATTGCTTCCTATCTCATTTTCTCCCACGTTAAATCTTATGAATTTATGTGTCTGTCTCTTTTACTGTCGCTTTTTCGTTTCATCGACTTTCAAATCACAATGATGTTAAAGAAGTTTTCACTTCAAAAAAATTTTTTTTTTTAAATAAAAAGTTATGTGGTAACAAACATAAAAATAAAAAACCGAATTCAGAACCTCTTTCTTTTTTGAAGTAGGTAAAAATGCTATATTTAGTGTGATACTATCGACGGTGGTGAAAAGATGGCAAAAATTATAATTGCTGAAGTACCATCAATGGTACTTTCGAATGGTAGGGAATTCTTCCATAGACTACTTCCTCATAACTTAAGATATTTTTTCTCTATTGATTTACTGTATTTTTTTCTTACTTGAGCGTGTACAGTCAACTAAATAAAGTACCACTTGATGTTTTTTACCTACCTTAACAATATAATCAACTCTTAATTCATTATCTGATAACTAACATTTTTACGGCTAAACAGCTGAACTGATCTTGATGAAATTCGGTAAGGAGACAGATATATATCTCGAAAAAGAAAAAGGCTACATTATAATAATAATGCCGGATATTTCACACAACTTCATCTAGCCCCAAAGTAAGCAGAGCTTGTGTTATGGGCACCACATGACTTATATACTTTTTTGTAAACACACACATATTATATATACAGAGACAATGACTTGCAAAAAAAACATTTGCCCCGCGGGAATCAAACCACCAACCTTCTGCATCTCAGGCAAGCCGCCACTGCGCTACAGATGTCGTCGTATAAAGTACCACGCGATGTTTTTAATTTACTGACCATTAAAAATATTATAAATTCCTAATTATATTTGTTTACAACATTTTTACGACTAAACAATTAAAAAAATCTTGATAAAATTATGTAAGCTGACAGATATACTCTTGAATGAAATAGGCTACATTATGTAGGTACGACTCATGCGAAGTCGAGGGCAGGAGCTAGTTATTAAATTAAAGCCTATAATTCAAGCAGGGAAACTCGCTAGCATGTGCCGGGGGATAAATAGCTCCCTATCGATGAGCTATTAATTCAATATCCAAGCGCATACATCACGCACAGCTGCCACTCTGTCTATGTGTTCTGAGCACTACTACTTGTTATAGTGTCTCTAGTTATATCAAACCAGTGTGGTGATAGGACTCAAGAGCGCCTCAGAGGCCTAATTCGTGCACTTGGCACATATCTTGCAACTTTTCAGGACATGCCGGTTTGCTAGTAAATACACCAAGTTTAATTTAAATCAGTTCAGTCATTTTTAAATAGGCCGGAGACGGTAACGTCAACATAACAACTCTCTGATCAATTATCTGAATCAAACACAAACAAATTAAACATTCTTTATTCAATAAAATCAGAAGGACCACTTTGAGTCGTCTTCTTACATGTTAGTGAATCTAGGTGCCGGTTCCTCTTAACTCCAGTTCAAGAAGAATCTAGCAAAAATACTTATTAATAGCGCTCAAATCGCGTTTTTGAAATGAAAACTTCTTTTAGCGCGGAACTCATATTTTTAGATGAGGTAAAACCTCTGGATTCGCGACACCTTTACCGTCTGGGGCGAGTCGCAGCCGGCTGCCGCGCTCGCCCCATTTGATTATAAACCTTAATTCACATTTATAAAGTCTACTTTTGTATGGAGAAGTTTACTGAGTTAGGTTCTTTGATATATTATCTACATTCTGAACAAAAAATATTGCATAATTTGTGTTCGTTCAGTATTTGATTGGCAGTCGCCATAATTACTGATTTTGAAGTGGTTTATTACTAAACTCTAACGCGCCAAAATAAGTTTTCACTTCTGTCGGCACTCCCGGAGTGGAACCCGTTTTTATTTTTATCAGAAAACATTTAAATAAGTTATTTTGAAATAAGTTTAACGGTACATTTTGATAAACACAGTTTTTACTCATGTATTATTTTGTCGATGGAGGCACTCTGCGCAGTTTCCATTCATCTAGAGAATCTTCATCAGGGTGAGTTTGATCCACGGTCCGTGAGTTACCGCGAGCATACACGGTTCGCACTCAACAGTGTCGGTAAATCAAAAATCGGTAAATAAAGAATATTTTCCTCCACACAAAAGTTAATTCGCTGAGGGCATCCTGCTAAGTACAGAACTTAACATGCCCTGCTAAGGTCAGAAAGCCTTGCCCTCTCTACCTACCCTTATCTCAACTTCTAGCTCCAAATATTAAACTCCTTACCGAACTTACCGAAGCTGTCAACTGCACAGATACAAAGAAAAACAATAATAGTACTTTATCTTAAACAATTTCCAAAGAAAGTTACGGAATTTCGCCAAAAGAAAAATCACTTGCGAAGAAAGTTGCTGGAAATACCCCCGAGAAGATGTAACAGGCACGGAGTCAAGGAAGAACAGGGGCTCTCTATTTTGCTGTCATACAATCTTCAAATACAATTATGTATTTATACGTAGAATAAACATCACACAGTGTTTGTCCTGCGAGGGAATTGTACCCACAACCTACAGCGCAGAAGGCATAATTACCAACGAGTGACCAGAAAGGCCAGTCAAATTATGCCACTGCTAATCCTGCTTCTGGAAATATTTCCAGAATTATTTCTACGGCAGCGTAACCAATATCTCTTCATACTTCTCGCTGTAGACATCGACATAGATAGAACTGGCCATATGTTTTGGATCGAAGTGGGCTGTGGGCCGGCTGAGACGCAGAAGGTTGCGGGTTCGATTCCCATCTTGGGACAAATGTTTGTATGATCTGCAAGTATTTGTCTAGGGTCTGTGTGTTTCTGCGTATAATACGTATGTATTTACAAAAAATGTATATAAGTAGTATATCAGTTATGTGGTACCCATAACACAAGCTTTGCTTACTTTGGAGCCAGATGATGGTGTGTGAAATGTCCGGGATTATTTATGTACTATTAATATCGTGGGTCGAACAGAAAAGCACTCAAAAATAAGGTTTTTAGGATTTACATGTGATTGCCCCTTTTTCTGATCCTGAGTACCTAAGGCGCAGGATGCAAAAGCATATTATAAATAGAACAGCCCGAGGAATGAACTTCAACTCATTGCTTTGTTTATGTTCACTCAGTTAGAGTTTTTTATAACCTTTTTTAAATCATCAGTCAAGCGAATCTTAATAATTAAGCGACTCTCAGCGCATTCAACATTAGTATTGTGTCCAATAGACTGACAGGTTGGACCTTAATTTACTTCGTCCTATGAAAGAACCCATTTGAGTAATGTCTCAAGGTTTCAATCTCAAAGTTTGATAACTTTTTTGTCTATTATCTCTGAACCTAGTCAAATTTAATATGATAATAATATTGCCGGACATTTCACACAGCATCATCTGGCCCCAAAGTAAGCAGAGCTTGTGTTATGGGTACCACATGACTGATATACTACTTATATACTTTTTTTTTGTAAATACATACATACATATTATACATAGAAACACCCAGACCCGAGACAAATACTTGCAGATTATACAAACATGTCACGTGGCGGGAATCGAACCTGCAACCTTCTGCATCTCAGTCTGACCTTAGCCCACTGCGCCTCAGAGGTCGTCGTATAATATTTACCCCTTGGGAAAAAACTATCTTTAAGTTTTAAAAATAATATACATCTTACTTACTGGGGAGTATCTTGTAGCTTTCTTTATAAGAAACTAGCTGCTGCCCGCAGCTTCGCACGTAAGAGAAGTATTAATAAAATGGTAAATAAATAATCTATTCATATTGAAAATTGTTTATTAATTGATCATAAAATTCCAATCATCATTAAATACTAAAGAGTAAGTTTTAAATAATTTATTTTCTCGTAAGCTTTACTGTTTAGATTTTATTTTTAAGTAAACACAAGTAACCTCATAAAATATTTCAATAATATAATTTCGTCTTCCAAACTAGTAAGACATTATTTAAAGTACTTAGCTTTAACAACTTGCAAAGAGGGAGAGCTCCGCTCTGTCCGACGGCTGCTCACCAAGTGCCACTGCCGGCCGCACGACAGCCTTTTATATCAGCGAGTAAACAACTTCCAGTTTGCAGGTTATTTGACAAGAAAAGGTGTGTTTGCTTATAATTTCTTTAAAAATAGTACACATAATAATAACTTCGAATGAATACATTATTTTGCAGATAAAACAGCGTATAAAATACAGTTTCATCTGCAAAACAAGGTTAAATTATAAAAGTAAACAATACAATCGAGGTATGTTTAATGCTTTACAGTATTATTACTTTATTTTATTCAGGAGCATATACACAGCTATACATTATGTTTATATCATGTTTAAATAATCTATCACGGCCATACTGACCAGTACTTCGTTCTCGAAGTACCAACTATAATTAACCCACAAATTAGCCTGTGTTGTCCCATACTGAGACAACAACAGTTTGAGATCCCTGGCCTTGACATACTACACCTATCACCTGCTGCAACATGAATTCCAGTGAAGTATCAGGTCAGTGATCGACCAGCAGTTCAATCATTTTTATTACTATTATATTATTCAGTACCTTGGCATGAAGACCCTGTCACCACTGCAAATGACATTCAGGTCCACATCAGGCAAAGAATCGACCAGTGTTCTAATTACCCATATATGTGTATGCTTTTTACTATTATATTTATTCAGTACCTTGGCATGAAGACCCTGTCACCACTGCAAATGACATTCAGGTCCACATCAGGCAAAGAATCGACCAGTGTTCTAATTACTCATATATGTGTATGCTTTTTACTATTATATTTATTCAGTACCTTGGCATGAAGACCCTGTCACCACTGCAAATGACATTCAGGTCCACATCAGGCAAAGAATCGACCAGTGTTCTGAAAACCCATCTATGTGTATGCTCCTTACAATAATATCCATATGATATAATAAATTAAACATTAACTTATTTATATAAAACAAGAAGTGTTCAATCACAGATTCATCCAAAACCAGACTAAAATATTAATTAACTTTACATACTAAAATTATTTTAGTATAAATTTTTATATTTAATTTTTTTAAATATAATTTTATGTAAGTAACACAATAATCTATCACGGTACCAATCAAAGTGATTCTTTAAAGTCATTATTCTATTCAAGCCATTTGAACAGTTTGTTCGTTAGCGTTTGTTGTACTTTCCATAAAACGTTTGGCCATTCTGATACAGTTTTTTATCGACGTTTTATCGAATAGATTTCTCAATAGGATGCAGGAAGCCTTGTTTTGATCCAGCGTGAATTTTTCCCGTTGTACACGTTAAACAATGCGAAATATACTTTTTTGTGAAAGCTGAACACTTGGAAACCAAAAGTACTCTCGAATTTTGCCCAAAGTCTTATCATACCCTACATGGCAGTTATCATGAAACAGACGTAATAAGCTCAACCTATAACCCTTAGGAATAAATAATTTTGGTGTCTTACTGGGTTTTGTTTTTATAAAGTAATAAGTTATTCAATATTAAATATTATCAAATCTACTTTCTACTATTATCAATTTCACCGGTTTGTAATTGATTATTCTTTGTGCTTCCTAGTCATTTTCTTGTGCGAGGTCTCTCTCCTAATAACACAGGGCTGGTAAATTGTGAAATTCTTTCTCCAATAATATTTTTATTTTTAATAAATCTTCAAAAATTTTAACTTTTTCTCTTTCAATAGGTGCTAATCTATAGGGTCGATAGTGTATGTTTTTATTGTTTTTTAAGGCAAAATCATTTCTCCGGTGTTTACAAATTGTACCAATATTATTTTATTATTTTATTTTGAAGGTCTTTTATTTAGATTTTTTTATTGTTTCACTCAATTGTTCGAAACTATTCGTGGTGGTCCTAATTATATTAATTTTATTAATGAGCAGTTCTGAAAGAGTCAATAACTACATTAATACTTTTGAATATTCTTAAATATTATTTCTGCCTATTAAACAATCGTATGAAAATCCTTTATCAAACTTTACCCGAATGGTCAATTTAGCAAATATGTGTAGTTTCCCATCACCTATTCCGATCTAAAAGTCTAGCTACCGATTCTTTAATAATACTTCAACTAGCGCCAGCATCAATTAAAGCATAAACCGTCACATACCTGATAACCACCGGAATAAGTTTTAATTTTATATTTTTTTTTTTTAAACAATTACTTAGTAGCTATTGGTGGCAATTCGGTTGGTTCATTTCTAAAATTAAGAATTGTCTAAAATATATTTAGTTAGTCATAGCATTTGTAAAACCTATTCGGTTGCTATCATCCAACTAAATTAGAAACGCTTTATTAAATTACATAAAATTAAATTAGGATAAGTTGGTAACAGCAGAATACCAAGTTTCGTTTGACAGTTCTAAACCTAATTTTAGCTAAAATTATTTAGGTTGGTGCCAACAGAATTGAGGCTATTATCTGATTGACGTGTCGCCAAATTAGTTACATTGTAAACACTTTCGCGTTGTTTAAAGAAACAAACCGGTTCAGTATGTCCTACATTTTTACGATAGGTACATTTGGGTGGCCAGGTAAAGTTGGAAGAGGCTTTGGATCTAATAGCGGCTTATTTTCCCCATTAGGGTTTTTTAAAAACAATATTTTCTTATATGGTCTAGTTTGTTACACAGAAAACAGCGTGTTTCTTGAGAATTATATTTTGTTGTAAATAAAGACAAATTTGCAGTGGTTTTAACTCGATTATGTTATGAGAGGCCGTTTTAACAGTTTACAACTATACCTCCACAGACAAGCTCCACTAGTACTTTTAAACTTATTTTAGTATTTTTTAACAGTCTTAATTTATCTGACGTTAGCAACACATCGTTGGTAAGTTTTTCGGATAAATTTCTTTTTTCGGGGTATAAATCCCTCAAAGTAGATTTGAACGACTCCCACGTCCTACCCCCATCTGGATCCCATGTTTCGTACCATAATAATGCTGAGCCTTTTAAGGCCTTACCGGCTTTAGCTACCGTTGTTATGCTGCTCCATCCCATGTCTCCGGCGATGTAGTTTACGGTGTTGCACCAGCTGTCAGCACCGTTGTCGTTGGTCTCAGGATCGCAAGGCGGCAGCACTACGTCATCACCTCGACGTCGGTCGGAAACAGCATCTTGAATAACCTTTAGCAGGCTCTCCAACAATGCGGGGTCCATATTCCCTGGAGCCGTACTCGAAAAATCCTGAAATTTAAAAATACATATGTTAATAAAAATATTTTGATGTTCATTCGAATCCCACTTCTGATAAGAGAAGTATTAATAAAATAATAAATAAATAATCTATTCATATTGAAAATTGTTTATTAATTGATCATAAAATTCCAATCATCATTAAATACTAAAGAGTAAGTTTTAAATAATTTATTTTCTCGTAAGCTTTACTGTTTAGATTTTATTTTTAAGTAAACACAAGTAACCTCATAAAATATTTCAATAATATAATTTCGTCTTCCAAACTAGTAAGACATTATTTAAAGTACTTAGCTTTAACAACTTGCAAAGAGGGAGAGCTCCGCTCTGTCCGACGGCTGCTCACCAAGTGCCACTGCCGGCCGCACGACAGCCTTTTATATCAGCGAGTAAACAACTTCCAGTTTGCAGGTTATTTGACAAGAAAAGGTGTGTTTGCTTATAATTTCTTTAAAAATAGTACACATAATAATAACTTCGAATGAATACATTATTTTGCAGATAAAACAGCGTATAAAATACAGTTTCATCTGCAAAACAAGGTTAAATTATAAAAGTAAACAATACAATCGAGGTATGTTTAATGCTTTACAGTATTATTACTTTATTTTATTCAGGAGCATATACACAGCTATACATTATGTTTATATCATGTTTAAATAATCTATCACACGCGTGGTACCTACATAAATAGTAGCAAATGTCCTTCTGCAAGGTCCCATCGCTATCCTAAAATTCATCAAAATCGGTTCTGCAGTTTAGCCGAGAATACGTAACAAACAGACGGACAGAGTTACTTTCGCGTTTATAATATTAGTAGGGATATTTAAAATTGGTTATATAACTATATACCTAACTAACTAACTGTTAAAACTATCATGGTTTTAAACATAATTTTCACTCAAAACGGGATATTTACCATGAAATTTAGGTTATTCTGCTTCTCGATATTTTAACACAGGTGCATGCGCCATGATCACGAGATCAAAAACTCATATATATCATGGTAACTATTCCGTTTTGAGTGAAAATCTGTTAAGTAGTTTTTGAATTTATCCATTACAAACAAACATACAAAAAATCCAATAATTTCTCTTTATATTATATGTTTAAATGGTTTAGATATAAAGGGCCTAACTCCTAGGGTCAGAATCAGAATCATAAACTCATTGCAATTTATTAAACTACGTAGACAATTACAATGCTCCACAAAAATGAATAATTACACAAAAATGAGTACACATGTTATTGGTTAAATAAACGTATGTATATAGTACAGTTTAATATCATTTAAAAAGTTCAATATAACATGTAGCGTTGCCCTTATAAAGGTCAGGTCAAGCGGTCAGTGTAAAGCGGCGTTTACACGTGTCATGTTAAATGCCAGGCAACTGAGGGCTTGTTGATATTTCTGTATTAATTAACTAAGTCAACGTGCCAACTGTTCTCGAGCCGAACGATTTATACGTGATGATAGTAATAGAAAGAAAGAAAGAAAGGAAAGTTATATTTTCGTGTCTTATGTATACCTATAAAAGAGCTTAACCTGACTGACTGATTCATCATCTCCGAGCCGAAACCGCTGATGCTAGAAAGCTAAATTTTCAAGGTAGCTTCCTTATACATGCGGGATTTTTTTAAATTGAACCCCTAAGAGGGTGAAAAAGGGTGAAAACGAATGTATGAAACTTCTTAACGCGGGGTGCGATTTGCTTGAAACTTGGTTTGGATACTTAAAATGCAACATAAATGGACATGTATTTCAGGATTTTTCAAAATAACCCTCAAAAAGAAGTAAAATGGGGTGTGAATGTTTGTATGGAAACTTTTTAATGGGTGATGGGTGTGATTGGTTAGAAACTTATCAATACAATTTGGCAAGGAGATAAAAAGCATCCTGGGGAAGGATTTAAGCTACAATTCCTTTAAAGAAATGCGGACGAAGTCGCGAGCAACAGCTATTGATATTATATAAGTACTTATGAAATAACAAGTAAATTGACAGCGAAATTGGTCGTCACTCAGCATGTGTTATAAATAGCGTTGAGAACGTTCTAATAGGCCTGATGGTATGACTTCTGTCCCTTGGAAGACCCCTTCCTGAGTCTTGGAGACGCTGCCCTCTGGTCGAAAGTCGAAGAGGCTAGGGCATGTTCATTTCTTCACGATATCTTCCTTTATTGTTTGAGCGTACTGGGGCCGACCGTGGTAATTTTTAACGTTTGAACCAAAGCTTAACCAATTCTAAACCAATACCTTATTTTTAACATATTTCGTACCGCGCTAATCATTATAACGGAAACAATTTAGCTCTAATTTGGATTATACGTTGATCAAACGTTGCCGGATCGCGTTATTTTTGACAGTGCTTTCAAACGAATGTTTTTGATTTAGTACATCCTAGTAATCTGTGCATAGAGTAATACTAGGTATCAATTTGCTCGTTTGGTAAAACCAACGATTAAATCGATCACGATAAATAGCGCGGTACAATTTTGATATTCAGATTAGCCATATCTAAACCTTTCCCAAAACCAATCCGTTCAGTGGCAATTACGTTGACAAATAGCGCGATCGCCCTACTGGTATACACATACATTAAAAAAAAAACCATTCGTGCGCGACATAGGCCAACAGTACACCAGTGTTCCGTCGTTGAATACGATAATAATTTGCACGATTTTTGTCCCGATATATCGTTTAACGTTTCGCCGTGACTTTCAGAATCTACAAAAAACATGTCTTTTACTTATTAGTTACATTACTGGTAGTATAGTAGTCCGCCTTCTGATCCTAAGGTCGAGGGCGCGAATCCAACCAATGCACCAATGGATATTTTCGGTCATGTACGTACACGTGCATCATACGAAGTAAATGTCGCATGTCGCATGTCGGCATGTCGCAGAACCTAACAGAAAAGTTCGAAGTCATGTGCCGAGTGCACGAAAGGAGCCTTTTAGGTGCACTTAATCCTTTCACCACACTGGTTAGAAACAAAACACGATAATAAGAAGCAACAGAGAAGAACAGAGAGAAGTTACATGCCTATTAGTGCGCAGTACTAACAATTTGAATCTTCACCTTCAGTGGCGAAACCGCGCGCAATAGCAAGAATAAATTTACATAGCACTGAGTTGGGCTACATTAAGTTCGGGTGAGTCAACACTTCAGCAGCTCGTTATGTGAGCGATCGCGGAGGGGAGTATTCAGAACTGGAACATAGCTCTGGGAAGTGTTCGGAGATAAACAAAGAAGATATTTCATTGGAATTGCAACGAGTTCATGACAATTCATGCTATACTTGATACAGCAATACTAGAAATAATTACCGAAATGTACAGAATAATATAGGTACAATAACATAAAATACATATAAAAAAGTTGAACTATCTAAGAACCGTTTAAAACTATATAGATAGATCGTAGTAAAGGTAGTTATAAGATGAATCATGTAAAAAAGCGACCAGGACTAGGCCCAGGACGAGTTTCTTGCCGGTTCTTCTCGGGCTTGGGTTAGGAGGAATTGCCACCTAAATTTACCTAGTATGTAAGACGTTTCAAAGTGATCCTTGTGATTGTATTGAATTTAAGTGTCCTTTGACTTTGACTTCAACTGATCCAGATAACTGCCAGAGATCAACGTTCTCAGACAATACTAGTAATCATAAGTATTTAAAAATATTTAAGTATTCTCAGTCATCTGGTCACCATAATACAAGCTATGCTTCGTTTGCGGCTCGACGATGTTGTGTGCATGGTCCGCTAATATTTAATAATAATAATATAATAATACCGGACATTTCACACAGCATCATCTGGCCCCAAGGTAAGCAGAGCTTGTGTTATGGGTACATCATGACTGATATACTACTTATACAGTAATTTTTTTTTGTAAATACATACATATTATACATAAAACACCCAGACCCGAGACAATTACTTGCAGATCATACAAACATTTGTCCCGCGGCGGGAATCGAACCCGCAACCTTTTGCGTCTCAGCCGGACCTAAGCCCACTGCGCCACAGAGGTCGTCAAATTTATTTATTACTTATTAATCCTATTTCCTACTAGGATTATACATTTTTTATAATCTGCAAATATTTGTCTCGGGTCTGGGTGTTTTTTTATGTATAATAGGTATATATATCGTATTGGTATTGGTCCCATTGAATTTTCATCAATACCGGTTAAGTAATTTGGTTTTTAAATCAAAATTTTGCTTTCCAGTGACTTTCCGGTGTTTACGAACTTCAAAAAATTATACAGTACTTACCGACTAAAAATCGTAAAATAAAAATCTTTTTATCCGATTTAAAAAGAAGGAGGTACATAATTGGTTGTATTTTATGGACTTAATTTTCATTCAATAAAGTCGCTTATCTTTTTAGTTTATAAAACGTATATTGATAACATTTCTCCAAGTTCTACCCTGATTCTCATTTGAATAACAGAGAAATAATTAATATTTATCATGCAGTTATCCGACGTAGCGTAGCAGAATATAAAACAACGTTAACATCGTGAACTGCCGATCTACATTTCAGCTGAGCTGATTTCTCGCAACTTGTTACCATTATACCCTACATAATAACTTCGGGATAGAACATAAAGTAGGTAGGTACGAGTAGGTATACAATCATGCCTTGTACCCTTCCTAAGTATGTATGTTCATTTCCTAAGTATGTATGTTAATTTTTACCGACTTCAAAAAAGGAGGAGGTTCTCAATTCGTCGCTATCTTTTTTTTTAGGTATGTTCACCGATTTGAATTTTTTTTTACTTTATATACTTCCCAGGTAGTCCCATTCAAATTTTATAGAAATCGGTCTAGAGGTTTTTAAAATATCAACAAAAATCAAAAAATTGTATACATCGATGATATTTTGTGCCGCTGCCACGCCTCGCAAAAACCCTGTTTTTTTATCTGACTGTACAATGCAGCTATTTTTATTGGTGTCCGAATCGACAGTAACAAAAATATTAAAATAAAAAGTGTCAATTGGGACATCACGTCCCAATTTATTTTGTCCGAATCGACAGCAACCCATATTTTCATTGCGTGCAGTAGAGCAGTGCGTTTAGTTGGTCTATCCATATTATATATAAACAAAATACATCTTCTTTCCACTAAACATTTCAAAATAAAATAATTTTATGGTCTCTAATTTTATACAATAAAGTCGGTTTTCTTTTTAGTTTTTAAAACGTAATTATATATATTAAGACACAAGCTTCAGCGCGGCTTCGCACGTGGTACCTTCATCAATATACATTCTATCGGCGTAAGTGTATCGTTTCTGAAGGAGCATAGCATTTCAAAGTGATCCTTGTGTTTGTATTGAATAAATCATCTTTTGACTTTGTCTTGACATACTTTGAAGGCGATAAAATTAATTTGGATTAATAACTATCATTTTGTATATCATTGACCGTTTCCCGGTACTTTCTTGACAGAGTAGTATATAAAAAAGAATCCCTTTTTTCCTTGGTTACGGCATCACGCGTGAACGGCTACACCGATTTCGCTTATACTTTTTTTGTTGTTTGTTATTGTCAGAAGGTTTTTATGAAAGAATTAAGAAAGTTGTGTGGAAATTAGAACATTTCAGAAAACGTCTAGGTATATCAACTTTTTAATGTAACCTTTGCGCTTTAAAGAGTATAAACTTTTCAAATGTAACCTTATCGCGTTTGACATAACTGTCAGTCAGTTTGACAGTTATTGATTATACCAATTCGAAATATTCATAGGACAGGACAACGCACTAAGTATAGGATGCTAACGCATGGACGTCTGTCGGGTCAGCTAGTAATAAATAAATAATACCAGACATTTCACACAGCATCTGGCTCCAAAGTAAGCTGCTTGTAATATGTGTACCACATGACTGATATACCTACTACTTATATACGTATTTTTTTCAAAATATATTATACATATGTACAATGAAAAAACGGCTTATAGATAAATGTTTTTATATAATTCGTGAATATTTCAATATAGGGACATCATTGTATCATTATTAGGGGTATTATCTTATTAACATTTTTTTGACGTATACAACTATTATTAATTAATATGAAATTATATTGTTAACTACTACCACATTTATTAATACTATAATATCTCCCAAAAAATTTAACCATAGCTAGGAACTAGGTAAAGAAAACTTTTATAAAATTTGCAAGCCAAAGAATATGGTAGAACATACAATAGACAAACTGCTATAAGTCTAAATTGTTTCACATATGCTCAAGCAAATAAATAATTTATCATTTTATTTCATTATTAAATGTGAAAACACCCAGAATAATAAATAAATAAATAATCCCGGATATTTCACACAGCATCATCTGGCACCAAATTAAGCAGAGCTTGTGTTATGGAAACCACGTGACTGATATACTACTTATATACTTGTTTTTTGTAAATACATACATATTATACATAGAACATAATAAGTAGTTTATAAGGTTTGTTGTTGTTTCTAGCCCGTACTGTCCCATTGCTGGGCAAAGGTCTCTTTTCTAGTTTTCCAGTCATTTCTGTTTAATGCCATTGTCACTGGTGTACAACTCGTCGCACCATTGCTTAAGGCTTGCTAAAAAGTTAACATATGAGTTCACAATGGTAAAGGACCTCTACGGTTATATTTAAATGCTACATTAGGTCATTGACAATGTCTATGCCAAGCTTCATCTAAATTCGTTCAGCCGTTACATCGTGATTGAACCACAGACACATAAACAACCTCACAAGCTCTCAGATTTATGTTAGGATAGGAGTCATTGATTTAACTACGTGTATCTTTTAAACTGTTATAATATTAGCATGTCAAAAATGAAATAAATTATAATCAGTCATTTTTACAATAAATATAAACATAGGATTGTATAAATAATAAATAAATATAGCAGGACATTACACACAACACCATCTGCCCCTAACCTTACCATAGAATAGAATCAATATTTATCCGTAACTTTGTTTAATCTTTGTAATTATTACAATAGTTTGAATAGCTATCTTTTTTTAATTGCGATATTAGTACTAATTAGTTTTTGTGAAGTTGTAACCGCCCAACGAAGTGGGCACGGGTCAGCTAGTTACGAATAAAACAGAAAAATGCCACCACACAGTGTCTGTTCAAGCAGTTTCACGCGCCAGAGGTCTTTTGGTCTTCGTGGTCAAATGACCATGCTAAGGCGTCGTATCGTGGTCCTGATCAGCACAAATCAAAGGATTGTATTACACAGTACCGCTTAACGCACATCGGTACATCCAAGTTGCTCGGCCGGTTAGGCGACCTCCACAAGTCTTGCCCATACATGGTGCAGGAAACCCATTGTTGGTGTGTGGCTGGCATTCCACTTAACACCACAGATTGTGTCATTGCTACTTTAAAGTAAGTAATGTAGGTGATATTGGGAAGCCGGAGGCCTACTTGGATGATGGGGTCAAATGCTCAAAATACTTGAAATTGAAGTCGAAGTTTGTATAAAATTTGTTCGCGTTCGCTTTTTTTAATATCGCAATGTTTGCTTCGCAAGACAGGCAAAACTAATCTCCTAGCAAAGTAGGTTTTGCAATTATTATAAGTGTCAATTATTAATCAAATTAGGCATTTGACAATTGACAAATGTCATGAAAACTAATCATGCATAATCGCTACAAAATGACAATGCTAGTGATTCTGTTGTTTTTCTGGACTAGCTAAGATTAGACTATATAAAAAAAAATACGAACGATCTTATGTTGCTTAAACCAAAGTACAAAGATCAACATTCGTGAATAACATTTTCAATATAAGTTTGAATAGTAATTTTGTTTTTGTATAGAATTGATTTTCTTAAGATTTCAACGGTTTTATTTAGCATGGCGACTAAAATGAGCAAGTCAATTCAGTAATTTTTTTACAAAAATAAATCACTTTTAATCTAACAATTGTAAAATATCACAGAAAATCAAATTTTTGTATAATCAAATCAGTCATTCATCAACTACAATATCAATGAATCAGCAATTTTTTTTTGCTAAAACTTCAAAAATTAATAATTCATGTAGTCATTTAATAAGTCCAGATCCAAATGTACCTAACTAAATAAGTTATTCATAATAACTAAAATTTAAATTTCAAAAATTATATATTTGGGAAAATTATTGATTTAGATTTGTCATTTAGAGTTAGTATAGACGAGATCACTGGTGCTCTAGTAGTAGTGGCCTCACCTTCCGATCCTAAAGTCGTGGGTTCGAATCCATTCGTGAACGGGTTTTTGATCGAAATCTGATCGAAAAATATGTGTCCGCTGTACCAGTACTTTCAAATGGTGAAGGAAAACATCGTGAGGAAACCGGCCACCGCTGAAGCCAAATAGTTCAAAGAAATGTGCCAAAGTGCACGAAAAGAACCTCTGTGGTGTACTTTCATCCTTTCACCACACTAGTTAAAAAAAAGTAACACGATAAGAAGACAATAAAAACGCCTATGTATAGTCATCCGATTAAATAAATAAGTCGTTTTTTCAATTATTATTTTCTCACTGTCTACTCAACGATGTTCTTCCTATTTTTTATATATTTAGTTTAGTGCTGTGTAAATTGTCCAGCAATATTTTCGATGCCATTGATAATTAATACTTTTTTTTTAAACTAAAAAGACAACCGACTTCATGTAAATAAAAAATATAATCGATGTATACAGTTTTAGATTTTTCATAATTTTTTTAAAACCGTTCGACCGATTTCGAAACAAACTAAATGGGACCATTAGGGAAGTATACTCTTTGAACTAAAAAAAGAATTGTCGCTTTGAAATAATTGGTTAACAGAATCGACACCCATTGCAAAAGCGGTCGTATTTACGACTAGTTGGCTTGCGCACACTGCTTATTAATCTATGCTGATTCATATCAACTGTAATATACTGTTGAGTTAACATATTAAAATTTATATCGAAATAGTTAATTGTGCACATCAAACATAAATTTAAAATGACGTGATACATTCCATAATTCCATTGGAAATGGATGACACCGGATGCACTTTACGAGTCTCGTATTAGCCGAAGGTCCTATTTAATGTATAAGATACTAGATACTGCAGGCGGTTTCGCTTGTGTTGTATCAAGTTACGTACGTATTGGTAAATAATAATAATAATGCCAGATATTTCACACGGCATCATCTGGCCCCAAAGTAAATAGAGATTTTGTTAGGGTATCCACGTACCTGATATACTATTTATATACTTTTTTTTGTACATACATAAAACACCCAGACAAATACTTGCAGATCATACAAACATGTGTTCCGCGGCAGGAATCGAACCCGCAACCAGAGGTCAAAAATTAAGCTCAATAACGCTATAATTAGTCAACAAAGTCGGTCCTATTATTCCTATTATAATAATAAAAAGTTCATAAATAATTTAAATGTAAAGTTGCTCGTCATCAGTATGTATGTTATTGTATTGTATGGGCCAATATTTTTGTTTCCTATTTGTTTAATTTATTTATTGAAACAGGAATTGACGAAGATACTTCCTGGATCAAATCAAATGAAAGTCTGTAACGAAAAGTCGATAATTAGATGACAATGAAAGCGAGTCATTCAAAGCACGTTGTGACACGATAGCCGTGACACGATCGTGAGTCCTTTAGAGTTCCGCCTGATATTATAAAACCTAACACATTTAGCTGACATATTTTTGATACATTTACATTGTCATTGCTGGCCTACTAAAACTATATTTTACTAGATTCTGTCCACGGCTTTAGAATAGATAGAATTTATAATTAGAATATAATCTATGCTAGTTGTTGTTATTGCTGTAGGTACTCCATAACGATCAGCTGATGATCATCAAAAATAGCTCAGCACCTTAACTGTGAACTCAGGTTGTTATTTTTCGCTGAACTGAATAACACTTCGAGTGAGGATTTCTAACTGATCCCAGATGAGTGCATCTTGGAGACTGGTGATGGAGACGACTGCGATAGTCTTAAAAATTTGGGTGATCGTCCCCCTGATGAATAACAGAGGAGCTAGCAACAGAGAAGGGAAACTTGAAACAAACCCAGCTCGATGCCAGCCGTTATGCACCTGCGACCGAACCGACCCCGCATGTACTGACTCTCTTTCCAGCAGGTCCTCTCGGCAAGGTCGAGAGGTTAGTGTGGGTACCTGGGAAGGTCTACGCTATCAAACAGAATCCCAGGCAGAGTGGCGTAAGTGGAGAGGAAACTTCACCCACCTCAGCTTGCTGGAGTGGATACACGAACGAACGTTTTAAATTACAAATAACTGCCCTGTAACTTGACTGACGCCACCTAAATCATCTTCAACAGATGAACTAAGGCCAATGATGATGAGTTTGTTTTTAAATAATTGTTTTTGGTTAAACCACAGAACACAGAAATACTTGGTCTAACCTCAGAAACAGAAACAATGGTTTCGTGTGAGTTAAACTACAGAAAACAGTGGGTTAAACGGATACGGACCACGCAGTGGGGTATTTTGATAAAATAAATATTGATCGTAAAGTAAATCCTACCGTAGAGATAAATTCATACTTATAATACTTGAAATCCGAAGAAGAACCAAAGTCCCCGACATAGCACTAAAAATTAATTTGAAGTGGCAATGGGCAGGCCATATAACTCGCAGAACTGATAACCGTTGGGGAACAAAAGTTCTCGAATGGCGACTAAGGACAGGAAAATGAAGCGTAGGACGACCCCCCACCCGATGGACTGACGACATTGTAAAGATCGCTTGAGATCGGTGTATGGAGAGGGCTAAAAATAGTTTTTCCTGGATATCTATTGGGTAGGCCTATGTTCAGCAGTGGACTTCTAGGGGCTGAAATTACGATCATGAATACATGAAATATTTTCAAAGTGTCAGTTTTGTTAACGATAATAAAGAGATTGGTAATAGCTCTGCATTATGCGCTGTAGGTTGGGGATCGATTTCCTCCCTGTACAACATACGTGTTTGTTCTGTGAGGGTGTTATAAAATATCATTACCATGTATTTCAAAATGTATAAGTAGTATATCAGGCATGTGGTACCTATAACACAAGCTCTGCTTACTTTGGGGCTAGATGATGCTGAGTGAAATGTCCAGCAATATATATTTGATTGACTTATCTTCATATATATAATTCTACTGTACGTGTGTATGTCACTGAACTCAATGAACAATGTTTTTTTTGTATGCGTTTGGGTAGCGCCTGGATTTTAGAATCTAAACTTTGGATTCACAAATCAGCCGGGCACATGGCGCTGCAGTCGGTACAATTAGATATATTTTTTTCTTTTTAAAACGAGCGGACGAAGTCGCGAACGGGACAGCTAGTTTGAACTAAAACTTGTTACAGTGACTTATAATAGTTAGATATATAGCCGCCTTGACTATTTTGTGATTAATGATGTGTATAAACACGATATACTGGATATGTACTATTACATACTAATTTTATGTATTATTTAGATGTTTTCGCACCGCACGCCTAATAATGACTTTTATAGGCAAGTTTTTGATACATTATTACATTATTGCAATTATCATAATATTCCTCTATTTCATTCGACGACCTCTGTGGTGCAGTGGGCTTAGGTCCGGCTGAGCCACAAAAAGTTGCGGGTTCGATTCCCGCCGCGGAACAAATGTTTGTATGATCTGCAAGTATTTGTCTCGGGTCTGGGTGTTTCTATGTATAATATGTATGTATTTAGAAAAAAAAAGTATATAAGTAGTATATCGGTCATTTGGTACCCATAACACAAGCTCTGCTTACTTTGGGGCCAGATGATGCTGTGTGAAATGTCCGTTATTATTATTATTATATATTATTCTCAATTTTTAAAAATAAAAGTATTTCATTTACTGATAAAATAGCTTGAATGTGAAAGAATTTTTAAAATCGGTTAAGTAATTTTTGAGTTTATTCATTACAAACGCAATAATAAACATTATGATACAATTACGAAATTTCGATTACTCGGGTGACATATTTCGATTACTCGGGTGACATATTTCGATTTCTCGGGTGACATATTTTGCCAGCTATTTTGATAAGTATTTTTCTAATCGAATAAATTCAGAACCTACTTTTTTTGAAGACAGTTAAAAATACAAAAACTCTAATCATTTATCATTATAAAATTAGTGTAGACATGATCCACAACTAAAAACATAAACAATTATAACCTGTCTAGCAAGACGTCTTAACTAAAGAATTAATAACAGTTCAGTAAACTCCATTAACAAGCCAATCGTTCGAGAACTGAAAAACACTATGACATCACAACAATCCCGAACAATACGATTGCAAGTAATTGCAAGCCCACTTGAACCGGAATTGTTTTGTAGAAGCATTCTTATTCACTCGCGTCATTATTCACTAGTTATCTCCCGACTCGGTTCGTATTTCGATACCTTTCTAACATCCATGTTTTGCAAACTAATATTATAAAAATAAAAGATTTTGATATTTTTTTGCGTTTGTAGATAAATTTATTTTAAAATAAAATCAGAAATGTACATAATAATATAAAATACATGTGCTACAGTTGAGCTATGTAAGGACCGTTTAAAACGATCTACAGATAGCTCAACTGATCCTGATCATTCCCAAGAAGCTTTCGTTCATTACCACGTCGAATGGCAATGATTTTTGTTTGTAATGGATAAACTCAAAAACTACGCAACCGATTTTAATATTTTTTCACCTTTAGTAAGCTTCATTATTAGCGAGTAAAATAGGCTGTATTTTATATGGAAATAATTTGAGATCCTTACAAAAATTCTAATAAAGTAATCCATCAAAATATTTACGTTTAAAAGCCATTATTTGGCGTGTGTTGCAAAAACTATGAATGGTACATAAAATTATATATTACATATTAGGCGACCTCTGTAGCGCAGTGAGCTAAATTTCGGCTGAGACACAGAAGGTAGCGGGTTCGATACCCGCCGCGGGAGGAATGTAGGATCTGCAAGTACTCGGGTCTGGGAGTTTCTATGTATAATAAGTATGTATTTATAAAAAAACAAAGTATATTAGTAGTATATCAGTCCAGTGGTACCCATTGGAGTAAACACCAAACACAAGCTCTGCTTACTATGGGGCTAGATGATGCTGTGTGAAATGTCCGGTATTATTTATTTATTTACGTATTTATTAATGAATTCTATAATAACATATTTAGCTAGCGTGGAGTTTAAGAATGCTCTGTCCTTCTCTTTCTAATGTCAATGAATAAAGATAGCAACAGATTTAAACAACGAATTAACTAAATAATGATGATAAACCCTTAAACTCTTTGAAAGTCCCCTCTTTGTGCGCTAGCTGTTAGTGGACTTACACAATTCTTATCGCACGTTAGAGACATTTGGCGAATGAAGAATTCGACCGACATAAGATTCCAAAATTATAAAAGAAACTATAACGACGACTACAAGATATTGACAAAATTAACACATATGTTAATGATCATGCTAGCTAAGCGGTTGATAACGCCGTCTGTCAATACTGCGCCCCTAGTTCGAATTTAACATCCATCGTCATTTTGTGCAAATATTTTATTGATTTTCATCCTCGTTCCTCCGGGAGTCCTACAAGATCTCTCGTGTTTTTTTTTAAATAACATTTTTTTATTTAAAAAAACCTTACATACATACCCAAACCATACATTATTTATGACAACTGTGTTATATCCAGCAAGTACAGTCATAAACATTGCATCTGGTTAAATAGATCGCGACAAAATACAGCATTTAAGCTGAGCTGTAACTGTATATTATTCTGCGTCTGAGTGTACACAAAGCCCGATGACTTCATACGAAATTATAAGTAGTGTAGGAGGCAATGAGTACAGTTGAGGAAAAAAGTGGGACGAAATAATGGATAAAATATTACAGTTTTAAATCGGCGATTCTCGAGCGATGAGATCAGTGGCCGTGAAAGAAACTGCACTAGATTCTTTAATAGTCGGTAGTCTAGATTTAAATTTAGTTAAATTAAGTTTACCGTACATTATACCTACATATATATACATCCACACACACACACTCACACATATATTACATCATATATTATATGCCATGCTCTAACTTAGCTTTTATACTTTTTAGGGTAGCCAAATGGCAAAAAACGGAACCATAAGGGTTCCGTTATCCGGATTCGTCATGTCTGTCTGTCTGTCTGTCTGTCCGTCCGTATGTCACAGCCACTTTTTTCCGAAACTACAAGAACTATACTGTTGAAACTTGGTAAGTAGATGTATTCCGTACCGCATTAAGATTTTCACACAAAAATAGAAAAAAAACAATAATTTTTTTTTCATCTAGCCCATACATATGGGGTATCTATGGATAGGTCCTCAAAAATGATATTGAGGTTTCTAATATCATTTTTTTCTAAACTGAATAGTTTGCGCGAGAGACACTTCCAAAGTGGTAAAATGTGTGTCCTGCCTGAACTTCTAAAATAAGAGAATAATAAAACTAAAAAAAAAATATGATGTACATTATGCAAACTTCCACCGAAAATAGGTTTGAACGAGATCTAGTTAGTAGATTTTTTTTAATACGTTATAAATCGTAATATTAAAACATCAATCAAACATACAACGAACTACAAGAACTTTTATATTATGTTACTTGCTGCTACGGAACACTTCATGGGCGAGTCCGACTCGCACTTGGCTGCTTTTTTAATGTATGCATCCTCAACATTGTATGTACCTTAATTTTATCATCAATTTTATCTGGAATCTAATCCCAATACCTTAATTAAAAGTCTGTACAAATGAAAATAATAAAGGCAGTATTTGCCAAAATACAAGATTTTAACTTAGTTTAGTAATTAGGACTAGTATAAAAATAAAAATAAAGTTTTTTAAACTTACGCGATCAGAACACATTATTATAAAGACAGAGTGTAAACCTGTCGAAACGTCGGGAAAAATAGGTAAATAAACGCGATAAATACCCGTAAGTATTTATAATAAATAGTATAAAAATGTATTGTACCTATTCTTGGAGAAAGTGAAAGATATAAAAAATATTTATTTCAGCATTTATTTGACATATACAATGATCAACTGCACTTCGATGCTGCTCGAATTTTAAATAAACCTTTCAGCGGTCTTCACACTAGGCAAGCCTGTAT
The DNA here is from genome assembly GCA_948098915.1 of Lampropteryx suffumata. NCBI lineage: Eukaryota > Metazoa > Arthropoda > Insecta > Lepidoptera > Geometridae > Lampropteryx > Lampropteryx suffumata. The sequence goes on from OX402547.1 coordinate 18,043,891, forward strand.
TGTGGAAACCAGAAAATATGAAAATGAAATATGTTTAATTTAATGAAAAAAAGAATATCGGGACAATAATGGAAAACTTACTCTTAGTTCCATCGTTTCAAATCGATTTAAACGATGAGACGACCGACATTACATTTGATAACCGATGTTGAATCCACTTACAAAAGACGTTGTCAAATTTAAATGATGAAATCATTTGACAATTTGACAACTAAAAAACTATCAATTCGATTGAATTCGAACCACGTTTCAAGGATTATCAATTTATCATACTGATTTATCTATTTATTTGTAAATGTTGAGTTGATGTTCAAAATGTTCAAAAAGCAGAACATAACGTGAATAATCACGTTTTAATAACTAACAAGAAAACCGACTTAATTTATACTAAATAATTACTTTTACTTGAATGAATTGGAATTGCGTTTACTTGGGTGACATAATTTTCTAGCTATTATGATGTAAAAAACAAACTACTAAACCAATTTTGATGAAAATAGGACCAATTGAAAAGTATATCCATTCACATAAAACAATATATAAAAATACTTTTTCGATTCATAAGTGACGGAGCTATGAGATAACAAACATCAAAAAATAAAAAAGTATAAATGATTTAAGAACCATTTTTTTTCAAATGGTTAAAAAAGGTCGGTCAAAATCGGTTAATGATCTATCATTTTTGAAGGATCTAGCTAGACTAAATCAGTTTTGTTTTTACTTAGCGTTGTAGTGAGTATTGTTTTATTTCGTCGATTGTACCTCATACAATTATTGTGAAGGCCAATTGAGGTGTCAATATTGGTTTTACACAACCTCTTATGAATTGAATACAGTCATTTCCGAAAATGATAATACACATGATACATAATACGATGCGTAAACACTATATATTATTATGGTTATATAAATTAATAAATATTAGTGGACAATGCACACAACACCATCTAGCCCCAATCTAAGCATAGCTTGTATTATGGTGACAAGATGACTGATATAATACTTATATATTTTTAAATACATACATAAGATTCTTTATAACACCCAGACACAGAACAAACACCTATGTTCATCACACAAATGGTTATCCTGGGAAGGAATCGAGCTCTCAAACTAAAGCGCAGAAGGCAGAGCTGACAAATGAGCTGACAGGCCAGTCATTATGTAAGTATATTTGTTTTAAAACAACGCACAATTACGTACATAGATTTTTATAATACCTCCAAAAACATGACTCCGACTGGAATGAATCTTACCGCTTGCCCCTTGCGAGGATACAAAGGTATACTACCGCTAAGCTACCGAGACATTACTTTGGAATTCTTTAGAACTTTTGATGGAGCATTCATGACGGAGCATAGAAGAGTGATAAGCGCAACCGTGAGCGGGAACAAGCGGGCCGCGGATCAAACTCCCTGGGGGCCTACTCTTGAAATGTATTTATTTATATATGGAAAACCAACAGCTAAAAAAACATAGTACTAAAAAAGAAACAGAGAGCCCAATTACAGGTTTTCACTGATGGAATATATCGGGATCGCTACTCTTAGCTACATCTTTTCTACTCGTTTTGAGCGATAGAACGTCCGACATTACTTTTGACTATCGATGTCGTAATCCTTTATTACTGACCTGTCAGCTCAGTTAGTAGTAGCTCTGCTTACTGCGCTGTTGGTTGAGGGTTCGATTCCCTCTGAGGATAAACATTTGTATGGTGAACATGGAGTTTGTTCTGTGTCTGGGTGTTATAAAGTATCTTAAGTATGTATTTAAAAATATATACTTACCTAAGTATTATATCAGTCATCTGGTTCCGATAGTAAAAGCTATGCTTAGTTTGGGGCTAGATGGTGTTGTGTGCATGGTTCACTATTTTATTATTATTTATTACAGACGATTCGATAGTTAGAATTTTCTAACGAAACACCTCTAAATTCGACGTACATTTCAACGACTATCGTTTCGATATATCGGAATCGGTTCACAGAGTAGACGCCTTGATGAAGATTCTCTAGATGAATCGAAACAGTGTCTGTCTATCGACAAAATAAATCGTAAAATAAAACCCCTTTATTAAAATGTAAAGTTACAACTCACGAAAGTTTTGAAGCATGTTTAAACTAAGTGGTTTTTTTACAAATCGACTAAGGTCAGCGTAGTGGTTTAGACGGGTGACCCCAAACTATATTTATATTCACGAAGGTTGCGGGTTCGATTTCGCCGCGGACAAATGTTTGTATGATCTGTAAATATTTGTCTCAGGCGTTGTTTTTTATGTTTAATAAGTACTCAGTCATGTGGTTCCCATAACACAAGCTCTGCTCACTTTGGGTCTAGATTATTTTATTATATGAAGGGTAGATGCTAAGCAGCTACTTACGATGAAGACCGTGGCTAAGCCATGACAGAGATATTCAAATATATGTATACATATATCAGTGCGAACCGTGATTATCTAGATGAATCGAAACAGGGCGTCTCTGCGAAACGATTTCGATATATCGAAACGATTATTTCAAACTTAGTCGACCTGACACTTGCGGAAATCGGAGGATTGCGATACGACGTCGAACGTCAAAAGTAATATCGATCGTTCTATCGCTAAAAGAGTCGAAACCATGTAATTAAGAGTAGGGTTTTGCACGAATATTGACACAATATATCGTTTATCGATTTCAGAGTAGGCCCTCAGTGTCGTGCCTCCATCGGTGCCTCCATCGACAAAATAATACGTGAGTAAAACCCTTGTTTATCAAAATAAGATAAGATATTTATTGATCTCAGGTAATTAGGTTTACAATTATAAAAACACTGTCATTTAAACTAGGAAATCCTGTGCTATATATGACAGTTTCGACTCGCAGGTTGACAACTTTCACCTATGTTGCTGGTCGATTACAATTTCAGAGTGAGATTTCGATTAAAAATGTATATATTGTCCTGAAATTTCGCAGTTTTAGAACCATAAATAGTTGGATATTTAAATGAGGCGAAGGGAAATATTAGCATTGCATATAATTAGCAATGCTAACGCTAGACGCTGTTATTACTTGAATATTTAGACGAAAGGCAGTGGTTTTAGCCATGATATATTACAAACTTTCTTAGAAACACAAGATCAAGTATATGATAATCTTAGTCCTAGGTTGCTATAGTTTAAGTAACTAATTTAAGCGTTTGATTGGCTTTACAGTTCAGTGGTAGTGTAGGTTTGATTCCCGGGACAAACCTCTTTGTCGTAAACATAGATGTATGTTAGTATACGTAATAAAATGAATACGTGAAGCAAAAACTTTGTACCCTTATTTACGAAAATCGCGCGGATGGTGCAATTTCGCACACTTATAGTTTAAATAGATAAGGAGTGCAGACTGCTAATATTTTTTTTTAATTATACATAAAAAATAAACAAATTATTAATGAGTTATTGTCGAATTTCGACCAGTGGGCGACCAATAGTATGTAATAAATAATTAATAATGTCTGATATTTTAGCACAGCGTCATCTGGCCCCAAGTAAGCAGAGCTTGTGTTAAGAAAGGGTCGTGACGGAAATTCGTGACGGAAAAATCTTACACTTATTTTCGCCTAGCCCCCATCCGCCAAGTCCGTACCGTGCGATAAACAACTTCGTTCCAAAAATAGATGAAGTAATACTCACTAAATCTCCGCTTCCGAATTGACACTGATAGAAATGTTATTTAATAGGAAATCCATATCCATAACATCTATCCAGAGAATGTCTCCAATTATTTATAACACCATAAACGATACGACTGCGTCCACATGGGACCGAGTAACGCTATAAAAGGATCGTCGTAAAAGAAGGTCCAATATGAATTCAATTCGTCACTAACTCAGCTATCACGTTTTTTGAGAAATGATAAATGATAATAATAGATCATTATAGATTATTTTTTGCCGTCTAATCTAACATTGCGCTCTCATATTATATATTTTCCCGATTTATTTCGGGATTTATTTGTAACTAGCTGTTGCCCGCGGCTTCGCGTGGTCCCTATGCCCCTCTCCATGATCCTATCTATCTCTATACCAAAATTCATCAAAATCAGTTTAGAGGCTTGGGCGTGAAAACGTAACAGACAGAGTTATTTTTCTCTTTTATAATATTAGTACGGATTTTGTTGATTTTATTCAAAAGAAGCTAGAATTATTGACTCGGGTGTGAATAATAGGAATAAAAGTTTTGTGTTTATTTGTTTCGAGCAAAAATAATCCGTATAATTATTTTATAAATAAAGAAATCATTTTTATAAAATAACAAACGACGAACGACTACATACGACTTTGTGACGTCTTACTATAAACAATCTTATCATTTGACATTGGCAAATTTGACATCATTATGACACAAGTTATTAATGAATAAGAGGATAATAAATTCGAAAGTGACTTTGTCAGTTTGTATGTTTGTTAACTTTCATGGCTAAACGGCTGAAAGGATGGTGATATTTAGTAAAGAGATAGCTTATATCTTCAGGACGGACATTGAATATAATAAATAATTATTGGTGGATAATGTATGGTGGTGGTGTATTATGGTGACCTGTAGGGCTATTATGGCTATTATTTTGATTGTATCAAGAGGACTATAACTCTTGATACAATCAAAGTCTATCAGTTTCGATTAGCAATCGGCATTATTTCAATCAATCATATACGATGTATTTAAATGCTTAGTACCTAAGCTTAACACGGTTCGTACCACAATCGTACTATGTAAATTGGTCGAGTTATGCATAGTTTGACAACAAATTCACATTGTAACTAGCGATAGAAGCCGAAAAAAATCGCAGAGATAAGCTATCCGTAATACCAATTCATCAATAGTAACTGAAAGCTATTAGTATCAATGTTTTGATGGTATCAAAGTTCCATAATCGCCCCACAGATAACTGACAGAATACTTATGTATTTTGAAATGCTTATGATACTTTATAGCACCCAGACACAGAACAAACATCTATGTTCATCACACAAATGTTTATCCTAGGTAATCGAACCCACAACCTACATCGCAAACCATAGAAGGCAGAGCTACTACCAACTGCGCTGTCAGACCAGTCAGAACATAGACTTTTTATTATTAAACAGTTTCATTGATTATTAATGAATTGCACATAGAACAATGATGCCTTACTTTAGGTATAACATAATTTAAAGATGTGTCAAACTTCAAGGAAAAACGTACTCTGAACTACTTAGTTCATGGTCAGAATTTAGAACCAATCTCGATGACATCACAGAATTCTGAAAACATGCATTTGGAATTTATTAACGCCGATGATCAAACGAGGAAAATATTGAATGCCAATGTTGTTTATTTGTTTCAATTATCACGAGAAAACAATGAAGAGTTTTCTTCGAAGTAGAGTAACTCGATCTTACTACTGCTGCCCACGGCTACGTAAATATAAATAATATGGGACATTTCACATGGTGGGTATCTTCATTATCATCATCATCATCATATCAGCCTTTAATAAGTCCACTGCCGAACATAGGCCTCCCCAATAGATTTCCAGGGAGAACGATTTTGAGCCCTCTCCATCCACCGACTTCCTGCGATCTTTACAATGTGGTCAGTCCATCGGGTGGGGTGTCGTCCTATGCTTCGTTTTCCTGTCCTTGGTCGCCATTCAAGAGCTTTTATTCCCCAACGGTTATCAGTTCTGCGAGCTATATGGCGTGCCCATTGCTACTTAAATTTTTAGTGCTTTGTCGGTGACTTTGGTTCTTCTACGGATTTCATCGTTGCGGATTTTATCACGTAGTAATGGTGGAGATTCCATTGCTCTGCAAGACATTTTCTAAAATACGAAGGACATTATTTCTTGCACCAAAGTCCAAAGTATAAACATTTTTAGCCTTATTTATAAACGCCTTTGAACTTGAACTCTGCATAAACACTGCTTTTGATTGGGCATGTCACTGTTTGTCACTGGTGGCAATTCGGTTGGTTCATTTCTAAAATTAGGAATTGTCTAAAATATATTTAGTTAGTCATAGCATTTGTAAAACCTATTTTGGTTGGTACCATCTAACTAAATTAGGAACGCCTTATTAAGTTAGATAAATTTAAATTAGGATAAATTGGTAGCAGCAGAACACCAAAGGTTAATTTGACAGTTCAAAACCTAATTTTAGCTAAAATTAGTTAGGTTGGTGCCAACAGAATTGAGGCCACTATCTTACAATAATTACGATTTAAAAACTAAAATTAAAACAGAATTTATTGAATATAAAAAAAATACAACGGAATTAATATTCTCCCCCCTTTTTATACGCTTTATATTAGCTTCACTTGTTTGTATGTTTGTATGTAACCGACTCCATAGGACGCGATTTTGACCCACTTAAAACGGCCAGATTTTATTCAAATTTTGCACACCTGTCAAAGACCGATGACAATGCAATAATTCGAAAAAAATAAATAAAAAATCACAAAAAAAATTCAAATATCCGGTTATCCTAAAACTAAAAAGCAGAAAATAAGTAATAGTTTAAAAAAACTAAAAAACACGCTTTTAAGATATTATAGAATTCGATAATATCTTAAAAAGCACCCCACGCTTTTTTTTTATAAAACATTTTTTTCTTACTTACATTTATTAAAATTTATTTTCTATTTTTTAGTTTGGTTTTCTATATAAAGCGTGTTTTTTAGTTTTTAAACTATTATTTATTTGAAGTCGATAAAAGTATTTATTTAACGCTTGTAATTCAGAACACATAATTTTTCGAAATTTCTAAATAACACTATAACACTATAACAAAGTCACAGGAAAAACCGATTTTTTGAATCGGTTCATACATGGTGGAGTTATGTTATGAGGTAACAAACATAAAAAAATACTACCCAATTGAGAACCTCCTCCTTTTTTGAACTTTTCACAAACATAAAATTTCTGAGTAGTTCAAAATTACAATTCTAAAATAAGTTAAAATTTACATTGGGTCCCTTAAATGAAATGTTTTTACTAGGATTTTCCGCACTTTTAATCGACACCTTACATGATGACTAAAATACGCTAAAACACGTAAGGTATTAGCCTAGTAGGCTATTTTACGCGCTTTATTGGAATCGAACACAGCTAAACGATAGCTTTTGACGTGTTTTCGTATTCACTCAGCCTACGCTACGCAATTTTTTGGCTATAGCAGGCCAAAACATTGACCGAATTTGAGTGAACAATAATATGTTTTATATATACTTTTTGTAGTAAGTTTTCGTCGTTAGACCGCTAGAATTTTAGAAATTCATGTAAACTGCTGCATAGAATAGCAGCGTAATAGAGCTGAATAGTGTTGGCAACTTATTTAAACAGCACATTAGCTAAATAAATAAATAAATAAATAATAAATCGCGGACATTTCACACATCAACATCTGGCTACAAAGTAAGCAGAGCTTCTGTTTTGGATACCAAATGACTGATATACTACTTACATACTTTTTTTGTAAATACATACATGTTATACATAGAAACACCCAGACCTAAGACAAATACTTGCAGATCATACAAACAATTGTGCCGCGGTGGGAACTGAACCCGCATCCTTCTGCGTCTCAAAGGTTTAGGTTAGGTTAGGTTAGCAAGGAAGGAGGAGCATAGGAGGATGTTTATAAGATAGACCTTAGAGTCTTAAAGGGGTTACCCATGTGATGGCCTCAAACATTGAAAAGTACCTATTAAAGCAGTAACTATCACCTGGACCGTTGTAAAGAGTGTCTATCAATATAAAGCCGATCACCTCATTATTTGCTAAAGACAGCAATTATCGACTAACGGTCACCGAATAACCTAAAACGGTACTGTTGCTATGGATTTTGTACCTGATCCAGTTTCAGACGAAACCATTTAACCAGTCGAATGCTCTTTGACCGTAAACTATCGCATTTGAGATTGCCCTTACCACCGGTTTCGAGTCACACTCGATGATGTAATCCCAAGTATCCCAAAGTTTTACAACCGTGCTGGACATCACTTATTGAAAACACTTTCTATACTCCAAAAGTGTCTCTGTCTAATTGTCTGTTTGTCTATTATCTTTTCAGGGCTAAAATTATTAGGTAAATTATTAAATTGAAAATAAATTAAATGTTGTGTTGAGCAACTAACCTATATCCTTACTTAATATTATAAACGTGAAAGTTTGTATGTATGTTAGTTACTCTTTTACGCAAAAACTACTGAATGGATTTTAATAAAACTTTAGAATAATATACCTTATACATCTGAATAACACATAGGCCATAATTTATAAAGATATTGTGTGAATTGTCCAAAATATAACGATAAGTGTCAAGTAAGTAGGAAAAAAATCTGCCATCTGTGAGCTATTCTGGCGTGCGCTGCAAAAACCGTTAGTATTACACCAAGTACTAATCCTGCGCAGACGAAGTTGCGGGCACCAGCTAGTAATTTATAAAGATATTGTGTGAATTGTCCTAAATATAACGATAAGTGTCAAGTAAGCTTACAAAAGGTAAAATATTTGGTGATATGAAGTGCTGCAGGTACCTATTCGATATACATAGTTTCAATTTACATACATTACCTACACAAAAGGGTCTCTCAAAGTAACTCTGTCTGTCTGTTACGCCTTCACAACTAAACCGCAGAACAAATTTTGATGAATATTGGTCTAAAGATAGATCTTGGAGAAAAAAATAGGCTACTCGAATCGAAGTACTAATACTGGGCAGACGAAGTCGCGGGTACCAGCTAGTGTTTCTATATTTTTATGCGACTCACCATTAACTTCGATTGTTGTATGTCTCAATTCGTATTTTTGTGTCGCCGTTGATGAAAAACGCCATTTTTTGAAGCGAACTAGCAAAATTGACACCCTGTGCTGAGACTACTCAGGCATATATAATTGATTCTGGCGTATCATTGTCGCAAAACCATCAGAAAATATTGAATATATAGGTATAGACAAATATTTAGTACTATTCCGTTAATCTATTACGAGAAAGAGGTGCACGCGTCTGCATTGTGTTTAACTCATTGGGAATAGTACTAGTACTAGTACGGAATAGTACTAAATATTTGTCTATATATTCAATATTTAGTCAAGCATTGCAAGCAATACAATATAGTAAGTGTTTGACTAATAGTTTTTTACAGACATCGATGTCTCCTGACTTACACCTAGTTCAGGAACTAGGTGTTAACCTGTGTTTCACAGAAGTCAGCGCCACCGTCTCCATTTTAGGTAATAGGTGAATTTATCAAAGCAAATTTGGTTTATGCTCTGCTGGGGGTCTGGCTTCGAATCAGACGTTAGAACCGGTCCAAAGATCCCGTTACAGGTGGCCTGGTTGCACAGCTTTCCACTGCACGATCGAGCGATGCAGAACCGCTCTGATTGCGTTCCACTTCTCTGATAGGACTCTACATCTTATCCCTACTCCTCTTTCTTCCTACTACCCTACTAATATTATAAATGTGATGTGTAGTTAAAGTCGGTGTCTGCATCTATCAACATTGCATTAACTGCACGAATCTCCACGAAATTTCCTATTGTAAACTCGTCACACATAAAAAAGATTCGACATCTACATCGAGTTCTTACGAGTAAAAAGATGGCAGTAAAATTTTACCAAATAAACAAACGCAAACAGGTCACTGCTGCTAATTACACTTCAAGACCAGCGCAATGACCTTAATAAACTTTTTGATTAAGAGGGATTTAACTATTCTACCTAGAACTCTCACCGATGTTTACCCGTAAAGTTCCCACGGAATGACGCTTCACCATCGATCGATATTCGGATAAATCTCGATCCTGAGTCCATAGACTTCCGTATATTATTAAACCCATTATACTCTTCATATCAACACAAAATCCAGGTAGACGGTACATTACTGAGAGGACCGTCCTTGAAGCCTTTAACGAACCTTCACCAGTACGTCAGATGATCGCCTGTCGTTATCAGATATTTATTTGTGGTTCAATCATACTGCAACGGCTGAGCAGATTTAGATGAAACTTGGCATAGGTAGCTTCAATAACCAGTTTGGAAGTCCATAAACCGACTCCGACCGACCCAGGTCGATCGCTGTAGAGAAAGCATGTGTAATTGAGGCTATCGTGACTATTTTAGTGCCCAATGGGACTGCGGAGCTCCCATCCTAACGATGTCACATCTACTCGTCTGCCCCTTGTGCCCTAACACAAGGGATGACCTAATGAACGCCACGGACGATGGAGTGAAGGTGGCAGACTTTTATTCATCATTAATATAATTGTATCATTGACACGCAATAAGAAAACTTAAAATAGCTTAGGTATAGTCTACTCTTTATATAGGTACCGTACATGAGAAACCATGGTCAGTGCAGAAGCATATAAGTAAACTCATAAACGAATTCAAAGACTTAGTAATCTGAGGTAGCCAAGCCACTTACCTTCCAAGCTATCTATGTTCCGAAAAGATTAAGTGAAGCAAAGTTCTGCGAGGTCAGTTCTTGGGTGTCACGGAGAGGATGCAAAGGATTAATTACCCAAGGACTAAAATGATTGATGTAGTGCATATTGAATTTTCATACAAAAACCTAAGCGCAATTGATTTTGACCTCCATTGATCGTAGTGTCGCACCTCAACATAAATTTTAAAGAACTCACAATCAGTCCTCTCTGGGACCAACATTCAGGAAGTACCAAACCCACCTAAGTACTTATTATGTTTATCTAGGGTTACATAACAGTTTGTATGTCTAGTCCACCCACAATTTACAATCAAAAAATACAATTTTCTAGTGCTGTGTAGAAATAATAAACAGGAATTTAAACGTAGGTTTTAGTAGTATAAGTTATAAGAATAAGATATACTTGTATGTACCTTACCTAATTGTACTTACCTATCTGTTCAGTTGGTAGCAGATCTACCTTCTTATTTTTATTTCATAAGGTGTAAGTACAATAAAGTTATATTCTATTCTATTCTATTCTTCTGCGCTGTAGGCTGAAGGTCCGAGTTCGTCCAAGGACAAAAACATAGGTGTTTGTTCTGTGTCTGGGTGTTATAATGAATCATAAGTATGCACTTAAAAATATATAAGTATTTATCATATGGTCACCATAATATGCTTAGTTTGGGGGCTAGATGATGTTGTGCACATTGTCAAAAAGAAAAAGCTTCAGAGATTTTTGAGGATGTCATAAGAGGTAGTCAGAGGGCACGAATAATCATAATATTTATGACATGTCCCCATATTATGTCATTATAGATCTGTAACATTTTTATTTTTTATACAGTTTTTTTTGTTTATATCGCACAGAAGTGACATATCTGTCAATGAAATATTTATAACTATTGACACCATGCACCCCACGCTTTTTTTAAATAAAACATTTTTTTCTTACTTACATTTATTTAAATTTATTTTCTATTTTTTAGTTTTGTTTTTTTTTTAGTTTTTTTTAACTATTATTTATTTCCCAAAAACAGTTGGTTAAAACAAAAAGGGTGATACGGGAGTAGAATAATTAACTATGTCCCAAATAAATTTCAAGACACCTCGCAACAGAAGAAACTCGCAGAAAACAGCGAAAAACGGTTAATAATTCTACTGCCTATGCATACAAATGCGGTGTTGCCAACTCGCCTTTTTCAATTGTTTTTCCACTTTTGTTTCGGAGAACGTCTAGGTACCTAGCCTAGCTAGAGTACAGGGTTGTACTAAGGGTGAAACACACTCAAATCAAGACGATATAGATTATTAACCGCGTGTCTCCGTTTCATCTTAGGCAAAAACGCTTTCGTATGTCCGGCGTCTGTCCGGATGTTCTCCTCTACAGGTCGCAGTTATGGAAGTTGAAAACGTAAAAATGTTATATTTCAGTCACTTCGAAAAATGTTTACGAGGTCACACACACACAGAGCCAATATGATGTGCAAAGTTCACGAAATGAACCTCTGAGTTTATTGAAAAGATCCAAGAAAACTAGAAGGATAATGCGATAATGTTTCGCGATAATGTCTTGAAAAGACAAATGACGATCGACTACAACTTTCAGAAGATTATCTATATATTTATATATTAATACGTGATGCAAAATCTTTGTACCCATTTTTAAGAAAATTGTGCGGACGGAGGAGTATGATTTCGCTCACTTATAGTTTATATAGAGAAGGAGTGCAGAATGCAAATATTTTTATAAAATTATGCATAAAAAATACTTACCATTACTTATTAATAATTAATTATGGTTTGAAGTTCGACCACTGGGCGACCACTAGTATAAGTAAACATACCCACTTGTTGGTAAAATTGTCATCAAGACATCATCATTATTTATGAGAAAAGAAAAAATGTGTAGCACTAGATTAATTGAAATATGTAAATAGGTTCTTCTACTTCTTATCGTGACACTAGCTATTCTGAACCAGTGTGGCGAAAGGTTTAAAGTGCGCCTCAATATAGGTAGTACTTATGACGACCTCTGTCGCGCAGTGGGCCAAAGCCCGGCTGAGAAATTATTGTATGATCTGCAAGTATTTGTCTGAGTGTTTTTATGTATAATATGAACTTATGTATTTAAAAAAAAGTATATAAGTATTATATCAGTCATGTGTAACACATACACAAACTCTACTTACTTTGGGGCCAGGTGATGCTGTGTGAAATATGCCTCATTATTTATTGTTTATTTATAACTAATTGAACTATCAACTACTAATTTCATGGGTATTAATTAATTTACATGGATAATGATTTCACTCACTGTCCGGTCCACGGCACGGAAGAGCGGTTGCACGTGTGGTGAACCCATAATCCGCATCACACGCTTTGCCGGGTGCAATTGGCGATTTGGCACAACATAATTAGCTTAGACGACCTCGGCGAAGTGGCGGAGTGACGCAGAAGCTTACGGGTACGATTCCCGCCGCGGAACAAATGTTTGTACGATCGTCTTCAAACTATTGGGGGTTAATGTCCTGCTGACTAACAGAAGAGCTAGCAACAGAGAAGGAAAACTTGAAACAAGCCCGGGTCGGTGCCATCGTTATGCACCTGCAACCGAACCTACACCTCATGTACTGATTCGTCTTTCCTGCGGGACCTGTCAAGGTTGAGAAGTTAGTGTAGGTACCTGGGAAGCCTACGCTATCAAACAGAATTCCAGAATTCCAGAGTGGCGTCAGTGGAGAGAAAACTTCATCCACCTCAGCTTGCTGGAGTGGATCCATGAACGAAAGTTTTCAATTACATATAACTGCTCTGTAACTTGACTGACGCCACCTAAATCATCTTCAACAGATGAACTAAGGCCAATGATGACGATAAAAAAAAGTATATCAGTCATGTGGTACCCATAAGACAAGCTCTGCTTACTGAGCCAGATGATGCTGTGTAAAATTTCCGGCATTATTTATTTATTTTAGTTTTTTCTATACAATCACAAGGATCACTTTGAGTCGCCTGCTAGATTAGTAGTTCCCAAATCCTCCTAACCCAAGGCCGAGAAGATAAATTCTTCATCCTCTACCTATTATGGCATCTGTCCTTATGACTGTTTTGCCAATCATTATAATAAACTAGCTGCTGCCCGCGGCTTCGCACGCATGCTACCTACATAGTAGCCTATGTCCTTCTTCAAGGTCCCAACTATCTCTATACCAAAATTAATTAAAATCGGTTCAGCGGTTTAGACGTGAAAACGTAGCAGACAGACCGAGAGAGTAACTTTCACATTTATAATACTAGTAGGAATCAACAGCCTAAAATTTAATGCTCCTAGTTCTGAAAATAAGAATACTTGCATACAATATTTCATCCCCCTTTTCAACCCTTTACAACACGTTTTTCCAATTAAAAAGTAGGTAAAACCTTTCTCAGGCTCTAGACTATCTGTTTACCAAATTTCATTTAATTCGGTTCAGTAAATTTGGCGTGAAAGCGAGACAGACAGACAGAGTTACTTTCGCATTTATAATATTAGTAAGGATAACAACATCATCTAGCCCCGAAATAAGCACAGCTTGTATTACGATGACCAGATGCCTGATATAAAGTGTTATAAAGTGTCCTACACTTTATAACACCCAAACACATAACATACGTCTATGTTCATCACACAAATGTTTGTCCCGTGATGGAATCGAACCCTCAACCTACAGCGCAGAATGAAGAGCTACTAATCCTGTCAATATCGTCACAAAGCCGCAGTAGATCGTCATTTGTCTATGCTAGACGTCATAGCGGAATGACTAGAATTTTCTAGGATCTCTCTCTTATTTGTACATTAGGGAACATAATACACTTATAATTCAATTGTCTAATTTAGTGCTAATAAGTCATAATGTATTGATTAAAATTCTGCTAATAGCCAAATAAAACATGAACTAGCACGAGAAAAACTAATTAATCTATGTTACTTCGTGAAATCTACGATATTTATGTAACTTCGTGAAATTTCAAACGAAATATCCATGATAAATTATAACCGGACATAAATTATCACGTGTTCAATTCCAGTAGCGATGACATGTTGAATCTTATGTCATTGACATTAATGTCACCACTGTCAATTACTCTTCTCTTAGCGAAAATAAACTGTGCAGTTTGATCCCAAATATGAAAACTATCGTGTGTATTTAAGACCACGAAAACTATGACACACTTTTTCTACAAGAATTTAATTATATCTCAATTTACTAAATCGAAAGTAAATTTAATGATTAAATCCAAAACGTATCTATATCTTATCTTATCTGCGGACTCTCTATCAACACGCGTCGCGTACTACATAATCAAATTGCTCAAAGCAATCATCTATTTTGGTTTCACATTAAAATATACAAACATTACTGATTTCATGTTGCTGGGTCCACATGAGTCAGTTCGTTGGTTCCCAGAACCCAAGGTCAAGAACCTTGACTCCTAAAGATAAAAACGGTCAAGCCAGCTGCAATAGGTAAAAAAATAATGACAGGAATCTTACATCGACTGATAAAAGTGAAAATGTCACACAAAACAATGTGCAAAATTCATTTTAAGGGCATTCAATAACGTATATATAGTTGCAGACTGATGTGTAGATATATAGATTTAATATATACCTAGTAGTTTATATAAAGTTGATATAGCACCAGATACTGCGAAAGATCCACAAACAAAACAATAAATCATCAGGAACTTTAATGGTCAAACGGGTTCTGTTGAACTGTCTATCTAAGCTACATGTTAGTCCAGTGATATTTTGTCACCAAGATGAGATATCTCACCAACCTTGAAAACTATGTTTAAGAAAATGTTTCAGGAATGTCATATTTAATGTTGACTTACATATATAAAAAAATGTGAGTGATGTTGCGCATAATAGAAGTCAAATTGTATTATTAAATGAACATATGGATCACATTGTTCTTACTTGCTAGATGAATTTAGGTGTCCATACCTCTTATGTTTGAGAGAAACCACACAGATTGACAAATGGTGAGATAGATGATGACAAGATTGTGTTATTTACGGTCTAATTACCTCAAGTATTTGAAATCATACCACCAATTTTGTTATGAATTGCATTGGCGCTAGGTACACTTATCTCGTTCGACCATCATCTAGAGAGTCGAGTGAAAGTTACGCTCACCGGCGAATGAAATGTAGTGCATGAAACTATCGAGACGTCTGTTTTATATCTTTTATCGGCATATATATTATACAAGAAGGTAAGTCTTTTTTTTATCTACGAAGTCTTATAATTGTTTGACCACATCTAAATTTGGCCCCCAAATTTGACCAAGAAATAAGTGATACAGCGAATACAAAACTTACCGTTTCAGAGAATGCGCTCTTAGGTCTCCTTGCCGGTGTTCCATTCATCCTGCTGCCGGTCTAAACAAAAACAACCAATAGGATCGCACTAAAACTTTTTCACGGACACTTGTGGAGTCACTTTTTGAATTTGAAAACTATTCTAGAACATAGGTGTTTGAATTTGTGCAGATTGTCCGAGAACTCAATTCTATCGATGACTTCATGCAATTATTCAGTGATAAGTTATCGAGGGGCAAGTGAAGTGGCTGAGAGGCAGCGCGACACGAGAGGTCGGTCTCGCGCGGCGAGAGGTACTGGTTTGTGTGTTGTGTGTGAGTCGCGCGGGTCGGTCCCAGCCTCGCAGCAAGAGCCAAAGCTGCATTTTTTACCGCACCGGACTGTGGGTTTACATTTTTGAAGGTTATGTTTTGGAACGCGCTTCTAATGGAGACGCCTTGCCATCTGCCGGCCGGTGGAACATTTCTACGTGCTATAGCGTTAATTCTTAAACAATTCTTCATTGAGTTCAATGTTTATACAGTGATCGGCATGTGATAATGATTCATTTACCTTGTTTACTATCTATATTTAGTTTAGTCTCAATGACGTCAGCTTGGCGATAATTAAGGATATATTTTAGCGTTTCTTGAACTTGAATTCCAAGTTGTGTTCGTCGCGTTAAAGTGGCCACTTTGAAAGTTGTTTGAAGATAGTTTGAGCAAGAATTTTAGCAAATATTTGATTCAAATTCCAGTCTGGTTCACCGTCTGTTCACAGTTATCTGTCACTAAGTACTTTAAGCTGTTTGGTTCAAGTTGGCAGCATGTTGCAGTTGCTTGGTCATGTCATTGGCTTGTTATGACGCTTACGGAATTCCGAATGACTTAACAGTGCTTAACGTTGAGTCGTTTCATTCAATGCCTATTTAAGTTTGATGTTATAATGATTCTTTGGATAGTATTATAGTTTTCTTATTGATTAAGTTAGTGTATTTGTGATGCACTTATACTTTTATTGTTATTATTTATATTTATAATTTTTACCTTGATTTATTTACCTAATGACTTGTTTACTGAGTAGCGTTCAAGCTCGTCTTTATGAAGCATTTGTCTCAAATGTCGCTTATCTATTTTTTTATGATATTGATTTATTTTATTTACGAAAACCTCGTATTATATTATGGTTTAAACAGTTTTAAAATTTAAATAGTTAACGGTATTTTAAAATCACCCACGCTACCACAATATCTGAAGATCCGCCTCAGCAATCAAGGTGTCCAACTATGACTTACGGTGAAGAGACCTGAGGCATAGACAAAATCCACTTTCTGACGTGTTTCACGCCTGTGAAGAGATCAAATGCTGCCTTATTACAAGCTAATCCATACATTAGCTTGTAATAAGGCACGGGACTGAAGCGTGACTGTTTCTATCATTGCAGACCTTGAACGCTCACGAAAGAGGCTGTACAGGATCATAGTTACATAGAGAGCCATGGAGTGTACCATGCTCAGCGTAACACTTCTTGATCGAGTGGGTACTCGATATTGAAATTCACAAGCAGACTGAAATTGTACACGCAAGCGGATATTTGGAATTGATTTAGGCAGGACACATGATTAGGCATGGTGATGATAGGAAAGGAGGATGCCGACCGAGTGGTGTCTCAGAGAAGGTAGAAAGTAGGTCGTCCACCGGCAAGATAAAAACGTCATAGTTAAAGTCGTAGGTCGTACATGGATGGCAAGACCGGGGAGAGGCCTATACCCAGCTGTCAGATGAGACAGATTATTCATTTGCCGATCACAAGCTTTAGAAAATGTTCAATAACAAATTAGTTTTAAATATTTTGATAATTTAATCAAATTTGATATATAATAATAGGAATACGCAGATAATACACTAGCAGCTGTTTATAAATTGTTAAACTCACTATTTTATCACTATAGTTTGTTATTTAGTTGTACTCGTAGGTGAACCAGTTTTTGAGCTTATTTGGTTTTTTGAAGAGTAGTTTTTAAGCTACTTTTAAATTATTGATATTGGAATTTGAGTTGAATGACCATTACATAGCTTTATGCTAGACTCAATTTAATTTCGACTAGGAATTGTCTATTAATTCTTATAATTTAAAGTCAGTACATCAACCAAAGCGTTACAAATAAATTAGTCAAGATCATTTACAGAATTTCATCAATTGTATAGGTAATGTCAAAAAGTATATTAAAATATATTTATACATGTTCAAAGTATATAAGTCAATATTTATTTATAATTTAAAGAAAATATAACGACATAAGATTATAAGGTAATGTCAATCTATGCCAGGTTGGAAACTTTATTACTATATACTATATATATATATTATTACTATTATTTTGCGACCCAAGAGCTGGCTTCTATCTGGCCCAGCGAATTGTTATTCTACGAGGCAATGCTGCCAGTGTCTTGGGAACGCTGTCCTCTGGCAGTGATGTGGATCAGTTGAGCTGTAGATAATTTCAAATAGTTCTTAGATAGCTCAACTCTTTGATATGTATTTTGTATTATATATTATTATGTACATTTCTGTAATCAATATTTTAAGGTAAAAAAAAAATTGCCATGTAACACAATTATGAATTTACGGTATGAGACTACCTAACCACATGTATTTTTACCTGTTTGTCTCATTCTATTTATATAACATGGTCTCGCCTCGTGTTTATCGTCGAGTTGGTTATTCTATTGGGTCATTGACAGCTTAGCATAAATAGGTATATTTCATGCAGTTTTTGCTAAATATCAAGTGAATATTTTTACTTTGGAGACAATAATATGCACTCTGCTTTTTGTATATATAAAAAACTAGGTCAACGGGAAGTACCAAGTTTCAGATTCATAGGCAATTGTCAAAATATGCAACAAAATGACCATATACACCCTAAAGCGTTGCATTGCGTTGACTTAGTTGCTTGATTTACATCTTCAAGAGACCGTTTCTAGACCTTTTTCTATTTATTTCAGCTTGATACCTCCAGGCGATCCTGAGGTATGAATAAGGGTCTTGACAGACAGACAGACAGACAACGAAGTGAATAAGAGTTATTTTTTTGCTTTTAGAGGTACGAAACCCTAAAAACATGCTCTCGCCTGTAATGCCTGATAAACACCTTGTCAGAATTATAGTAACTTAATTCTTTTTGGAAGGCCATAATATATGGGCAGTATGGCGATTATGGAACTTTTGACACAACCAATGTCTATTCGTTTCGATTAGCAATAGGCGTAATTTCAATCATCAGTTTGATTGTAATTGAAACCAGTTTTGACAAGACGAATTACTATTACGTACGTCCGGTTTCTATCTCAGATCAAATAAATATAGATACAGAGGGCCGTGAATAACCAAAGTGAAGCTACAAAACCATGCTCCTCTTTGTAAATACACGCTCCTACGCATATACATCACACCAAACTCCGCTCCTTGCTCTTAGTATATGCAAACATACTTGTACTATTAAGCATTATGTTATGTCGTCGTATAGAAAACAACTTACAAAAAAAACATTAACATATATTCCGTGACAAAAAATGCTATAGAATCACGTTTTATTTCAAATAAAACCATTTTAATATATAAATCTTAAACTATATAGGTAATTTTGTACAACTTTATCGAACGCATTTGACATAAAGCAGAGGGTTTTGAACAAAGTTTATTATAATCGACGTGACAAAAAAGGCGTAAGGAGCAAAATTTCGGTATATGTGTGTGTATGGGTACGGGTATTTACACATGGGAGCACGGTTTTGAGGCTTTATTACGGTGCTCCGTCTTTGTATTTATTTGGTCTGAGGTTTCCATTCATACGACAGCATGTATCAAGATCTATTATTATTCGATTATTTGATCTATTATTTGATTAGATGAATTATTATTCCATAATACCAATTCATCAATAGTAACTGAAAACGATAAGTATCAAAGTTTTGATAGTATCAGAATTCCATAATCACCTGGCACGTTCAATAATTATATAATAATAATAATAATACCGCACATTTCACACAGCATCATCTGGTCCCAAAGTAAGCAGAGCTTGTGTTATGGGTACTACATGACTGATATACTACTTATATACTTTTTTCTTTTTTTTTAAATACATACATATTATACATAGAAACACCCAGACCCGAGACAAATACTTGCAGATCATACAAACATTTGTCCCGCTGCGGGAATCGAACCCGCAACCTTTTGCGTCTCAGCCGGACCTAAGCCCACTGCGCCACAGAGGTCGTCATATATAGCACATGTTCATATTTCATTTAATATTCCGTACGTGACAGGTTCACCGGTGAACTTGTGCATTTTTTAATTAAACCACATACAATTTATTTAATTAAACCACCTCAGTATTGACAAATCAAAAAACTAATTAAAATTTGTCAACCATTTTCTAGTTTTTGCGAAACACGACAATTGATGTTTAAATATACACATTAGATATAGATAGTTCACCATCGGATTTTAGGTTCTAGATATTAAGGGTTTCATGTTTTATTAATTCTATTTATTTTTAAATTCATCTCAAAAAATTATGCACTGCATTTTCATGAGATAACATTTAAATAATAGGCCATAAGTAATAACTAAGTCAGCAGACACTTATTCTAAGCTGATTCCAAGCTAGAAAGCTACCCTTACTTTCTCCGTTCAAACCTGTCTGACTGTCTACGATCGAAGTGAAGTGAGAACTAACATTCTCGAGTTAGCATTTCTCTCAGTAAGTCCCCGTTTTCAGAAGCTTATCGGCCACTGTTTCGGAAAAACGGAAAATTCATTGGAGAGTGCAAGGAATCGCGTATTCAGGCAGCTCGAGACCACGGCGTTACGGAAGACCAGCGTTATTAGAGCGTTCTTAACGCTCACACATGCTTAACACATGCTGAGTGACGACCGATTTTGCTGTCAATTTACTTACTTGTTAGTTATCTAATACCTTTAAACGAGCAATTCTTGTATATAAACTATCTGAATCTCGGAAACGACTCCAACGATTTTCATGAAATTTAGTATGCAGGGGGTTTCGGGGGCGATAAGTCGATCTAGCTAGGTTTCATTTTTAGAAAATGTCGTTTTAACCGGGTTTTATAACGAGCAAAGCTGGGTCGTCCGGATATTAAGTGCTTATTATGATGTCACAATTTGACACGAAAGAAACTTTTGTTGTCTCTTTTCTCTCTTTCCTTCTTTCTTTCGGCGGGTTCGATTCCGCCGTGGGACAAATGTTTGTATGATCTGCAACTATTTGTCTCGGGTCTGGGTGTTTCAATGTATAATATGTATGTATTTAAAAAAAAAGTATAGGTATAAGTTGTATAGTCAGTCATGTAATACCCATAACACAAGCTCTGCTTAATTTGCTGATGCTGTGTGAAATGTCCGGCATTAATTATTTATTTATTATGTCTTTCTTTCTTTCAACATAACAGACACGTAGGGAATAATTGAAAAAGTAAGACGCGATAAATTCACTAAAACAATATGAATTCTGTCGGGCGATTATGTAATTCTGATACTATCAAAATATGATACTAACAGTTTTCTATTGATGAATTGGCATTGCGGATGATTGATGTTTAAACATACAGATAATAATATGAATAATAAGTCTTCTTATCGTGTCACTCGTTATTTTTTTTAACTAGTGTGGTGAAAGGATTACAGTGTACTTTAAACTAGTGGCTCTGTGAGCTGTAGACCGCGCGAACTTTTTTGAAATGACTGAAATATAAAAATTTTTACGTTTTCAACCCCCATATCTCCGCTATTTATAAAAATTTACAGAAACTGAAATGACAAAAAAAATTATATATTAATTGAACCTCCTCACAAAATTTCACGAGAATCGGATGAGAAATGCGACCTGTAGAGGAGAACATATGAACAGACGCCGGCCGGACGCCGCGCCGTTCGGACAGACGGACATACGAAAGAATTTTTGCCTGAGCATTTTTGACACTCGCTCGCGCTTCGCGCTCGCATGGACAATAATAACTTGCGCAAGCGCATGTGAGAACGCACAGTAATGGCTTCCGAAGTCAGGAAGAGGCTTGAACACAAGTCATTATTATGCATATCCCTAACCCATTCAACATCATCTAATTAACATAAACATGTCCAATCTCAGCATGACCACTATATCGAAATACTGTATAAGACTAATTCTAGTACTTATCTCTTAAAGACGCATCCAACGATATGACACAGAGTAGTAAAATATTTAAAAGTCAACCCCATTTTACATGTACAGTAGGTATCCGTAAAAACCGTATGTTTTTGATTTTAACCGATTTCATAAAAAAGAAGGAGGTTCTCAAATCGTCGGAATCTTTTTTTTTATGTAAGTTCCCCGATTCGAAGACTAAACCTAAGCCTAAACCGATTTGAAAAATTATTTTAATTCTTCCCAGGTTCTATTTAAATTTTATCAAAATCGATCGAGCTGAAAAATCAACAAAAATCTGAAAATTGTATACATCGATGACATTTTCGTTTACTCTGATACCTCGCTGTCTCATTGAAGCAGTTTATTTGGCCTACCCATATTATATATATACAAAATACATTCTACTTCTACTTTCCACTAAAAATGTATTATAGGCTCTAATTTCATTCAATGAAGTTGGTTTTCTTTTTAGTTTTTAAAACGTAATTATTATTTCATAACTTTGTAGGGGT
This sequence comes from Lampropteryx suffumata, assembly GCA_948098915.1. Classification (NCBI taxonomy): domain Eukaryota; kingdom Metazoa; phylum Arthropoda; class Insecta; order Lepidoptera; family Geometridae; genus Lampropteryx; species Lampropteryx suffumata. Next base: position 18,066,410 of record OX402547.1, read on the forward strand.
CACTAATACATGTTAGCGTTTAAAACTTAGCGAGCAGACAGAGAGACAGACTGACGGACATAGCGAAACTGTAAGGGTTCCTCGTGGACTTCGGAACTGAGATAGAAACCATACGTCACTTAAGTTAGGTTTCAATTCTATTTGGTTTGGTTGTATACTAATTAATAATATAATGACACCATTGTCTATCAGTATTACTACTCAAAACTGATAGACAATGGTGGCAATTCGGTTGGTTCATTTCTAAAATTAGGAATTGCCTAAAATATATTTTAGTTATTCATTACAAGTCATAAGTCATTTTAGTTAGTCAGGCATTTGTAAAACCTATTCGGTTGGTACCATCTAACTAAATTAGGAACGCTTAATTAAATTATATAAAATTAAATTAGGATAAGTTAGTAACAGCAGAATACCAAGTTTCATTTGACAGTTCAAAACCAAATTTTAGCTAAAATTAGTTAGGTTGGTGCCAACAGAATTGAGATTATCGCGAAAGTTATATTAGATAAAAATACCCTTACCCTCCATTCAAATGAAAATGAGTTCTAATATGCTTACGACTGCATTCCCTACAGTTTGGTAGCTTATAAAGTGAGCCGACTTTATTGAATATAAGAAACAAATACAAACCAATTGAGAACAAAAAATTCAACCCTTAAAAAAGGAGGCCCTTTTATTGATTTTTTATTTTACTCTTTTTAGTACCTCCGCATTTTTCGAGATTCGTAATTACCACTGGAATCACAGGAAAGCAAATACGATATTTCTTTTACATGGATGACATATTTTTTCCAACTATTTTCATTTAAAAAACAAATTACCAAACTTTTTGATTTTGATTAAATTTCTATGGGACCAATCGGAGAGTATTATCCTATCACATTTTATATTCTACTAGCGACCCGCCCCGGCTTCGCACGGGTGCAATGCTGATACTAATTATACTACAGAATGGTTACCCCTAAGAGATAGCCATATACCATCGCTGCCTTTTTGTAGACCTTTTGAGGGTGTACAATACTGTAGTACATTATTTTGATCTATCTCGTAGGGTTCAGACAGCGTTTGCAATGTAAGCGCAAAAATATGAGTTCATTTACGACACCACATTGGAAACCTCTAAAATTATCAGTGCTTATCTACTATATTATGCATGTTTTATACATATAAACCTTCCTCTTAAATTACTCTATCTATTAAAAAAACCGCATTAAAATCAGTTGCGTAGTTTTAAAGATCTAAGCATACATAGGGACAGACAGACAGCGGAGAGCGACTTTGTTTTATACTATGTAATGATTCTACTGTACGTGTGTATGTCACTGAACTCCTCCTAAACGGATTCGAGAACGGTTTAGATTTACAATTATATAACTTTTTTAAAAAAACGTGCGGACGAAGTCGCGAACGGGACAGCTAGTTTATTATATTACTTTGGACTGGCCTGTCAGCTTAGTTGGTAATAGCTCTGCCTTCTGCGCTGTAGCGCTGTAGGTTGAGGGTTCGATTCCCTCACAGGAAAAACATTCCAAAACAACTGTGGCAATCACTCTCAGTATTAGATCTCCCAAAATACACTTATGGTCTTATGCTCAAGGCAGCTAAACTTATGCCGAATCCTCCGAAAGTTTTTACATACTGACCTTAGCGAGAATGGGTCTCACTTACTGATGTGCACTTGGCTTAGGCCCGTGCATGTTAGTTATTTAACAGTTATAACTAATAAACCGAGAATAAAGAACTTAAAAACAAAAATAATAATAATAATACCAGACATTTCACACAGCATCATCTAGCCACAAAGTAATGACTGATACTTAAATACATACTTACCTCTTTTTTCTTTTGTAAATACATACATTTTTATACATAGAGGCCAATACTTACAGATCATACAAATATTTGTCCTACCGCGGGAATCGAACCTACAACACTTTACAATATAGTCATTTATATTACTAGTGGCTCTGTGAGCTGTAGACCTCGCAAACATTTTTCAAAATGACTGAAATATAACTTTTTTACGATTTCAAACCCCATATCGCAGCCATTTTGAAAAATTTCCAAAAACTTAATCGACTAAAAAAAATAATTAAAATTAGTTATAGAACGTGCTTACAAAATTTTACGAGAAGCAGTTGAGAAATGCGACCTGTAGAAGAGAACATCTGGACAGACGCCGGTCGGACAGACGGACATACGAAAGCATTTTTGCCTAAGCTAAACGGAGACACTCGTTCGCGCTTCGCGCTCGCTCGATCAATAATAAGAATCTTAAAAAGACTACCCTTTATGCAAACTTTAAATTTCTTAATGGGTAGTTTAATAGAATTTTCAGGAAGCTTATTATAGACTAGCGACCCGCCCCGGCTTCGCACAGGTGTAATGCTGATACTAAATATACTACAGAATGGTTCAGCCAGCAAAAAAATTTGTTTATTTACGACATCACATCAGAATCCTCTAAAATTATCAGTGTTATAACAATATTATGCATGTATTATACATATAAACCTTCCTCTTGAATCACTCTATCTATTAAAAAAACCGCATCAAAATACGTTGCGTAGTTTTAAAGATCTAAGCATCCATAGGGACAGACTGACAGCGGGAAGCGACTTTGTTTTATACCATGTAGTGATAGTGAAGCGCACTGAGATCGCCATAAGTAACTGCACATGCACGATAGGAGCCTCTGAGGCGTATTATTATCCTTTCACCACACTGGATCGCAAGAACACAATAAGAAGATAAAGCGTTTTATGGATTAGAATCAAATACTCTTACTACAAGTGACTTCACCATTTTAATTTCCTAAAAGCATTGCCTTAAGCTAGTAAAGGTGCGCTTACACGGGCAATTGAAATTGCTCAACCTTGAGCAATACTTGCCAATTATAACGTCACGCTACAAGATCAAGCAATTAACGGCAATAGCATGTGTATGGAGCAATTTGGGAATTTAGGAACGCGCGTTTTTGCCGCTAGTGCGTGCGCCTACGTCTGATTCCATGTTCACAGAATAATGCGAACTCACCTTCGATTAATCCGCAATGCGCGCTATGCCTTAGGCATAGTACACTAGCGAATTAATCCGCGCGGTTTAAGCTGTAAGTATATTATGAAGTATGTAATTTTCAACGCGTTTTTAATCGTTAGCGCGAGCACCTACGCCTGGCTCCATGTTCAACAGAATAGCGAGAAAAAAATCGCCACGAAATATTTCGCAGTACAAAGTCAAAGTCAAAAGATATTTTATTCAATACAATCACAAGGATCACTTTGAAACGTCTTACATACTAGGTGAATTTAACTGGCACTGGCAAAAACTCGGCCTGGTCCTAGTGATTTTTTGCATGATCCATCTACCTTGCTACAAAAAACGAATACAAGAGAGTATATACATATCAAATGTGTCATTCAACTGTCTGTCAGAGCAACATGAGACCATGCATTCTTATCATGCATGGCCGTGCGAGCTAGGCCTTAGCGTACCATAAAGTACACGTATTTTAAATACCTACCAAAATAACATTAGCTCCACAACACTCTAATTGTATTAAATTACCGTTTCATGTAAAGTACTTACCCTAATTTGCAATTTATAAAATGTAGTTGGGTAAGTAATTAATTTTCATAAATGGCTTCAGTATCTAGTGATTCGTGTTCTAGTTTTCACGCAAGAATGATATTAATTGCTTATGTAAATAAAGTAGCTATTTAGAAATTGCTCTGCAGACCTTTATGGCCTAACACAATAACCTTATACAGCATGTATTTTAAGCATCGACCGTCAAATGACGGATGTGTTGTAAAACCAAGTGTCAAGTGGGAGCGCTTGATTCAGGCCTTGTGTTCTCGGCGCCGACACTACACGACATGACACTATTTCAATACGCGATAGATACTCATCTATCGCGTATTGAAATAATGTCGGTGTCGTCATCTACATAATAGTACAACTCACGAAAGTGTTGAAAGAGACAAAGTAATGTTACGGTCGCAACTTTCAGGGGAAAATTTAGTGCCCGGAGCGATGTGTACCCAGCGGGTTAAAAAGCACAGTATCTCTAGTACTTTTTGCTCGAATTTATAAAGTGTCCTACACTTTATAACACCCAAACACATAACATACGTCTATGTTCATCACACAAATGTTTGTCCCGTGATGGAATCGAACCCTCAACCTACAGCGCAGAATGAAGAGCTACTAATCCTGTCAATATCGTCACAAAGCCGCAGTAGATCGTCATTTGTCTATGCTAGACGTCATAGCGGAATGACTAGAATTTTCTAGGATCTCTCTCTTATTTGTACATTAGGGAACATAATACACTTATAATTCAATTGTCTAATTTAGTGCTAATAAGTCATAATGTATTGATTAAAATTCTGCTAATAGCCAAATAAAACATGAAATAGCTCGAGAAAAACTAATTAATCTATGTTACTTCGTGAAATCTACGATATTTATGTAACTTCGTGAAATTTTAAACGAAATATCCATGATAAATTATAACCGGACATAAATTATGACGTGTTCAATTCCAGTAGCGATGACATGTTGAATCTTATGTCATTGACATTAATGTCACCACTGTCAATTACTCTTCTCTTAGCGAAAATAAACTGTGCAGTTTGATCCCAAATATGAAAACTATCGTGTGTATTTAATACCACGAAAACTATGACACACTTTTTCTACAAGAATTTAATTATATCTCAATTTACTAAATTGAAAGTAAACTTAATGATTAAATCCAAACCGTATCTATATCTTATCTTATCTGCGGACTCTCTATCAACACGCGTCGCGTACTACATAATCAAATTGCTCAAAGCAGTTATCTATTTTGGTTTCACATTAAAATATACAAACATTTCTGATTTCATGTTGCTGGGTCCACATGAGTCAGTTCGTTGGTTCCCAGAACCCAAGGTCAAGAACCTTGACTCCTAAAGATAAAAACGGTCAAGCCAGCTGCAATAGGTAAAAAAAATAATAACAGGAATCTTACATCGACTGATAAAAGTGAAAATGTCACACAAAACAATGTGCAAAATTCATTTTAAGGGCATTCAATAACGTATATATAGTTGCCGACTGATGTGTAGATATATAGTTTTAATATATACCTAGTAGTTTATATAAAGTTGATATAGCACCAGATACTGCGAAAGATCCACAAACAAAACAATAAATCATCAGGAACTTTAATGGTCAAACGGGTTCTGTTGAACTCTCTATCTAAGCTACATGTTAGTCCAGTGATATTTTGTCACCAAGATGAGATATCTCACCAACCTTGAAAACTATGTTTAAGAAAATGTTTCAGGAATGTCATATTTAATGTTGACTTACATATATAAAAATATGTGAGTGATGTTGCGCATAATAGAAGTCAAATTGTATTATTAAATGAACATATGGATCATATTGTTCTTACTTGCTAGATGAATTTTATTTAGGTGTCCATACCTCTTATGTTTGAGAGAAACCACACAGATTGACAAATGGTGAGATAGATGATGACAAGATTGTGTTATTTACGGTCTAATTACCTCAAGTATTTGAAATCATACCACCAATTTTGTTATGAATTGCATTGGCGCTAGGTACACTTATCTCGTTCGACCATCATCTAGAGAGTCGAGTGAAAGTTACGCTCACCGGCGAATGAAATGTAGTGCATGAAACTATCGAGACGTCTGTTGTATATCTTTTATCGGCATATATATTATACAAGAAGGTAAGGTTTTTTTTATCTACGAAGTCTTATAATTGTTTGACCACATCTAAATTTGGCCCCCAAATTTGACCAAGAAATAAGTGATACAGCGAATAAAAAACTTACCGTTTCAGAGAATGCGCTCTTAGGTCTCCTTGCCGGTGTTCCATTCATCCTGCTGCCGGTCTAAACAAAAACAACCAATAGGATCGCACTAAAACTTTTTCACGGACACTTGTGGAGTCACTTTTTGAATTTGAAAACTATTCTAGAACATAGGTGTTTGAATTTGTGCAGATTGTCCGAGAACTCAATTCTATCGATGACTTCATGCAATTATTCAGTGATAAGTTATCGAGGGGCAAGTGAAGTGGCTGAGAGGCAGCGCGACACGAGAGGTCGGTCTCGCGCGGCGAGAGGTACTGGTTTGTGTGTTGTGAGTCGCGCGGGTCGGTCCCAGCCTCGCAGCAAGAGCCAAACCTGCATTTTTTACCGCACCGGACTGTGGGTTTACATTTTTGAAGGTTATGTTTTGGAACGCGCTTCTAATGGAGACGCCTTGCCATCTGCCGGCCGGTGGAACATTTCTACGTGCTATAGCGTTAATTCTTAAACAATTCTTCATTGAGTTCAATGTTTATACAGTGATCGGCATGTGATAATGATTCATTTACCTTGTTTACTATCTATATTTAGTTTAGTCTCAATGACGTCAGCTTGGCGATAATTAAGGATATATTTTAGCGTTTCTTGAACTTGAATTCCAAGTTGTGTTCGTCGCGTTAAAGTGGCCACTTTGAAAGTTGTTTGAAGATAGTTTGAGCAAGAATTTCAGCAAATATTTGATTCAAATTCCAGTCTGGTTCACCGTCTGTTCACAGTTATCTGTCACTAAGTACTTTAAGCTGTTTGGTTCAAGTTGGCAGCATGTTGCAGTTGCTTGGTCATGTCATTGGCTTGTTATGACGCTTCGGAATTCCGAATGACTTAACAGTGCTTAACGTTGAGTCGTTTCATTCAATGCCTATTTAAGTTTGATGTTATAATGATTCTTTGGATAGTATTATAGTTTTTTTATTGATTAAGTTAGTGTGTTTGTGATGCACTTATACTTTTATTGTTATTATTTATATTTATAATTTTTACCTTGATTTATTTACCTAATGACTTGTTTACTGAGTAGCGTTCAAGCTCGTCTTTATGAAGCATTTGTCTCAAATGTCGCTTATATATTTTTTTATGATATTGATTTATTTTATTTACGAAAACCTCGTATTATATTATGGTTTAAACAGTTTTAAAATTTAAATAGTTAACGGTATTTTAAAATCACCCACGCTACCACAATATCTGAAGATCCGCCTCAGCAATCAAGGTGTCCAACTATGACTTACGGTGAAGAGACCTGAGGCATAGACAAAATCCACTTTCTGACGTGTTTCACGCCTGTGAAGAGATCAAATGCTGCCTTATTACAAGCTAATCCATACATTAGCTTGTAATAAGGCACGGGACTGAAGCGTGACTGTTTCTATCATTGCAGACCTTGGACGCTCACGAAAGAGGCTGTACAGGATCATACTTACATAGAGAGCCATGGAGTGTACCATGCTCGGCGTAACACTTCTTGATCGAGTATATACTCGATATTGAAATTCGCAAGCAGACTGAAATTGTACACGCAAGCGGATATTTGGAATTGATTCAGGACACATGATTAGGCATTCAAAATTCAAAATTCAAAATTCAAAATAACTTTATTCATTACAATCACAAGGACCACTTTGAATCGTCTTCTTACATGCTAGTGAATCTAGGTGCCGGTTCCTCCTAACCCCAGTTCAAGAAGAATCCGGCAAGAAACTTGTCTGGTCTTAACACTTTTTTGTATGATCCTTGACAATTTTGTTACGGATGCCGAGTCGAGTTGGAGCAGATTCATCCCAAGCTTTTTTGTCTTCTAAATAATCAGATATTTTATAATATGCTTTAATAGACAGTTTATGTTTAATTACGTTTTTAAATTTGCCAATCGACAAATCTAACACGTCGCTTGGGACCTTGTTATAGAAGCGTACACATTGCCCTATAAAAGACTTATTAACTTTAGCGAGCCTAACAGTGGGAACAGCGAGTTTATCTTTATTTCTAGTGTTAATACTATGATTATCGCAATTTTTTTTGAATAAATGAACATTTTTGTGCACATACATTAAATTTTCGTATATATACTGACAAGGCACTGTCATAATATTAATTTCTTTAAACTTATCTCTAAGTGATTCTCTGGGGCCCATGTTATAAATTGCACGAACAGCCCTCTTCTGCAACACAAATATGGTGTTAATATCAGCAGCACTCCCCCACAACAAAATGCCATAAGACATAATGCTATGAAAGTAGCTGAAGTAAACGAGTCTAGCGGTATCTACGTCGGTAAAATGACGGATGGTGATGATAGGAAAGGAGGATGCCGACCGAGTGGTGTCTCAGAGAAGGTAGAAAGAACGTAGGTCGTCCACCGGCAAGATAAAAACGTCATAGTTAAAGTCGTAGGTCGTACATGGATGGCAAGACCGGGGAGAGGCCTATACCCAGCTGTCAGATGAGACAGATTATTCATTTGCCGATCACAAGCTTTGGAAAATGTTCAATAACAAATTAGTTTTAAATATTTTGATAATTTAATCAAATTTGATATATAATAATAGGAATACGCAGATAATACACTAGCAGCTGTTTATAAATTGTTAAACTCACTAATTTATCACTATAGTTTGTTATTTAGTTGTACTCGTAGGTGAACCAGTTTTTGAGCTTATTTGGTTTTTTGAAGAGTAGTTTTTAAGCTACTTTTAAATTATTGATATTGGAATTTGAGTTGAATGACCATTACATAGCTTTATGCTAGACTCAATTTAATTTCGACTAGGAATTGTCTATTAATTCTTACAATTTAAAGACAGTACATCAACCAAACCGTTACAAATAAATTAGTCAAGATCATTTACAGAATTTCATCAATTGTATAGGTAATGTCAAAAAGTATATTAAAATATATTTATACATGTTCAAAGTATATAAGTCAATATTTATTTATAATTTAAAGAAAATATAACGACATAAGATTATAAGGTAATGTCAATCTATGCCAGGTTGGAAACTTATTATTACTATTATTTTGCGACCCAAGAGCTGGCTTCTATCTGGCCCAGCGAATTGTTATTCTACGAGGCAATGCTGCCAGTGTCTTGGGAACGCTGTCCTCTGGCAGTGATGTGGATCAGTTGAGCTGTAGATAATTTCAAATAGTTCTTAGATAGCTCAACTCTTTGATATGTATTTTGTATTATATATTATTATGTACATTTCTGTAATCAATATTTTAAGGTAAAAAAAATATTGCCATGTAACACAATTATGAATTTACGGTATGAGACTACCTAACCACATGTATTTTTACCTGTTTGTCTCATTCTATTTATATAACATGGTCTCGCCTCGTGTTTATCGTCGAGTTGGTTATTCTATTGGGTCATTGACAGCTTAGCATAAATAGGTATATTTCATGCAGTTTTTGCTAAATATAAAGTGAATATTTTTACTTTGGAGACAATAATATGCACTCTGCTTTTTGTATATATAAAAAACTAGGTCAACGGGAAGTACCAAGTTTCAGATTCATAGGCAATTGTCAAAATATGCAACAAAATGACCATATACACCCTAAAGCGTTGCATTGCGTTGACTTAGTTGCTTGATTTACATCTTCAAGAGACCGTTTCTAGACCTTTTTCTATTTATTTCAGCTTGATACCTCCAGGCGATCCTGAGGTATGAATAAGGGTCTTGACAGACAGACAGACAGACAACGAAGTGAATAAGAGTTATTTTTTTGCTTTTAGAGGTACGAAACCCTAAAAACATGCTCTCGCCTGTAATGCCTGATAAACACCTTGTCAGAATTATAGTAACTTAAATCTTTTTGGAAGGCCATATTATATGGGCAGTATGGCGATTATAGAACTTTTGACACAACCAATGTCTATTCGTTTCAATTAGCAATAGGCGTAATTTCAATCATCAGTTTGATTGTAATTGAAACCAGTTTTGACAAGACGAATTACTATTACGTACGTCCGGTTTCTATCTCAGATCAAATAAATATAGATACAGAAGGCCGTGAATAACCAAAGTGAAGTCTCAAAACCATGCTCCTCTTTGTAAATACACGCTCCTACGCATTTACATCACCTTAAACTGTGCTCCTTGCTCTTAGTATATGCAAACATATTTGTACTATTAAGCATTCTGTTATGTCGTCGTATAGAAAACATCTTACAAAAAATAAACATTAACATATATTCCGTGACAAAATAATGCTATAGAATCACGCTTTATTTCAAATAACACCATTTTAATATATAAGTCTTAAACTATATAGGTTATTTTGTACTACGTTATCGAACGCATTTGACATAAAGCACGAGGGTTTTGAAAAAAAGTTTATTTTAAACGACGTGACAAACAAGGCGTAAGGAGCACAATTTCGGTATTTGTGTGTGTATGGGTACGGGTATTTACACATGGGAGCACGGTTTTGAGGCTTTATTACGGTGCTCCGTCTTTGTATTTATTTGGTCTGAGGTTTCCATTCATACGACAGCATGTATCAAGATCAACCTTCCATAATACCAATTCATCAATAGTAACTGAAAACGATTAGTATCAAAGTTTTGATAGTATCAGAATTCCATAATCACCTGGCACGTTCAATAATTATATATAGCACATGTTCATATTTCATTTAATATTCCGTACGTGACAGGTTCACCGGCTTGTTGACTCGGTGAACTTGTGCATTATTTAATTAAACCACATACAATTTATTTAATTAAACCACCTCAGTATTGACAAATCAAAAAACTAATTAAAATTTGTCAACCATTTTCTAGTTTTTGCGAAACACGACAATTGATGTTTAAATATACACATTAGATATAGATAGTTCACCATCGGATTTTAGGTTCTAGATATTAAGGGTTTCATGTTTTATTAATTCTATTTATTTTTAAATTCATCTCAAAAAATTATGCACTGCATTTTCATGAGATAACATTTAAATAATAGGCCATAAGTAATAACTAAGTCAGCAGACACTTATTCTAAGCTGATTCCAAGCTAGAAAGCTACCCTTACTTTCTCCGTTCAAACCTGTCTGACTGTCTACGATCGAAGTGAAGTGAGAACTAACATTCTCGAGTTAGCATTTCTCTCAGTAAGTCCCCGTTTTCAGAAGCTTATCGGCCACTGTTTCGGAAAAACGGAAAATTCATTGGAGAGTGCAAGGAATCGCGTATTCAGGCAGCTCGAGACCACGGCGTTACGGAAGACCAGCGTTATTAGAGCGTTCTTAACGCTCACACATGCTTAACACATGCTGAGTGACGACCGATTTTGCTGTCAATTTACTTACTTGTTAGTTATCTAATACCTTTAAACGAGCAATTCTTGTATATAAACTATCTGAATCTCGGAAACGACTCCAACGATTTTCATGAAATTTAGTATGCAGGGGGTTTCGGGGGCGATAAGTCGATCTAGCTAGGTTTCATTTTTAGAAAATGTCGTTTTAACCGGGTTTTATAACGAGCAAAGCTGGGTCGTCCGGATATTAAGTGCTTATTATGATGTCACAATTTGACACGAAAGAAACTTTTGTTGTCTCTTTTCTCTCTTTCCTTCTTTCTTTCGGCGGGTTCGATTCCGCCGTGGGACAAATGTTTGTATGATCTGCAACTATTTGTCTCGGGTCTGGGTGTTTCAATGTATAATATGTATGTATTTAAAAAAAAAGTATAGGTATAAGTTGTATAGTCAGTCATGTAATACCCATAACACAAGCTCTGCTTAATTTGCTGATGCTGTGTGAAATGTCCGGCATTAATTATTTATTTATTATGTCTTTCTTTCTTTCAACATAACAGACACGTAGGGAATAATTGAAAAAGTAAGACGCGATAAATTCACTAAAACAATATGAATTCTGTCGGGCGATTATGTAATTCTGATACTATCAAAATATGATACTAACAGTTTTCTATTGATGAATTGGCATTGCGGATGATTGATGTTTAAACATACAGATAATAATATGAATAATAAGTCTTCTTATCGTGTCACTCGTTATTTTTTTTAACTAGTGTGGTGAAAGGATTACAGTGTACTTTAAACTAGTGGCTCTGTGAGCTGTAGACCGCGCGAACTTTTTTGAAATGACTGAAATATAAAAATTTTTACGTTTTCAACCCCCATATCTCCGCTATTTATAAAAATTTACAGAAACTGAAATGACAAAAAAAATTATATATTAATTGAACCTCCTCACAAAATTTCACGAGAATCGGATGAGAAATGCGACCTGTAGAGGAGAACATATGAACAGACGCCGGCCGGACGCCGCGCCGTTCGGACAGACGGACATACGAAAGAATTTTTGCCTGAGCATTTTTGACACTCGCTCGCGCTTCGCGCTCGCATGGACAATAATAACTTGCGCAAGCGCATGTGAGAACGCACAGTAATGGCTTCCGAAGTCAGGAAGAGGCTTGAACACAAGTCATTATTATGCATATCCCTAACCCATTCAACATCATCTAATTAACATAAACATGTCCAATCTCAGCATGACCACTATATCGAAATACTGTATAAGACTAATTCTAGTACTTATCTCTTAAAGACGCATCCAACGATATGACACAGAGTAGTAAAATATTTAAAAGTCAACCCCATTTTACATGTACAGTAGGTATCCGTAAAAACCGTATGTTTTTGATTTTAACCGATTTCATAAAAAAGAAGGAGGTTCTCAAATCGTCGGAATCTTTTTTTTTATGTAAGTTCCCCGATTCGAAGACTAAACCTAAGCCTAAACCGATTTGAAAAATTATTTTAATTCTTCCCAGGTTCTATTTAAATTTTATCAAAATCGATCGAGCTGAAAAATCAACAAAAATCTGAAAATTGTATACATCGATGACATTTTCGTTTACTCTGATACCTCGCTGTCTCATTGAAGCAGTTTATTTGGCCTACCCATATTATATATATACAAAATACATTCTACTTCTACTTTCCACTAAAAATGTATTATAGGCTCTAATTTCATTCAATGAAGTTGGTTTTCTTTTTAGTTTTTAAAACGTAATTATTATTTCATAACTTTGTAGGGGTCACTAATACATGTTAGCGTTTAAAACTTAGCGAGCAGACAGAGAGACAGACTGACGGACATAGCGAAACTGTAAGGGTTCCTCGTGGACTTCGGAACTGAGATAGAAACCATACGTCACTTAAGTTAGGTTTCAATTCTATTTGGTTTGGTTGTATACTAATTAATAATATAATGACACCATTGTCTATCAGTATTACTACTCAAAACTGATAGACAATGGTGGCAATTCGGTTGGTTCATTTCTAAAATTAGGAATTGCCTAAAATATATTTTAGTTATTCATTACAAGTCATAAGTCATTTTAGTTAGTCAGGCATTTGTAAAACCTATTCGGTTGGTACCATCTAACTAAATTAGGAACGCTTAATTAAATTATATAAAATTAAATTAGGATAAGTTAGTAACAGCAGAATACCAAGTTTCATTTGACAGTTCAAAACCAAATTTTAGCTAAAATTAGTTAGGTTGGTGCCAACAGAATTGAGATTATCGCGAAAGTTATATTAGATAAAAATACCCTTACCCTCCATTCAAATGAAAATGAGTTCTAATATGCTTACGACTGCATTCCCTACAGTTTGGTAGCTTATAAAGTGAGCCGACTTTATTGAATATAAGAAACAAATACAAACCAATTGAGAACAAAAAATTCAACCCTTAAAAAAGGAGGCCCTTTTATTGATTTTTTATTTTACTCTTTTTAGTACCTCCGCATTTTTCGAGATTCGTAATTACCACTGGAATCACAGGAAAGCAAATACGATATTTCTTTTACATGGATGACATATTTTTTCCAACTATTTTCATTTAAAAAACAAATTACCAAACTTTTTGATTTTGATTAAATTTCTATGGGACCAATCGGAGAGTATTATCCTATCACATTTTATATTCTACTAGCGACCCGCCCCGGCTTCGCACGGGTGCAATGCTGATACTAATTATACTACAGAATGGTTACCCCTAAGAGATAGCCATATACCATCGCTGCCTTTTTGTAGACCTTTTGAGGGTGTACAATACTGTAGTACATTATTTTGATCTATCTCGTAGGGTTCAGACAGCGTTTGCAATGTAAGCGCAAAAATATGAGTTCATTTACGACACCACATTGGAAACCTCTAAAATTATCAGTGCTTATCTACTATATTATGCATGTTTTATACATATAAACCTTCCTCTTAAATTACTCTATCTATTAAAAAAACCGCATTAAAATCAGTTGCGTAGTTTTAAAGATCTAAGCATACATAGGGACAGACAGACAGCGGAGAGCGACTTTGTTTTATACTATGTAATGATTCTACTGTACGTGTGTATGTCACTGAACTCCTCCTAAACGGATTCGAGAACGGTTTAGATTTACAATTATATAACTTTTTTAAAAAAACGTGCGGACGAAGTCGCGAACGGGACAGCTAGTTTATTATATTACTTTGGACTGGCCTGTCAGCTTAGTTGGTAATAGCTCTGCCTTCTGCGCTGTAGCGCTGTAGGTTGAGGGTTCGATTCCCTCACAGGAAAAACATTCCAAAACAACTGTGGCAATCACTCTCAGTATTAGATCTCCCAAAATACACTTATGGTCTTATGCTCAAGGCAGCTAAACTTATGCCGAATCCTCCGAAAGTTTTTACATACTGACCTTAGCGAGAATGGGTCTCACTTACTGATGTGCACTTGGCTTAGGCCCGTGCATGTTAGTTATTTAACAGTTATAACTAATAAACCGAGAATAAAGAACTTAAAAACAAAAATAATAATAATAATACCAGACATTTCACACAGCATCATCTAGCCACAAAGTAATGACTGATACTTAAATACATACTTACCTCTTTTTTCTTTTGTAAATACATACATTTTTATACATAGAGGCCAATACTTACAGATCATACAAATATTTGTCCTACCGCGGGAATCGAACCTACAACACTTTACAATATAGTCATTTATATTACTAGTGGCTCTGTGAGCTGTAGACCTCGCAAACATTTTTCAAAATGACTGAAATATAACTTTTTTACGATTTCAAACCCCATATCGCAGCCATTTTGAAAAATTTCCAAAAACTTAATCGACTAAAAAAAATAATTAAAATTAGTTATAGAACGTGCTTACAAAATTTTACGAGAAGCAGTTGAGAAATGCGACCTGTAGAAGAGAACATCTGGACAGACGCCGGTCGGACAGACGGACATACGAAAGCATTTTTGCCTAAGCTAAACGGAGACACTCGTTCGCGCTTCGCGCTCGCTCGATCAATAATAAGAATCTTAAAAAGACTACCCTTTATGCAAACTTTAAATTTCTTAATGGGTAGTTTAATAGAATTTTCAGGAAGCTTATTATAGACTAGCGACCCGCCCCGGCTTCGCACAGGTGTAATGCTGATACTAAATATACTACAGAATGGTTCAGCCAGCAAAAAAATTTGTTTATTTACGACATCACATCAGAATCCTCTAAAATTATCAGTGTTATAACAATATTATGCATGTATTATACATATAAACCTTCCTCTTGAATCACTCTATCTATTAAAAAAACCGCATCAAAATACGTTGCGTAGTTTTAAAGATCTAAGCATCCATAGGGACAGACTGACAGCGGGAAGCGACTTTGTTTTATACCATGTAGTGATAGTGAAGCGCACTGAGATCGCCATAAGTAACTGCACATGCACGATAGGAGCCTCTGAGGCGTATTATTATCCTTTCACCACACTGGATCGCAAGAACACAATAAGAAGATAAAGCGTTTTATGGATTAGAATCAAATACTCTTACTACAAGTGACTTCACCATTTTAATTTCCTAAAAGCATTGCCTTAAGCTAGTAAAGGTGCGCTTACACGGGCAATTGAAATTGCTCAACCTTGAGCAATACTTGCCAATTATAACGTCACGCTACAAGATCAAGCAATTAACGGCAATAGCATGTGTATGGAGCAATTTGGGAATTTAGGAACGCGCGTTTTTGCCGCTAGTGCGTGCGCCTACGTCTGATTCCATGTTCACAGAATAATGCGAACTCACCTTCGATTAATCCGCAATGCGCGCTATGCCTTAGGCATAGTACACTAGCGAATTAATCCGCGCGGTTTAAGCTGTAAGTATATTATGAAGTATGTAATTTTCAACGCGTTTTTAATCGTTAGCGCGAGCACCTACGCCTGGCTCCATGTTCAACAGAATAGCGAGAAAAAAATCGCCACGAAATATTTCGCAGTACAAAGTCAAAGTCAAAAGATATTTTATTCAATACAATCACAAGGATCACTTTGAAACGTCTTACATACTAGGTGAATTTAACTGGCACTGGCAAAAACTCGGCCTGGTCCTAGTGATTTTTTGCATGATCCATCTACCTTGCTACAAAAAACGAATACAAGAGAGTATATACATATCAAATGTGTCATTCAACTGTCTGTCAGAGCAACATGAGACCATGCATTCTTATCATGCATGGCCGTGCGAGCTAGGCCTTAGCGTACCATAAAGTACACGTATTTTAAATACCTACCAAAATAACATTAGCTCCACAACACTCTAATTGTATTAAATTACCGTTTCATGTAAAGTACTTACCCTAATTTGCAATTTATAAAATGTAGTTGGGTAAGTAATTAATTTTCATAAATGGCTTCAGTATCTAGTGATTCGTGTTCTAGTTTTCACGCAAGAATGATATTAATTGCTTATGTAAATAAAGTAGCTATTTAGAAATTGCTCTGCAGACCTTTATGGCCTAACACAATAACCTTATACAGCATGTATTTTAAGCATCGACCGTCAAATGACGGATGTGTTGTAAAACCAAGTGTCAAGTGGGAGCGCTTGATTCAGGCCTTGTGTTCTCGGCGCCGACACTACACGACATGACACTATTTCAATACGCGATAGATACTCATCTATCGCGTATTGAAATAATGTCGGTGTCGTCATCTACATAATAGTACAACTCACGAAAGTGTTGAAAGAGACAAAGTAATGTTACGGTCGCAACTTTCAGGGGAAAATTTAGTGCCCGGAGCGATGTGTACCCAGCGGGTTAAAAAGCACAGTATCTCTAGTACTTTTTGCTCGAATTTTTTGATCGCATTTTGCTTTAGATTTTTTAGTAGTGGTCTCGTTTTGAGAAGCAAACCCGTTTTAAATTAGCCCCATTATTCAAAGTGGTGTTACAAGCTTCATATAGGCGTTGAAATAATGTTGATATCACATTGAGTTTAGACGTTTAAATGACAAGGATCCTACTAATAATTTTAAAACTGATTTATATAGAGTCACAAAAAAAATAATGCCGGACATTTCACACAACATCATCAAGCCCCAAAATAAGCAGAGCTTGTGTTATAGGTATATGATTGATACTAGTTATATACATTTTTAAATACATGTATATTATACATAGAAACACCCAGACCCAAATATTATGATCTGCAAGTATTTGTATCTGGTCTGGGTGTTTCTATGTATAATATGTATGTTTTTAAAAAAACGTATATAAGTAGTATATCAGTCATGTGGTACCCATAACACAAGCTCTGCTTACTTTGGGGCCAGATGATGCTGTGTGAAATTTCCTGGATTATTTATTATTTCAAACCTATGTGGTGAAAGGATTAAAGTGGTCTCTGAGACATCTTTCATGCACTTTTAGAACTCATGTTCTACGACATACCGTTTCCTCACGATGTTTTCCTCCAGCCATTGAGAGTACAGGAATAGCGATTTATCTTATTGTGACTATGACAGAGGGTTCATTTTAGGCTATTTATCGCTATTCTGTGATAATGACTCAGACGTAGGCGCAAAAACACATTAGCAAAAAAATTGGTTGTCTGTAAAGTCGGTTTACGAACGATAGTTTAACGTGACAACGTTATAACACAAGCCGCATCTATCTGTTTTGTTATGACGCTCTCGCTACGTTATTCGCTCTCGCTCCGATCGTAACGTTACAATGAGCGTAACGGGACAATGAGTCATCCTTTTTCGTGCGTGCAGTGCGTGCGTGCGTTCATCGATTGTATGAGACGTTGTCACGTCAAAAAAACGTTGAACATGACTAGTCGTTCGTCAACTCGCACCGAAAAACTCTTAACACGTGATACAAGTTGATGAATTAAAAAATAATAGAATTTACGTTGTTCAACTCGTACCACTTTTTTGTATTGAATTTATTCGTCAAAGGACATTCTGATAAAAAGGAGGACCATAATTCTACACCCAAGAACATTGATACTTTTAAGAAGCGAAGTTTAATTCGCTAGTGCACGCTAGCCCTTAGATAGAAGATAGAAAATACTTTATTGCACACCATATACAGTTGTGGTCATATAATTAAGAACGATTTGAAGTTATTGAAGTTTTTTATTTATATCGTTCATACACAGAGATGTGTACCTTCTGAGAAGCAACTAGTTATGTTATAAAATGGCCACATTTATAGAGCAACGTGGCTTTGGAATAAAGAATAAAATCGCAAACTATTTTTTTCATATTTTATTTATTTTACCAATGTAACACATTCAAATAGTACTGAAGCTGGACAAATAATTAACGAACTTACGCTCGAAAAAAACCGTCTGATGAAGTCCACGCTCCGACCTAATATACTCCAGATCATGGCGGGCACCGAGAGTTTCAGAAGCTTCTTGGTGATAGATTCGTCGCCGCGGAACCCACCGATGACGTTGATGAGGCCCTACAAAACGTGATTGGAGCATTGAGGGACGAGGGCATCAAATTCTGCCAAATGCGGCCTAAAGGCAGGAAGTCCAAACTCTCGGATGAGACTCTTCGGCTGATGACAAAAAGACGGGAAACCACCCAGGCCACTTCGTCAGAGAGGTCAGACCTGAACAAGCAAATCGCGAAGATGATACGGTGCGACCTTCGGAGCTCCAACACACGCCTCATTGAGGAGGCAATAGAGCGAAACCGAGGGTCCAAACTATTCACTCAGCAGCTTGGCAGGAGCCACCTGACGAAGTTAACAACACACGATGGCCGAACCGTACTGTCAAAGCCGGAGATTTTATCAGAGATCGAGGACTTCTATGGCCGACTATATGCAGCACATGCTCCTTGCCCCCAGCGTAACATCCACGATTCCTATAGTCCTATAGATAGACTATACTACGATTCCTATAGACTATACCTATAGTCGGCGAGTGAAGGGTTTTGGAATATTGGCGAACAGCGTTTAGGTGGCCTTATTATATAAACACAAAATATACTCTAATCTCAACTAAAAAAAAATATTCAATGAAGTCGGTTTTCTTTTTAGTTTTTAAAACGTAACGTATTCTAAATGATATGTTTTGATTATTGTTCCAACACTTCGTTAAAAATAAAGTTTTTACCTATATATAAATATACCTATCTATATATCTTTTGTCTAGCAGTAGTGGCCTACTACTAGACCGCTATTGCTCTCAGTACCTATTCACTATTTTTTGCACAGTATCTATGTAGATAACATTTATGTTTTTGGTAGATAAACTAGTGTCGCATGTCTAACCTTATGAACCTTCTGTCAGGCCATTAGTGCCATTAGACTAAAAAGACTATGGAGTAAGAGTTTACGTTACAACCGACGAAGCGGTATTCCCACCAAATAAACATGTCCCGCAACCAGTTCTACTAGACAAGTGACCATCCATCTATAAGAAAGGTTATCGTATTTCGTATACAAAGAGAATATAAAAAATGTGATAAAACGACGTTAAAAAAGAAGAAAATAACTACAGAACGTGACATTATGAAAGACGTTCTGAATAAAAATAAATATGTTTAATATAATATTTATATTTTAATTAATAGGAATATTTTAAACAAATCCGTACTTTTTTATGGTTTAGGCAGTAAAGACATCTATAATTATAATTTTATAACCTTTTGAAAAAACGTTTGTGCACCACAAGATTTTTCGTAAACCGGCATGACGTAGAATCTAAAAAGTTCGAAAACATGCGCTAAGTGCACAAGAAGAACCACTGAGTCGTACTTTAATCTTTGAACCACACATGTTCTTCCATGTTAGGCTCCTCTCCATCCAAAGGTTGTCTGGAAAAAATTGCCCCCTTAGCGATAAGACGGCCCATTGTACATATATTTTTAGGTATTCTCTGTTGTCAAATTGTTTTTGTGCTAGTTTTAAGGTGTACAATAAAGTGTTTTTTGTTAAACTTTAGTTTCTGGATACACGAATTGGAGAGTGAGAATGCTCAAATCTGGTAGGGTTTTGCTTCCTGAGTACATATTTACCACTTTTAACTTGAGGAAATCCTTAGATTCGAGAAAAGTAAAAGGACCAATATGTCCTTATGCTCCTACCGTGACCTTGTATTATTCTTCTGGCGCTTCGGCGGCCGATGCCGCGGCACGCTCGCTTCGCTTGCTCGCCTTGCGCGTTGTTTTCTTTACTCCAACATAACCTACCAAGAGATAAGTAACCAAGTGAAGTGAAGATAAGCCAAAGTCGTCGAAAGAAGCCATATGTGAAAGACATCGGTTTTTTACGTATGGCGTGATTTGGCGCAGTTACAGTGACACATGACAGGTTTTTATACGCTTTATATTAGCTTCACTTGTATGTATGTTTGTATGTAACCGACTCCTTAGGACGCGATTTTGACCCTATTTAAACGGCCAGATTTCATTCAAATTTTGCACACCTGTCAAAAACCGATGACAATGCAATAATTCGAAAAAAAAATAAAAAAATATATCCGATTATCCTAAAACTAAAAAGTAGAAAATAATTAATAGTTTAAAAAACTAAAAAACACGCTTTATATAGAAAACCAAACTAAAAAATTGAAAATAAATATTAATAAATGTAAGGAGAAAAAAATGTATTCTTTAAAAAAAAGCGTGGGGTGCATGGTGGAAGGATTATCAATTCGATAATATCTTAAAAGGCACTCCACGCTTTTTTTTAAATAAAACATTTTTTTCTTACGTTTCGTTCGCATCAATTTTGCACAACATGTTAAACCACAGGCAACAAATACGACAAATTTGGTTATTATCTGTAAATTTTTACGTTTTGTTTCATGTTTTATCAGATTTGAAATTAGAAATGTTTTATTATTTTCTCGAAAACTAAGGATTTCCTCAAGTTAAAAGTGGTAAACACGTAATCAGGAAGCAAAACCCTACCAGATTTGAGCGTTTTCACCCTCCAATTCGTGTATCCAGAAACTAAATTCAAGCCGTGTTTTCATTTACGTTAATTTACGCTAAACTACGCAACGGTGACTTGTCTAGAAGTGCTAAAGTACTAGGCTTATTTGCATTCGGATAGCGTTCTTAACGAGATGCCTGTTACTAGAATGGCCTGGCAACTGCGATTGAGTTGATTTTATGTTTGCCTTGAGCGCTCTGAAGGCTTAGTGGAAACCACCAGTTTTGATCCTAAGGTCTTATGGTTCAAGTCTCAGACGTGCATTAAAAAGATAATTAGACTTGGTAGAGTCGTTGCTTAAAGTGATGCTGCGCCGATTCCGTATTTATTTGTATCGCTTCTATGGCGCAGTGGACGAAGACTCGCTCGAGACGCAGAAGGTTGCGGGTTCGATTCCTGGCGCGGGACAAATGTTTGTATGATCTGCAAATATTTGTAAGGTGTTCCGTTCTTGCCATTGCAAGAAAGCGCTCATTTTATATGTATTTTTAGGTATTCTTAGTTGTCAAATAAATTGTTTATGTGCTAGTTTTAAGGTGTACAATAATGTGTTTAGCTAGTGTAGTGAAGCTAAAACTTTGTACCTTTTTTACGAAAATTACGCGGACGGAGGAGTATGAAATTTCGCACACTTATAGTTTATATAGAGAAGGAGTGCAGAATGCATTTTTTTTTATTTATGCATAAAAAATACATTAATTATTAATTAATTATGGTCGAATTTCAACCGATGGGCGACCACTATTAAATATAAATAAATAAAGCTGGACATTTCATACAGCATCATCTAATCCCAAAGTAAGAAGAGCTTGTGTTACGGGTACTACATGAGCGATATACTAAATCATACTTTTTTTGTATATAAGTACATATTATTCATAGGCTTGTTAGTCCATATATCTCTCGTAGATCCCCCATGCTCCTGCAATACCAATATCGGTTTCCTCCATGCATAAAACCGGGCATTATAATGGCACCTTCGTCCTAGGTGTAACAACCGCATTAACCAAATCGAGGGGGTAGGAGGGTTAAGGGGGGGGGGGGGGGGGGGCGAGGCCGTTCGTTCACCCGCGTAGGCGAGCCTGTGGGATTCCTGTCCAGCCACCACTCACCGCACTCTGCTGCTCATAGTCTTACCTATGTGACAACGCTTAAAGCTAGCGCGCACTGCGAATTACGTAACACGCGAATTTTTTGGTGATTTTATGTGGAACATGGGATCAGACGTCAGCTGAATAAAAAAATTGCCAGATGTTTTACACAGCATCATCTGGCTCCAAAGTAAGCAGAGCTTGTGCTATGGGAACCACATTACTGATATACTACCAATATACTTTTTTGTAAATATATGTATTTTACATAGAAACACTGCAGAATTTACTTGGAGATCATACGAACATTTGTCCCACGGCGGGAATCGAACCCGCAACCTTTTGCGGGTCAGCCGGGCCTAGGCCCACTGCACCACAGCAGTCAAACTAATATAAATTTAAAATCAATCCTTTTATTATTTATTATTAAGTGATTTATTATTATTAATTATCCATAATTATTATTACATGTATATTATTATAATATGTTTTATTTATAAGAACTGTTGTATTATTTTATTAATAAATAAACTCAAACTCAAACCTTTCCTGGAAAATTAGAAACCAATCACAAAGTAGGAAACCAATTTCTTTGTGATTCAAGCAAAAATAATCCGTAGTTTTTTTATATGAAAGGCACCATTTTATATCAAATAACAATTGACGAAACAAACAATCACTTGACACTGGCAAAACTGTCAACAAGGCAGATGCCATTATAGGAAGAAAAGACGAGAATGTAGGTGTGATAAAAATTGAGAATTATCCTTGGAAGATCAATTCATTATTGGAACCAATTGTCAATTTTAAATTATTTTAAATCTGTTACTCTATTTTGGACTTTGGTGTGAGTAAAACAAGGTTATTTATATTTTAGAGATTTTTGGCTAAACCGACGAAACAACGGAATTACGACAACTATGTCCTGATGTCTTTAGTTACTTCGTATACCTACTAGATTAGATAAAACAGTTTATAAGTCAAATAGAAGGTACTAATATCTTTATTAAACTGGTTCGTAGACCAACTTCTTTATTGACTTGCGGTGACTTTGTCAAGATAATTTTTAGCCGACTTGATGCCGCGACCATCTGCGTTTTAACCGTTTTCAAAAGTTTGAAGTTCTCAATTCGGATGTTTTTCTTTAATATGTTTGTGCCTCATAACTCCATCATTTATGCACCAATTTCAAAAAAAAATAATTTAAAGAATATACCTAAGTACTTTCCGATTGGTCCTCATAGAAATGTCATCATTTCATCGGTAGTTTGGTACTCATATCAGAATAGCAGGAAAAAATATGTTCACGAATCGCTATTTTTTTTGACGGGAGCATTGCATTTTAAATACCCATGTTCACACGCTTCACGAATCGTGATAAATGACGGATACGTATACGTCTTTTAAAAATTACGAATCGTGAATGTTTTAAGATTTTGACAGATCCGCTGTTGCTCTCGCGCCCCACCTGCCTCCCCCCTACCCCGCCCCCCTGGACAGTTCAGTACATACATTCGTTTGACTTGTAAAAAAGTGTTGCGCTGCGCTTCAATAAAATCATAAAAGGAAAAGTAAAAATAAATATTGTTTGACCAACAAATAAATCGAGACGTTTGAGTCATCTTCTGGTAACAAGCTCATCAAAGTATAGAAAGCTTCAAAATTTTGTTGTCTTTACCTTAAAATTGGATGTTTTTAGTTTGACGACAATAATACTAATACAAGATTAAAGTATTCACGTCCATTGTGGTTGGTAGTTCATCATCAACTGAACTGAATCACGAAACAAATGTGAACATCAATTCGGATATTTTGACGGATTGTGAAAAAACACGATTCGGCATTCAATGTGAACGTCCATCCGTCATGACGTAACGTGTTTTTTGACGATTCGTCAAGGACGTATCCCGTGTGAATGCACCCTAAACGAAATATTTTGCTTTCCTGTGACTTTCCAGTGGTGTTTGGGAATTTCAAAAAATGATCAAGTACTTCTTCTTCCTCTTTCGTGTCAATTTTCTCTCATAAAAAATCAAATTTGCCTCGACCAAAATGTTGCTGCCGCTATAGCGGCGTCCGAGGCGGTTTTGAGATAATTAAATAATAAATGATCAAGTACTAAGAAGCCTGCAATAAGAACTTATTTAACCAACTTATAAATCAGGAGGTTTTCAATTAGGTTGTATTTTTATATACAATGAAGTTGGTTACCTGTTTAGTTTTGAATCGTAATTATTGAGTACTTACTAATCAAGTCAACATGCAACCGTCTTTTGCGTACTTTTGACAGGACATATTGTTTTTTCACAACACGTCCTCTCACTTGGATATTGGCTCTTTGAGGGTAGTTACTACCCTTGTCTGGAAACATCGCTCGTTTAACTTTAAGCCCTTATCCTAATTGATTAATTAAACGATGTTACCAATATATCCGCAGAGAGTATTAAACACTCCCAATTTCATTAACGATGTTACAGCATAACAAATTTAAACAAGCACAAATTAAAACTTAAAAGTACAGGTGAATTTTATACGTAAGAAGAAATACACATCAGTAGAGGAGGATATTTTATTTGGATTTATTGGAGGATCTCGAAAAATCCACTGAAACACAGAGGGAAGATGAAAGTGTTTTCGTAGAAGAAATAGATTAAAACAGAATAATGTGGAAAGCTTCGTCGGTTATGTGATTTTAATATACTGTAGATTAAAATACCAATTTTTGATTCATAACCTAAACTTTCATGAAAGCTTTTGAAAATATACACAAAGGGATATTGCTAAGAAATCCCTAACTCAACAATTTTTGCGCTTTGAAAGTCCATTTACAAAATTGTTTGTTTGAGGCAATCGAGTTTAAATATTATAACTTTGAGTATGACATTATAGTGTAGCTAAGCCTTGGTATAACATAAGAAAACTAGCATGTATACATTTTTTTTACTAAATTGCCTATACCCAAAAAACTTTAAAATAAAGCTATTGATTTTTAGATCTAAGCCATCCAATAGGAGCTGTGCTAATCGACTTGGTGTAACATTCTGCTGAAAAGATCTTAATAGCGTACATGTTTAGAAACCGCGTAATCATTATGATAATAAATTAATTGGCATTAGTGGCAATTATGTTTGTTTATTTCAAAATTTAGGAATTATCTAAGATATATTTTAGTTAGTCATAGCATTTGTAAAACCTATTCGGTTGGTACCATCTAACTAAATTAGAAACGCCTAATTAAATTAGGATAAGTTGGTAACAGCAGAATACCAAAGTTTCATTTGACAGTTCTAAACCTAATTTTAGCTAAAATTAGGTTGGTGCCAACAGAATTGAGGCCACTATCACACATTATAATTACATTAGCTCTGCCCCAAAGATAGCAGAGCTTGTGTTATAGGAACCACACGAGTAATATACCTACTACTTATATACTTATATGGTCTGGTCAGCTCAGTTGGTAGTAACTCTGCTTTCTGCGCAGTTGGGTTCGATTCCCTCTCAATAAAGTACACATATAACTATTCTATCAGTTATCTGTATGGCGATTATGGAACTCTTGATACAATCAATGTCTATCAGTTTCGATTAGCAATCGGCATCAATGTCTATCAATTTCTATTAGCAATAGGCATTATTTCAATCATATACGATGTATTTAAATGCTTAGTACGCTAAACACGGTTTCTTTCACAATCGTACTTTTTAAATTGGTCGAGTTATTGTTTGACACCAACTTCACATTGTAACTAGCGATAGAAGCCGATAGAAATCGCAGCGATCCGTAATACCAATCCATCAATAGTAACTGAAAAGCTATTAGTTAGATACTATTATGATAGTATCAAAGTTCCATAATCGCCCCACTGGTCATCATTATACAAGCTATGCTTAGTTTGGGACTAGATGATGTTTTCTGAATTTTCCACTATATTTATTTTATTTATTTGTAAGACAAATATTTGCAGATTAACTTGATCCTCATTTTCATCACAAAATGTTGTTCTGATGAGACTCATTTTTAAAAGCTACATTGAGCAGAGTTATGGAATTTGGAGTGGAGAAAACCCAGAAAAGTCTATTTCAGTCTATTATTCCTAATATAATAGAACTAGCGACCCACCCCGGCTTCGCACGGGTGTAATGCTGATACTAAATATACTACAGAATGTAATAATATACAACGTTATCTAAGATAATAACATAGACTAAGAGATAGACATATACCATTGCGGACTTTTGTGTAGACCTTTTTAAGGTGTACAATACTGTAGTACATTATTTTAGTCTATCTCGTAGGGTTCAGCCAGCGTTTGCAATGTAAGCGCAAAAAAAGTGTTTATTTACGACACCACATTAGAAAGCTCTAGAATTATCAGTGTTTCTCTTCTATATTATGCATGTTATATACATATAAACCTTCCTCTTGAATTACACTATCTATTAAAAAAAACCGCATCAAAATACATCGGGACAGACAGACAGCGGGAGGCGACTTGTCTTGACTTGACTTGTTTTATTTATACTATGTAGTGATGATTATGGTTAGGAGATAGCTTGTATCATGTGGACGAAGACAGGGTAGTTGGTAGTTTTTATGTAGATACCACTCGTGCGAAGCCGCGGGCAGCAGCTCTATAGTAAACCGACAGTTACATAATATCATATCATACATAATACTTTTCTGCTTACCAACAGTCGAGTAATAATCATGCGTATGATGGCCGGCATGCATCATTAGCGGTGCGGCCAAGTGCGAAACTCAGGCAATGGAGCGACTAATAAAATGATTTAAGACAAGTGTAGATGTCTCTAGGTAATATTTATTTCGACGACCTTTGTGGCGCAGTAGACTCAGGTCCAGCTGAGACGCAGAGGGTTGCGGGTTCGATTCCTGCAAGGTGGGCTTAATGCAAGTAGCATTTCTACCTGCTAACCTGCAAGGTAGAGAAATAAAAAAATAGACGAACTAACATAATCTGAGAATATTATGTTGAAGGCACCGACGGCGTCGATTTATCTAGAGAATTTGAAAGCTAAATAATGCTTTGCATCTAAGGGACTACCTTATAATCGCACCACACACTTATCAGTTGTTTAATCTGTAGTCATCTTTGTTAATTGACATTATAATGACAACCATAGAGCATACTTAAACCCCACGCTAGTAATTAAGGACACCCTGTATTCTATAACCACATAAGTTTACCCTGTCTTTTTGTTATAAGTATTTAGGGACACATTAAATAATGTTCTGTTCTACCTACTCTAATTTTCTAGAAAAGTTAACTTTAAAGTTATCTTTAGTAAAATCACAAAAATATTTTTTAAATGTCGAGTCTACCCTAAATGATGATGACTATTAAATGATTTTGACGTGTATTCAGAATTCCTTATTTGAATATAAAATATTCAAATAAGGAATTAAAAAAAAAAGGAAAATAAGGAAAAAAGTTTAACCGGTAATTTTTAAATTAGCTTACTTTCCGCCTTTTCGATCTGATTATTTATTTATGTTTAAAATAATTTCTAATGATATTGACTGTCCTGACCTTCTCTATAAAATTAATTTTAATATCCCACACAGAACGCTCTGATTCAACCCCAAGTTTATGATGTGAGCGAGCTCAACCGTCAATGGTTATAGTAAGCTCTTGGACATTGATCCATTTAATATTAGTATTGGCAAGGCACAATTGGTTATTGGTTATTATAGTTATTGGTTGCATTACTCAGATTTTTTTTAGCAGGCAACCCAGGTGTTATATAGGTGTTTGATGTTTTTATTTTTGTTTAATTTTCTTTATTTTCTTTTGTATTTCATCATTGACCTTAATTCATTTGTTGAAGATGATTTAGGTGGCGTCAGTAAAGTTACAGAGCAGTTAATTGTAATTGAAAACATTCGTTCATGGATCCACTCCAGCAAGCTGAGGTGGGTGAAGTTTCTTCTAAACTGACGTCACTCTGCCTGGGATTCTGTTTGATAGCGCAGGCCTTCCCAGGTACCCGGCCTTCTTTTGTATTTATTCAGTAAAAAACTGCTTAATGTTATGATTAAATCTCTATAGCAAGCATGTGCCTCTTTTTATGTAGGTGCGTTAAAATAGTGTTCACACCTTTAACTACCATGTTTCCATCATGTGTGAAAACCTGTAATTGGCTCTCTGTTTTTTTCTACTTTTATGTTGTATTATTAGGTGTTGTTTTTCCAAATATAAAAAAATAAATAGTGTCAGCTGCAAGTTACAACGACATCAATTTTAGAATATGATGATTATATTCTAAAACTAACAATTTCTTTAAAATTTCACACGAGGAAGCTGCAGGCAATTACTGAAAATACACACCAAATATCTTTTAAACTATTATTCTATCAATTAACGATCAGAGAGCCACTAAAAAGCAGTGAAAAATACTTTTTTTTTACATACATGAGTTAATTTGCTGAGGGCACCGTCTAAATGCTTGGGGTCCAGCAAGAAGAGGACTCTACCAAAGTTCTAAATGATGGCGATGATGTATTATAAACACAAAAGCTCGTGGTAGAGCACTATGTGTGATATGTGTAGGTGCATTGGAAGAGCAAGCCCAGAATTCGGTTGGAGTGGCGTTTATAGGAGACTATTCCCTAAGACGAGATTGTGAGGTCTGTGTTATGACAGTTTTGAAAGGAAGGAATAATATACATTTTGTCATAATACACCTACCTACGCAGCGAAGGTAGAGAATTATTACCGTCGAAGGTAACAAGTATGTAGGCCGAAACCCACACAAAACATGTAAGCTAGCTGCTAACGCCATCTGCCGTGAGTTTAAGTAACTATGCTTTGA
The DNA here is from genome assembly GCA_948098915.1 of Lampropteryx suffumata. NCBI lineage: Eukaryota > Metazoa > Arthropoda > Insecta > Lepidoptera > Geometridae > Lampropteryx > Lampropteryx suffumata. The sequence goes on from OX402547.1 coordinate 18,095,499, forward strand.
GAAGCAGCGCCATCTAGCGTTAAATAGCAGGACCAGAACTGTTTGTGATTATCAATAGATGGCGGGGCTGGTTTTAAATAAAGTTTTAAAGATTTTAGATGTTGTAAGTTCTGAACAGGTACAGTAGATAAATGGTTGCGGGTTTTATTCTCACGTTTAGTTATGTGAACGTCACAGAAAACATCAACCTAGTTAGAATAATGCAAAATGAACATTATAGGAGGGACAAGCTTGAGTTTGTTTGATTGCTTAGATAAAAAATATTTTTTTGTTGATAGGTAACAATACAAATAAAAATAAAATGTTATCAAATGTCTCTGAATAAGTAGTTACTACCCATCGAGAATGTTATCAGCTGGTTCAGTTTTCTCGTGCAAATATTTACAGAACACAATCACCTACTGACTGATAATAGAACGGACGTAAGAATACAAAAATGCAAGGTCTTCTTACAATGGCAATACTTATAAAATCACTAGCTGGTGCCCGGGGCTTTTACTTCCCCAAGATACAATCTACTTCCGTACCAAATTTCATCAAAATCCGTTTAGCCGTGAAAAAGTCAAACGAATAAACAAACAGACAGATACACTTCCAAATTCATATTATTACTATATCTATCTATCTTTATATGAAGATAATAATCGATTGCCGTGCGATAATCTCTCGAAAACTCGAAAATGGCTGAATAATTTAATATAGGTGTGTATTTAGTTTGGCACGAAGTTCAACGGAACGTCTTGTATAATTAATAATTATATGTATAAATACTATAGAAGTATGGATACTCGATGTGGCTGTGTAGATATACATTTTAAATCTGAATAAATACGATTTAAAATGTATTGGGTTTTATTTACGTACTATTTTGTCAAATCAAAATTTATCAAAATGTATAGTACGACTCACCGAAGTTTTGAAAGTGAAAAAATGTAAGTAAGTAGATATTAAAACTATCATGGTTTTGAACTAAATTTTCACAAAACTTGATATTTACCATGATATATGTAAATTTTTCTGCTTCCCGGTATTTCGGCACAGTTGCATGCGCCATGATCACGAGATAGACTGATAGAAGCGATTTTATCTTTTGATCATGGCGCATGCAACTGTGCCGAAATATCGGCAAGTAGAAAAACTCAGAAATCGTGGTAAATATCCTGTTTTAAGTAACAAATATGTGTAGGTATAATACACAGTAGGTATAGGTACCTACACATACAAGATAGGTTACATATGTAAGTATCTTTTATTCCTGAATTTAATTAAGTACCTACCTACATAGTTTGTCAAAACACTGAATTGATTGTATATCATGCACATATCAATCGGCAGCATTTATCTCGAGTAGAGAGCAAGATTTATTAACGAATTCTTCGATTACGTCACCTACTCACCTCTTTGTTGACATTGGATATCATTCATGAATTTTTTGAATTTTTGTACACATCCATAACAGGGTGTGGTGCGTCTTTCAGCGAGTTCTAACGTTCTAAGTCTTTTGAGTAGTGTTCTTAGTCATTCATTGTATCTTTTAACCGATTCAAAAAAAGGAGGAGGTTCTCAATTCGGTTGTATTATAAAGTAAGTACTAAAAAGCTTTAAAAACACTTTTTTAAACGATTTTTTTTTATAGGCTCAAATTTCATTCAATAAAGTCGGTTTTCTTTTTAGTTTATAAAACGTAATTATTATTTTCTTGTACTTGTACTTATATATTAACGATACGATAACTGTTTCTACTGCATTTAGATCTTTTTTCATTAAAAACTACACTGGCAACATTTCTGCCAATTCCGTCATCTTTATAAAAAATAAAAAACGTATGCGTCTCGGGACGCCCGACAGAAGTGTTAACCTAAACTAATCTATACGCTATGGGTTAGAGTGAAAGGCGGAGCCTGCCTACCGCTGCCGTATGCGTGAGATAAAGGAAAGCCAGACAGACTAGCGCCGTAACGCGTTACATAACAAAGAGGTTTACCCTCCCGTAAGAAGTTATCACTTCAAAAAACGTTTGCTCTCTCCGCGCGCTTAAATTCGCGGCACTCCCCACCTTATGGCATCATCATTTATGTCCCAGTAGTTATAAACAATCGTGACTTATTCTGTAACCCATGGACAATCTGTAAGTACCTACTTGCAAGTGATCCCTACACAGTTCCTCATTGATCAAATTGTTATTGTGAAACTGAGCTCATTGGTTATGTCAGCTTCAGTCAATCAAACTTTCTGGGAATTAATCTGGGAAGACCTGTTAGACCTTTTATGATTTAAGGCTCTGTACAACGAAAGCGTGATATTTGCTGAATGTAGGTTGGACATTGGAGATGTATGCTTCGTCGAATTATCCTATGTAGAACCCAGGATAACATAGGATATATTTACAGACTGTAGGTATATTATGAGTTTGTTTCGCTCGATACGAAAAAAATCCGGCTCACCTTACTCGCCGGTGGCTTTAGAAGCTGCTTGCTTTGCTTTCTTGCCAAATTTGCCAGAGAGCTATGAAGCGCAGTGTTATGGGGTTCAAAAGAACCGACAGGGTCCGTAATACCGAAATCCGATCGAAAACGGACATAGCGGATACGAGGACTGCACGTATGAAAAGGGACTGGGTAGGTCATGGGCACGAATACATCCAAAACGTTGGGTCACTTTATGGATGCCTGATTTGACCCAGGAAAATATGCCGATACGATCTAGATGCATTCGAGCTAAACTGGAAAACTGTGGCCATGGAGCGCAAAGAGCGGAATGTAAAGGTTAAAACATATTACCTAATTTACTACATCTTATAACTACAGATAAATAATTGAAAAACAAGCGGCTTGCTTCGCTCGCCAGTTACTTTTGAATAGGTAACTCTAGCAACTCTTGATAACACTAATGGTTAATCTGACATGTCTACGCAGACAGCGTCGCGCATCAGTTAGTCAGAAATAACTGTAAAAAATGTTTGTTCTAGAAATCTTCTGAAAAAGTCGCGACTAAGTGGTTCCGTAATTCAACCGACGCCTATTATAACATAACCCATAACAATTGAGGCATCTATTACTGAGGAACGTGTCATGTCAGCAGTATCTATTAAATCAGCAGTCAGTTAACCCTTTAGCACTTCGAATCGTCAGCAAAATGTTGACATACAGTTGTCACATTCCATTGATGACCTATTTTTTATCACTCCATCATGATTTATGACTTAAAGCCCACCCAGGAAGAGATGTACTCAAACCAAGTAATGGACGGCGTGAGGATGACGTATGAGCACGTGAGTGGTCGATTGGTTGAGTTGCTGCGTGTCCGGCAAATATTTTGAGATGTATTTACTAGCTTCTGCTTGCGGTGTCGCAATCGCGTTCCCTACATTAAAAGTAGCCTATGTCTTTCCCCAAAATACGGTCTATCTCTTTACCAAATTTCATCAATATCCGTTTAGCCCTTTGGCCGTGAAAACGTAATAAGCAAACTGACAAATAGACATGAGACCAATGATATTATAAAACACAAGAGGATATTATAGAAGACTAGCTGCTGTCCGCGGCTTTGCACGCTTGGTATCTACATAAAAAGTTGCCTATATCCTTCTCCAAGGTCCCATCTATCTCTAGGTATACCAAAATTCATCAAAATCGGTTCAGCGGTTTAGGCATGAAAACGTAACAGCCAGACAGCCAGACAGAGAGACAGACCAGTTAATTTTGCATTTATAATATTATAAGGATAGGGATGCTATAGAATATCATGAAACGCTTAAAAAATTATAATGGACTTTCTGCTGCCCGAAGATCCGCACGGGCGTTTTGTAAATAAATATAGCCCATGCTATTCTCCAAGATACAATCCAATCCATCTTTTTACTAAATTTTATTAAGATCCCTTCAGTAGTTTAGCCGTGAAACGGTAACAAGTAAACAGACACTTTCGAAATTAGAAATAAGTATGGTTGGAGAAGGTTTCCAACAATTAAACATTATAATACAGAAAAATTACAAAAAAATTACATCTATCTGTCGCTCTCATTTTTAGTCCCCTAATAAGTTCTGTTTCCCACTTGCGGAACCCTAAAACCGCGACAAATACCCGTTCTTATGTCAATAGAACACTGTGTAACTCGAGCGGCTCATTTGCGGTGAGCGAGCGTCCGATTTCTGTTTGAACTTTTTAACCCTTTATTTATGTTTACTGTAAAGTAGCACCCGTTATATTAACGACAATAGAATAGCGGAAATGCGGCTATTTTTTTTCTTTACTGATCAATAATTGATATGTAACTATGAATAAATTAATGAATGAGCGAATGAATGAATATATGTATGTATATATGTTTGATTGGATAAATGAAAATTCTTTATTGTACATCTTAAAACTATATAATTTCAAAATTTTATAATTAAGTGTACATAAGAAAACGATGTACAAAAGGCGGTATTATCGCTAAGGGAGCAATCTCTTCCAGACAACCTTTGGATAAAGACTTGAATTCATAATTTAATTACATAATTAGACATGGACAGACATTTATTTGCTTCTTAGCACACAACACAGAAAATACAAGAAAATAAAAAGGCACATGGTACTAATAATGTTTACAGTTACTTGTGTAAGTTATAAGCAAGCGAGGCATTGTATATTACTAGCTGCTGCCCGCGGCTTCGCAAGAGTGGTACCTACATAAAAAGTAGCCTATGTTCTTCTACAAAGTCCCATCTATCTCTATACCACGATTAGACGACCTCTGTGACGCAGTGGACCTAGGCCCGGCTTAGACGCAAAAAGATGCGGGATCGATTCCCGCCGCGGGACAAATGTTTGTACAATCTGCAAGTATTTGTCTCGGGTCTGGGTGGTTCTATATGTGTGTATTTACAAAAAAAAAGTATATAAGTAGTATATCAGTCATGTGGTACCCATAACACAAGCTCTGCTTACTTTGTAGCCAGATGTTGATGCGTGAAATGTCCGGCATTATTATTATTTATACCAAAATTCATCAAAATCTGTTCAGCGGTTTAGACGTGAAAAACGTAACAAACAGACAGAAAGAGCTACTTTCGCATTTATAATATCAGTAGGGATTATTGATGATGTCATTTGTAATTTTTATTTTATGTATAATTTTAATTAATAAGTAATCTATTTATCTCATAGTTACCGTTGATGTTTGCATGTCGGTCAACGATGAAGTGTGAGAGATCATTAATATGAAAGAACCTTCTACTTACCATACCTCGAGCAAATAAATAAATTTCATTTCATTCATTAAATTATGGTCGGTCCTTAACATAATGTCAATAAATGAAGGTAGTTTTCGCTTACTACAAGTGCTCTGCGTTTACCCTAAATGTGATAAAGGTACAATAAAAAATAAATCGTAGAAACATTTTACGTAGAAAAGATTTAAACGCGCTTATTGTGACAGTCAACATTACATTGATATACCGCTAGACTCGTTTACTTCAGCTACTTTCATAGCATCACCTCTTACTGCATTCTGTTGTAGGGGAGTGCTGCAGATATTAACACCGTATGTTGTAGTATGCGGAGGTAACAAACCTTAAAAAAATACAAGCAAATTGATTATTTTTATGAAGTGGGTTAAAATAGTGCACCTAATGTCAAATTAAATGAACAGCCCTGTTCTCTGACATTAGATGCACTATTATAACCGACTTTATAAAAATAATCAATTTGCTTGTGTATTTTTAAGGTTTGTTACCGCATACCTCCGTCATCTAAGAACCGATTTGAACAACAATTTTTATGTGACCTTTTATAATTCTTTCAAAATACTTTCCCATCATAATTTCATTAAAATCGGTTCGGTAGTTTGGTTTTTAAATTAAAATAGCTGGAAAAATATGTCATCCGAGTAACCGAAATTTGGTATTTTTATATAAATGAAGTCGGTTTTCTTTTTAGTCTTGATAATAATTATTGTAATGAGTTTTCACAATGATAACGTGTTCTTCTATTGTGTAGCGCCCAAACTAACAAATATTATAAATACGAAAGTAACTCTGTCTCTCTGTCTGTTTGTTACGTTTTCACGCCTAAACCGCTGAACCGATTTTGATGAATTTTGGTATGTGGGACTTTGGAGAAGAACATAGGCTACTTTATATGTAAGTAACGCGCGCGCGAAGTTGCGGGCAGCAGCTTTTAATAATCGGAATAATTAGGTGACATCTGTCAAATTTTAGAGTTGCAAGCTGTTAGAAAAATAAACTACACAGAATTTATAGTGCATTCTTATTGAGACACCGTTACTTGAAATAAAGTTAAAGATACTGTACCCACAGGTAGGCTCACTAAAGTTAGCAAATCTTTTATAGGGCAATGTGTACGCTTCTATAATAAGGTCCCAAGCGACGTGTTAGATTTATCGATTAACTATTTTAAGAAAGTAATTAAGCAAAAAGTATCTGATAATGCATATTATAAAATATTAGATTTTTAGATGACAAATATTAGATTTTTTTGTAAATACATACATATACATAGAAACACCCAGACTCGAGACAAATACTTGCAGATCATACAAACATTTGTACCTTCTGCGTCTCAGCCGGACCTTAGCTTACTGCGCCACAGAGGTCGTCAAATTTTTATGTTTTGTATCAGTGAATTGTATGCACTATGTATGTTTATATAAAGTACCTGGGTGATGGATGTATAAGAAATGGCTAAAACGACGTTTTCTAAAAATGAAACCTACCTAGATCGATTTATCGCCCCAGAAACCCCCTGCATACTTAATTTCATGAACATCGTTGGAGCCGTTTCCGAGGTTCAGATTATATGTATATACGCATATATACAAGAAATAGCTGAAAGGAATTGAAGCCAAATTTTATTGATAAGTTTCAAACCAATCACCTGACCACCCATTAAAAAGTTTCCATACAAACATTCACTCCACATTTTACAAATTTATGAGGGTTATTTTGAAATATCCTGAAACACGAGTCCATTTGTTTTGCATTTTAAGTATCCAAACCAAGATTCAAATAAATCACACCACCCGTTAAAAAGTTCCCATACAAACTTTGACACCCCATTTTACCCCCTTTTTAGGGTAATCTTGAAAAATCCTGAAACACGTGTCCATTTATTTTGCATTGTATTTATTCATATCAAATGTCAAGCAAATCGCACCACGCGATAAAAAGTTTCATACATTCGTTTTCACCCCTTTTCACTCTTTTAGGGGTTGAATTTCAAAAAATCCCGCCTTTGTGGATGCATTTGCTGTAAAAGGGAGCTATCTTTAAAATTTCAGCTTCAGCGGTTTCGGCTCGGCGATGATAAATCAGTCAGTCAGTCAGTCAGGTTCAGCTCTTTTATAGGTCTATTATATTGCTCGTCTAAAGGTATTAGATATGATTATCCCTTCTAATATTATAAATGCGAAAGTAACTTTGTCTGTCTATTTGTTACGTTTTTACGCCTAAACCGCTGAACCAATTTGATGAATTTTGGTGAATTTTGTATTTTTTAAGGACATAGGCTACTTTTTATGCAGGAGCCCCGCGCGTGAAGCCGCTAGTAGGCATCAGCTAGTAGTTTTATATAAATACAGTAAGTAAGCATACATACATTGGTATAGTTTCATAAGCACTCCAGTCAGGGACATCAATTTCATTCCAAGAAGTACCTACATTTTTTTCAGACGACAATGACGGAGTGTTGAAAACTTGTTCCAGTTTCGGTGGCTTTACAATAAGGCCTTGTTTACACTAGCTGCCGGTGGGCTAATCTACCAATCTAAACATTTATGATAACGATGTACATACCTTATTCGACAAACGGCTATATTTTATTGCAATTTTTAGCAATTAGGTTCTCAATTTTTGTTTATATTAGCTTCACTTGTATGTTTGTAACCGAATCCTTTGGACTTGATTTTTCCTTGACTTGACTCCTTTGGACGCTTTTTTTTAAATAAAATACATTTTTTTTTATTATTGACACTATTCTTTTTTCTTATTGACACTATCATTGATTTATTTTTATTATATTTTTTACACTATTCTTTCAAATTTATTTTCTATTTTTTTAGTTTGGTTTTCTACAAATGCGTGTTTTTTAGTTTTTTTAAGCTATTAATTATTATATGTTTGTTACCTCATAACTCTGTCATTTAAACCGATTTGTTAAAATATTTTTTATGTGAAAGGATATACTTTTCGGTTAGTCCAATAGAAATTTAATCAAAATTAGTTCAGTAGTCTGGTTTTTAAATCTAAATTTATGGAAAAAGTATGTCATTTAAGTAAACTACATTTCGTATATTGCTTTCCTGCGGTTTCCAGTGGTGTTTAGGAATTTCCAGAAATGATAAAGTACTAAAGCGTTAAATAAAACATTTTTAACTGACTTCAAGAAAGCAAGGTTCTCAATTCGTTTTTAGGGTTCCGTACCTCGAAAGGAAAAAACGGCACCCTTATAGGATCACTTTGTTGTCCGTCAGTCCGTCCGTCCGTCTTTCTGTCAAGCAAAACCCTTTTTCTCAGGAACGCGTTAAGGTATCAAGCTGAAATTTATATCAAATATTGTCCCTTCAAGCTGTAAAAAAACAAACTTCTAATCCAACGCAATCAAAAGATACAGCCGTTTATGCCGCAAATTTTCGACACTCGCATTTACTTCCCGTGAACTCAGAATCTTGAAATTTGGTACGAAGCAACGTCTTATAGTACAGATAAAGGAAAAATTGCGAAACCCGTAAATTTTTAGTTACATCATAAAAATTTTTTTTAAATAATTTTATTCTTAATACCCCTTGAGATCTAGAAGAAATTTTTTTTGCAATAAAAATACCATAACTATATCTATGTTTGTACGGAACCCTCGGTGCGCGAGTCCGACTCGCACTTGGACGGTATTTTTTTTGATATTTATTTTTAAGACCAACAAGGAACACTTATAGGTACTGAGCTCTTGCTCGCAAACTCTTGCTCGCAAACTTTTAGTCTTATCGTGTTGAAAATTAGCACGGTAAATACGTATTAGTAGTTAATACAAAGTTAGGAAATAAAAACTTCGAAAAGATGATTTTTGAATTTAAATTTCATATAATATAGTATAGTGAGATCAAATTACAAATCGATCAAATTTATTTATTTTCTATTTTTTTAGTTTGGTTTTTTTTTTCAAAAACGCGGTTTCAAAATTATTTCACGGCGTCTGGTAGATACGTTGCATGACCCAAGAGCTGGCTCCTATCTAGCTCAGCGTATTAGCCTTGCCATTCAAAGTGGTAATGCCGCCAGTATCTTGGGAACGCTGCCCTCTGGCAGTGATCTGGATCAGTTGAACTATCTATAGAACGTTTCAAACGGTCCTTAGATAGCTCAACTGTTTCACGTGTATTTTATATTATTGTATATTACTATATACATATCTTTATTTCATAATTTATTATATTGATTTTATTATTTTACCATTCCATCGTGTGGCATACCTACCGCCAAATAGGTCTTAAACAATTTAATAAAAAAGATGAAAAGAGATTACTTGAATAGTTTTAGATACAGAAATTTGTATGATAAATATAAGTACCTGGATGGCTGAGCTTTGCTCGGTATAAAACACGGATAAAACAACGTTATCTAAAAATGAAACCTAGCTATTTATCGTCCCCGAAAACTACATACTTACAAAATTTCATGAAAATCATTGTGGCCGTTTCCGAGATTCAGATTATATATATACATATATACAAGAATTGCTCGTTTAAAGGTATTAGATAGATTTATCCATAACTAGGTGACCCGGCAAACTTCGTACCGCCTCTGAATCAATAAATAATAATAATAATCCCGGACATTTCACACAGCATCATTTGGCCCCAAAGTAAGCAGAGCTTGTGTTATGGGTACCACATGACTGATATACTACTTATATACTTTTTTTTTTAAAAATACATACATATTATATATAGAACCACCAAGACGCGAGACAAATACTTGCAGATCATACAAACATTTGTCCCGCGGCGGGAATCGAACCCGCAACCTTTTACGTCTCAGCCGAACCTAAGCCCACTGCGCCACAGAGGTCGTCAGAGTAAAGCAAGCATGTTTTTTCATATTTACTCACCTTTTAAACCTTCCCTGGACTTCCACAAATAATTCAAAACCAAAATTAGCCAAATCAGTACAGCCGTTCTCGAGTTTTAGCGAGACTAACGAACAGCAATTGATTTTTATTATATAGATATACTTAATATGTAGATAGATAGAAGATATAAAATACATTATTGAACACCACAAATACATTGGACTGTAGAAACAATGCTTAGCTACAAAGAAGTACAATGGGCGGTCTTATCGGTAGATAGCGATTTCTGCCAGACAACCTTGGGATGGATAGAAATCAACATAGCTGAATATGGGGTGATATAAATAATAAGCGCATAAGTACATATTTACAGGATAACAAGAAGTGAAATACATAAATACTTATTATTACAAAAATAAATAAATAATATTAAATACAATATGATAAAATAAATAAAAGAATACATACTTACTTATTATATTCGACGACATTGGACTCTATCAAAAATTACCACTTCAAAGTATATTCGCAAATCTATATTAACTATTTTTTAGGGAACATTATTTGTCCTGCTGTTAACTATTGCTTGTTTCTTTAACTACTGAAACTGCTGAACCAATTTTGATGTAATTTTTATGGGAAAGTATATCCTGTCACAGACCTAGTAGGTCTGTACCTGTCCCATACAAAATATTATTTTTTCAAATCGGTTCATAAATGACGGAGTTACAAATGCGGTAACAAACTTAAAAAATCGCATTAATTACCGCCTCCTTTTTTGAAGTCGGTTAAAAAAACATGAAAGAATAATACATGTTTTTTATTTAACTAGTAATTTTACTGACTTCGGAAGCCATCACTGTGTATGGACACATTGTGCTTGACTATTTCTCACTGCACTAACTTGGCTTGGATTTTAGATGGCTGCCGAGTGCATGGGAAATGACACTTATCTTACACGTGTACAACGTATGTACAACGTTGATTCTGATTGCATCTGTTGGCATGCATTGATAGGTATCGCAAATTTAAAGAATTTCCGAAAAATATTATCTTATCATTGCAGAAATGGCTTATCGCTTATGTATCTTGTAAGTAGATAGTTGTAATATCACGAGAAAAATATTATATAACCCTTATACAGTAACTTGACTGGCCTGTCAGCTCAGTTGGTAGTAGCTCTGCCTTCTGCGATGTAGGTTGAGGGTTCGATTCCCTCCCAGGATAAACATTTTTATGTGATGCATGTGTTTGTTCTGTGTCTGGGTGTTGCAAAGTATATTATGTATGTTTTAAAAATATATAAGTATTAAGTATTTTACAGTCATCTGGTCACCATAATACAAGCTATGCTTAATTTGAGGCTAGATGGTGTTGTGTGCGTTGTCCACCAATATTTAATTATTAGCTGGTGCCCGCGACTTCGTCTGCGCAGATTAGTACTTCGTGTAATTCTAACGGTTTTTGCAGCGCACGCCAGAATAGCTCGCAGATGGCAGATGTTTTTACTTGACACTTATCGTTATATATTGGATAATTTACAAAATATATTTATGAATTGTAGCCTATGTGTTATTCTGATGTATAAGCTATATTATTGGGAAGTTTCATTAAAATCCATTCAGTAGTTTTTGCGTGAAAGAGTAACAAACATAAATACAAACTTTCGCTTTTATAATATTAGTAGGATAGTAGGATATACAATGACTAAATGACAATGGTGGCAATTCGGTTGGTTCATTTTTAAATTTAGGAATGTCTAAAATATATTTTAGTTAGTCATATCATTTGTAAAACCTATTTGGTTGGTACCATCTAACTAAATAAGGAACACTTAATTAAATTAGATAAAATTAAATTAGGATAAGTTGGTAACAGCAGAATAACAATGTTTAATTTGACAGTCTAAACCTAATTTTAGCTAAAATTAGTTAGGTTGGTGCCAACCGAATTGCCACCAGTGCTAACCTAACGAAGCAAGATCCTACCTATATCCGAAAAAAGAACTTTAATAATTAAGTTTTAAAAACTTAAATAAAAACAGACTTTATTGATATAAAACACGAGCCCATAAAAATTTCGGATTATTCCCATCTGTCCCCCTGCTTTGCCCCCACAGGGGGACAGATGGGCCAAAAAAGTTCGATCTGTCCCCCTCTTTGCAACGGGGGGACAGATCGAACTTTTATTCATTGAAATAGTTCTATCTGTCCCCCCGTCAATTAGAAGGGGGACAGACAGAACTATTTATTCTTGCCTGTCCTGTAAAGCTGTATTCACATTCCAGTCTGTTTATGTTATACAATGGCGAAATTCTATACAATGTCAAGCCACCAGTTACCGTCACTAATTAGCTAATTAAGCTTTCGCGGAGTCCACCTTCTGGACTTGTACTAATATACCAGATTTTGTGCCAGATCTGAGAAAATTCCATGAAGTACATGGCCGGCTTCTTCGTAATCAGGTACATTGTATTTTCGATCTTGTTTTATTAATGTTACGAGCTAAAGTTGCAGATACAACCTAATTTTAAATAATGTCTCTAAAGCAAATTACCTAACTCATTTGGTCATCAATTATACATCAATTACACACACTATTTACTTGAAAACAATCAGAGCTTCTTTTAAGGTATTTTTTTTTGTTAGATTGGTAAGTAAGATAGTTTAACTAATATTTGTTTGGTAAGGAATAATATGCCTACGTTATTCCGCTATCGGAATACGGTATTCCGCTAAGGTAAAAAATACAATGTAGTTGCTTACAAAGAAGCCGGCCATGTACATCCTGGAATTTTCTCAAATCTAGTACAGAATACTTAGTACAAGTACAACAATTACGTTTTAAAAACTAAAAAGCTAACAGACTTCATTATATATGAAAACCGTCTCCTTTTTCTGAAGTCGTCTAAAACTGATTTTAATTTACGACGATGCTGGTTAATACAAAATACTCGTATAGGTATATGATCACGAGATCTCAGTTTGGAGCTCGGAGCGCACTCCTAGTGTATGCTGAGTTTAGTACCTGCTTGGCTGCACATATAGAGAGGGTCTAGTTGAGCTTAAGGCCTACATATAGGTAGTAGATAGAAGGTACTTTTAGTTGGCAAACGCAAATCCTTTCGTGCACTTGGCACATATCTTCACTCTACTACTTACTCAGATGATGCGGGTTACTGCACGATACTCGTGTACATGATCGCGAGATCTCAGTTCGGAACGTACTCCTAGTATATGCTGAGTTTAGTACATGCTTGGCTGCACAGAGAGGGTCTAGTTGAGTTTATTGCCTACATATAGGTAGTAGATAGAAGGTACTTTTAACTTCTGAAACTATCATGGCTTTAAACATAATTTTCACTCAAAAAGGGATATTTACCATGATATGTATATTAGTTTTTCTGCTTCCCGATATTTCGAGTTTATCTCGTGATCATGACGCATGCAACTGTGCCGAAATATCGGGAAGCAGAAAAACTCATGTATATAAATATCCCCTTTTCAGTGAAAATTAAGGTACTTTTAGTTGGCAATCGCTAATCCTTTCGTGCACTTGGCATATATCTTTCGAACTCTAGGTTCTACGACTATTAGGCCAGGAATTTTCTCAGATCTGGCATATTAGTACAAGTACAGAAGGTGGACTCCGTGAAAGCTAAATTAGCTCTAGTAGTGACGGTAACTGGTGGCTTGACATTATATAGAATTTTGCCATTGTATAACATAAACAGACTGGAATGTGAATACAGCTTTACAGGACAGGCAAGAATAAATAGTTCTGTCTGTCCCCATTCTAATTAACGGAAGGACAAATAGAACTTTTTAAAATATTAAAACTCGATCTGTCCCCCTCTTTGCTACGGGGGGACAGATGGAACTTTTTTTGACGGTCTGTCCCCCTGAGGGGACAAAGCAGGGGCCATCTGCCCCCTGCTATCTCCTGCTGTTGCCCCCTGCTGTCCCCCTAAGTTTCAAATCCATACATACCCATACATACAAACTTTCGCGTTTATAATATTATAGTATGGATTTGTAAGAAAAGATAATGAAATGTAAAAATACCGTCTTGATCGCCAGCTTTGTATAAAGCTATCAAAGCCTTGCATTTTTAAAGCCAAGTTTTTTAAACTTTTCCAAAGCACGAGTATGTGTTTGATTTTTTATGTCATATTTAATTTAGTATAAAGTACCTACTAGCTGTTGCTCGCGACTTCGTCCGCATTTTTTTTGAAAGGAATTGAAGTCAAATTTTATTGATAAGATTCAAACCAATCACCTGACAACATTCACTCCACATTTTACTCATTTATGAGGGTTATTTAGAAAAATCCTGAAACACGTGTTCATTTATTTTGCATTTTATTTATTCATATCAAGTTTCAAGCAAATTGCACCACGCGTTAAAAAGTTTCATACATTCGTTTTCGCCCCTTTTCACCCTCTTAGGGGTTGAATTTCAAAAAATCCCGCCTTAGTGGATGCCTTTACTGTAAAAGGAAGCTACCTTCCAAATTTCAGCATTCTAGCTTCAGCGATTTCGGCTCGGTGATGATGAATCAGTCAGTCAGTCAGTCAGGTTAAACTCTTTTATAGGTATAGATAGAGGATGTCCAATCAATTTTTTTACAAATAAACAAAATGATGGTAATGTCTCAAGAGCAGCTTTTTACTCATTACTATATGAAAGTATGTAAGGTACTTACTTTAAAAAAACAATTATGACATTTTTTCTTCTCCAAAAAAGGCTACACTTAGACGGGTCAAATAACTGATATAATTAGGAGTAACTGTATTACAAACTGCTACTAGTATTTTATAAAAATAATTAAGAATTGAAATCCGATGCAAATTAGTGTAACAATAAAAATGTATATTAACTCCTCAGTCTTGAATTCAAAATTTCTTAAAAAAATTGACAGCACGAGCGCCTTAGACAAGATAGCGGCAAAAATACTGCATTGTACAAAATATTTAATAATGTATGTATATACCAATATAGAAACGAGCTGACGTAGACGCGTGCGGGTCAGCTAGTAAATAAATAAAATCAATTTTGGTGGACAATCAACTCAACACAATTTAGCCCCGACCAGATGACTGATGGAATACCTAGATATTATACATAATTAATGTACTTTATAACACCTAGATGTAAGTACATCACACAAATGTTTATCCTGGCAGGGAATTGTACTCTCAACCTACAGCTGAAACGGCTGAGAGCTTAAATATCAACGCTATGGTGAGACAGAATCTCAGTACTTACACTACACGCTTTAAGCACTCGTCACATAGCTATTTCAATCTTTCATAACAGATCAACGAAGTTAAGCAACGATCAGCGAGGTCATCACTTGGATGGGTGACCGCAGTAGCATTTTCATCTTAGAGCCAGTGCTTTGGAGAGAACGTTAAGCTTCATCGGCTTTAAATAGGTATTTGATATGCAAGGCGGGAAAGTTGTTTTTGGCGCGAGAACTTGTATTGAAACCTAAGCATAGGGTTTCAAAGGTACGCAGAATAACTTTCCTACCCAGCTAACCCACAATGTTTAACCTCACTACAGCGAGATAAAATTATGCAAGAACAAGTATAATTTTTTTATAAAAAGTTTTATAATATTTTCATGCATTCGTCTTGCTGGCCAGTGCGATTATTTTAATAATGAGGTTAGCGCACTGATATGAATGAAATAAGTATTAATAATTTTTCAGTGGATTGGCGGTAGAGAAAGTATTCAGTAAGTTCGAATTTTAAAAAATCTTTGCCACTCACGTTTCGAATGATAAACTGAATCTTTCAGAGGTTGTGATGTGAGATTTGTCCATAGGAAAGTATTACTACCAACACAATTCGTTTAGCTTTCATCTTTCTAGATAACTAACTATAATCACCTGGTGACTAATCAGTGACTGATTATTTACTGTGCAAATCAAAAATTGTTTTCCACGCATTGATGTCGTCCACCGAGCGTCCGTCCGGCTCCGAACCAGTGTTCGGAACCGTACGATAATTATCGTACAAATACGATAATTTTGTACCTACGTACGATGTACGATAGCACAGTATTATCGTACGCAGATTGTACGATAATTTCCATCATGATGCAAAATTTGAAGATTTAATTTATTTTACTCATACGCTGATAGCCTAAACTAAAGCGCAGTAGCATGTTTTTATTCACAAAGTGAATACAGTCGCATGAACTAAGCGTTACTCTTAAAAACAGACTCAACAGAAAGCAGAATATTTTATGAACGGTTCAGAATATTTTATGGTGACACGAATGTAGAGGAATTAAATAGTGATTTAATGCCAAACTATTTTTAAGTGATATAACGAAAAATTAATATTTATGAATATATTGATTACTTACATTAATAAATGTTTTAAATATTATATTAAAATAAATATTATCTGTTTATATGAATAATGTATATTATATTGGTATGTAAAGAAAATTCTTTTTATTTCATTTCTCATTACTCTTCCATAATCCATATTCATTTCTACTTTATAAATACGAAATATTGGCGTGTTTCATACAGAACTTCCGAGCGAATTCGAATTTCGCGCGTTTACTGAACTTTAAATAGAAAGGGAATCGGTTCAGGTCTGGTACCATGCAATAAAACATTTGGTTTTCAAAGTGTTCTGTTGAGTCGAAATCGGTGGTATAAAAGAGATAAACTACAGAGTACTTGAATACATATCAATATCATGTCTAATATGATTTATTTATTTATAATAGACATTATTCTGATAAGTACGATAATTTCGGTCCATGACAGTGACAAATACGATAATTCTACACCCCTGGTACGATAGTCAGCTCGCTTCAGGTTGCTAACACTGCTCCGAACTGAAAATCCGAATTCCGAAATCAGTCTTGCACCAACCGCGGTCGAGACCGCGCGCGCCGCTCTCTCTGCTCCATCTCACAATCCTTCTATTAAAACTAAATAAATAACAATTAAAACACAATTCTGACTATTGCCCCAGTGCTGTGTGTGATAACAGTGACTGTGAGACGAAACACCGGCTTGATTAAGGTAAGTTATTTAGTACCTACCTACCTGATATTTACCTAAGTCTCGTCTTAATGTTTTCAGTACTTATAGTTCTCAAATTACTCAAGTAAAAAGTTTGCGAGATAAATAGGTTCAATATAATTAGAGTGATTTTAATAATTAGTACTAATATCCTTATTTCCATACTAATAGAAATAGAGTTCGAGTGTCTCTGCTTAGGTACCTACCTATTTGTTGATGATGTTTGGTAAGGAGATATAGGTAGGTATTATTATCTTGAACCTACTTTCTATGACATACTTAATTAATTGAATTAAAACCTTTCAGCGATATCAAAAGCTATCAAAAACATGTGTGTGTTTTAGGTTATTAATAAAAAAAAAATTTACTATCTTCTGCGCGCGGTTTCGCAAGCGTGGTAGGTACTTACCTACCTACATTAAAAGGCTATAGGTACTTCCTCATGATACAATCCTTACCGAATTTCATTATTATCCGTTCAGCCGTTTATGAAAACGAAACAACTGGAATAAATTAGTAAGCTCGTCAGTCCCTTCACCACACTTCGAGATAACTAATGACACTATAAGAAGAGAAGAAGTATGGATACCTACTTATGTCGTATTCCAGGCGAGTTCTCGATTCAAGTAGAAAAAAAATAATAGATTTTTCAACATGGTCACAAACCGTGGTGTAAAACCTGAAAATATATGTATTTAGGTACCTACCTACCTACCTATATAAACAGACTGTCGTAGGTACATATCAGCTCAGTTGATAGCTCAGTTGGTCTGTGTTGTAGGTTGTTGGTTCTATTCCCCCGAGGCAAACATTTGTGTGATGAACATAGAGGTTTGTTCTGTGACTGGGTGTTAAAAGTAAGTACCACTAGTGGCTCTGTGAGCCCTGTGAGTAGACCTCGCGAACATTTTTCGAAACGACTGAAATATAACTTTTTTTTACGTTTTTAACCCACCATATCTCTGTCAGTCATTTTGAAAAAAAACCCCATAGTACAAGCAATTTTTAGCTTGTGACTAGATGATGTATGAATTTCAAAATTCGAACAATGGTACTTTTGTAAATAATCAAATTTTTTTTAATAATTATAATCAGCCAGGGCTTAACACATGAAAACTTTTTTTCGTATTAATTTCCGAGTGGCCTGGTAGGTAATTCAGGATACCTATTATGTTAATGTTGCTTAGTATCAAGGTGAGATGTGTAGGTACACATCATAGGTATGCGACTTAATGCGACTACTGTAAGGCTCGTTCGTATTTATTTAAAGCCTTCCTTTGTATTCGTATACCTACTTACCAAAATCTTAAGTCATCGTACGGCAATATAAAGACTAATTATATTTTTATGGTTTTCGCCTCAAAACCAAGATAATGTAATACCTACACTTTGCACGCACTGAATGGAAATTGAATGACATCATACCTATGTAGTTATTTCAACTATTGTATCATAAAATTTAACCTTAAAACTAAGTTTATACAATAAATTGAGTGTTAAATTAAAGTACAACATATTACATTTTATCCTAGAAAAAAAACAAAACTTTTTATTAAATACTAGCCGCTGTTCATGGCTGCATGCGTGGTATCTAAAAAAAAGGTGGTATCCTTTGTCCCCAAGATTTACCAAATTTTATCCAGATCCGTTCAGCCGTTTCGATGTGAAAAGGACGGACAGACAGCGGGAAGCGACTTTGTTTTATACTATGTAGTGACTATGGAAGTAAGTATTAGGTGCCCTACATTTTGATAAACACGGGGTTAACTCGCGTATTATTTATTCGATGGAGGCGACACTGTTTCGATTCATCTAGAGAATCTTCATCAGAGTGAGTTTGATCCGCGGTCCTTGAGTTGCCGTTCGAGTTCACACTTCGCACTATATAATATACTAGAGTAAATAAATAAATAAATAAGCCCGGACATTTCACACAGCATCATCTGGCCCCAAATTAAGCAGAGCTTGTGATGGGTACCACATGACTGATATACTACTTATATACTTTTTTTTTTGTAAATACATACATATTATACATAGAAACACCCAGACCCGAAACAAATACTTGCAGATCATACAAACATTTGTCCCGCGGCGGGAATCGAACCCACAACCTTCTGCGTCTCGGCCGGAACTTAGCCCACTGCGCCACAGAGGTCGTCGAGTATCTTAATAACTGCGTTTCTCACTGCCTTCATCGACTAAATACGTGAGTAAACCCCGTGATTATCAAAATGGTGATAGGTACTCGTTGTAAAACCTGAATGTCAGACTCATGACACTTCGCGATTATTTAAGACTATATTTGGAGCACACGTGGGTAAATAAAATAGTAAAACCTAGAGTAGAATACTTAAAAATGTTCCCCTGGCCTCTGGCATTCTGTAGATACTTTACATCATTCATACGCTACAAAAGATTACCCAATGGTCTCATATACTCCAGTAGGGCGATTATGGAACTCTTTATACAATCAATGTCTATCAGTTTCGAGTAGCAATCGGCATCAATGTCTATCAATTTCGATTAGCAATAGGCATTATTTCAATCAATCATATACGATGTATTTAAATGCTTAGTACGCTAAACACGGTTCCTACCACAATCGTACTTTGTAAATTGGTCGAGTTATAGTTTGACACCAACTTCACATTGTAACTAGCGATAGAAGCCGATAGAAATCGCAACGATCCGTAATACCAATCAATAGTAACTGAAAGCTATTAGTATACATTTTTTGATAGTATCAAAGTTCCATAATCGCCCCACAGTTCTTATAGGTAACCTAAAATTTAATATACTACACAAAGAAACGTTTTACAATTTGTAGTCTGCGCTATGAGAAAAGTGCGTGCTGACATTTATGTCAATGAAATACGATTCAAAATGTAATGATTCACGAATCTGCTCATATCTGCCTCTAAGTATAGTATTGTAACTGTTTATCATAAATTTCCATATTTCTATTGAGATGGAAATTTGATTTGTCATCGACTTGTGAAATATAAGAAGACTAAAATTGTGGGACCTTGAAATTTCCATTGAAGGAACTTGAAGAGATCAACATCATTAAGAGTGTTTTAATAATATAAATGTGGGATGACATTGCATCAATGACGTAAGGTACAAAATGCAATGATTCACGGATTTACTCGTATATCTACGATGCAGATCTTATAATAATGGAATGCTTTATATTAAAGCAAGCGTAAATAGCATCTGTAATTTATACAGTGATAACTTATTATGGGAGGTTAAACCGCTTCGTTACATAACGCGTTGCGCCAGTCTGTCGGGCTTCCCTTTCTCTCACGCATACGGCAGCGGTACGCAGGCTCCTTCTCTCTCGCTCTAACCCACAGCGCTAGTTAGGTTAGTTTAAGTTATCACTTTTTTTTATAGGAATTGGGCCTAAACTGGATTAGAAATGTACAGTCAGTTAATAATCACAAAATTAACTACATATAAGATATAACACATATAACCACGATTCAAAGTCGCCCTTGTGATTGTATTGAATACTAGCGACCCGCCCTGTCTTTTCTCGGATGCAATTTAAAGTTGTAATATTATCATGAAACATAGTTCAAGTCCACGTTAAACAGATTTAACAAAAAATACCGGTGTCACATGGAATATGGTGTCCAAAATACCAGTGTCACATGGAATATGGTATCCAAAACTCCGGTGTCACATGGAATATGGTGTCCAAAATACCGGTGTCACATGGAATATGGTGTCCAAAATACCGGTGTCACATGGAATATGGTGTCCAAAACACCAGTGTCACATGGAATATGGTATCCAAAACTCCGGTGTCACATGGAATATGGTGTCCAAAATACCGGTGTCACATGGAATATGGTGTCCAAAATACCGGTGTCACATGGAATATGGTGTCCAAAATACCGGTGTCACATGGAATATGGTGTCCAAAACACCAGTGTCACATGGAATATGGTATCCAAAACTCCGGTGTCACATGGAATATGGTGTCCAAAATACCGGTGTCACATGGAATATGGTGTCCAAAATACCGGTGTCACATGGAATATGGTGTCCAAAATACGGCGCCGCGGTTAAACGGTCCCTAGATTGCTCAACTGTTTCATTTGTATTTGGTATTATTGTATATTATTTTGTACATTTCAATAACATTGTATATATTTATTTATAGTTTAAGGGCAGGGTCTAAGAACAACTGAATACCGCTCTCCGCGGTATTCAGTTGTTCTTTTAGCATTTTTATAAGTACAAAACAAAGGATTCAAATAATTTAAAGTGGAATTTAAATGTATAAAAATCAATCAATTATGGAACTTTTTAGCTTTTTATGGATTAATATCATTATACGAATGTCATCATCTCTACCCGTGTTTGATTGACTAATTTGAACAAAATATATATAGCCGGAGTATATGGCAATTTACAAACTTTCTTCAGAGAAAGGAACAAGTTGTTTCTCAATGAGATGCATGACTAATATTCTGTAATTTTTACAGTTTTTGAAGTCCACAAGAAACCCATATAGTGTCGCGTTGTTTGTCTGTCTATCCACCCCTAATCAGTGTTCTTGCAGACTATTAGTCTTATCATGATAATATGCAAGGTAATACGTATTAGTGGCCTCTAAATAGTTATAAAAAAAAACTTTAAAATAATGCCTTTTAGAGATGCATTACCCTATTACCCCATGACTGACATACTACTTAAACTCTTTATTTTTTTACCCAGACCCGAGATAAATACTTGCAGATCATACAAACATTTGTCCCGCGGCGGGAACCGAACCCGCAACCTTTTGCATCTCAGCCGGGCATTGGCGACTGCGTCACTGAGGTCGTCAAATTATTAATATTATAACATCTTAATATAACAATAAGTGCAATCAATATTTGTATTTGTATTTCTTATTATTTATTCCCACGGCAGAAGAAACTTGGTTGGTTTTTATAGTCATTAATCATTTTTTTTTATATTACTCTATTCTAACGGGAGAAATTATCATCTACAAGGTTCATATTATCATCTCTCGAATCAGTAAAAATATTGGTAAAATACGATAAATATTTGTTGCAAACTGTACAAGTTAGGCGATAAGCCCATATTGATTATTACGTTATCTATATAAGTTTGTATTTTTACTTCCCTAATTGATTATTTTTGTTTTATCCTTTAGAATTAACTAATAGATATTATTCCTAATTAAATACGTATAAATTCAAAATTAAAAAAACCCGCGACACAAAAAGAATTCTATTCATAACCTATTGATTAAGATGATCCCAATAAGCTCAAACACGATATCTCTGCAGTATGTTGGAGAGAAGTTGGGTATCTTGCAGATTCCAGGTGATGCTGCAGCATCAGTGGGGTGATTATGGAACTTTGATACTATCAAAACATTGATACTAATAGCTTTCAGTTACTATTGATGAAATGGTATTACGGATCGCTCCGATTTCTATCGGCTTCTATCGCTAGTTACAATGAAGTTGGTGTCAAACTATAACTCGACCAATTTATAAAGTACGATTGTGGTAGGAACCGTGTTTAGCGTACTAAGCATTTATATACATCGTATATGATCGATTGTAATAATGCCTATTGCTAATCGAAATTGATAGACATTTTTGCCGATTGCTAATCGAAACTGATAGACATTGATTGTATCAAGAGTTCCGTAATTGCCCTACAGGTCAAGGTTGCCATATTCTTACAATGTTATTACTGTAAGTGTCAGTGTCTTGGGAACGCCTTTGGGAGTGATCTGGATCAGTTGAGCTATTATAGATAGATAGTCAACTGTTTCACATGTAATATTATTGTATATTATTCTGTAATCTGTAATCTGTATTTGTTAAAATTATTTAAAAAGTAATTTAAATAATAATTTCTAAAATTATTAAAAATTATTTCTGTAAATACAAATTTTTGTCAAAAAAAATAAGTTATATGTAACAGAATACCAATTCTATGGAGAGAGCTATGTTGAGTGTCTCACTACGTGATAAAATCCGCAATGAGGAAATCCGTAGAAGAACCAAAGTCACCGACATAGCACTGAAAATTTCCAGATTGAAGTGGCAATGGACAGGCCATATAGCTCGCTGAACTGATAACCGTTGGGGAATAAAAGTATTCGAATGTCGACTAACAATAGGAAAACGAAGCGTAGGACGACCCCCCACCCGATTGTCTGACGACATTGTAAAGATCGCAGGAAGGCGGTGGATGGCTCGAAGTCAGAGGGCTCAAAATCGTTCTTCCTGGAAATCTATTGGGGAAGCCTATGTTCAGCATTGGAATTCTTAAAGGCTGATATGATGATACCAATTCTAAATTCGATCAGACCTGTGGAAGTTGTCCAGCTCTCTTTATCAACTAGAAAAGAGCTGATGATATTCAAATGGCTGAACACATTTTCTTGAAACATAGCTAAAGAATACACTCGATTAAGACAACATAAAAATTTAATTAATATAAAATTAATCAAAATCGGTTCATCCGTTCAGGAGCTATGATGTCACACAGAGACACTCTACAAACTTATAACACCCACTTTTTCGTCGGAGGTTAAAAAAACCTTGACACCTACTAGGCATGTTTTTTGTAAAAGATTAATATTTACGTTTTTAATAAATGCAATTAATCCGACCCATGCCCCTTATTGTCTATTTACCCCATTAGAGATCATTTAAGACCTATATAGATCTGAAGAGATATCATCTAAGATTGGGGATTACCACAAAACAGATATCTTTTCTTAAATATCTTAAAACATTTTGTTATTTGGTAATTCATACTGTAAATATACTGAGGTTTTTTTAAATAAATTTGTATATATTTTTAACACACGTCTGGAAAAACGATTTAACATTATTATAAAACTTTTCAAGAGACAGCAAACAGCAAAACTATAATTATATTTCCGGCTAAATTAGTTCCCAGAGTTCAAAATGCTAATTTATATTATTACAAAAGAACTCAAATATACATACTTACATAGCCCGTAGTGTTTGTTTGAGTTTGTCAGAACAAAATTCGCAATGACAGGCCTTACCCAGCTCGCATTGCAGAATAATCCGAGCCGATTTTATTCGCGTTATTCTGTGAAACCTGAAATCAGACGAAAAGCTCGCACTAGCGGGAAAAGTCGCTTTGAAAATGTCATACTTCAGGATAGACGATAGACTCTAGAAAGAAAGAGAGAAAGGAAGCAAATACATTTATTTGTAACAACATACACATGAAAATATCAATATGAAGGTACACTCAAAATTAAAATAAAAAAAATCAGAAAAGACAACTTACATTAAACTAAACTAAAGATTGAGTGTCTCGCAATCGTACAAGTGTGCTGTTACAAATTGGTGTCTGACACAGCATTACGTTGTGAGTTATACAGTCGGAACTATACAACGAAACGCTGATCTTCTGTCTGAACCAGATGAACCACGGGAAAATATACAATAATAAGGAACTGTACGAGATACAGAGATATATAGTAATAGTATCAGCGCGGTTTGAATCGTGCGGATAATTCACTAGTGCGTTGACTGGGTTGTTGTTTGTTCTCAAGCAACGAGATTGTGCTAAATCTCGCATCTAGCATTAGATAAATGTATGACGTCAGATATTACGCAAAATATAGAATTAACTTTAGCTGCGTTTACACGGGACAAAAACTACCTGCAGATAAGGGTCTAATATATATACGTTGCCATCTTTATTCATTGACTTATGAGTTTTGACTTTACTCGCATGCATTCAGACAGATGGGCCAACATGGTAACACCCTGGCAGCCCCACGGACAGCGAACCGTCCGAACCGTTTCGTTTGTATGATCTCCAAGTATTTGTCTCGGGCCTGTATGTGTTTATGTATAATATGTATGTATTTACAAAGAAAAGGTATATAAGTAGTATATCAGTCATGTGGTACCCATAACACACGCTTACTTTGGGACCAGATGACATTGTGTGAAATGTTCGGCATTAATTATTATTATTAAACACTTTACAACTTCTAAATCAATAAAAAAGTTATGTATTTTGACTATGCGTCAGTTCACGTTCATGTAGGCACATAATATATTTTAAAATTTATGTAAAATGAACAAATTTAAAAGTCTTACCCAGATGTATAGTATTATGTTATCTGTGCCCAGACTATGTGTACCTACAGATGTAACACCTTGTATAGCAAGATGTTATGACAAGGCGTGAAATTGATTAGCATTTATTGCGTATAGATTATCTACGGCGGTCAATTTTGTCACTATATGTATTGGTCGTCATAAAAAGAACCTCTGATATAACAAAGAGTTTTATTGAATAATAAATAACAAGAATAACTTCAATTTTAGAATTTTAGAATAAAAAAATATTTGCATTTTCAAAATACATTGTGTGACGTGACACAAGAGCTGGCTCCTATCGGGTTGGTATTAGCATTGTCATTCAACGTGGCAATGCCGCCAGTATCTTGGGAACGCTTCCCTCTGAGAGATCTGGAACAGTTGAGCTATCTATAGATCGTTTTAAACGTTCCTTAGATACCTCAAATGATTCACAAGTATTTTATATTATTCTCTACATTAGGTACTGTAATTATTTCTGTAAATAAATGACTATAATACATTAAAAAAAATGGAATAGAATACGTTTTTATTTGCACATTACAATAGATATAAACAATACATACTAACTTAATTAATGGTGGCCGCAAACTGGACCCTAACTCAGCATATGCGGATTGCAGACTCCACAAACCGCGCTGGTCTTCCGCTAGGACCAATTTTGTGTGTTGAACAGCCACGTGGACAATATGGATTGGTAGCCCGTGATTTACACAAAGTGTACAGAATAATATACAATAATATAAAATGCATGTGAAACAGTTGAACTATCTATAGATCGTTTTAAATTCAGATCACTGGCGGTGGGCAGCGTTCCCAAGATTCTCGCTGCATTGCCACATTGAATGGCAATGCTAAGCCAGATAGGAGCCTGCTCTTGGGTCACGCAATGTCTCTACCAAAGACGCCGTGAAATAATTTAAAAAACGCGATGGGATCCTGTTTCCTACGGGCCCAGGGTCTCGACTCCAAAAGGTTCATAATTATATAAATATATATATATATATATATATTGCCTTTGATTGTTTTTAGAATTCCGTATATCTAAAGGAAAAAAGAAACCATAAAGTCTAGCGCTCATTGCTGTTTAATCCACGGCGATTTTTTTCGAGCAATTCTGTAAATATGGAATCAAACATCGAGGCACGCACTAACGGCAAAAACTGCGGTAAAAGAATCCTCATCTTAACGTTAAACCGCACGGATTGATTCGCTAGTGCGTGCTAGGCTTTATAGCACGGCTTTACTGTCTGACTTAAACTCTGACAGTTTAATGCTTTTAGTAATACGAAATTAGGGTATTGCGTTATAGGTTTCTTGAAAGACACTTGTCTTGTGCATATAAGATTTATAATTTGGAAGCCATGAACGTTGAATCTAAAAGTGGTGAACGCCCCTTGGCTACCTCTGGCTCCACACGGGCGCTTCTTTTTTAATACTAGATTTTATAGCTAGATGATGTTGTGTGCAATGTCCTCCAATATTGACGAAGAAGGTTGCAGGCTCGATTCTCACCGTGAGACAAATGTCTGTATGGTCTGCAATTTTTCGTTTTCTATGTATATATTTACAAAACAAAAAGTATATAAGTAGTATATCAGTCATGTGGTATCCATAACACAAGCTCTGCTTACTTTGAGGCTAGATGACGCTGAGTGAAATGTCCGGTATTCTATTTATTTATTTTTAAAAAGGGATTTGAATCTCTTAGGGACTTCGCTGACTGTATTACTGCTTGCATTATCTCGCTTATTTTATTTAATCGACTTAAATGCAGCTGTGAAACAGTTAAACGCGGCAATGTGGCAAACGGCTGTAAATCAATTGAGTTTGACAGTTGCCAATGGTCTGATTTAAAAAGTTTCGTATTGTGAGTGTAATACTATTGTCATATTGGTCAGTATATGTAGGTACCTACCTACTTTGTTACGTTCGCCGACTTCCGCCACACCATAGTATACGAAGATATGTAGCGCAAAAAACCCAGTGATTGCTTTACCTACCTAATTAATACTGGGTCTGGGTGTTTCTGTATAATATGTATGCATTTACAAAAAAAAAGTATAAGTATAATTAGTAATTATAATGTAATTATAATATTAGTCATGTGGTACCCATAACACAAGCTCTGCTTACTTTGGGGCAAGATGATGCTGTGTGAAATGTCCGGGATTATTATTATTATTATTCATCTCACGAGTTATTGCTGTTCCAACACGATACAATGGCCCTATATCTGTTTCCTATATGAACTAATATTATAAAGAGAAAAGATTAAACATTAAACAGATAGACAAATATAAATAAATAAATAAATAATTCCGTAGATTTCACACGGTTGATATCCTAATAACATACTTTTGAAGTGTTAACTTCTTATGGGAGAGTGAACCGCTTCGTTACGTAACGTAACGGCGCCAGTCTGTCTGGCTTCCCATTCTCTCAAGCATACAGCAGCGGTAGGCAGGCTCCTCCTCTCTCACTCTAACCCACAGCGCTAGTTAGATTAGTTTAAGTTATCACTTCTGTCGGGCGTCCCGAGACGCACATGTTTTTTTTTGTAAATACATACATTTCATACATATGACTCGAGAAAAATACGAACTGATCGTACAAACATTTGTCCCGCGGCAAGAATCGAAACTGCAACTTATTTCGCAAATCTGTTGCTCAAAAATAAATTCGACACGTGTTTCGCCTCCACGAGGCATCCTCAATAACAAAAAAATACTAAGACTGCTCTGCTTCTTCTAAACTCACCCAGTTTGTAAGACGTTTCAAAGTGATCCTTGTGATTGTATCTCTTCAATGTTTTGTAATAGGTTTTCGTAAAGTCACGTCTGAACTTATCTATATAAAAAAAGATTTGATTTTTTGTACATACGTATATTTTTATGAAATGGATATACTCAAAAACTTCTCAACGGACTAAATATTTTTTTTAAAATAATGCCCATATAGTATACATGGGCATTATTTTATTTTCGAAAAAAAAAAGAAATATTTACGAAATTTGCAAAATGAAATTTGAAATGCAAATATGTATGTAAAGATTTGCCGTGACCGCTTCGAAAACTCAATTATAGATGATACATAAAATAATGTATTACATGTTTAAAGTACCCACAAAAAAGACCTTGAGAACCTCCTCATTTAAAGTCGGTTAAAAAAGTTATTATTTACGCTTTTAAGTACTATGCCCTTTTTTGAAATTCTAATTCGAACACCACTGGAAAAGCCGCAGGAAAGAAAAATACGAAAGTACGTTTACTCGGATGACATATATTTTTTCCAGCTTTTGATTTAGGCAGGGCGCAAACGTGGACACTTTTGTGTCTTGTGTCGGATACAAGCAACCGATGAATATTTAATTTCTATAGAACCAGTTTGAAATCACCAACTCCCTGAGCACACGTAAATATTTTTTGTGTCCAGTTGCACTAAAAGTCGTCAGAAGACACAAGCAACATTAACTAATTTCTTTACAATTGTACTGACGGAAAACAAGCAACGAATTGTACTCGTGGCCAGTAGTTGCAACGGGCGACTGTGTCCGATCACCGCCACAAGACACAGCAATGTGTCTGTGTATAAAAAGTGTCTTCGTTTGCGCAGCGCCTTAAAAACCAAACTACTGAATCGATTTTAATGAAATTTCTATGGGACCAATCGGAAAATCCATTCACATAAAATTATAATTTTTCAAATCGGTTATAAGAGACGGAGGTAACAAACACAAAAAAGAACCGAATTGACATCTTTTAATTTTCTAAATGTATATTTATACAAATTTCATGCAAATCGGTTCAGCCATCATTGCATGATTGAGCGAGAGGCAAACATTAATATTTATAATAGTAGTAGGATATTGTACACCTTTGCATTGTATTTAGCGAGATATGTTTCAATAGATAATATGACAAATTCTCGCAAAAAAGTTACGCCCCCTACAAATTATAACTCATATTACATTACTCATTGCATTATACAAGCAGAGTGCCATGAATGAGCCCTGATTTACGAGTCTAAACAGCAGCTGTCAATGTCACACTGACATTAGCGTAACGTGTTGCAGAGTGCAGACAAATGAGCGGATGCGATTTATTGTGTGTAAGAAGGGTGTTGAACTGAAGTGTCAAATTGCTTTTATAATTATGGCGGGTGAAAAAAATATTTGTATAAAGATTCCTTTTAAGCGTAAAGCGTAATCGTTTTATTATACAGAAATCATTAATACTAATATTATAAATTGAAAGATGTCTGTCTGTTTGTTTATTACGGACGGACGGACTTAGGACGGACATAGATTACTTTTTAGGGTTCCGTACCTCGAAAGGAAAAAACGTAACCCTTATAGGATCACTCTGTTGTCCTATCTGTCAAGACCCTTTTTCTCAAGACCGTGTCTGAATTTAGATAGGTACCTGCTCTATTACAAAAATATATTACACCTAATATCAAGATAAGGTAGAACTCTGATTTTCAAAGAAATCTTAGTAGCTTATAATAAAAGTTAGTAAAATGACTGAAGCTAATGTTAGCTAGGATAAATTCAATAAGAGGACAGAATAACAAATTTACCATAGTATATTCAGTTTTCTTTATTCAATAAAATCACCGGGACCACTTTGAATCGTCTTCTTACATGCTAATGAATCTAGGTGCCGGTTCCTCCTAACCCCAGTTCAAGAAGAATCCGGCAAGAAACTTGTCTGGTCCTTAGACTTTTTTGTATGATCCTTTACAATTTTACACAACACAAATACCATCCTACAAAATAAACACCATAAGGAATATAAAGAAACAACGATAGAATACCTAGGTAGGTACCACAAAATGCACATGGAAATAATAAGTAATTTATAGTACATAGAATAAGATTCATATTACGTAAAGTTACAGAATTGGTACATAACTTTAAAGTCTGTTGTCTCACATGAAGTGCCACTTATCGCATTTACATCTGTTTATATACCATTGCAATAACAATTTCATGGCGCCAACTTAGACCAATCACAGCCAAGGAAACTTTCAGCCTGAATATCTTTTAACAAAAGTAACAATAATAATGTTTTATTAAGTAAAATTATGTTAAAACCTAAACAACGTTCATTTAAATCTTTATGATTAGTATCTTTTAACCTATTCGCACATATTTAAGTAAAATAGGATCGATCAATCGCAGAGATTTAGTGAAATATCTTTGTACCTAGGAAATTATAATATAACCTTATTTAACAGATCTCTTTTAAAACTTACAAGAATAATTTTACAATTTTCTTTATCAATTAATCATAACTAAATTATTAAACAATAATTCATTTGTATACTTTAAATCTTAAACA
Organism: Lampropteryx suffumata; assembly: GCA_948098915.1. Taxonomy (NCBI): domain Eukaryota; kingdom Metazoa; phylum Arthropoda; class Insecta; order Lepidoptera; family Geometridae; genus Lampropteryx; species Lampropteryx suffumata. The sequence goes on from OX402547.1 coordinate 18,126,104, forward strand.
TAAAAAGTAACTATTTAGTTTAAACTATACAATTTTATCTTAGATAATACATAGAATTTAACAGTAAATAATGTCACATAACAAATAACAGTTTATTGATATTTTCGTTCAGAAATTGACTAGGACGTTTTAGTTGACATTGACATTTACACTAAAATGAAGTTTCTACAAACAAACCTTCATTTTGAACGGAATTATTATCTGTCAAACGCGTGGAGGTATCAAGCTGAAATTAATATCAAATACTCAAGTCTACTGTGAAAAAATCAAACTTCTAAGCCAACGCAATCGAAAGATACAGCCGTTTATGCCGCAAATATCCGCAAATTTTCAACATTCGACATAGGAATCAAAACCTACAGGGTACTTCCCGTGAAGCAACGTCTTATAGCACAGATAAAGGGAAAATTCGAAAACCGTAAATTTTTAGTTACATCATCCAACTATGACTCGATTGTCGTGATGGGTGAACTTTTACTTATATACCTACAGGTTTGTACGGAACCCTCGGTGCGCGAGTCCGACTCGCACTTGGCCGTTTTTTTTTTTTATTCTTCAAGTGAAAAGCCGAGGGCAGCAAATGGGAATAAATAAAAACACGCATTTTAGCTGATCTAGTTATGATATATAAATATGTAAATAATACCGGAAATTTCACACAGCATCATTAGGCCCCAACGTAAGCAGAACTTGTGTTATGGGTACATGACTGATATACTACGTATTCAGTTGACATATGACATGGGTGGATTTAGAGTAGGTACCTACTAGGTACTAATAAAATTACAAAAACTGAGATTAAATTGCCAAAGCATGCCACATTAATTACTGTGGCCCTGAAACTACATTAAGTACTTATCTAGTCCAAAAATTCAACGACTGTCCGAATAAGATCGTAAAATTCAATTTGGTGATAATAAAATGTTAAATAGGCTTCATTGCCAATATTAAGGCGGTTATAAACGGTCGGGCCGGTTGACTTCTGAACCTAGGAGTATACATAAAGATGATAATTGAGAACAGTCATATCACTGATAGGGACAGACTCGTAAGGCGAAAAAGGCATGGTCAATTTTAAGGGAATGAGTTATTTGTGTTGTGATCGATTGACAAGGAAGTCAATACTTAATTATTAATTAGCGACTCGCCCCGGCTTCGCATAGGAGCAATTTGGGCACTTTATCTACAGTCAATGATGTTAACTAGGCTACGTAATTTTTTTTTTATTAACCTTTACTTTCCTACTGCTTGGCAAAGGTACATACATACATACATATACAGGGCGTCCCACGGATATGCATGGATACATGGAGGCAAAGTATCTTGAATATTGTAGATGGAACATTTTACTGAAAGAAGACATTATTTGAATTTAAAAAACAATTTAAACTGCATTCATAGATATTTAAATAATTACATGGTCGAACCGGAAATCTAACCCGTTACATGAGAAAAATAATCAACCTGTAGCTTTATCATACCGATCGAAAGGATTCATCATAAGGATTATTTTTTTGAATGCAGTTTAAATTGTTTTTTAAATTCAAATAATGTATTCTTTCTGTAAAATGTTCCATTTACAATATTCAAGGCTTTCCCTCCATGTGGCATATCCGTGGGACGCCCTGTATAGGATGCCTGGATTAGTTGTAGATTTTTTATAACATTTATTATCTTATATACCTATATCTGAAAATGAATACATAAAAGAAATATTAATTGGACTAAAGATTATATTGTAATACAAGTGAGATGTTATTCGTGTAAAAACTTTGACATGTAGTAAATTTCATTATTTCATTTTTCGGAACAAAAATATATTTTTTGTCTTTCAGAATTTCTAAGTATGTCTTTCTCGAAGTTAGGCTATCTTATCAAATTGAAATCGGCTTAGCTGTAAGAAATGTTTTTTTTTAATGCTGGACATTTCACACATAGTTTAGTCTCAAAATAAGCAGAGCTTATGTTGGGAACCACATAAGTGATAAATTACTTATATATTCTTTTGGTTAATACAAACGTATATGTACATAGACTAGACAACATCCAGACTCGAGACAAATATGTGCAAATTAAACAAACATTTATCCCGCGGCTGGAATGAAACCCGCAACCTTCTACTCCCACAGAGCCACAGAAGTCGTCATTGTGTAAGAAATATCCAAATATCGAATCGATTCTCTCTTACTTTAGATTAACTTCATAATATATTATGTGATTAATCAAAAATGTTGTTTAACGTCGTATGTTTTTTTTTAAATATAATATAACACTGAGATCTCTAATCTGACAGGTCAACAATAAAAGCATAAAACCAATTTAGACACACGTCAGTCGTGTCATTCAGTCATATGTAAAAATACCAATGACATATCGTGACACATCGTATGACGACACTTCCTTTCAATAGGTTGTTTGGTTGTCAGTGATGTCACTTAGAAGCCTTAGGCCTAGTACGAACTAGCGACTAACCCGCGAGGTTCAAAGCGCACTATTCTGTAGAATTTTTCAACACATTTTTTTTCGCTAGTGCTTACGCGTACGTCTGTGGAACATGAAAACGTAGGCACTAGACGTAGCACTGCGTTGAAAATGGCACATCTACTAAAGAATAGACTTTAGAGAAGTGCGGTTTAAACGGCGCGGATTAATTCACTTGTGCGTGTTAGGCCTTAGATGTTCTTACCACAATTAGACCGTTCGATCTAGACTCGCCATTGTCTGGATAGAATCTAAGCTTTCTAAATATCTAAGCCAAGACTTACCTATTGTTTCGTAGTGACTGGAAAGCTGAAATACCTTGCTCCATTACAAGATAACAGGACTACATAAACATTGTCTAATGCACGGAGAAGTACCGAGGTTGTAGTATCTTTACTTAGTACATTATCTACCTACTACGTACGGTACGTAACTTTCCGCTCGTATTTCAGAACGAAGCTCGAACCTTAACTGAGTAGGTAATTTAAACAAGTATGTATTAGGTATTTATTTTATAACATTCTGCTTCAAATCGCGTGTAAATTTCTTCTAAGTAGGTACTTGTTCTTAAACACAATAAAATTCAAACCTGTCGAGAATAAAACAAAAAACAAAACTAAGCATAAAAACTTTTTCTAAACTAAACTTTTTCAACAATAGAACGATTTTTAAATTTTTTAAATTTCGCGTTCTAAATTCGTAGGTACCTAAATGTTTCTTGTTATGTTTCTTCCACTTTGCACAGATTTATTCTTCACTTCAATGGGTGGGAGACGTCTCGCTTTTTTTTTATTTAACGAAGTTTAAGTCTCTACACTGAAAAGTTGGGTATTTTTATCAATCGCCTACTTTAAAATTTAAGCAAGCACTTACGCTTGCCTTAACTTTTTAACTTGTTTACAAGATTTGTATGCTACACAGCGAGTAAGTTACTTAACACGCTATTCTTCCTGTTCAAAAACCTTGCAAGAATGTGCACACTGTATTGAAAAATATATTTCCATAAATCACAAAGAAAGCCAACACGTCAAAGAGAAATTACGTGTCATTCTACTGCGTAAATAACCGAGAGACACTGACATCTGTCACTGTCAAATGGAATGCCCTGCAAAAACATGGCGTACATTTTGTTAGAATAACTAAGGCTAGGGATATTTTAGATTCCTTAGAAACAAAACTTCTTCTTCGTTAATAGCATGTATCATTATGATGACAATTATGTCAATGTCAAATGTTATATTGTTTATAGTAAGACGTCCCAAAGTCGTATGCTGTCTGTTATTATTTTATTTCGTTGTTTGTTATTTTATAAAAATTGGTGTCTCCTTATAAAATAATTATACTGATTATTTCTCAAATTACAAAAAAACACATTTTTTTCTAGTAAAACACCAAAACTTCTAATAAAACCTGAAATAACTCGGAAAAAATGAATAATATAAGATCACAATGTTGGCTTTGCAAAATGGCGAAAAATAATTAAAACGAAACTAAAGTTATTATCATGATATTAACTTTGAAATACAAATCCTCCATCCTAATCACATAATTAGTTAAAGCAGCGTTTAACTATGCTCTGTCCTTCTCGTTCAATGAATAACAAATATTTAAACAACTCATTAGCTATTGACGACCTCTGTGGCGCAGTAGGCTAAGGTCCGGCTGAGACGCAGAATGTTGCGGGTTCGATTCCCGCCGCGTGATAAATTTTAGTATGATCAGCAACTTTCGGTGTTTAATTCATTCAAGTACAAAAATATATATATAAATATAAGTAGTATATCAGTCATGTGGTAGGGTAGGGCGGGGCTAGTTGAGAAATTTTTCACTTGAGTGGATATAGCTCCTCAATGATAAGTCTCAATGAGTTGTTATGCGGCTTGATGGTTTAGTAATTTATCCCTTAGGAAAAGTGTCCATAGTATTTTTTTTGTAACAAGTCGAATTTACGAGCTACAGCTGTTTAAATGCAGAAAGTCAAGTACGCTCAATGTACCCCATAGGTGAGGTAAGTTGAGCAAGGGTATGGGGCAAGTTGAGCACTAAGAATGTCTAACCAAACCATGGGTTCAATGTTGACTAGAGATAAAGTTAAATATGTGTTTGACAATCAGCTCATTATTTATAGTCTTTTAGTGACAGAACAACAAAACTTAAAGTAATTTTCTTTGAATAATTCACCAAAACTAGGATGTTTATTAACCATATAGCTTATATCTTTGGAACTTAATGGTCATTGTCACTGTTGCAATTGACAAAAATGAAAGTAAGTTTATATAGTCTTAGTGACAGAACAACAAAACTTAAAGTAATTTTCTTTGGATAATTAACTGAAAATAGAATAAACAAAACATCAATGTATCTTAAGACTAACTTCAGGATTAGATTCAGTCTTTCTGTTTAAAATCAGACTTAAATGTCTTAAAAAAATATATTAATAAGATCTTAGCAACTTAATCGTCTTTTTCACTGTTGCAATTGACACAAACGAAAGTAAGACCAGCACCTGGAACACATTTTGTATGTGCCCATTCCCTGCAAGCTTTTTATATCTTCAGTAGTGTAAGAACATCTTGCAGTCTTCATCTTGTAAGTCCGCATCCTAACAAAAAATAAAACATTCATTGTTTTAGTTGTTTGAGTCGTGGAGTAAGTTGAGCAACTATAGCTCAACTAACCCCAATCCGGAATTTTAAAACAAAAGTGAGGTTATAAAAAATCGTAAGACTTATAACCTTTCTACATATCAAAAGTACAATAATTCTCTGGAAGATTAACACTTACCTGATTGAAAACAGATATCAATTGACTAATACAGACGAAAACTTGCTATCAACGACGTTTTTACTTTTTGGTCACAAAATAAACAAAACGCACAGACGCTTAACTCGCTCGTCGAGCCGCCACTAGCGATCGCGTGGTAATTACCCCTCCCACGACCCCTTCTTTCCGCCATACGATGCCTATGCGTACGGTGAATAGTTTGCAAGATATTTCGATTGCCCAACATGCCCCTATGCTCAACTAGCCCCGTCCTACCCAACCCATAACACAAGCTCTGCTTACTTTGGAGCCAGATGATGCCGTGTAAAATATCCAGCTTTATTTATTTATTAAGATTTTTTTGAAATTTCAAATCTTTCCCCGATTTCCAGGAAGAACGATTTTGAGCTCTATCCATCCACCGACTTCCTGTGTTCTATACAATGTCGTAAGACCATCGGGTGGGAGGTCGTCCTACGCTTCGTTTTCTTGTCCTTGGTCGCCATTCGAGAACTTTTACTCCCCAACGGTTATCAGTTCTATTCACAATAATGTCTTATCTTCAAGCTCGTTCGGCGAGTTAGTGCAGCGAACTCACCCTGATGAAAATCCGAAGAAACAGTGTCGGTCCCTTCATAGACAAAATAATACGAGACTAAAACCCGTGATTATCAAAATGTTAATAAATCATAGATGGTCAGACCAACTGACTCATATATCACTTATATACTTATTTTTTTGTAAATACATACATATTATACATAGAAACACCCAGACATGAGACAAATACTTCCAGATTACACAAACATTTGTCCTGCGGCGGGAATCGAACCCGCAACCTTCTGTGTCTCAGCCGGACCTTAGTTCACTGCGCTACAGAGGTCGTCATTAGAGGGGATAAAGTACAACTCACGAAAATTTGGAAAGTGAAATATTGTTTCTTGTTATCCTCTCGACAACTTCAGTCTTTCCTTGTTATTAACACAGACTTAAAAAAAAGGAGGAGGTTCTCAATTCAACTGCCTTTTTAATTTATTTTTTTATGTTTGTTACCCCATAACTCCGTCATATATGAACCGATTTGAAAAAATCTGATTTCATGTAAAAGGATATAACTTCCCGATTGGTCCCATATAAATTTCATAAAAATCGGTTCAGTAATTAGGTTTTTAAAATAAAAAAACCAGAAAAAAACATGTCATCCACTTGAATGAAACGAAATTTTTATATTTTGCTTTTTTGTACACGTAGTCAGTCGGTTGTCTTTCTAGTTTTTATAACGTAATAATTTTAAAGTCAATGAATATAGATGTTAACGCTATTTTAATCTTATAAGGTCCTAAGCACTAATGTCCTCCCAGTCTAATGTTCAACTTCTAGTAGCAAGGATGTAAAAACCTTTTTACAAGTGACTCTTAGCTATACTCGAAACAAACGCCGGAAACTCATAAAACTTAACAACAGAAGTTTCTTATAGCAGTTAACTCTCCCAAAAACCGCAAATTACTTGAGCCATAGAAAATCATCAAAAATATTGATGTGGTCGCTTGGTATAGTCTGTGCCTGTGGTTAGATAAATAGCCATGTGGGGACTTTATTTTGTTTTTGACGTGATAACGGCTTATAAATCTATGAACCCCGGCTGAACGCACGAAAAATTGTCATGTTCCGTCTGAGCCGAGCGTGCAAGCGAGAGCGCGGAGCAAGCAGTAGAGAGGCACGATCGGCCTAAGCGTTCGGCTTGTGACGCATCTTAATAGGTTAAAAGAATGCAATTTTTCATCAATGATTTCTCATGACGTTATCACGTAAAATTATCGTCCGTAAACCGACTTTACAGACAACCATTTTTTTAATTTATCTTCAAAGAGATGAGATGATACCTTCGTTGAAATTTCAATTGCCGTGAAAATATATGACTTTTCCTGACTGACTTTTTCTGACTTTTCATGAGAGCTAAAAATTTGAATTTTTAAAATTTTAAATTGTGAACGAAGGTTTAAAAAACGATCATAACCTATACCTTATGCCTTCTGCGCTGTAGGTTAAGGGTTCGATTTCCTCCCAGGACAAACATTTGTGTGATGAACATAGGTGTTTGTTCTGTGTCTGGGTGTTACAAAGTATATAAAATATTCAAGTATTTTATGTATTAGCATTGCCATTCAACGTGGCAATGCCGTCAGTGTCTTAGGAACTTTTTCTCTGGCAGTGATCTGGATCAGTTGAGTGTCTGGATAGCTCGTTTTAAACGGTCCCCTAATAGCTCACCTGTTTCACATGTATTTTATTGACCGAGCGAGCGCGAAGCGCGAGCGAGTGTCTCCGTTTCAGCTTAGGCAACAATACTTTCGTATGTCTGTCTGAACGGCTGAACGGCGTCCGGCCGGCGTCCGGCCGGCGTCTGTCCGGATGTTCTCCTACAGGTCGCATTTCTCAACCGATTCTCGAGAAATTTTGTGAGCAGGTTCAATAACTACTTATATAGATTTTTTTTATCAATTATGTTTTTGTAATTTTTTCAAAATGGCGGCGATATGGGGGTTGAAAATGTAAAGAAACGAATATTTCAGTCATTTCGAAAAATGTTCGCGAGGTCTACAGCTCACAGAGCCACTAGTATTATTGTATATTATTCTGTACCATTCTGTATGTATACTACTGTTAGTATGTCATCTGGTCAACATAATACAAGCTATGCAATGTTTGGGATAGATGGTGTTGTGTGCTTTGTCCCAAGACAGACAGACAGAGTTGTTTTCGCATCAATAATATTAGTTAGATATCGTTCAAGAATTAACACTGACCACTAGTCTTATTAATATCTCACTCAATCTCAGCGCTCAGCTGAAAAAAGTATTTGCTGTCTAAAAAATAATCTCGGCCGCTAAGGATAGAAATAACCGACGAAGGAAAACCACCCTAAATAGCAAAACAGTCGGTTAATATGTTGATGCATTTTTCCTAAGTATCCCACAACCAGGCCTGATTAAGATAAACACGCGATAGTAGAAATCTGAAGTGACAGTGACATCTGACTGTTCAACAGGAAACGGAAACTGTCTGCTGTATGTTGTCTTAATCCACTGGGATTTAAACTTATCTTTGTTTTCTTAAACTTTATTAAAAACCATCACCAAATGTAATTAACCGTGTAATAATAAATGCTGCATTTATTCATTAAGTGAAATACCGTCATTTTTTTTAAATTAACATTTAAGAACATTGATTGCCTTGCGCACGTTGCTAATGAATCCGCCGCGAATTTTTCGCGTTATTCTGTGGAACATGGAATCAGATGCAAATTATTTATTCATTTATTTAATCCTTTATTGCATATATATATAATATATATTATATTTATAGTAAAAAAATAGCAATAAATAAGATACATTTAAAAAATACATTACACACACACATACACAATAACAATTACATTACATAAGTACTTCAGAATAGCACTGTTTAAACTGTGCTAATTAATTCGCTGGTGCGTGCTAGTTAAGCTTCCGTTTGTCAAAATTCAGTCTTAACATGACATACATTGAATTTTCGTCTTACTCAATTTTTTTTACTATGTATGACAACACACGTATTTCCTCCCAAGCCCTAGCTAAAAAAAGTGTTTACTAAAACAAAAGCTTTCGTAGAAATGTATCAATCAATAAATTCCAAAGAAAGCGGCTTAGTTTTGCTTGGCACAAATAACTACCTACTTTGTTATTATCTATTTAATAACTATTCTCGGTAGTCACAGTCTGGGGAATTAAATCCATTCATGTCTTAAATATGTCTTACGTTTAGCATAGTAAACGTTGCAGTCAGTAGCGCAAAGTTATTAAACGAACTTTCTAAGAACAATGATTTGGACTGTTGTAAGGAAACATTATTTCCGCTTACCAGGGAGCGTTTAATAGCTATGAGTTATAGTGCGTAATTGCTGTGTTACATTCGCTTGCAGAAAATAGGCTAATAAAGGAACTTACCTACTAATCCTGAAAAACGCAAATCACACTCAAGTGTAAGCACTGCCTCAAACTGAGAACTTGGTAGAGTCTGTTTGATAATAGAAGATTCGTGGGGTGACATATTATGCCAGTAGCATATTATGGTACAAAGTTGAATGATTCTCGACTATCCTCTTATCGAACATACATTAGTCGTCAACATAGCGTGCTGCATACAATGATATAATATTTTATTTATATTTGCGATAAAACCCTGTAAAATAGTATAAATGTATGCAATATATATAATACAAACTATTAATTCTGATTATTGACTGACCTGTCCGCTAAGTTCGTAGTAACTCCCATTCCAGAGCAAACATTTGGGTGATGTGATGGACATAGAGATGAATTTTAAGGTATAAGTATTCTATCAGTCTTCATAGTACTATCTGTGCTTAGTTTAGGTCTAGGATTGCGTGAAACAATCTATAATATTTATTTTGGTATTATTATAAACTAATTGTGAGTGATTATAATGCAATCTAACGATTAGTTTGTAAAAGTGATCAATAAAACGATATTATTTCAAAATAAAAAATAATACTATAGAAACATTCTGAGGAATAAGTTGAGTTTCTGTTTTCACTTTATAATGCTATCTATTTGTATCTTGGAATTGTGTTACTGGCCCGCCTTTGATCTTAGCCGACCGGTTATAATTAGCGATTGGAAAAGAAATTCAGATGTTTTAGGAAATTCGTTTAACTGATCTTAGGTTTTAGGATGAGAATAGTAATTAACTAGTTCGGGTCAGCTTAAATAAAAATAGATAAATAGTATCAGACATTTCACACAGCATCATCTGGCCCCAAAGTAAGCAGAGCTTATATTATGGGTACCACATGACTGATATACTAATTATATGCTTGTGCTTATACTACTTTTTTGGTGAATACATACATATTATACTCGTACATAGAAACACCCAAACTCGAAACAAATATTTGCAGGTCAAACAAACATTTGTCCCGCGGCGGGAATCGAAACCTGCGTTTCAGTCAGATATTAGCGCACCTATAATATGATGTGAATTCAACTTCATTGACTTGGTGGTAGGACTCAACAGCACTAGTCCGTCTTGGTGGGTACCAGCACAGTGCAATATATTCTTGAAGTATTACTATGCTTATGTTGGAACTGGAGCAAGTGAAATTACTGGGCAAACAGACAAACGAACTTGAGTGTGATACCTTCTGGTAATGCAAGCGTCATAAATTACGTTACATACCATTAGGTAATACAAATGCATCAATTGTAAAGCCAAACATTTTTATCGAAGATTTTAAAGCAAAAACCAAACCAGTGTTTTTACCTTAAAACGTTATCTGTAGATTTTAAACGACAGATTAATTGAAATTTCATTTAGATTAGAATTATTAGATTATAAATTAAATCTTTATTTCACACTACATTATGTCCATAATATACATGAAATTACCATAAACATTAAAAATAATTTACAGACCTCTTAATCTACGTACATAATAATCAATTATATTATATATTATATTTTTATTATATTATATTATATTAGAATTATTTTATATAAAATATGAATACTGATGGTTTCGTAAACCTAATTTAATTAAATACAATAAAATAGATACTGCACGGACACTTTCGATATCTATCATGTTATTATCGAGGCTGACCCATTGTATGCAAAAAATGGCGGAGTGACCACGGTAATGATGCACCCCCCAAGGTTCGATGAGATCATGCAGCGAAAATACGTGAAAGCTGTCTATGGAGCAAGCCACGAGAGGGAGCGAGTAAATTGCCCTCGTTAGAGATTAGTGACTTACCATGAATATTAACTTAAACATTGTAACGAGAGTCGCTAAAAGATTCACGTGTAGGTAGAGTAAATTGCTAAAACATTGTATCAAAGTCTTGATGGATTGATGTCGACCACTTGTGATTGTTGTAATGTGTAACAAAGTTGACAATGATTTGCGCAGTCTCGAGTGTTTTCAGTATATTTCAATCACTATTCTGTTTTTATATAATCTAAGTTTTTAGGGGCTTGAATTAAAAAGTTCTTAGTTTTTTGGTGACTACGAACGCTTTCACGGACAGCTTTTTAAGCAATCAGCAACTAGTATGCATCAGTTTGGAGCCATACGTTTTTTCTAAATGGCTCCTTTCCGTAAGGTGTGGTGTGGAGTTATCTCTCATTGCTGTAAATTGTTTTATGTTGCTCTGATTATTCTTGATATCAATTATAACCATTGACAAGTATTGCCCGTGTAAGTAACTAAGCTTACTTTACAGGATTAAGCAATTGTAACTGCCTAAGCGTACCTTTAGCATTTAGATGCCTACCTAAAGGCTTGAGGCAGGTTCTTTTATCGCTATGATCTGCTACTTAATCCACAAGCCATGTCACGATATGACAGTAATAGTGTAGCCAAAAGTGTGTCACGTGAATTTACGGCCACATTCGCGATCTTATAATAGGACGTTGTTTGTAATCTTAATGGTCGCATGCACTGCAATAACTCACAGTAGGTAATAACTGATGCAGTTTCAAAACATGGCATGGGTGGGGTTTATGGTTTAGAGAGCTTATTATTATTTGCTTATGTCAAATAAGAACCATTCATAATATCTGAGACGTGAGTAACAGAAACCACGAACGCACTCCTCGCTATGTATGACCTGGGTCAGATGTATATCCAGATCACAGTTGTTGCGATTATCAGCATCAACACCAGCATCATTTTTATTATCAGTATATTTTTTGATGATCTGTCGCAAAATTACTGGTTGCTTTTACGTAGATACAATTTTACGTAAACAAATGACATACCAATGCAAATTTGTCTTATTACGATAATTATTGCGTGCGAGTGTCGCAGTGAATCTTATAGTGTTAAGAGTAGGGATACGAAAATTGTGATTGAATAATCACACTTCCATGTTGTAAAAATATGTATCTGGTCCTGATCCTGATGATGATCATTGTATTATAAGCTCTTAACTTTATTATAAGTATTATAAGCTATAAGTTGTTTCGATATTTACAATGCTGGCAATTATATTGTTTCCCCGGACTAGCTAAAATTTTCTAAAATATGAACGAATATTCTGTTGGACTTAAATCCAAATTAAAGTTACAGTTTTTATTTAGTTAAAATTTACACTTAATTACATTATTGAATTGATTTTTCTTGGATCTATCAACACGAAATTACATTGCGTCTGAAATTAGCTAAAACGCGAATATAGCAAATTTCAAAAGTGTAATTTAAAATTATATTCCAATTTAGACTTTCGATAAAATTAACTATCTTTTATACTGGTCCAAAAAAAATTGCCCGGCGAAACCACAAAATTTTCACAAATATCTCTAGTTTTAGTTTTATGTTTATTTGCATATAAAACTGGACCAACCGACTACGCTTAATTTTAAAAGCTTTACCCGTTCGCACACAAGCCCCACCTTAAGTCCAACAAACGCTTGAAATTCCCGATTCCTCATGGCGACGAATAGAAAGCCCTGTGAATAAAGAAACCTTTACTTATTTATTCTGTCTCAGCTCAGCAGCGTAACAATTGTATTTAACTTTTACCGCAACAATGCGAGTTGCACATCTGTGTCAACACTTTACTCTGTGACAACTCCTCGTGTGCAATATGAGTGAAAACTTATTAGTATGGAATATATTTAGACAGATAATTTAAATAAGTACATTATTGTTTTAGTAAACGTTATTATTTCAAAACATTAAACAGATGGACAAATATTTAGTACAATTCCGCTAATCTATTCCTAAAGAGTTACCTCCAAAAGAAATTCGACACGTGTTTCGCCTCTCCACGAGGCATCCTCAGGAACACTTGACTCACTCCGCACCCCGACGAAAAAACACTCTGCTCTGCAGACTTGTTGCTTCGACCAACGTCAGAATAAGACGTTGGTCGAAGATTAGCGGAATTGTACTAAATATTTGTCCATCTGTTTAATGTTTTGTAATGGATTTCCGCAAAGTCACGCCTGAGTCAATTATCTATGTTATTATTTCTTTTAATTATTCCTGCGTTTTGGGTTTGTTGCAACAATATAAAAAAATGAAAATTTATCGCGAAAATTTAAGAAATACTTGGACGTTTTACTCTGCATCATCTGGGTCCAAGGCTGAGCTAATAGTTAACATACAAAAAAAATCCGATCTGTCTATATTTTGTTCCGTTCTTCTAATTATGTCCAATGTATTTATGGTATGTAACTTATAGTAATTGAATTGTACTTTTAATTACCAAAACTCCTGAGCTTTTATAAGCTTTTTTTGACGCAAGTGAAGTTAGAAGACTCAAGACATTATCTACGACTTACATAACAACCAGTGTTACCAACAATAGTAATCTTCAACTCTTGAAAACAGTGTCAATGTCACCAAAACCAATTAAATCAAATTTAGACATTTATTGATGTGTAACATCTATCCTCTCGTTTTCTTGCAATATGTGGGAGTGTTTTCGTGAAAAGGGACGGAAATGTGTGTGTAACAGGAAGCCGGGGAAGCGCTTTTTAATTTGACTAATGAGAACGCGCGGTAGTAGTGTTGGCCGTCAGATGGTACCAACCCAATTTCCGAGAAGTTGGTACTGTCAGTTAACAGTGTGTGCGTGTGTGTGACGAGAATGAGAGAGGGAAATAGAGAAGGAGAACGCATCAGCTGTGCGCTTTACCTACAGTATCAGTAACCTAGCTTTACTGTTGTGTATAAACTATTTAGAATTATACTTAATGTTAATGTTTATTACCAAGATGATATATCAGATGTTACATACACGTTATGAACGATACAGTTAGGTTCTTTTTTTTGAGTCAATTATCCTAGTAAAACAATGAAATTACTAAATCATCGTTCTACCTACAATAATACTCAACCTACGCCTTATTTTAATGGTTTCGCCTTTTTAGAAGCATATTCCTAAAATAAATAGGTAGGTATTTTTCGCACCTTTCAAGGCTAATTTGAAGGTTTTGTACCTACATAACAAGAAAACTGATAGGCCTATCAATCGAACAAAGCAAATACAACCTTATAGTTGTTAACCCAAAGTGGTTTTTTGAGAATATGCGTGAGAAAATGAGGCTTTTCATGTTGATTCTTATTGAAAATTTTAGTTTAAAAGTAAATATTAGTTCAGAAAATCATGAAATGAGTCATGCGTGAGAGTGTTCTATACAAGGAGACTTGTGGAGTGACATTTATGTCAATGGCTTAAAATACCAAATTCAATGAGCCATGATTCTTCTACCTAATTATCTTTTTTTATATGGCTTTTGATTTGATTGTGATTATGATGTCATTTTATGAACGTGAAATGGTGTTATTTTCGGAAGGGTTATAAAACAGTGTTGGACCTACTATAGTAAAGATATTAGTTGCTACCTTCAAAAAAGGAGGACGTCCTTTAATTCGGATGTTTTTTTTGTTACCTTAGAACTCCGTCATTTCTGGTTTGATTTGGAAAAAGGAGAAGACATTTTGTATTAGACTGTTGATTGAGTAATGTATTTATGAAGAATTATAGATTTAAATAAGTACAATTTGAAAAAAAAACAGCATAAGGAACAGAAGATTTTTTTATTCAATGTTTTCTCCTTAATTCTTAAAACGTACTTAAATTGTGTCGATACATACGTCGATTTTCGACAACCTCTGTGGCGCAGTGAACTAAGGTCCGGCTGAGACGCAGAAGGTTGCGGGTTTCCGCCGCGGGACAAATGTTTGTATGATCTGCAAGTATTTGTCCCGGGTCTGGGTGTTTCTATGTATTATATGTATGTATTTACAAAAAAAAGTATATTAGTATTCTATCAGTCTTGTGGTACCCATAATACAAGCTCTGCTTACTTTGGGGCCAGATGATGCTGTGTGAAATGTCCGGAATTATTATTATTATACGTCATGGACTCAAAACTTTATGAATTTCTTTTGGAGGTAACTCTTTAGGAATAGATTAGCGGAATTGTACTAGATATTTGTCCATCTGTTTAATGTTTTGTAATGGATTTCCGCAAGGTCACGCCTGAATCAATTATCTATGTCATGGACTCAATTATACCTACTGGACTGGTCTAGACTACTAGACCAGACTAGAGCCTAGAAGTGGAGATAATGGGTAAAATGATACAACAAAATTAACGATTCTGAACACCTATCCTCACCTCACGACCTAACAAGGACTTGTTCCCAAAATGACTATTTTTTCGTGCCGCGAATTACTTTGCATAAATTAATAATAATTGGACACAACTTTTTCCAATAATATTACTATGAGTCAGAATTTGTGAAACAAAATTTTACAGAGGTTGGATTGTCTACTGTATTATTTTGTCTATGCTACGTAGACTTAAGATTCAGAGGAAACTAAACTAAGCGCTTCTGTTAAAAATAGAATGAGTTTATCTGAACTTAACCTGTCAAGTCTAGTCTTCTTCTTCTGCGTTAATGGCATGTGTCATGATGATGACAATTTTGTCAATGTCAAGTGATTAGATTTTATTTTATAGTAAGACGTCACAAAGCTTCGTTCGTCAATTGTGTTAATTTATATAAAAATATGGTTTTTCATTTAAGATAATATACGGATATTAAAAAAAAATACAGATTTTTTTACAGAATTGTACAGAATAATATAACCTATGAGCTATCCAAGAATCGCTTAAAACGATCTATGGATAGCTCAACTAATACAGATCACTGCCACAAAGCATCGTCCCCAAGAAACATGACGAATAATTTTTGAATTTACTTAATTAAATTTTTGCTCAAATAACTAAAAAAATACATAACTTTTATTCCATTTATTTACTCACACCCGAGTCATAAACCCTAGTTTTATTTGATTAAACTCGTAATAACTCGAAAAAAATAAATTAATTTGGAACTCAATGTTCGCTTCGCGAGACGAACGAGTTAAACTAGTTAAATCAAAAACATGTTATTAAATTTCAAATCTGTCAGTTAACTATCTGAGGATAGAGCAATAAGAGACCATGCATTCTTATCTATACTATCTATACTATACTAATAATATAAAGAGGAAAGATTTGATTGTTTGTTTGTTTGTATTGAATAGGCTCCGATACTACTGGACCGATTTGAAAATATCGGAAAGCTACACTATCCCCGGGTGACATAGGTTACTTTTTATCCCGGGAAAATTTGTTTGTCCCGGGAAAAATCTTCAACGCAGGCAAAGCTGCGCGCGGACCGCAAGTCAACAATATAATTATTTAGAAAATACGCTTTCTTTACAAGACCCTTTATATAGGTAAGGGACGTTAAAAGGTAGTTTTTTTTATTGTTCTATTTATTTAATTATATAATTGTGTTTAGATGTACTCTTACACATCGCGAGTGACATCGATGAGTTGTCCACAATATTTATTTATTATTTATATTTTCCCTTATTATTAGAAAACAGGTTTTTTTATTCAGTATTTAGTATTTATATTCACAAAAGACATGGCACAATATACAGTAGGTAGAATTATTAAAAGTAGAGGTGCATATCTCGGCCGAACACGTGATGTGTTAAATTTATACTTATTAATTGAAATTATAATACATTCATGTAATTAAAACCAAATATAATGTCACTACAACAACCTAACCAAAATAACATCATGATCTTTATTTAAAAAAATCTTTTTTCATGTGAAATTTAATCAAAATCTGTTCTGTAATTTGGTTTTAGAATCAAAATAGCTGGAAAAAATACGTCATCCAAGTAATTGAAATTTCGATATTTCGCTTTCTCGTGACTTTCCAGTAATGTTAACCGACTTCAAAAAGGAGAAGGTTCTCAATTCAGTTGTATTTATATAGGCTCAAATTGCATTCAATGAAGTTGGTTTTCTTTTTAACCGACTTTATCAAAAAGGAGGAGGTTCTCAATTCGTCGGAATCTTTTTTTTTTTTTTTTTTAATGTATGTTTACCGATTACTCGAAGACGGCTGAACCGATTTGGAAAATTCTTTTTTTGTTTGAAAGGGTATACTTCACAGGTGGTCCCATATAAATTTTATCAAAATCAGTCGAGCTGAAAAATAAACGAAATCTAAAACATACATCGATGATGTTTTCATGTATTTTCATACCTCGCTGTCTCATTGGAGCGTTGCGTTTATTTGGCCTACCCATATTATATATATACAAAATACATCTACTTTCCACTAAAAATGTATTATAGGCTCAAATTGCATTCAATGAAGTCGGTTTCTTTTTAGTTTTTAAAACGTAATTATTTAGTTAATAAAACGTAATTATTCTGAGTACCCTCTACCAAGTTTCAAGAATTTCTTGATCTTGTGCTGGTCAATTAATATGAATAAAATATCAATCCAAAGCCCAGCCTACTCAAGACCGTGACCTACAAACGATGACGTCACAGCCGCACTACACACGGCCGCGTGACTCATCGGATCGCGCTGTCGATTTCATTAACAACATTAAAACTGATAATTGGCTGATGTAGAAAGTTTTACTGTCAGCACTTTCTTCTTTCTTTTTGTAAACAAATGATTTACACAGAATATTGTGGAATTGAAGTATAACAATAACCAGTAAACCACAATTGAAAATAAAAATGTTTCTTGATTCTACCCTTACAGTGACAATAAAATTAGGTTCAAGCAATTTTAATTTCTGAAAACTGTCATGGCTTCGAACATAATTTTCACTCAAAACGGAATATTTACCATGATCTCTGAGTTTTTCTGCTTCCCGATATTTTGGCACAGTTGCATGCGCCATGATCGCGAGGTAAACTCATCAAGCAATCATCTAGTCATCATGGTAAATATCCCGTTTTGTCGAATCCTAAAACGTTAGACGTAGACAAAACAATCAGTTTTGACGTGATCACGTTTTATAAATCGATAAACGCCGGCTGCACGCATGTAAAATTGTCACGTTCCGCTTGTGCCGATCGTGCAAGCTAGAGCGCGCTACAAGCGATAGAGAGGCACGATCGGCCTAAGAGTTCGGCTTGTGACGCATCCTAATAGTTTAAAAGTATGCAATTTTTCATCAATGTTTTCTTATGACGTTATCACGTAAAATTATCGTCCGTAAACCGACTTTACAGACAACCATATTTTTTTTAAGTTGAGATTCTTTAAACGCTCTAATGAGCTTTAGTTTCTAATAAACCATAAATAAAAAAAAAACAACCGCACAAATGAAATCGTAAAACGATAAAATAAAACTTTACCATACCAAGATTACATCATCATCTTGTTTATTTATAACTTTTTCAAATCATCAAAGCAGGTTCTCGGTAAAAACTTAAAGAGATTCAATATAGCGGCCTACGGCACACTTGCAGAAGATAAATTATTTGTTGCATAAAAACCAGGCACCTGCCCGACTCTCATTAATCTCTCGCCAGTTTCATTCACGTAGTTTGAGTACAGTCAACGACAAAATTACACTGACAGCCAATATTTTTAAAACCTCGTTTTCACGAACTTATTTATTTTTGGATCAAATGGTATTCGATTATTATGAATAGTTTTAATAAATCGTAAAAATTCAAAATGAAATTGTTTTTGTTGTCTGTACATTGTCTTTAAGGGCATGTTCCGGATTTTTTCGGAAATAACGGTAAGGACAGATGGTAGCAGGTTTTTTTGGTGTCCTGATGCAGGTATAATCATTAAAGAAGGGTATCGTGTTTTTATTGCACTTTTGTGTTCCATCCAATTCTCGCACAAAAGTTAAACTTACTTTAGTACTTTCATAAACAACTGTCAAATCGGAAAGTCGCGCTTGAAAGTGATACCGCACCTAGATACCTACCTATTTTTTTCACCATCGATCGGTCCAATTCTACACCGTCACTAACTATTAAGCAAACGACCATTGATTTAACAAAATAAAAGTAGGATTCAAAGACAATTAACTTTGTACCTAGCTAATAAAATATTTCCAAACGAACACGTCATGGTCAAAACAGGGTCTAGACATACAGACAGACTGAATGACAGCGAAGTAATCCAATAAGGGTTTCTTTTTTCCCATTGACGATCTCTGCGACGCAGTGGGCCAAGGCCCGGCTTAGGCGGGACCAAATGTTTGTATGATCTGCAAGTATTTACAAAAAAAAAAAAAAAGTACTTACATAAATAGTATATCAGTCATGTGGTACCCATAACGCAAGCTCTGCTTACTTTGGGGCCAGATGATGCTGTAGGAAATGTCCCGTGGCGGGAATCGAATCCTCAACCTGTTGCGTCTCAGCCGGACCTTAGCCCACTGCGCCACAGAGGTCGTCAAAGAAAACAAGAAGAAGTAGCATCCATACTATTATTATTATTATTATAAATGCGAAACTGTCTCTGTTTGTTTGTTACGTTTTCACGGCAAAACGGCTGAACGGATCTTGATGAAATTTGGTATAAAGATAGAGGGGATCTTGGAGAAGAACATAGGCTACTTTTTACGTAGGTATCACGCGGGCAGCAGCTAGTCTTATATGAATCCTATGTACTATTTCTACGTCAATTACCAACTAATTATATTAAGTCCTTATATTGAATACTATATAAGGACTGCGTAGTATACAAATAAGTCGCAGAATAAATGATGCTGTCAACATTCTTAACCCGTGAGTGCCATACACACATTCTACAATATTACTAATTAATACTAATAATTCTAGTATTTACCACTAGATTTATGTTATGAGCGTATATTTACGGTATAAATGGTTACAAAATGGCGTATAATTTTCGATTGTATGTTCGCTTGAATTTATGATTGTCTGGCTCTGATAAAAGGTGCCTGTAGCTATGCACGTGTGTCTGAGCGATTAGGTAAAGTAAGTACTTGTATTCCTACACCGTAGCTTGCCAGGTCACAATGTTAAGCAACCTTCAGCGCAGTCACTTATTGGATCTGTGACCGTACCAACCCCATCATACATACATGCGTTTCTATGTATAATATGTATCTATTTAAAAAAAAGTATACTAGTGGCTCTGTGAGCTTTAGACCTCGCGAACATTTTTCGAAATGACTGAAATATATATTTTTTTCCACCACTATGGCCACTATCACTAGACAGCCAGTGCTCTCTGTGTCCTCAGAACCAGTGTGGAGAACGGATTAAAGAGCATCTCCGATGCTCCATTCGTTCTCTTTGCAAATGTCTTCAAACTTTTTGACGTGACGACGTCTTATAAATCGTTGAACGCTGGCTTCACGCACGAAAATTGTCACGTTCCGCCTGAGCCGATAGTGCGAGAGCGCAGAACAAGCGACAGAAAGGCACGATCGGCCTAAGCTTTCGGCTTGTGACGCATCTTATTAGATTAAAAATATGCAATTTTTCTTCAATATTTTCTTTGACGTTATCACGTTAAATTATCGTCCGTAAATCGACTTTACAGACTACCATTTTTTTAGGTTCTACTACATGCTGATTCTCTCACGCACTCATTATTTCGTGTAGCTTCGTAAAAAGAACTTCGATGGCCACTTTACTTACGGGCCATAAAAACATGATACAAAGTATATGAGTCATCGGTCATCGCTAATCGGCGTTAAATTAACCTGAATTGATTTTTTGTTGCATTTTTGCTGTAACAATTACATAAGCTTAATCGATTTTTTTGATAAAGCCTTATCGATAAAACATGTACAATGTGCAAAAAAACCACCAGATTAGAGAACATCAGACGACAGACAAAAAGGTCCCAAGTGACGTGTTATTGTCGATTGGCAAATTTAAAAACGTAATAAAACAGAAACTGTCTATTAATGCATATTATAAATTAATATCAGATTATTTAGATGACAAAAAGCTTGGGATGACTCTGCTCGACTCGGCATACCAAAATTGGGAAGGATCATACAAAAACGTGTTAAGACCAGACGAGTTTCTTGCCGGATTCTTCTTAAACAGGGGTTAGGAGCAACCGGCACCTAGATTCAAAATTGACATTTAAAACGAGATTTATATATAAATTACTATATTATATTAATCTACCATATTATACTATATCGTAGATTTATGTTATTGTATGTATTTTATTTATTCTTATCGCATTTTACTATGGATATAAGTGCAAACCGTGAACTTGAACGGCAACTCACGGACCGCGGATCAACCTCTTGCAACATAATACATTCACTTCAAGTAAAGTGTATTATGTTGCAATGTGATTTGAACGACGAGGAATCACGAGAAAGTTCTAGACGGCTATTCCGCGATGACGTTTAGAATAGACAAATGATGATCGACTGCAATGTTGTGACTTTATTATAACAAGATAATCACTTGATATAGACAAAATTGTCATCAAGACATACCTATGTATTTTTCTTTCTATAATGAGATCTCCTAGTATAGGAAGAAAAAGAAAAGATAATTTATTTTGTTCCGTTTGTCGAGAGATAGCTTCTTCTTCTTGTTATTCGTTCGGTACCTATAACACAAGCTCTGCTTACTTTGGAGCCAAATGATGTTGTGTGAAATGTCCGGCATAATTTGTTTATCGAAATTTAATTACAACGTCAAGTATTAACATTGTTGTCAATGCGATGTCAGATAGTTTTCTAAGTATTTACGGATTATTTTTCTCGATTCACAAAAAATGCAATAACTCCAGCTCTATTTAAATAAAATCACTGAACTTACTTCTAAAACCTTAATAACTCGAGAATAAATAACATAAGAGCGTAATGTTTGCAAGACGGCCAAAAATAATCGTGAGGACTTCCAATAACTGCGAAATCTTTGACGTCACCGTTCCCAATGAAATTTATCCCACTATTTAGAACTTCAGGCCCCTGGTAATTTAAGTTTTAGTGTATTTCAATCAAAGTTAGATACCCTACAAGTTAGGTTAGGATACCTACTACAACGGTTTTCATTTTATATAATAATAAATAATGCCGGATATTTCACACAGCATCACCTGGCCCAAAAGTAAGCAGAGCTTGTGTTATGGGTACCACATGACTGATATACTACTTATAATTATACTATTTTATCTAAATACATAAATGTTATACATAGAAACACCCAGACCTGAAGCAAATAGTTGCTGATCATACAAACATTTGTCCGGCGGCGGGAATCTTACCCGCAATTTTCGTCTCAGGCAGGCCTTTGCCCACTGCGCCACAGAGATCGTCTACACATTGACTATCTAAATTACATAGTTCTTGAGCCAGCGCATAACAAGATGTTTATTTGCATAAAATAAGTGTCTTTCAATAGTTCTTATTCTTAGCTCATTGCAAAGGTCAAGGTAGCATTTCAAAACTTTTTTATCGGGAAGATCGACCTCAATACAACAGGATTCAACTCATTTCGGATACCGTTTGAGTCGGGTTGAGTCAACAGATACGTGTTTACTTGTGTATTCACAACACGCACAGACTGCTCTTATAGTGCATCGCGCAGAATTTAAAATTCTTTGCATTAGTCCTCACGCATTGCAGTCTAATCCACAGCGATTTTTTCCGCGATATTCCGAAGAACATAAAATCAAATAGGCGGACACTAGCGGAAAAGACCGCGTTGAAAATTACATAATCCGGATTTTTTTAAATTTTTAAACCATGCGGATTAATTCGCTAGTGTGTGCTAGGCCTTCAAACAAAACAATGCCATGTCCCTTCTGATTTAACCCTCTGACTATACATAAATCAAGTCTATAAGGCATTTAAGATTTGGGACCAAACGCCGAATGAATATTATATTTTAATTTCTGAATTCGGAATATGACCAACCTTTGTGGGACCAATACTGAATAACCCTCAAAGATTTATGACCCACATTTGCAGACTGGTCTTATAGTGCATCGTGCAAAGTTAATTAATTTAATAAGTTAATTTGCATTTTTACGTTTAGAACGTTTTAAAAACTAAAAACAATACTTAATTGAATAAAATATCTTGTCTTACCACCCTTACGGATGCTAATATTTTTTTAAATACATAAATACATAACTCAATTCAAAAATAAAAATAATGGTTCTAAGCATACGCGTACGAAGTCGCGGGTAACAGCTAGTATTCTATAAGTTCATTTAAAATTACGGTGAATTCCGACGCATTAATCGTTGTCAAATTCAAATTATCGTATCGTCTATTTGGAGAGTTACGACATCGATTGTCAAAAGTAATGTCGATTTTTCCATCGCTTAAAACGAGTCGAAACGATAACGAGTAACGATACGATACGAGCTAAGAGTGAGATTTTGCACGATTATAGACTATATATCGGTTATCGATTTCAAGAGTAGGTATCCTCTGAGGTTTTGTTATGACCACTTGTATAACAGTAATAATGCCAACTCACTCGTCAAGTGTAGGTACTTGACCAATCAGTCCTCTTTTATTTGTTTATTATTTTGATCTAGGCTTCCTGCGGCCTTTTAAACCTTTGATGTCTCTTCTCTTTACAGCTGTTTTGAGAAAATGGCGTCATAGATAATAATAATAATAATGCCGTATATTTCACACATCTGGCCCAAAGTAAGCAGAGCTTGTGTTATGGGTACCACATGACTGATATACTACTTTAATATTTATTTTTGTATGTATTTACAACGTATCACGAAATCTCAGAAACCACCGAACGGATTGGAATGAAATTTGGTATGCAGTTTCCTCTAGGGCCGTAGGTGCTCGCTCAGAAAGGTTTGCAAAAAAATAACTCGGGATCATGGTAAAACCGCGAAAACCGCGATTATGCTTATAATTTTTCCGAAACATTCATTCGTTCAATTATTATCTTGCTACTTTTTATTTACCACGCGGGCAAAGCCGCTCGAAACGGCTAGTTGTAAACAGATGTCCCGCGGTGGGAATTGATCCCACATCTTTCTGCGTCTCAACCGAACCATGGTCCACCGCGCCACAGAGGTTGTCAAAAAAGTTCAATTTAAACCTACCTAGATACTTCTACATTGCAGAACTGTTGAAGGATCTAAATCTGTAATAGAGAACATAGAAAAGTTATTGTAATATTACTAAACAAAACGCGATACCTACTAACTATATACAACTCGTATTATGACTAAACGAAACAAAATTTGATACTGTTTCTAAAGATTGTATTCTGTACCTAACCTTTACAGACGGTTGTAATTTATCGATCAGGAAAATAAAACAATGATTTTATTAATAGAACTACTTTAAGAGCTATGTTCGTATTATTTATTTATAAATGCATAGACCTCATTATTATCCATACTAATATTATAAATTCGAAGTGCCTGTCTGTCTGTTTCTTCTAGTTATATAATTATGTTTTAAAAACTAAAAAGACAACCGACTTCATTGAATGAAATTTGAGCCTATTATATTTTTAGTGGAAAGTAGATGTATTTTGTATATAATATAATATGGCCAAATAAACGCACCGCTCCAATGAGACAGCGAGGTATTGAAGTACATGAAAACATCATCGATGTATACAATTTTTAGATTTTCCTTGATTTTTCAGCTCGACCGATTTAGATAAAATTTAAATGGAAGTAAGTATACCCTCTGAAGTAGTATACCCTTTCTAACAAAAAAAAATTTTTCCAATTTTCAGGCGTTTTCGAGTAATCGGTGAAAATAATAAACGATGAATTGAGAACCTCCTCCTTTTTGATGAAGTTAATAACAACGGATCTTTAAGAAATTCTAGACTATCTTTTATGAAGGTACAACGCGTGAGAAGCCGTGGGCTGAAGCTAGTAGCTTACACACCTGTTTCTAGTCGGGCTACCACGCAGATCTAATGTGATTAATATGGATATACTTGCACATGATTTTCGGAATTTCCGTTCCTATCCGATATTTTTCCTTTTTTCTCCATGCTCGTTTGTGGCTCGCTTCTTTCGCTATCATTGATGCTATTCTACGATACTTACGGCCGTTATTTGAAGGGCGTCGCTTCTTAGTAGATCAGAGGGCCTAGACAAGATCCACTTTCTGTACTCACTCCTGCGGAAAGACTTGCACATGATTTTCGGAATTTCCGTTCTTATCCGATATTTTTCCTTTTTTCTCCATGCTCGTTTGTGGCTCGCTTCTTTCGCTATCATTGATGCTATTCTACGATACTTACGGCCGTTATTTGAAGGTCGTCGCTTCTTAGTAGATCAGAAGGCCTAGACAAGATCCACTTTCTGTGCTCACTCCTGCGGAAAGATCAAATTTTATGGATTATAAGATTTATAATTTTTTTAATAAAATTATAAAATTTTATGGATATGCAAAATTCGCTTGTATGATCATGATCACTAACCATTCATCTAGTATTTAAAACATTTAAAGGTGATTCTTGTAATTGTATTGAATCTATATCATTTTGAATTTGAATATGATAAGTCACGTGGTTTAAACATGCTGCTGGAATTTCCAAGCCCGGCTCGGTGCCAGCCGTTATGCACCTGCAACCGAACCGACACCGCATGTACTGATTCGTCTATCCTGCGGGTCCGGTCGGCAAGCTCGAGAGATGGTCGAGTGTGGGTACCTGGGAAGGCCTGCGCTATCAAACAGAATCCCAGGCAGAGTGACGTCAGTGGAGAGGAAACTTCACCCACCTCAGCTTGCCGGAGTGGATCCATGAACGAATGTTTTCATTACAATTAACTGGTATGTTACTTTACTGACGCCACCTAAATCATCTTCAGCAGATGAACAAAGGCCAATGATGATGATGATGATGATGATGTAATTTTCATACAATTTTACCATTCCGAAAAGGCGTGAGCGTGAAGAAAAACTAAGCGTAAGGTATTTGTCTAGATTCCCAAGGCACACTCAACACTTCAAATTTCATATTCAAATATGTTTCAATTTAATACAATCACAAGTTTCAAATCTTTGAAACGTCTTACATACTAGACGAATTTAGGTGCCAATTCCTCCTAACCCAAGCCCGAGAAGAACTAGCATAAAACTAGAAACTCGTCCTGATCCTAGTGCTTTTTGTATTATTCTTATAACTAATCTTAACCACGAAAATGTATAAAGGTAACATTGCAAATCTGTCAGTTAACTGTCTGAGGGCAGAGCAACATGAGGGCATGCATTTTTATCGATAATATAGTCATTTATATTATAATATGGTTTCTTCGCAAGTCTACCCTTTATGTAAGCCTCTTAATAGGCTGTTTAGTTGCATTTTTTAGGATGTTTGATACCGACAGGATACACCATTAGGAAATGGTTTCAGGTGCTGTCGGCCGACTAATCATAACAATAATGGTTCACATACTCTGAAGTGTTTACACGGTACTGTATTTGTATCATATGCAATGGATAATATAACGTAGTGATTTGTTTTGTATTTTAACCGACCTCAGGAGATTTCATTTATATGTACTTTCGAGGTTTTTTATGTAGGTACCTCAGGCATTTATAAAATGACTAGCTGGAAGACCCGCGACTTTGTCCGTGTGGTCTAAACTTTACTATAATTATTTTCAAAAATCCTGATACACGGGTCCATTTATTTTGCTTTTTAAGTAACCAAACCAAGTTTCTAAGAAATCACTAAACCCATTAAAAAGTTCCCATACAAACATTGATACCCCATTTTACCTCTTAATAAGGGTTATTTTGAAAAATCCGAAAACACGTGTCCATTTATTTTGCATTTTAATTATTTAAATCAAGTTTCAAGCAAATCGCACCACCCGTTAAAAAGTTTCATACATTAGTTTTCACCTCTTTTCACCCTCTTAGGGGATGAATTTCAAAAAATCCCGCCTTAGTGAGTGGTTTTGCTATAAAAGGACTATTTTTGCACTATTTGCTATAAGCTACCTTCCAAATTTAGCTTCTGCGGTTTCGGCTCGGTAATGATGAGTCAGTCAGTCAGGTTAAGTCAGGTTAATCATTGTTAAAAGATAGTTTACCTGAATGTGTCACACAATTTTACTTTGAACATGTGGACAAAAACGATATTATCAAGGCATTCAAAATGATTAATGTAAAAAAGACCACTGATCTCTGGGGCATTTCTG
This sequence comes from Lampropteryx suffumata, assembly GCA_948098915.1. Lineage (NCBI taxonomy): Eukaryota > Metazoa > Arthropoda > Insecta > Lepidoptera > Geometridae > Lampropteryx > Lampropteryx suffumata. Next base: position 18,153,366 of record OX402547.1, read on the forward strand.
TCAGTGTTATAAAACCACTAATTGACATTATTGCACCAGATCTAGCTTTCATATTTAATCAATGTATTGACAGTGGAGTATTTCCTGATTTGATGAAACATAGCAAGATCATACCTCTATTCAAATCAGGTAGTCATTCCGATCCTAGTAACTTTAGGCCTATATCAGTACTTCCTACATTTAGTAAAATATTTGAAAAACTTATTCTAAACCAATTACAACGGCATTTTAATACCAACAATTTACTAGACAGTAAACAATTCGGATTTACAAAGGGACGCTCAACGACTGATGCCGGTGTTGAGTTAATATCACATATTTTTGATATCTGGGAGGAATCACGCGATGCCTTAGGTATTTTTTGTGATCTGTCGAAAGCTTTTGATTGCGTTCACCATGAAACTCTAATCAGCAAACTACACCACTATGGTGTTAAGGGAGTTTCACTTAAGCTTCTCACATCCTACTTAACTGACCGAACACAACGAGTAGATGTAAATGGAAAGCGTTCTCAGGGGTCAATGGTAAAAATGGGTGTACCACAAGGATCAATACTCGGGCCATTCTTGTTTTTAATTTATATAAATGATCTACCTAAACTTGTAAAGGATGATCACGAGATTGTACTGTTTGCTGATGACACGTCACTTTTATTTAAATTAAAGCGACGACTTACTGATCTTGACGATGTAAACAATGCAATCTCTAAAGTTGTAACATGGTTTAATGTAAACAACTTATTACTTAACGAGAAAAAAACGAAATGCATTCGTTTTATACTGCCCAACGTTAAACAGGTGAAAGCTAATGTAAAAATTAAAAACGAAAAGATAGATCTCGTCGACACCACAGTGTTCTTAGCATTACTTTAGATAATAAACTGCAATGGGGCCCGCACATAGATAAATTGTCGAAGAGACTCAGCTCTACGGCATACGCTGTTAAAAAGATCCGTCATTTTACCGACGTTGATACCGCTAGACTCGTTTACTTCAGCTACTTTCATAGCATTATGTCGTATGGCATTCTGTTGTGGGGGAGTGCTGCTGATATTAACACCATATTTGTGCTGGAGAAGAGGGCTGTTCGTGCAATTTATAACATGGGCCCTAGAGAATCACTTATAAATAGAAATTTATATTATGACAGTACCTTGTCAGTATATATACGAAAATTTTATGTATGTGCACAAAAATATTCATTTATTTTAAAAAAATTGCGATAATCATAGTATTAACACTAGAAATAAAGATAAACTCGCTGTTCCCACTGTTAGGCTCACTAAAGTTAATAAGTCTTTTATAGGGCAATGTGTACGCTTCTATAACAAGGTCCCAAGCGACGTGTTAGATTTGTCGATTGGCAAATTTAAAAACGTAATTAAACAGAAACTGTCTATTAAAGCATATTATCAAATATCTGATTATTTAGATGACAAAAAAGCTTGGGATGAATCAGCTCCAACTCGACTCGGCATCCGTAACAAAATTGTCAAGGATCATACAAAAAAGTGTTAAGACCAGACAATTTTCTTGCCGGATTCTTCTTGAACTGGGGTTAGGAGGCACCTAGATTCACTAGCATGTAAGAAGAGGATTCAAAGTGGTCCTTGTGATTTTATTGAATAAATAAATATTGAATTTTTTGAATTTTGCTCTTTTATAGGTATAGATTTAAATAAATATGTTTTCATATGAAAGAATATACTTTTCGCTTGGTCCCATAGAATTTCATCAAAATCGGTTCAGTAGTTTGGTTTTTAAATCAAAATAGCTGGAAAAAATGTGTCGTCCTAGTAAACGAAATTTCGTATATTGCTTTACTCTGACTTTCTAGTGTTAATGAATTTCGAAAATAATAAAGTACTAAAAAGCTATATAGTATATAAAAAAAACCTTTTTTAACCGATTCAAAAAAGGAGGAGGTTCTCAATTGGGTTGTATTTTCGTAGACTCAAATTTCATCCAATGAAGTTTGTTTTCCTTTTAGATTTCAAAATGTAATTATTTACCAATCTTCAAATCTTTTCATGTTTGTTACCTCAGAGCTCCGTAAGTTAAGAACCGATTTGGAAAATTATTCTTTTGATTAGGAAGATATACTTCCTGCTTGGTCCAATGTGAAAATAAAATTTCAACCTTAAGGATAAAAAAGAGAAAGCATCCCAAGATTAGGAAGGAAGGATGGCAGAACTGTAAATGTAACTTTTTATGGACTCAAATTGAATTTAATTACGTAAAAATGTTAAAGTTGTTTTTGAATTAATCCATTACAAACAAACATACAAAAAACCAAATGTTTTGTCTTTATAATATTCATAAATTTTATAAGTCAACAATCACATACTTACATAATGTATCATCTCTTAAAATAGAATGGCTCAGAAAAAAATGTCAAGTTCATTCATAAACTATGCTATAATTAAGGCGTAACCGACAATTAACCTATTAATAGCGAGATAAACAAACAGGTTTTAATAAAAAGACGCTTAAACAGTGATCAATCATCATAATCAGACATAATGATGTCGTCGCGTCACTCGGACATTCCTAATTCAAAATAACTAGGGATGCGGTTGATGCGTTGATGCGAAGATAGTTTGATAATTTTGCTAACGATTTTTGATCAATGTCTTGCCGTCCCTATCAACTACTTCATCCAGGTCAACGACAATTAACATCATTTTGTCTAAATTGTAATTTAAAGAATTGAAAACTTTTGAATAATGCAATTTTTTTTATATAAATATAGAGTACTCACTTATTGGTCTAGGGGTAGTAGCCCGCCTTCCGATGTTAAGGTCGTGGGATCAAATCCGGTCGTGCACCAATGGATATATCTTTTCAAAAAATATATGTACGAAAGCTTCAGTACTGGAACGGTCAAAGAAAACATCAAATAAGTTCAAAATAACTCGTGACAGGATAAGTTATAGAAAAAAAATTAAGAAGGAAACAATTATTTTTTCGGTCACATTCAATAAAAATACCAAATTATTATTCAATAAAATCACAAGGACACCATTTTGAATCCTCTTACATTCCAAAGACTTGACGTATATATAAGTAAATCCGCCGTAAATAGCGGCTCTACACATAAAACAGTAAAAACTAATGGTTTATACCATAATTGAATTCAAGTTCACCTTAATGACGTGTTAAAAAACCATAGATTTGCTATAGTTTTTTTAAAACCAGAAAGTCTAAATTTTAAGCACAATACTCATTTATATACAAATACACCTAGTATTTGGAATTATCGAGGTTGTAATTTTTAAAACGTCTAAAAAGATGTCTAAAAAGATAGTTCTTCTTCTTCGTCGTTAATGGCATGTGTCATATGATGACAATTTTGCCAATGTCAAGTGTTTAGATTGGTTAGTAAGACGTTACAAAGTCGTATGTTGTCGTTCGTCGTTTGTTATTTTATAAAAATTGGTGTCTTATCAAATAATTATACGGATTATTTTAGGTCAAATCACAAAGAAACACAAAACGTTCATTTCAATTATTCACACCCAAGTCAATAACTCTAGCTTTATTTGAATAACGTCACCAAAATTACAAATAGATCTCGAAATAACTTGGGAAAATAAATCATTACATAGTATAAAACAAAGTCTCCTCCCGCTGTCTGTCTGTCCCGTTGTATGCTTAGATCTTTAAAACAATGCAACGGATTTTGATGCTGTTTTTTTAATAGATAGGGTAATTCAAGAGGAAGGTTTATATGTATAAAACATACATAATATAGTAGAGAAACACTGAAAATTTTAGAGGTTTCTTATAAATAAACTCATTTTTTTGCGCTTACATTGCAAACGCTGGCTGAACCCTACGAGATAGATCAAAATAATGTAATACAGTATTGTACACCCTCAAAAGGTCTACAAAAAAGTCCGCGATGGTATATGGCTATCTCTTAGGGATAACCATTCTGTAGTATAATTAGTATCAGCATTGCACCCGTGCGAAGCCGGGGCGGGTCGTAATATATAAGAGCACAATGTTTACTACGCAAAACGGCCAAAGTAAAATCTATCGAAGATTTACAAAGCTTTAGTAGTGCGTATGCTGACAGCCCTAGTTCACTCGACTGAACGAATGAAATTGAAATGTTCATTCGTCTAGCTAGTGTCGTGTCAATCAACGTCATCAACACGGACACTCCTTTGTGAGATGTTTACGGCATTGTTTGATGTTTCGTAATCGTATGAGATCATTTTGATCGATCGTTCGAGAACAATCAGTGGATTCCACATCGGTGGTCTACGGGATGACTCATCCCGTGACCACGACAGAGTGTAAACCTGTCGAAACGTCGGGAAAAATAGGTAAATAAACGCGATAAATACCCGTAAGTATTTATAATAATGAAATAATGTAATAATTGTGTTGAAGCATTTGTGGCGTAGGTTAGATATGCTCAACTGTTATTTACCTCGCAATTTTAATTCTGACATTCAACGCTAATAAATACCAATTTTTTGGCAAAATATTTCAAAGTTCAAATATTCTAACAAATAACTTTGGCATGCAAATTTTGTGTTTTCAAAATAATAAATTAAATTATTTAATATTATATTTTAGCATTTTACAATATATTATAGTCCAAGAATAATCAAGATATTAATGTTAACAGAGTAAAAAGTTCTGTCAAAAAGCAAAAATTTTTATTTCTTTATAAAAATCCTTAACGGTAAGTCTTTTATTTCGCCAGGAATTTTATTAAATATTTGTCCACATAGTGCGAATATTTCCGGCTAATCAGCTCAGTTGGTAGTAGCTCTGCCTTCTGCGCTGTAGGTTGAGGGTTCGATTCCCTCCCAGGACAAGCATTTGTGTGATGAACATAGGTATTTTTTCTGTGTCTGGATGTTGTAAAGAATCATAAGTATGTATTTAAAATTACATAAGTATTCCATCAGTCATCTGGACACCATAATACAAGCTATGCTTAAAGTGTTGTGTGCACTGTCCATCATTACTTATTTGTTAATTTACACAATAACCAGTCACACATTTAGATAACAATCGATTTCATTATAAGATATTAAAATACCCAAAAAAAACATTTCATGAAGTAACATAGGTACTCGTAGAATTTTTTTTTTTCTTTTTTTCATGTTTATTCAGTAACCTAAGCGGAATTTTAATGAATATAATTGCGATTACATAGGACAAGTATAAACAATTGAATTATAAGTGTATTATGGTGCAATGTGATATCTATGAAAGTTCTAGACGGCCATTCCGCGATCCGCGATGACGTTTATTATTGACAAATGACCATCGACTAAGATTTTATTATCATACAATCACTTGACACTGGCAAAACTGTCGACAAGACAGATGCCATTATAGGAAGAAAAGTAGAGGAAGAAGAATGTCAGCTGTCAATTGTCACAGATAACTGATGTAGAAAAGATTAAGAAATACAATTCTAGAGATTATTTTAACCGTCTTGCGAAACCAACATTGCTCTTATATTATGATTTTTTCTCAAAATGGAAAAAAATACATTATTATGCCACATGCACGTTATTAACGGAGAAGAAGATATCCTAGAGTTAAAATAAGAATGAAATTTCATTAATTTCTAGTTATCTTTCTCAATGACATATCTCATTTTTTCGTGCATAGGGCGCCATAGCTTTTGTGTTTCAGATCTGTAATCCTGGTAATAGTGTTTAATTTTAGCAGAATATAAGCTTAAGACTCAGTGAGACACAAATGTACCCACTTTCGCGTATTTCAAGCCGATTAAGCGCAGCCACAAGAACCATGTAATTCTCTTTCAAAAGAGCATTGGGCATACGAAAATGAAATCAACTTTCGAATATCAAAATACGTTTAAGTACTTTCATATAAATTACTTTGATAAGACTAAGGCTCATACCAAAACTCAAAATCAGATCGAGAACTAAAGAAAGTTTTATTGTAAAAAAAATATTCGGAACTCAAATACTCATTTTTACGATCTGAGTTTTTTTAATGAAATATGGGCTTGAGTACTTAAGTCTAGATCGCAACAGCGAATTAATCCACGCGGTTTATCGCCGCTATTCCGTAGTATATACTCTGAAGTGTGTCATTTTCAACACGATTTTTACCGTTAATGCGTGCCTAAGACTGATTCCATGTTACGCAGATTTTCGCGAAAGAATTCGGGATTGATTTATCTGCAATGCACGTTAAAAAAGTATTCATTCATTGAAATATAATCCTATTTATATTTATTGAGCTTACGAGCCTCTTATTATTAATTTTAGAAATACGACTTACCTACTTATTTTGTTCCTTTGGATTATTTGAGTGCCTGTAGATATCATTAAACCCGCACTTGTGCGAAGCCAGCACTTGAAGCACAAGTAACTTGCCCTTTACAAAGGGAACATTAATCTGATTGATCATACACTTACGAGCCTATCAGCTTAAAGTTCAGCAGATAAAATAAAATAAAGTACAGTCAAAACCGTTTATAACGACATTGAAGGGACCGTATAGTTGCCGACGTTATATCCGATAGTCGTTATAAGCAATACAGTCATATACACAAGTACAGTAGTTATATTATCATATGTAGTTATCTATCTAGTATAGGTATAGGTTATGTATGTAAACGAGTCAGAAAAGAAATAAAAATGTTTATTACGAAATAATTAGAATACAAAATGTACTTAGCTGCTTACAGTTACGGGTTATAAAACTACACTAGTTTTTAAAGTAATCAGTCATTTTAGTCTGTCTTTTTTTTAGCCCAGTCTCAAATATTTTTTGCATTTTACGTTTCATACTCCTTAAGGTATGAGTATCATCAATATCAAACTGTTCGTTAAAGGCAACAAATTTTTGCAAAACTGTTACAGCGTTAAGAGCCTCGGAAATTGTTGTTGGCTGAAACTGTTCTTCAAGGTCTTGCTGGTCTTCGTCTTCTTCGTCAGTGTTACGGTTGTTACTTTCAGCTTCTGCAAGAATTTCTTCCTCAGTAGCTAAGGCACACACGGCGACACTGTCATCTATTCCAATAAATTCCTCTATCTCAATTCTTTGTTCTGTAGCAGTAGATCTTTGCAACTGGGTAACCAGCTCAGCAAGTGGTACGTTGTCATCTTCATCTGTCGATTGTATCAGTCTCGCTAGCGGAATATCATCGTTGTCCTCCGCTTGTGATAGAGAGAGATCTTTGAAACCTGCATGGCGAAAGCAGTTAGCTATAGTGGTCTGTGTGACCTTTTCCCAAGCTTCCGATATCATTAGAATTGCATCCAGAACAGAAAGACTTTTAATATCTTTGCTGTTTTCAATATTCTGTATCATTTGTAACACTTGAAGTTTTCTGTATTGTGTTTTTAAAGCTCTTATCACTCCTTGGTCCATGGGCTGTAAAATAGAGGTGACATTGGGCGGTAAAAACACAAGCTTTATGCATTTCAGATTGGAGACTACAGGGTGAGCGGGACAGTTGTCTACTAGAAGAAGAATTTTATTTCCTGCAGACTTCAATTCCGCATCCCAGCTACGCAGCCATTTTTCAAAAATTTGCGATGTCATCCAGGACCTAGTGTTGTTTTCATAAGTTACAGGCAAAGATTGAATGTTCTTAAAGCAACGCGGTTTTTTAGCTTTCCCTATCACCAACAGTTTTCTTTTACATGAACCACTCATGTTTGCCGCAACCAATACTGTAATTCTTGTTTTGGACAACTTTCCGCCCTTGCATTCCTCGCCTTTGAACTTAAGTGTTTTGTCAGGGGTTAAATTGTAAAACAATCCTGTTTCATCAGCATTAAAGATTTCCTCTGGCGTGTATCCTTTGCACAGTGCAGGCCAGTTATGAGAGAGCCACTCTTCACACACACCTTCAGGAACGCCAGCCGCTTCACCGCAAACTTTTCCTGCCACAATATTATGACGAGCACGAAAACGTTGTACCCAAGACGACGAACACTCAAAGTTTTCCTTACCCATAAGACGAGCAAAGTCATTGGCTTTTTGTTGCAGAATCGGACCACTTATTGGGACGTTGTTTGCCCGCTGATGTTTAAACCATGTTAATAAAGCATCTTCTAGAACTTTATGTTCACTTATCCTCGCTCGTTTAAGTTTCAAAGAGTTGTTTTCAAAAAAAACTTTTATTTTATCTCTATTCTTCCAAATCGTTGATATCGTCGAGTGGGAAACTCCACATTCCTTTGCAATTTCACTATTCGACTCGCCATTTTCTAATCTCCATATGACATGAGATTTTTCTTCAATAGAAAACGTTTTCCTCTTTTTTTGCGACATGATAATTCATAAATGCACAGTCTAAACAACCCCAACACTTTTAAATCAAGCTGTTACTCACGCAGTCAACTAGCGCACTAAACAATAAACAATTGGTGTAAAATATGCAAGGTCAAATGGCCGCAAAGAGGTTCGGATAAGGTGGGAGAAAGTGCGTAAGTAATGATATGCCTAAATATTTCTTTAATGCTTATCAATAAGATTTAAAATCGTTTGTATTGTTTTGTTTTGCTGAGACAAGGAGCGGTTGGTCGTTATAGCCGATTAATATCGATAAAGTTTCGTCGTTGTAAGCGATATGTCGCTGTATCCGATGTTGTTATAAGCGGTTTGTTTTCTGAATAGTTTACTAGGAATTCGGACGGGACCATACAATCTGGCTGTAATAACCGATAGGTCGTTGTAAACGATGTCGTTATAAACGGTTTTGACTGTATTCGCAAGACGCGATATTCATTATCGAAGTTATGACTTTGAATTCACATTAAGTATACCTTTGTATTTATGTAACACCTCGGGCTTGTCTTTATTTATTTATTGTATAATAACTTGATTCTGTTGAAATCCAATTTACATTAATTATTTACGAATAGCGTCTGCCCGTGGCTTTGCCCGAACAGTAAGCACATAATAATTACGCTGTAAAAACTAAAAAGAAAACCGACTTCATTAAACAAATATTTGAACAGATATTAAATTCGAGTCCATTAAAAATTTCATCCCCTATTTTTTTCACCCTTGTTGGGTTGGGTACGTTTGTAAACACCCCTGGAGAGTCACAAAAAAGCAAAATACGAAATTTTGTTTGGATGACATATTTTTTTCCAGATATTTTGATTTGACAAAAAGTCAAATAAAATAAAAATAATAATAAGTTCAAATGGTATCAAATTCCTTTCTTACTTCTAAATAAAACCATTGGGTAATAAATTACAAAGGGAATTATAAATAGCGCAAACGCGTACGAAGTTGCATTTAATTCCGTAGCACATAAACCTAGTTATTACAAACCTAAAGTACATTATAAGTCTAGACAGAAACATTTAGTGCCATCGCTTCGCCTATTTCAATTTTAGAAAATTAAACATAAAGATTGTGTTGGAGACGCAGAGACCGCGACTCACGCGACTGAAATAACTAAACCCCGCCGATGATGCACTGCAACCTATGAAATTTGAAGAGATCATAGTAGATGACGACCTCTGCGACGCAGTGGGTAAAGTCCCAGATGATTTCGGGTTAGATTCCCGCCGAGGGTTTAATGTTTATATGATCTGCAAATATTTGCCTCGGGTCTGGGTGTATTTGTACAATATGTATGTATTTTCAAAACGTGTTTTCGAGTAATCGGTGAACATACATAAAATAAAAAATTAAAAAAATTAAAAGATTCCGACGAATTGAGAACCTCCTCCTTTTTGATGAATTCGGTTAAAAAATGTATTAACAACTTTGAGACTTATCATGATGCTGTGTAAAATGTCTTTATTTATCAACAATAGATACCAACAGATTTTTCTGTTCGAAAAATGTATGTGCGGTATACCAGTCCTCTCAAACAGTGAAGGAAAGCATCGTGAGAAAACCGAGGCGTGTCGTAGAACTTAAAAACTCGAAGAAATGTGCCAAGTGCACACAGGTTCGAAAGAACTGTATCGATAAAAATATATTTTCAAGAAATCTTGTGCGAGGTTTAAGTCATCGATAAAAATCTGGTAACTCACCGCACTGGTTGTCGTGAAATCGTAGGTACAATCACTACATAGTATAAAACAAAGTAGCTTCCCGATGTCAGTCTGTCCCTATGTATGCTTAGATCTTAAAAACTACGCAACGGGTTTTGATGAGGTTTTATTAATACATAGAGTGATTCAAGAGGAAGGTTTATGTATAATACATGCATAATATAGTAGAAAAACATTGATAATTTAGAGGTTAGCGTATATTCATTCAACGTATTAGAACTACTGAGATACAGCAACGCGTGGCCGGGTCAGCTAGTAATGAATAAAATTGTTATTCGCACAGTGGTCATGGTTCGCTGTAGCGAAGTGCGATAAAGCGCGACGAAGTGCTACAGGTGTCGCCAGGAGGCCTACTCTTTGAATCGATAAACGATTTATCGGGACTAAAAACGTGCAAAACCCTAGTATTAGTTACATCGTTTCGATTCTATTTAAACGATGGAACGACTTACATTACTTTAGACAATCGATGACGTAATCCTCCACATCCGATGATCATCATCATATCAGCCCGTATAAGTCCACTGCTGAACATAGGCCTCCCCAATTGATTTCCAGGAAGAACGATTTTGAGCCCTTTCCAACCACCGATTTCCCATCGGGATGTCGTCCTATGCTTCGTATTCCTGTCCTTGGTCGCCATTCGAGAACTTTTATTCCCTGACTAACCAAATTTTATTTCAACAACGTGATCATTTCGATATTATTGAAATCGGTTTGCAGAGTGGATCCGCTGGTAATGTATCGGTCGCCGGTCGTGGTCTTTTATTTGCAAATAATACCGTTAGACGCTTTAGACATTGACACGTTTATATAAGACAACTAATTCAGGACTCGTAATAATAATTCAAGTGATTGCGATTCAAGTGCCTCATAAAATCTCAACAAGAACTGGTATATCGTACTTTTATGCACACATATTTCTGTGTATCAACATATTGATGACCTCTGTTGCGCAGTATGCAAGGGCGCACCTGCTATGTAGAAGGTTGCGGATTCAATTCCCGCCGCGATTAATGTTTGTACAATCTGCAAATATTTGTCTCGGGTCTTGTGTTTTTCTATATTTACAAAATAAGTATATCAGTCAAGTGGTTCCAATAAAACAAGCTCTGCTTACTTCGGGGTTAGATGATGCCGTGTGAAAAGTCCAGCATGATATACGTTACTTCAAAGCAACACCCGACAAGTTAGGCTCGCAATTGACCATTTATTCAAATCGCGTCTTGACTAGGAACATCGAACAGAGACATCCTGTATAACGGTATCAGACGTGACCACAAACATTTCAGGTTCTATTGAACTCTATGTAAACCAATTTTTTGTCGCAAGTGCTCTATGCTCGGAGCATACAAATATACGTTTTTTGCGTAGGAATAAAGCGTATAATTGCTAATAACTCGTGGCAATGGGTGAATTTACGTAAAAACCAGGTATCTGCTTAAACCGGCGCTTACAAGTTTCCTATAACATGTACCTACCTGCCAAATTGCGGAACTACTGTTTTGTCTATTACAGAAACTGCACTTTTTAATATAACGTGGTTTGCTTAAACTTCTCTTTAGGGTTTTAGGGTCTTTCGTTTTCCCTTAGTTTGCAAAGTTTAGTGAAGTATTTTGCGAAGTAAAATCTTAGGAATTATAAATTTTTTCAAGGTATTTTTGTGGATAAATTCTACTGGGTAAATATTTTTTTGTATTTACTTTTTACTATAGAAACTAGAAAGTAAGTTGGACTCAGAAATTTAAAGCAAAAGTTTTAAGCAATTTCTGCCTCAGTTGGGTCTAGGCGCGATTGGTGCGTCGATCGTTTTATTTAAAACAACATTAGAAGCGACTCGCTATTTCTGAATGTCAAAAAAAATACCGGCCCTGATGACAGCGATTCGCCTATCCATGGTCCGATAGAGTTACTTGTAATTACATCCCTATAAAAAACAGGGTCGATTGGTATAAAAAAGTCGATTGGTTTTTTTTGTGTAAATTTAAAATTTTAATGGAAAATTTACACAAAAATGTTTTTTTGGTTACCATAAATTTTACAAAAATCCATAAATGCAGGTCCATACCTATATCTTTTAAAGTTAAGTTACTCATCTTTAATCTTTACTGCCCATTACAAAAATCATATCTGCATTCCAAGGCATGAAAACCTGCTTTCTCTACAAACACGGTCTGGTGAAGAGGCGTCCATCGATCCGCATAATTATTGTAATAGACACTAGGATGAGTTCTGCCCACGTAAGACCTGTTTCACATAGTACACAGCTATTTCATTGTATCATGAGGTATAGGCTACATTTAAAGTACCACGCGATTAAAGCCGCAGTAAGCAAATAGTTTAAAATGCAATAGTCATGATTCCGGACAGACTAGGATTCCCGGTAGGTACCTGGCATTAGGCTCGCCGCACATAATCCTCGCGTGATAGCCACACATGAGACACGTTTCAAATATTTTGGTAGCAATTAGCGACCAGTCTTGCAGGGTTATTACGTAAAAATAGCAGTAGCGTATGAAATCAGTCGCAACTCGGAAAAACGGAAGCTCAGCTGCTGCTTATTACTCGCTTGTCGCCCCACAGGCCAATACTATACTATAATAATAATAATACCGGACATTTCACACAGCATCATCTGGCCCCAAAGTAAGCAGAGCTTGTGTTATTGGTACCACATGACTGATATACTACTTATATACTTTTTTTTTTAAAATACATACATATTATGCATAGAAAGACCCAGACCCGAGACAAATACTTGCAGATCATACAAACATTTGTCCCGCGGCGGGAATCGAACCCGCAACCTTTTGCGTCTCAGCCGGTTCTAAGCCCACTGCGCCACAGAAGTCGTCAATCATACCATACTATACCTACTATAGTATAGATATTGATGGTATTCTATTGTTTAGCCAGACTAGCTAAAAAAATCATAAAATATATTTTGTTTTCACCAAAGTCTATATCAGTGTAACATTTATAATTAACTTTTTTAAATAAGTTATCCAGCGTTTTACCCAGCACCAATTTGCTAATTGAGCTAAATCACGTCAATTTAGGAAATTTAAGAACTGTAATTTAAACTTGTTTCTCTAATTTAAACATTGAGGTAAGCAAAATTATGACTGTTTGTGTTTTTTCGAAATTTTTGGTAGTCCTGTGAAACAACAAATATACCAACATTAGCGTGCAAAAAGTGTATGACAGCAATGACCGCGTAATTCACGCCTATTGTTCGTTGTCGCGAGTTACGTAATTGAGGGCTATTGTACCTTGTACCACTATAAGAAGTCCGTATGCTAGCCTTCATCACAAAATACACAAGAGATGTTTACTGTTACGTATACAGGGTGTCCCAGAACTGGTATGTTATCCCCAGGGTGGACACTTTTCGCCACTTACGAGAATAACAAAATGTTCTACAACTTTTATTATATACTTTTAGATTTTTATTAAAGAAAAGTGCGGCAAAGTTTTTTTTTAAACTAGAGGTAGTATGTATCAAAGCGTAATCATACATATATACGATCGTATAATAGTATGGCATAGCATAAGTACATCAATAAATTTACACTTTCGCGAGTTTATGTAAATAGATAACGTATTTGGAAACAAACTGTTGTCAGTTAAAATTATTGATATTAAATAAAAAGTATGGAAATTTGAAAATAAAAATACTTGGAAATATCCCCCATATCTTTTCAATTTCATGGTCGGAATTACCCCGTGTAGGCTTAAAATACTGAGTTCCGGAACACCCTGTATAGAATCTCTTCAGTTATGATCTGATTCAAAGCCGGACATCAATAAATACTTGGCTAACTGTTGTATTACACGTCCTCTGAACATGTTTCTATGGTACCCGTAGCGGTACTTGCAAATGGGATGGAATGAACGTTTACCCCCAAGCAGTTGCTTGCAGCTGGTACCAAATTACAGTCTAGTGGGATATTATAGAGCGGAAGACCAGAGCAGTTTTAAAACGCCGCATAAGAAAAAAGCTTTATAAAAAAAATGGTTGTCTGTAAAGTCGGTTTACCGACGATAATTTTGGCATAAGTAAACATTGATGAAAAATTGCATACTTTTAACCTATTAAGATACGTCACAAGCGGAACGCTTAGGCCGATCGTGCCTCTCTATCGCTTGTTCCGCGCTTTCGCTTGCACGCTCGGCTTAGGCGGAACGTGACAATTTTTCGTGCGTGCAGCCGGCGTTCATTGATTTATAAGACTTAAAAAAACATATTGTTGTTATTGTTCAGAACTAATTTGCCAACGCTACTTCGCTATAACTATCATTAACGATTTACTTTGTAAAGGTAAATACAAGGTTTCAATTCTGATCGTTTGCGAATTATACAGTAGAACATATTCGGTCTTACTTCCTAAATACTGCTTAAGATTCGCCCTGTTACTATTTGTCACTATCTTACGAAAAGGGATGGCACTATTTAAACAGTGATTTACTTTTAACAGGGTTATTTTTGGTCATTTCTCAAGACGGCCAAAAATAACCCAAATAAGTTTAAAATAGTGCAAATATTGCCGCTCTTATATTATTTATTCTTCTCAAGTTATTTTCGGTTTTATTCATAATTTTGGTGTTTTTATTTAAATAGAGTTATTGAGCTAAAAATACTCTGGTGTGAATAATTGGAATAAAAGCTTTGTGCTTCTTTGTGATCGAGCAAAAATTATCATACATGACCTATAAACACTTGACACTGGCAAAATTATCATATATGCCATTAACTAAAAAGAACTTTTGACAGAAGTTGGGAGACGTTTATAAGCAGAGGGGATTGGTAGCTAGCTCTTGCACTATATGCTAGGGAATTGCTTACACATATGATAAAATTGCGCTTCTAGCAAATCGTGTAAGCAAACAAGCGCACTTGCAGTAAAAGCTTATGTCATTAACGTAAAAAGCTGTCTTATCTAAAGTAGGGATATTATTACACGGGTATATGATATTTATAATTACTAGTGCAGCCAACATGCGACGCGATCGATAGTGCGAGGTGCGAGGATCTTCCAGTAAAGGCATGTGGTGAGAAAATGTGAGTGAGATATTAACGATGACATATTATGAGATAACGTCAAATCTCGAAATTTTTAGTTTACACTTCGCAACTTTTGTCTCCCAAGATACGATACGAGAGCTGATGTTCCTATATAATTGGTACGTGGCGTCTAAAAAAACATGACATGAAGTAAAAATTCGAGTTTGTGGAAGGTTGAATATGTTGCTCATTATATGTATTATGTTATATATATTTTTTTTAAACTAAAAAGAAAATTGACTTAATTTATATAGCGAGGTTTCGGAGTAAACGAAAATATCAACGATGTACATATACAATTTCTAGATTTTTGTTGATTTTTTAAAAACCACTGGACCAATTTCGGTAAAATTATAAATGGACTCTTTGAACGCTTTGAAACAAAAAAAGAATTTCTGGTTTGGTTCAGGCGTCTTTGAGTAATCGGTGAATATACATAAAAGAAGTAGATTCCGACGAATTGAATTCGTCGAATTCAATTCGTCGGAATTCGAATTCGGATTTTCATTCGGAAAGTCGGAATTTCAATTCGAATTGAATTGAAACGAATCCTTCTCTCCTTCTTTTTTGAAGTCGGTTAAAAATCTCTTTACTACCTACATATTTTCACTTTGTACTTATAGTGTTAGCGGTTACCTACTTAAATTCCAAATAAAATAAAAATCGAATTTTTAAAAACCGAAGACCCGGATTGTGCTAATTTATGTCACCTGTCGGTTGTATCCTTAGAGCGATATAAATTGCAATCGAGTTCATTAAGAGTGCTATCACATTTTGACGCCGCGCATAAGGTATTTCTGGCTGTCAACTACTATTATTGTAATCTGTGTAGGTGAGGCACGCACTGCGCTACAAACGAGTCTTGATCCTCGCACGCCCCGGACACTAGACCAGTTTTCCAAACAAAAACCGAGTTCTTACTACTACAGACACTATAGACGAAATACAAACGTCGTCTTTATACATGCGCAATTGAGTGCGTAAAGTTTATGGTTACGTGTTTTACGACCAATAGTTCGGTAAATAAAGAGATTTCTGCTACCCTATAGCTCACACAATGTTTGTGGATAATAAAATTAGCGCCCATTATTTAAACTAGAAGCTATGACTCCAGGTGGTACGTCTTAGCGGTTAATACCTATTAGTTATTCTGTGGTAATACTATCATGTTCTTATCAGCGTTTTTACTAAAGATGTATTGTATCGATCAACAGAATAATATATTTCTTTGAAACCAAAAATATTTTATTTACATTTATACATTACAAGCAAAATTCTTTTGCGATATAGGGGTGGAAGGAATAACTCATTTTCCCTTACAATATTGGATCACTAGCACCGTTTGGATAAAACAGCTAGTTCGAAATACATTTCGCGTAATGGCGTTGACCATGAGTTGTCTTATTTAGGAATTAGCATCGCAGGAGTAGGTAAATATAGGTACGTAACTTGAATAACTGCTATTTGATTAGGGCTGTCATATTAAAAGATACATATTGAGAGACACGGGTTTACCCGTTTATTATTTTATCGATGAAAGTTCAACTCACGAAAGTTTTAAATGTTAAATAAAAATTTTTGTTGGATTCCAATTAGGTACGCAGAAGGGTATATAGTAAGTATTCAGATATAACGATTCCAAAAGATTTATAATAATAAGAGGTTTTATAATAATAAGAACTAACTTTATGGATAGATAAATCTAAAATCCGAAAACTGTATTTCCAAATTTCAAATTATTTCAAAACACTTATTTTTAAGTACACATGAAATATTTTTCATTTCACAGAAACTGAATGAAATAGAAATAGAAACGAATGTCAGATTATCAATAAGTTTATTCCTTTAGACAACAATATATTTACTTCGTAAGTTTTAAAGATTGATGTAAGTTTTACCATAAAATTACCAGACAGAAAATACCTTTTCCATACGTTAAATCATTATATCCTACTTAGATCGAAAATAGTTGGTTAAGCTACTAGCGAACATGCGAGGTTAGCGAGCGAAGCGAGCGACGGCCAAACCGCCACGCCAGAAGAACGTAATTCAGTTCATAGCAGTATTCAGTTAAGTTGCTAACGAACAATATATTTTTAGAGAAAATGACGAGGTTACAATTAAAACATAAATGTAGATTTTTGGAATTTATTATGTTTTTAGATAATAAATTTATTGAAAAAAAAACACATGGTTAACTACATTTTGAAACTTCGGTATAATGTTTTGTTGTAATTAAATACATAATGTAATGTCAAACAAAAAATAATAACAAATGTGGATTTTTTTTTTATTATTAGTGGTTAATACCAATAATAATGTTTTTTTGACAAATTTTGACAGAAAAATCTGTCAAACGTCATCCGTATTTAAATTTTAGGTAACCACTAATACTATAAGTACAAAGTGGAAAAAAAGGAAAGTTATTAAAAGAATATTGTACAATGAGCGGCTTTATCGCTAATAGCGATTTTTTCCAGACTATCATGAATACATTAGTTTAATAATTAGCGCTATTTATGTTGCATAATAAAGCTAAAGCTATTTTTTTTATAAAAAGTCAGTTTCATCCGATATTATTAGTTTATAGTTTGAATAGTTTCGCCAACTTTAAACCACTTCTATACAAGTTCATGGTAACCTGCTCAATAAAATAGTCGTGTTTCCTACAACTTGATGAAATAATTTTCTAATAAAAACGTTATGTCACGTCTGTATATACCTATGAAATGCTTGATAGATTCAGAGTAATAATTTGGGTGACAGTAACAGGTCATTGATAAAGTACATCACGCATATTGACTACGTATGTATAATACTAATTTATTAATTCAAAATGCTAAACTCGGATTCTTCGTTTGTCATTTCATGAACATAGCACTTCTAAAATAATATTTCTTGTTTTATTGCATGTTTTATATAATAATCTTATAGATATTTTATTGAATAAATTGTGACTACATAGGACAAATATGGACAATTGAATTATATGTGTATTATGGTGCAATGTGTTTTGAGCGACGAGGAATCCCGAGAAAGCTGGCCATTCCACGATGACGTTTAGAATTGACAAATGACGATCGACTTAGACTTTTTTATCAAACAATCACTTGACTCTGGCAAAATTGACGATAAGACATATGTCGATACAGGAAGAAAAGAAAGAAGACTAGATACGTATGTATAATTTTATTAATTCAGAGTGTTTAATTCATTCATTTCATGAAGTAACTTTTTTTTTTATTCATTAATGTTAGCGGAATTTTAATAAAAAAACATAAAAAAAACAAATCGGTTCATAAATGATGGAAAAATATAATAAAAAATACAACCGAATTAAGAGCCTGCTCCTTTTTTAAAGCCGATTAATAAAGAAGAAATAAAGGGACCAATTAAACTTTAAAGTCAAAATATACAAGGTATTTGTAATCTTACATCCCCAAAATGATTGAATGGTTTAGTTTGTTACGTGCGTGACGTGAATTGAGGGTTTAAATAAAAAAGTAACGGGGACCGGAAGTTGTTAACCAGACAATTATTTGATAAATACAATAGGGGTTATACAAACCCTAGAATTAAAAAACCGTCCAAGTGCGAGTCGGACTCGCGCTCCGAGGGTTCCATACAAACCTATAAGTATATAAGTATAATTTCAGCCATCACGACAATCGAGTCATAGTTGGATGATGTAACAAAAAATGTACAGTTTTCGCAATTTTTTCTGTATCTGTGCTATAAGACGTTGCGTCGTACCAAATTTCAAGATTACTGAGTTCACGGGAAGTACCCTGTAGGTTTTGATTCCGTTGCGAGTTGCGAGTTTGAATATATGCGACTTAAATTGCTGTTTCTCTTGATTGCGTTGACATAGAAGTTTGGTTTTGTTACAGCTTAAAGGTATTATAGACCTGAGTATTTTATATGAATTTCAATTTAATACCTCTACGCGTTCATGAGAAAAAGGGTAGTAAGTTTAAAATTATTAAAAATATTTTTATTATATGATGTAACTAAAAATGTACGGTTATCGCAATTTATCCTTTATCTGTGCTATAAGACGTTGCTTCGTACCAAATTTCAAGATTCTGAGTTCACGGGAAGTACCCTGTAGGTTTTGATTCCTTTGCGAGTGTCGAAAATTTTCGGCATAAACGGCTGTGTCTTTTGATTGCGTTGGTTTAGAAGTTTGATTTTTTCACAGCTTTAAGGGACAGTAAACTTAAGTATTTGATATAAATTTCAGCTTGATACCTCCACGCGTTCCTGAGAAAAAGTGTCTTGACAGACAGACGGACAGACGGACGGACAACAAAGTGATCCTATAAGGGTTCCGTTTTTTTCCTTTCGAGGTACGGAACCCTAAAAGCATTAAAAAATATACTTTTTTTATTTCTATTTTATTTCTGGTGATGTTACTTCTTCTTATCGTGTCACAATTTATTTCGAGCTAGTGTGGTGAAAGGAAAGCAAGTACGCCTCAGTCAAACTTTTCAGTTTCTACGACATGCTTGTGTTTTCCATCACCGTTTTCGAGTACAAGTACATTTGCACACATATATTTTTCGAACAGAAAAAGCCATTGTAGCACGACCTGTTTCGAACCCACGATCTTATGAAGGGTCACTACCACTAAACCACTAGTGCTCCTTGATGATATTACTAACTGACGTCATGATTAATATTTAGCATCTATCTGGATGGACCAAGCTTTGCTCGGTATAAAAAACGGATAAAACGACGTTTTCTAAAAATGAAACCTAGCTAGATCGATTTATCGTTCCCGAAAATAAATTTCATGCATAATAAATTGCATGAAAATTGTTGGAGCCGTTTCTGAGATCCAGATTATATATACATATATACAAGAATTGCTCGTTTAAAGTTATAAGATAGATTAGATAGATATATATATATATTTAAGGTATAATAAGAGATGTTTTGTTTTCAGGTAATTATCATGGACACATTTTACGAGTGCACGAGCCTTCATTGCATTCGTTCTTAAGTCATCAGTTCCGGTGATGGCACTGAGAAGCAGGTTATTTTTGGTTATCTAAGCTAAGGTTTTTTCTCGAATGCATCCAGAACGTTGAGCGAAATCCGTCACTCAGTGGGTGCCCGATAGTCGGAGACGACGCGGCAGACCCAGGAAAAGATGGCGAGACTATCTGATCGGATGCATTCGAGCCAAAATTGTAAACTGAGGCCTTGGAGTGGAAGAGTGGACGATAAAGAGAGACCTTTGCCCAGCATTGGGACACGGTAGTTTAAGAAAAGAAAAACTAATACTATAAAGAGAAAAGATTAGTGGTTTTGTGTTTGTATTTTTATCTGTAATGAATAAACTCTAAAACTACTCAACCGATTTTAAAACATCTTTCACTTATAGAAAGCTACATTTTAAGAAAATTACATGGTCTGTATTATATATATTTTTTTAAATGAAGATCTTTACGAAAATTTCAATAATGTAACCCAAAAATTACCTATAAAACTCATTATTTAAAATCGGAAGATACTCGTATTATTTCATATCCAGGGTAATTTTTTTCATAATGAAGGTTAATTCCATCGATAATTTATTTACAGAAATGTACAGAATAATATACAATAATATAAAATACATGTGAAACAGTTGAGCTATCTAAGAACCGTTTAAAACGATCTATAGATAGCTCAACTAATCCAGATCACTGCCAGAGGGCAGCGTTCCCAAGACACTGGTGGCATTTGCCACGTTGAATGGCAATGCTAATACGCTGAGCTAGATAGCCAGCTCTTGGGTCACACAGTGTATCTACCAGGCGCCGAGAAATAATTTTGAAAACGCGGTTGGTAGATTATATACATGTAAATTTAAACTCTAAATTGCACCCGTGCGAAGCCGGGACGGGTCACTAATATAACATATATGAATGGGTAATGTTCTAGAATATATTATGTTACAATATGCCACAAAATGTTCTCTCTCGTTATATAAAGCCTATTTCAT
Organism: Lampropteryx suffumata; assembly: GCA_948098915.1. Taxonomy (NCBI): domain Eukaryota; kingdom Metazoa; phylum Arthropoda; class Insecta; order Lepidoptera; family Geometridae; genus Lampropteryx; species Lampropteryx suffumata. Next base: position 18,174,456 of record OX402547.1, read on the forward strand.
AATGAACCTACTCACCATCTTGCTAAGTATTATCTCGGCGAGATATTATCTAGGGCATGGCATGGTGTGTCTTGGACATGTCGTGGTTATCTGCTAATTATTGTTTAAGGAGATGTTAGTCTGGGGCCTTTAAAACGAGAAATATCTGTGGCGCAAGCCAAGGTCCAGCTGAAACGCAGAAACATGCGGGTTCGATTCCCGCCGCGAGATCCCGCAAATGTTTGTATGATCTGCAACTATTTGTTTGGGGTCTGGGTGTTTCTATGTATAATACGTATGTTTAAAAGTATATAAGAAGTATATCAGTCATGCATGTAGTACCGATAATACAAGCTCTGCTTACTTTGGGGCCCGATGACGATATGCGAAATGTCCGGCATTATTAAAAAAAATATTGCTGGACAATGCACACAACACCATCTAACCCCAAACTAAGCATAGCTTGTATCTGAATGTCTGAGGTTCTGTGAGAAGTTTGTTTGAGTGTGTAAGTAGATGCTTACTTTACAACCAGTTAAAAAAATTATTTGTATTTTCATTTAAGGATTCTAGTATTGTTCTTTTTTAATTAGTGTTATTGACATGTTCGTACTAATTAATAAATAATAAATAAATAAATGGTGACCACATGATTGATATACTACTTATATACTTTTTTTTTGTAAATACATACATATTATACATAGAAAACGACCAGACCCGAGACAAATACCTGCAGATCATATATTTGTCCGCGGCGGAAATCGAACTCGCAACCTTTTGCGTCTCAGGCCTTCACCCCTTGCGCCACAGAGGTCGCTATTATATACCAATAGCAAGGCAACCGCGCAAAATTTAGCTAAATTCCATAATACGTGCAAAATGTAATATTCTCGCTATTTCGACACAACATTCCATTTGCTCAGGCATTTCCTTATCCCTTATCAAATTAACGAAGCAGAATGTAGGTAACTGGGTGGTAATGTATCTGATAGTGTTATCTACTAGATGCTGATATCTGCTGTAGGTATTTCAGAAAGTAGATGTCTACTCTATGAAACACTTTGATAAGCAGTGAGGATTTCCGCAATGTTTTTTGATAGTTTTGGAAAAGTATATAATTTTTTTATTTTACAGTACTTAACAATTACAAATCTCTAATGGCACTGGTCATAAAGTCTTGGGTTCGAATCCTGTCGTGTAATGAATATTTCTGTATGTAAGTCCAAATATGCGCTGTACTTTCAAACGAAGAAAGAAAACTTTTGTATTGTTTAGATTTCCACTTGGACTGTATTTTTCATGTCAATATATATGTATATTTTACATCTATCAGTTTGAATTTGTAATTGGCCTTCTGCATATATGTAGGTACTACTAGCTTCTGCCTGCGGCTTCGCACGCATAGTACATACATAAAAAGTAGCCTATGACCGTTCCTTAGAAACAATCTTTATCCATACCAAATTTGATTGATGGAAAAATAAAAATAAAAGTTTGGTATATCTGATCGCTACCAAACTGCACAGGATCACCCGCTAGGCCAATCTGAAGATTTCCTAATAATTTCATCGAATTCGGTCCAGCCGTTTCGGAGTCTATAGGGAACATAGATACATACACACATCGGTACCTTCATAAAAAGTAGCCTATGTCCTTCTCCAAAATCCCATATATCTCTATACCAAAATTCATCAAAATCGGTTCAGCGGTTTAGGCGTGAAATCGTAACAAACAGACAGACAAAGTTACTTTCGCATTTATAATATTAGTTTGATAAACATTTATGATTTGTAATTTTTTTATGTACCTAGCTGTAAGTTCTCCGAGAATTATAAAATAAAATATCATAAGGAAACCGGCATGTCGTAAAACCTTCAAAATTCGAAGAAATGTGTCAAGTGCACGAAAGGAGCCTCTGAGCCGCACTTTAAACCTTTCACCACACTGTAGAGACAGCATCAGAAGAACATCTCTTATATTAAGACGTTCTCGTAAGTATTTCATATATCTCGAAACTCTTCATAAAAATTGTTGAAGACGTGAAAGTGACAACAAGGGCTCTAGTGACAGAAACCTCCAAATATGTGCACATACTCTACTATGCTAATGTTATGAAATACTAGTAAACCTCCGCGACTTTGCTCTCATCGAAATTTATCATCTAGTAACATCACCAGGGCTTCTGACTCGTCATCATTGACCTTAGTTCATCTGTTGAAGATTGTTTAGGTGGCGGCAGTCAAGTTACAGATCATCAAGTCAAGCAGAAGACCTCTGTGGCGCAGTGGGCTAAGGTCCGGCTGAGACGCAGAAGGTTGCGGGTTTGATTACCGCAGCGGGACAAATGTTAATATGATCTGCGCAAGTATTTGTCTCGGGTCTGGGTGTTTCTATGTATAATATGTACCTATGTATTTACAAAAAAAGTAGTAAGTAGTATATCAGTCATGCTGGTACCCATAACACAAGCTCTGCTTACTTTGGGGCAAGATGATAGTGTGTGAAATGTCTAGGATTATTTATTTATTTGTAAATGAAATGTAAATGAAGTTTCCTCTTCACTGACGCCACTCTGCCTGGGATGTGGAAGTCAGGAATAATAAAATAGTAGATTGTTGCACCGAGCGCAAAGTGAGTTATTAATGCACGAGTGTTATATTGGTGCCCGAGCTCATGCAAGGGCACTGAATTAACACGAGTGCATTTATTACTCTCTTTAGCAACGTGCGTAATTTGTTTTTCTTTCAACTACCAATCTACCTACTGTGATAAAATATACCTACTCAAACTAAAAATATGAAGAATCAAAGTTTTGCAATGGTACAAAATGCGCGCCATTTGTTTTTTTTCACCAAGTCGGTTTTATTCAGCCGATTTTTATTATTAGCCTGTATCTTTTTGATCTAATGCAAACATTTTACATTTACCTTAATGGGAGATATTAAACCTCTGTAGTTTTATATCTAAATAAAAAGTAAAAAAACAGTGCAATAATGAGATTTCATATAACATTACTGCACTGTTTTGGTTCTAAGCAAAAAATACGTCCTTTGTGATCGGTTTTGTAGCGAATTATGTTAACATTATTACGTAGTTGGAAGAAAAATATATTGTCTTTGGAAAGTGGGTTTCTACACGTTAAGGTTATAATATAAAGGATTCCGTTAATACCTACCTTCATGTCAAGGAAGATATTCATTTCAAGTCTCTAGGCCTACAATTAGAGCTTGTTAATGGTCATTCAGGCAGTAACGGTTTTACGTGTTTAGTTAGAAGATGACCCAGAATGTGGCCGACATGGTGACAGACGCCAACGCCTCGTTTCGAAGTTTGATGTAACATTTTCACTTTCATGCAACCTTATTACCATTTTCTTTTCATAATACTTAATGTAAGTTAATAACTATTGCACATTTAGCCTAATATTTATTGAAAGGAAGTAAATAAAGAAATATATTTATATACAATGAAATCAACACCCATGCACTCTAGTCCTAAACTAAGCATAGCTTGTATTATGGTGACTTCCAGACACAGAATAATTACTTTTTAAAAACTAAAAAGACAACCGACTTCATGTATACATACATATACATGGTAGCTACTGTAAAACGTTGAGGAGTTCCCTTGACTGTCCTTCGTCTTCATCATCAGACCCCTAATTTTTTATTTTATTTTAGTAATGACAGTCACAACCCATCTAGGTGTACAGTTCTCATCAATACAAATGAATCAAGCCCAAACTTCAGGTAATTGCTGTAAATCGTTGAGGAGTTCCTTCGCCTGTCTTTCGGCTCCGTCATCAGATCGACTTTGAGTATTGCTTTAAAATACTTTCATAAAAAATAAACAAACGCACTAGTCGCCACTACGATTTTCGAAAGTTCCCCTCGATTTCTCTGGGATGCCATCATCAGATCCTGGTTTCCTTATCTTTGTACCACCCTTGGGATAACTCCTTTCCAACAAAAAAAGAATTATCAAAATCGGTTCATAAAGGACGAAATTATCCACGAACACACATAAAAAAAATATACGAATCGAATTGAGTAACCTCCTTTTTTGAAGTCGGTTAAAAAACACCTAGTTAAATACACAAATTTTTGTGCTGGGAGGGAATCAAACCTCCAACCTACAGCGCAGAAGGCATTACTTCCAACTGAGCTGACAAGCCAGTCAAGTATGTATACCTAAACACAATACCGCACACAATGATGGACTGTGAAAGATGATATATAAGAAATAACTACTGAGATTAATGATAAGGGAAGACTTTCCTGCAGCAAATTATCTCCGTCAAGAGAGTTCGCCATTCTTCTTGTCGTGTCGCTTATTTATTTACAACCAGTGTGGTGAAAGGATTAAAGTGCGTCTAGAAGCACCTTTCGTGCACTTGGCACATGACTTCGAAATTTTTAGGTTCTACAACATGTGGGATTCGTCAAGATATTTTCCTTAACCTTTTATTCGCGCACATAAATTTATCAGAAGAATCCATTAGTGTACGACTGGATTCGAACGCACGACTTCAGAATCGGAAGGCTACCACTACCGCTAGACTAGTTGCACATTGAATCCTACCAAGTAGAATTTCACCACTCCAGATTTAAATAAATAATGCCTGACATTTCACACACCATCACCTGGCCCCAAACTAAGCAGACCTTGTTATGGGTAAGTACAACATGACAGATATACTACTTAAATACATATTTTTAAATATATAATTATACATAGAAACACCCAGACCCGAGACAAATACTTGCAGATCATACAAACATTTGTCCCGCGACGGGAATCGAACCCTTAATTTTCTGCGTCTCAGCCGGTCTTTCGTCCACTAGAATTAACATCAACATTAACATCAACATACGTATTGATGGATTATAAAAAACATGATAAAAGTAGATTCATTATAGATACAGTTGAATACGGCAGAAAGTTCTCACGATGTTTATTGCCATTAAATGCGTAGGCAATGAACCCGGTATGTCCGTCTGTCTGTCTGTCTGTCAGCCTATCAGAGCTCTTGCTTGCTTGCTAGTCTTGTCGTGATGTAATTTTAGACGGAAACACATTAGTGGCCCGTACAAAGTTATGAATCAAAAATTTGTAAAAAAAAAAATGTATAATATAGAGTTGTTTTTTTTTTTTACCATCCTTATTGTGTGGTTTCTTAAACAGTTCGATGCAGATATTCGTTTGAAAAATATTATGCTTTGTAATCGTAATCGTAATAAAGAATCTACCGCATTTCACATTTAAAATTTCGTGAGTTGTCATTTTGAAAAACACTTACGTATTATTTTGTCGATGAAGGCACCGACACTGTTTCGAGTCATCTAGACTGGAGAATCTTCATTAGGGTGAGTCTGATCCGCGGTCCGCTTGTCGCCGATCGAGTTCACGGTTCGCAGTCTACCGTATGTCATCAGGATATCGTATCCGATTGATTAGAGTGGAACAAGTGGAATTAGATCCATTGACGGATGATAGTGGAAAAAAAAGTTGATTCGTTGTAAATCGCAGTGGAATTGGCAGAATGTCGGTTCTCACGATATCAATTGACATTAAAAACGTAGGCGATAGGCGTATATGTAATTCTTGTGTAAATTAGGTGTATTGACCCTAGGCCAGGTCACGTAGGTGACAATAGGCCCGAATCCGGGTTATTAATATTACCAGCACACTCCTTTATCTCGAATATAATAGTATTTTTTCTCGAAGGTTCCTCGAGGGTCTATAAAACCAAGTTCTGCGTACACAGTGAATTGTTAAATAGCTTTATAGGTGGTCGAAACATTTTGTAGGTATATATTATTATTAGTTAGTTGATATTTTGCAAGATAACTCATCTATATTCAACCATAGTTGTTGCCATAAAGCCATAAAGCCCAAGCACTCAAGTTATTAAAAGTTATAGGACAGACACGAACAAGAATGTCTCCTCTTAGTTATAAGTACCTAGTCTTGTACATTAGTATTTATGTTCTAGGACCTTTTGTATTTCACTGTACTGTAGGTTGAGGGTTTCCCTCCTAGGACAAACATTTGTGTGATGAACCCAAGTTTGTTCTGTGTCTGGTGTTATAAATAAATAATAATTATTGGTGGGCAATGCACACAACACCATTCACCGAAAACTAAGTAAAGTTTGTATTATTGTGACCAGATGACTGATACAATACTTGATACTTTATAACACAGAACAAACACCTATGTTCATCACAAAATGTTTGTCCTGGGAGGGAATGGAACCCTCAACCTACAGCGCAGAAGGCAGAGCTACTACCAACTTAGCTAACAGGCCAGTCATAAGTATAATATGTGACTATTTTATTTATTTACAGAAATAATTACAAAACTGTACATAATAGTATACAAAAATACATGTGAAATAGTTGAGCTGTCTATTGATCGTTTTAAACGATCTATAGATAGCTCAACGGATCTAGATCACTGCAGCGTTCCCAAGACACACAAAAAAATATACAAGTATTCTATCAGTCATCTCTAAAATAGAAGCTATGCAGCGTTTTGGGGTTGATGGTGTTATGTGCATTCTCCACCAATATATATATTATTTATTTATATAAATTTTCATATCACTTAGAACGTATATAGCTTCAATTTATTTAAAGTGAATGTGACACAGACCCAGCAGGCAGGTGTAGCGTGAAACCAGCTTATATTTGTGTTGTACGAACAAGGGAATGACGAATGTGGTATGCAAATCGATTTTCTTATCATGCGTTATCAGCGAATGTTTTGCGAAGCTTTTATTATTAAGCCTGGGTTACTATACCACAACCAAGGGAACCTGTGTTGGTTTAACAATATTTATTTATTTATTTTAATTAATATCTTAATCATCGTAATTTATTCAATCGTAATTTGTATCTTGCCCATACTGTATATTCAGACATGGTTTTTAACAGAGTCACAAAATACGCCAGAGAGCTATGGAGCGCAGTGTTTTGGGGATCAAAGTAACGGATTCAGTCCAAAATATCGAAATCCCGATAGTCGGTAGCCCGATAGATCGATAGTTGGAGACGACGCGCCAGACCCAGGAATAGATGGTGAGACGATCTGGATGCAGTCGACCCAAAATGGCAAACTGTGGCCTTGGAGAGGTAGAAGATAAAGGGGGAGATCTTTGCCCAGCTGTGGGATACGATAGGTTAAGAAAAAAACATTTTGATGTTTGATAATTAATTACGACGACATAGCGCAGCAGATTTCAATCAAAGTTAGTTTAATCAAAAAATGTCAAAGCCAAATTTAAATAAAATATTAAAAAATGTACAGAATAATATAAAATACATGTGAAACAGTTGAGCTATCTAAGTACTGTTTAAAACGATCTATAGATAGCTCAACTAATCTAGATCACTGACAGAGAGCAGCGTTCCCAAGACATAGGCGGCGATAAATAGATTTTGATCTGGATTGTTACATATATATCCAAATATGTAACATTGCATATCCATGCAATGGGAACACAAAGCTTGTATGAAAGTAACAAAGATACGCGAAAAGTCGCGAGGCATGCCTCTGTAAAATAATTTTAGTTTAAAGAGACAACTGCACCTTCGATGCCATGCATCATGAGATAAGACGTTGTTGGTTCATTACGTGTGGTGAAAGGCACCGTTATAAGGGTCAGAGCAGATCGGCGATACAGCAACGGGGCTTTGTGTTTAAAAGGGAGCTTTTACGCTAAGAATAAAGAGACATTCACATATACATTTTATTTATTAAATTTTTATTTCACATTCTTATTTTACGCGTTCGGATGTGCTTTGATCTTTTTAAGTTTCTGACAAAAGATAATGGATAGATGCTGATATGCCAACCAGAAAAATAAATACACTTACTTTGAAGTGATAACATCTTATGGGAGGGTAAACCGCGTCGTTACGTAACGCGTTACGGACCCAGTCTTTCTGGCTTCCGTTTCTCTCACGCATACGCCAGCGGATGGCAGGCTCCTTCTCTCTCACTCTATCTCTAAGCGCTAGTTAGATTAGTTTAAGTTATGACTTCTGTCGGGCGTCCCGAGACGCACACGTTTATTTTTAAATAGTTAATAAATTTATTTATTTACCAATTATTTACAGTTATTTGAACTAAACGATAAACGTACCTATCTAATTAAAACTGTACACTTAAAATAAATAATTATGTGGGAAAGTTCCAAGAACACTGATTGCATGACCACACTGAATGGCAAAAAAATCGAAAAACAAATACTTGGATTAATACATAATTGCATAATAATGAGAACTGAGAAGCTCTACACTCTGCTTAGTCGAGCCTCAGCTCAAAACTGTAGACGCTTTAGGCACTATGCGTAGAAGAATGATAGAGGTACAAAAATCGTCCATTCACGAATTAGTAGATACATAAGGAGAATTGGACGGCAATTATTTACTTTAAAGTATAAACAATACCGTCGTCCACAGGAAACGAGCCTACAACAAAATGAATGCCCACTCTGAAGCCGAATATGGAGGCGTGTGGGAAGTGCAGACCATGCCATTAGGCTATCTAGTTTTAGGTTAAACCAAATAATATATCACAGACTCGCAGTACCAGTACCGAACAGCCTGACAAAGTCTGGCCTGGTCAACGTCTTAGGCTTCTACGACTTACTATCTTTTATAAATTTCAGTCATTCATCAATCATATTGTCTGATAATATCATCATTCATTTCATAAAATTTGAGCCCATAAAAATACAACGGAATTAAGACCTCCTTTTTTTGATGTCTGTTGAAAAAGTTTTTAATTGAACAGTTTTAAGTACCTACTTTATCATTTTTCGAAATTCGTAAACCCCACTGGAAAGTTACAGGAAAGCAAAATATGATATTTCGTTTACGTGGATGACATATTTTGTCCAGATATTTTGATATGAAAACCTAACAACTGACTGATTTTGATGAAAGTTCTATGGAACCAATCAAAAAATTTTTTTGTTCAAATCGGTTCATAAATGACGGAGTTATGAGGTAAGAAACACATTTATATGATTTAGCGAGTTTAGTGAGACTTTGTTTGTGCATATATGATACTAATAATAAAATACAAACATAATGCTCGAAAAAAAAATTGTAAAAGTAATGTTTTGATTAAACATCATTTATTTTTCTGTATTAAAACTTTTACAGTAATTTATTTTTGTCCATATTTTAATTTAGATTTTTTTGTATCAATTATCTAATAATTTCACACACATGGCAAAATAAATTGTCTCTAGATGAAGTGCACAATATACCACCACGTGTTTCACCTAATATATTTACAAATACTTACACAAAACATACTTTTTACTGTTGAAACTTTTTGGACTTTTACAGTAGCATTCTAAGAGTGTCCACTAAAGCGTAAAACCCTCCTATGTGCTTACGCGCCTTGATGTTTCAGTAGACCATAGCCTTAAAACCTTCAGCGTATTCCCCGTGTGGTAACAATAAAACTCGTTTAACTTAAGGTAGGTATGTACCTATGTAGTTCTTTTATTTCCAACAGTTTTTTATTTATTTAAATTCCCTGCACATTATTTATTGCTCTTTTAGTGCATTCTTCGAAACATTCATGGATACGAATCTCGAAAGCAGTTTTTATTTTCGGTGTTGCCAGGTTATGTAAAAATAACTTGACTGTAAAATATACCATGGCTAGTAAAGCCTTTAGTACCTTTAGTAAAACCTTGTTTATAAACTATACCTGACGCTACTGGAATTTATACTTTGATATCGTAGTTATAAAATGTTTTTTTGTTAGCTTTCTATCAACTAGAGTTTAGATGAAATGGGAGCTAAAGTAGATTGACGACCTCTGTGACGCAGTGGGCCAAAGCGCGGTTGAGACGCAAAAGGTTGCGGGTTCTATTCCCGCCTCGGGACAAATGTTTATGTAATCTGCAAGTATTTGTCTCGGTGTCTAGGTGTTTCCATGTATAATATATGTATATATATTTACAAAAAAATAGTATATAAGTAGTATATCAGTCATGTAGTACCCATAACACAAGCTCTGCTTACTTTGGGTGCCAGATGATGCTGTGTTAAATGTCCAGCATTATTATATTATTATTTTGATTAGATATCTTGAATGTGTTTCGATTATACGGAAATTTAATTTTATAACATAAAAACCAACGAATGTTCTTATTTTTTATATTGATAATAAAAATATAAGGTACTAGTTGGTGAATTATGGGACCAGAAATACGATTAAATTCATTGATATCAAAAAAAAACAGAAGTGATAACTTAAACTAATCTAACTAGCGCTGTGAGTTAGAGCGAGAGACGAGGAGCCTGCCTACCGCTACCGTATGCGTGAGAGAAAGGGAAGCCAGACAGACTGGCGCCGTAACGCGTTACGTAACGAAGCTGTTTACCCTCCCATAAGAAGTTATCACTTCAATAGGTTTAAATAAGTAATATAGACGTTAAAGGTAACTTAGGTATATAGCCCTCAAACTGATAAAAAAAATATTGTCCTGCTAGGGTAGGTTGTGATAGCATTCATAGTTTACTAAACAAAACTCAAACTCAGATCGAGATCGAAGCTTAGCTCCATAGCTCCATATTCTGACTGAATTAAAAGTTGGCAAAAAATCCATGTTTGCTCTAAAAAAGGCCATAGTGTGGGAGCTAGGATAATATAATATTCACAAACACACACACGATAATCGATATTCCACACAGCCCCACTAATTAGTTTTACTGCTTCTAATCTTCACAATTCGCGGAAAGCATCAAACAAATACAACATTGTTCAAATTAATTTACGATCTTATACGCCCCGGTTCCCACTGTACGATAGGGAGGTCGAAATTAGAGTTGGACTTGGAATTCGGAATTATGTAGTCTACTTATTAGAAAGTACATTGTTTTACTTTAGTTTTTAGTATACTACGCGGTTCGTTTTTGTAATCGACCAAGGGGCTATTGCTTTTTTATTTGTCTATGATTTGATCCGTGGCCGCAAACTGTAAACTTTTCTTTATTTGTTGTTAAAAATCTAGAGATCTTTACAATTGTATAAGAATAAGAATAAATTCAATAACAATGTTTACCTTGTGTCTGAAATACTTAAGCCTAAAAACATTATAATAATATAAAAATTCGACGACCTCTGGTCTGGCGCAGTGGGCTAAGGTCTGACTGAGACGCAGAAGGTTGCGGGTTCGATTCCCGCCACGGGACAAATGTTTGTATGATCTGCAAGTATTTGTCTCAGGTCTGGGTGTTTCAATGTATAATATGTATTGTTTATACAAAAAAACCTATTTAAGTAGTATATCAGTCATGTGGTACCCATAACACAAGCCCTGCTTACTTTGGGGCCAGATGATGCTGTGTGAAATGTCCGGTATTATTATTAGTATTATTAATAATAATATAAAAAGTAGTATGTCACTTAATTAAAAATAAACTCATTTTTGATTTTTTAAATCATCAACTGTATAGAATCCCCTCCAGCAAAAGCTTTATCAATGCAGACTTATATGTCGTGGGACTTTCTATGATTTTCATAGCCACAGGAAGAGAGTTGTCCAACGGCCTGATATCTACAACCATGCCTAACAATATTTAACTTCGGACATTCGGAGTCTCAAGATCTTTTCTTCTTGCATTTAGTCATATAGCTTTTTGTTCTTGTGTTTCATACTTTGACGGATATACACATTTTGTATAGGTACCTAAACAAAATTACATTATTTTTATTTTTTATTTTATTTATTTATTTATTCTATTTATTTAATAAACCTAAAAAACACTGCATTATCCACATATTCGGTATAACAACATTGAATTTTTGTAGTACTACCCCGATAGAGGCTATTATAAAAATAATAGATCTTAAACCAATTTCAAGCAATTAGGTATCGTGAATCGAATACAATAATAGAATTAGATAAGTAAACATAATAAGAACAAAAATATATAATAAATGTAAGGAAGAAAATATTATTGAACATTAGAGTTGGTAGTAAGAATATTGAGAATATGCTTTTTAAACATCCATTTAGTTCAGAGCATCGATGTCTATGAAAGTAGAATTATAAGACTCAACCATTTGCCCATTTTAAATTAATAACACATTCGTTATTGGCTACTAATGTGTGTTTGTGTGTATGTGCTCGTATGTGAGTGTGTAGAGAAAATTATACACTATGTAAGACATATTATTATTTTATTTGTATATACATAAATACTATTTATTTACTCAATATAAATTCATAAGAAGTTGCGTATATATGACACTAGTAAGCATCTTTCAACAACATACCATTCTTACTATGAAAAATATCAACAGAGCTGATCTAAAACTACCCGTTTTAGTCTTAAATCAGTTTATTTTGATTGACCAAATACTAGTTTAAGAGCGTATTTTAAAGACATACCTACCTATAATCTTACTAGATTTCTAAAGAAATAGAAATAATTTATTTGCAAGAAACATTGTACTCGTAGGTTTTGAGTAAGAACATTGGCATGCAAATTTTAATGTTTTTAAAAACATTAAATTAAAGTATATAGTATTCTATTTTAGCATTAACATTAGTTTCCAGGAAATTCGTTAACATTGTAAAAAGTTCTATCAAAAAGCCACAATTTTATTTTTTTACAAAGTGCCTTAATAGCAAGTCCTTTATTTCGGCAGAAATTTTATTTAATATTGATCCACACATTGCAAAAGAACTTTTTTATATTAATATTTTATAATGAGTTATTTTTTACAGAAATAATTACAGAAATGTACAGAATAATATAAAATTGATGTAAAATACTATAATATATAAAATACTATCTAAGGACCGTTTAAAACGATCTATAGATAGCTCAACTGATCCAGATCACTGACAGGGGGCAGCGTTCCCAAGACACTGCCGGCATTGCCACGTTGCATGGCAATGCTTATACGTTGAGCCAGATATGAGCCAGCTCTTAGGTCACGCAATTTATCTACCAAACGCCGAGAAATAATTTTGAAAACGCGGTGGGCTCCTATTCCCCACGGGCCCTTTTTCCAAAAGGCTCAAATATGTAGGCCTTGTCCAAACCGGCATATTTGCTCCTCTTGAGGTCCTCAGCTCATTCAGCCGCAGCACCAGCCCTAACGGAAGTCCCCGACAGATGAGATGCGGCCTAATTATTCTATTCGGAGAACCTCTTATGTCAAGTATTAAACATGTAGATAAAAAAAACTAGTTCGAAAGAACTAGTAACACGATAAAAGAAGAAGGTAGACAAATATTTGGTACAAGATAGTACTTAATATTCCAATCGATTATTTGGGCACAATATTTAAATATTTGTCTACGTGTACAATATTATACTCAAATGAATCATGTATCTCAAATGCAATTTTTATATCAAATGTTTTTACGAACTAACTCCGAAAAATCACTTCTGAAAACGCCTCTTCCACACCTCTAGCATACCAGCTTACGTAATTATTTATTTATGAAGGTCGCTACGTAATATGAATTTTATGTTTAGGAAGCCATTAGCGCATTTTACAGCTCTATTTGTGAATACATCGCCAAAGAATTAGTAATTAGACGAAAATACTTTGTAATCGATATAGCCCGGTTGGAACAGCAACGGTGGGTCTTCTATTTTTAACGGACTTCAAAAAAAAGAGGTTATCAATTCGATTTTCTTAACCTCCGTGATTTCAAGCGATTTACAAAATGCTTTTTGTGTGTGAAATTTCATCAAAATCGATTCTGTAGTTTGGTTTTTAAATCAAAATCAAGCTGAAAAAAACGAAAACGAAATTTCGGTATTTGTATAAAAAAAAGTCATGTGTTTGTAAAGTGTTTTCTTTTTAGTTTTTAAAACGTAATTATTACCGCATGAAGGATCAAGGACGTTTTGAGCAAATATCTATCTTTTAATATATATATATAAGACACTGGTTAGTTCAATTAGAAGATTGATCAAGGCAGACCAGAGAGCCTAGACAAGATCCACTTTCTGTTGGCGTTCACGACAACGAATCGAGATCTAATTGTATGGTTATGATGACATTAGCTTGTGATAAGTCACGTGACGTAAGCGTGATTGCTGCTGTCATTTTAATACAATTTGACCTTTCACCGATGTTAGACCGATCAACCAGGGTAGTCAGAGGCACGTCCAGAAATTATATAGACACAACATGCCCACTTTCTGCACATTCAACATTTGTAGGTAAAATATCTTATAGGTCCTATTAAAAATATATGAAAACTCCCAAAACAATACTAACGAATGACACCATATTTCCATTCATCGATAAACCTGTCCAAACAAAATGAATGCAAATTAGTTTATAAATAATCGCTATCGTTAATCTGATAGTGCTGTTTTCTAACAAACGGCGACATTAATATGTAGGATTTATGTAGTAGAAAATACGAGCTACGATCTCGCGTCAAATATTACTCCTATAGATACATTATACGAGACGCAAAAGGTTGCGAGTTCGATTTCCGCCGCGGGACAAACGTTTGTATGATCTGCAAGTATTTGTCTCGGGTCTGGGTGTTTCTTTAAATAATATGTATGTGTTTACAAAAATTATATATATTTATCAGTCATATTAGTAGTATATAGTCATGTGGTACCCATAACACAAGCTCTGCTCTACTTTGGAGCTAGATGATGCTGTGTGAAATGACCGGTATTATTATTATTGTTATTATAATTATGTGGACCAGAGATAGTTTATTTTTTACCATTGTTTAGGTAATAAAGTACGCAATGATTTTCTATAATTTTACTTTTAGAATGAGGATTAGTAAAGTTATAGCAAATTCAATAGAACTAGTATCTAGTAGAGTAGAACTAGTAGAACTAGTAGAATTATCTAAATCGGATTATAACTTACGAAGATATTAAGTAATAAACATTATGCCGTTCCTGCCGGTAAAATCAATGTACGCGGGTGCGTGTGACGTCACTGAGACGGTCCAAGCGCAGCCCTTTTACTTCACGGTTCGATAACTGACGGCGACCGTCCCTGTGACGTCACAGTTTGCGCTGTAAACACTTAGTGAACTTCGCTTATCATTTCGCCATAACTTCGTCATTTTTTGTCGTAGAACAAAATTGTTTGCACTGTATGTTAAGGATTTTTAGCTCTATAAATTTGCATTATCGACTAAAAACGTTACGGTTCTTCTTTGGTCCTGGCCTATCGTATAATCACATATTATCTTGCGTGTTGTTTAAATTGATTGCCATCGTTATTAGTTACCATTAGAATGTAAGGACAGACCGATCAGTAGACCTAAACTACTGAAGGAATAGACATTTTTTTAGTAGTTTTCATGCGAACCCTGGAGCCAAAAGTCTGTTCGTGATTTTTACGCAGTCGTTTTATGTAGAAATCTGTCTAATATAATCATAGGACTAGAAATCATCATCATACTATCTCCTTATTGCTCACTACCTTTCGTGCACGTCTATTCATTTCTCACAGTGCTAGGTGAAATAGCATGCATTTTAGCTGCTCCCACTGACGAGTTTGTGCTGCTGACTCGTGTAACCTTAATGTGATTATAAAATAAGAAAGTATATGGAAGTACTAGTCCTGTCTCTACTAGTCCTGTCTCTACTAGTCTTGTCTCTGCTCTACTAGACTCTCCGTGTCGCGGTAGAGTCCATAAAAGCCACACAATGCAAATCAGTAACAATAGCCTCAATTCAGTTGTTTCGCTAGAGTAACTAAAATGTTCTAAAACAAAAACGATCTTATTTTGTTTGTATTAAAGTCTGAATTAGAATAAAATTGTTTAATGACACTAACTAAATTAACGTTTAACTGACGTTTTAAGCGAGCAATTTAATCATCATGTAAGGAGGTGTTGATTAAAACTACGGCTATTTTCCGCAGTTTTTATCAACACCTCTATACATTATTTTCAATAAAGGAATTAATAAAAGTAAAAATTATAGCAAAAAAATATATATCTTAACTTATTTTAGAACTGTGATTTAAAATGGGTACTCTAATTTGAACTTTAATGGTAGCAAAATAAGATTGTCCATATTTTAGAAAATTTTAGCTAGTCCGGCGAAACAACAGAATTGCCAGCACTATCAAGATTTTTTCTCCATTCTTAGGCAAACTAAACCTCCGTGGCTCAAACGCGCCCGCCGCGGATACGGTCATTTCCAACCGCACGTAACAATTATTATTGTTCTTGTATCTATCCAGCAACCGTCACCGCTTTTTTGAAACCAAAGCTTTATCACCGAGTATTATAATACGTTTCCAAGCGTTACATATAATTCTGAATGACATCATTCGTCCTAGAAATGATGACCTTTGCAATGCAGTAATTTATGCATGCGTAAATTAAACCAGCCTTATTTTACCGTCATTCGTTTAGATTGAGGTTTTCAGGGCCGGTTGTTTGTATTTAAATTTTTCAGTTATTTGTTATCGTCAAATGAACTGTTGTTAGGTTACCTACATTGCTGACGTAAACGTTTTTATGCTCTTTTTATCACTTATCGAGTGTTAACCTATAAAAGAAGCCTGCATTTTGCCTTTACCGTAACCAAGGTACCTACAGTATAATTAACTGTAAGTAAATGTAAATCCTTTATTAATCACACCTTCGTTATTGAGGTTAAATTGTACAGATAATTAAACTACTTTCACGGATTACAATACATGACAGCCAGTTACACCAACTGTGGTTATTGAGGTTACGGATTAATTGACAGGTTTCACACAACCCAATACCATTCAGTAAATATTGTGAAAATATTTAGAGAAGTTGAAAATAAACTATATTTTTTAAGTGGCTCTATCAGATCGATAGCCAAACTTTGCTAATTTCTAGTACATAAGATCATACATAAGAATCATTATCATTTATTTATTTATTTATATTAATAAGTTCCAAAGTTAATAACAGAAATGTACAGAATAATATACAATAATAGATATAAAATACATGTGAAACAGTTGAGCTATCTAAGGACCGTTTAAAACGATCTACATATAGTTCCAAAGTTGTTATATCCTCTAAATAAAATAAAAATAAACGTTTGAATACAAAAAAAATAATCCCATATCCTCAATATATTTAAAAATATAATTATTATGGGAAATTATTAAAATTCATCGGAAATAACCTCCCCGACAACCTCCTAGCAGGAATAGGGCTATAAACCAATAACCCTGTATACGAGCATTATATTCATCAAAAATGCAATTTTATCCAAATATTCAAGTCAATCTCCAACTCGATTGAGAGTGAAGATTTTGATACGTACTATTTAACTCTGCATTTCTTTTAATTCAGCTATTTTCGCAAGACTGCACTTACGTATTCGTTTGATCAATGCCACTCGCCCGTCGATATTTCACGCTCGCTATAGCAGGTGCCTATCTTCCGGGATGTATAACACAATTCGTACCAAGGCCTTTAGTACTATTCCTGTACTAATTGAAATAAATATACAAGTGGTTACTGTAGTATGACCGCGATTCTAAACATACAAAGATAAAACATTTAAACAAACTACCTGCAAGTAAACAAATCGCTATAAATAATAGCATGAGTACCTACTTTTGAAACCAAGTGTACCTCAAGGATCTGTTCTAGAGCTGTTATGTTTTTCACTAATGTAGGAAAAAGTATAAATTAATAAATATTGTTGGAAGCCCCAAAAAATGATTTTAAGGGTTGTGGCAAGTTTATTTTGTGGATCGTATTTTATTTTGTGGAAAAAATTACCGTAAGCATCTAGCTTCATTGCCAACCCATAACAATAATGCACAAATTACAACACACCTTGAATTTAATAACCCATTCAAAATGACTGCAGTGACACAATAAAGCATACACCTCCAGATTATATCAATAAGGTCATCGAGTACAAGCCAAGTAGCTGAAAATGTCCTCATCCGAGCACAATAACTGGTTGCCCTGCTTTCAATGTGGTCGGCGCCATAGTAATTCGGGTGGGAATTAAAGTATTTTATTGTTGAAAACTAACCACGTCACACAGCTAGCCGCAAGTGAGCTAGCTATTTGGGTGGTCTCGGAAAACAGACAAGAAATAGACAGGGTTGACCGAGAAATAGATGAAATGTCGTCACTCTGATTAACGATTGTAAATTCCTGTCAGAAAAACATATTAAAAGTAAAATTATGAAGTCATTTGTTTACATAGTCCAGTGGTTCATTCATCATGGATGTGTTATGGGGATTTTATAATGGTTTGCGTGCTGGTGAGTTTCAGTTTCGCGTCAATAGTTTTGTTTAAATTATCAAATTTGTATCGTAGACAAACATTTACTTACCAGCTCTTCACTAGGGGCTTGTATTACCGATAAAATGGTGGTATCGTTACCACTATCAAACTAAGGTAATGTGATACGAATGCATGGTTATAATGGTTTAGGTTTTCGTAATAGTTTGTTTAGTTTTCGTTTCATTTCTTCCGAGAAACGAAACAACTTCTACTTTAACAAAAGGTATAACTTTCAAAAGGCCAATGTCGTTTTTAAATTTTCTCGCGTTTTATACATGCAGCTATGCAGGCTAGTTTATATATTATCTTATCATCTACATGGTTTGTGTTACTTGTCCTTAATATAGGTATTTCAGATATCTCAAGAATATTGAAAATTGTAACCATTTTATCTTTTGTTTAAAAAATCTTAATATACCTACACTTATTTAGAAGACACATAATTGTTTTTAAATAAATCAGCTGGCAATTTATTGTCACTCTCTCTGCGAAGTGGAACGACTTCTCTGAAAACCTTGATCACTAATACCGTTTTATTTTTGTGCTAGCTTCTGCCAGTGGCTTTGAGCGGCTCGTTTAATGCAATGTGCTACTGTATTCAGTTTCCTCAATTTCTTGCAACAATTAATTCATCATCTTCATCAACCCCGATAGGTAAGATTAAGTCTACCAGATTGCAGTTTACTGTTAAACATAGTACAAGTATACAACTCTATAAGTATATAAAAGTTTATATGTCTCACTCATCCAGGATGCACAACCGTTTTTGTCTTTCCCACTTGCTGCTCTGAGCAAGTTGCTTCATCAAGCCAACCAACTCATTTCCACGAATCCTTTGGTGCACTACAGAGATTCGAACCCAGGATTGGAGGAGCGCTCCCACTTCACGAATCGCTCTCATGAATTTTGCCTTGATGTCAATGTTGTCTTTTATTACATCATGGCACGTCTTCCCGGAATCTTCATTAATATCAGTTTATTTACGACATACTACGGGGAAGCAAGAAACCGGGCTTTGAGCGAGACGTACTGGCGGATGGTCCATTGATGGAGCTGACTGCATGATCATTTTGGGAATGATCGCTCTAATCGATCGTAATTATTACCGATTAAAAGAAAAGTGAGCTACGTGACCTTCTTTATGGCGGAGTGCAACTACTTCAATTATTTCTATTGTGCTTTGATCATCTCAGACAAAATTGCTGCTCAAATTATATAAGCTTATCAAATACGAGTATCTGTGAGCTTATAGAAAACTTCGCTGGTTTAATAAACCGAAGCTTCATTACATAGTATAAAACAAAGCCGCTTCCCGCTGTATGTCTGTCCCCATGTATGCTTAGATCTTCAAAACTACGCAACGGATTTTGATGCGGTCTTTTTTAATAGTTAGAGTGATTCAAGAGGAAGGTTTAATATGATAATTTGATACTGATAATTTTAGAGGTTAGCGTATATTGGTTCAACGTATTAGAACTACTGAGCTACAGCGACGCGTGGCCGGGTCAGCTAGTTATTAATATTATATAGAATACAATTTAAAAAAATGTATAATAACTGGATCACCTACAAATTCCAGTTCAGATAATTTTGGTTATGACAAATGAACAAGAACGTGTTTTCCTTGCATTTCCATAAAACTTCGTAAATATGGCATTTCCGGAAGGTGACTGATTGCAGCCAGTATTTTTGATTGGGCCAAATTGATTTATTGGTAAGTAATTTTAAAATAAATCAACTTTTTTCAAGGCAAATTATCGAGAACTCGTTGAATGCTTTTTTGTTGGTGTTGTTTTTAATATTTGCACTTAAAATTCCCGTGTTATATGCTTAAGGAAAAATCACCCTAATCACCATAATATAAAGGTGATTAGGGTGATTTTTTCTAGGATTTATGGTAAATTATTTTTCTTATTATGTTAAATAAATAAATATTGGTGGACAAAGCACACAACACCATCTAGCTCCAAACTAATCATAGCTTGTATTATGGTGACTGATAGAATACTTATATATTTTAAATATATGATATTTTTTTTAATTATGCATTAGAAATACATCAATTATTAATTAATTATGGTCAAATTTCGACCAGTGGGCGACCACTAGTTATAATAGATAGATGAGATCAAACGAACAAGATCAATGTGTATGGAGTTGTCGTTGAATATCCTACCTTAATATGAAAACAGGTTCTGTTGTGTTGTGTGTTATAATAATCTGAGATCTCAACAACATTAGAATTAGAATTATTTACTTGAAAATATTTCAGCCCCTGACTCATAACCTAAGACCTGAGCCTCTGAAGGGCACGAAATCCGCCTAGTTGCGGTTAACGACAATGTACGCACTCCCTAAAATACCCGTGACCTACCGTATCGTATGCTATTACTAGTTAACACCCGCGTCTTGGTTCGCAAGATTTTTGCTTTCAATCCTGGCTGATAAAATTGGGTTATTTATTTTTATTCTAAAGTATAAATGGTTGTGGTGTAGCTTGCGTAGTCGTTCGTTCAGGGTTCTCATCATTTGTAATATAAAAATTAGTAAAAATATTTGATTGTGTAAAATTTTCGATTATTGTTTTGTTTTTAATTGTAATATTAATGTTTTTTCTTTAATTGTTATTTCATAGCGCATTGGTGTACCTACTGTAATGATATGTTCTTATTATGTAAATAAATAAATAAATAAATTTGGATAAATATCTTCAAGCACGCGTCTGAGTGGTACGCGTCTTGCTTTAGATAGTTAGTCCAGCTATAAGAGCTAATAGACCTTGGAATGGTCTCAGAGCTTCATGTTACAGCGTCCAGCAGTTAGTCTGAGTTAATACTTAATATAATAATAATATTCCTGGACATTGCAGCATCATCTGGCCCAAAAGTAAGCAGAGCTTGTGTTATGGTTACCACATGACTCATATACAATTTAAATACTTTTTTTTAATTAGTGATTCACCCAGACCCGAGACAAATATTTGTAAATCAAACAAACATGTGTCCCGCGGCGGGAGTCGAACCCGTCACCTTCTGCGTGTCAACCGGACCTTAGCCCAATGCGCCACAGAGGTCTTCCTTGTAATAAATAAAAATAATTCCGGACATTTCATACATCGTCAGCTAAACCCAAAGTAAGCAGAGCTTGTGTAATGGGTCCCTATGTGTAATATGTATCTATTTACAAAAAAAAAGTATATAAGTCATGTGGTACCCATAACACAAGCTCTGCTTACTTTAGGACTAGATGACGCTGTGTTACATGTCCGGCATTATTTATTTATTGTTATGCTCAGTTCACGTTTAGAAGAGATCTCCTTTTAAATATTATATCCAGTCAGTCAGTTAGTTAGTAAAGTTTTAATATTAGTTGGTATTTTAAAACTATTACGTTACAAAGATTAATTTACCGAGTGCTTACGTTTGCTATAACGGCCTTGACGGTCTGCTTGTTGAGAAATGTTGGAAGAGTCGATAGTTCATTAGTATTGTCTGGGTTTCTTCAGCATGGTGCCTAGGTACAGAACTGCCTAATGCCTAGTGCTTTCACTTCATTAATATTGCTGCCACTCTTATCTTTTCAACTAAAAACATTTTCGAGACTTAAATTGGGTTGGTTGGTAGACATTTCAGGTCTCCAGTTACTGTTTGACTTATTTTTAGTACGTCCAAACATTATATAACATTTTTGACGTGATAACGACTTATAAATCGATGAACGCCGGCTGCACGCACGAAAAAGGATGACTCATGGTCACGTTCCGCCTGAGCCGAGCGTGCAAGCGAGAGCCCGGAACAAGCGGAACAAGAACAAGAGGCACGATCGGTTAATCAATGTTTTCTTATGTCGTTATTACGTAAAATTATCGTCTGTAAACCGGCTTTACAGACAACCATTTTTTTTATGTCGTGTATAAATTTTATCGGTTCATTTTTCTAATCTGTCACATTTAAAACATTGTCATTAAAAATATTTCGTTCGTTACAGGTATATCATAGACTTCTATAGAAAGACGCGCCGGACATTGTAAATTCCTATACCAGTGAATTTCAAATCCAATTTGTTTCTCGAAAAAAAAAGCTATACCAAATAAACTAAAAAATTGAGAAATAAACGCGAGTAAACCCGCGAGTTAAATAAGTCTAAAAATGTTTGTTGTTTCAGCTCGATATCGTAAAATAACAGTTGCCAAAAATAACCAGCGATTTTGTAACAGTTTATTATTTTTGTAATAACGTTCCGTTTATTCGCGGTTTCTTTAAGTACCTACTAAAGGGGCGCTAAGAAAATTTAACCTACTTAAGTTCTCACCAACTGTTTAACGGGTCGTTAAACGATATTCTGCCCAGTCGCATTATCTTGACTAGTAAGTATGCGACAGGACGTTGAAATACCAAGGACAGTTTCTTTATGAATTAGCTTACTCAACGTATGTAGTTATAATTAGCTAATTCATAAATAAACAGTCCTGCCTGATTCTGAAGTTTCCCCAGGCTAGGTAAAATTCTAAATCCTTCTTCTTCCTTGTTTATGGCATGTGAGATAATAATGCCAATTTTGTAAGTCAAGTGTTTATGTTTGTCAATTGTCAATTTGTTTGTTAAAGTCTTAGTCGATGGTCAATTGTCAATTCTAAACGTCACGCGGAATGGCCGTCTAGAATTTTCTTGGAATTCCTCGTCGTTCAAATCACATTGCACCACAATACACTTTTAATTCAATTGTCCATACCCGTAGTCACAATTTATTCATTAAAATTCTTCTAAGATTACTGAATAAAACATTCAATATCGAGTAAAAACTATTAAATTAGCAGAGCTATGTTACTTCATGAAATGACAAACGAAGAATCATTCTAAATCCTTAAGAAAGAAACAATTTTAGTGCAACAATTTTATATGACAGTTCTAAAATAAGATGAAATTTTACATCTGATTATTTTATTGAAATTATTTTCCTAAGATTTTTCGCAGTTTTAATCAACACCTAGAGAGGTGTTGATGACTAGAGAAAGTCATCATGTCATATCTAGTCTTCTTCTTCTTCATTAATGGCATGCATGTGTCATTATGATGATAATTTTGCCAATGTCAAGTGTTTATATTATTTTATAGTATTGTTAAACTAAGGTGCTGAATAAACAATTTACATTTACAATTTAAGCCGCAAAGTCGTATGTTGTCGTTCGTCGTTTGTTATTTTATAAAAATTGGTGTCTCTTTATATATTAATTATATGGATTATTTTTGCTCGAATCACAAAGAAACACAAAACTTTCATTCCAAATTATTCACACCCGACTCAATAACTCTAACTTTATTTGAATAAACTCAACAAAATTACAAATAAAACCCATAATAAGAGCACAAGGTTTACTTCGCAAAACATCCAAAAATAATCCTGTCTCATATCTAGTCATAATGATGACTAAATTGCGTTAAATCACGTCAACTACACGTAAATTTTAGTCAATTAAATAAGCGTATAATTTCAAAATGTTACTCTTAATCAGGCTTTGGTGTAAACAAAATAAGGTCTTTCGTATTTTGGAAAACTTTAGCTATTCTGGTAAAACTACAGAAACAGGGCCATTTCTTTACGAGTTTTTATAAACGTTACTATCTACTAATTCCAAACACAAACAGCTCAAATGGCGCCAACAAACTAAAAAAATAAACCAGAGACAATAATTGACAGCCTGACATATCATCTATCTCTGGTTTGTTTTTTTTTAACCGCAAGCATCAAAGCGCAACAACAGAACAACGTGGTTGTTCAAATTTCAAGTCTCAAGTGCCAGCTCAAGTGGCCGACGATGCATTTTGAGTGCAATGCGGTTTTGTCTGTAATCGTACTCTTTGATTTAGCTGACTATCGAGTTACAAATCCGATGATTTTATCGATTATTGTTTGTACTTTCTTTCTTCGTAAGAGTCAGTGACTAACTTTAGTTGATAGACTGCTGTAGGCTTTCGTCATAGTGAGAAGTATACAGAATGTACAACTCTCTTAAACTTATACAACTCTCTATGTTAAAATGAAAACTGTTAATATTCCAAGTATATTTAAAAATAAGCTTATAAAGCTTTTGCTGATGCTTTTATTCCGTAGTCGAACTTTTTTTTCATTCATTATGCCCGATTGCAGCCTCTGCTGGGTATAGACCTTCTCTTTATTACGCCACTTTTCCTAGCAAGTCCTAGTTTCCAGTAGTTCCCGACAACGCTGACAATATCGTTCGACAATCGGGCGGGTGGGTGATCTTCCTCTTGGCCGGTCAAACGGTCTTATAAGGTTAATAATATGAACATAATGTATAACTATAATCAAGCAATCAATCAATTTCATTTATTTCTGTTTTTTTCATTACACCATATAATATTAGTAAAATGCTTAGTCTAAATGTTAGTAGTTATACAATTTTAATAATAAAATAAAATTCACAGGAATATTGATCACATAATAATTCACAATAAATTAAAATATAACAAAATTCATAATACATAAAAATAGCTTGGATAATAATATAAATCAGATCATGTCCTGTCATAAGTACAAATTCAATTTTAATCTAAATATCATTCATATAACCCAATTAAAAGCTCAAATGTACCTAAATAATATCGTCAGAAATATAATTAGTGTTGATTAATTAATTCGGAAACTAACGAATCAAACTGTTTGAATAACTGGTTAGTCAAGACCCTACTTATCGATTATCAAGGCCTACTTATCGATTATCAAAAACAGGAGTTGATGTGTCTAGTTTAGATTACTGCACTATATATTACGATTACAGAAATTTTAATTCTACGTGTAAGAACACGAAGTATTTTAATTTCTGTTTAATTGAAAACAAATAATTGACTTTTCGCACGCGTGGTACCTACATAAAATGTAGGCAGTATCCTTCCCAAAGTACCAAGTATCTCTATATCAAAATTCATCAAAATCGGTTCACCGGTTTAGGCGTGAAAACTACTTACATACATATAATATTTCAATAATATATAGAAAACTGTATACTATGAGAATCTATAAATTTATCCTGTTGTAAACGTTTGCTTGTTTCTTTACATTATTTGGGTGTGTATATATATATAAGTATGTATTTGTTTATTTCGTTTATCATATTTAATATTATTTATTTATTTTTGTAATAATAGGTATTTATGTATATCACTTTTTGTTATATTGTAAATATGTATGTACATTTTATTTTTATCATAAATCACTCATATTATTTTCATCACCCCATATTCAGCTATATTGATTTCTATACATCTAAGGTTGTCGAGATCGCTATCTAGCGATAAGACCGCCCATTGTACTACCGTGTAGCTAAACATTGTTTCTTGTAAAAGTCCAATGTATTAGTGGTGTGCAGTATTTCCTATTCTATTCTACTTTACTCGCTAAATAGATTTCTTACAATAATGCACGTATCGTTTCAACTTTAATACAGTTTTAACAGTAACCTAGGTTCGTTTTCTACTGCACCTGCACCTGTACAATTTATTCTAACTCAGGTGGCTAATAAATAGATAAAAAACAATATTTATCTTAGACCTATCCATCAAAGTCCTGATAGCATTCACTTGGTTGCATTTGTGGTTTGCGTTTAATATCGAATTACTAGGTACGTAGTAGGATTTATAATAACTAAGATACAACTCTCGGCTGACTACATGGGACACCGTGGATAATTATACGCCTTATATTAGCTTCACTTGTATTTATATTTGTATGTTTGTAACCGACTCCTTAGGACGCGATTTTGACCCACTTTGATGGTGTCTGAATCGACAGTAAAGAAAATATTAAAATCAAAAGAGTCAATTGGGACACTGTGTCCGAATAAATTGTGTCCGAATCGTCAGCAACTCCCTTTAAACGGCCAGATTTCATTCAAATTTTGCACACCTGTCAAAGACCGATGACAATTCAATAATTCAAATAAAAAAAAAAAAAAAAAAAACTATCCGCTTATCCTAAAACTAAAAAGTAGAAAATAAATAATAGTTTAAAAAAACTAAAAAACACCCTTTATATAGAAAACCAAACTAATAAATGTTTTTTTTTTTTTATTAATGTTAGTAAGAAAAAAATGTGATTTGAATGAGAAATCTTCAAAATTTACCACTTTTAAGAATTTAAATCGCGCTAATCGATCCGCTCTAGTAAAGCGCCGCCGCCATTTTTTTCCTTCATTTTTTTATAAAAAATTATTTTCTATTTTTTAGTTTGTCTATATAAAGCGTGTTTATTAGTTTTTTTTACTATTATTTATATATTATTTACATAACCATTATCATAAGTTATGAGTTGAGTTACGATTAGCATTATTTCATGGATTGGTATTCTTTACGAATACGCTCGGTTTCGGTTTTGACTGGCCTGTCAGCTCAGTTGTTAGTTGCTCTGCCTTCTACGAAGTAGGTTAAGGGTTCGATTCCCTTCCAGGATAAACAATTGTGTGATGAAAATAGGTGTTTGTTCTTTGTCTGAGTGTTATAAATAACGTATCATAAGTATGTATTCAAAAATGTTTAAGTATTTTATCAGTCATCCGGTCACCAATAGTACAAGCTGTTTGTGCATTGACCATCAATATTTATTTATTTATCTTAGCTTCTGTTTATATACAATCAACATCAACCTTCCGTTATACCAATTCATCAATAGTAACAAAAGCTGTAAGTATCATTGTTTTGATTGTATCGGAATTCCGTAGTCGCGTGGCAGGGCGTCACCTCGGAAACTCGATTCCGATATGTCGGAATTATAATGTCGTTGAATATGTTCAATGAATTCAGTCGATTTTCAGCAGTTTCGTTGTCAATTATGGAGGATTACGACATCGATTGTCAAATGTCAAATTGTTCCGATATATTGTTTTGCGGAGTTTCCTTACAAACGAAGGCAGAAAACTTTCGAAATCTAGCTTCGGTTTCGTGAAACGTTAGATGTTGACAAACTGCGTTGTCTGAAATCTAAACATGTGCCATAGTAACATCCGTGAACTATAAAAGGTGTTTAAGTTGTTTTATAACAGTCCATGCACTTGTAATTAATATTACTCGTAGAAGTTCCTTCGAGTTGTCTTAACTAGAATCCTTGTGAAATATAATGACAAAGTATTAGCGACGGATGATATATATACATCTTCCTTTATGTATATGTTATAAATTAAAGAAATATAATCCATAAAGCTTAAGAAAAAGGTTATACTCGTACAGTACAATAAATCTCTATATAAATAAAAATCTTGTGTCACAGTTTTCGGGTTTATACTCCTCCTAAACGGCTAGACCGATTTTGATGAAATTTTATATGTATATTCAGTAGGTCTGAGAATAGGTTTATAGCTAATTTATACCCCTAAGGGTGGCTCACCCCAAAATTTTTTTTTATGTTCAATAAGGCAAAACAACGTTTGCCGGGTCAGCTAGTATACTATAAATACAAAAAGATACATAACGTGACCCAAGAGCTGGCCCCTATCTGGCTGAGCGTATTAGCATTGTCATTCAACAATGCAATGCAGCCAGTGTCTTGGGAACGCTGCCTGGCTGGCAGTGATCTGAATCGGTTGAGCTATCAATAGATCGTTTTAAACGGTCCATAGATAGCTCAACTGTTTCAGATGTATTATATATTATTCTGTACATGTGGCAGCAGCTAGTTCTCCATAAAGTTAAATAATATATGTTAATACATGTTTCTATGTATAATATGTATGTATGTATTTACAAACAAAAAGTTTATAAGTAGTATATCAGTCATGTGGTACCCATAACACAAGCTCTGCTTACTTTTCGGCCAGATGATGCTGTGTGAAATGTCCGGGATTTTTTTTTTTTATTAATAAAAACATACATTTAACGCAATCATCAACAACCATAAGTGAAATTTTTCATTCGACTGTAATCCTCAGGGAGACAATCTTCTCTAATTATTTATGTAAATATAATTTAATGAATCTAAAAATAAATACCTGCAGTTCTATATCACTGTGTAAAAGATAGCAACGCCCTCTTCCGGGTCAAAATATACAAGAAGAGTTCCTTAATTAAATTCAAATGGATTCTTAAAAAAAATCCTTGATAATAGCACAGAATCGAGATAAGTATACTTACTACTTTAGATAGGCACTAGGCACCTATGGAATTGCATTTCTAAATCAATAAATGGCAAAGAAAAACCTATAAAAGATGTAATAAGGATACGCTTTTTTTAATAACGGCAATTTTCGTTTTTATTGTAATAGTTTGATATGTTTGGAATAGGTATTGTTTATGACTAATAGAAAATTAGAAAATATATACAGGGTGAGCCTTAACTGTGTTGGCACTTTGTTTTGTTGATTTCTCAGGAAGAAAGATGCTGAGGTCTCAGGAAGAAAGATCTGGTAGCAGGTTTGCAAGAATTTGAACGTCACAATTCTAGAACCTGGTTTCACCAGGATGATGCCACCTGTCATACTGCTAGAGACATGTTAAAAGAATTGTTCCCTGAAAGACTCGTCTCGCGAAGGAGAACTACCTTAAATCAAATGCCTATGATAATAATCCGAACAAATTGAAGCAGCTGAAAGAAAACATCATACGGGAAATCAACGCTATACCGAGAGCAATGTGTCGCAGAGTTATCGAGAATCTGCAACTACGACTTCAAGATTGTCGTGAAGCCAATGGAAGTAACATACATTACATTATTTTTAAGTCATACATTTTTCCATTGGTTATAGTTTTTAAAAAGAAAATAAAACCTACAAAACTAAGGTTATTTTTATAAGTTATATTTAAACTGCACACACAGAAGGCCCAGCTTGTATATATATGTCCTCATCCTAGCCACCCTTGGCCATGATTACATTCACACATTCTGTACATTTCTGTGGCAATTTCAGAAAATTGTAACCTATTTTTGAGGTTGTGAATTTGTTTATATTTGCAGCATATATTTTTTTAAAGTTACATGAATTTCCAAAACTTTGCAATTACAGATATATAATACGACTTCCGAGTAAATTTTAAATCCTAAAGCACAGTTAGCAGTTAATTATACAAGGTAAAGTACTTACTCGTATTTTAAGCCGTCCAAAGAGCCTTTACGTACGTTTAACGACACTTTTACGACCTAAATCTAGGTTTCCTAAGAGTGGGCTTCAGACTTTCTACAGTAACCCAAATACTCGAGCGCACCGAGCCATATTCATTCGTTTCCGCTCTTAGCGTTTATATTCTCTTTCGGTTCCGCTCTTTAAATTATTAATGGAGGTCAAAAGCAACTTAGTTCCTAAACCTAGTTTGAAATAATTCAAACATTTAAGATATAAATTAATCAAGCCCATGTGATCACGCAGTATAGGGTTCCGACGTCAGTAAAGAAAAAAATGACTAGTGGTCACCTCCCGAACCAAACTTTTTAGATAAAAAAAAAAAATATTGCGGGTATTTTTGTCTTTTTTTTTCAGCCGGTAGGGGGAGGAAGGGATACTGGCCACTACAAAGTTTAAAATTTATGAAACAAACATCTTATCGAAAAACTGTTTCAAAAACAAACTATCTTGAAAAAACCTATTACAATATGCCACACGATATGGTAGTAAAATTGACAACTATGACCCTAATAATTACGTTTTAAAAACTAAAAAGAAAACCAACTTCATTGAATATATTTTTTTTTAGTAAAGGAAAGTAGATTTATTTTGTTTATATTAATGGGTAGGCACGCATTGCTCCAATGAGACAGCTAGGTTTCGGAGTAAACGAAAATATCATCGATGTACTTATATTTTTTTTTGATTTTTGTTAATTTTTTAAAAACTTATTATAGGATTACCTGGAAAGTATTTGAAACAAAAAAAGAATTTTCCAAATCGGTTCAGGCGTCTTTGAGTAATAAAAAGATTTCGATTTTTTAAGTCTGTTAAAAATAGGATACAATTTTCTGAAATTGTAACAGAAATTTACAGAATGTGTAGATGTAGTCATGGTCAAGGAACTAGGGTAGGATGTTAAAATATATTTTCTGTTTGTTTAATACGTACATTATTATTTAAATTTATTTGGACCCACAACAGGTACAAGTGTTATCAAATGGAGGAGGCCTATAGGTTGCTAGGTGGGTGTCAGTCTGTACGGCTGACAATGATCATGATGAAAATTTTAACTTTTGCTATCTATACATAGATCGTCAGTAAAATTTTCTCATACCACAACAATTTTCTTATCGACTTGTTATTTTGCCGATTTTCTGTGAAAATTATAAATACTCGTTTTATAACAGAAGCTCAGAAAATCTAAGACTGGATGGAAATAATTATCTCTAATAGGTGCGGCGAGCTCAAAGCTTAGGAAATTACGATTTCATGGTTTATGCCTGGGAACAGGGTCTAGGCGGAGCGAGTCGACAGATGTGTGAGTTGACCCTAATTTGAAGGTAGTAAGAATAATATTTTGCATATTATAATATTATACAAACAAAAACAGATTTTTGATGGTTACTCCTAAAGGCTATAAATCTATTGTTTTCAGTTTCAAGATTTACCATAGGTAGATATCATCATTTATAAAATCCAGTGCCGTGCACTAGTCTCGCAAAAATTGGAAAATGACTTTGTTTTCAAAAAATATTTTTTTTTATTGCCTCAACGTTGGTCAAGTTTAGGTAGTACGAAGTTAACCGGTTAATCTGGTTTGTAATAAATTGAATAGCATTTTTTTAATCTAACAGATAGCCTAATATTAAATAATAGTAGTGTTGTGTTGCAAGTGTTTTTTGCACCATCCTGTCTGACTTTTCCAAGTGCATATATTTACGTGAATGATAACTTGGAATTTGTACCTATTTGTACCTACATCTAGATAAAGCCTTAAATAAATTAGTGTTGCTAATGATTAAATCGAGCTCAAGATTTTCGCTCTTGTGACGAATGATGCAATACTGCAAAGTTCGCAGAATCACAAAATTATGATAATCCGTAAACAAGTCCCAAGATTAGCTTCTGCTTTCATGACGAGCATCTGAATGCGTGCAGCACCCTCACTCCATCGGTATTCGAGGCTTGGCGAGCTTCATTTCCAACGTCAATGCGAAGGCCGGCCTGATCCGCCGTGTGATACCACTATCATTCCGCGGAAAGCCGCCGGTGAAGCAACACTGCGCTCAGCCATACTTTCGATAAGAACCTTCTTACTCGTTCGAAAAGTTTATGATTTTAATTCAACCTTTTTATATTACTTTTTGTTTTGTAAGATTTATTTTTATTTGATTGTAACCTTCGTGTGTGTTTTTAATTTTTTGTCACATTATAGACTGTAAAATTCATGTTTTTAAATAAAACCTTTTTTGTTTCAGGTGATTCCAACCAGTGCGTGTTCCATCTATCTAAATTCAAAATAATTTCGTATTTTATTCGAAATAATGAATCAAAAACTTAAAATCCAATAGTGATACTGATAGTGAATTCAGTGTGTGAAAAAGTGAACTTTATAGTGATTTAACAGTGAATAGATATTTAATTTTCAAAATGGAGGCTTTGGAGAGACGACGTCTCGCGGGTCTGCTGATACTCTTGTGTTCATTCTGTAAGTATTTATTTTCTACTAAATACCTAACAAATTTATATCGCCCAAAATAAAAGTGCCTATTTTCACTTACCATTATTTATTTTCACACACTTTAAAGACCTCACATGACCTATTTGAAAAATCTTTAAAATAATCTGTCATTTATTTTCTGTTAACGTTAAATTGTCTCGATGACGTTTTTATTAATTTTTTAAACGTTTATCGTAGGATCGCATAACGACAGATTCGTATCTGTCAAGCAAATAAATTAGGTTGAAATATAATTTTATTCTGGAGCTTAGAAACCTGTATCTAACCGTTATTTTTAAATTTAAACAAATAATCCTGTGTTTATAATCTGCTTGCTAAAAAATCTAGCTGTCCAATTTTATTGTAGCCTTGATCAAGAAATCGTTCGCGAAATTATTACTGTCTGTGTCTCAGAAGATAATACGTAATAGTAATACTAAAGTGTTCTAAAACCGGTGACGGCAACATTAAGTTTGCAATACATCGCTCACTCGCCGACGCAATTTTTTTTTTTATCTGACGTAAGATTGACATCGCTGTCAACGATATAAGCTTATGACGGCTGCATGATTGAATGTACAATTAAGGAACAAGTATTTTGTGACAGCCAAAACAAGAATTTGCCAATAAGGCTTTTTGTAAAATTAGTTTAATTGTGGCTTTTTGACAGAACTTTGTACACTGTTAACGAATTTCTTGGAATCTAATAAATATCTTTCTAATCTAATACCCTTAAACGAGGAATACTTGTATATAAGTATGTATTAATATATATAATCTGAATCTCGGAAACGTCTCCAACGATTTTCATGAAATTTTGTATGCAGAGGGTTTTGGATGCGATAAATCGATCTAGTTGGGTTTCATTTTTAGAAAACGTCGTTTTATCCGTGTTTTATACCGAGCAAAGCTCGATCATCCAGATACTAATTGATTAATGCTAAAATATAATGCTGTACATATAGTTTAATTTAATGTTTTTGAATTCAATTAAAATTAGCATGCCAATGTTCTTTAGTGAAATATGTGAACTTACTGAATGACTTAATATCTGTTACCTACCATATTTCTTGCAAATAAATTATTTATATTTCTATTTCTAAAGATTTTGATATTGATACTATTGATACGAGCCCATTGGTATTCTAGATTACTCAAACTAGATTGCAATAAATTAATTATACCTCGTAAAAAGTAGCTTCCGTATCTTTGTAGGTGTTACAATATGATGGAGGCCTTATGGCGTCCTATATGTCACCACAGTTGGCTACTGACTCATAAAAAAAGCATATAAGGTACAAAATGGAATGGTCCGCATCTCTTCTTTTGTTAAAAAGACCTTAGTCTTCTGACCTTCTATTCCTGATGAACTCAAGATAAGAGTGACAATAGACAATAATTCGTCGTCCCACCACGTTTCTGACCAAAAATGGTCTTCAATAGAAATCTCGGGTAATGAACTTGAATTCTATAACTAAAATGTTTTGACTGTTAGGTTTAGAGCTTGCAAAATTAACAAAACAATTCCGGTTCGTTTTGTAGCTATGCTTGTTTTAATATGTTATTGGAAGGCGTTCATAGAGCGTGAAATAATTGCAAAATACTGAATGATTGTCGGAGATAAATCATCGTTTAAATGTTATTTTTACTGAGATACTATAAAGTCATCAGTTTAATAGAGCCTTAATTATTCTAAAGCACACATTCGTCACCTAGGTGCGTTTAATCATCTCACCTATGTTTGTATAACCTTGTTTGAGATTTAAATTGTAGCAATAGACTCTCTCGTGGCTTTTGAGTCTTTATTTCAGCACTTCTCATTTGGTCTCTTTCAGGATCAGAAACCTTCTATGTTTCTGTGCTCGCAATTTCATTTACGTAAAGCTGTAAGGCACTTAACTCACGTGTCAATGCAACCAAGCTCAATAGATTCTGTTTGATGAGTAAAATCGAGAGTTTTATATCTTGTGGCTTCTTGTGGCATTGTCTTAAATAATAACCTTTCTCTTTATGAACAGACTTTACATAACCTCATAATTTGTAATACTTAGTATAATTGTAAATTACTTAATGATACGAAATTCTAGTTTAGTGTGAATTTGCTAAATTTTGAAACAAAAAATATATTTCCAGGTAACAGCATAGAAGGGCAACGCAACAGTACGCGTATGTCGTACGTGTGCCCTCCCATGTTCATCCGTCTCGGGCACAGCTGCTATTTCTTCAGCGAGAACAAAGCCAGCTGGCAGAACGCACTCTTCGCTTGCAAGGTACGACCATTTTCTCTTTACAATGTAATGTAAACAATGTAAACTTTATTTTAAAAAATACAAAATATTTTGTAGTTGCATAATTATTCGTTATAGGTATCGTATTACTTAACTTTATACAAAAAAGTTAAAGATATACATATAGTGTTACGAGTCTTATTGAATTTTCTGATACGAACGAGCAATCAATAGATAAATAAGGCCGGACATTTTACACAGCATCATGGCCCACAATATTATCATTTATTCATGAGTGAAATAAATTGTTAGTAACTCAAACTATTAACTAACAAATATACTTATAACATTCAATATTACGACAAAGTAGGTAGGTACGGTTGAAAACAAGACTGAAATTCAGACGAGAGAGCGTCCTAATTATAGGTTTGAAAATAAACAGATACAATCAAGATACCTATGTGGAATAAATACATCTTATAACACAAAACACTAGTAAGAAAATCTCAGTGAAATCTTTCCGATACTAAGGAGAAAATTACAGCAAATCTATTAGCTGGTTTGCCATCATAAATCAATAATTCTAGACTATATTGAATAACGAGTCGAATGAGATTTTTATCTCCTCATTTTTTCCATCGACCGATATTGTTGATGGAAGCTTCATCGATCAACTCTGTTACGGCTTGAAGAGTACATTTTTGGATCAATGAACATAGTTATTAATACTAAATGAACCTTGTATAGGCATGTTTTAAGCCCCCGTAGCAAATATAGAGGTGTTACCCGACATAGTAGGTTTGAAAAGAAAAACCTAGGTTATATCAGTTCGTACATTGAAATCCATGGTCTCTGCTTACATCTTTGAGAAACGAGAATTGCTAATGTAAAGTTTAATTAAAACGTTCGAAGAGCTATTGTTCAAAGCTCAGACAATCCTTGAACTTAAGAACTAGAACAATAAACAATTAATTAAGCTAGACTAGGAAGAGTTAAATGGAACTCAAGGACTTAGTAATAACAAACTATAGACCAACAAAAGTAATGACAAAATAACATATATTTCATTATGTCATCATCAATTTCATTTATATCAGCCGGTGTCAGTCCACTTCTCGCTACCATACGAATATCATCGTCCCACCTAGCTTCATTATGTACTCGTATAAGTAAATATTAGTAAATAATGCTCACATCACTATCTAGCCCTAAACTAAGCATACATTATATTTAACATGCTCCTATGAATCAAGTATCTACAGCTCTAGGTGTCTTTGAGAGACTACTGTTAACTACTAGAACTAAAAGACATCATCTCTCCTCATATCTCACATAATGCCTCCTCCTCCTGCAAAGGATATTACTTTTAAAACGATCATGGTTTGAACATAATTTCACTCAAAACGGGATATTTACCATATGTGAGTGTTTCTGATTCTTGATATTTCGGCACAGTTGCATGCGCCATCATTACCAGATAAACTGATTATCTATAACTTACATAAATCATGATAAATATACTGTTTTAAGTGAAAATTAAGCTAAAAGATATTGTACACATGATTCCAAAGATTTACACTTTAGGGATAGCTTTTTAAATTGTTTAGTATTCATCATACCGCAAAGTACAACATGGTCATAAATAACAAGCAGTGAATATTAAGTACATTTGTTAAGCTTAGCCAAATGCAGCTCCAGGGTATAATTTCTCACATAGCGCCTTCATTTACATGCGATTACCGCAAACAAGTCATGTACCGCTAAGTATAGATTCCTAAAACTATCGATCAACAATTCTATGCACACTTTCAACAAATATAAAAGAAGCCGACACTAACTTTAGTACTAAGATCCTACGAATAAACATAAAAATAGGTACATACTCGATATTTGAAGGCTCAAGAATCTTTGTAAATAATATATTATATAAATGTTTGAAAACCTTATTGGGAAGACAAGCCTCATTTGCGATGTTTAGTCACCAGTCACCACAAAGGAGTATATGTTTAATGATGGTACCTGAATAAGTATTAATACCTACGGTTTGAACAAATTACTGTGGTAGGCAAATACAGCGATCTCAAATGACTATTTTTAACTACTTCTGATAGATAAATCGTAGTATGACACGCTTTATTTGTCTATTCTTCAATGAACAATACGGCATTATAATATCAGTATCATAATACACAATGTGAGCTTTCAATGACGCAATAGAAAAAGGATTCATGATATACATACCATCACACAATCTTCCAGCGATGCAATAAAAGTGCTCCACTTACTACACCTACAAATAGTGCAATAGATAGCCTTAATTATTGACCCGAAGATTTAGAGCCGCCATTTTTCACACTTGTATCGCAATGGGTGGCGCCAGTTGCATGTGCTAATTTATGATGGGAGATATTATTATGGTAGAACATTCCTAGATCTGCTGCTGTTAGTGCTCTTGTCATCATTTAGGTTATCATTTGACGCGAAAATCTAGAACATGCCTCATCATTTCACAACCTGCAAAACAGTTTCAGTGTGTTTAGTTCTGTCAGGGCAGAAGACGAAATGATCCATCACGTCGAAGAGATTAATGCTAATAACATAAATCTCTTAAGCATAATTAATGGATATTCTATCATAATTCTCATAATTCTATCTAACGAAATTAGCAGGCGTTTCGCATATTTTGTTTTTGCATTTTTTAAGTAAGTTTTTAATCTGTAAAAGTAAGCCATTAATGATCCCAGATTCAGAATCAGTTATCACAAATATCTCTTTTAAAACGATGCCCAAATTTAGGATGCGTTTCATTTTATCATCACACCCTACAAGATATGTATACCTAACGATACCTACGTGTAAGATAACACGTCATGCGATGCAAATCTCCCGTTGCACAGTTCTCGGTAGACACCGCACAATTGTTAGAGTTTGTAGATAAGGAATGACAAATATCAAATACTCTTTGCGCAATAGCAATTGTATATATTCTTACGTTGAAGGTGTGCAAATGCATTAGA
Source organism: Lampropteryx suffumata (assembly GCA_948098915.1). Classification (NCBI taxonomy): domain Eukaryota; kingdom Metazoa; phylum Arthropoda; class Insecta; order Lepidoptera; family Geometridae; genus Lampropteryx; species Lampropteryx suffumata. The sequence continues at coordinate 18,211,577 of OX402547.1, forward strand.
AGTACAAAAGCTATCATGATTCAAAGGACAACTACAAATATCAATGACTCAAAATTGATATAGACGCGAACGCTTACGAGATTAATGATTTTTACATTTAAGTCAGTTCATAAATGATTAAACTTAGCTCATAGGCACATTATTATAAAGTGATGATTGTACTAAAATTACATACATTATAAGTATCAAGTTAATTTAGACGCTCTCAAAACTAATTGTCTGCAAACTAATTTCACGCCGGCCGGCCGGCAATATTGGCCTCTGTACTAGACTGACTAAACTAATTCATTGCCCCTAGTCGCAGTCAGTGCCAAACACCATTATATAGGTACTTACTAGTATCTTGAAACTGCACTGAGTTGACCTAACTCATCTTCATGCATAAATCATGCATGACCACACACTGAGGCGAATACATAATAATGAGTGAGTGATATGATAAGATAACAAAACATAGGTACATATTTTACCTACTATATTATACAATACTACAATAGTTTTAGATAACTGAGATATCATTTTTAAGATTATAAATTTGCACATACCGGACTGATTATCTGCTTAGAGTCTGTGAGATAATCTGAAAATATTTACAACTTTAATTTTGTTTACTTCAATGAATATAATTTATTATCATTTTCAACATAGCAAAAATGTTGTTTTATCAACTAGAATACTCTATGTTGTGCTGTATTATCCGTTCAAGCCATATTGTGGATATATTTTCTGAAAACCGTAATTCACGCAGCTCTTAGAATTTTAAATTCGTTTGCTTTCAAAAATATTTATACAATCGTTCAAGGCTATGTTCGATGTGGTGTGTGAAAAGAATGATGTCACCGAGGACAACAATATATTGTATTGTATACCTATCTCGCCTTTTTAACCAAGTTTTCTGACCCTGCTTTAGGAGCTTTTAGTTTTGGGTTCAACATAATCGTCTGTCCAAACCTAGTTACCTACTTATCGTTAACTACATTACTAATCTGCCCATGGTTTCGCTTGGCATCATCAATGTTATTTTATTCGTTCACAATTATAATTTTAGTATCTACTAGTAAATCTACAATAGTTTCCTTAATTCTTTTTTCTCTTTGAACTGTAATATTATTATATACAACAAAAACATTTTTAAAGCTTTTCTTCTGACTCATAAAAATTTAGTCTAGCATAAAGACGTCTGAAACTGCGCCTACAATCTGAATAGCTATCTGAGCTATTTAAAGATTAAATACGCGAGACATACCGACACTAGTGCGCGCGGTATTCATACCATTGAACCTAGAGATGGGTAATACACCAATATCGATAAGAAATCTATTTCTGTTGAAATCATAACTACTAAGATACATCTTCGATGATATTGTTGAAGTAGATGCAGATGCCAATGAAAGTAGAAATTGCAATGAACACAGCTTCTTATATAATAAGAAAGTAAGTACCTACAAGATTAAATTGATAGGTTCATTCACTAAATATGGTTGCATTATCTACACAAAGAAAATCTGTAAGATAAGATCCATGTCACATCCCTATTATATAGACCACCCTGTCAGCGCGGATGCTCAATTTACAATCAACTTTAGTTTATTTTTACAACTATTTCTGTTATTTCCTAGTTATTTCATGATACATGTGGCTCACCGATTTCCACCATGTGGTGTGGGAGTATTATAATGGGAACATTATAACATAACCCATACTTTATTACGGCATCATTTAATTTGTTTGTTATCGTAATTATATTGATACAAGAATTTGATTGGTTATTTTGATAGATAGTTTCTGTTTGTTCTCTTTTAAAATTCGATATTTGTAGGAACGTAATCACGTATCTTAAACGTTTAAAATGTAATTCATCATAATACAACCAACCACATCCATACTATGTATTTATTATCTACAGGGAGTTTTATTCGAAAATTATGATATCATTTTCGTAATTTGGACGTTTCAAAATCGTTCTCCTGCTATAATAAGATTCGCAAAGAGATTCCTTGGTATTAAAACACAAGTCACTGCCAATCCCGGTCAAGCCTCCTGTCTATCATAGTTAAGCTCAGACCACGATCAAAAGGAACGACTGTATTAAGTGACCTAAGTATTTCCAGTAGTGAATGTTTGTTAATTGGGTCGACACTATCTCTGTACATTCATTCAAGTACGAGTACCATAGATACGTAGGTACTGACTGAATACCTTTATTCAATCATGCTTTATTTTGAGTGGGTATGTATCTTTTTCCTTCCTTGATATAAAGAGTAACATTTCAGAGATCCTGACTTGAACTAATGAGAAAAATTTACGTAGAATATGTTTTTACCAACTCCTAAGCTGTAGGCATAGGCAGTGCAGTGCACCTAATACCACCTAGATGTCCTCGTGATGTACATAATATTTACTGCTATTTGGAATCCGCAGACACCACACTTCAAACGTTTGAATCCACAGCGATAATAAACCACAAATTAAAAAACACATAACTTTCCCTTACAACCATTACCACTGGTACTGGGTTAATCTAGTTTGACGTGCCACAAATAGGAAGAGTCATAAACTTTTATCGACAAACTGTGTGGGTAGAGGGAGTGTGCCAAGACCATGATGCTGACAGTTCCAGATACACCTTCTTGTAGATGTGAGTCGAGCGCACATACGTCAATTGCGTAGGGATTCATTGATCAAGCCATATAAAAGCCCTAAAGTGTCATGTTACAGGTTTTTGGTTGGTCTTCAAGTAATTCGAAAACGTAATTTTTACATTTCTTGAGGATAGGATGAAAGATTAGAAATAATTACGTTTTAAAAAATAAAAAGAAAACCGACTTTATTGAATAAAAATGAGGTGGTTATGAGGTTTTTATCTTTAAATTTATATGAGACCAAACGGCAAGTATACTCTCCCAAACAAAAGATAATGTTTCAAATGGGTTCATAAATCACGGGTTTCTGAGGTACAAACAATAAAAATAATACTAATTGAGAACCTCCTTTTTTTGAAGTCGGTTATGAAGTGGTCCATGTGTGGATATGGGTATGAGAAAAAAAAAGAAAAGAAAAAAGAAAGAGCGAACAAAAATACAAAGAGTTTTTATTTTATGCGTTTTGCGTGGTACGAAATTTTGACATATATTTTCCAGCTATTTTGATAAAAACTAAACTACGAAATCAACTTTGATGAAATTTCTATGGGTCTAATTGGACAGTAAGAATATCTTTTCACATAAACATTTTTTTTATATCTGTTCATAAATGATGGAGTTATGAGGTGACAAACATAAAAAAAAAACTGTATGAGTACCTTTTTTTGAAGTAGGGTTTAAAAATAGATAACTTTCTTTTTAAGGAAGAAAAAGATAGATGTATTGTGTGAGAGATGATAAAGGTATAAGTAATAAAGGCGTGAGTATTGAGTTGACAAATAATAGAGGGAAGTGAAAAAAAGATACATGATGTACTGACCCCACCCGCGTGAGATTAAGGGATAGAAGAGTAAGAGATTCTTGAAAATGAAGTTAAGGTAAATTTCACTTTGTTCGATACCAGTATCGATCTTAAAGAACAGCGCTGTGGTTATATTGGCACTGTACATAGAATGAACATAGAATGAATCATGACAATTTCCATAATTTATACGAAGATAATTAAAAATTACTGATGACATCTTTTAGGTATAATAAATGCCATTGATATTCACATCAGCATCTAGATTATTACTGCAGTTGACATAAATAATACAATGAGCACATGCATAATGAAATTGAAGTACTAAGGAATCAATAACGTTGGTGGCAAATAATGTTGTTTGTATAACATACCAGTTTATTGCCATGAGTCGGTTTATGTCACATTATGCCATCATCCATGAACATACTCTTCGGAAAATCTATGGCATCATAACAGAAAATTGTGTAATTTACAAAAATTCCACCAACTGATCCATTTTTACTGATTTTCCCTGAAATGTATGACTATCTGAATGCTTAGAAGAACTTCGTGAAGAATCAGTTAAGCGTCTCCGACAGTGTTTTTAATAATAAAACGATAAAGATTACGCCATCCTTCTGACAATAATATACAGTTCATCAGCATTTATCACAAATTAAGTTTTTCTGAAGTTAAATTTTCTTGAGTTTTTTTTTTCTTCGCCAATGCTCTTCACCAATCTTAACGGCCACCGCACAAGTGACCTTGTGCATAATTAATTATCACAATAAGCTCGCAGTAACTGGTGCAAGAATGACTCATAAGCCGTTAATATTATTGGAATAGTATCGTTATATTTCTAAATAGCGTAGGAAAGCTGCCAATACTTCGAGAGCATGCCAACCATTCGAGTGTAAACACAAAAAATAATTATGATTATTACATTTCAAAAGCAGTTGCTGTCCGTGGAAATAGCAGCTGTAACAGCACATACCTCACATACAACACAACCAATTGGTTGACCTCTAAGATAATGTTTAAATTGAAATTAAAATAGCTTCGCTAAGTATAGCTACAATAAGTGGTAGCTACACACTCGATGTTTCCATGTATGTAGTTATGTCGATGTCGTTATGTTTGCTGGTAACATCTGTATAAACAGTAATCTCTTTAGGACATGGTGCAATAAAGAGGTAAAACTCTGACATCTTTGTTAACGATGGTCAAACACGCTGTTGGTTCAAATATTTGAAAATTTGAGCCTTCGACAGTTCTATGTTATACCTTTTCAGTTTAGCTTTCCTAAGAGTTTAATAGGTTTCCAACTCCGGTTCCGCAGTTCTTATGCCACGAAGGCCCTTTCATAACCTTATCCTCGAAGCTCGAAAGCTTCCGAGTGCAATACGCCATAATTTTCAGGATGACTTTTGACAAGTTGATTAGATTGATTACTTCATTGACTTGCTGCTTTGTCCTGATGATTTTTAGAAAAGTTGGTGCAAAGGGGCCATTTTCGTTTTCGATTAACATAGACTAAACAAAAAATATTTCAACTTACAGTATTCCACCCGAGTTAACAACATAGAATCCCAAAATAACTATGTCCATATCGAAATTAATGTCAAGAACGGACAAACATAAGCTTAGCTTATTTTGGGGTACTTAGTAGGTACCTAGACGATGACCTTAACTGTAGCAAGTTTGCTAATAGATGAGTTAAGCCTTGGTTTTCTAAAAAAAGTAAAACGTTACTTGACGGGTGTGATGACTGTGGCAATATAATTCACAAAACGATCGTCATAATAGGGTCACAGATTTTTAGAAAACTCCAGGTTAAGCAAACCATGATGTCAACACATCACATAGAATTGATCTAAATCATTCACGCGACATTTTTATGAGTGCTCAAGTGATAGCGGAATAACTTCGCTAAGTACTGTAGTAATGAACAATTAAATGATTATTGAAGTGTTGATTGATCAATAAATTAATGAAACTGGCTCAATTGCCAATGAAGGAACATTGGGTCGTGCGAACTCATATTTAAATGAGAATACATATAGGACAAGATTTATTACTGGTACTCTGTATGTTCTTCAAATTTAGGATAGAGTCAGTCATGATTGATTCAACGCACCAGTACGCACGTGAAACATTGCATTTTGTAACTTATCTCTTTGACATAAATGTCCGTATCCGTGTCCATGACTACAAACAGACTCTAAAACGGCAGAGTTGCATGCATGATCGATTTTTACTCTGTTTCTTTCTTATGTCTAGCACCTGGACTTTTAACAACTCCTCGAAATCAGCAGAAAGCATTTCTATTTTTATTAAATATCGTTAGCCGGTCAAAGACATGTCCATCAGTACCGAGCTTAGGTTAAGACCACACAATCTGTAAACATTATACTAGTTTGGCTTTTACGATTTCATTTCATGGGCTATGAAATCGATCAGCAATTATAACTGAAATGGGTTTACACACCTCGATATTGTAGTTTATCGCTGTAGTGCCTCTCAAATAAATTCCTCCGATGAAAGTCCCAATGTTTTTGATTTACGAACATATTTAAAAGAAATAATCTTTTCGTCCTTGATAAACTGATGATCGTACTGAACATCAGACATACATAGTATGAGATCAGGAAATAGATCCCTTGTAGGTACATATTTTCAAGTGCCTGTGATCCCAATCTAGTATCCTTGAATCGCAATGAAATCAAATTACACCAATTGACTTGCACTTGCCCAAGAATCAAGTTTGCGACAATGGATATTGTAAGTGACGTCGCGAGGTCGATTCCATTGCATCGTCTGTGCGAGCAATAAAGCACCAATATTCGTTTAGCGGAAGCCATTATGCTCAGCGAATCAATGCGTAATCGGATAATATTACAGATGCGTGCCTAATGCACTTTTAAACGAGGGTGATGCAATTGAAAACCTGCAGAAGCATGATAGATTTAGGCTCGGTCCATTTTGGTTATGTCAATGGTAAAATTGAATTGATCTTACGAATGTAAATAAATCAATATTGGTTGACAATGGACAAACAACATCATCTAGCTCCCAACTTAGTAAGTATAAACTATATATATATAGCTTATAATACAATCCGTTCAAGCAATACTTAGTTGGTGACCAGCTTTCTGATAGAATACTTTTTAAATATACATATATTTTTTTAATATATACATATATTGACAGAAATAATTACAGAAATGCATAGAATAATATATAATAATATAAAATACACGTGAAACAGTTGAGCTAAAGGACCGTATTTAAATATTTTTAAACACAAACTTATGATACTGTATAACACAGAACAAAGACCTACATAATGTTCATCACATAATTGTTTGTACTGGGAGGGAATCTTACAGCGCAATGTACAGCGCTACTGCCAACTTATTTCTTTATTACGGGTTTGGAGAAATTTTACAAAAAAATGCTTTCTGAACCCCAACAGCGTTGAAAGCACATACATAGGGTAATGAGGATAACAGTTCTAGTCACCAAAGCATAATTCTGCTATCAGTTACATATCCAAGCTATTTAAAGTCAATTTGGATGTTGACTACGTACTCTAGCGGTGAAGGCATTAGTCACTACAGACATGGTTTTTTTTTACTCCCGCATTGCAATTCTAACATCGTATATGCCGCCGTACGCGACGCATACTTATAGTCTTCTTTCGTTAAACGTATTTCCAAATGACGTGTCTAGTCTAAGTAGATACCTACTTATTTAAAAATGTGATGATTAACTAGCAGATAGACTGGGGGGAAAGTTTTTTCACAGTATCTTTCATACGAAGAAAAGCCTTTCAATATTTGTAATATTTTTATAAAAGTTTCGAGAGCAATGCATTTTTTAAAATATTCTGAGACCAAAAAGCGTTAGATGAAGACACGCAGGTATAGCCTTCACTGAGAATTCCTAAATGAAAGTAAACAAACGAAGATTGAAGTGTGTGCCCAAAATTTGCCACTGGGTGACGTGTTCCTGCGCTATGCTCTGCACAGTTTGCGCCAACAATAGTGCAGTCGTTGCGTTATTTACGAGCTTCGTGTTGAGAGCTTCTATTTCTGAGTCTGCTCTATTTTTATTTATCGTCTATTTTGCGATTAAATACTGGCCCACACCTAATGTTTTGGCTGTGATTAAATTGTGAGTTATTTATTAGAAAGGTTTGAGCAGAACGTACAGACAGACATTTATAATGACAAAATTTTTATTTGTTTATGCGTAAACACGAACTATAGAAATGACTTTGTTTATTGCATTAAGATTCTATCGAGTGAATAACCGAAATCGATGTTTTCTCGGGTATTTTTTGAAGTGATAACTTCTTATGGGAAGGTAAAACGCTTCGTTACGTAACGCTTTTCGGCACCAGTCTGTCTGGCTTCTCTTTCTCTCACGAATACGGTAGCGGTAGGCCTCTCTCACTCTTACCCACAGTGCTAGTTAGATTAGTTTAAGTTATCACTTCCCCCGGGCGTCCCGAGACACACTCATTTTTTTTATATTCTAACATTATAAACTGTATAAACGTAATTATTAATACATGTAATCACGAGCCCCTCATTAGTCGCCTATTGCAAATTGCAGACAAGCTGCTAGTAGGCACTAAATATTACCGCGATAAGTCAAAAGATTTTCGAATTGAAAATCTTTACAAAAAGAAAGGAAGAAAGACCTTTGCCTTTTCTACGTAGATACTTAGTTGACTCGGTATTTAGTTTTTCGTAGACATCCACTACAAAATCTTTTGCTTTTATCTATTCTTAACATACTCGTATTATTTATACACAACTTTTGTTATACATGTCTTTTTACGGTTCCGAATTTTTTTTTTATATTTAGCATAATCTGAAAATATAACAGAAAACTATCACGAAAAACTAGTTACTAGATTAAGAGTAAAAGCCTGATTTGTAAACCCTAAAAAATCGTGTGGTTTCAAAGTAGATCTAGTCATTCTTGTCTTTAATGAATTTGGAAGCTTGCTTTGCTCGTGGTCAAATGCGTTAGGTCAATTTATTTGTTCTTTTTATTTTGTAATTATCTAACTTTCTCTTGTCCCTGTATGCAATACGTTCAAAACTTCAACTCTTAACTTAACTAACACTAAAACATAAACACTTTTATCCCTTATCAAATAATTACTTAGCGTGGCGCTGTCCTTGTTATTCTAATGTCAAATAATAGAGATAGCAACAGAGTTAAACAACATATTAGCTAGTATGTGTTTTAGGTAGCCTTTAAACTTTAACCATCAAGTTTAATTAACCCACATCTGTAAGCTGAGGTTGACAAAGAATTTTCTATCTGATCCGCTACCTCTCTTGACTTAGTTACTCGTTCTGCGAATTTGCGTGCAGTTGCCAGCACCTCTCAGCTTGATAGATGCAGGTGGCATTGGCTACGAATGACTCCGATTGCAGTTCGCGCATTTACTTTTATTGATGAGGTGGTCGGGCTTGTTCTATTTAGCCCTTTCTTTTTGGCCTTGTTGAGAGTACTATAAGCAATAAATAGATTTACTCGTTTACAAAATATCTTGAGTGGTTAATTGGTTACCTAGATATTAGCTACGAACTACGAAAGCAATCACAAAGAAAACCAAAACAAGATGAAAGAGAACATAATGTTTTAAACCAGATGCCATTATGTATTTAAACTGTAACATAATATCAGGTTATGGGCCCAGAGTTAGATAAATCACTCATTTGATACTTGGTACGGAAGCCGCATTATTAATTATTGTTAGTTAATTACCCCTCTGAATGTTATCGTTATGTTTTGATTTATAATGTTTTATTTCGGTTTGAACATATGCACATGCACCGTTATTTATGGAACTACATCATCTCTTAATCCTGACAAAGTTTTATCAAAAGGTCAACACTCCTTTGAAAATAACCAGCTTCTTCCTGTGGCATCGCGATGGAGTGTAGACTCTTGAATGAGGATATCTGCTTTTCATTCAAACCTGCTTAGCCATCATAGCGTGATTGTATCTAAACCATCGTTTTATTGCTAAAAGTTAAGTGGTAGGGTGACATGTCAATGACATACTCTACTCCACTCAGATTCTTACTACTCTTGAGCATCTAAAAATTCACGTTTATGTTTTTAACGAGGATGATACGTTATTAGATTGAGCTCCTAATAAGTTAACTGAATCGAGCCATAAAGAAAACGATCCATCAAAGCGTGTTAGTGAATTAATTGGAGAATGTGTTAATGTGTGTGCCCTTAACGAGAGTTCTAATTAGCTGATGGACGAAGCTGGTAATGATGAGTGGTTGACGTGGTCATTATCATTTGTGGCGACAACATAGACAAAATTAACTTGTCAAGTGGCGTCTTTGTGAGCCATCATTTTATAAACATAAAATTTTACTTTTGAATTTGAATTTCTTTTTTATAAATATTATTCTGATTTCAACTGTTTTGTATGGCATTATGAAAGCAGTAGAAGTTCAACTGGTACAAGTTCAAAAACTATTACTAGTTCTATGATAGAAGATCAGAGTACGCGCTATGTACTACCGGCTGATTAAAGATAAAGAGAAGCGTGAGTAGATTTTGATTAATTATTTCATAATAGTCGCTCACCGGTACAATATAGATCTGCAAAGATACGATCTGAGCTTCGAGTTGTAAGTAGTTTGCTTTCCGCTCGATCTTGAAACCGTGACCATCATACAGTTCAGTGGTTCGGCCGTGATCTTGTCCTCGTTCGGATACAATTACCTCCTCCATGTCTATCACATGAGGGGATTGATCTATTGATTGCTGTCGGCTTTGTTATTTACCTATCCTTTGTCTCTAATTATTGTCTAAATTTTTGCATCTTTTATCATCAGTCGTATTGAAGGTTTCCCTCCTTTCCTTACTCCTTTCCTTACTCTCTTCTGTTTAGTGTTTCTTTAGTTTGTAACTATACTATTTCATCGATCATCACTATTAAGATTTATTGACTTCATCTGTTGTACGTAGATAAAATAAAATACGGTCTGGAAAACAAAACTAGGCAATGCTAAGACTTAATTCTTAAAACACTGTCTGAAAGAATGCTAGTTAGGAATTACTAGCATGTATTCTGGAAGTAAGTCGACCGTGAACTTAATCTCGTTCAGATACGATTATCCTGTCTTTGTGTGTGCGCAAATCGATCAATCGACTTTATTGATTGTTACTAACTCCTATCGTAAAGTGGAGATACTTATCTTATTTCTAACATTTATCCTGAGTACGTAAAATATGTCGTAAAATGTGTCATTTATTGGACAGTCGCAAATTATTCGTAAAAGATTTATAAGATGACCTTAGGATGTATGATGTAACAGAATCTAGTTTAATCTTACAGCGAAGGTTATATTATCACTGGCTGTGAATGTAATGGTGATTTTATGTTATGCTACATGAATAGTGTTTCGGGTGTCTCCTGTATCGCAAATACAGTTGATTATGTATCAGTTATCAAATTCGTCGTAACTAGACATCTGTTCCGCCAATAGATAAAATCTGCCCTCAAAACATATTTTATCTTGTCATCACAATCAGGACGCATCTGGCACGTACAGAATCAAACGGAACCAAAGGTCCGGCACTGCCACATCTTCATTTATCAAATGCAGACTCGTTGGTGGTCCGTCTGAGTTGTGAAACCAACTGTTTTGCTAACTGTATTTAGTAATCATAATAATTTACTAAAAATAACTTTGCCAAAACAGAAATGAAATCTGAGAACGCGCTGATTGCTTTTCATTTTAAAACATATCATTTAATTCTTATTGGATTGTCAAAAATTAAAACTCGCAATTGGATGGCACACACAACTGAGTCACAAGCAGATATCAAACAAACGTAAAGAGATATCCTAGTACTTGACGTACTAGGGTACTAGTGATATCTCTAAAGTAAATAATCTTAACGCCTCTTTGCATTGCAATACATTGTTGCTGAAACACATACCTACAGAAACCATGAGAAATCTCCATAACCATAACCTATTCTAATGTGGCGCCGGTGACGGCATCGACTAGGTATATGCCATGCCAACACACGACTGTTTGATAATAACTTTAAATAGTTTACCATTGGGTGGGTAATCCTTATTTTCAATTGCTCATTCAAGGGATTTAATGACCTATCAACCTGGTGGGTGGACTCTTCAGCAATAATCTTAGTGTGTACTACCACAGTGCCAGATACACTGCCTCAAAGCAAAAGTGAGCATGCATTATTTAAGTTCGATGGGTTCTGGAGAATGTGAAATTACTGAGTGATTAGACAAAATGACTACGAGGATGTCTTAGGGTCGGCAACGCGAATTGGTTAGCTCTAGGTATTGCATAGGTTACGGTAGCCAATTACGAGATCAGGATGAGGGCTGTATGTTTTTTTTTTGCATGCTGGATTGCCTCGACATTCACATGGTGATAAAGCCTCTGTTCGTGAGCTTCTGCATACTTTTGGATTACCTTATCGACGAACTATATTCTGAGGTCTCTATGGAGATCGTCATTTCTTATGTACCATTGGGCATTCACTATTTCCCTTAAAACTTTATTTTGGAATCCATGGATCCTTGGATTATATGGATACAGCGCCACAGTAGTATTCCGTAGGTCCATATTGGCATCAAAACTTGCTTAAATGACATAGAACTTACTAGTCTCTGCAGTAATAAGTTGATGGCATCTCAATACCTTAATACAAGTAACATCCTTTGGGTATGTAGGTCTAAGAATTATGTGCAACAGTGAACGTCTACCGGCTGTAATGATTATGTTTGTTGATATGGTGGTGACGGCATCTATTGCTCCATGCCACAGTGACATAGCACGACTAGTTGATAGGTCACGTCACACCATACTACAATTGGGTGAATGATGCCATAGCCTTGCGCCCGTTGGGTGAACACTCTATAAGGTGTCTTTGGATTCCAACCAATTGACGGAATTAGGAGTGCCATCATCACTGATTATCCTTATTTATGTCTTCTTGTTTTTATTCTAATGGGCATACTCAATTATGAAGTCAACAGAAGTCTCTCGTTTGCCCGCGTCTAATACTGCTTCGAACTCTGGAATCCTTTGATTATGAGTAGGTAAACTTTTAAATTTACCTCTTTGAAAACATCAGCAGCTCCGTCACACACTCCTTGCTGTAGTAGAACATTGAGTAGTTGATTATAAAGACGTTGGCTTCTTGAATTGATTAACCCATAACTTAGTCTATCCCAAAAGATAATGCGAAACTGACAACGTTCCAACTGAAAACGAAACTGTCCCAACGCATGAGCGAATAAGTCGTATCTAAGTCCAAATACGATAATTTCATTATTAAATTTACAAAGTGAAGCTAATCACTTTGTAAATTTAATATGCTGAGTATCAGTTAAGCACAATTCAAAAGTGGTGTAGGTACTTATCAACACGTAGACGCATGAAGACTCTAGCTCGCTAGTACGTTCACTGACATCGGCACACAACAAACAGAAAGATAACACATCACACGTGATAGACTCTGCATCAAGTCGATGATTGCCCATTTCACCAGCCTATTAAGTTTTATCTTTCACTTTGTGATGCCAGTGCAAAGATCGGAAGCTATTTACAAAACAATATACAAAACAAGTACCTAAATAAATGTGACCAATTAGGCGCGGACTACAAGCAGCCGAATTTTCAATGAAAGTATTTTACAGATCATGTATGCTGTCAAGAAACTATAACAAGGTCTCGTACGATAGTCGCGTGAGCGTAGGCATTCTGGATGAGTCCCACACACACGTCAATCATTGATTATTTATGATCGACCTATCACATAGTCCACTATGAGACAGAGGTTTCTTTTTTAATTTTGCTAATGCCATTATTTTTGACGGCACGGCACTTTCAATAACATTAGAAATATTTTCAGTCTACATATCTCAATAGAATTAAAGTAGGTCACTTATATATTCATTCAGTAATCAGCTGTAAAACACATAAAAATACATGAGTGGGACCATTCTTTTCAGTTTTCTGGGTTTCACTAACTCCATATTTAGAAGAAAAGTGTCTTGTAGTCCGAGTCCATAAATAAATGAAGAGTGTGACTAATCCGTTAAAGTTAGCATCGGTTTCTCCTGTCCTCGTTTGGATGTCTGTCAGTCGTGTACTTAAATCAGGATTAGGTGACTCATCCCGTTGTAATCCAGATTCTAAATTCCTAAGGTGGTTAAGAATGTGATGACTGGAAAGTTATCACTTGGGTCTTTAATTAGCCGTATTTAGATAGTTCGAGAATTCAGGCCATTATTATCTATGCGTGACATAGAATTGGTTTTAGATCAGTGCAAGATGGTGAAAGGCACGGTCACGGAGCAACCCGCGATCGTTGGTAAAGTTTCTAACTAGTTTTCCAGAGTGTAGGACTTGCCACGGCCACGAGGGTTTTATGGGGCTAGGGGAACGTGACTGAAATAAACACCGACTGATCTAAGATAAGATACGTGAACCATTGAACTTGCGCGTTTCGTCGAACTTCACAGCATGGTAGTTTCTGCTGATATAGAGTCTCGTCGCTAAAGGTTTTTCATCCGAAATGTAAATTTTGTTATATGACGTCGGAAAGGGAAAGCGATAAATATCTACGTCCTTAGATATCTACCAATATAAAATACTTACTAAAATAAGACACTTCACCGAGTTTTTTCTGTGAAAAGGAAAGACACCTAAACCAGGTTTTCACAAGATTGTAATTTTGTATTATTTTGATGTGCTGGTTGGTAAGATGCATGATAAATGTGAATATGCAAGCAAACCTCGTACAATAATAGCATCACATCAAATTAAACTCGTACTCATATGTAGAATTCTAAATGCTTGTCACGTAGGTAGATGAAGATTATTTTCTCTCAATAATTATTAAGAGGAAACACCATTTGTACAGCAACCCGTTAAACCACAGAACGTGTCGTAGCTAGTATAGTAAAGTAGTTAAACAAGGAATAGGCCGTAACCGAGACATCCTAAATATTGATTTTGCCGTGGGCCATAAACTAGGTGTAATTGTATTTCCTACTTTATGACTTAGCCACACAGCGGGAATAGCTAGGCACGGCGGCATTGGCTTGGTATAAAATATTATAGGCACTCAGCTAAATTAAAGATGGCGTGTATCAATCTTGATGTATTAATAATACCGCAAACGATGATTCAAACGAACATAAATTTGCTGAGACTCGTGCAAAATAACAATAACATAAATCCTCTTATTAATAAGTAGATTAATATTTGGAAAGTAGGTACGAGTAGACCTCCAAAAATACAATTTATGCATAATATCAAAAAAGCGAGTATAATCAAATAAACTAAACTGCAAATAGATCGTAATGAGTACAGAAAAATGCGGATAAAATATTCAACGAGCATTACCTACAGCGCAGCGCCACACCGTGACACGTCCAGTAACCCAGTTGGCAAGAATCTTTCAGGTCACAATTTATTATAAGACATTAATTTATAGTTTCCCACACTACGAACACAGCTCGCAGATGACAGCTTATTCACTCAGTCTGTTAGAATAAAACTACTTCTGTAATATTTGGTGTCTCCCAGGGAAAAAAATTGTCCCCAGTCTCTTCCTAAGTATACCGGCTGGTTGGTATAGAGAATTGACCCAAGAATGCTACCCTGGGAGCATCTATTATATTATATGACCATCAGACAACTTTAGCTAGGGGCTATTGATTTACAAATAATTGCCTTAAATAAAGTTGTATCACCTTTAACAGCTAAGTATAAAGTAAGTACGTATGTCTCGTTTACCTTTTAGCTTTTTATTCCGTAATAAATTAGCTGCTTTGATACTTTTGCTTAGTTTGCCAGCTGTCTCTCCTCTGTGGCACGCTATTCCACTCTCTGTGTAAACATTCTGAATCGTAGACGCAGCATCATCAGTTCTTTGCGGACAGGAAACTATTTCGCGAGCAAAGCTTTTTCTCTCGGGAAAGCTATTTCATTGCCATAAAACCCATAAGTGCTCAAGAAATGTTCAACAAATGTCTTTCACTCAAATTACTTTTTGTAATCTGTCCTACGCAAGTGTTTTTACTCAAGTTTTACTATAGCAGAAAGGCTGTGATGATGACACAATGATGATTGCCTTTTATTGCTCCTGGCTTTTCTCACTGTTTACGACAGTCAAGTATAGACCGTGGTAGCGTGAAAATCGGAATAAAATTGATTTCAATGACGCACATCAAACACATAGATAAAATTTATATACCTAAGTAAGTGTTATTGAGAAAAGTCACATCTTCAAGGTTGCTACAATACACTACGAACTACTTTGATCTTCATCAGACATCGTAATTGAATGCCACGTCGTATTTTCACAGGAAGCATGCCCGTAATGTCCTGTTTATATTGGATTAACCGTAATTTAGATTCTGACTACAAAATATTTGAAGCTGATCAAGTAACATGCAATTGATAGAAGGTTATTCAAGTCAACTGCCTGCGTGGTAAGGTACCAGCACCGACAACCTGTATTTCATGGGAATGCAGCTTTATTCAAAGCTGGAAGGGATCCAACAGCAGGGTGTGGACTTGGAGCACGCTTCGATAATTCGATGTGGAACGTGATGGAGGTCAATGTGATAGTTTTTAATGAACTTGTTCTACAATCGACAGCTGAAATAGACATCATTATATGTGCCTAAGTAAATAAAGTTTTTGCTGACTTCAGAAACAGTACAGTAAACGAAATATCTATATTTCCTAGTTTATAGTTTAGTTCTTATACCTACTGAATTAAAATATAAACTTGCTCCAACCACATGGATGACAACATAATTCCAATAATGCTTTCATGTACCCAACTAACTGCCCAGCTTAGTGCCCACTCTCCAATAACGGAAAATATGTCAGCGTTGATAGAACCTTTCAGAATTCACATACTGTGCGGAAGCGCGGGAAATTGAACTGTCAAAATAATGAAACGTCACACTGATCGACCTATATCGAGAAGCGAATCAAGTGATATCAATAAAATCTGAAATTCTCATTCGATGATATTTCGGTTTCATCGTGGGTCGCTCGTGTGAGAAAAAGTCCAGCTACTATGCCAAAATAAGAACAAGAATATAGATTATGACACTGCACAGCAAAATAGTGATATTCAGAGAACCAATACTAGGAACAAAAAAAATCTGTGGAGTAATCTTAAATGAATGCGTATTATAAAAGAAATTACTCCGCTGATAGGAATGCATGGCCTCATGTCGTTCTACCCTCTGATACCTAATTGACATATAAGGTAGTATATACAACCTCTGTGGCGCAGTGGGCTAAGGTCTGGCTGAGACGCAGATGCGACCATCTGTTCGATCCCCGCCGCGAGACAAATGTTTGTATGATCTGCAAGTATTTGTCTCGGGTCTGGGTGTTTCTATGTATAATATGTATGTATTTACAAAAAAAAATAAGTATATATAAGTATTATATCAATCATGTGGTAAAAAGAAAGGAAAGGAGATTCTGAGGCACACTTTAATCCTTTCACCACACTGGTTAGAAATAACTAGTGAAATACGATAAGAATAAGAAGAAGAAGAAGTAATGTGGTACCCATAACACAAGCATTGCTTACTTTGGGGCCAGACGATGCTGTGTGAAATGTCCGGGATTATTTATTTATTTATTTTATATTAGATGCCTTGTATGAGCTCAATAGTTTAATTTTTGTAAGATGAGTTCTTGTCAATTCTTCTCGGACTTGGGATAGGAAGGAGGTATCACTTTGAATCAAAATATATATTTTGGGTATAAATTTGTGCGATCAATATTTTACAGTAAGAGACAAAGCATTTCTCCCCATAAACTATTCTCGGCACAAAACTGCCCAGGATCATAGAGACTTAAATTATTACGTCACGTTTGATGTATCTCAACCGCCCATCAATTTCAACTTACAAGTGCATTGCAATGGATGAAAGTGCATCAACAATCATTCAAAAATAGATCTTACTTCAGGTTTATAACGAGTTATTTTCGAACCTCAGTTGCCATGGTATCTAATCCGAAATAGGAGCTTCGTATTGTGCGGTTAGAAACAGGTGTAGCCACTCATGTTCGCCACTATTGTAGTTCTAGTCATGTTTATATTTATCAGTAACGTAGGTAAGGTTTCCGACAGTTCTTTCAAATCGATGCAAAGATCTAAGACATTTCATTTCCCACTTGTAAACTAGACGTGAACGATTGCGATCGTAGGTAGCCTGAAAAGATCGAGAATAATTCAGAGAAGAAATCAATATGTGTAGTTACTCATTATCTGCATATGCTTACTTTATCATTGTTTCACTAGTTTTTAACCGACCGCATCAAAAAGGAGGAGGTTCTCAATTCGTTGGTATCTTTTTTATGTATGTTCACCGATTACTCGAAAAAGCCTGAACCCATTTGAAAAATTCTGTTTTTGTTTGAAAGGGTATAAAAGGTACTTATAAAGGGTACTTCATATGTCCCATTTAAATTTTATCAAAATCGGTCGAGCTGAAAAATCAACGAAAATCTAAAAATTGTACACATCGATGATATTTTCGTGTACTTCGATACCCTGCTGTCTCATTGGAGCGGTGCGTTTATTTGGCCTAATCATATTATATATATACAAAATACTCGTACATCTACTTTCCACTAAAAATGTATTATAGGCTCAAATTTCATTCAACGAAGTCGGTTTCTTTTTAGTTTTTAAAACGTAATTATTATAGATAGAGTAGGTAGGACTTAGATTCTCTCTACCTCTATTATACTACGCAAAATTATTGAGGCACTTCAGATTCCCAATCTGCGTATATCTCAGATAATACACCACATCTATAAGTATAGAACATCTAAAAGCTTTTGCACATATGAGTATTTGTTGCTCCAAAAAAAGATACAGGTTAGCGGATATAATTTATGCGCAACTCGAGTAGGTTTCTTGCATTCTTTTCCCAAGCGAGGAGCGTGCATCATCAAGCTTGGCGATTAAAGTGTGTGCGCTAACCGCTTTTGTTTTATAACCTTGGCTTTGAAGCACTTTGAGGACATATATTTACGTAACAGAAACAAAGTCAGCGTAACAGGTTGTATGTTTGTGTAACATTTTCTAAGCAATTGCATTGAAGACGTCAAGGCTGCGCCTGCGACCACTCTCGGCTAGTTTGTTTACGCCATTATCTGCCTACACTTTGAGAATATTATATTGTGCTGAAATGTTTGTGGGCCAGTCGGTGTGCATTCTTGTGGTTGTAGGTCACCTCTAGCTTCACTTCACCTAGATTCAAGTTTGTATGTGATGCTAATCCTAATAAATAGCCTCATCAGCCTCATGAACACTTATACTAGTGACTCTGTGAGCTGTACACCTCGCCAACATTTTTCGAAATGACTGAAATATATCATTTTTTACATTTTCAACCTCCATATCTCCGCCATTTTGAAAAATTTCCAAAATCTCAATTGACAAAAAAACTATATAGTTATAGAACCTGCTCACAAAATTTCACGAGAATCGGTTGAGAAATGCGACCTGTAGAGGAGAACATCCGGACAGACACCGGTCGAACGCCGTTCGGACAGACATACGAAAGCATTTTTGGCTGAGCTGAAACGGAGACGCTTGCTCGCTCGGTTAATTAAATATTTTCATAGATCATAATCAGGCAACATAATAGATTTCCTGGATTATTCCGCTTTTACGGTTTTGTACTTGACCCAATGTTTATCTTTACTTCGTTCATCGTTGTTTCTACAATATCATTTAGTTTAATAAAGTTATAGTAGTACTTACCGAGTAAAATACCTACACCTGTATAATTTTATGCATCACTTTTCCCGTTAAACTGGAGTGCACATAAAATGTTATGGTGCAAAATTAATAGCTCGAGAAAGGTCTTTTGTTTATAATATTTGCGAAACGTTATATATTAACGTTTCGCAAATATTATACGGTGGAAAATATCCGTATAATTATAATGGTGATATATGTAGCTATCTACTTATATAATATATAAGTACCTCTTCAATATTTTTATATTGTTTAAAAATAAAACCGTATAACTAAGCATTTAACTTTATTTTATTTATTGGGGATGTATATCATACATCCCCCATTCCTAATTATTTATCCACATAGTCGACTTTATGCTGGTAAAAAATATATTTAGTACGCTACGCAAATAGCACAATACCATTCTGAATATCTTCAAGTTTAATTACTGTAATCAGAAATAGGACATGATATTTATGGGCAGCTTCCTGGACGTTTCGTTTGGCCTGCAACTAATGCGTTCCTCATACCTTCGATAAGATCTCCAGAACAAGGAGTAGTAAATACTGGGCTGAGTGACAATGCGTAGATATTAGTTTAAATGTAGGTAGAGTTCTGTAGGTAAATTGGTGACGAGTCGTAGGTTTGAAGTGAAGGAGCTAAAGCAAAAATATGAGAGCCAGACATAATCGATACCGCGTCCATTTCATTTAATTTCTTCGCAGCTCTTTGTTACAATGCATAGGTACTAATTATTGTGCAATCTGCGGTACGCATCTGCGTGCCTATTCATCTTGTGCTCGACTTTCCGAGTAATTTCTAAGATGTTTGCTGAACACCAACAACATTGTTTCTTGGTATCAAGCGCTAGATTTATGAACATATTTTATCACATCAACTGCAAATACAACATATATTAGGGTCCGGCACCAGAACCAAAAAACATTAGTTTTGTTGCTCTGAAGGACTTCAAAGAGAAATCGTTTGAGAATATAATTTGCACGTTAATGAAAATGGAAGTAGGTTTTATTCTAGCCTTTAAATAGTCTGCTCTACTATCTCATTGAATTCATACTACAATGGTATTCTCGGAATCGGTATTTTACCGTCTGGCTAACACTGGTTTGTACGAAATCGCCATGTTAGCACAACTGTAACAAGTGGGACAATTGCCAATAGAGCGGGTGCTCCCGATGACTTCATGCCTTCAGTAATTCGCAAACAGACTTTGCATACAAAAGGCTTTTAATGTAATTCAAGGAAAGTTACTCTGAGTGCACTTGTTGAAAACACTATATCTACTCCACAGTACACATTATATTCTTGTACGTAATGTGTGCTTATAGAGTATCAGAGTGCTGACTTTAGTTTTAATTGGTAGTCGTAATGTTTTTGCAATGCCATCTCTGTATATTCCTCAACATAACAATCATGCCACGTCACTTGAAATACATACTTATTGAAGAATAAATTGTATAATATATTCGTGTTAGCAAGTTTGGACCACGATACGCTTACTTTAGATACAACCTTCAAGAGTTTAATGAACGATCTGGTCGGTAGCGAAAAATGCAAATTTAATGAATTGATTATTTATATACGTGAAATGTGGTACACATAACTTAAATCAATGTCAATGTGGTGAGATGGTCAGGCGTTTACTCGGAGGCATACAGGTTGGAGTGTGGAGTGAGGCAAGGGGGGCTGACATCTCCAAAGCTCTTCAACTTGTATGTGGACGCGCTCATGGGTGAGCTCAGCAGCACGCGTGTCGGTTGTCACATTGACGGTGTCTGCATCAACAACATTAGCTACGCAGACGACATGGTGCTGTTGAGCGCATCCACGTGCGGTCTAAGTAAACTGTTACAAATCTGCGAGAGGTACGCTGAGAAACATGGATTAAGATACAATGTTAATAAAGGTGAATGCATGATTTTTCAAGCTAGAGGAAGTTGTCCAGTATCTAATTTACCACCCATCAAATTATATGGAGCTCCTCTAAAGAGAGTAAGAGAGTTTAAGTAACTGGGCCATTACCTTACCTCTGACTTGAAGGATAATGTTGACATTGAGAGGGAACGGAGGGTGCTGTCTGTAAGAGCGAACATGATAGCCCGCAGGTTCGCTCGCTGCTCTAGAGAAGTAAAAACAACTCTTTTCAAAGCAAGCCTACTGTTCTAGTTTTTACACATGCAGCCTGTGGGTGAATCATACGCAAAAGCAGTATAGCGCTTTACGTGTTCAACACAATAACGCGTTCAGGGTGTTGATGGGGCTGCCTCGATTCTGTAGCGCGTCAGGGATGTTCGCCTCGGCGCGTGTGGACTGCTTCTACACCACCATGCGTAAGCGGGGAGCATCTCTGGTGCGCAGGGTCCGAGCCAGCTCCAATAGCATTCTGAGCGTGTTCGCAAATAGGTTCGACTGCATTTATATGTATCACTACTCGAGGATGCACGTTTTCACTAATAATAATAACATAAAGTATAATTATTCCAAATAAATTTGTGTAAGTCTTTTAATGTATTTTTTCTTGTTTTGACTGTTGTACTTATTATTTTGTAATTGATTATTATGTATGTAGATGATTTCTAATGTTTATGATAATTTCATGTATATTATGGACCTAATGTAGTCTGAAATAAAGATTTAATTATTATTATTATTATTAAATACATAATTTGATCCGCACATTTCGCTAGGAAACACAGCATGTAAAATTAAGTAGGTACATATGATAATAAAAGACTAAATTTTTAAACAAATTAAATAAATATTATTTATTAATTATCGTAATTTGAAATAATTAAATTTGGGTATGAATTAAAAGTTTTAATGAAAGCAAACGGAACGTTAATTCAGTAATTCTTTAACACTATAAAAACATTTGTCAACAAGCCAGGTAAACATTTTTGTTTTAAATTTATAATAATGGTAATGCTCTTATAGACGTATTTTATTATATATTTTTATACACATTATGTAGCTATTTTTATGACTTAAGGTTGTTTTTTGAACTGGAACTAATAATCTAGTGGGGTCCCTCAATTTTATTTTTGAATTCACTTGATCCTTATATTTGTCAAAGAATTTGTTGTGCAACAACAAAACAGCATACCTGAAATATATTTAGACTGAAAAAGCAAAACAGGCTACAAATTAAATGAATCAAATAAATTTTGTAAAAGATACGGTCTGCATTATGTAGGTTTATACAAGTACCTACAAATAACGCGTATATACCTAATGTGAACGTAATATTTTTTAAGGGAATGGAAAACTAGAGAAAGCAGTATGCTTACAGTCAAGTGTAATCGATCATCGTAAAGAATATTACGACAGAGTGAGACAAACTTTATCGCTTTTAGAAATGCGGTGTGAGATAACCGATTGGCATAAAAGTTTATCTCAGATTTAATCTCTCTACAAATCAAGAAGATGTGTGCGGAACGAATACTGATTATGATAAGAGGATAAAGATAGATTTTTCATTGTTTCAGGACCGAGACAGCAACTTGTCTGTGCCGGCAAGGTGGGAGGACAGGAATCTACGAAAATATCTCAACAAACCAAATGTTGGTAAGTCAAACCAACCACATTCATTGTTCTCCTTAAACATCATCCTTAAACCTTAAACTAACAACTTTGCGGGTTTTAAGGGAAAAGGAGCAGTAAACAAAAACAATCAAACTGTTTGAGTTTTAAAAACTATTGAATGTTTTTAAAACTGTTCTTATTTCGATCTTTATTACATTTCAGAAAACGAAACACGGTGGATTGGAGGCATA
The DNA here is from genome assembly GCA_948098915.1 of Lampropteryx suffumata. Taxonomy (NCBI): domain Eukaryota; kingdom Metazoa; phylum Arthropoda; class Insecta; order Lepidoptera; family Geometridae; genus Lampropteryx; species Lampropteryx suffumata. The sequence continues at coordinate 18,234,628 of OX402547.1, forward strand.
TACGACCAGGGCTCGCGCGGTTGGCGCTGGGGAGGTGAGCTGCGGCGAATGCATTACCAATCCTTCTCCAAGATGAAGAAGATGAGCCCCGAGGAGCTGCAGCTTCACTGCATCGCCATGATGCCGGAACTGCTGTACAGGTAACATACCATTTTTTGGTAATCCTTCTTATTTTTGTTACGGTAACAAAAGATACATATGTTGTTGTTATATTTCCATAATTTTGCTAATGACACATTTTCGTCTCCTTTAGTGTCGAAATAGAGAGACTATTTCCAAGACACAAGGCAGTCCTCATAAAATTGATTTTGTCCCAGTTATTCGATCTACTAATTCCCGTCCATTGTCCGTGGTTGTTAGCATCCTAACTATCAAAAAATGTATAAATGAGATTGTCTTCTCTGTCGAACATTCTGGAATAAGAATGAGTAGAATATTGTCATCAATCAGGATTTTCCAATAATCTGTCTCCATGGTAGCATTGTGGTCGAGTCTCGCATACAATCATACAATCGGGGGAATTTTAGGTGCTATTATTTATTCTATGTAGGGGCCCGGCTTTGGACCCTAAACATTGAAATTTAATCTAAATCGCAATCCTACTGGATTGTTCAAGATATAAGAGATAAACGCGTTTACATCTTTTGGTTCATTAGATTTAGCTATGAAAACATACAGAGTAGAACAGGATACCAATTAAGGCCGTTTGTATACTAAGGTGGTAACTGGAATGTGCCATAACTTACAAAAATCAGAAGTAGCTAGTATCAGAGCTAGTAATCAGAAGTAAGGAAAATTGAGCACAAATCACCGACTGTCCTGCTGAATTTCGACAGTTCGTAATTTCGACACGTCGCTAATTTCGAAAAAACATAGTTCGACAAAACACACCTTCGAAAGACCACTACTTCGACAGACCCTACTGTGTCATGCACTTGTTCGCAGATCATTATTTCCACAGATACATACCTTCGACAGAGAGCATCAGAGGATATCGCTTCGGAGTGACGTTTCGAGAAGTCAAATAAATAACCTAACGTAACTTAATTAGTTTTGTTACATTTTAGAGAAGTATTATGTCGAAGGTATGTTTTTGTCGAAATAATTATCTGCCGAACAAGTGCATGTATGTCGCAGTAGTTTCTGTTTAAGTAGTGGTCTTTCGAAGGTGTGTGTTGTTGTAGTAATGACTTGTCGTTCTGCCGAAACAATGACATGTCTAACTATTTTTTTTTCGAAGTTAGCGACGTGTCGAGAACTGTAAAAATTCAGTAGGACATCGCAAACCACCGTGTAATTAAGAAGTAAAGTACGAGTAAACTATATAGATATAAGTATACCTAAAACAGTTAATCTACAATCCTAAAACCGCGACATCTCCCAATCTGCACCACCCAACAGTATTGGCAAACAAAGATCAATACCACGAAAAGCAATAAGCTTTACGATTTAGCGACCCTATTGTGTTCCATTGTGCTCCAGCACCATAAACCAGATGGCGACACGTGTTACAATAAAACCATTATACAAAATGACCTTCCTACACGCCACGAAGCGACGACTCAAATTCAAAATTAAAAGATATCAGCATTTATAATAAATTCGATAACATTTGGCTTCTAATTTGTATGACGAGATTTGATGACGTTTTTACAACACGTGGACTATCTTCGGATGATTTATCATTATTTGCTATACCTTACCGAATTCGTAAAAGTAACATATTTTAAAACGAACCTATGTAAAAAATTATTGGCGTAATAAAATGTTGGAAAACATAAAAATAATATTATGAAATGTAGATGCTTTCGAGGCTTATGTTAAGAGACCTACGCAAACCATCAAATTTAAATGTTAGCAGCAGGTTTCCCTTTTTTAATCAAAAATAAACTGTGCGCAGTTAAATCCTCTTTAGATTTACACTTTAAACCTGTACACATTAAGTTGCATACGAACTTTACCAACCCATACTAATGGTAGCATTCTTTATCTAAAATCCTATTTTAAAAGGGTCTGTGTTTAAACATCATTATAAATAACTAAAACACTTTTTCGTTCATCAGATGGGCTCCCCAAAACTGCTTTGATTCCCGCCACTACATCTGCCAAACCAAACTCCGCAAGGTTCCTAAGGCGAAAGTAAAGGACCTCCGGCGACGTTGGCAGCGCATGGGCAAGATCAACGAGATCACCGCACCCAGCGTCAGCCGCGAAGAAAACGATCCCATGGTCAACGATGTCACTACCAACCCAGTACTGAATCCCAAGTCTTTCGATCTGCAAGATAATAGAATTCCACAGAAGAGAGGGTACGATCAGAAGCCGAGGAATTACAACTTGAGACCGAACGAGCTGAGGAAGCGATCGCGGCTATTGAACAGGAAGCTCACAAGACCATTCCCAGGGTAAGTTCCAACTATTGGATTCTGGTACCAGGTCATTATTGGTTTGGTGTCAATGGTCTATCTACATACAAATAATGGTTAATGGGGAGTTATTGCGTCATTTTCTCGTTTGCAGCAAACTTTAGAAATTAAGAAGAAACTTTCACGAAAACTTTTCTCATAACCGCAAATAATCTGTTGATAAGAGTTCTTCGAATAAATTCACTTCGGAAGTTCGGACCAAAGCACGTTAACTGCGACTTTATTGCTTTGGTAAATCATAATAACCAACGCAGTTAAATGTTTATTATAGGTACTTTCTCTGTTCTGTTGTGCAATAGCTGTTTAAAAACATGGTTTTAATGATAAGTTTCGTAGCTAAATAAATATTTTAAATCCAGTATCATCCCAATTATTAATCTTTCTTGTAATTTTTGTGGTGAGGACAAATGTTATATTTACATTTGAGGTAGCCAGAAATAAGAAGGTGAAGGTGACACGAGACGATGCAACACATCCCAGCTTTACTTTATGAATGCAACTGACCATTAATTAGCATAACATGAACGTTGGTCAAACCAAAATGTTTTCTGAGAAGCCAGACGGACAATAGGGTCATTAGTTAACTGCTTAAAAGTTTATGTAAATGAAGATTAAACAAAGTTTGTAAGCAGCTTTAATTTATATTAATATAGCAAACGGGCGTTTACGAACTGAAACAGAAAGTGTCTCACAGAACAACATCGAACCACAACATATGATACTCATTCTGATTCTGTAAAGCAATGATTGTTGAACCCACGAATTTGCACGTTACTTCTAAAATGATAATAATCCAGGCGTTTTTTTTTTTTAAACTTACGCGATCAGAACACATTATTATAAATACTTACGGGTATTTATCCCGTAGTTAATGTATTTGAGTCATCCCGTGACCACGACAGAGTGTAAACCTGTCGAAACGTCGGGAAAAATAGGTAAATAAACGCGATAAATACCCGTTAATATTTATAAAAATGTTTTATTTTTTCTTATGTAAGGCCAAGATTATGTCTTACGGGGATGTAAACGAAATATTTAAGTACTACAACAGTACTACATGCTCTACAACTGGCTTTACAACTACGTACAATTAATGTAGTGATACTTATGAAGATCGCTGAGAATTATTTGAACAATCAGCGATTTCCAAAATATTCCAATCTCACAAAACCCATACCTAATATCTAAGTACCCAAATCTAACACATACTTCAAAAAAAGAATTTCTCAATTCGTTGTACTTTTTTAATGTAGGTATGTTAGTTAACTCAAACTTCGTCATTTAAAAACTGATTTATATAAATATTTTTCGTTTGGGAACATTTGTCCCATTTAAATCCCTAAGGGTGAAAAAAAGGGAAATAAATTTTATATTTTACTTTTAATTGAGTAATGTATTTATGAGGAATTACAGATATAAATAAAGGCATTTAAAAAATAATTTGCATCTCTTAAGGGTTGTAAAATAAGGGATGCATTTTTTATTAGCTCAAGTTTTATTCAATGTCGGGTTTTCGTGAAAATGTGATTATATTACTGTTTGTATTGTTAAATTGTAATAACTTAATTAAAAGAATTATTAATATTGACATAACGGAAAAGTTGACATTTAAATATTAACATATGTTAACTTAATTTGTAATACATAAGAACTATTTTAAATTATTTTTTAAATATTATACTACATATGTAGATGGAATGGAATAGTTTTTTTCTGATATTAAAATAGGTTTTCTTTATATTAAATTTATATTAAAACACACTATTGTATTGGTTTAATCCTGTAAAAATAGATAAAAAAGGGGTATTAAAATAAAATAATGTTTTTACTCTCCATTCCATCTTTGACTGGCCTTTCAGCTTAGTAGCTCTAGTTTCTGCGCTGTGGGTAAAGGGTTCGATTCCCTCCCAGGATAAACATATGTGTGATGAACATACGTGTTGGTTCTGTGTCTGTGTCTGGGTCTGGGTGTTATAAAGGAATATAATGTATGTATTTATGTATTCTATCAGCCATCTGGTCACCATAATACAAGCTATGCTTAGTAGTTATGGTGTTATGTGCATTGTCCACCAATATTTATTATTAATTTATATTCCAGTTACACATGGAACAGGCGCGACCCCGAAGGCTCGTTTAAGCGGAACGCAGAACTCCTGCGCTCGGGACACACTGGCCTCAGCGCTCAGCAAGTCAAGGGTCACCTCGCGCGTCTCCGTCACCTCAGGGACAAGCAGATAATGCGCCGTCGTCGCCTGCGCGACCGGGACGACTGGCTCGTCAACGAACCCAAGCAAGCCCTCGCGAACACACACGCAAGAACCTACACCATCGATAACAACATCAGCGCTCTACACCCCAAAACCATCGTCGAGGAGTTCGATATGTTCCCGGAGCCGATAGCCGTGAGACCAGCTCGCGGTGCTGGTTAAAGATAACCTACCGACGCTTCGGAATAGTTTTGATATTAGGTGTAAGTTCCTCTTTCGAGTTCTTCTTTCTTACTTTAGCGATTCAGGTTTCATGATGCGGTGCATTATTCAAGCCAACAGGAAGTCTGTGAAATTCATAAATGAACCGAGTAAAGACAAGCACGATGTTGGTGCAAGATTGACATTCTACCGAGCTTGTCTTCGTGAATCTTTACGACATCGACTATTATCAGTACCACAGAGCAGAAAATATGTATCTGTTCTGTAATCAGTACTTATGGTTGCGAATATTCGAATCGCATTCCTCGATATTAGATTTAAGCTTTTCTTTCGTTTAAACTTTTTACATTAGTAGTCTTTCTAGCAGTGTCAGAGGGTCCTTGTCCTAGAACTCATTCTGAGCTGCTACGATAGCTTATGTAAAAAGTGTCTGTTCTTCTTCTCTTCTCCTTGTAGAGCAGCCAGAACGTAATGTTTTGTGTTTTATATTATAGTCCGTGTTTAATAGATCCAGTGTGAGTCTTGTTAAAACCTTAGGTATATTATAGTTACCACATGGAGTTGTGAATTCTTAGAGATCTGATTTTAACTCTGGTTTTGATGCCTGTTTTTGAAAATTTAAACTTAAGAACTTTCATTGCTGGATTAAGCAAGGAATTTGAAAATCGAATTCCATAAAGTGTTGTGTGCCTATAATAATACCTAATGATACATAGTTTTAAATACTATCAATGTTTTGATTCCAGTTGTTTAAATAGGTACATAATGTTGTGTATACAGAGCTGTGCTTGTGTGAGTAGCGATGTATTTTCATTTAGTATTTATAAAGTACTAGTCAGTAAGATAAATTCAGGAAGTTATTTAATCGATATAGGCTTTACACGTTAGTAAAAGTAATCCCACTATTTTTTTTATTCATGTTTTTATTTATCTTTTACTTAAGTTTTAGTGCCTCTACCATCAACATCAACTTTTACTTATACAAGAAACTGTATTGTATCTTGTATTGAGCATTCTATTAATTTGTTTACTCATTACCTTTATTTATTTACCAGTTAGTTTTCAATAAGCACTTTAGTATCTTACAAAGCTCACCAGTCGCTAGTGATATCATTTTCAAGTTCATGATCTTTGTAGAGGTTACAGATCAATTGTATTAAGTACCTACCTACCCAAACTTAGCATAAATTAATATACTTAGATATAATTTAACTTATATGTAATACCTTGCACCTACTAATACTTAATATTTCATTAAATATATTTAAAAGTATCTAACAAAATCTTAATGTGTCGTACAACTTAATTGGCATTTCATGTTTTAGGTATTTAAGTTGTATTTAGTAAGCACCTTCGAAACTGTTCATAATTTAAATATATCAACTGCCATTAGGTAGGCAAATAGTCCTCGCATTTACTAAAATCATGTTTCCAATAAGTTTTTTTAATAAATTAAGTATGGCGAATCAATATTTGTTTTACTTTATCATAGATTGGTCTACTCTCTACAATTATATTGAGTTCAGTAGCAAGTACAACGGTAGCAAGACAAGTTATGTGTTCGAGTCGCAGAAGGTTGTGGGTTCGATTCCCGTAAGACAAATGTTTGTATGATCTGCAATCATTTGTTACGGTTCTAGGTGTTTTTCAATAAATAATATGCATGTATTTACAAAAGAAAAAAGTATATAAGTAGTAGACTGGCCTCACAATTCAGTTTGTAGTAGCTCTTCCTTCTGCGCTGTAGGTTGAGGGTTCGATTCCTTACTAGGACAAACATTTGTGTGATGGACATAGGTGTTTGTTCTGTTTCTGGGTGTTGTAAAGTATCATAAGTATATATTTAAAAATACATAAGTAATCTAATAGTCATCTGGTCACCATAATACAAGCTATGCTTAGTTTGGGGGTAGATAGTGTTGTGTGAACTGTCCATCAATATTTATTTATATCAGTCATGTGTTTTTCGTTATTACGAAAAACACATGACTGATATAAACCTTGACCTTGTATTCAAGGTCGGCTTAATTTGCGGTTAGATGACGCTGTATGAAATCATTAAACAGATGGACAAATATTTAGTACAATTCCGCTAATCTATTCCTAAAGAGTTACCTCCAAAAGAAATTCGACACGTGTTTCGCCCCTCCACGAGGCATCCTCAGGAACACTTGACTCACTCCGCACCCCGACGAAAAAACACTCTGCTCTGCAGACTTGTTGCTTCGACCAATGTCAGAATAAGACTCTTATTCTGACGTTGGTCGAAGCAACAAACATTGTCGAATTTCTTTTGGAGGTAACACTTTAGGAATAGATTAGCGGAATTTTACTAAATATTTGTCCATCTGTTTAATGTTTTGTAATGGATTTCCGCAAAGTCACGCCTGAATCAATTATCTATGCTGTATGAAATGACAAAAATACGTAAGTCTCGCCTAAGAGGGTATCGTACCTGTTCAACTTCATTGTTATTTACGTTACATCCGTTACATCCGTTAGGTACTATCTCTATACTATAGTACTATAGCCACTATACTGTCATAAACGTCATAGATGGTGTTGTGTGTGCATTGTCCATCAATAGTATATTATTATTATTGATCGGGCGAGCTTGAAGCACGAACGAGTGCCTACGTTTCAGCTTATTCAAAAATGCTTTCGTATGTCTGTCTGTTCGGCCGGCGTGTTCTCCTCTCCTTTTTCAAAATGGCGGAGATATAGGGGTTGAAAACGTAAAAAGAGTTATATTTCAGTCATTTCGACAAATGTTCAGACGTCTACAGCTCACAGAGCCACTAGTATTACTTCACTACATTGTATAAAACAAAGTCGCTTCCCGCTGTCTGTTTGTCCCTATGTATGCTTAGATCCTTAAAACTACGCAACGGATTTTGATGCGGTTTTTTTAAATAGATAGAGTGATTCAAGAGGAAGGGGTATATGTATAATACATGCATAATATAGTAGAGAAACACTGATAATTTTAGAGGTTAGCGTATATTGGTTCAACGTATTAGAACTACTGAGCTACAACAACGCGTGGCCGGGTCAGCTAGTATATTATATTATAAACTATGAAAGCACCGATCGTTGCTCCGAAAAAATAAGTCGGATTAAAAAAAAGTTAATTGTAGTTACAAAAAAAAATAAAAAAAATTATAGTCAAGTCAAAGTCATTCTCAAATTTTTCTATAGATACTTGTGCTGCAAAACCTTGATTCTTGCCAAATTCCAATAACATGATTGATTGATTAAATGATATGCATATTTCAAGTAAATGTAAGTAAGTAACCCATAGGGTTTGATTTATTCGGCAAGTGCTGAAATATGCGGCATAAATTACCGCTTTTAGGTAATTTGTGCCGCATATTTCAGTATAGTATTTAGGATATATTTTTTGATTGCATTGACTTGAAGCTACATATTTTTACGGCTCTAAGAGCTTGGTAGACCGATTGATATTAATTTCAACCCATCTCATCGTCTGTCTGTCAGTCTTTACATACAGACAGACTAATAGACAGAAGGACAGCGAAGTCATCCTTTAAGGAACCTTTAAGTCAAAAAAGGAACCCATCCGTTTTAGGGTTACGTACCTCGAAAGGAAAAAACGGAACCCTTATAGGATCACTTAGTTGTTTGTCCGTCTGTCTGTCAAGACACTTTTTCTCAGGAACGCGTGGAGGTATCTCGCTGAAATGTATATCAAATACTCATGTCTACTGTCCCTTAAAGCTGTAAAAAAATAAAACTTCTAAGCCAATGCATTCAAAAGATACAGGCGTTTATCCAAACATAAACATTTTTAAAAAGAAATTGAAGTGGTGGCTTATCGAGCGTACTTTCTACACCTATGATGAGTTCATGGGCAGTAATATACCTTATCCAAGGTTGTAATAATAGTCCAATATTTTTTTTTATGTTGTCATTACATCTAATTTAAATATAATGTGTAATTGTCAAATAGCGATGTAGTTAGTGGTTAGCTGTTTATTTACTCATTGCTATGTTATTTGTGTTATTTCTGACCTATAATGTAACATTATCAATAAATGAAAATAATAAAAAAAATAAAAAATAAAAAAAAAGAATCAAAACCAAAACCTACAGGGTACTTCCCGTGAACTCATAATCTTGAAATTTGGTACGAAGCAACGTCTTATAGCTTAAATAAAGGAAAAATTGCGAAAACCGTAAATTTTTAGTTACATCATCCAACTATGGCTCGATTGTCGTGATAGGTGAACTTTTACTTATATACCTACAGGTTTGTACGGCACCCTCGGTGCACGAGTCCGACTCGCACTTGACCGGTTTCTTTTCTTTTGAGTCGCCTGGTCTGACGATATTTTAAGTTTAGGTACCTGAGGGTCTAGACAAGATCCAGTTTCTGTTGACGCTTACGTCTGCGGAAAGATCAAATTGTATAGATATTACACTTAGCATGTCTGCTGCTGTAATTTCTGTACAGTTTGATCTTTCCGCAATAGCATTAGCGTGAGGTGTTTGTCTAGATCCTCTGTTAATTTACAGGGGATCTAAACAAACACCTCACGCTTGTTTTTCATCTTTTCTGATTATTTTAACACATTGCGATATACACTGCCATCTACCGTCGAGTAGTAAAACTATTTCACATAACAAAAACATAGACCGTTCGTTGCCAAGTTTATAAAGTTGAGGTGTAACTATTGAGCACTCAACAATCAAAGAATAATGCACGATAACTAATGAAATCCATGGTGTTCCTGTAGGTACATTAGCACTTTGGAAGTGCAACTTATTTGTAAAGCATTATTATGAGGACCATTCACATAACAAGTTACGCTGCGCATTCTGAGCATTTTGTTTTTTAAATGATTTAAATCCATCAAGAAATTACGAAGTTAATAGTTTTCTCTTCGGCGATTTCGAAATGCAAAGCTCGGAGTTTCGCTTGGGATGATGACGTCACACATCGTTTACCGCGCATTCCATTCGTGCAAAATCGCTGGTTAGGTTCAGATTATGCACCGTTCCGCTCCTGTCATTGCGTTTATTATTTGTGTATGTTTAGTTTTTACTTTATTTTGATGTTACGCATTCGGTGATTAATATTAGGTAAGTGGCTAAAAGATATGTACGTACCTAATACGGAGGGAGATCGGTTTTGTTAAAGCCCAGTCGGATAATTTGCCTAGAGTATCTAGATTATATAATAGCAGATTATTTTATAGTCGATTATTTATTTTATTTTATTTATATTAATTTATATATTTATTTTATATATTATTCTTAATTTTTTCCGGAATTTGGATAATTTCTTACAAGGAAAAAATTCATCTCCGATGTGGCAGTCCTACCTATGAACCAAGGATCAACGACCTACTTATGAGGTGGCAAAAGTGTATAGATAACAATGGTGCATACTTTAGATAATGAAATATGTTTTACAAAAAAACAACGACATTATATTCCTCCAATACAAAACGCCAATTTCATATTGTCCTAATATTTAATAGGTACTCACGTCAAAATGACCTTCGGAATATTTGGTTTGACGGAAGAGTATGGTCATAATTTCCCCATTAAGTAGGTACTTTACATATTTTTTTTCTCATTTTTCATCTTTCGGCTCAGTCAAAAACTGTTTATTCGGTAGATTAACGCTGGAATTTTGCATTTTGGTTAAATGCGGTATTTACCTGACGGCATTATCACCACCAAAACAAAATACGGCAGAAAATAACAAACGCAAGGTCGTTGCATTGATGGTTTACTGAGCTGGCGACCCGTGACTTTCTGTAGGTAGGCGACGAATGATGTCACAGACTCACAGCGTGTCGCGGTCTTTCTCGCGCGAGTTTTGTTTACTGAGCTGGCGACCCGTGACTTTCTGTAGGTAGGCGACGAATGATGTCACAGACTCACAGCGTGTCGCGGTCTTTCTCGCGCGAGTTTTGTTTACTAAGCTGGCGACCCGTGACTTTCTGTAGGTAGGCGACGAATGATGTCACAGCGTGTCGCGGTCATGATGTCACAGCGTGTCGCGGTCTTTCTCGCGTGCGTTTTTATGATTAGTGCACTAATCTCTATAACTTGGGTATTTTCAATCCGCGAAAAAAAACAAAATCACAGAATTTCTTTTATCTGCTTAAATAGCTTAAAATCTGCATACTTAACAAAAAAACGTGACTGATCCTCATTAATGGTCCCACTAAAGTCTTAAACGCACAAACGTCTCTTGTTAATAGGAAACTATAATCAGTAATATTTTATAAGTAGCTAGGTAGTAAAAAATATTGACCTAGCTAGCTTAAGTTATCAAACCATAGAGGAGTTTACCGATTCAGATGTTTCCATAATTCCCAAAATAGTAGGAAAAGGTGAAAATTATCATAATTCCGCGAGGGTCAACGAACCATTGACCGAATCAGCATTATTTCTACCAAAGAGATGCGGCGATACGATTGCCATGGCAACTGACTCCCAACAACCATAACTCTATATTATAGGGGCTTGTTATCATCAAGCTAAAACCAACCCTAACATGTTGTGATACGATGTAAACGGTTAGTGATCAAAGTACGTCAGAAAATGATGTCACTAACAGCGGTTATGACTTTATTTTATTAAAAGGCAGATAGAAATTTAAAAAAAAACCCCGGACATTTCATTGTCGGGTCTGGGTGTTTCTATGTATGATAGAAACACCCAGACCCGACACAAATACTTGCAGATCATACAAACATTTGTCTCGCGGCGGGAATCGAACCCGCGACCTTCTGCGTTTCATCCAGGCCTTAACAGGGGCCCACAGTAAAACAGAACAGTCGTCGAAGAAATAGATACACATTACTTATATCGTGACCTATATTCTGAACACGTCCTAAGTTTAAATGAACGCCTTAGGCGGGCTAGAAATAGGTGGAAGTCGGTTCCTTATTGTCAAGAAAAGGACTTGCCTGTCACCAGTTAATGAAACTGCTCACAACTGATTGTTTTCATATTGATTCCATGAAATGCTATCACAATGATTGCAATTGATTGACTTACATACTCGGAAGTTTTAAAGATATTGATATTGTGATATCGTAACAACATCAATTTAACACCAACAAGAGTCAAGTAAGGGTAATAAGAACGAACGCAAAATATAATTCCACGAACATTTTTATTGTCACTAATACTTTTCCACGAAATATTACACGAAAATAATTGAACATTTTATTAATAAATCATTTTATCAATTTACTTAGCAAAGTGTTTGTATATAACATCCATAGCTCCACTGTTTTACATGTATTCAAGTGGGCATTATTTATATTTGGTACATTTCTGTAAATAAAGATATAGAAAAAATGGATTCAATAACTTACTGGTATAGCAAAGAAAGTAGTACAAATCGAAAAATAATCACAATCAAAACAAAATAATCATTAATATACTTATAGCTGCTGCCCGCGGCTTCGCACGCTTGGTACCTACATAAAAAGTAGCCTATGTCCTTCTCCAAGGTCCCATCTATCTATATACCAAAATTTCATCAAAATCGGTTTAGCGGTTGAGGCGTGAAAACGTAACAAACAGACAGACAGATAGACAGAGTTACTTTCACATTTATAATATTAGTATAGATCGCGAAGGTTATTTTAGTAGAAATCTTTTTCTGCTGAGTTTTCTGGTTTACTGTATTCACAGTCTATGGCGCTTATTTACACTCGCACTTATTATATGGAGTTATACTTTGGGCAGCAATATAATTAAAGAAAATTTGTAGTACGAAATGTGAAAATAAATACAGTCCTTAAAAGAGCCACATCTATACTAATATGTACTATAAATGTGAAAGTAACTCTGTCTGTCTGTTTGTTACGTTTTCACGCCTAAACCGCTGAACCGATTTCGATGAATTTTTGTATAGAGGTAGATGGGACCTTGGAGAAGGACATAGGCTACTTTTTAAGTAGGTACCATGAGTGCGAAGCCGCGGGCAGCAGCTAGTTTTATATAAAAGTAACAGAGTTGGACAAAAGCTACTAAACATTTTGACAAACACGGGCTTTACTCACGTATTATTTTGTCGATGGAGGCACCGACATTGTTTCGATTCATCTAGAGAATCTTCATCAGGGCTCGAGCTCGAGCGGCAACGAGCGGACCGCGGATCAAACTCACCCTAATACGTGAGTAAAGCCCGTGTTTGTCAAAATGTATAGTACAACTCACGAAAGTTTTGAAAGTGAAAAGCTACTAATACAAAACTGCTTCTATGGGACCACACCATAAGGTTATCTACCTTTTCAGTCGATGCATGATTCGATTAAGTTGCTTAGTTATATTTTACAGCCTAAAAATAATAGCACATAAAGTTTTATTTGCATAAAAACATAAAAAAGAGCAGTCCAGTGTTGCCACAAATCACGATTATGATCTCTCGTGCCACTCGCTAGTTAGTTGTTACTGAACCTAAGCTCCGTGTGGTAGACCTGGATCGATTACCACCAGCGAAATGATACACCAATGTCATATATACTTAAATAAATAAATAACCCAGTACGGCAATTGTGCTACTTGCAAACGTATTGAATGTTGAACAGAATAATTTTGGCAGTTGTTCGAATTTGGTTTTGGCAGTTGTTCGAATTTGGTTTTGGCAGTTGTTCGAATTTGGTTTTCGCAGTTGTTCTAATTTGGTTTTGTTAAGAATAAGAATTTATTCAATAAGAATGTTTGCATTGTGTTTGAAATACTTAAGCCTAAAAACATAATAATAATAATATAAAAGAGTAGTATGTATGTCAAATAATTACAAATAATCACATTTTTCTTAATTTAAAGTCATCAACTGTATAGAAGCACCCCTCCAGCAAAAGCTTTATCAATGCAGACTTAAATGTAGTGGGACTTTCTATGATGTTCATAGCCACAGGAAGATAGTTGTACAATGTAACGGCCCGATATCTACAACCATGCCCTACAATATTTAACTTCGAACATAGTGGGGTCTCAAGATTATCTGAATGTTAATAAGGTAACGCGCTTTCTTTTTAGAACGATTTAATCGTTAACTTTTTAACTACTTCAATAATAAAAAGCTCAAGATATATGACCTTGCGGATGTTGCTGCAGCTGCTGCCCTTGCATCACCATCTACACTGGGTGCACCAATCTTGGTGCTTGTTAAAATATAATTATGCGCCGTTATGTGAAAATAAATACAAAATAAATTAAATAAAATATTTACCTTATACGGACTTTTTGGCCTCTAGATATTTAATGTTTTTAATGTTCAGAGTAGATTATTACTGAAATTTGAATCCCCATTATACAATACAATACAATACAATAGTTATTTATTCCAATAAGATACGTACAGTACACTTGGAAAAGTCAGGTACAAAAATACTTCATAATAATAATACACTATAATATTACGGGCTTACTGTTTGGTTACAACATTTAAGAAAAATAATTCATTACAATTAGAATAGCAACATTAAATTCCAAATAAATTCATTATTTAAAAATGTCATCAGCACGTGCTTCGTCTAGAGAATAGTACGATTTCTCTAGTAATATATTTCTTATCTTTATACGATAACATTCAAGATCAGAGTTTTGTAATTCAGGCGTCAGTTTATTGTACAATTTTATGCTTATACATAAGAAGCTATTACCAACTTTGGCTAGTCTATGCTTAGGAAGACAAATGTTATATTTATTTCTTGTATTATAATTATGGATCTCACAGTTTAGGTTAAATTTATCAGGGTTTAGCTTTACAAACATCAGATTGTGGAAAATGTATTCTCCTACCATTGTCATAATTTCTAATTTCTTAAACATTAGCCTACACGATTCTAAGCCTTTCATAAGCAAAATAGAACGGATGGCTCTTTTTTGCAGTATGAATATTCTATTCGACTGTGAGGCATTTCCCCAAACTAAAATTCCATACACCATAATGGAATGAAAATACGCATGATATACCATTTTTGCAGCTCTTATGTCACTAAGTTGTCTTATTGTCTTTATTGCGTAAACTGCTGACTTTAATCTCCCAACGAGAGTGTCCATATGTTTATTCCAAATGAATTTACTGTCAATATCTATGCCTAGAAATTTGGTGTTGTCAAGAGTAGTCAAAAAGTGTTTATCAATTGTATGCCTAACTAATTCGTCATTATTATGTTTATGTCCTTAAAAAAAAGTTTACAATATTCGTTTTATCTACATTTAATAGTAAATTATTGGCATTAAACCATTTTTGTAAATTGAGTATCAGCGTTTCTATCTTTACACATAACTTTTCTTTGTTCTTATCACTAACTACTACAGTTGTGTCGTCAGAAAAAAGGACTATATCCATTTCATTTTCAACACAGACCACAATGTCATTAATATACAGAATGAATAGAAGTGGCCCTAAAATAGACCCTTGTGGTACTCCCATTATTTGATTCAGACTTTTGGCCGTTACACTCTAGAATTTGTTTTCTATTTTTTAAATAAGACGCGAATACAGACAATTCATTGTTTCTAATACCATAATGCTCAAGTTTTAATAAGAGAATCCTATGGCAGACACAGTCAAAAGCCTTTGATAGATCACAAAACAGGCCGTATGTGCTCTTACTTCTGTCCAAATTCCACAAAACTCTCTCTACTAGAGAAGTTATAGCTTGATTCGTGTTTTTTTTCTTTTGAAACCCAAATTGCCTGTTGTTGATGATTTTGTTGGTTTCTATGAAATAATATAGCGCATTTGCAATATATTTTTCAAAAATCTTACTAAATACAGGCAAAAGTGAAATGGGCCTATAGTTATTCGCATCGCAATGAGAGCCCTTCTTATACAGTGGAATCACTTTTGCTAGTTTAAGCGCATCTGGAAAACTACCACTGAGTATACAATTATTAATTACTGTTGCCAATGGTAATGCTATTTCATTTTTAATAATCTTGATTATTAATGTAGATACGTTCCAAAGATCATTTGAAATTTTGCATTTTAATTGATTAATAATTTTTATGATATAACACCAACTGGTGTTATATCTTTAAGAATAAATGATTTCGAATTCGATGGTGTAAACTTGTTAATAAATTTAATAGATTCACTTTCAGATTTTTTAAGATCTTGGGTCAAGGTAGGAGCAATGTGAACGAAAAAGTCATTAAAATGGTTGGCTATTTCTATAGGTGATTTGAGAGTTTCATTTTTAAAACCAGTTATATTATCAATTGTCTTATTATTTCTGAAACTCTTTCTGGTTTTTTTTTTATGATGGTCCAAGTAGATTTAATTACATTTTTAGAGTTAAGAACTTTATCTCGTATGTCAATACGTTTTGCCATCAAGCAACATTTCTTAAAAATTTTACTGTAGTGACTCAAATACTTTCTTAGACTCTCATCGTTTGTAAGTGACAATAAGTAGTATAGATTCTTCATATTATTTTGTGATACTCTTAGACCTAATGTCGCCCAATCATTGAATAATTTACTAGCCTTTTTACGTATGGTTTTTATAGGCATAATCCCATTTAAAACCCTTAAAAATGACACAAAAAAATCCTTGAAACTAATCAGCCTGCTGTTACAAAATTCATTATAAATACCTAATTTCAAAAGTTCAATTGAGTTATCACTAATTATTCTTTTTTTAACAAAGTAGAAGTCACAATTACTATTTGTATGGTCATATAAATAATTTATTTTTATGAACTGTGCAAAGTGGTCAGACTTTACACCAGGCATAACCCATGACTTTAATACGTCTATATTATCAATACATGAATGTGTATTGCTAGTCAATCTCGTGATATACAAAATCTTTTTTTCAATGCCATAGCATTCTAATAAGTCGACTATTGAAGAACTTTGGTCGCTACCACTATCATCCAAAGTTGCGAAGTGGGCGTTGCAATCTCCACACACTATTATGTCTTTAGGTAATTTAGTTTTGTTTTTCAGCGTTTCTAAGCATAGTTCCAATTTATCTAAAAATACTACTAAATTAAGATCGGCACACGGTGATCTGTAAACCACTACAATTATAAGCTTATTCGTTTCAATACAGCTTATTTCAAATTCTTTTTCAACATTTAGCTTATTAATATCAGATCTAGACTTAGCTTTAATATTATCTTTAACTAAAATAGCTGTACCTCTTCGTATGAATTCTTTTCTATAACTAGCACTAACTATTCTGTAATCATCAATCACATACCCATTTAAGTTCTCTTCCTTCAACCATGTTTCAGTTATACAAAAAATGTCTATATCTTCCATTTCTAAAAACAAGCTTAATATCATTTTTTTATCTACCATGCCTTGAAAATTTTGGTGGCATATATTTAAACATGTCTTCGTCTCAGGTTTACTTGTGTCAACTCCTGTAGCAGTTCTGTTTTTTGAAAATCCGTCTTTACCTGATGATGGTCGTCTATAGCTTGCTTTACATTTTGGTTACATTTTATGAAATGAAGTGTGCTACTACTTTGGTAGTGATGTAAGCAGTACATTATTTTTGCAGCTAAATGTGCATGTTTAATTTTCATTTGTAAGTCTTGATCCCTGGGTATATTTATGTCTAAGTACATTACATATTCGTTTACTACGGCCAGATGATGAAGTTTTTCATTAACTTTGTGTATTTGTTAGTCATTGCGTCCATCATACTTGAGAGAGCATAAAACTAGTTTAAACTTCCTGCAGAGTGGAAGCATAGTCTGTAGCCTTTCCGGGTAGGATTTGTAATCTTTGGCATTCGTTTCGGTGTAATTACTAAGAAGTAAAATGACAGAATCATTTTCGTCCAAAAGCCTTGTTATCTACAAATTTATTTAATATTATATTTATATTTGCTTCAGGCATACATTCATTGATAAATTTCTCATTTGGTTTCAGATTGTTATACACTTTACTCCCTAGGTTTCGGCCATAGGCATCAGAAAACATGATGATTCCGTCAATTTGTGACGAGTTAGCATGGCAGTTTTTCTTAGTCTTTGTATTTCCATTTTCATTGACATCATACAATATACACTTAGGGTTGGGTGCATCAGTCTTGGAGAGTATAGTATCATTTAAATTCTTCTCCTCATTATTTCTTTAAAACTTTCTAGTTGCTTGAGTTTGCTTTCTAGAATATGGACTTTGCCCTGTATTCTTTTGTCTTGAATGGAATCTACCTCATATTTTCTTATGATTTCAAGAAACTGTTCACATTGTGCTTGTAAATCTTCAATTGTTGCATTTCGTCTGTTCATTTCTGTTTCTGTTAACCTAAGAGTAGCTTTAAGACGCATTGATTTAAATGTATTTTTTTTAGAGAAGAAACTAATTTTCGATGTCGTCTAGCTTTCAGTTTACCGGTTTTCACGGTGATAAACTTAACTTCATTTAAATCAGTTTTTGAAATTAAATCACAGTACTTAATTTGTAGTTCTTTGTAGTCATTTTGTATTGTTTGCAGAATTGCATCTTTTTGGTTAACTTTGTTACTTATTAATAAACTTCAATCTCAGTTAAGTCATTTTTTAAAGATTTGTTTTCTTCTGTTACAAGATTTAAATTTTCACTCAAATCATTAAAGAGTTCTTCAGCACCACATAGCTTTTTCTTTAGTTAGATCATTGTTTTAATTTAGCAGTATTTCAAATTCTCTTACATTTTCTTCTTGTTCGTCTAATAGTTTCTTATTTAAACTAGTTACTTTATATAAATCTTGTTTAAGATTGTTTATTGTTTGTGCGTAATTTTAGATTTTCTCACATAGGATGTCTTGATTCGTAATCGTGTTTTCAGAAATAGGTTTATTTATTGCCTTTGTCCTCGATCGAGTATACATTTTGAAAAAATTTTAGCCCCTTATATTAAATCCAAATGTATGAATTATACGTCTGTAAATGTCACTTGTGATTTACGCACATAAAGTTAGAAGCAACAAAATAAAAATAAAACAAAAAAAAATGCAAAAAGTCTTTTGAGGACGGTCAGGTTTGAAACCCACCTTACTCGTGTTCTTCGGAAGGAAATCAGAAAAAAAAAACAAAAACAAGTCACTATTTTGCTTTTTCATATTTTTCATGTATTTTTCATGGCGTTTTAGCACCTCAAAGCGTATAATAGATTCAAACTATTTCTTCAGAAGTTATTCCTTTCGCACTTCACTTGTTTTGTAGTAGTATTTTCACACATGTTCGTGGATTTGTGATATTTGTATTTTGTTTCTATTTAGCAGTTTATACCTTGAATTTCAACTGGATAACATTTTCACACACTTATGATGCTATTTAACTTGAGTTCCAATTGTTTTTATGTTATTGGCGCGTTTATTTATATTAAATTACAATTAAAATAACAGAGCTATATTATCTAGTCGACAGCGACATCTGTCATCTGATGATAATTTGACATTGATGATAAGACCCATTGCCGTTTGTGAGATGAATATAGATGTTTGTTCTGTGTCTAAAGTGTGTCTGTGTTATGAAGTAGGTATCAATATGTATTTAAATATATAAATTATTCAGTCAGTCAGATCAATCATCTGGTTCCCATAGTATATAATAAATAAATAATCCCGAACATTTCACACAACATCATCTGGCCCCAAAGTAAGCAGAGCTTGTGATATGGGTACCACATGACTGATATACCTACTATTTAATTTTTTTTTTTTTAAATACATACATAATATACATAGAAACACCCAGACCCGAGACAAATACTGGCAGATCGTACAAACATTTGTTTGTTCTGCGTCTCAGCCGGTCCTTAGCCCACTGCGCCACAGAGTTCGTCAAATAGTACGCGTAGTTTGGGGCTAGACGGTGTTGTGTGGATTGTCCATGAATATTTATTTATTTACCATCGGACTTTATAAACACTGATTGAATTAAATAGAGATTTGGATGATGATGCCCGTTTTCACTAGCACTAGGCGACATCTACATCTGTGCTTTTCACTAGCACTAGGCGACATCTACATCTGTGCTTTTCACTAGCACTAGGCGACATCTACATCTGTGCTTTTCACTAGCACTAGGCGACATCTACATCTGTGCTTTTCACTAGCACTAGGCGACATCTACATCTGAGCTTTTCACTAGCACTAGGCGACATCTACATCTGTGCTTTTCACTAGCACTAGGCGACATCTACATCTGTGCTTTTCACTAGCACTAGGCGACATCTACATCTGTGCTTTTTCGATAAACGCAGACTAGGTTTGGAACAGGGTGGGTTTTACGGGCACACGTACTTATACTCAAAATGGTGAAACAAATTTGGTATTAGTTAGGTTGCTCTCTTAACTGTGTACCTGCTATGTGTTACATAATTATGTTACATCTTTACATCGTGTATCTGTGTCAAAATTTTACAATATTTTTTTTTTTTTTTTTTTCTTCTAAATCGCAAATAATAAGAAGAATACGTTTCACCAATCGTTAGGCCGTAGTGCGTAATGCTAGGTAACTCACAAATAAAATGACTGCAAATAGCCTTATTAAGCTAAGCATCAGGCTCTAGACAGGGGTATTCTGTGGTTTCGCCGGACTAACAAAAATTTCGTAAAATACGAACGATCTTATAATATTTCCAGCAAAGTCTAAATTGGAGTAGATACTTAACACATTTTTATATAAAACTTCTTAAATTTACATATGATATATGACTAAAATACGTCTATTTAGTAAATTGACGTATTTTTGCGTATTTTAGTCATCGTGTAAAGAAGTGTTAATTAAAACTTCAGAAAATCCTTGGAAAATCAATTCAATAAAGGAATCAAATGTCATCTGAATATAAAAATTCAGATGACTTTAAGACTGAATTTAAGAATTAAAAAAAAATGTAGGTCTGAGTTTTTTATATGTTACTCATACTTTGAACTTTGTTTCTATCAAAATAAGGTATTTCGTATATTAAGGAAATTTTAGCTAGTCCGACACAACTAATCAGGGCCAATATCCACTATGTTAGTTAGTAGGTAGGTATACGTTTGTGATAAGACTCGTGATAAGTAAGATATTTTTGATCTTCCAAGTTCTTGTTGCGAGTTTTATTATACATTTTACTCAGGGTACTGGGTGTTTCTATGTATATTCTATGTGAAGGAGATCGATGGGTTTTTAAAAGAAACTTGCTCCGTAGCTTTATGATGATGTAACCATCCTTACTTCCTTACTAATATTATAAATGCGAAAGTCTCTGTCTGTCTGTCTGTCTGTCTTTCACGCCTAAACCGCTAAACCGATTTTGATGAATTTTGGTATAGAAACAGATAGGACCTTGGAGAAGGACGTAGGATACTTTTTATGTAGGTACCACGCGTGCGAAGCCGCGGGCAACAGATAGTATACCATATACCATAACTACAACCTTATGGTAATCATAAGGTTGTAGTTAAACACCGCCAGCTTGATAAATAATATAATTACTTAAACAGTTCGTTGGCATTTCGGGACCTTTAAGAATACCTATATGAGGGAGGGCTTATCGGTAAATGGTAACAGCTGAACAAACTGTTACTATAACACGCTAACTGAGTCGTTTACCTTACGGTATTGAACTTCAGAATAAGGCTTTTGCATGTTTCTTGTAACATGCATAAACTTCTCTTAGTACTACACTTAAGGCGGTACCATGAGCAAATGTCCTTGACGCGTTTTCATGGCGCTAAAATCGCTTTTTTATCGGGAACAAAACAAATTAGTAATTTTATTTCGAAAACAATGTTTTGACGACATCTGTGGCGCAGTGAGCGAAGGCACGCCTGAAACGCAGTAGGTTGCGGAATCGATTCTCGCTGCGGGATAAATGTTTGTATATGTGGATTCCATAACACAACCTCTGCTTACTTTGGGGCTAGATGATGTTTTATGCAAAGTCCAGCTTTATTTAGTTATTATTATTTATTTATTTGAATAATTAGTTTATTTAGTTATCATTCGAGTAATCTAACATTTAACAACGTCAACTTTAGGAAAATATTACGAAATAATGTCTTAACCTAACCTAACCTTATTTCGTAATTAAAATACAAATTAAAAAAAAACTTTAAAAAAATTTGAAACGAAAACATGGAGACAAAAAAAGTGAAATGACATACAATTATTATTTCATAAATAATTATTCAATTCCAAAAGCAGATCACAAAATAGCCGCTTGTGTGTTAAATGTGTTAATGAGTGTACAGTCTTAACGTATTTTATATTATTATAGTTATAAATTTATAATACATATATTATTATAGTAGTTATTACTAGCGACCCGCCCCGGCTTTGCACGGGTGCAATGCTGATACTAAATATACTACAGAATTTACAACGTTATCTAAGAGAATAATATAATCTAAGAGATAGACATATACCATCTCGGACTTTTTTGTAGACCTTTGTTTGTGTACAATACTGTAGTACATTATTTTAATCTATCTCGTATGGTTCAGCCAGCGTTTGCAATGTAAGCGCAAAAAATGTGTTTAATTACGACATCACATTAGACATCACACTGATCATTTTAGAGGTTTCTAAACCTTTAAAATTATCAGTGTTTCTCTACTATATTATGCATGTATCATACATATAAACCTTGCTCTTGAATCACTCTATCTATTAAAAAAAACCGCATAAAAATCCGTTGCGTAGTTTTAAAGATCTAAGCATACATAGGGACAGACAGACAGCAGGAACCGACTTTGTTTTATACTATGTAGTGATAGTTATAGTCATACCTACGAAGTGCCAGACCGGGGCTTCTCAGCTCAGGCGAAAATGCTTTCGTATGTCCCCGTCTGTCCGGATGTTCTCCTTTACAGGTCGCATTTCTCAGCCGATTTTCGTAAAATTTTATGAGAAGGTTCAATAACTGTAAAAAATGTTTTTGTCAATTCATTTTTTGTTTTTTTTTCTAAATGGCGGAGATATGAAAGAAAGAAAGAACACATACACATAAAAAAAACAATATGGTAAACTCTTAAAAACAAACAGTTTTTAAGATCGCGAACTTACTCGGCTCGACGTCAGTGACACACGTGCAGCTTGCGCACAATGTATTGCGATGTCGTCGACAGAAGAAGCTTTGTGATATTGAGGAGTTATATCATAACCCATTTTAAATCTCTTTCCACCTTACGTATAATTTCTAATAAATTATATTAATTAGACGTGTAAACCAAAATTAACAAAAATTACACAAACGCCAAATACTACAAGCGTTACGCATAACACACGAACTGGCGAAAATGGCGAAAATGTCGGCTCGCGGCTTGCAGTGCTGCTACACGTACGAGCCTAGACGAGATACGAGCAAGATTTCAAACCGGTTGGATCGCCGACGATTTGCGCATGCGGTTTTAAACTCCGCGTACTTACGGTGACACACAGGCGAAAAAGGTCGTCAAGCCATAAGTACGCGTACTTACTCGTACGTCTGTCACACCTTTAAAACAAAGTAAAACAGAAAAGACAACTTAAACTAAACTAAACTAAAGATTGAGTGTCTCGCAATCGTCCAAGTGTGCTGTTACAAATTGGTGTCCGACTCAGCATTATGTTGCGTTATACAGTCGAAACTATAAAACGCAACGCTGATCTTCCGTCGGAACCAGGAGGGTGAGCCACGGGTAAATATACAATAATAAGGAACTATACGAAAAACAGATAGATATAATAATACAAATAATAATGATAATGGGACATCACTAGAAGGAGCGCAGGCAAAGAATGTATATGTATATATATATATATATATGAATATATATATATGTGGGTTGAAAAAAAAATTATATTTCAGTCATTTCGAAAAATGTTCGCGAGGTCTACAGCTTGTTATTAAAACACTTATTATAATAAAAATGAGCAAGCTCTTCGTAAGACTAGCCATTCTCAAACAATAATAATAATAATAATGCCGGACATTACACACAGCATCATCTGGCTTTAAAGTAAGCATAGCTTGTGTTATAGGTACCACATGACTGATATACTACTTATTTACTTTTTTTGGTAAATACATAATTATTATACTTAGAAACATCCTGACCCGAGACAAATACTTTCAGACCATACAAACATTTGTCCCGCGGCGGGATTCGAACCCCCCACCTTATGCGTCTCAGTCAGGCCTTGGCACACTGCGTCACGGAGGTCGTCAACCACAATGATCGTTATGTTCGCAAATAGAAAGTACCTAGGTACTAAGCTCCTACAGTTTATTAAAATCGAAGATAAGGTAGAAATCACCTCGCCAATCTTTCCATCGAGCAAGAAAATTACGCTGGCTATAATTTATTGGCTAGGCACCTAATGATGAAGTGCTGACCAATCGATGAAGGTCAAGGGTGATGCTTGCGATGTTCTCAGCACTTCAAGGACGCCGATAAATCAAGGTAAGGATGAAAGATAATGTTTTATTGACACACAAAAAAAGAAAGAAAAAAAATTGCGTTAGTGTCGTGGAACGAAAGGTTGGAACGAAGTTCCAATCGTAGTATATTATTATTGATAAACGTATTATATTATTGATTAACGAATGAGAGAATATTTCCCAAAATCGTATAAGGAAGTTGGTATACAGCATGCCAAACCGCGTAAACGTAGTAATGGAAGCACGAGGAGGCAATACAAAGTATTAATAAATAATAGTTTAAAAAAACTAAAAAACACGCTTTATATAGAAAACCAAACTAAAAATAGAAAATAAATTTTAATAAATGTAAGTAAGAAAAAAATGTTTTATTCAAAAAAAAGCGTGGAGTGCATGGTGGAAGGATTATCAATTCGATAATATCTTAAAAAGCACCCTACGCTTTTTTTTGAATAAAACATTTTTTTCTTACTTACATTTATTAAAATTTATTTTCTATTTTTTAGTTTGGTTTTCTATGTAAAGCGTGTTTTTTAGTTTTTTTTTAACTATTATTGATTTTCTACTTTTTAGTTTTAGGATAACCGGATATTTTTTTTTAATGTTTTTTTCGAATTATTGCATTGTCATCGGTCTTTGACAGGTGTGCAAAATTTGAATAAAATCTAGCCGTTCAAAGTGCGTCAAAATCGCGTCCTAAGGAGTCGGTTACATACAAACATCCAAACATACATACAAGTGAAGGTAATATAAAGCGTATAAAAATCAAGTAAATCGTAATGTTGTTCAAAATTTTCATGTTTCCTATCTTTGTTTTAAGGCGAGATCAGCAGTTTTTTTTCTTAATGTAATTTTTTATAAATAAAATGTAGTGATTCATAAGTTTTATTGCCTTCATTTAAGGGGTATATTATATTGTCACACAATTTATTTTATTAAGCTAGCATTCTTAGTTTCCGAGATTTATAGGTTTCTTTAAGTGACCCGAATTCATTGCTCTCTAGTGTATATTTTTTCGAGTTGACATTTTATTGTACATCATTCAATTCATCTAATTAATTAATTCGTGTTACCCTATAGAATACCGTCTACACTAAAGAAAGGGTCGTGACGGAAAAATCTTACACTTTTTTCGCCTAGCCCACATCCGCCAAGTCCGTACCGTGCGATAAGGAACTTCGTTCCAAAAAGTAGTATGTAAATGCAAAAAAAAAAAATAGGTCTGCACTGAACACGAGTAAATGTACTGCCTCCAATTGGTATTATCAATAAGTCCATCTCTCACTCTCAGTGCGGACTAACAGGTCCAGTCTCACCTTATTGCTACTCCCAAACATGTTAAGCCCTTACCCTACCTCAAAACTCAAAAAAAATATTGAATCAATAATTTTGATATTAATATATGTATAGTAAAGTTGAAGATATATACTAAGTCTTATCTGATGTGAAAACATGGTTAAAGCGGCGCTGGTTTTCCAGACTGGGCCTAAGAAGGGTGACATCACGGGCGAGACACACAAGAGTTAATTAATAAGAATATTATAATAATAGATAAACGTTATACATTGCAATATATTTTTTCTACTGGCTATTTTAAGAATTCCTAGATAAACAAAGATTGGTTGCATTCCGTGCAAGAGTGTTGGTAGGTCTATGGTGAGTGCAAACACTCAAAAATAAAATGACGCATAAAATTACAATAAATTTTATGCGTCATTTTATTAAAGGTTCACTTTCACTTTGCGGGATATAACAATAATTATTTCCAAAGTGGAAGTGAAAATCAGAGACGAGTCATTCAAGGACGATCTGTTGAACAGATGGAAGAAAAATAAGCAAGGGATACTTCCCTTATCTACAAAAAATGTGTTCAATAGGTATAACTGACCATGTAATTACTGTTATAATGTTTTATTGAGCACTAGCTGCTGTCCGCGAATGCGCTCGTTCAAGTTCAAGTTCATTTATTTACTTATTTAAATAAGAGTACCTAACATTACAGAAAAGTCCAAAGCGTTACATCTACCTATGTTTAATTAAACAATATAAAAGATGAAGAAATAGAAAAAGAAAAGATAAAACTAGTTAGGAACAATTACATCTACCTATGTTTAATTAAACAATATAAATGATGAAGAAATAGAAAAAGAAAAGACCTTAAAACTAGTTAGGAACAATTACATCTACCTATGTTTAATTAAACAATATAAAAGATGAAGAAATAGAAAAAGAAAAGACCTTAAAACTAGTTAGGAACAATTACATCTACCTATGTTTAATTAAACAATATAAAAGATGAAGAAATAGAAAAAGAAAAGACCTTAAAACTAGTTAGGAACAATTACATCTACCTATGTTTAATTAAACAATATAAAAGATGAAGAAATAGAAAAAGAAAAGACCTTAAAACTAGTTAGGAACAATTACATCTACCTATGTTTAATTAAACAATATAAAAGATGAAGAAATAGAAAAAGAAAAGACCTTAAAACTAGTTAGGAACAATTACATCTACCTATGTTTAATTAAACAATATAAAAGATGAAGAAATAGAAAAAGAAAAGACCTTAAAACTAGTTAGGAACAATTACATCTACCTATGTTTAATTAAACAATATAAATGATGAAGAAATAGAAAAAGAAAAGACCTTAAAACTAGTTAGGAACAATTACATCTACCTATGTTTAATTAAACAATATAAAAGATGAAGAAATAGAAAAAGAAAAGACCTTAAAACTAGTTAGGAACAATTACATCTACCTATGTTTAATTAAACAATATAAAAGATGAAGAAATAGAAAAAGAAAAGACCTTAAAACTAGTTAGGAACAATTAACAAAAAATAATCTTTAGCTAGGTAACTTTTATTTTGACATGAAGTCAACCTACAAAAACATTATTATTATCTATCTTAAGACCTACGTAAATACCTACCCTAAAATTGTTTACCAACCAACTTATTTGGCTACCTCCTTACATAAAAAGTATACAAGATACAACCATCTCCATACCAAGTCTCATCGAAATTTGTTCAGCCGTTTAGCCGTAAAAAGGTCATAAACGAACAGACAAGACATACACTGACACACAGACACACCTTCGAATTTTGAATATTACTAAAGATGGTATCTACACTTTGCATTCTGATTTGATTACCTACTTACTTGATATTTTATCGGTGACTTTTATGATTGAATTACCTATATAAATGAATGAAAAAAAAATGAATGAATCATCATACATTCCATCAATCATTTTGTTACATGTGTCATTGATATAAATGTATCCACGGTTATAGTTACGATTGTTTTATTTTTCCCGAGTTATATCGGGTTGTACTTCTAATTTTAGTGATTTTATTAGAGTTATTGACTCGGGTGTGAATAATTGAAATAAAAGGTTTCTGTTTCATTGTGATTCGAGCAAAAATAATCCGTATAATTATTTTAGACAACATTTTTCTATGAAATAACAAATGACGAACGACAACATACGACTTTGTGACGTCCTATTAATAAACAATCTAAACACTTGACATTGGCAAAAATGTCATTATGACACAATGGCATGTGTCATAAGTGCGAAGAAAAGTCTATAAATTTATAACAATAAGGACTCAATAACTGTGGGTCAGGTAGGCGTAGCTCTACCACCTCTACCTATGACTGTTTCTATCAAAATTGCATAGATGCTAACGAAGCTAACCTCAATGCAATTTTGATAGAAACAGCCATTCAAACGAAAGCAATCGTGCCGACAAGGAACCAGCAGTCAATGGTAGACACCTGACCTGCTAGTTCCACCAGTTCATCTAGAACCGTGAAAAGCTCAGCTTTAGTTTGTAAATAGGAAAATAACAAAGCCAAAGATAGGTCTTTTGGGGTTGGTCACCAATGGTTTCAACGACAATAACATTGGTTCAAGAATTACATTCTGTGGAATGGACAGAGGTTAAAGAAAAAGACGTATATTGCATAAAAGATACCTAGATACCTAGAAGATAGATAAGAAAGTCAAGTAGTTGTACCTACGTTGTAAGAAATATTGACGTACAAAAAAACACGGTTTGAACGTGCGTTTCATTTAGCTAAGAAGTCTTTTTTATAATTGTTTATCTATATTAGTTGAGGTAAAACTAATTACTCACCTAATTTTTCATTTCTGTGCTTCATATTTAGCTGCCTTGCTAATTTTAACGCATAATATGCCCTAAATGTAAAGGAACACTGGGTGTCTTACCCATTGATTCTGTGTATTTCTAATGCTCAGTGTATGTTTGTATGTTCTATTTTTAATAAATAATATGTCCATCGCACCGCACAAATCAAGGAATATCAAATCACGATAAATCCCTGTTTGTGCCACTTCCAGTTACCCCTAATCAGGTGTTCATTGGGGTGGTTAGTGGCTAGTCACGAGGAGGGTAGCGGTCAGTCGCCGACCACCATCATGGCCGGCACGTAGCCATGGCGGACAGCCCGCGTTACACCACGCATATGTTCAACCAGTGACTATCCATCATCCTTTAAAATCAGAACCTAGTGTCTAAATTGGTGCCGTTGGAGTAGACATATTGTACTTTAACAGAGAAATAGTTGAAAACCATGACTGACGATATACCAGGTGATGTATGACGTAGCAATAAACATGGAACTGTCACACATATACCTGACCTTACTCATACCACAAAATCTTCTTTCATATCGTGTCACTAGTATTTAGCACCGTTGTGGTGAAAGGGATTCTTCGCAGGCTCCTTATGTGCACTTGGCATATGTTTTTGAACTTTTTATATTCTACGACTTGCCCGTTGCCACACGATGCTTTCGGTTTAAAGATTTATTTATTAATTTATTATCTCAAAATAATTTACAATTCACTTAATGAGATATTCAAACAATACATAGGCTTTGTACATTAAGGTTACGTTGTAAATGTAAAATACAAGTAGGTACTTATTACTAAGAAATAGAGTAGGTACAATAATCTAGCTAAATGTGGGTATACTAAAAGCAAATCCTTTATGTATTTCAACACTTTACTATACGGAGTACTCCCTGACTGGATTTTCTTTCACCGTTGAGAGTACTGAAGGATGATTATGGAATTCTGATACGATTAAAACATTGATACTAACTTGCATTTATTATTGGCGAATCGGTATTAGTTACTAAAGATTAATGTTGATTGTAAGATATGCTGATATATGAATATAAACGTCTCCGTGTCAGTCTAAACAAAATAATCGAATCTAATCGAATTGAACCCTCAACCTACAACGCAAAAGGCAGAGCTACTACCAAAGTACCAACTGAGCTAGGTTGTAAAGGTAGCAAAGGCGAGACAGGCTAGGTTTTGTGTCTAATAGAGTAACAAATAAATGAGTGTCCATGTCTACGCACCTATTAAAGGCTACAGCCAGAACTATAAGGTGCTCTACAAATCTTAAACCATGTAATTACCTACCTTAATACTTAACAAAACTAGGGCAAACCTAAACTGTAAACTAATGACTACATAGATACCTAGCACATGTGATTATTAGGTAGGTAGGTATACTTACAAAGTTAAGGGATACCTACTTAAGTAGGGCTCGAAACTAGGTTAAGTTTATCGAACAAAGAAAATGTCGTGAATTTTTGTCGTAGGTTAACCTAATAAATTATGGTTAAGAATTTAAAGAATTTATACACATAAGTCTATTCGATATAAAATATAAAATATAAATCTATTCGATAATAACTGTTGCCCGTGGCTTCGCACGCGTTGTAGGTACATAAAAAATAGCTGTCCTTATGTCAGTCCCCAAGAATCTATTTACCAAGAATAAAGATCCGTTCAGTCGTTTATCAATGTAAAATGAACTCATACACAGACAGACAGACAGGCACAGACTTTCGAATTTATAATATGGATGGATGAATAACCAAGACCAAACCAGTAGTGCCAGTAGGTCTATACCTATCTTTTATTGTAATTTAAGTAGTAACTTACACTCATCTTTTACGAAGTCGCGGGTTTCCAGACTGAGTAGGCTTCAGCTTAGAGCGGCAGATTGAAGGAGCGGCAAAATCAGTTTCTATAAGCTGTCTTACAGAAATCAACAAAATCTGAAAGAAGATTACATCTAGCAGAATAAATAAATATTAATGGACAATGCACACAACAGCATCTAGCTCCAAACTAAGCTTGTAAAATGGTGACCAGATGACTGATAGAATACTTACATTTTAATACATAAGTAGTACATACTTATGATACTTTTATAAAACCCAGTCACAGAACAAACATTCATAAAAGTTTGTCCTGGGAGGGAATCGAGGGAACCCTTAACCTACAGCACAGAAGGCAGAGCTACTACCAACTGAGCTGACCGGCCAGTCAAAGAAGTCTACAAGAAATCTTTCTGATGACTTTTCCTTCATGACTTTCATTGTACAATCAACGGTAACCTCTATATTATGTGGTAAAAAACCGAGTTCGCGGACCCCAACCAGTAAAAATAAATTACCAGTAAGAAGGCGTTGGAAAATAAGGATTCGTTCCCCATATTTGCCACCCCTCAAAACTGTCGCATATAAAAATAATCTAGAACGGTAAGGGCAGCAAACATTTAACAGCATAGACTTGGGAACTGATTAAATCCGCCATGGCTATCACGCAATCCATCCCTTTCTTTGATTTATTTTTAAATAACATACACCACAGAATACTATTTATACAAATACCGACACAGTACAGCTGTCCACGCTCACAATGACTATGTATCATTGTGAACGAACGTCCATGACACACACAGCCATCCCTTATGACCTACCACGCTGTTCCAAAACATTACGTAAGAGATATTTTTAACTGTGACGTGCCATGACCTTCTCAACCCCTCGTCTAATTGAAACAGCAGTCATAAAGTGCACTTGGACAGGGAAGATGCATTATTTCCTGCATGAATCATAATTAGCATAATAACGGGGCGTGCACGGTTATGTTGGTTTCGCATGCAGGGACTTACCTGACCCCACGACCCTCTCCGTTTCTAGTTTACTTTGTTGCAGGACAGTATTTTTTATAGCTTGTAACTAAGTATTAACATAATCTACACTGCAGTCATGTCAAACATGCGGCCCGCGGGCCAAATGCAGCCCACTATGCATTTTTCTGCGATCCAATTTTTAGACTAGCCTCTTGGGGCTCATTAATATCAATGTTTGGAAGCACCTACAAGTGTGAGAAATTATTTTTTCTGATTTTAATTATTATCTTCCGCGAGATTGACCGACGCACACGTGGACGCAGTTTTAAAACTAATTTACGCAGATAAGAGTAGGTGGGGCAAATAGGGGAGAAAAGATATCAAATTTCTGGGAAAAGTTTTTAATATATATTTCTTTTATTTTATTACTATTAAATAAATCGTCCTGTTTGCCGTCCTGTACTAGTCATTGCATAGTTGTTGAGTTTTTTTTTCTTTATAAATAACTAGCGACCCGCCCCGGCTTCGCACGGGTGCAATGCTGATACTAATTAGGTATGCTACATCCCTAAGAGATAGCCATATACCATCGCGGACTTTTTTGTAGAGCTTTTGAGGGTGTACAATAGGAACGTAGTACATTATTTTGATCTATCTCGTAGGGTTCAGCCAGCGTTTGCAATGTAAGCGCAAAAAAATGTGTTTATTTACGACACCACATTAGAAACCTCTAAAATTATCAGTGTTTCTCTACTATATTATGCATATTTTATACATATAAACCTTCCTCTTGAATTACTCTATCTATTAAAAAAACCGCATTAAAATCCGTTGCATAGTTTTAAAGATCTAAGCATACAACGGGACAGACAGACAGCGGGAGGTGACTTTGTTTTATACTATGTAATGATGTCGAACATTTCACACATCATCATCTGGCCTAAAAGTAAGCAAAACTTGTGCTATGGGTACCAAATGGCTGAAACATTTTTCGTTTGTAAATACAAATAGGTGTAGGTTACACATAGGAACACCCAGACCGAGGCAAATATTTGCAGATCATATAACATTTGTCCCGCGGCGGGAATCGAACCCGCAACCTTCTGCGTCTCAGCGTCTTGATCCACTGTGCCACAGAGGTCGTTAAATGCTTGACAGTTATGGTTAGGTTTTTTTAGGTTAGGTTCACTAATTCTACGGATATTATGCATATGGCCCAAAAGCGACTCTGTTTGACATGCATGATTTACATCATTATGATTTATGGGTCTTATAAAATTTCGGTCAAGAGAAAATAAAATTAGTGTCCATACTCCATGACAATCAACTCTAAAACTTAGATCTCTATGGTATCATAGCTATTCATTAAAAAATATCTAAGTATTTTGTCAATCATCTGTTTCCCATCGTTCAGCTTTGCTTAGTTTAGGGCTAGGTGGTGCTGTGTGAGTTATCCGGCAAGATTTATTATTATTTACCTGGGTTCTTCGAGTTTTGAGGCTATGATTCAAATACAAAACTAAGCGTGAGCTTACGCTAGTTTGTAATAGAAAATGTTGTAGACGTAAGCTTCTCGAAAATATGAGGTTTTCAGCTTAAGGCGATGTTAATGCACAAATAAGATCGTTAGTAGGTATATCATGATATTTTTAGTCCCTCGTAACAACAGAAGCAATGCCTTAACTCTAAGCTTCTACTTTAAGAGTTTTTTTACGACTAAATAATGATTGAAGGTACTGTCGCTACTACTACTTTTACGTTATAACCCTGCGTGAGTGCACTGTCAATAAAGCGACTGTTCATCTCTGTTTCGTATTTATCAAACATGCAATTAGGTCAATAAAATTATGATCAAACATATTCTGGCTTTGATCTTTTATGTGAGAATTTTTATTTACAGAAATAATAACAGAAATGTACAAAATAATATACAGTAATATAAAATACACGTGAAACTGTTGAGCTATCTAAGGACCGTTTAAAACGATCTATAGATAGCTCAACTGATCCAGATCACTGCCAGAGGGCAGCATTCCCAAGATACTGGCGGCATTACCATGTTGAATGGCAGTGCTAATACGCTGGGCCAGTTAGGAGCCAGCTCTTGGGTCACGCAATGTATCTACCAGACGCCGTGAAATAATTTTCACTCAAACGGGATATTTACCATGATATATGAGTTTTTCTGCTTCTCGATATTTCGGCACAGTTGCATGCGCCATGATCACGAGATAAACTGATAACTGATAGTTTATCTCGTGATCATGGCGCATGCAACTGTGCCGAAATATCGAGAAGCAGAAAAACTCATATATCATGGTAAATATCCCGTTTTGAGTGAAAATTATGTGCAAAACCATGATAGTTTTAAAAGTTATGCCGTGAAATAATTTTGAAAACAATCTTTTATAGATTTGTGATATTCACTAGTCCCAGTCCAAAACCTTATACAACATTTTTATTATTCTCTTCCGCGTAATGCTTTTAAATTCCAACATCAGCACAAAGGCATGTCATTGGTTCTGCAATAGTTGTTAGTAAGTAAGTAAGCTGACCCTTGCTTGTCTTCGCCAGTAGCCTATGTAACTACTTCGCTATTGTAGCGATAGCAGGCTGGTTTGTATCGTATACATTCTAGGTAATTAGCTATTTCCAGACCTTTTACCTCATATCTTTCAATCAGATAAAGAGTTACCCCGAAACCTAGCAAGGTCGACGGAAATTCGTGTTCTACAACCTAATGGCTCCTTACATTTAACTGTGAAATAGCAAGTAGGAGGTACCTTGCCTACTGGTCATTATATTAAGTACCTATAACTGGTGACGTCAAAGCCCTTCAAATGATGGATAGGTAGGTACTCATGGAAATTTTACTAAAATACGCGTGTGGGCTGGGATATGCAAATATAAAGTAATTCTCAGAACTGTCTAAAACACTGTGCCGTGTGATACGAGTAGAAGTTCAAGGCTAGATTTCTTTATTTTAAGAATAAATTAACAAAGAACAAAGCTTTGTTAGATAAAGTCTACTTAACGATAGGTACTAGTATATATGAGTAGTGTAGAATCATGCTTACTATCTATTAGCTTACAATAGATAGTAAGCATGATAGAGACCTTCGAGAAACTTTAAGACAGCGTAAAGATCAACGTATTTTTACAGATACAGGCGCCGTCTTCACATTCGGCAAGTCCCGTTTCGCCGATAATGAGCCAAGCCACTTCTTCATCAAAAGCGACCCGGTAGTGGCCATCTCCTGTGGAGACGAGCACAGCGCAGTGATCTGTCGTGAGTTAACAAACAGTGCTCTCGAATTTTGTGTATTATTATCGATGGTTTGCCTTTTACACATTTTACGGTTGATCCAAGTCTCAGGACACTATCGTGATATCATAAATAATAAACTTCTGAATTTCTATCGAATTTACCTGATTCCTTTTTTCTTACATACATATAATGTAATTGACGGATGTTAGCTGTTGTTTAAATTTTAAGAAACCTAGCTTATCTATGTAAGGTCGCTGACTATAAATCTTCAAGAGCCTTGACCTAGTTAAAACTCCCCAAAACAAACCTTGTAAAATGCCTCAATAACTGGTTTGGTATTCCAGAGTTAAACTAGAATTTAAGACATGGCCGATATTTCAGAGAATGGGCGAGTGTTCGTGTTTGGAGGCAACGCGTGGGGTCAGTTGGGCCTGGGACACAAAGACGAGACCACGAGGCCCAGTTGCGTGAAGTGGCTGAAGCCGCATCGGGCAATGTTTGTGGCATGCGGACGCGCGCACACTATCTTTGTCACAGGTCAGGAAATGGCACTAGGATTGTAAGAGTGTAATTATTAGTATTGTATCCTATCCTATGCTATGGATATGAAACTAGGGGAATTAGGGAAAGGGAGTGAATCTCGAATCACGATCAGTTTGGTGCACGCAATGAGGTTTCTGCGGCATCAACGGATGCGGCGTCAAAAGCATTTATTGAGTGAGTTCCCTCGTGTATATTTTATTTGGTAAACATGAGCAATATCTGCAAACAAAAGCTTGTTTGCAACTCAATGAGGCAACCACGATAGCCTAAAGAATGTTCTTTGCAGATAACAACGTCATCTACTCCGTGGGATGCAACGACGAGGGGCAGCTTGGAACAGGAGACATGGAGCATCACACAGTACCACAGTCAGTTGAGCTGGAGGGTGCGCCAGGGCCTATACGCCAGGTGTCCGCTGGAAGCAACCATACTGCTATCCTTACAGGTAAGACGAGAGTTCTTGTTTCCTTGCTAGACACGAATACAATAATTTATTAGGTTAGGTAGGTATGGTTTGAAATGTCCTTTACGTACTATATGGATAAGTACGCTGATATAAACAGTCAACAGTTTGGTGACCTTTTAAATCGATTAAGCCGAATTGCGGAGACATAGATTTATAAAAAAAATGTCAGCAGCTCTTGCTTTATTCCTTAGACATTTATGGACATTTTTGACAGAAATATATAGAGGTAAATACTGGAAGATGGGTACATACTGCTAATGTAGGTACCTTTATTCTGGTTCTCTAGCTTCGATTGCACTTGATTCCAATTCCCCGATCTGATCCATCAATCGAACAACAATATCTTTGAGGCTTTTACACTTGCGACTGAGTCTTTTGTTCTGTTTTTTCAAATTCACATTTACTTGAAGCAATCTCTTCTTATCTGCAATCACTTTTTCAATTTTCCTTAACAGAAACGTATTTTGGGCCTCTTCTTTTGAATCTGAATCTGAACCTGAATCTGAACTGTTACTGTCTGGTGTGCGTCTTGATAGTTTGGGTTTTGTGGGTTTGATGACCTAGCATAGAAATACAAAGAATTAAGATAAGTATATATAATAAATACAAATTCCCTGATATTTAACATACTATCATCTGGCCCCAAAGTAAGCAGAGATTGTGTTATGGGTACCATATGACTGATATACTACTTATATACTTTTTTTTTGTAAATACATACATGTTATACATAGAAACACCCAGACCCGAGACAAATACTTGCATATCATACAAACCTTTATCCCGCGGAGGGAATCGAACCCGCAACCATCTGCTTCTCACCCGGGTCTTAGCCCACTGCGCCACAGAGGTCATCGTCAATACGCATAGAATGAAAAGCCCTACTACTTTGGCACGCTGGTAAGTGGTAAGTGGTAAGTGGTAAGGTGATACTTACTCAGACTGAAATCTTAAGGCTAAGATGAACGGTAATAGCTGACATTTTAATTAAGAGAATAATACAGGTTTCTTAGTTCAGAGATTCTTACCTGATAGCTAGGCACAGCGCCTTTACTAATCATTTTCCTGTCTTTCTTAGTCGCATAAATATCTTCCGGCTTAAAATGCAATGAGCAGACTCGACTGTGGCTTGTGGGTGTCCATTCTGGCTCCCGTCTTTGCTTTCGGAGAACTCGGAGCCACTTGTAACACAATATCTCGTCCTGAGGGAATCTAGAAATTTTTCAATAAACTAAGTTTCAATAACCTAAGATTCGCACCGACTCGATATGAAATTTTATAGAGCCTGGTAAGTAGGTAATTAATAAAGATTCTTTTTAGGGCCCGAAGTCTTATAAAAATCCTTATAGACGAACTTTGTGGCGAAGTGGAGAAGTCGCTCCTGAGATGCAGAAGGCTCGATTCCAGAACTCTTGTTCAATTTCAATTTTGCTATATGGGTAATAGGTAGGTACGTATTAGATAAATAAATAGTAGTACCTACCTACTTAGTTCGTAACTAAATAAGTTCATAATGTTTTCCTCGATTTTATATTCACACTAATTAGGTATATGATAAAAAAAATATAAAAGCGTGGCGCAAACTAAGGTTTGTCATTGTCTTGAATAAAGATGGCAATAGATTTAGGTACCTACACATCTCATTAGCTAACGTATGATTATATGACCCTTTGCTTTTAGTGGGTATACGTGTTAACGTTTTTGGAACAAAGTTCCTTATCGCACGGTACGGACATGGCGGATGGGGGTAAAAAAAAGTGCAAGATTTTACCGTCACGGATTTCCGTCACGACCCTTTTTTAGTGTAGACGGTTATTCATAGGGTGACACGAATAAATTAATTAGATGAACTAATGAATTATATGAATCGATTGATGTACAATAAAATGTTTATTTTGACAACTCGAAAAAATATAATAATTAGGTAAGTACGAAATTTCCTACCATTCCTTCAATTCAATAGTTATTTCTGCGTTTAATTTAATTGCTCTCCGACGCTACTAATTCATTCATTTTTATTTGTTAATAAATAATAATTAATGTAGGTACCTACTACAATAAGAACTTCGTTCCAACAGTGTTCCACGACACTCGCGCAATTTTATTTTATTACCTACGTGTCGGTCGTGTTTCTTGTCTTTCGATAAATACCCTGATTTGTAGATAAACCTTTAAAAAACATGAAAGCCACATGAAACACTAAATTATTTTATTTCGCTAACTAAAATTGTGTTGAATCGGATTGAGACCATGATCACTACACTAGTCATTCTTATCCTTACTTCGGAAGCCTTCACAGTGTGGTCACACGCACTCGACCAATATATTTTCTATTGTGTAAGACAATACAATCTTACTGGCGTACAATTTTCCCTTGCTTGGCACTTTTGGACAAAAAGCTATGTTTGTTTCGTTCTCGCGCGTGTCTCGTCTATTTACTATCCCGCTCATTAAGTTGAAGCAGAATGCTTCATTTATAATTTACCAAAGTTTGTTTATTATCAAGCGAGATCAAGTTACGAGTACGTAGGTACTTACGAGTGAAAAGTAATTCCGTGTGTTTTATTTAAATTCCTTGAATGGTTTGTGCACTTATTGAACGCACAAGACGGCATTGTCGCGGTATTCTAGTCCAACAGCCTTTACGTGTGGGCAAGCTACTGCGCGGCTCGCATCTGATCGATGATAGGTCTGTTGGACTTATTTTCTTGGATGGGGTTGGGGTTTGGGGGGAGCGGGACCGACCGACACGGTCGGAGCGCCGAGGAGCGGGAGGTCTTATTGACTAATTTCTCACCATAATTTTGTCGGTGGTAATGTAACTAAGTATAAGATAATGTACCTAGGGGGCGAGGTTTAAATTCAATTAATCCTTTGCGTGCAAAGGAAAAAAATAAAAATATGCAATAGGTGGGCTTAATGTTAAGCGCATTTTTTACAAACCAACCCAAAATAGAGAAAAAACGTTCATAGTATGTATGTACCGTAGAAACTAGTACGTTAGGGACGCACTACAGGATATATCTTTTAGTGGATACGTTTTTGAATGTCATCTATCAGCCATCAGCACCCTGCCAGAAACGTTCATTGTCGTGCCAAGGTACCTACTAAGAAAATCCTACGCATTTAAAAAATAATCCACTTTTCGTTTGAGTGGCGCTCCGTCTATATTTTTCCTTTGTCAATGGCAAGTAGGTACATATCTAATAATCATGACTGCCCTGACGGACTTCACTAAGCTAAAAAATAAAAACAAGACAACCAGATCATTTTGATATTTGTCTTCGGCAGAAGATGGACGTGTGTTCGTGTGCGGCTCCAACTCTGAGGGCCAGCTGGGGCTTGGGGAGGACACGCGCTCAAGCGTCAACTTCGCGGAGCTAAAGTTTATGGAGACGATAACATTCGTGGAGTGCGGGTATTACCATACCGTCTTCATAACGGGTGAGCTACAAGCCGAGCAATTTATCAATAATTTGTTTGGGATGCAATACGAAAATATATATTTTTCGCGAGTTAAAAGTTCGCTCTTTCTCTTAAAAAAAACTCCAGATCGCATTACATCTTTAGACGTTTTTGAATTGACTCAAATTCTGTTAATTTTACAGCAAAAGGTGCAGTTTTTGTGACCGGTGACAATGAGAACCAAAAGCTGGGCATTACAAACCCAGCCACGACAGTTTACGTACCAGAAGTTCTCCCAATAGAAATACCGATAAAAAGTGCCTGTTGTGGGGCCAACCACACCTTCCTACTTTCCATGGACGAGTCCAAAATCTTAGCTTTCGGATCGAATGACAAGGGGCAACTGGGAATGTCACTGGAAGTGGAGTACGTGACGATACCTACGGAGATCGATATGGAGAAGATGTTTGATGGGTTCCAGCTGAAACTAGTTGCGTGCGGCGCTATGCACACGGCTTTTGTTACTGGTAAGTTTCGATAAGCTATTCAAGTAGTTAATCAAAAGTCTAAAAGCTTATCAATAGTTCACACGGTCAGTTTACTTACCTTTTATCGATTTCCACATTTCTTTTCCGTTTGTAGTAAGTAATTTGGTAGGTAGGTACTACGTATAATGTAGGTAAGCACCTACACTGTTGGCTTTACCTTGATTGCCTAATAATTGCCTCTAGCACGGCATGCCTCTACTCGACGATCAGTACCACACATCCTCTTGTTGGTAGTGGCCGTTCTAAGCAGTGAATTAAAAAAAAAATATTTTCAGACAACGGGCTACTTTACACGTGTGGCGAATCAAGACACAACAAACTGTGCTTGGCGGATATCGATGACGCCGACAACTCGAACGAGGTCCCCAATCAATACCGACCCAAGCGGGTCACCGCTATGAATGGGCACGTCGTAGACAATGTAGCCTGCGGTGGATGCCACACTCTACTCACAGCCACAAAGGGCTCCAATGCGGATTTCACCAACAACGACTTCAATATCATCAACGACGAAACCAGACAAGTTTCACTAACAGAGCTGCCGCCTTTGCAAAAAGTACCAGGCATGAATAAGCCCGAAGAGATATCAATCGATGATGTGAAGAATTCCAACACGGAACCATCAGCAGCGGACAATGTCAATGGAAACGCGAGCGAGGATGCCGGATCGATAGACTCATTGGAAGCGAACGTGAGTGGCTCTCATATCGTAAACATAAACGACCTTGACGAACACGGAATTACACCCATACCTGACGTCATCGATACGAATATAAATGAGTATTTTCTGGCACCAGTAAAAACTGAAGTCAAAGATGTTATTGAAAGCATGGACATTACGGCAGATAAAGCCAAAGACAAAATTGATAACGTCATCAGCGTTGCCGAACAGAAGGTGAATGAAAAAGTTGAATTGATTAACGTCGTGGAGTATAAAGTTACTGAGAAAGTAGAAATCGTTGAAGAGGAATTGAAGAAAAGTATGGCTGTAGGCCCCAACATTCTTGACGGTCATAAAAAAGCGATGGATATATCAGGTAAGGAATTAAAGGAACTGGCTGTAACAGGTAAAGAGTTGAAGGTGCTGGATATACCTGGCAAGGAATTAGACATTTCCAACTCCCCACCACCAAAAACACCGATTCTACCAGAACTTCTGCACATTCCAGATCTTTCTCATATCAGTCCAGCACTAAGCAAGCAAAGTGATGATGGACAGAAGAGTGAAACTGGACAATCTGAGAATGAAACGATACCGTGTGGGTCTGATAAGTCAAGTCCTCAGACAGGAAAGACCAAGACTCAGGCAGTGATGCCTATAGTTAGAAGCGAGGACCACATAGACTCTAATGAGGACGTGAATGAGGAAGGCGTGGTAGTGAAGGAAAAGGGACGGTTTGCTCGCATCTTCCAATCGATTAAGGATAAGGAACAGTCCTGCATGGGTAAAGGGAAGGTGATCGAGGAGCATGTTGTTGGTGAGTTATATTAAATAACATAAGTATGTACCTATATCATATTCGTAAACATACATATCTCCATGAAGCTTTGCCAAATACTTCCTGGGTAAGCCTGACTACCCGACTGGAGGGAATTGTCTTATATTATTGTAATTTATACCTATATCAGGTGCCTACTTATGGAAGCATTTGAAGGCTTTAAAGTATCAGACGATACCTATACCTGCTAAGGGGCTGCGCAAACAAAGACACTTTTTGTTGCCAACACGGCACACTATCACAGGGAACCGTAGTTGCTGTGTCTTGTGGCGGTGATCGGACAGTTGTCCGTTGCTACTACTGGCCACTGGTACAATTCGTTGCTTGTTTTCCGTCAGTACAATTGTAAGGAAAATTGTTGATGTTGCTCGTGTCTTCAACTGACGACTTTTAGTGTCCAGTTGCCGACACCGAACACTTTTTGATCGTCAATATGTGTTAAGTGGAAGCAACTGGACACAAAAAATATTTACCTACTTGTGCGCAGGGAGTGGATGATTTCATAGTGGTTCTATAGAAATTAAATATTCATCGGTTGCTTGTCTCTAACACAAGACACAAAAGTGTCCACGTTCGCGCCCTGCCTTATTTAGGTACTTGTTTACCCAGTTTAATGCTTAATTACGTTTTAGTGTCGATAAGCCAGACTTTACAGTACTTTAATGTAGGTAACCCCCAAATTCTAACATTTTCGACTCTTATCGGCACAGCCTTGACCAATACGGCCATGGGTCGAGCGGAGCACGAAAGTGAGAGTATATTTAATCCGAATAGTGTACCTAGGTGCTTTACGTTTCTGGCCTTAAATACTAAATGTTAACCTTATTACCACATATAGCTAATAAGTTATTTAAATCTTTTGCCATCTTTATTCATTGACATTAGAATGAAAAGGGCAGAAAAACGTCACGCTAGCTAGATTATCTATTGCTATAATGTGATCTATCTTAAAAGACGTAGTCAATGAGTCGTAGTCGATCGTCCTTTGTCTATTATTAATGTGAAACTAAACACCACTGAAAACAGACGTTAAAAAAAATCTAGCATAGTAGATGAGGTACCTACCTATTTTTATAATTATCTAAAATTGCGTTATGGTATGGCATTTTTTTGTCGTTTTGCAAACATTGCGCTCTTATTTTATTTATTTTCTCGAGTTATTTCCGGATTTATTAAGAATTTTAGTGTTTTAATTTAAATAGAGCTAAAGTTCGGGTGTGAATAATAGGAATAAAAGCTTTGTGTTTCTTTGTGATTCGAGCAAAAATAATCCGTAGTTATTTTATATGAAAGGCACTATTTTATACATAATTAAGTCTTAATAAATAAAAAAGACAACAGACTTCATGTAGGTATATAAAAAATATCATCGATGTCTAAAATTTTTAGATTTTTGTATTTTTTTTAAAAACCGCTCAACCGATTTCAATAAAAATTTAATGGCACTACTTGGGAAGAACTTATACCCTTTGAAATAAAAAAAGAATTTTCCAAATCGGTTCAGGCGTCTTTGAGTAATCGGTGAACATACGCATAAAAAAAAGAAAAAAAAGAATCCGACGAATTGAGAACCTCCTCCTTTTTTGAAGTGGGGTTAAAAATAACAAATGACGAACGACAAGATTCGACTTTGTACTATAAACAATATAAACACTTGATACTGGCAAAATATACATTACTATGACACATGCCATAAACTAATAAGTAGTTATATGTAGTATGGTTTGTCCTTGTCAACCTAGTGTCAATGAATTAATATGGCTCCAGATTGAATACAACATTAACAAATAAGTTATTATAAGATAGAATACTAGTGTCTAGTTATAAAGGTATTTATTTTTGTTGCAGAAGATATCCACAAAGGCATAGAGAGCGCAGAGGAGACCGTGCATAGAGTAGAAGAAACTGTAGAAACGGAGATACGAAACCAAACAAACTCCAGAACATGCACGATATTGTAATCTTCAAAATAGATTCATCAAAGTTTTTATTATTCATTGCTTGTTTTAATAGTTACACTTATAGCACTTACAGGAATTAATACTTAAACTAGGATTTATGGCAACATAAATCCGTATTTGGTTATTAGGTAATTTCCCGGCCGGCGTTTCTTCGTGACTGACGTAGGGCGCGTACATCTGGCGATAACTAGACGCTCACACGTCAAGGATACTAGCATAACATGTCTTTGCTCCCCCTACTTTTTAAACAAGCTCGAAACATACTGATAGAGGATATACGTACAACGCTTAGATTAGGTCAACAGGAGAAGGAATTCGAGTGATAAATTATATTGCTGATTTGGTATAAACGCGATTGGATCGCGATTGACATCAGGAAATTTATGCTCAGACAGTGATGAACATCTCACACAAATGACGACATAATCTCCCACGATATCACCGTTTTCGGGTGAAATAAAAGAAGTTATCTGAGTGAGATATTCATATCACCTTCTGAGCGATTTCAGCGAAAGAGAACGGTAGGCATAATTCATGTCGTAATACCAAGTCTCAAGGTAAAAAAAATGATAAACGGTTTGTGGTTGATTAGAATCTGATCAGGCATTTTCTTAATTAACAGTGGCAAAGCCCTGTAAATATACTTTGTTTTTTACTTTCG
Source organism: Lampropteryx suffumata (assembly GCA_948098915.1). Lineage (NCBI taxonomy): Eukaryota > Metazoa > Arthropoda > Insecta > Lepidoptera > Geometridae > Lampropteryx > Lampropteryx suffumata. The sequence continues at coordinate 18,278,176 of OX402547.1, forward strand.
ATGGCGCCTTGGTCCCACAAACTTACGCTACGCAATACCTTTTAAATCAATCTGTTTCTGAAATCGTATACATTTCGCGTATGTGTTTCATGGCCCAATGATGTTAGTGTCCTCTCACTCGCACAATATTGCTTATAGTATCGTGCGAGCGAGAGAGTATGACTAAAACAGTTTTTTCGTGGCGTACGTCCGTATACATACGTGAGACAATTTTATATTATTGGTATATTACTAGGACCTACAAGATCTTAGGATAACCTCGATGCGACGACAATTTAAAGACATATTATCACAGTGTTAAAAATTATATAAAAAGAAAATTAAATGAAAGCCACAGTTTCTACACCGTACGATTATGACAAGGACGTTTTTTTTAATCAACTGGTGTAAACCTGGGCGTGTACAGAGTGTAACCAAAATATATATTTCCAAAAATCTAAATGATCTATGGACTAAAGTACTTACTAAGTTTAAGAGGCTTCTATTATAATACTTAGAAACGAAACATTTTGTTCCAACTCCAACAGAATCAACTTGTTAACTGTCCCACACTGCCTTGCTTCATGGAATTTGCGATATTAAAGGGTGCTTTGAACCCTAATTTTGAAGAAATTTGGTTACACTCTGCATTAAATTGGATAACCTACCTAGGTAGGGTACTATCTAAACTATCTACAAATAGTATATAACACCGTTGGTTTTGTGATCGAGGAACTGGATTTTAAAATGAATTCGCAACATTTCCTTCAACTTCCTCCCAATCTCCATGTTAGCTGCCTCTTCTTTGTTTCGAGTCCAGATCGCTGGAAGGAAGACATCATCACGTCAATAATAATATTAAATTATCGTTTGCCGTCTTTTATACTCTCAGTAAGCGTGAGTCAGCAAACTGGCCTCTCAGTTTAGTTGGTTGTGGGTTTGATCCCTCCCAGGACAAAACATTTGTGGGATGACCATAAATGTTTGTGCCATGTCTGGGTGTTTTTTTTTTTTATAATACCGGATATTCCACACAGCATCATCTGGCCTCAAAGTAAGCAGAGCTTGTGTTATGGGTACCACATGACTGATATACTACTTATATATATATTTTTTATTTTTTTTCTGTGATTACATACATATTATACATAGAAAAACCCAGACCCGAGACAAATACTCGCAGATCGTACAAACATTTGTCCCGCGGCGGGAATCGAACCCGCAAAATATTGTAATGTATCAAGAGTGTATAAGTATTTAATTAGTAATCTGGGTACTATAGTACAAACTTAGTTTAGCTCAGGTTAGATGGTGTTGTGTGAAATGTCTACCACTATTTATTTATTTATTTATTAATCCTAATTGATGTCGGCACAACTGGTATTTTCTTCCACTCTCCCCTATCATTTATCATCTTAGTGGTGACCATTTCTAATCTTCCTTTTCCATAATAATAATAAATAAATAATGCCGGACATATCAGACAGCATCATCTGGCCCAAAAGTAAGCAGAGCTTGTGTTATTGGAACCACATGACTGACATACTTATTTTTGTAAACACATACATATTATAGGAACAACCAGACCTGAGACAAATACTTGCAGATCATACAAACAATTGTCCCGCGGCGGGAATCGAACCTGCAATCTTCTGCGTCTCATCCAGACTTTGGCCCACAGCGCCACAGAGGTCTAAATCGTCTAAATAATAAATATTGGTAGACAAACCACACAAACCCATCCGGCTTCCAAACTAGGCATAGTTTGTTTGTACTATAAGAACCAGATGACTAAATGAATGCTTGTATATTTTTAAATACATTATTTAGAAAACAGCAGGAGCACTAAAATACTACGGAAAATCTCAAGTCATGTTGTGACCGATTCAACAACAATCTCACTGGGAGCTTATGCTTAGAAAGTGATATTGAATATCTCTCGCAAATAAAGCCATTATCTCACCCAAAATATTCCGTTTTCGGGTGAGTAATGACGTCATTGAGATATTCAATTATTCATTAAACGTTCTAAGCATAATCTTCCAGCCTGAACTATAATTTTTAGAGCTTTTTTTTTCATTGTGTCGATGATACATTATACTCGTCTAACTACTGTTGCCCGCGGCTTTGCCCGTGCTGTAAGTGGATAAAAAGTAGCTTATAGGTTAATACAGATTTACATCTGTATCCATACCAAGTTTCATCCATATCATGCCAGCCTGTCGGCTCTGTTGGTAGTTGTTCAGCCTTCTGCGCTGTAGATTGAGGTTTCGATTCCCTCCCAGGAAACACATTTGTGTGACTAACATATGTTTGTTCTGTGTACGGGTATTATAAAATATCTTATGTATTTAATAGTAGATTGTTGCACCGAGCGCAAAGTGAGTTATTGATAATCACGAGCACTGAATTAACACGAGTGCATTAATTACTCTCTTTAGCAAGGTGCGTAATTTACTTTTCTTTAAACTACCAATCTACCTACTGTGATAAAATATACCTACTCAATCTAAATATATGAAGAATCAAAGCTTTACAATGTTACAAAATGCGCGCCATTTGTTATTTTTTTCACCAAGTCGGTTTTATTCCGCCGTTTTTTATTATCAGCCAGTATCTTTTTGATCAAATGCAAACATTTTATATTAAATTTAACGGGAGATATTAAACCTCTGTGGTAAATTTACATCTAAACAAAAAGTAAAAAACAGTGCAATAAAGAGATTTCATATAAAATGACTGCACTGTTTTGGTTCTAAGCAGAAATACGTCCTTTGTGATCGGTTTTGTAGTGATTAATGATAACATTACTAAGTAGTTGAAAGAAAAAATATAGTATTCTATCAGCCATCTGGTCACCATAGTACAAGCTATGTTAATTTGGGTATAGATGAATGTGTGCATTGTCCACCAATATTTATATATTTAATTACTGCATTATTGAGTAACTAACAATTATGCAAACATTCAAACAGTGCCTTGTATTTAGATGATGTAACAGGAAATAAAGAGAACAATGCATACGCAGATAAAGTTATATACTCACAGACTCTGTTCTTTTGTTTAATATTCACCACTGCGCCGCAAATGAGATCCGAGTTTTTAAAGTTGTCTCCAATCATAAGCAGGACCTGAAAAACAGATTAATTTTCGTTATAATAGTACTAGCTTCTGTTCACGGCTTCGAACGAGTCGTACTTATATAAAAAGTAGCTAATGTCCATCCCCATGAATCAAATTTCATCACTGGCCGGTTAGCTCGGTTGGTAGTAGCTCTGCCTTCTACGCTGTATGTTGGGGTATCGATTCCCTCCACAAAGAGGACAAAGTTTTGTGTGATGAATGTAGGTGTTTATTCTGTGTCTGGCTTTTATAAGGTATCATAAGTACGTATTTCAACATATTTAAGTATTCTATCAGCCGTCTATAGTCTATAGTCACTATAATACAGGCTATGCTTATTTTGGAGTTAGATGGTGTTGTGGGCATTATACACCAATATTTATTTTTATTTATTTATATGATTATTAATTTATCACTATTCTTTTAAACAATTAAATATTTTTGACATTTGATTTTCATAAACTATATACTGACTAGGCACCGCTAGGGCCCATGTTACAACAGAATACCATAAGACATAATGCTATGAAAGTAACTGGAGTAAACGAGTCTAGAAGTAAGTGATGAACCTATAACTGCGTCTGCCTCAAAGATTTTTGAATTGATAAACACACAACAAGCAACAAGGCAACAAGGAATATAGAAATAAAGAACACTGAGATCGGCCTGAAGTTTCCAGGGTCACTTTGTGGTCCAGATTTGTATATTGGTGATACCTGTGAATTCCCCACACAGTAGAAATATGTTGAACCATTCAGTTAGGTTACCCAATATTAAGTCTTTAATGCGTTTAATTGTTTTTTTAGTTATTCCATCTATGCCTGCACTGGAGTTTAGAATTTTAAATATTTCGTCATAACTGCATGGTTGAAGAGTTGATAACTCATGGTGGGTGTTATTGGTTAGAGTTATTATTAGCTTTAGATTTTCATGAAAGTCTTTGAGAATTTCGTCTGCCAAAACAGATCCCGTTGAGAAATCTTGGTTGAAAACCTCACTGAAATCGCTTTCTTCTGTTATTTGTTGGTCGTTTACTACAAGAGATGTTGAGCATTATTTCTGCAACTATGTTTGATTATTGACTGGCACTTATTTATATTTTTTAGAATAAAATCTGTTCGTTTTTACTCCAGATTATTATAACTAGTACCTAGCGGATAGTTTGAATAAGTTTCTTACCACGTCCAACCAGATCCTGTCCGTATCAGATCCCTTTCGATCTATGTTGATAAGCCACCTGCCGCCGACTTTGTTCGCGGTATCTTCCCACATGGGGCTGATGCCCTGCTTGAATATTGCGTAATCCTGTCCCAGTTTCAGCTCTGTTGGTAGCTTCATGTGATGGTAAAGGCTGGAAATGTATAAACATATAACTTAGAATTAAATAATTGACCAAGCGAGCGCGAAGCGCGCACGAGTGCCTCCGTTTCAGCTTAGGCATTGCCTGTCTGTCCTCAGATGTTCTCCTCTACAGGTCGCATTTCTCAACCGATTCTCGTGAAATTTTGTGAGCAGGTTCTATAACTATATAGATTATGGGGGTTGAAAACGTAAAAAGTTATATTTCAATAATATCGAAAAATGTTTGCGAGGTCTACAGCTACCAGCCACTAGTAATAATAATTATAATAATTGTTGGTGAATAGGCCACAATTCCGTAGTAAAAGTCGCGGGCCTGGGATGGGCCAGCCAAGATTTGCACAGGATCGCAGCGGATGGTACAAACTACCGAGGTATATACCCAGCAGTGGGTAAATTAAAGCTGTTGATGATGATGATGTAAGTAAGAAAAAATATTTAAGTACCTACCTAATTATGTATAGTATTCTATACGGTTATTTCTCCTTCGTCAGTCGCGTACCAACCAACTAACACAATGTTATAAAGAAGCTTAGCAGAAACGCTTTATGTTTTGCAGCCCGCAAACTGACGGGCAGCCGCGACAAAGGAGATCTCTACGGACAAACGTCAAAATTGACATTATAAAGTATGCATTGGCTAAATGTTAGTTTCTCTACAAGGCAGTTGAGAAAACGTATGCGAGCAACCGGTGCCGTGTACGAAGCTACAAGTACATTAACGGGACAACCTTGGACGACAAATTCGTAGATCGAGACATCGACACATCGAGACATCGACAACGATCGCAGATCGTAGACCGCGGCAATCGAGATAGAGTTACGCAATAGAAAGAGATACACTATGTAGGTATATATAATTTTAGGCGCTAAGCGCTTGTGCAAGCTGAACTGCACTTTATTGTGTCGCAGCAAGAGTCGCTATTTATATAAATGTTTTCGTGGAGTCCGCCTTCTGTAATTGTACTAATAATTATACTGTACCGTTGCGCGATCAACGTCAGTAAGGCGGATACATGCCTATCTTATCCTGAAAAGATAATTTCAAAGTAGGTACCTACGTATGACTAATAATGAATGAAGTTACGGGGAAATACCCCTTATGAATTATTCATAAATAAGTAAGTAGGTACTAGGTACCTAGCCTTAATGTAGGTAAGTATGAGCCTAAAAAAACCAGATAATGAGAATAGATTTGATTTTTTGTATGTTTTTCTGTAATGGACAAATCAAAAACTACTGAACCGAATGAAAATTATTTCTATATCATAGGTATACATACCTAGCGTCGTTTTAGTGTAAGATCTTAATGTAAGAAAACAAAAATGTACCCATGTACCTACACATGTTATTGGTTAAATAAACTTATCTTATCTTATCTTTAATTTGTCGAAAGCTATATTATCGGCTAGTAACATGGACTGTATTTTTTTTAAATTGGAGATCCTTACGAATATTGCAATAATATAATCCGAGGTACCTTTATATTTTTTTATCTATTACAATCTTTTTTCTGACATTAGAATGACAAAGATTCATAATTAGATCAAAGATTATAAATAATGTATGCTCTTATGTATGATCTACATACATAAGAGCATACATTATCTAATTATATGAAAGAGGGTAAAAGTCTTACTAAATACAGTGTTACACAATAACTGCTTTTTATTCAAATAAATTTAAATTAAAGCATAAGTACATAAAGGGTAGTCTTTTGAAGAAGGCGTATTATAATACATATAAATAACTATTATTATCGATATGAATGCATGACCTCATGTTGCTCTGCCCTCAGACAGTTAACCGACAGATTTTAAATGTATAAACCTCTTGTATTCATTATACGTACGTAGTTAATTTAGTTATAAGATGGATCATACAAAAAAGCGCTAGGGTCAGGACGGAGTTTCTTGTCAGTTCTTCTCGGGCTTGGGTTTGGAGGAATGGGCACCTAAATTCAGCTAATAGGTATGTAAGACGTATAAGTGATCTTTGTGACTGGTCTATCAGCTCAGTTGGTAGTAGCTCTGCCTTCTGCGCTGTAGGTTTAGGGTTCGATTCCCTCCCAGGATAAACATTTGTGTGAAGAACATAGGTGTTTGTTCTGTGTCTGGGTGTTATAAAGTAGCATATGTATTTAAAAATATATAAGTATTTTATCAGTCATCTAATCACTATAATACAAGCTATGCTGAGTTTGGGACTAGATGGTGTTGTGTGCATTGTCCAGCAATATTAATAACCAACCAACAAATTGTCATTACATAGTATAAATATAAAACAAAGTCGCTTTCCGCTATCTGTCTGTCCCTATGTATGCTTAAGATCTTTAAAACTACGCAACTGATTTTAATGAGGTTTTTTTTAATAGATAGAGTGATTTAAGAGGAAGGTTTTTATGTATAATACATGCATAATATAGTAGATAAACACTGATCATTTTAGAGGTTTCCAATGTGGTGTCGCAAATAAACTCATATTTTTGCGCTTACATTGCAAACGCTGTCTGAACCCTACGAGATAGATCAAAATAATTTTATAAATGAATCTATTAGTGATCCCCGGACACACGAATACCTGAATCTGATGGCATCCCATGGTCTTTTACCGACACATCGGTCTCCTACTAGAAGCGAAAATTGCTTGGGTCATATTATGATTAGAACTTTGTATCATAGTAACACGATTGTTGTAGCTTCGACAGTAACAGACCATTACTCGGTATGCTTGATATTGAGTAGAATGATCACAAATTACTATAGTCAACCCACTTATACGAAAATCTATTACACTGACCTTATCACCGAAATAGAGAACTCTAATTTCAGTCCAGTATATTGCTGTATTGACGTGGATGTAGCACTCGAAATTAAACTCATAAAAATTTAGGCTAATGCGATAAACAACCACTCAACAATTAAAAACTTAAGTCACCGTAGGAATATTATTAAACCATGGATTACGCCGGGGCTTTTGTGTTGCATTAGGGTTAGAGATGGGATGCACTTAAAAGTAAGGAAAGACCCTGAAAATTTACAGTCAAAACGTATTTATGCTAAGAATAGAAATTGTTGTAAGGAACTGTTGTTTAGAGTAAAATGCGAGTACGAAAAAGCCGAACTAGTAAAAGCAAAGAACGATTTGAAGAAGACTTGGAAAGTGATTAAGAACATTGCCTCTCTTAACACGCAAAAGGTATCCTGCGATCGTCTACTGGATATTGAAGAGAACCCTCAGGATTCTATAAATAAGGCAAACGAATTCTTTGCTACGATAGGTCAAAAACTAGCAAATAACCTTACTGAAAGTGTAACAACTGACCCGTTTGCGCAAGTCGCAAACTCTTTTGTCTTAATGGAGACAGACGAGATGGAGGTGCTCTCAATAATTAAGAACCTTAGAGATGATTGTGCTGTGAGATTTGACGGTATTTCCAGTAAAGTACAAAAAATGGCAAAACATGTACACACACCAGAGACAACTTTTATCTGTAATCTGAGTTTCAGATCTGGTGTTTTCCCCAGGCACTTCAAAACTGCGTTGATACATCCAATTTTTAAATCAGGAGATAAAGACAGTGTCAACAATTATCGACCCATCTCGGTTCTTCCTGCAATGTCCAAGATCCTTGAAAAACTTCTCAAAGTGCGTCTTACCAAGTATCTAAGGAAATTTGAAATGTTGTCTGGTAATCAGTACGGTTTCACTTCCAGAAAGTCTACCGAAGATGCGCTCAGAGTACTAACGGAATCGGTTACTCGATCTTTAGATAATAACAAAAAATGTATTGGGGTGTTCTTGGATCTTGCAAAGGCGTTTGACACTGTCTCTATTTCAAAATTACTTGACAGAATTGAGGGGATTGAAGTGCGGGGAACTGCACTTGAACTATTTGCCAGCTATCTGTATAACCGAACACAGCGAGTAAGGATTAGGTCGTATGTGAGCTCGGATGCTCCCATTACTTATGGAGTACCTCAAGGCAGTATACTCGGCCCCACTCTATTTTTAATCTACATAAACCAGCTATGTGGCCTCAGACTAAGAAATGCCCAGATTATTACTTTTGCAGACGAGAAGGCCGTAGTGTTCCACGGCAAGAATTGGGAGGATGTGGCTGCACATACAGAGGATGGCCTAAAAAGAGTAATGTACTGGTTAAACGAAAATACCCTTACAATCGATCTTGATAAGACAAAGTACGTGACATTTCCTATCACAGAAGCAAGAATGCTTCAACAAAATGGACTTCAAATAAGAGCTCACACATGTAACCCTACCGTCTTTCCACAATGTGATTGCATTATCTTAGAAAAAGTATCAAAAATTAAATACCTTGGTGTCTGGATTGATAATCATTTTAACTGGCATCACCACTTAGAGCTGTTGACCAACAGGGTCAGGAAACTTATGTTTACATTTAAAAAAATAAGACACCTCGGTGATTTAGCAGTTCTTAAAACAGTATATGCCCTCTGCCAGTCAATAATTGGATACTGTGTTTCTGTGTGGGGAGGTAGCCATAAATCTACTGTAGTAAAATCGGAAAGGTCACAGAGAGCCGTCATCAAAGTTATACTTAATAAGCCACGTCGGTACCCCACAATTCAACAATATAGAGACTTTAGTGTATTGACCGTTCGTCAGCTATTTATTATGAAAAATGTAGTTCTTGCGCATACAATCGTAAGCAAAAGTAACCAACGATCTAATGCTGGTAGAAAGCGAAGGAAAGACCAGGTTTTTGCGACCACCCCGCACAAAACATCTTTTGCTAAACAGCACCCTTATGTTGCAGGACCTTCCTTGTATAACGAGCTGAGTAAAAGACTTATTTTACATGATTTATCGCTTTTCAAGCTAAAGAGGGAGGGAGACTAGAAAACTGTCAAGTAAATTAAATTACGATGACACTGAAAATCTTCTATACCCAATGAATCGATAGGTATTAATATACACACAATACAATTTAAATTGCTTGTCCTATTTGCTGAACACTGATAGTTATATATTCACATCAACACTCCACAGCGGTATACATTCCTTCTCTACACACTTGTTTATAGCTACTCTCGTACATATTAATTATTAAGTACTTTAGAAACTTTTAAGTATTAGCATTGATAGTTTTATTTAGTATTATAGTTATTTTTATATATTTTTGTTTCTGTTTAACTTGTTTAATTTTTGTCATAGATTTTTATCATAGATTCTAATCGAAATCTCACTCTGTGAAATTGTAATCGACCAGCAACATAGGTGAAAATTGTCAAACTGCGAGTCGAAACTGTCATTTATAGCACAGGATTTCCTAGTTTAAATGACAGTGTTTTTATCATTGTAAACCTAATTACCTGAGATCAATAAATATCTTATCTTATCTTATCTAATGTAGTACAGTATTGTACACCCTCAAAAGGTCTACAAAAAATCCGCGATGGTTATTGGCTATCTCTTAGGGATAACCATTCTGTAGTATAATAAGTATCAGCATTGCACCCGTGCGAAGCCGGGGCGGGTCGCTAGTTTCATAATAAAGCGAAGCCGTGGCGAGTCGCTAGTGTTCAGTGCTGGAGTAAGCAATCCACGCAGGCCCTCCCTACGTAGGCCACGTAGGCCTATCAACTAGTCAACTAGTATCGGTCTTTTATGATATTATATTTGTTTTTAACTAGCATAGTTTTTATTCAACAAGATTATATTTATCATTTATTGATAATGATCTCGTCATCAGGTTGAACTTAAATAATAGAATAGCCGAACACGGTGTACGTGCTGTCGTAAGTTCAAATCTCTCAAGTCTAAAATAAGTAATTTTAAATTCATAGTTGAATTCAATTAAAAAATTAAATGAATAATAATATAAGTGAAATTTATGTATATATATATAATATAATACTAGCTGCTGCCCGCGGCTTCGCGAGCGTGGTACCTACATAAAATTCATCAAAATCGGTTCAGCGGTTTAAGCGAAAACGTAACAAACAGGACAGGGTTACTTTCGCATTTATAATATTAGTAGGGATTGTGCACCCCGCACCCGCCGACCGCTGCCAGGGACGAAACGTACGGCCCGCCAGCCGCTGTTACACCTTATCTTCTAAGATATCCATTTTAATGAAATGCTGTTAAGAGCAGTTTTGATCTACATGAAAGTATCACGTATGTTATGTATTTAATTGGATAATACTATACTGGTGGCAATTCGGTTGGTTCATTTCTAATATTAGGAATTGTCTAAAATATATTTAGTTAGTAATAGCATTCGAAAACCTATTCAGTTGGTACCATCTAACTAAATTAGGAACGCTTAATTAAGTTAGATAAAATTAAATTAGGATAAGTTGGTAGCAGCAGAATACCAAAGTTTCATTTGACAGTTCAAAACCTAATTTTAGCTAAAATTAGTTAGTTCGGTGCCAACAGAATTGAGGCCACTGTATAAAATAAATGGTTAAAGATAAAAATGGTTACTGTAAGTGTGAGTCGGACTCGCGCTCCGAGGGTCCCGGACAAACCTATATATATAAGTAAAATTTCACCCATCAAGACAATCTAGTCATAGTTGGATGCAATCGCAATTTTTCCTTTATCTGTGCAATAAGACGTTGCTTCGTACCAAATTTCAAGATTCTACGGGAAGTACCCTATAGGTTTTGATTCCCTTGCGAGTTGCGAGTTTGAATATATGCAACTTAAAGTGCTGTTTCTCTTGATTGCGTTGACATAGAAGTTTGATTTTGTTACAGCTTAAAGGTATTATAGACCTGAGTATTTTATATGAATTTCAATTTAATACCTTTACGCGTTCATGAGAAAAGGGGTAGTAGGTTTAAAATTATTAAAAATATTTTAATTATATGATGTAACTAAAAATGTACGGTTATCGCAAATTATCTTTTATCTGTGCTATAAGACGTTGCTTCGTACCAAATTTCAAGATTCTGAGTTCACGGGAAGTACCCTGTAGGTTTTGATTCCCTTGCGAGTGTCGAAAATTTGCGGCATAAACGGCTGTAGGTATCTTTTGATTGCGTTGGCTTAGAAGTTTGATTTTTTTCACAACTTTCAGGGACAGTAGACCTTAGTATTTGATATAAATTTCAGCTTGATACCTCCACGCGTTCCTGAGAAAAAGTGTCTTGACAGACAGACGGACGGACAGACGGACAACAAAGTGATCCTATAAGGGTTTCGTTTTTCCTTTCGAGGTACGGAACCCTAAAAATTATGTACCTATACCATCGCGGACTTTTTTATGGATCTTTTTAAGATATACAATTCCGTAGTACATTAATTTGATCTATCTCGTAAGGTTTAACCAGCGTTTGCAATTTAAGCGCACAAAAATATGTTTGTTACGACATTACATTACAAATCTTTGAATTTTTCGGCTTTTCTGTATAATACTAATATTTATACATAATAAACCTTCCTCTTGAATCACTATCTATTGCTGATAACTGTATTTAAATCAGTTGAGTAATTTTAAAGACCTAAGATGCGGAAACGACTTCATTTTATACTATGTAAAGATAAATAATTAAAACATGTCTTTTTTAGAACTATCAGGTTCTGATTTACTTTGAGAAAGGTCCCTATTAGTTCCATAAATTAGGCTATCCGTAAGGAACGAAGTTGAAAGTACCTCTCTTACTATGACCTTATAGGTTTATCACATTCAGACCTTATTAGGACCGAGTTCAGAACTCCTAGTCCTAGTTAGAACTTTATGACAAAACGATCCTAAATTTCTAGTTGGGTTATTGCTCTAGGCAATTTAAACGAGCGGGTTTTCAAACCGTCCTGTCTTTGATGTATTACAAATATTTTGTCGGAGCTGTTTATGTGTGCCCCCCCGAGACGTGATGCCCTAAGTAATCGCTTAATTTGCTCTTAAGCTAGTGCGTAACTGAGAGTATTACTATAAAGTACCTGGATGACCGAGCTTTGCTCGGTATAAAACACGGATAAAACGACGTTATCTAGGTTTCACCTAGCTAGATCGATTCATCGCCCCCGAAACGCCCTGCATACTAAATTTTATAAAAATCGTTGGGAGACGTTTCCGATTCAGATTATATATATATATATATATATAATTGTGTATATATATATATATATACAATTCATATACAAGAATTGCTCGTTCAAAAGGTATTAGATGTATAACTCACCACCAATAATCTTCGACGGTGTCAAAGCAGGTCAGCTCCTTTTGATTCGCCACCCATTCATTCTTTTTTTCGTTCGTGTACAACCAGAAACCCCACGTGTACTCGAGAGGATGCTTGATGACTTCAGGAACCTCGGGGGTGCTTCTTTTGCTATATGCGTGGGTTTTGAAATCTCCATTGTAGCTTTGGCACTATTTTGGATTTCATCTATTGCCTCCACCTTTGCAAAGTCCGTTGCAGTTACTGTCGGCTTCACTGGTACTTTGCTTGACTCTTGTACTTTGACTGGATCTTCTTCTTTGATTGGCTCTGCTTCTTTGACTAGATCTGCTTCTTTGACTGGCTTTGCTTCTTTGACTGGCTCTTCTTCGATTGGCTCTGCTACTTTGACTGGCTCTTCTACTTTGTTTAGCTCTGCAACTATGTTGGACTCTTGAACTTTGACTGGCTCTTCAACATTGTTTCGCTCTGCTTCTTTGACTGGCTCTTCTACTTTGTTTGGCTCTGCAACTATGTTGGACTCTTGTACTTTGACTGGCTCTTCAACATTGTTTGGCTCTGCTTCTTTGACTGGCTCTTCTTTGCTTGGTTCTTTAACTTTTTCGGGTATTTCTACCTTTTTTTGAAATCGGTGCTGGAAAAAAATATTATTAGACGTATCTATTTGCATTGAATTAATAAAAATGGCGATAGAATAAAACAACACATTAGCTGGTGAATGATAACAAGATAGACCTTTATTATTTTAGGACCCAAAAAAGTAGCCTGCGGTTGTGGAGTATGTGATGACGTGCGAAATTAAAACATGAATTTCTAATTAGATTTTTTTTTATATAAAATGGTGCCTGATTCATCATCTAATAACCAGTAGATAGTAGGTTGGTACTACCATGCACCATGACTGTGTAGCCGAATGCGAGTTTTCATGGGTTATTCCCGTTCGTCCCCACTGGGGACCATCGGGAAGTTATAATTCGGGAATTTATTATAAAAGTATTAGTAGTAGTAAAAGTGGTAGTTCGTCTCTACTGAGTGAAATGAATATATTTTTTAATTAAATCACGTTTTGTAATCATCTTTTATATATTTTTGAAATAAATTGATTGACCGGCGAGCGAGGTGAGCGAAGGTTACAGTGGGAATTTGGGCGACACGACTTTGTATTTTATGTTTTTTTTGTTGTTGGTTTGTCCGAATATCACTTACGATCCGTTGTTGGCATGACACATGAATTGACATTTGGTGTTAATAGGCTGTTATTTCATTGAACTAAATTGGACAAGGGGTCGTTGAGATACGGGGTTCTAAAGTATGGAAAAAAGTTATACAAATTTATTAAATACGATGTCATATTTTGAAAGTGCTTTGTTTATACATTTCAAAACGATGTTTATTTTTTATTCTGGGGTGTACAGTCATAAAGTCAAAACTAAATAATTTTAACATTAACTCTCATTCATTTTTGAATTTCGTTGTCTTCATAGATCTAAGCTTAAATCGAGACTAATTAGTTTCTGATTAAATTTGTAATTCTTTTCATTAAAGGTAAAAATTAGCTAAGTAGATAGGATTTTGTATAATTTTACAGGACCTGGTTTGGTGACCTGGACCACTATTTGACTATTTGACCTAGTGGTAGAACTCAGTCCGTTTATTGGTTACCACCATAATGCCAGATATTCCGTCTCCTAGCAGGAGACGGCAGGCATTGCTGTGTTTAGATTTGTAAGGCACTGGAGCAAATGAAATAAGAGGGCAAACAGACAAAAGAAATTATGTCTAGGGCCGGCAACGTGCGTGTGATAGCTTTTGGTATTGCAAGCGTCATAGGTTACGGTAACTACTTACCATCAGGTGGGCCGTATGCCTGTTTGCTGGCTAAGTTATATAAAAAAAAAGAACTTGAGTTTATGTAGTTATAATTATATTTGATAATAAATGTTGATAATAAATCAAATAAACCATGTATGTACGAGTATAAGAACCTGCTGTGATTTTATTAAAAAAAAACATACATTTATTACATTTAGTGGGGACCAACGGGAAATTTAATCCCTGTTCGCCCCCATGAAAATGGAATTGAGGACGAAAAAGAAAAATACTTCTTGTTGGTCTCCCCTATAATAATGTTTTTTTTTAAATCATAGCAGCTTACGCTTAAACCGGGGAAGAATGGGAATAACCCATTTTCATAAGCTGATGCCTGTAATAGCTAAGTATTTAACGCTGATTTACAAACTTTGATATGTTCCTACCTAACCTATACCCTACCTACCTAAAGGTCAGATGGTATATGGGTGTTTATTACTCAGAGAAAAAAGAATAAGAGAATAGAATAAAATGTATCTGTTCTGTGGTTGGTAGGTACTTACCTATTACAATGTTGTTGATCCTACCTAGTATGCAGTAAACTACGTCGGTAGATGTAGGGTAGGACGTGTAGGTATACGTTGGTCTATGCAATATAGGTAGGTACATCTATTATAATTTAAATTCGCAAAAACTCGAAAATGGCTCGAAAAAATTATGTAGGTACCTTTAATATTTATTTTGTTTTGTACGTTTCAAAACTAGAGTTATTTACAATCAAATCAATTTTAGGTTGTACAAAGTTCACCGGGTCATCTAGTGGATTTATTACAAGTCGATGGTTTGTTAATTAGCACAGAGGTGATCGTGTTTCTTTGAGTTTCTTATTCGATCTTATTCGGTTTCTTGTTTGAAAGTCCTGTGTACCATCATGTTTCTTCTACGAAAATTTATTATGCACGTAAGCAGGCAGGTAGGTAGATATTTACGTACTCTTGTAGGCAGTAAATACGGGGTCATTATTTGTAGGAAGCAAAATTTTGTTGAAAAAATAAATCTTTAAACATGGAACAACAGACAGAGACGAAAATAATTTTAATCAGTCCATAAACATACCTTATTCTGAAGCTTCTTCTTGCTCCTCATGATTTTAAACTGAATTCAACAATGCAATGCAATGCAAGCGCAATGTATGTTGTAGACACCTACTGTGTGCGGTGTGTGTCGGTCAGATAAAGTCGAATTAAACAGTGCGTCACAAATATTTATAACTTTTAACTAATATGCTGATATCTATCGCAATAATCGGGAAATTCCCCAAAAGTAAAGTAAATAAAATAAAGTACGTGTAACTGACTTGACTTGACTTGTTCCACTTTGCTTGCTTGACAAACATGACTGACTGCGACTTCGACAGCTTCGACTTGCTTGAGTGAGTACTCATCTTCACCAGTGCTGCCAGTTGCCAGCCCGCTCCCACATGTAGAATGTTGCTATTTGTGTTAATACTTTTGTTCCCCGTGTTATATAGTATAGTTACCAATACAGTGCGAGCTTTCCCCTATGCCCATCTCTATTATTGGAGTTTAAGGCCGTAAAACATTTTTTTTGATGTTTATCGACCTACTTACTTATCTACTATGAGTACTACTACTTACATAGCATGAGTCAGTGGCCAATTCTGGTAAAGAATTAAATTGGCCGCCTAAAAGCCTCTCTTGGCCTAGCAAAGCAAAGAAAGCCAAGTCATGACATATTCCATATTCGCGCTAGCAATATTACGTTACGAGCCGCCATTTATCTGCGGGGACACCCCCAATTCCAAAAGATATTATGGTAATTTACCTACCAAAACGTAAGCAGCTAGAATGTGCAGATTGATTTTAAACAGAATTAACTGATAACTTAAATCTGCTAAGTAACTCTATTACGTCATCTTTCTTGCTTGCTAGAAAATACAGACATGAGTTGACAATCATTTTTATAAGGGCACCATTTAATCAATCAAACAAGCATGGTGGCATGGCAACTTACGATGATAATATAATATATTATACAAGTCAACAAGTGGCAACACTAGTAGATTTCTCGATTGTGTGTGCGAGCGAAGTGAAACGTAAAAATCTACTTTACGTAGGTAGGTACCTATGTAATACCAAGTACGTGCTTTAAAAGTTCTGCGGTACCATCTTACTTACCCTATGGTTATCAAGAGCACCCACCTCTTGCTTGATAACTAGGTACTCGTCCCTGCAGATGTCCCTTCTAAGCAAATACATACCTACATGCATAACTCAAGAATAGGATCAAAAAAAGACATCGACTTCAGTTTACAATTTTTTTTATAAAATACCAAAATGTTTGACATGCAGACAACAGTTTACAAAATCTTATGTTATAGCTGGAGTGTTTTCTGTAACCATCCAAAGTAGAAGTTGCACTGTTACCTAAATATTAGATCTAAAGCGTGACAATACAGTGACAGGATACATTTTTCTGTTTTATGTAAATATGTACTAATTAAACTCCATCGTTATTACTAGGAAATTTATCTCCGATTCAGCTTGGGGGTTTCAGCTGTGAGTAATATAACTTACATCTATGTGAAATCAACAAACACTCGAGCGCAATTAACAGCTAGAACATACCTGGTTTAAACAGTAGTTGCCAATGCTACGTAACAAATGCCAGCAAAACTTATTTTCTAAACAACCAAGTGTGCCAGCACTATACAAGCAGACTTATTTCAAACAGTTGTCCAGTTGTAATTGTAATTGTAACAATATGCAGAATGCTTGACAAATAACACAAGACAAGACCAAAACAACCTAAACATACTACTGTTAAATAATATATTTCAAAATTTAATTCCAACAGTCAATCAGATAGTTTAATGTCTCGGAGATCTGTTCAGTCTTAAATTAAACTATTGCCAACAAATCTAGACAGACTATCCAATGTGACTGTTTTTAAATAGGTATAATGTATTTATAGATAAGCGACTAAACAGTGTAAAGGTTCTTGGTAGCGGAACTGTGCTTGACCATTGTGTCTCTGTGCACTTGGAAGCCAACCTTGCCGTGGATGCCGAGCTGTTCTTTAAGTCTTCTTCCAATCTCGATAGTAGCGTGTTGCTTTGTTGCATCAGCGGTCCAGATACCTAAGGAATTGAAAATACAATTTTTCATCAAAAAATCGAAGGTATTTATATGCTTATTTAATAAATACTAGCTGTTGCATGGTACTAGACTAAAAGTCGTTGTTGATGTTATTACAGGTCGGCGTCTATACTAATTTTCAAGCAAATCGCGCCATTATTGGGTTTTTGAGTAACAAAAACATCCATAGGATGGATTCCATTAATAAAATCATTTAAACATCTTTCACATTAATAAGTTTGAAGAACAGTGTACCTAAGTATACATTAGGATTGTTTACTTACTTTGATAACTACTGTTATTTATGTTTGTACATAAGAAGCATTTATCAGCCGTTGTATGAATTAACTAATATTTTAATAGAATTGTAATTTACCTATTTTATCAACCTTTGCTCTGACATTGACTACTGCTCCACAGATCTCATCTGGATTTTCGAAATTCTCTCCAATTAGAAGCAGAACCTGAAAAGTGCATTCGAATATTTGTAGGAGAAAACTTAAATTATATTGTAGAAGTAGAAATCCTCAAACTAATGCAGTAAAATATATTTGATTTAACTGAACTTTGTTTTTGAAAGTTCCAGTCATAATGTGCACCAACCACTCTATTCCTCAAAGGTATGCTGGAAAAAAAATCTTATCTGGCTTAAGCTCGCTTTTGTTCGTGTTTTCTCTGTGTATTTAGTCTGTCTTTTACTAATGTAATTTGTCAAATACTTACAGTATCTAACCAAAAGCGATCAAGATCCGAGTTGCGTTGTTTCTTCTCAAGATTGACTAGCCATCGGCCACCCATTTTATTAGCATCATCTTCCCACATGGGGCGAATACCCTGTTTGAACACAGCATAGTCGTGCCCTTGACGCAGCTCAGATGGTAGCTTGATGTGGTGGTACAATCTGGAAATAAAAGCTACAAATTGAGTTCACATTTTTATCACAAGAGTTTAACTATATGGAGTGACATTGTATCAGTACTGGCCCCTGTTCAAAATACTTTGTAATGTAGCTTCTATGTTTTTTGAACCAATGTAAAAAAAATAACATTGAAGTGTAACTTAGA
The DNA here is from genome assembly GCA_948098915.1 of Lampropteryx suffumata. Classification (NCBI taxonomy): domain Eukaryota; kingdom Metazoa; phylum Arthropoda; class Insecta; order Lepidoptera; family Geometridae; genus Lampropteryx; species Lampropteryx suffumata. Next base: position 18,296,847 of record OX402547.1, read on the forward strand.
GGCTTGTGGACGACACACATCTTCAAACACTACAGGCCTTGCTTATAAAAGCAAATCAACTTAAACACTGCCTAAACATTGCTTACGATTCACCCTATTCTTATTCATCACTATCTTAAAGGGATGCCACTATTATAAAAGTTATTAACTTTTGAAGTTAGAGATGTTTATAAGGCAGTATTTCTGGTAAGTTCTGCGACAAGCCAGTTTTCTCAGTGTGTTTTCCTTCAGAGTACTGGTTGAGAGAACAGAAATATCCATTGATGCATGATCAAACCGAACCCACAACCTTAAGATCAGAAGGCAAGGTAAGGCAATCACTGGACTATCAGAGTTCTAAAGGAAATAAAAAAAGAAAGAATCTCTAAGAAATACAATTACTGTATCTGTCAACATTGGGTTGGTAGATGTGTTTTGATTGAAGTATATACTGTAATAAGTCAGTTTACAGACAAACAACCAATAAAAATTTACTGGTTACCTCATTATTAATTAGCTAAAGTACTGTAATGTATGGTCAGTCTTTGTCATTCTAATCTAATATCATAATAAATATTAAATGACCCATTACCTAATGCAGTTATGAGATAGATAGACCTAGATATTTAAAAATTATGCTTCCAATTTTACACTTACCTCCAAAAATCTTCAACAGTATCAAAAGTTGTAAGTTCTATTAGATTTTCTTCCCATGTTTTGTTTCTATCATTGTCGTAGAACCATAGACTCCAAGTGTTTTGCAATGGGTGTTTAATCAAAAACTCTGGCGGCACCTCTGTGGTGGTATTTGTCTTACTCTCAGCCACAACAGTCCCCTTGAAAACACAGGTCATTTTACTATATACCTAACCTAGAAGAACTTCACTCAGACACTGTAACTTAGCGAAGAGCTTATTTTTCAGTTTAAATACACCCTTAGATCTATTTTTAGACCACGAGGATAATGTTAGGTATGGAAAATACGGTAAACATGAAACAAATGCTACAGTGAAAGTTAGTTCAGTCAGCCACATCAGCAGACTCCACCGAAAGTAACGTATTTTTCTAAAACTAACGCTAACTAGTGGGTAGTTTGTGTTATGGGTTATTTGATTAACTTTGTCTACCCACCTCTACTTCTTCAGAATTATTTCCAGCCATTTCACAAGAATCTCACGATGCAATTTTTACTAAAAAGAAGATGACAGATGATATCGGTGTTGCCTGCCAGATAATATAAAAATATTTATTTTTCAAATTCTTTAGCAGCCAGTATTCTTCTATTGCAATGCAATGCGATTTCATTTCAATAGAATAGAATTAAACGGCTAAGTTAATTTAGCTAAAGCTAAATTGAATATGTATTAAGTCATAAGTTTAGTTATAAGAATAATATTGCTAGAAATAAATGTGATACAGCGCGAGCAGCAGCCATTAGAATCATTACATTACATTATTACATATAAATTTTTATTTAATTTATTTAAAAATTCAGTTTAATTCAATTTCAATTTTATTTAATTATTCAATTGATTTCAATTCAATTCTTGTTTCAAATATGTGTGTCACGTTTTATGTTTTTCCTTTGCCAGTATTTGTAGAGTGGCCGGTCATTGATCATAAATTTTACATCTACAATCCATACCATCTGAAAGTACCATCTCAGTTGTTTTTCAAATTGAAACTAACACATAACTATAATATAATAAAATAAGATTTTCAAATCAATTCTTGGTTATGGGCCATTGTAAATAGAATAAATAATAATAATTCAATATATACTTGACTGTATATACATGTATTGTATACTGTATATACTGTATACACATATATGAACAGCACTTAAATGTGGTAAGATAACAATTTGTCAATGTCAAGTAATTTTTTGTCAGAAGACTCCCGACGGATTCTTCGTTCGTCATTTCATGAAGTAACATAGCTCTGCTAATTTAATATTTTTTACCCGTTTTAGTGCATGTTTTATTCAGTAATCTTGGCGGAATTTTAATAAATAAATTGTGGCTGCGGGGCGGGTATGGATAATTGGATTGCATGTGTATTAAGGTGCAGTGTGATTTGAACGACGCGACGAGTAGTCCCAAGAAAATTCTAGACGCCATTCCGCGAGTCGTCTAGAATTGACAACTGACCATCGACTAAGACTTAAGCATGTGCTACACGGTTTGAAACCGCAGTTTCTACCAAAGTCACCTTGGTAGAAACTACGGTTTCAAACCGTGTAGATAGTGGTTGCAAACTAAATTTCACATGACCTTTAAACGCCCTTGGTAGAAAGGCTTGCCCAAAAAACCACTGGCAGAAGCGGTGGTTGCAAACCGTCTAGCTGCTTGTTTAAAACCACGCGTACCACAGTCGCGCCGCTGCATGCATCGATCGCGGACGTATTGCGCGCACGCACGGTATTATGGAGAAAGAACGGGAGGTTATCACTGAATTCATCGAGTTATTTAGAGACCTACCCTGTCTCAGGGACTTAATATCTAAGGAGTACAAAGACTCCACCCAAAATACTATGTTTTTTTTTTCTTCAAATGCACACAAAAGTGCCAAACATTAGAAATTTTGATAAATAAGGAGCCATGGCCTCTTTGTTAATTGTTATAGTGCATTACAAGCATTCTGCACACGTCAATTTCAGCACGAGCGTTCTAAACACACTGAAGTTTGGGGTTTGTTTAAAACCGTGTAGACAGAAAACGTTCTACGAAGGTCACCTTGGTAGAAACTGCGGTTTCAAACCGTGTAGCGCATGCTTTATAACAAACAAACTGAAATAAACTATAAACACTTGACATTGGCAGAATTGACATTAGTATGTCATAGGCCATTAACGAAGAAAAGAAGAAGAAATATAAACACTTGACACTGACAAAATTGACATTATTATGTCACATGCCATTAACAATGAAGAAATAGAAGACTCCCGACATGCGTAGTGATGGGACTGATGTGATGGCATGGTCGCCAGCCGATGATGAGGTGATCTCTTTTTTAGACATGAGGCATGAGGAACTCCTAGTTCTCACGCATTCGAGGTAGGGTGGGGTGAGGTGAGGAGTGAAGGTATGCATTCGCTGCCATTTACTTTGCTCAAATTACGGGATTTTAAGGCAATGTCTCACTGCCACCTTATTTTAGTTGGTGAGGACGTTAAGTCCCTACTTGATTTTAACTGCTTTTATTAACATATAACTAAATGTACCCTTAGGAACCAAACAGTCAATAAAGCGGTAATTTTGAATTTATAAAGTTCATTATTGCAAGAGAGCAATCAATTATAATGAACACGAGTTTCATAGCTCATGTTAAATACGTGTCATATATACTAAAACCTTACATGCTGATTATGCAAGTATAAGTGCAGGTATAACATGCTGATTATGAATGAACACCCGCGCGACAGTGTTTATGTCTAATACTGACAAATTGAAACGGCAAGTCAAAACAGGGTTGTGTTCTTTTTCGCCAGAATGTCGGGTTAATAATACTTGTCTGCTAATAATAGCAGCTTTCCTCTAGACAAAAAGTACTCTGTGGATAATACGAGTAACTTTTGCTATGTTTGTTTTTTTAGGATCTATAATGAGGTGACTCATGTGTAATGTAAGGTGTCGCATCCCTAATCTAGTCAATTTATTTAGTAGAAAACTGATGTTTTGATGTGAATATTTTTCTTACGCAGAAAAGCGTTGTTGTGCATTTTCATTTTCGTGGACCGGCCGACACCGTCCGGCGTTTCTGCATCGTTATAAAAATAGTACAACAATGTCAGTACACACATTACTGCTAGACTTCTCATTAGATGCGGCTCGCCTGGGAGATGAAAACGGTCAAAAAGCTGTGTTTGGGCAACTGGAGACTGTCCTGAAAGAGTACCTACCGAATCTTATTTTAGCCGCTGATATTAAATTGGAAGGCGGTTCTTTGAAGATCTTAACTGGGAAAAATGCATTAACTGTGTCAATTAGAATGTTTGATCGCGGTTATATTACGGTTAACATAGAGTTTTACAAGGAAGAAAACCAGGATCCGGTTATAACCCTCAAAGTAAGCAAAATTTATATAAATAATATTAACTCATTTAGCTTTCATGCAACTTGTGCCAAATCTCAAACCTTGGCAACAAGCCTAGACAAGGAGTGCTGGACACATATTTAGAAACAACATACAGCTAGGTATTTACTATTACTATATTTACTATTACTGTAATATATTACCTAGCTGCCTAGGTATTTACCTAGGACATTTTGCATGTTTTAATCAACCACAGATAGCTTATATAATAGAAAACATAATGGCAGACATTACACAGAACTCCATTCCGCTTCAAACTAAGAAAATAACTGGACCAGATGACTGATAATAAACCTATTTGGATACATAAATAATAATAATAAAACCTTTATTGAGAACCCTACAAAATGAACATAAGAAATTTAAGCCTTAGTGCATATAGATAAATTAATAGTGTCCTGCAATTGTTGGTCTTATCATGGTTAAGATTTATACCAGACAACTGTTAAATGAATATTGAAGGACAACACACAACACCATCTAGCCCCAAACTAAGCATAGCTTGTATTATGGCGGTCCGATATTTCATAAAATACTAATATATATATATATATATATATTCATATGATATTTTCAACATACAGACACAGATCAAACACCTATGTTCATCGCACAAAAGTTTATCCTGGGAGGGAATCAAACCCTTAACCTACAGGGTAGAAGGCAGAGCTACTACCAATTGAGATGACAGACCAGTCATATCATATTTAACCTAGACACAGAATAAACATTTTAATAGCACAAATGTTTATCCTGGAGAGTATTTAAGCTACAACGCAGAAGGCAAAACTACCAACTGAATTGTGAAAGCTGTACTTTGTTATGCCATATGATTTATAAAGAAAAACAAACCTATATTTTCCAGGCTCAAATTTATATCCATACCAAGTTTCATATTGGTTCAGCCATTATTATGTGATTAAATAATAAACATCCACTCATAGATCTTACAATATGGTTTATCAATTCACATTACATCATCTAGCTAAGCAAAGCTTTTACAATGGGAACCAGATAACAGATAGAATACATAAACACATTAATGTGGATGGGGATTATACCCACAACATACTGCGCAGAAGGTAGAGTTATTACCAACTGAGCTGGCATGCCAGCTTATGATAATAATAATGTATTATTGTAGTATTAGGTACAACTTGTTTTAATAGAGAAATCTTAAATGTCAGTTTTTACCACTCCCTCACAGTAAAATAAGTAGATAAATAAAAATGCCTTTTTTCAAAAAATTAATATGGTAAACTTAAATGTAATTTTTAACAAATGTGTTGTTTTTTTCTTCTGTTTGTCTTTTGACAAAGGCAATGTCTTTTGAAGTGTAAACTTCTTTAGCATCGTTGTGATTTGAAAGTTGATGAAACGAAAAAGTGACAGTAAAAAGAGACAGACACATAAATTCATAAGATTTAATGTGGGAGAAAATGAGATAGGAAGCATTATAATAATAATAAATAATAATGCCAGACATTTCACACAGCATCATACATGTTTATTATTACGTGTTTGTGCATGCATGCTTAGTACAAAGCTTGAGATAAGGCATCACAACAACCTTGGTGTTTTGTATATGTCTACATACTAAACATTTGTTTTTTGAAGGTTTCACTTCTACCATGTGTGAATTGCACACATGTTATTTAAATATTTCTCCTTTTCTTTCTCCTATTTGAGCATTAAAGTCTCCCATCAGTTGAAATTTCTGTGTGTATGAAAGAGTGTATTTCTGTGTTTGGTCAAGGCAAAAAAATTTAACTGGTTTTCTATTATAGAAAGAGATAAAAAACCACTTGCACAATACTAATCACCAAATTGTGCGATTGAAAAAGAATTACTAAAACTGCCATCAGTTTCTTTATTGAAACAGATGATGTTTCTACAAAGATGTTTCTTCTTTTACTAAGGTTGCTCGAGTGTTAGAGAACCAACTGAGGAAGTACATCAATGTTCTCAAATCACAAGCCTACGCCCCTCTCAAAAGATGCCTGTTTGGAAGATACTACCCAACATCAGGTATTATTCAGTAAAAATATACTTAAAATCAGCTGTATACCAGAAATTACTTATAATTCTTATTTCAGAACAAATCAAGAGCTTCATAGATTTGCAGTTGACAGTTAAAATATTAAAAAATTAGAACACACTTCAAGAAAACTTCTATCCATAACCTATGTATTGAGAACATTACCTGAGTGAACACAATACCTCTGCTGTACTTACAGCTAGGATCTGTAGATCGCCTGCAGACAATGTCAGGTCAAGGTTATCATGTTCTGGCAAAATAATTAAAGCAACAGGATACTAATTCTCAAAATAATCAGACCTGTGGAAGTTACTCACATTCTGTCATTAACTAGAAAGAACAGATTTTTTAAATAGCTGAACAGACTTTCATGAATAATAGCTTAGAACACTCATGATCAAGACACCTTTTAAACAAACAAAAAACGTGTGCCTCTCGGGACGCCCGACAGAAGTGAATCTAAGTAGCGCTGTGGGTTAAAGTGAGAGAGGAGGAGCCTGCCTACCGCTGCCGTATGCGTGAAAGAAAGGGAAGCCAGACAGACTGGCGCCGTAACGCGTTACGCAACGAAGTGATTTACCCTCCCATGAAAAGTTATCACTTCAAAAACACTTAATCAAAATCGGTTTATCTGTTTCGTAGATATGAGACCGCAGACAAACACATATGCACACATACTCAGGTACACAGATACACATGTTAAATTTAAAATATACCCGTCGGTTTAATATAGTGTATAGTGTTTACCTCTTCTGTGTATCTGTGTCAATGGTTAAACATAAAACGTGACATTGACGAAATTGTGGTTTATCTCTTCCACATGGGCACTAACCAATCAAATTCAACTATAATGTTAAAAACTTTTTGGAATACTTAAAATGTTTCAGACGAGAGACTGCTCGAGTATGACATAGACACAGTCCTGTTTGATGACGAGTCAGAATTCCAAAGAGTTCAGATTGTCCACTCCAAGAGTCTCGGAAACATGCTGGTGCTTGATGATTTACAAAGTAAGTAATTACACGGTAGTAAGTGCAAATTCTAAATATTTTTTATTCAATACTAACGCGCCCCGGCTTCGCACGTGTGCAATTTAGAGTTTTAACTCACATGTACATAATCAACATTGATTATAAAATTATTTAGTTGAGGATTAATATTATGTACAAATGTCATCATCTTTCGATTTTAATCGCTTTTTTGTGACTAATTTGAACAATTTAAAATTAGTCAATTTCAATTTGACTACTACCATATTTATTTTAATTACTAATAAACTATTGTTGATATTAAAGACATTGCATACCTCAAATAGGTATTTAAAATTGGCTACGTAGTTTTTGAGGTTTACCCATCCATCTATCTATAATCTATATCTATAAAAGGCGATGTGTGTATGTTCCCTATAGACTCGGAAACGGCTGGACCGATTTCCATTAAATTTTTAGGAAATCTTCAGTTTGGCCTAGCGGGTGGGTGATCCTGTGAGGTTTGGTAGCGCGATCGCTACCGATCGCTATTTATCCGATGATCAACAGAACGTTTTTGTTTTTTTTTGCGTCCATCAAATCAAATTTGGTATGGATATAGATTGTATCTTTGGAACGCACATACGCAATTTTTTGTATGTACTATGCGTGCAAAGCCGCGAGCAGAAGAAAGTTATAAATAAGCATACAAACATAAAAAATACACCTTTTCTTTCTATAATATTAGTTTTCAAAACACATTTTAAATCTTCTTACATGTCAGGTGAATAGATACTGATAGGTGAAAGAGATACTGAGGTTAGGACAAACACTCCAGTCCAAAATTAATCCGGCTAGAAATGCGTTTAGTCTTTACGTCTTTGCTAATTTGGTTACGGATGCCAAGCAGAGTAAGCGTATTCATGCCAAACTTTTATGTCATCCAAGCACATATCCTGGATGGCATTTCTTGAATGGAAATTAATATAAATATTGGTGGACAATTCCACCTTGCACACAATACCACCTTGCGTCAAACTAAGCATAGCTTGTGCTGTTGTGATGTTAAGTTGGGACATTTTTTTTATGTCTTTTTTAATTAGGATTTCGAAATCCACAGCACAGCAAGCTCTTGCTCGCAGGTTATTCGTTTTATCGTGATGAAATTGAATGAATGAATGAAAATTATTTATTGTAAACTTAAAACTAAATATAACAATTTTATAACTAAATTTATTTTCGAAAAATTATGTACCATGGGCGGTCTGATCACTAAGGAAGCGATTTCTTCCAGACAACCATTGGATGGAGAGAAGCTTAAGTTATTTGGAAGATTGGTTGGGGTGCACTAAATTATGAAATTACCTACTTATATAAAGCAAATAAACGCAATAAACACACAATATTATTGATACTTATATTATATTTACATAAACTTTTGAAATTTTGCTCGTTTTGCGTTTTAGTGACCCCTACTAAAAGAAAGGAAATAAAAGATGCGATGTTTTATTCTATACCATAATAGTATTTATTAAAGTTCAAAGTTTCCGAAATATCGTCCAAAAACTTATCTAAGATGGCGCTTGAAGCTCCACCTGGATCTGGTATTTAGTGATTGAATGCTCAGTAAGTGACCATAAACATTAAAAAAAAATTGGGCGAGGTTAAATTCTATTTTTACTGGCCCATGGTGAGGCTTAACAAGGTTTTGAGTAACAGCCTTATTTGTAAACACAAAAAAAAAAAAACATCCCATAATTTTTTTTTTTACCTCTGAAGCCTTCACTGTGCGTGTTCACATAACATGCGCTTTTGACATTCTTACTTTTGGTTAGATTTTGCGTGGGTGTGTAAGTTTGTTACTTCTTCACACTCAAACAGCTAGACGTACTTAAATAAAATTTAGTATAGATGAGAACTTAGAATAACATAGCTTATTTTTATCTATGTACAACATAGACGAAGCCATGGACGGCAGCTAGTGGCAAATAGATACCTAATATGTGCGGAGTTTCGAATTCGCTGCTGTCTTTAATTGTCTAGTGCCAAAGCGTAGCTAATGTTTCTTGTACTTCTCGTTTTCAGACATTTCCGAAGCTGACTTGGTATATACTGAGACACTGATGCAAAGGGGCAAGGAGAACTATGAGGGTAAAGAAATCGTGATATTAGGTAAGTTTATCTTTAAGCCGTAGATTCACCGGCGTATGCTGATGCTGTCAGCAAATAATCTGTCTGGAACTGTCTAGGCTTGTCCGGCAATTATATCAACCTATATATACCTTATTATAAATAAGGTATGAAGTCAAAAGATACTTTATTCAATACAATCACAAGGATCACTTTGAAATGTCTTACATACTTAGGTGAATTTAGGTGCCAATTCATCCTAACCCAAGCCCGAGAAGAACTGGCAATAAACTCGTCTTGGACCTATACTCCAGCCATATTCGAGCTATAATTTTTAATAACATCGCGTTGCTAGGCAACCATGTGACGGCATGGGTAAAAATATTTTTTTATCAATGCTAGCTAAAGTGTATGATAATAGGTAATATGCATGCGGTTCAAATTTACTAGACTTTTCCACCTCTTTTGTTCTGATTTTGTATATAAACCATTATTTTCTGATTTAGTTTGTTTATAATTGCATAAGTTATTAAAATGTAAATAAGCGCGCGAAATTGAAAATAGTGGCGTTTTAGCACACCAAATTTAAGCGATGTTTTAAATATTTGTAACTGAATTCAAAACAAAAAAAATACATGCATATAGGGAATATGATAATAAATTATGAGTAAATAATTGAGTTTTTAATCACTAAAACTGTACGAGAAGATAAAATAAAAAAACGGTAGGTGATTTATTTACATTTACTGTATTTTTATTTCATTTTTTACTTCGCACTCGTGTGAGGCTCACCAACTAAATTACATAATACAAATATGCAAAAATGTTCACGATTTCTTCAGAATTGAAGAAGCAAGAAAGCATTAGGGATGGCACTATTATCAACCATGACAGCCAATCCTAAATAAAAAAGAAAAATACTTCCACTTACATGTGATTTGAAATGTTTATTAATCAATTTATATCTTTTACATGACTTTACAAATCGTATTATGAATAGTTTGATCGATTTTTAGGGTAAAACGATTGAAAGTGTGAAATCGTGATATACTGAAGTGAAAACCCTAAAAATCAGCTGTCGTGGTTTGTTTACAAATATTATGTCTCGAATTTGGCTGGAGTATAGCTATATGGATTGTATATGCGGTTATGTTATGACCTGGATCGAGACAGGATATTTTCAACCGACTTCAAAAGAGGAGGTTCTCAATGCGACTGTGTTTCTTTGTGTTTGTTACTGTATAACTCCGTTATTTATGAACCGATTTGAAAAACAATATGTCATCCACTTAGATGAAACGAAATAATAATATGATATTTTAGTTTTTATACATGAAGTCGGCTGTCTTTTTAGTTTTAAAGACGTAGTTATTTTATCTCGTAAAAGTAAATTTCATTGGTATTGGAAACGCTCGTGGCACACCTAACTCGTTGCTAACAGATCGGTTATGTTCAGATGTAGAAGCTGATCAGAAGCTCTGAATACATCATGTACAGAAGTCGGACTCCACGAAAACCATTTACATAAAAAAATACTATAGCTACGACGCTACAAAGTGTAATTTAGCTCGCACAAGCGCTTAGCGCCTAACATTATATTTACCTACATGGTGCCTTTCTTTCTATCGCGTAACTCTATCTCATCTTGCGCGACACTTCTCTACGAATTTGCCCAACAGACTGGGTGCACCTGTAACTTCGTACCTAATGTACGTACTCTTGGCCTGTCCGAAGCAGGTACATTATAAGATACATTAGATTACATAATAAGGATTCGTAACGATTTGAGTTGAGAATGCAGATTTATAGAGCTAATAAATCCTTAACATACAGTGAAATAATTTCTATTCTACGACAAAAATTTACGAAGTTATGACGAAATTACTAGCGAAGTTCACTGAGTTGCCGCAGCGGTAGCTGTGACGTCACAGGGACATTCGCCGCCAGTTATCGAATCGTGAAGTAAGAGGGCACCGTCCCAGTGACGTCACACGCACCCTCGTACATTGATTTTACCGGCGTGAACGGCATAATGTTTATTACTTAATACCTTCGTAAGTAATGGACCGATTTGGATACTTCAAAAAGATACCTATAGTTCTATTGAATTTGCTACAACACTACTATGTAATCCTACTGATCATTCAGGACGATTCTATGACGAATATTGTTTTGCTCTGAAACAGGTGGTGGTGATGGCGCTCTCTTATACGAGCTGCTGAAGGAAAAACCAAAGTTTGTTTGGATGCTAGAAATAGATTCAATGGTCATGGACGCTTGCAACAAGCATATGAAATCCATCTGCGGAGACGTGCTTGAAAGGAGAAAGGGGCCTAATTATGAGGTTAGCCAAATCTGCATCCCAGTCTTTTATTCCACTAGGTAGGGTTGGCACAACAGATTCTTTTTCTTTATCCCACTAGGTAGGGTTAGCAAATCAGGTTCTTTTCTTTCATATCTGTAGTCACTCCTTCCTCCTTCTTATCTTACCCATTTCGCCATTTCGTTACAATGCAATTGAAGTGCTGGCTTATCGAGCGTACGTTCTACAACTATAGTGAGTTCGTGGGCAGTAATATACCAAGGTTGTAATAATTATTAATCCATTTTACGTTGCAATTAAATCAAATTTCAATCATATAGCGATTTTGTTAGTTATGCTGGGTTTCCTAGCGAAATGTGTGGATCTAATTTGTATTTAAGTTCTCGGTGTACCACATTTCACGCACATAAATCATTTCATTTCATTTAACTATTTATTTATTCATGTTTTTTTTGTTTCTGTTGATCTAAATAATGTAACATTATCAATAAATTACTGTTATCATATTACACAGTCTTTCAATATCTTTTCATTAATAATACTATTAATAAATAAAAAATGACGGATGTTTAGCACAGCGTCATCTAGCTCCAATGTAAGCAGAGCTTGTGTTATGGGAACCAATTGACTGATATACTACTTATGTATGTACTTTTTTAATATATTGGATGGGTAAATAATAATCCTACTTACCTATACAGTAACACAGGTGCTCAAACGACCTATTTATTACTAAGTTATATTTACTTTATGTTAAACTTTTTCTCATGTAAGCGACATTACTTGTCTTTTTGGGAATAAATTTCTATAAACCTATATATACATACATATTATACATGGAAACATACACCGAGGCAAATACTTGCAGATCATTCAAACACTTGTCGCGTGGCGGAAATCGAACGCGCAACCTTCTGCGCCTGAGGCAGGCCTTCGCCCACTGCGCCACAGAGGTTGTCAAATAATATAATAAGTAACACAAAGATTATAACACATAGTCCAGTAAAGTTTCCACAGTTACATTATTAATTTATAGAAAAAGAAAGTGGACATTTAACTCTATACAAAATAATAATTAATTATATAGCTCATGTGAGTTATATTAACAGAAGAAAAAAAACGATACAAAATAAAACTACCTTATTAATTACCAAAGAAAACATTAAGAATACAGTTTCTAAAACTATTGACTGTATGGGAAAAATGGCAATGTCGGAGAAATTATCGTTGCAAGATCATCGTATAAAATATTAGACACATAATTGGTACGCTGAAATCTAAGTTAAGCAAGATTAGATGCGGTTATTAATTTTACTGATTTAAATATTTAAAGGTATGTATCGTGTTTGGGCTCATTAAAATGCTATCTACGAATAGGGTATAGATAGGGTTTTGAGGGGGTCTTTAAATATTTTTCATTCCCCCAAGTAATATAGCCAGCGGGGATGTAGTTTTGCGAATATCGTAAACCATTTTCTACGACTATTTCTTTGTATTTTTTTTTATCTTTGATTTATATGGTCAGTTCGGTTCAATTACACGCCCAAGCGAGACGAACCAGATGCGAGGTGAACAATTATTTCCACTCTAATTGCAGGTTATTATCGGCGACTGCATGGCAACAGTCGCCAAGTTCATTACTGAAGGCAAGAAGGTGGACTACATATTCGGTGACCTCACTGACATCCCGATCTCAGAGTCAGCATGTGGCGAACTCTGGGAATTCATGACCATGATCCTGCGAGCCTCGTTTCAGATACTGCGGCGCGGGGGCCAGTTCATGACTCATGTAAGTGGCAAGTTCATGACGCATGTAAATGGCTAGTTCATGATGCATGTAAATAGGTAGTTCATGGTGCATTTAAATGGGTAGTTCATGATGCATGTAGATGGTAAGTTCATAACGCATGTAAGTGGCAAGTTCATGTAACTGACAAATGGGAAGTTTATGACGCATGTATGTGACAAATGACAAGATTATGATGCATGTAAGTGGCAAGTTCATGACGCATGTAAGTGGCAAGTTCATGACGCATGTAAGTGGCAAGTTCATGACGCATTAAGTGTTATTTACGCTCGCTGGTTAGGTACCTACCTTTTTTTACTTTGCTTAAGTTATTAATGTTGCAAGCGGTACATTTAAACAGGTGGGCCGTGTGCTTATTTGCCAGCTTGTATAATAATGCTCGCATTGTTTGTTATTGTATTTCAGTGCTTGTTAGACCGTTATACACATACATATTTTTATATAATTCTGGTTATACTCATACTTCTTTTTAAACTTCGATGCAAACTTCGAACTCGAGTGAAGTTTAACGTATGTTTAAGTGTTTATGTCTATATATATCTGTGTATTTGTGTCTGTCATTTGAAGATTATTAGCTCTTTTCTAGTTAATGAAGGGATGTTAGCAGCTTCCACAAGTTTCATCGATTTGAAATTTGGTATCCTGTTACTTCAATGACACTGCAAGATTATGGTAAACTTGCCAGGAGCTATGGAGCGCAGTGTTTTGGGGATCAAAAGAACGGATTGGTGCAGAAATACCGAAATCCGATCGAAAACAGGCAAAACAGATGTAGGTGGACTGCACGTTCTGGATGCATTCGAGCCAAACTGGCAAACTGTGGCCTTAAACCGTTGTGGAAGTTAAACAAAGATTCCTTTGCTCAGCTGTGGAACACAATAGGTTATTATTATGAAGAGCCCGTGACGTCCCACTGCAGGGCAAAGGCCTCCCTTCCTTTTCTTCAATCGTCCCTGTCTAGTGTCCCTACTTGCTGTCCGACATCCGCGATTTGAGTTTTGGAACGCAGTATACTATTTCGGACGTGGTCTGTGAGCTTGACTCCTCGAATACTGCGCTCCATGGTACTATAGGTTAAGGGAATAAAAATGGTAATCTTGACCTGATGCTGCAACATCACCTGCGGGATACTGACCTCCTCATTAACATAGAGCAGAGGTAACTTTTAGGGCGTATTGGAATAGTCTCAATGCAATGATATCTGGTTTTTTGTTGGGACGAAGTTCCTTATTGCGGGTTAGCGAGGAGAAAAAATGTAACGCGTTACGAAATACCGTAAGAGAAAGAGAGAATGAAGGAAACCGATAACTAGTCTCACGCATATATATATATATATATATATATATATATATATATATATATATATATATATATGTGTGTGTGTGTGTGTGTATATTATATTTATGAATATAGTTATTTATTGCATTTTTAATCAAAATTAAAGAAAGGGGTGGGTAAGGAGAGTGAGAGCCTGGCACGTTAATGATTAATTATGCCCACCCTGCATACGACTTCGTTCCAAACGCATGTCCCGCGAAACGTTCAGTTTTTTAGATACTAAAGGTATATGTTATAATCGTACACTAGCTTTAACACTACGCTAGCTAATAATGTGAGTAAGATAGAGGATGAAATCAAAAGAGATAATGTCGATGACTTATTATTATTATTTTCGCCGTAGGGTAACGGGGCAGTCTGCGCCGACTCGTTGGCTCTCTACGAGCAGGAGCTAGCCAAGCTGAAGCCGGCCGTGACGTTCCAACGAAACCAGGCCTTCATACCCTCGTTCCTAGAGAACTGGATCTTCTACCAGATAGCCTTCGCAGCGACCGACAACAACGCAGCCGGGGACCACTAGCCAAATTACAATGCCAAAATATAGCGTGACCCACCATGAACCACATGTATTTAAAACTAACCACTTAATAACCAACTAAATAACCTTTCTGTACTGGTATTATAAATTCTAGTGTCTCGATCTGTTTGTTACCTTTTCACGGGTAAACGGTTGAACAGATATTGATAAAATTTGGTACAGAGATAGATTATATTTATGTAGGTACTAGGTTGTTTTCTATACTCTAACATAACCTAACCAACTTCCGATCTGATATTACTTTTACAATAAGTAAAATCTGCTATTCTTATTGAAAAAGTTGAAATGGCACGGGAAAGTAAATTTAAATTCGTTGCGTTTTTTTGCCGCAATAGAATTAATGGGATATAATTTGGAAAAAACGCTAGTCCCACTTTTTCTATTTTGTATTTCCATGGAAATAGTGGGTGGGATACCACCGTTTTGGAGACAAGTATGTAAGGTACACATTTTTTACGT
Organism: Lampropteryx suffumata; assembly: GCA_948098915.1. Classification (NCBI taxonomy): domain Eukaryota; kingdom Metazoa; phylum Arthropoda; class Insecta; order Lepidoptera; family Geometridae; genus Lampropteryx; species Lampropteryx suffumata. The sequence continues at coordinate 18,312,522 of OX402547.1, forward strand.
CGTTTACACGTCACGTCACTATATAACGTTATTCTTTCTGTCAAGTCACTACCCTGATGGTGCTACAATTGTCCCTTATTTTCGACAACCTCATCAGCCGATGAGGGTGATACCTAAATAAACTTAGCCATATGATATTAGATAAGACTATTTGTTGCGTTACTTTCTCTACGGTAATATCTTTTTTGTTTCTCGCGGGGGAGCCGTTGTCTACAAGGAGTATGGGAGATTCTTGAATGTTAATAACCATTTTGTAAGTTTATAGTTTGGGTCTACCTATCAGCTAGTTAAATCTTAACTTAACTAGCTGATAGGTAGACCCATCTAGATATATTAGTTTGTTTTTGATAATCATATGTATTGAGTGCTTGATTTTATAAACCCTACATTTAACAATAAGATCTGATGAGAATTTAAGTTTCAATTGCATACAGGAATACAGGAAAGTCCCGCGGACGTGGTTCTGGAGTCACACCAAGGAATTCAAAGAAACGTTGTCCAAATCAAATAGGTACCTGTTTTAAAATAAGTAATAGGTTTCTAGTAGTGTGTTGCTAAATGAAATGAACTAAAATGACTTTTGCTATTTGCCGCGGGACTTTCTAAAGCTTTTCAAATTGCTAAATTCTTAACATAATTAAAACTGTTTTTTTGTTGTCATTGTCATCAAAAATATAATGTAATTATCACAATATAAACTCTTGACGCACTGGGAGCGATTATAATCGCTTAATATGTCGATTACCTTTAGTCAAAATAAGTTAATGTTACACGCGACGAGACGACGCAGGCAACACTTTTTTTTTGTGCATTATGTGGTCACCTAAAAGAGCTTTCTTATACCTTGTTCCTATTCTAATTATGTGTATGGTATCGCAACATTTATTGGTGATTCAATAAATAATTTAAATTTACGGAATTTTTTATGCAAGGTTTCGGTAATCGCTCCCAATGTGTTCAAAGCTGTACGCGGCGGTCCAGACAAAGTACAACATGTCAAGTATTTTTGCAACTTCTCAGTATTCGAGGCAGCTGCCTTAATTGTTTTAGTTTTAAGCTAAAGTAGTTTGACTACATTCATCGTTTTTGTTGTTATAAGAACCATGCTTGTTCCTTTTCGTTTAATAAACAATTTATAAATAGTCTTACTTTGTTTTTTTACATCGAGAAATCTGTTTAGAATATAATAAAATAGAATAATTACATTGATTTATCGCCACATAACAAATATATAAAAGGCGATGTGTGTATGTTACCTATAGACTCCACGGCTAGTCCGATTTCGATAAAATTTTCAAGAAACCTTCAGATTACGCGGGTGATCCTGTGAAGTTTGGTAGCGGTCGGATCAACAGAACGGATAGGCTACTTCTTATGTATGTACTATGCGTGCGAAGCCGCGGGTAGAAGCTAGTAACAAAAATAGTGCGAATATAACATAAATTAGTCTATATACCGCGACGCAAAAATTCTACCACTCAGCATAATGATACAGACATTCGGGACACATTCGCCAGATTTCACATTCGTTAGATAGGTAATTTATTTCTTCCGCATTCGTCAGATTGTTTCAACCTCTGACGAAACGATATTATTCATGATACCTCATTCGACAGATTTCGCGTTTGTCATAAGGTTACGAATACTAGTCCGGTCAATATAGACATTTAAAATAACAAAAATTCCCGGAAAGCCAAATATTGGTGGAGAGCTGGGGTTTACCATTACAAATAAAGTTTTAAAAGTCCCCATCGATCCTATGTGTGCTTCAAAAGTTATTCGGGGTCAAAGGTCAAAATTTGAGGTTTTTTGGATTTTTTTCGAAAACGGTAAGTTTTATCAAAAAAAAACCTCAAACCAAAGTTGTAGACTTTAAAATTCTCTACAAAAATGGTCCATATGATTTTTTTCCTAAGAGTTACCATTCGTGAGATATCGCGATTTTAAGAGTCACATTATACATGATAATGCACACATTTCCACGTCACAAAGTCAAAAGATGATTTATTCAATACAATCACAAGGATCACTTTGAAACGTCTTACATACTAGGTGAATTTAGGTGCCAATTCATCCTAACCCAAGCTCGAGAAGAATTGGCAAGAAACTCGTCTTGGTCCTAGCGCTTTTTTATATGATCCATCTTATAACTACCTTAACTACGAAATACTAATACAAGAGAGTTTATACATTTCAAGTGTTTCGGTTATCTGTCTGACGGCAGAGCGACATGAGGCCATGCATTCTTATCAATAATATAGTCATTTATATTATAATAAGCTTTCTTCAACAGACTACCTTTAATGTATGCTTTAAATTTCTTAATAGGTAGTTTATTAGCATTTTCAGGAAGCTTATTATAGAAGCGCACCGTGTTCCCCATAAATGACTTATTAACTTTTTCTAGTCGAAACCTAGAGATGTATAATTTATGTTTATTCCTAGTGTTGATTTTATGAAGGTCACTATTTTGCTGAATCCCATCCACCTGTGAGGTAGTGTACTCGACGCGTTTTTTTTACCGTGGTTTCCCCTGTAGGCCTACTCCACTAACTGTCATGACAATTTTAGGATTATTTAAGGGAAAAATACCCGTCAAGTTCTAGATATTACTTTATTATTGATATTGTCTTCTTCTTCCTCTTCCTCTTGCTGGATGTTCATAAATTGTTCAAATGTGGCTGAGTCATTAGTCTCTTCATTAGAATCACAGGAATCTTCCTCAATTGTACTCAACTGGACATTTGAGCAAGACTGACCTTGGCAATTGTTACACGCTGGAGAACACAGCAACCCGAATTTTTTACAGCCACATTTGGCACTACAACCTTTTTTGCAATTGCAAAAAATAGTGTTGAGGAGTTTTTCTGGAGCAGGTGGTGGGAGTAAAGTTTTAATCGGTTCCAGAGTATTATCTATCAATTTCCAACCCCAGTCTTCTGGGTTCAGTTGATTGCCTAGCCATGTTTGAACTTGATGGTATACTCGATACAAATATTGAATAGCAGATGCCCGATGTTGGAGGAAGACATGATAGTTGTACTTGTTTCTTGTTTCGCGTATTTTTTACAAAAGTTAAGTATCGGTATTTATCAATGCAAGTAATTTTTTTTGGAGCTCCATAAACCGCAAGAAGAAAGCGAATTCCTTCTGTAATTATTGTTTGAGGCCTGGAATCAATTTCTGTAAATACTTTAGCGCCGTCAGTCAAATCTTTTTTTTCGAATACGGACAATAGAAAGAGACAGAGAATAGCCAGATGTTTTTCATGTCCACGTGGTTAGAGGGGATTCAGTTAGGGACTGACTGTCTTTTCAATAAATGTTTTCAGGATAGTATAGTATATATAAAAGAGACACAGATAGGTATATATACATATCTTTGGAATCTGACATTATATTATTAATATCGACATGTATACAACATTTTACTAATTATTTACTTCTGATTTTTACTATTTCTTACTGTGACATTTATTTCGATTTGTTATCTATGTGCTTAATTAGAGTAATTGGTTGTGCCGTTCTAATTATTAATAATAATATTAATAATAAAGGCACTTAAGTGCCTGATATGTATATACGTGGCTTATATGTGCATATCATGTATAGTGTGACTCTTAGAATCGCGATATCTCACGAATGGTAACTCTAAGGAAAAAAATTATATGGACTATTTTTGTAGAGAATTTTAAGATCTACAACTTTGGTTTGAGGTTTTTTTTTTGATAGACCTACCGTTTTCGAAAAAAATCCAAAAAACCTCAAATTTTGACCTTTGACCCCGAATAACTTATGAAGCACACATAGGATCGTTGGGGACTTTTAAAACTTTATTTGTAATGGTAAACCCCAGCTCTCCACCAATATTTGGCTTTCCGGGAATTTTGGTTATTTGACCACTATTTTTATGTCTAAATTGACCGGACTATACGTAAAAACCTACTACTACTACTACTACTACTACTACTACCTACTACTACTACTACTACTACTACTACTACCTACTACTACTACTACTACTACTACTACTAATGGATTCCCAGTTTGAAAGATTTCATTAATAGCCAGGAATAGACCACATGATTATGTACCTAAACGGTACACCTCAAAAAATAATCAGATCGAAACCAGTTGGTTAGGTTACAGTAAGTATAGAAAACAAAGCGCAAGGCAAGAGAGAAAAGCGAGCGTGCCGCGGCAGCGGCTGCCGAAGCGCCAGAAGAATATAGTTCGTCTGTCTAGATACATAACTCTGGCAAATGTGTCTTTATTCGTTTTCCTTATTCGTCATCAATGACCAAACTGAACTAAAATATTTTTGATTTATGGCGATTGTGTAATCTGGCGGATGTATCCTAAATCGATACAGAAGTGTGAGGGCTGCTGCATCAATGGCGCAATATTCAGTGGCGCCATCGTGAGTAGCGCAGCACCTACTGCCACACGCCACGAATGTAGCACATGCATTGTGCTAACTATAGTTGGCAAGTTAAAAACTCTCAGAGAACTAAAGAATTAATGAAACTCTTTACAAGTTTGTTAAATAAGCATTAAAGTACCTATAAAATCCCATACGTACTCCTAAAGGACTATTCTTAAAAAGCCCATCAAATAGTATTGTGATGATTTGCGAGTAGGTATGACAAAGAATATTAATAAACTATTTTTATTTCATAATAAACTTTATGAGATACTTTACAAAACATTACATTATCATATCTTACATGCACAAACATTGTTTGCGAAAATAATTTGCAGGTAATAATCACAGTTGACTTTATAATGTAGCCTGGTATGTAGACGAACCAAGAATGCACTATTTAATATCCGTTCAAGAGTAGAAGACGGACTGATCAATTAAAATTGTTTTAACTTAAATATAACAATGGAATAATGGCTTCATAGTCAACACCAATTTATTCAACAGATACTATTTAATTTCTGTTATTAATTACAGATTCGGCTTTGATTCAATTCCAAGATGAGATTTTTAATCAACTTAAAAGTAAGATTATTTTGTGATCAGCTTTAATGATTTAGGTATTTACAATATAACAAGCTGTATAATAAACCCGACACAGAAAATTAAACCAAACGATAAGCGCGTGAATTTCTTTTCTTGCAAAAAAGTAACAACTTATTACATAGTATATATACATATAATTATCTACTTACGGTTTATTAGTTATAAATTAATATAAAATATTGCTGGATATTAACACAGCACCGAGCCAAAGTAAGCAAAGCTTGTATGGTAACCAGAAGACTGATAGAATACACAAATACTCATAAATACATACTTATGATTTGTTATACTACCCAGACGCAAAACAAACACATCTGTTCATCAAATATTTGTCCTGGGTGGTGATCGAACCCACAACCAACAGCACAGAAGGCAGATATACTACCCACTGAGCTGTGGTGGTAGTCAAAACCTTTGCTTATAATTAGAATAGAATGTAGTGTGTAGTATGTGTGTTATTCAGCCTGCCGTAGCCTAGCGAGTCGCTGTGTCAGCTCATCTTGTTCCTGGGAGACAACAGTGGAGGCGCCCACTGATGTGCTCGGCACTCCAGAGGGTAGTTCCATGTTTAGCTCCAACCTGAAACAATATGGAGATGATTCTATAGATTTGGTTGTGCATTTCTAAGCTAAAACTAACTAAAAGTATTTCTGTTAAATTGATAGTTTAAAAACTTTACTCAAACTTTACTCAAATCAAACTTTGAAACTACAGTATCAGGGCTACTGTTATTAATTGTCAAGGATAATCAAACTGAGTTAGTTTTGAAAATGTAACAGGATCGTCGCGCAAAAAGGGCGCATCAGCGGAAAATTGTGGAAACAAGTCCGCATCGCAAGTAACTAAGTAAGCGCTCACAACACAACACAAAACAACATTGTCTAAACTTAACAGATCAATGAAGTTAAGTCGGTGCAAAGTCAGTTGATTAGATGGGTGATGGGACGGTGGCATTTCCATCTGAGCGCTACCGTTCTTCGTAGGGCAGATAAGCTGTCCCTCTTTTTATAAGTCTGACAGTGGCATTTCCATCTGAGCGCTACTGTTCTTTGGAGGGCAGATAAGCTGTCCCTCTTTTTATAAGTCATTAAAAGTCATGACGGAGGCTTCAGAGGGCCTTATTAAACCCATCACCAGAGTTGGAAACTGACTAATATGAAGATAGTAGAAAGTAGTGCATAAATAAAATATTGCCGGATGAACAAAACCAGTTCCAGCCCAATTAATACCATACTAGTTAGTTTTGGTAACATCATTTCACCCACTACTGAGTCCAGGCTTCTTTAGATATTGTACCACCCTCCACAATCCTATAATAATCTTGTCCAACAGTGGCCAACAATGCCGCGGCATTGTCAATAATTATTATATTATTAAACTGAATATAAGCATACCCAGCCTCATCAGCAACTTGCTGCAGCAATGTATCAACATCACCCTGTGGCACTGTGGTTGTTGTAGTTTGTGACATTGCATTCTCCATGTAAGACGACTGGACATCCAGGTCTTCGAACTGACTCTCAAACTTGTCCATTAGCCCTGATATCTTCTCAAGGTTCATGGATTTCATAGCTGCATCCATTGCTTTTACAACACCGGCCATAGAGTTTGTAACCTGGGAATGGAATATATGGCAATATTATTTATTATACATATGTCTGGTCTATATATAAGACAATACAATGCTAAACATTGTTTCTTATAACAGTTTCAATGCATTTGTGGTGTGCAATAAAGTATTATTGATTCTATTTAGAAGTTGACATAAAATAGGTTGTGTGTATTTATGAGCTGGTGATGGAAAACAACAGTGCCATCAACCCATTGTAAACTACTTATTCTATTTTACCATTTTATCATTACTTCATGTTCACATACTATGTGCCTACTAGATTTATAAAAGTAATGTATATACTAATCTATGTAACATAGGTACTACCTTCCTAGTAGTCAATGCAGTTTGTACTCGACTCGACACCGCATCTACCCGCGCTGACATCCGCAGATAGTTCAATGCCTGGTTCTTCTGTCGTATAGCATTCTCTGCGTGTATTCGAGCACCCTCCATGTTGCTCTTTTGAATCGCCTTCTTAGCCTTTTCCTTCTCAATTTTTTCTTCTTTTTCACATTTTTTTGAGTTTCGCTCTAACTCTTTGACAGCAAATTTTAAATTAAATAGGTGTTCTGTTTGAGTTGGTCAAGGATATTAATTGGTTAAAGTAAATAATAATAAAACCCAGTTAGTTCACAAAGAATATATTCAGGCTGTTCAGGTAATGTGTGGATTTGTCATGTATTTATTTAGATATTGTGTCTGTATGTACACTGTAAAAATAGACAAACAAGACACATAAGTGTGATAAATTCTTTGAAAAATGTTTTTAGATGAACTACTACCTGTTTTAGAGTTGCAGAATGCGTCATGTAGATAAAAATGCAGAGCAAAATGCCAAAATAGGACGATTTTTAAAAGGATACTTTCCATCGCGGATGATGACATCTCGTTTCCCATGTGAAGGCTTTTCTGGACAGTAATACAAAACAAAATCACTCAAGCGTCACCCGCAGTTACCGTTTTGTTATTTGATTTGAATAAAGAAAGAAAATCAGTGTAAAAAAAGGAAAATTGTACGACGATGACTCATTTGCACAATCAAAACACTTTTAGAGAATGAAGTGAAGTTAGTGAAGTTGTTGATATTGCGGATAGGCGACGATGAATCTGCTGTCACTCATAGTCAACTCAAGTCCTAGTTTCAGTGTCCATTGAAATGTTACCATTATGACCTTTTTTAACATCCCTACTTTAAAATATTATAAATGCGAATGTAACTCTGTCTGTCTGTTACGTTTTCACGCATAAACCGCTGAACTGATTTTGACAAATTAAATAGATGAGACCTTGGAGAAGGACCTAGGCTACTTTTAATGTAGCACCATAGCACGCGTGTGATGCCGCGGGCTGCAGTTAGTAATCTTCTATATAATAAAAATCAATTGCTGTTCGTTAGTCTGGCTAAAATTCGAGAACCGCTGGACTGATTAAGCTGACTTTGGTGTTGAATTGTTTGTCGTAGTCCAGGGAAGGTTTAAAAGGTGAGTAAATATGATTATTTTTAATTATTGATTTATTGAGGCGGTACGAAGTTTGCCGGGTCAGCTAGTGGTATAGTATTATAATACATCTTTTAAAACGTAGTCAGTGGTGCAATTGTGGTCTCTTCCACAGAGACCTCCCGTGTAAAAAATAATTTAATAATACTACCTACTTTTAAATATTTTTTAGAACAAAACTGCCAACCTCACTCAATCTTCCGTGTAAAGTTCCCCATCATTCCCGTGTATGGATTTTTTTTATTCAAGGTCGAAGGTCAAAAAAAATAGTTTTTCGCGATTTTCAGCAAAACGGTAAGTTTTATCATAAAAGTACCTTAGACAAAAATTTTAGATCATAAAACTATCATAAAACTGAGCAAAAACATTTAAACATTTAAATTTCAAATCTTCGCGCTATCCGGAAATCGGATTCCAAAACATTAATTATTCAAACAAAATGAACTCAAAACTATAACCATAATTCATAACAAATTATGAAATGGTTTAACAAAAATAACCAGTAATTTTAATTGAGGTTCAAAATTAAAATAATCGTGAGTTCTGTTTGCTGCCCGGAAGGCAACAAATCAAAACTCAACATTTACCTCTCACATATCAATAAGCATGGATTCTAATATTACAAATCATAAATAAGCTACTTAATTTTAAACTTAGTTATTTTCAACTTATTAGTTAGGCATATAATATAATATAATATAATATAATATAATATAATATAATATAATATAATATAATATAATATAATATAATATAATATAATATAATATAATATAATATAATATAATATAATATAATATAATATAATATAATATAATATAATATAATATAATATAATATAATATAATATAATATAATATAATATAATATAATATAATATAATATAATATGATATAATAACAACTCTAGAGAGAGCACGATACTCATGCATATTATGACGATAACAACTTCTATAACTTTAAACTCTTCAGAGAAGATCTCAGAATAGAAGAAGAAGAATTCAGAGAAGAGATTACTCAATTGATAACATATTACGGTTTACCGATATACTTACAGGCATATCATTTTCAGAAGTATACAGCGAGAACGATCCTAATATTGCATACAATCAGTTTATTGACATTTTTAAATTATTTTATGACCTTTGTTTCCCCTATAAACTAATAACTATTAAGACTACGAAACCAGTACGATGGGTATCACGCGGAATTAAACTGTGTTGTCAAAAAAAAAGAAAACTTCTATGGAAACACAGAAAAAAACCTACACAAAACAGTATCGAAGAATATCAAAAATATACAAAAATCCTTAAAAAAATAACCAAACTTACACAAAAAGCACAAAATAAACATAAAATTAAATCATCTAAAAACAAATCAAAGACCACATGGGGTATTATAAATAGCTCAAAGCGAAATCTACCTAAAGATACTATCAATAAATTAAGTTTAAATAAGAACACAATAACAAACCCTAAAGATATAGCTAATGCATTTAATGATTTTTTTATTGACAAAGTGGTTCCAATCAAATACTCGGGAAAAAACATCACTTCATTGATAGAAAGTCGAAGAGATTCTTTTTATTTGAAACCATGCATACCGGATGATGTGATTAGGATAATAAACTCCCTTAACAATACAAACAGTGTCGGATATGACGAAATTTCGACTAAAATCTGCAGCTCATAGTATATGTGCACCAATTAGTCACATTATTAACTCATGTATAAGTACAGGTGTATATCCCGATGCATTAAAAATTTCTATAATTAAACCTCTATACAAAAAACAGAACAAAGAGTGCATAGAAAATTATAGACCTATTTCTCTTATACCCGTTATTTCTAAAATATTTGAAAGGTACCTCTATCTATAAAAATTAATAACTATTTTGAATTAAATAAAATCTTTTGCATAGAACAAAAGGGGTTCAGAGAAAGCAAAACATTAAATATGGCTTTATACGACTTTCTTAATCGTGTTACAAGTAACGTCGATAAAGTAACACCAGTGTGTTCAATTTTCTGTGACATGACTCAAGCGTTTGATTATGTCCAACATGACATATCATTAAAAAAACTAGAATTCTACGGTGTCAGAGGAAGTCCACTACAATTAATCAAATCATATTTAGAAAATAGGAAACAACTAACCAAGATAACAAATGTTAATCCTAAAACGAAACTTGAAGAAAGTCACGTCTCTGAAGAACGTACAATAAAATATGGTGTTCCCCAAGGGAGTGTACTGGGGCTATTGTTATTTTTAATATACATAAGCCAAACATACATAAGCCTTCCAAAAGCTACAATACAACCTAAGACGTTATTTGCGGACGATAGTACCGTAACCATAACATGTAACAATACTAATTCATATAAAAATGACATAAGCTTAGCTTTGACATCGATTATAAAATCGTTAGACAACAATAATTTAAAAATAAATATAAATAAGACCAAAATAATTCATTTTAGACAACGCGATACTGCTGCTTCTAGCGTAAATTATGACATACAATACGCTAATGAAAAAATTGATGAAGTTGACCATGTAAAATTCTTAGGTATAACTATTGACAAAAAACTTAATTGGAAATTGCATTTAGACAGTCCCTGCAATAAAATTAATAGTCTAGTATATATTTTGTACAAAATTTCTCCTTTAGTAGACGTGGAAACTTAACTAATTGCGTACCATGGTCTAATTGCATCCAATATTAGATATGGTATAATGTTCTGGGGTAATTCAACTGACGTTATTAAGGTATTTATACACCAGACACGGTGCGTCAGAGCCATTTCGGATCAGGAGGTTTTGGAAGCTAAACGTTCTTGGGTGCACATCGACTGTAATATAAAATGCTCTGATAGCAAAACGTCCACGATTTAAAATGGTTTGGAAGCTAAATGGTATTTCCAATAGTTAGTTATCTAGTCATAATGTCTTTGAATCAATTTGACCATTACGGAAAAACAACCAAGGAGCAGGTTGTCCTAATTTCAGAAAGTATTTAGTACAGCTAGCCTTCAAATCAAAATAAATTTAACGCATTTGAACGCTTCATATAAAACCTCTTTAGAATATTATCTTGAGTATTACGATTAAGTATTGTTATTGTCATAGATATGTCAGCAACGATGCTGACAACATATTTTGTTCTGCAAATTGCATGTCGTGAAAACTTTTAAAATGGAAAATAATCCAAGTTGTTGTACGGAATCGAAGCTGGTTTTCATGGATAGTCAGAAAAATAAGCCAGTTTTGTTGGTCGATGGGTACAGACACAACAGAATCATTATAAATAAAGGTGGCTCTTCACGATGGAGATGTGCGTATCGTGAAAATTGTAGTGCGACTGTTACAATAAATAAAGACCAAAATCTAATTCTACGCCCAGCTGAACACACTTGTAAACCAAATTTGATGAAAAATAAAATAGACGCCGTGATGGATAAATGCAAAAAAGCTGTCTGTAAGAAATATACTCCAGTACAAATGATATTTGCAAAAAAAAATTACAGAACTAGGGGATGAATTCGTACCAAATTTTCAGTCAAAAAAAGACACTACGTCGAGCTAGAAGAAATTTCCTAAACCTGCAAAGAACAGAAGTTACTAATTTAAATGATTAACTAAAGTTCCAGAAATATTAGCAAAAGATTTTCTGCTATGTGAAGATGGCACAGACGATCATAAAATATTAATATTTTGTCCTATGATGACGAGATCCGCTTTAAAGACGCTTCAAAATAATTTATTTTTTATCGATGGCACTTTTACAAGGACTCCTAAACCATTTTACCAAATAATGTCTATACATGTTAGCCTAAGCAGTAGTAGTGAATCTGTACATGTGGTGGGGATAATTTATGCTTTACTGCCTAATAAACTTCAGCATACTTACGAACGTTTGTTTGAAATTTTGAAACAACATTTAGAAATAAATATAACAAACATTAAGTGTGACTATGAGGCCGGGCTTACCAACGCAATAAAAAATGCTTTTCCGCATATTAATGTGTCCGGATGCTACTTCCATTTTAATAAAGCTGTATGGAGAAAGGCAGACACTTTAAAAGCCGATTATAGCAAAGAATCGAGAGACATAATAAGAATCTGCGCAAATTTTCCTCTTTTACCTGCAGATCGCTACACTGAATGTTAGGCGTACATCAAAGAGCATGCTGGAAATAATGAAAACATGCAAAATTTTTTGAATTACTTTGAAAAACAATGGCTAAAGACAAGCATGGATATAAGTTGCTACAATGACATTTTTCGAACCAATAATCCCTTGGAAGGCTGGAATAGACGTTTTAATTCAAAGGTGAATAGAAAACCAACATTAATACTGTTTATTGACGCACTAGGGAAAGAAGCAAAATGGCAAGAAATAAGATTGCTTGTTTCATGGTACCAAGAGACGAAAGGTTGATATAAGTTTCAATATTCGATACGCCGAAGAAAAGAAAGAACTAGAAGAAGAGTGTATCACGCCTTACGATTTTTTAAAAAGAATTTCAAATGTAAAAAAGATCCTCAATGTTTAACATGCTGTACTGCAAGTGTAATATTATCTGTAAGTTATCTATAAGTTTAAATTTTAATGACCAAAATTACCTAGGCGAATAAAGAGGTTTAAAAATATATCTATATTTTCCGTATTACCCGCAATAGTTCTGCCAACAGAACTACTAACAGAACAGGTGGGAGTAGACGTATTTACAGTCTACTCCCACCTGTTCTGTTGAAAAGTTCTGTTGGCAGAACTATTTTTGTGGTGGATTTTTTTTACCATTAGTTCTGTTCACAGACCAAATGGGAAAATAATTCCCAGTTGTTCTGTTCACGAATCTCGTGACATGAAATTCAGATCGGTTATGTTAGAGTATAGAAAACCAGCCAGAAGAATATAGTTCCGTCTGTCTGAGATTGAAGCCAAATGTAAAGCATAGTCTTATAAGTCACAGAACTAATGGTAAAAACAATCCCAATAGTTCTGCCAACAGAACTACTCAACAGAACAGGTGGGAGTAGACGGTATTTACTGGTAGAAAGTATTTATTGTTTTTTTTTCATACCTTCAGTATCACGTTTTCTCAAAAGAGGATTTAGGCAGACCGGATTTAAAAATGTCTGGCATAGGTACATTTCAAATTGCGGACATTTGAGAGTTACTCATGACGTTTTAAAATACATATGTTCAGTAAATAAGGACAATTAACTCTCATGACGTTTTACATTGCGAATATTCAATAAAAAATACTTTGTGCTCTGAAAACTAGCAGTCATTTTAAATTGTGGACGTTTTGCTGTCAGAGCATTTTATATTACAGTCGGTGTGCTACCAAGAACATTTAGCTTCCAAAACCTCCTGATCCGAAATGGTCAGAGCCATGTTCCACCTTAAAATGATAGATTCTTGTAAACCGTTATTTATTAAACATAGAATCTTGACCATTTCCTCGCTGTATATTTTTGAGGCAGCTATGTTTGTTAGAAATAACCCAGACTTATTTTTAAGGCTTTCTGATGTTGTGGTTCGTACGAGACGAGATGACTATAAAGTCTGTGTTCGGGACTCAAAAACTACAATTATGCGCAATAGTATTTTCTGTACGGCTCCTTTCATTTATAATAAGATCCCTAAGTCTGTAGGAGAATTACCGCATATAATGTTTCAAAGAAAGCTCAAACCGTACTCGCAAACAAATGTTATTATACATTAGATGAATTTATGACCGATAAAAATATAATCATTTAGTTTTAGTTTATAATTATTTAGCATGCATGACCATTTATTCAATTTAATTATTCATAAGTTATTGTTGTATTAAAGACATTGCATGCCTCAATAGGGTAGAATACATTGATCTACTATTTAATTATAACTACATCTATTACACAATGTATTTCAAGCAATAAATGAACTTTGAACTTTTTGAATCGTTTTATCTCAGAAATGGTGGCTCGTAGGAAAAAAAGTATTGATATATTTTTTATAGATAATTTATGATCAACAATTTTTGTCTTAGGTACTTTTATGATAAAACTTACCGTTTTGCTGAAAATCGCAAAAAACTATTTTTTTGACCTTTGACCTTGAATATTTTTTTTTCCATACACGGGAATGATAACTGATGGCTTTTAAATATTATTAATAATTATGTTTTGAACAATTTTACTGAATTTCAGCCTGTTGGGATTTTATGTACCTTCACTCACATATTTTGGTCTAGACCGGACTTGACCGTACTGTGAGGAAAATCACGTCCGTATACATAAAGTTGGGTAGTGCCGAATGTTTATTCTTTTACTTCACCTAATAATAAACAAAATAACATTGTGTAGTCTGTGGACTATGCTTTAGTCTAGTCTATGATGAAATAATTAATATTGCCATGTTGGCCATGTTGGTATAGAATGCGTTGCCTATCTGAAGTTTGCAACAAAACGAAAAATGTCAAAATAAATTGAATGGAGTGAAAAGTGCTCGTTATCGCTCCTCCTCCAATTTTTTCAAGTGAAAGAAACAAAATACCCACAAAAATCCCTTGTAATTCAAGGGATCCTATTTTATATTTACAAAAAAGTACAATATTTTATATTGTCAATTTAGTGTTAGCTTAGATAAAGTATTATTTTGGAGATTTACGGCGTTAGTGAAATTGGAAAAAACCCAAACATAATCGAGGTAGGCAAGGCAGAAGAGATAGATTGGGCGTAAAAAGAAGATGGCGTGCGCAACTCTGAAGAGAAATTTGGACTGGGAGTCCATGGCACAGCTGCCTGCGAAGAGGCGGAGGTGTTCACCATTTGCTGCAAGCTCGAGCACAAGCCCAGGAATCAGAGTTTCTGAGCCCAGATCTGCATTTGGAGATGCCGTTTCTGCACCTGCGAAACTGACCCCAGGTTTGTTTATATTTTGTTTGTATGAGACGGACCTGCCTCTAGGCTCATTAGTTTAAATGGAATCTTTTTATGATTCCTAATTTCATCATCAGCTGTAAAATCTTAACGCCATTGTATTGTGCTATCATGAATATTTTTATCTCGATAGAGCGAGACAGGTGATGCGTGAAGACCGTTGCGTGAATTTTTTCATGTCCTTTTGGGTTTTTGTAACCAAGCGAAGTCTTTGTGATCTTTGTTCGATCGGTATGCGTGATGCAGCCAATGCAACCTTTAGTATGTAGGTACTACTCTTATTTGTACTTATTGTTATAATCAACATTTTGACAGATACCTAAAAATCATGTACACAATTGTACCTACTCAGCTGAAAATTAATTTGTTACTTTGCATAGAAAATGCAATTGTGCAACAACAGGATGACTAGACTAAAACTTCTAACAAAACTACATACTTACAATTATATTTTTAACTAACAATAGGTATTATAGTGCTGAACATCAATTTTATTGTAGTACTTGTCACATAAGTCTAATATCGTTTAGATGTTGGTCGAAGATAATTTCACTTTATGAGATATAATTAGTACAACTATAATATTAATTATATATAAGTTAGATAATAATATATATTTATTTAAAGAAATGTACAAGTTAATATAAAATACTATCCGTACTATCATTATTCAAAAGTAAAGTAGTATTATCAAAAGTATATAAGTAGTATATCAGTCATGTGGTACCCATAACACAAGCTCTGCTTACTTTGGGGCTACATGATGCAGTGCGTAATGTCCGGCATTATTATTATTATTATTATTATAAGTTTGAATGTCTGTCTGTTTGTTACCTTTTCACATTTAAATGAATTCATGAATTGTATCTGAGGGATGGACTTAAAATAGTTTTTATTCAGTTACCATGTGTGTGAAGTCACGGGCAGTAGCTAGTTATCAAGTATAGTCTAAGTATTTTCTTTAATATTTCGATTAATGTTATTGGAAGTTAATAAAAAATTGTTTTTTATCATAGTACCTAATAAGGTCTAATACTATTTACATAAGTCTTATAAAATACTTAGTAGGTACTTATATCTTTTATGGTTGGTCCATTTTACAAAACCAATTTTACATTTCACAATACATGAAAAGACAGCTGTTACTGACAAAAAGTTCTAGCCCTCTTAAGCCTACAAAAACAGCAGGTAGTCTTTTTTTTTGGTGGGTATTTAATGCAAGTTACTATTCTTTTTTTAAATCATGTACCTATGCTGTCAAGTGCCCATTTGCTTGAAACATTATTGGCCGGATACCACGTTTTTTTCATGGAGCAGTAAGGGACCATCCATCCATCCAATGTACATCTCACATTAAGGGGCGGGGAGGGGGTCGACAAAGTGTAACATTTTGTGACAAGGGGTGGGAGGGGTCCTATGTTTTGTGATGTCACATTTCAAAATCGAAATGTAAAATTTTCAAATTTGAACTTTTAACAAAAAACTTAAAAATATTTTTAAACTCTGTATGTGGCATATTTGCCCATAATGTATTTGTATGGGCAAATGCCGCCACACGTGCCGCGCTTTGCCGTTATTTAATTGTTAATATTATGTTATTAGGCGATTGACTTTCGCCGAGTCGTTTTTTAAGTTCTGCTACTTTGTAATTTTCAACTATGAAATAATTATGTTTAAAATGAACATAAGAGTGATTTAGGTAAGCTTTACCGTAAAATGTATGAAGCATACAGTGCAGTGCTGATAAAAAAAAAGTAAAATGTACATGAAAAAATCAACACTTTATGGAAATGTTTGAAAAGTAGTGAAAATGTTGAAGGTGAAGTGGAATCTAAAATTACAAAAAATGTGGAATTACAAAAAAACGTTGACACAAAAAAAAGCAACAATTATGTTTTTATTTTTAATTCTGTCTACTTCAACATCACAAATACAACTACGAATAAAACAAATTTCGGAGCTTTTGTTTTAATTTAAAGGGGGGGGGTCTGACAAATGTGACCAACTGTGACAAGGATGGGAGAAGGGTCAAAAGTCACGAATATTGGGTGACATACTTTATGGATGACCCTTAAACACTGGTTGATCCAGAGCTGATTTCAAAATTAAAGTTCAATATCAAAATAGAGAACAATTTTAATACTAGCACCTTTACTTTTCAATCATAAGGACATTGATGTGAACCCTGTTGTGCACTATTTGCGCAATTTAATTGCTCTTAAGTGGAGAAAGAACATGGTGTTGAAACTGGCACATCTTAGAAATTATTATTATTATTTAATTCCTGTAATCTGTGATGTGTTTACAACCTTTTACATATAGGAATAAATTCTGTGCAAAGCGTGGGAGTGTTTAAGAAAGTCTGTTAGAAATCCTCGTATCTACTGAGCCTGGGTCTACAGTTATACATGTTTGTTTTTGTTAATAAGTTAAGTTAACCAAAGTTAGGTTGGTAATACAAACTGATTTTCTTTAGACTTTGGTATTTGGTTTGGTATTTCACAAGAGTTCCAAACTGTGCCAGTGTCAACGAGATAAGTAAGTTATCTTACATACTTAAATGGAGTTTAGTTCATAGTTATTTTCTTTCTTTCTATGAATATCTGAATAATTTAGACATTTAAAAAAAAAAAAAAAAAAAAATGCCGTACATTACATCTGGCCCCAAGGTAATCAGAGCTTGTGTTATGGGTACCACATGCATGATTGACTACTTAAACACTTGTTATTTTTTTGTAAATACATACATATTATACATAGAAACACACAGACCTGAGACAAATACTTGCAGATCTTACAAACATTTGTCCGGCAGCGGGAATCGAACCAGCAACCTTCTGCGTCTCAGCCAGACCTTAGCCCACTGCGCCACAGAGGTCGTCAAATTTAAACATTCAAACTCTTTTAGGCAAGTAATTGGTATACCAGCATTGTGAAATCCTAATTATTATGAAACTACCAAATTCTTAGTCTCAGCCTACAAAGAACCCTGAAAAGGTAGAACCATGTGGAACACAAGCTATAGAGACAAATTGTTGTCCAAATTGTCTTTTAAATTTTTGAAGTGAGTAAGGTTTTTATAGAAATAAATAATTAATTAAATATAAAAAGTTGGCAAGATAATCATGATTCCTACAACAAGAGTGGTGAGGAATTGTGAAGATGAGTTGAACAGAGAACTTTGCGCAGCGCAACATAAAATCAAAACCATCAAACCCAAACAAGGCCCAGATTTCCTAGGTAGTAGAGACCATAGATTTCTACTTGCTTTATCACAATCCATTTCGCTTTAATTAAGTATCTTACTAAAGTAAGTGTGATAATTCATACTTTAGTTGGCAACTAGAGCTAGATACTAAGTCTGATAGTGTGCCCAAAAATAAACAATATATAAAGTAAGTTGTCGTTTGTTAGAGCGCATGGCACAGGAGATCTGCGATGAGATAAAGCGGCTGCAGAGAAGGCGTCAGCTGCGGATGGCGACCGGCGCTGCGTCTTGTTCCTCGTCGAGCGGCAGTGAGGGTGACGCCTCGCCTCCACACCGCGCCTCGCACTCTGCGTCCGTGCAACGCACGCCTCAACGTGCATTATTCACATTCAAGCAGGTATGTACTGCACACCTCACTTATTTAACCCTTCAGAGCATGCAGAGAAGTGTTAATAATTTTAACATGTGTGTGTGTTTGTGTGTCTGCTGTGACATCATTGCTCTCAAACAAATGACCGATTAATCGGCATTTTTCTACTTTACTTGACTAATATACTTTTTCGACTACTCTTTCGAACATGTTCGTAGCTATGGCTCTTTTGTAGTTGATAAAGAGATGAGAGCAACTTCCACAGGTCTGATTGATTCGAAATTTAGTAATAGCATTGAATTAGTATTAGCATTGAAGTAACAGGACAGGACTGGACAAGAGCATGTTAATTTAGTCTGATGCAGCAGCAAAGCCTAGAATATGCAGGATGTCCGGCTCCTCACTTACAGCAGAAGTATAGTGTATTGAGCATGCTGGTTGTGTCTAAAGGGACTAGATATATTTCTATTTTCCTGCAACTGAAATAGCTACATTACATTAATTTATGTAATCGTTAATAAGTGATTGGTGTATCACTGTCACTCAAAAGTTATGTTGTTATTTTTCGATGTTACTTGATTTACTTGGTGGTAGGATTCATTAACAAGAGTCCATCTTGGTGGATACCACCTCAGTGATAGATATTCTGGCTCCAAGCATCAGTGTGTAAGCAATACTGTGTTCAAGTCCAAAGGGCACTGACAAGTGAAATTACTGAACAAAAATAGCCAAAATATTTTACAAATAGTAAGATACCTATAATGTAATTACAAGTACAAGGAAAATTATGACAGGTAGTACGTTTTTAACTGATTTTGAGTAACTGCTGATTATGTTAAACCTTATAAAAAACAATGTCATTTGTTTTTATGCTATGCTAGTGAATGATCCACAATTGTTTCCAGGTGCGTATGATCTGCGAGCGGATGCTGCGTGAGCAGGAAGCAGCACTGCGCACAGAGTATGAGGCAGCCCTCAGCACCAAGCTAGCAGAACAGTATGAGGCGTTCGTCAGGTTCAACCTTGACCAGGTATACAAGACAGCATTCAAAAGCACTCTGTTTTGCTCTATACAATACAAAATTAATTAGATTTTTTTTTAAAAGTAGTTTCTATACCCAATTTTTCAGTTGCTTAACAAAAAACACCAACATCCACACACTTTCACATAATTATAATATTTTTAAATAATTGGGAGTGCACTATAGAAATATTTATTGCACTTATATTGTTACATTAAGTATGTGTACATAAGGAAAGCTATAACATTCTTTCCTAACTGATCCAAAAAGTAGCACTGGTACCGCACTGTTGTGAGCAGTACCTAGATGGGTGACCGTATTGGCATTTTCATCTAGTGCTGTCTTGCTTTGGATATTATGATAGAGCCTAGAAATAAGAATAATGATAAATTTATTGCACAAATAAAGTGTATGGGTACATAGTGCTTAAATTATATAACTTAGGTCATGTTAAATAATATGCAATTTATGATCATAATGCACTATGAAGTATGGAGCAAACCTGGCTTATACAAACATACAAAGAAATTATCCAGTGCAGGGCTTAAACCTTTTCTTGCTTGTATCACATGACACCATAGTGTGTTAGTTTAATTCACAGTACATATAACACTTCACTGTATATAATGTAATCAACGACTCTTGCTACAACGCCACAAAGTGCGATTCACCCCGCACAATCATTAAGTGCCTAACATTATATTAATTATTTATTGATGATAGATGAGCAGCTATCGCTGATATGTCTATAACACACGTTGTTGAAAAAATCTTTTTGAGCACTAATTTGTTAGTTCATAGCCAGTTGTAAAGCTTGTATTTAAACCCATTGAAAGAGGTAGCAGTAACAATGTCATCTGGTAGTGCATTCCAATTGTGGAACACTCGGTTGCATCTTCTCTTTCATGAATTAGTACTGGTTGTACTGGTAGGTCATAATCTTATAAGTCTCAATAAGATCTCCTTGAACACGTCAATCCTCAAGAGTAGTGAGAGTAATCTATCCTCGTAGTTTTTCAACATAGAGCCCCTGTGGTATCTTGGTTGCCTTCCTCTGGACACTTTCAAGAAGGTAAATGTCTTTTTGAAATAGGCCATATTTGAAATCTGTCTAGCAGTGGTCTTACATAAGTTTTATATATCTTATGAAATATATCTATTGTTATGGTTTGAAAAGACCTTATGACATACAGAAATAAATTCGCCTTCTTGACTTTTATAGCAATGTGCTCTACCCACTTTAGATTAGATGAGATATTGACCCCTTGATCCCGCTGAAGGTAAATTATACTGGTGTCAAAATGCTTCCATCCAAAGTAGATGAGACACTTGTTATTGTTGCCTAAGTGAAGAATATTACACTTGTATGTATTTAGTTTGATTATCCAATGCTTTCTCCAGACTGCAGTATTTGGCTACATACTGCCTCTATTTCTATCCGTAATTATTTCGTCTGGCGCGGGACTTCTCTACGAATATACCCAACGAATTGGGTGTGCCAATGTTATTGTAACTTCGTACTTAGGAGTATGCCTGGTCTGATTATACATTTATATTGAGGAATGTTTTGGTGTTTCAGGTTCAGCGCAGACCCCCTCCATCCACCTGCATGCCCCTGGGGATGGATGCCGAGCACATGCATCAGGACTTGGTGCCAAGCTGTAAGTATCATCTTGTTTATTTTAGTTTATTCGCTTAAGATAGCTAACTAGGCTTCGGAAAGTAGCGCATGGCGTCACGAGGAAATCCGACAAATCAAATTATTTGACCTGCTCAATTTGCGCTGTCGTCATCCAAGTTTAACTTCTCGATTATGTATGATTCAACAATAATAAAACAATAGTATTACGAAAGCTTTAGCTTTTTAAATCAGATTTTTGCTTGGAGATTATTTTTGAATTTTGTGGTTCAATATTACTAATCTAAATTGTATATTTCAGATCTGTCCTAATATAACCAAGCGGCTATGCGGTGCTGCGCTGCAGTATATCAAGACAAACATATTTTGGTATATGTGAATATTATATTCAGGAATATAGAGAACCCTGAAACAATCAAGACATAGTGATTGCTAGTGGAATTTGACTTGCTATCCATATTGTGTAATAGATAATAACTTTTGTTATCATTTTTTGACCTTGCATAGTAATTTCAGTTATATTATAACTTTACTTACATTGAGTTATGTAACTTAGCCAATGGGTATTTTAACTGTCAGTTTGCACTAACTGGAACTCGGGCATTAGTGGGCGTATTCTGAGCACTTTATGCAAATAAGTGCATACACAGGTAACCAACGTACATATTGCATATGCGCGCGTACCAGATCTCTTGCCTAGCACAGAATACGCGCCCATCAACTATTTACACAAGTTTTATATATTTGTGTACGCACACAATATGATTGCGGTAAAATTCCACAATTTAGTTCATGCCACATACACATAATTAGCTTGTAATGCTTTAGATAAGGTTTGTTGGAAATTGTGTTCATAGACTGAGAGCCATAGCGCGCGACTGAAGCGTCGCAATGCGGTTAACTTTACTTGAATCGGTCGTCTCGTGCATAGACGGATTGACCAATTGACAAACATAACAGCTGAAAGTCGATTGATTGTATTTTGTATATTCCTAAAATAACGAAACAACCTCTAGTAACTTAGTATTTAACTGATTAAAATTCACGCAGAGTGCCTCAATCATTGTCCTCGAACGCGAATTAGTTAGCCATAATTTTTCGATTTATGATTAATTTTTACTTTTACTATTCTTTAGTGTTGTCGAAATGTAGTTGTAGTTTGTTAATTTATATTTTGTTATCATATATCGAGCGAGAAGATGGCCTCACGTATCAGACATTTTGGAACCCTTATCTTCCATATTCGTGTTAGCCAATTATGATAACGTTTTTCTCCAATTTAACTCACTGATACACGGCTTATATTTAGACAATTATTTTAAATTAGCTATATTTAAATTTTTAAGTTATTTTTCTCGATAACGTCTTTCCTTGAGAGTGTTTAGTATCAACTGGTACGAGTAGTACAACGGAGTTAGCGATGAGGGGGCGTTATCGAGCCTCGTTTAAAACTTTTGTTTAGTTGTAATCTTTTTATTGAATACAAAAACGTATAATTTGTTACCAAGCATTATTCAATAAAAATAGGATAGGACTTTTTTGAATTGTATTATCGGCTCATTATTAGTAGGTTATTGGCGATTAAGAACTGAAATAAAATAGCTAAACACACAGATGGCTTTTATTCCTGATAATTTAGTTACTAGCTCACATTAAAGATCACCTAAGTGCACGAAAGAAGTGAGGCGCACTTTAATCCTTTCACCACACTGGTTAGAAATAACTAGTGACGCAAGAAGTTGGTTCACCTATCACATTAAATCGAGTTTAGGCGACAGATGTGCCAGTTTACACTGTAATATTTTATTGTTATATTTTTGATAGTTCCTATTCAATTTTAATCAGAATCTTTATCCTTAATCCAAAATACAGAGAATATGTGAGGAGTAGGCGAACAGAACGCCACATTTCCATTATTTGGAGTT
This sequence comes from Lampropteryx suffumata, assembly GCA_948098915.1. NCBI lineage: Eukaryota > Metazoa > Arthropoda > Insecta > Lepidoptera > Geometridae > Lampropteryx > Lampropteryx suffumata. The sequence goes on from OX402547.1 coordinate 18,335,760, forward strand.
TTTATTTTTTTTATTTATTCGTGTTGGCAACCTTGAGTCCTATCGATTGATGCAATAAAAACTCGTCAGAAATCATTATTTCCTGAAGAAAATCGACTTCAAAATACAATAGTCCTATCAAAACGATTCTTTTTTTCAAAATATTTTAAACATATATCGGCTTCTGTTACGATTCATTTCAAAAAGCTACTTTTCTAGTAGAAAATGAGCATTTACGAGGATTGGCCCAGTTAGTGCTAACAAAACGATATCTTTCCGATTTACAGTACCTACCTACTCATTGCAACACCAAAATTTGATGTGTGTCAGTTACAATTTTTGAATCTATTTTCCGTTTATTTTTCATTCGATGCACATTAACTCTCTTCTGTCTGAAAACTCGTTTGTGCAAAGAAATAAAGTGGAAAAATGGCCAGTGTTCCGGTGGTAGAAATAAACAGCGGGGCAAGAAGAAGAGGCACTTCTGAACGAAGTAATTTCTTTGAGAAATAGCAAGTAAGTAGGTAAGTAGGTACATATAGCTCTTAGATTTTGTCTCTTAGAGTGTGTTTATAGGTAATACTTACCTACCTACACATTTAATGATATTTTGTCTTGTTTCTATTGAGGATTTTGACTTACTTTACTTGATAAATGCCTTGACCCCTACCTACGGTAGGTAGGTACCTGCAATAATTAGCATTGTTTTATTCCAGATATGCTGATAAGGATCCACTAGGTATTCATTTCGTACAACCTTGCTGCCATCCATCGACTAGTAAGTTCAAATGCTCAAAATTTACTCTGTCTGATGTTGTGAAGAATAGGAAATACTTCTTCCAGCAAGTTGGGAAACAGGAACAAGATATTTACTTGTGCAGATTTATACTACCATACCATAGAATTCTGCCTCATCTCATCAAGCCACGAAAATTTTGCACTTCGTTTTACATGCTGAGACATAAAAAAATGATCAGCGTCTGCAAGAAATTCTTGATGAAGGTGTTTGACATAGGCTCACGACGCTTAGGTACACACGATTACCAAAACCGTTGGAAGTTGAACCACCCAAGGAGGTGGTCCGAAAGAAATTAGAGGTGGACACAGAAAGAAGTTGAAATACGCATCCAAAACAGAAAGTGTAATGAATTTCATAAAGAAACTGCCAGCGGTTGAAAGTCATTATGGAAGGGATAAATCCAAAAGAGTTTATCTGTCGTACGCTTTGAACATAACGAAATTGCGTAAAATGTACAACAATGAAGTGGTTAGTGACTTGAAGGTAAAGCACAAGTTTTTTCGCAAAACCTTTGTACCACTTCAATATTGGGTTTTGTTCCCCTGCGTCAGATGCCTGTGGTTTGTGTATACTGCAAAAAAACAGACTCAGCGCTGAACAAGATCCTGAGAAACGCATAATAATTATGACCGAAAAAAGGATCCACAGCTTGAGAGCCAATGCTTTCTACGAATTGACTAAACAAACTGATGATGACTCCATATCATTTTGCTTTGATCTGCAACAAATTCACCCATTGCCCAAGAGCCCAATTCAAGATGCTTATTATTCAAGGCAGATTTCATATTACACCTTCTGCATAGTTGGCATGAGGTCTCAATCGCCACACTTCTACAAGGACAGAAAACCAAGCCGAAAAGGGCTCTGTTGAAGTTGGGTCAGCACTATACTCCTATTTGACGAAAACATTGCTCATAAACCCCAGTATCAAAGTTTTGAGGCTCTTCTGTGATGGTTGTGGGGGGCAAAACAAAAACTCCCATATCATTCACACACTTCTGTACTGGCTTACTAAATCAAGCCCACATCACATCAAAGAAATCCTCATAACGTACCCGGTTCGCGGCCACTCGTTCTTACCTGCAGATCGGGTATTTGGGCGAGTTGAAAAAGAGCTGAAGGTGCATCCCACTATTACCACAAAAAAAGAGTATGATGGGAATTACTCGAAATATGAACAAGTGCACGTCTTGGGAAGTGATTGGGACTTGCGTGATGTCAAAGGACTTGAAAATGCTTTTATGAGGATTAAAAGAATTCAAAACTTTAAAAGAATATTAATAAAAAAAATAGCAAAAAAAAAAAACCAAATGGCACTGTAGAAGGCAGAGTGCAATACTATGAAAACTATCGTTTCAGCACAGGGGACGAGCTGGCAATAAATTTGCTCAAAAGACGCAAATCTTTCCAGGACGTTGGATTAGGGACACTGCAAGTTGGGCGTGTCATCAGCAGTGCCAAAAAGAATGACGTAATATCGCTGCTGACAAAAATATATGGAGAGAATTGGAGGAATAATGAGGACCTAGCTTGGTATAAGCGTATATTAGGAGGAGAAGATTGTGGAGAAGTAGGTGACGGGGATGAGGAGATGGAAGAAACATGCGAGTGTATAGACCTCGAACAATGCCCTCCGCACATATAAAATAAAATTAAATGTACCTGCATATCTTATTTTTTAACTTCTCAATCCCCGAGCGGTTAAGTAAAAGTGGATTTCGTATGTAAACTCGTTTTATTTATGTCTCATAGATGTCACTTTTCCAAAGGTATCCCTGTCAAAAGGTCACTTTTCCATAAAGGGGTCCAACAAATAGGCACTTATTTTTTTTACCCAACAAAACGTAACTTCTGCAAATTTATTTTGTAAATAACATTGAAACTGTATAAAATAATTAAAAATTACATTTGATTTGTTGATTTACGAGTATTATCCAATTTGATGCTAAAAATTTAATATTTATTTTGTAACAAAGATATGAAATGCCACAGTTTTTTTTTATATCTGTAAAATTTGTAATAGTGGAAACGTGACGTTCTGTTCGATTACTCCTCATGTATTAGACGATTTAACATCAAAATATACGTAAACGTTAGAATCAATAATAAATATACACGGCCTTAGTTATAACGTCTCGTAAATTTAATTTTATGACCAAAATACAAGTACATAAGGGGGCAAGATAGACTTAATAATTATCGGCCCTTTTAAATGTTGTGTAGGTACTCCCGTCAAAAATTTTTCAAAAGAAAATTACCGAAACTGCTGTAACAAACCTAACTAAACGAATAGACAGTAAGAATAAATTTATAGAAATATTTTTAGATCCTGCCAAGGCCTTTGACACTGTCTCCTCTTACCATCCCTATGGAGGAGCTTGAAAGGGTTGGTAATCGGGACAAGTCGTTAATTTTACTGACTGATTAGCTAACCAATAGAACGCAGAGGACCAAAATAGGTGATGTGTTAAAACAGTGACTCTGATAGTGTTCCTCAGGGAAGTGTCTTGGGCCCAACGCTTTTCCTGATATATGCCAATGTCTTATGCAATATTGAATTAGCAAATGGCAAAACATGCTCATATTATACCGATAACACAGCGCATGTTTTCGAAGACGACATCTGTGAAGAAGTTAGTGCATATGCTGAGGAGGGGTACCGTCTTGAAGTGGCTTCAATTTAACCAACTGCCATTATAATACATGGCTTTTAGAAGTGTTTGCAGTATGAAACCCGATTTTACAAATAAGGCACATTACAACTGTATTCGGGAACTGCAACTGTCGAAACCTAGACCGAGTCGATCTTAATATTATATTAGGCCTAGGCCTTACTATAAATAACAAAATCAATTGCGTTGAGAGCTTGCGAGGCCCAACGTCAAGATAATTTCAATACGCATTTGGTAACTTATACATATTTTTACACTTAAGAGAAGTAGCTGACCGGAAACTTAATCTAAATATACCTACTTATTAACGGAGTGACTTGGCTTGACTGTCCGACAGGTGTATATTATAAACGAGAAGTTGCGTAGTGCGCGAGCTGCTTGCAGCTCGCGGGTTAAGTTCTGTGTTGGTTAAGTTACGTAAGGTAATGTCCCTACAACCCCTAAAAATCCCTACAACCCCTACAAATACCTACAACCCCTTCAAGCCCTAAAAACCCCTACAACCCCTGTACGGGGAGATAGTTATTTCCCTACACATTACGATGATAAAGTATGCTATGCTAATTGATGGGACCGGGATGATAATTAAAATGACCGCTCGTCGCCGAGGTATGATTGCAACCGATTTATTATAAAATAAAAGTGCTTGCTTAATGCTAATAATGCTGAATGTGCGGGTTTGGCCCGTACATGCTCCCCGCGAGAGTAATAAAAGAAACTATGAGCCAAAAATTTATAATGAATGAAATTGATTTGATTACCTAAATTATATAAAACTAAAACTTGATTGCTCATGATTAATTATAATTAATAGCTAGTTAACCGCAAAGTCTCATTCGTTTGATAGGGTATTGAAATCACAACGTGGGATTATAGGCGACGTTGCCTTATTGACTCGCGCACTGACACTTTGATAAACTACACTATCACTTATACGTTGCGGAGGCAGGGACAGGGGGCGCGCGGCAGCAGTGGGCGCGGATGCAGTGGTCTGTGCTGCTGCTGGAGTCCGGAGAGACCACGCGCCGCGCCCGCGTCGCCACCACCACACGAAGCCTGCTAAGACACCGATCCCGATGATCGCATAGATTTTCGCATAGTGGTGGATGTCGTGATATGATATGCTTGTTGCTATCGACTAGTTTTCTTTGACCTTTTTGATTTGCTCGTCAATATCTCGTATCTCCTTCTGCTCTCTTTTGACGTTTGGTTCCAATAACTCTCTTGGTATGGAGACATTGATAATATGATTTATAGGGGCTATCACAGGGGAGTAGGTATTTGATTTGATATACATCTCACTTGATAGATAGTCGTGTGCAATGATTTCGAAAGTATCTGTTTTGATTATACAGCCATTATCTATAGTTAATAAGCTAGAACGTGTCAACTGATGTACGGTAACTTGATCTCTGCACATCGTTCGAAGTTGACATTGATTACAACAAAAATAAATGTAATTGTTCATGGAGTTGCTTTCCATCCAAACGTTCTTGCAAGGTCGGATAGTAGTCTCACATGTTGCTTCCTTCTTTTGACAGAAATCTTTTTCATCACCGATTCTGTAGATAGGTTTGCTGATATGACACAGGTATACACTTCTATCTGCTACTAGACATGATCTTATTCCGTTTTCCGACAAAGTTATATACGTGTCCTTCTTCAAATTAATTGCTACGTAGTTCGATATAGGTTTAATGCTTATCATGCTGTCTTGCTTTTGCTCAGGGATTCAAAAGAGTCCCGACTGATTAATGGGATTCGAAGTTCGAATATAAGATAGTTAGTAATCATTCTTGCTTTAGATGTGATTAGTTTAATATATATAATCTTTATATAATATATGAATCTTCTGTGCGTGTTTGTAATTAAACTCCTCCTAAACGGCTGGACCGATTTTGATGTCATTTTTTGTGTGTGTTCAAGTGGATTCGAGAATGGTTGAGATTTAAAATTAGATATATATAAATAAATATTTTTTTTAAAACGCGCGTACGAAGTCGCGAACGGGACAGCTAGTATATAATATAATATATAATAATTTAATTGTTTTGAAGTTATTAAATAGGGATTTAATCGGCCGTGGTACGTATCGGTTATTGTATCCAATAACATCACTTATCACTTGTCAGTTGTATTTGAGTCTTCAGAAGACCTTCAGTTTTTTCTGATTGAATAAACTGTTGGTGAATTATTTTGTACTGACGAGATGTTGTATTTTCGATACGTTTCAGTACATTGAACTCTGCTTCTATGATTGACGTTTGATTTTTTGAAAGAGTCGAAATATGTTGCTGGTTTTCTCGTAAGAGTTTGATATCTTTTTGATACTGTTCTGCGAATTCGTTGTCGAGTACGCCGAACAGTGAATGCGCCAGATACCCGACACCGTCGATAAGACCTCGGCGGCGCCGGCGCTTACGTTCTGGTCGCGTGCCGTCTTGTTTATTGTTTAGTAATAGTTGATTATTGTAATCTAACTCATCGAGCTCGTGCCGTAGTTGAAACAATATAGTACTACAGTATGCATTATCTTCCATCCTTTTGCATAAGCGGTCTAATGTGATCGTTGATTTGTTTAATGATGTAATACATTCCCAGTAAGGTTGCATTTTGTAGTATACTATAAGTTTCCACTCATCGCGAATGATATTCATGTTTGATAATTTGTCAAATTAGAGATGCTGATTATCTCTAAAGTTTGTTATGTTCAACGTGCATTGTGAGGTTGCAACGATGCTTAGAAATAAAAACAATGATACGAACATTGTTGATAATTTGATGCGTGTTGTTGATGTTGATAAGGTTGGCTTTTGATTAGATTTTTGCTCGTTTTGTTCATGCTCTCGAACAGGTAAAATTGATATTTTGGTTACTGGACTTTTGAGGAGTCCGTTTTTCGTTTTTAAGGTCACGACTCGTATGTGTGAGTCTGTACCGGGGTGTAACTCGACCACCCTTCCCATTAACCATTTTCCTGGTGGTAAGTTAGCATCATGTATGATAACTACCTTATTTAACTTGATATCTTGCTTTTCATGCTTCCATTTGCTTCTTGCTGATAATTGTGTAAGATACTCATTACGCCACCTTTGCCATAAGTCTTGTACAAATTTTTGTGTCATTTGCCACCGAGTACGTAGGTCTGTTTCCGTTTCGTACAGAGTGACGTTGGATCCTCCAGTGAGAAAATGTGCTGGCGTTAAAAATAACATCTCATCTGGATCCTCTGTTATAGGACATAACGGACGCGAGTTTAAACATCCTTCAATTTGAGTGAGGACTGTATACAGCTCTTCATATGACATAATTTGCTCGCCCACCACTCTTTTAAAATGATGCTTAAAACTTTTTACAGCCGCTTCCCACAGCCCTCCGCCTGTAGGCCAGAGGGGTGCGTTAAAATGCCATTTGATTTCCATGCTCAGTACTTCTGCTTGTAATTCATTGCTCTGTAATGATTGTTGAATTTCTTGATATTCTTGCTGTAAGACTCTGTTTGCTCCGACAAAGTTACGACCATTATCACTGTAGCTTGGCTTGGTGTACCTTTTCGTGCTGCCATTCTGCGTAATGCTGAAATAAATGACGATGTGCTAAGGTCAGAGACTAGCTCAAGGTGAACTGCCTTCGAAGACATGCACACGAAGACTGCTACGTAACCTTTTGTGCTTCTGATACCACGCCCTTTGCTTGATTTAACAAAGATATGTCCGGTGAAGTCCACCCCAGTGTGCGTGAATGGTTTTGACGGGTTACTTCTTGACTCCGGTAAATCTCCCATGATTTGAGCTCTTGCCTGTGGGTTCTGTTTTGCACATATGACACAACGTCGAATGCGTGCTTTTGTTACTCTGTTGCCTCCCACTATCCAATATCTTTGTCGGATAAAGCTCAAAGTCAGTGTTGCTCCTCCATGTAACATAGTTTTATTTGCGTCGTCAATGATTGATTCTGTGAGACGCCCACTATTTTGGAAAATGATTGGGTGCTGCATCTCATTGCTCATATGCGCATGCTGTACCCTACCTCCTACTCTACGAACGCCGTTGCTATCTAAGTAAGGATTTAGGTTTATGATTTTGCTTTTTGCTTGTATTTTATTGCTTTGCTTTAAGTTGCTTATTTCCTGGGGAAATTGCTCTTGCTGTTCATACATGATATTTTTTTGCTTTGCTGATTTGATTTCGTCTAGTGTTAGGAAACCTTTTTGTTTTTTGATTGATATAAATCGGTAAACCCATGCTAGGATACGCGATATTTTTGATAAAGAGCTGTGCTTGCTCAATAATTTCCTGATAATGCTTTCTTGCTTGATAACAATATGAACTTTTGTTTGCTTTTTTATTTCCTCCTCTGTTACGTATTTTGCTTGATTTTCGTGTTTTGGGTTGTAGATAGGTAACCACGTAGGTCCTTGCCACCACAATGTATGATTACGTAACTGAGTTACTGTTAAGCCTCTGCTCGCGCTGTCAGCGGGGTTTTCTTGCGATTTAACGTACCGCCAACAGATAGGAGACATTATTTCGGTTATTTGGCGAGTCCTATTTGCTACGAAAGTGTTCCATCAGCCTGGATCGCCTTGCAACCATCCTAGCACAGCCGTGGAATCACACCACCCAAATACCTTGATATCGTATCCTGCTAAACACTCTTTGACCTTGTTCATAAGTTTTGATAGTAAGAGCGCACCGCATAGTTCTAGGCGGGGCAGTGATACAATTTTATGTGATGGTACTAATCTTGATTTTGCTGCAACCAATGTGATTTTTGATTCATTTTCATCATTGACTCTACAGTAGACAACGGCTGCATAGGCTGTCTTTAGGTACTTCATCATCTCACTGAATGCTTGATGCCCAGACTTTTTGAAACAGGATTTTAAGGCTTGTCGTAATTTGCGCTATCCATCCTAAAGGATCAAAAATTTTGGAAATGTCTGAGAGTATTGATCTTTTTGAGACCTTTTCATTCGATGATTCTATTTTTAATGTGAATGAAAATTGGTCTTCTCTAGGGTTCCATTGAAATCCTAGAGTTTTAGATGATTCTGCTAGCTTAAATTTGATTGCTTTTTGCTGTTGATTTTCTTGATCCTGTAATAACCTGGCATCGTTAGATGACCATTTTCTTAAATTGAAGCCACCCCGCTTCAATAAAGCGGTAAGATCTTGCTTTAATTGCTTTGCTGGAATGATATTATGGCAACCATGAACTAGATCGTCCATGTAGAATGCTTCTGTGATGACCTTGGACGCTTCTGGGTAATTTCCACTTTCGTCCTTTGCTAATTGCTTTAATGTCATCATGCTTAAGAATGGTGCTGCTTTCATACCGTAGGTAACGGTAGTGTATAATTTTTTGTAGCTTTCGATCTGTGGGGTCAACCCAAATCTGTCGAAAACATTTCTCAATATCTGCTGTAAAGGCAATTTTGTACTGCCTCCATTTTAGAATAAGTGATTGAAGATCTTGTTGTAAATTAGGTCCTTTTTGCATAAGATCATTCAAACTTTTCCCGCTCGATGTTTTTGCTGAAGCGTTAAATACTACGCGTAGCGCTGTGGTTGTAGAATCCTCGCGTAGCACACAGTGATGCGGTAGGTAATATTCCAGTGTCGGTTTACATGGCGACAGTTCTGATAACTGCATGTGTCCTAATGCTTGATACTCGTTTATAAATAACTTATATTCGTTTGATACTTGCTGGTTTTTTGAGTTTTTTTTCTAGCTGAATAAACTGACCTACGGCCTTTGATTTTGATTGATCTAGTTCTTCAGCCATGTTCTGTGAGAGGGGAAGTCTGACTTGATATCTTCCGTCCTCAACACGTTTTGTTGTTTCTTGATAAAAGCGAATACACTCCAAGTCGTCTGATGAATATGGTGTTTCTTCGCTGATGTCTTCTATCTCCCAAAACTTCTGCATTTCGTTGATGTCAACTTGGATGACATTACATTGCAAGGTTTTGGTGCTCCCGCATAAGATCCAACCTAGGCGAGTCTGCTGTGCTATTAGTGCTGTCTGCTCTGATCGGCATATACCTTCTAAAATTATGTTAGAGTATATGTCTGCTCCTAACAAAATGTCGATTGGTCGACTGACATTGAAGTCCGAATCTGCTAGTTGTATGCTATCTAAATAAACCCATGGTAGCTTAGGGAATGTATAAGTAGGTAGATGCTTCGTAAGATTTTTCATTATGTAAGCATCAGTGGTAAAATGATAAGAATTGTTTATTGATGAACAGTTGGTAGTAATGATTCCTATGCAACTGTTTTCTCTCGCTCCTATGCCGCTGATCACTCCTTTACATCTCTGACGAGGTATTGCTAGCTGCTGTGCAGCATTCTCCGTGATCAGAGAAGTTTGTGAACCCTGATCAATTAAAGCTCTCATGGTTTGATAAGTGCCATCTGCTTTCTGTACCTTGATAATTGCTGTTGATAATAAAACCTCTGGAGTATCATGTTGTTGCGCCACGTGCGAGTTAGAGTTTTGCTGATTTGATTTCGTGTTACTCGTATTATTTTCTGCTTGATTCGAGTTCTGCTTGACCCCCTGGAAGACCAAAGCTCAGATGGCTGGATGGAGTGGAGCAGGACCTAAGAGCAATTGAAGTGAGAGGCTGGAAAGAAAAAGCCAGAAACCGAATCGGATGGCGTAACTTACTCGACCAGGCCAAGGCCCACCCGCGGCTGTAGCGCCCTAGATGATGATGATGATGATTCGAGTTTTGCTTGTAGGTATCATGAAGTATTGTATTATGACACCCGTTACATTAACGGCATCTCTTTGTAGAGATACATTCTCTGCCGTTATGATCATAAAGACAGTTTTGGCATAAACTGTTTTTATTTATATATTGCTTCTCGCTTGCTGGCGGCATCTCCAAGAATCTTTTGCAATGGAATATGCCATGCTCGCCTTTGCACACAGGGCATGGTTTGTGTGAAAGGAATTGATTGCTCGAACTTGATTGCGAAACATCTTTGTTGCTTTGATATGATTGTTTAAAATCCTTTGTTTTACGATTGTAATTATTAATCGATGATTTTTGCACTTGCTGTTTTTGATTGCTATTTTCTTGCTTTCTTCTACTGGACTCCATGATCGTGAAATGGCTCTCCAGAAAAGCGAGAAATTCTGATAATAAAGGTAATTCACGAGGGTGTTTGATTGATTTCATGTACTCACTGTGCGTATCACTATCTAATTTCTGACACAGAATATGCACGATTAGTGGGTCCCATGACGTAACGTCAATTCCAAGGTTATTGATAGCATTTAACGTTTGCTTGGTAGTATCATGAATACGTTTGATGTGACTGATAGATGCTTGTTGAATAACTGGTAGATTCATCAATATGTTGATGTGTGACGAAAATATCATCTTTTTGTTGTTATACCTCTGCTGTAAGTTGTCCCAACAAACGCTGTATTTGTCGGAACTGATACTTAGATGTTGAATTAGACGTTCTGCTTCGCCTTTCACCTTAGACTTTAAAAACTGCATTTTTTGTGCATTTAATAAGAAGCTGTTATTATGAATCGCCTCTGTGAAAAGATCTTTAAAACAAACCCATTGATGATACGTGCCGTGGAAGTTTGGTACTTACATTGGCGGGGTTGTTTTCTCCCTATGAGTCATGGACCAAAGTTTGCTATTGAGAGCTTTTTTCATATTGTTATACGTTTTCTCGTGTTCTGAAAAAGTTATCTCATACTGCTCGCTGCTGCTACTAGACTCACTGTCTAATTCCCAGTGAATTTTATCGATAACCGACCACCTGTTTTCTAAATTCTTGAGAATAGCTAAAAACTCCAATTTTCCCGTGATAACGTCGACATTTATGTTAGAAACAGTTCTCGCAAAAGCTTTGAAATTGCTCAGTTGCTTTTTATTTAAGTCGTTACGTCTACTCGTTTCGTTAAGTCTACTTATTCCCTGCGATTTTGTAAATATCTCAGGAGGTTCTGCTAGTTTGCTTGATGTTGGAGTTGCTGGTCTGGTTGATGCTGTTAAAGCTGATAAAATCTTATCTCTGACTGAAGGATAAAAATCTTTTGCTTGCTGATAATGGTTGCTTACGAAATATTCATTGCTTTTGTCAGGAAATTGCATGAGTCTATTATGATTTGCTTGATATTCCTGCCAATAATGATCTAACGTTTCTGTACGTCTTTTGATATAATCTTGAGTTTTACGATCCGGCCCATCTTTTTTAAATTTCAAAAGGAGCGTATTGATACCCCCTGTGATTTGTTGTTGATTGCTTAATAGATCTTCCAACGTAGACATCTTGATAATTGACTGTCAGCGTTAAAAAGGAAAGATCTTACTTGATTGATACTGATGATCCTGGTGGCGCTTGCTGGCCCCTAAGATTTGCTGAAGGAGATTGCCTCTCCAATTGATGATGCTTGCTCCGGGCTGCTGCTTGCGAGCCAGGTTATTCTGATAGTTATCTCGGCGGCTCCGGCCTGCCGAGATCTGATGATAGTAGTTCTGGCACTTGATTGCTATGCCTAGAACCGTTGCTGCTTGTCTCGGCGGCTGTTAAGCCAGCCAGAGACCTTTGATATGCTCAGTGCTAGTTTTTTTTTTGACGAAACCACATACACGAACAACTGCATCCAAATTATGGGTAATTCGCGCTGGTGGTCCCGCTTAAGATGCTCGAAGGACCAGTATGTACGGGGAGATAGTTATTTCCCTACACATTACGATGATAAAGTATGGTATGCTAATTGATGGGACCGGGATGATAATTAAAATGACCGCTCGTCGCCGAGGTATGATTGCAACTGATTTATTATAAACTAAAAGTGCTTGCTTAATGCTAATAATGCTGAATGTGCGGGTTTGGCCCGTACAACCCCTAAAAACCCCTACAATCCCTAAAAACCCCTATAACCCCTAAAAACCCCTACAACCCCTAAAAAAATCCTACAAACCCCTACAAATCCCTAAAACCCCTTCAACCCCTAAAAATTCCTACAACCCCTGAAAACCCCTACAACCCCTATAAATCCCTAAAACCCCTAAAACCCCTACAACCCCTGAAAACCCCTACAACCCCTAAAAGCCCCTACAACCCCTAAAAAATCCTACAAACCCTTACAACCCCTACAAATCCCTACAACCCCTACTAATCCCTAAAAACCCCTACATTCCCCAAAAACCCCTAAAAACCCTTACAACCCCTAAAAAATCCTACAAATCCCTACAAATCACTACAACCCCTAAAACCCCTACCACCCCTAAAATTTCTTACCAACCCTAAAAACCCCTTCAAACCCTAAATCCCTATAACCCCTACAATCCCTACAAACCCCTAAAATTCCTTACAACTCAAGGTTAAGTTTGCTATGTCTATCTAGCACTGTTAAGAAGTTATGAGCGTTTTAAGTTTTTTATATCTGAATCGGATAATGAAGAGGGTCTTGAGCAACATTTGTTCGAGCACCATTCCTCTCCGACTTGTAGTTTCCAAGATAATGAGAGGGGGCAACGACGGGGGGTGGGTAACACAATTTTTTTCAACTCTACGAAGCATCCTCTATCTAGACGATCCCACCAAAATGTACTACCCAACATGATGCCATCTTGGTCTGCCTAAAAATGGAGGCAGTTTTAGGGAAGGTAGAAATGTTTTTTTGGGGCATCTTGTATACGAATGTAGAATTTTTGCATGGTCTCCGAAGCGTATTTACAAAGAAGAAAATACAGGTGTTTTAAGATTTTGTATTGGAGTGCACTTTTTTGTATGGGACAATATTTTGTTTTGTATAGCGGTCATCTTTTTTTTTATGGATTCGGATATTGAAAAGCGTCTTGAGCAACATTAGTTGGAGCACCAGCCCTCTCCGACATGTAGTTTCCGAGATAATGTGGGGCAAAAAGGGGAGCAAGAAGGGGGGTCACACAACTTTTCTCAATTCTTCGGACCATCCTCTATACGATCCAGCTAAAATTTCAATTCCAACATGACGCCTTCTGGGTATACCTTAAAAGGGGGGGAGAAAAATGGGTGGAGGGGGGGGACTTTTATGTGCCTACACACCGTACAAATTATGCGGTCAACAGTGTTACCAGTCGGCTTCCTAAATCATACAACAAACAGTTTAGCGACCTTGACATATTTAACATAAGGTCCAAAAAAGTATTTAAATCAAAGGTAATCAAATCTTTGGTTAACAAGTCAACAAGTAAAATTCAATAGGTAAGTATGTGCACTTCTTGAAATCTATGCACCATGTAAACACTTCGTGCAGAAACAGGTGTTTGGTTGTTACTGGCTCAATTTTAACTGCAGCAAACTGTTTCGAGTAGCTACCTAAGTCTAATTACCTACATACCTACTTGTTGAGTTATGGTCTCTTTAAATCATACTTTTATCATCTACTCACCTCACTACACACTTTTCACACACACTTCTCCCATACACTTCACACAAACACATCCATATAATGCGATTGGTATTTAATCAACTTCTTCTTCTTTTCGTGTCACTAGTTTTTTCTAAATAGTGTGGTGAAAGGATTAAAGTGCGCCTCAGAGGCTCCTTTCGTGCACTTAGATAAGCCTTAATGTAAGCTCTGGACCTTGCCGATTTTAATCAACTTAAAACATATTTCAAATTTATGATATTTCATATATTAAATTTAAAAACATGATTTTGCTAAAAGAAAAAAAATATATTATTGCTTATGTTCTATTTTTGTTTTTGTTTTTGCAATTATTGTAGTACTTAGTTTTAATTGTTGGTTTATCTTTTGTTTTTTTAATTTAAATATTCATACATACCTATACTATCCATGAGTTATAAGCGAGTTGAATACAAAATGTGGATTCAAATTGGTTAAGGTTTGGCATATCTACACTTTATTATATTAAACTAAATTAATAACTGTGAATCCTAGATTACGATAAATAAATAAATAAACAAATAAACAAATAAATAAAAGTTTCTTAATCCTAAGAGCATGCTCTATACGATCCTGGTTTATATAGGGATTTCTCGGGACTACAATAAAACTCATGGATCGTGACACAAAAGAATGAAAGTTTATTTTTCTACCGCCGCGGTACATCAATATTATTATTTGTAGCGCTACCCGCGAGTAGCATACATTACAATCCTCCACCATCAATCTTAACAATTAGAAACATCATATAAACGATTACTGTTGGGTACCACCTTACATTTGAAGCATTCTAACTTACAGGCAATGCTAGTATAACTATAGATACCTATTGTAAATTACATGTAAGTACATCATTTATCAAAGAGAATAACAGAATTTATATCCTATAATAAGGTAGCTACTTATATTTAGATGTAGGTACCCACCCAATTGTTTATCCAAATCTGAGTACATGTTTGCGCACACGTTTTTTAACGGTTTATTGAGCGCAGGCAAGTTTGTTTCGCTCCGGGAGGGAGCGGGGCAATGCTTGTTTTATAAAATCCTCTCCAGCCGCTCGAGACTGACTAGGTTCTGGACTAATTCCTCGGTCTATCGCTTTCACCAAAACAGATGGTTTTGTCAAGGTGGGTGCGACCGATCTGCGGTTCGAGCGACGATGACGACTCGAGCTCGGCTCCGCCGTCAGTGTCAGTCACTGAACCGCTTGGAAATACACATGAGCTCTTCCGCTTTAATTGGTCGATATGCCTATGCGCTGCCGATGCCTCACGAGTTTTCACAGAGTAACTACTCTTACCTAGTCTATCGATGACTTGCCCGTTTGACCACCTAGTGCTATCATTAATATTCCTATACCATACCAGATCACCCGTCTTTAAATTACGGGCATCCTTCGCATTTTCGACATCTACGAATTCTTTGTTCCGTAATTTGTGTCCGCAATCAGGCTTAACTATATCTAAGCGGGTCCGCAACCGTCTACCTTGCAACAACCTAGCAGGACTTTCACCAGTCGCACAATGCGGGGTATTATGATAAACTAATAAGTATCTCTGAATAGCTAACTTTGGGACGATTCCTTCGCGACGTACCTTTTTTATAACATTTTAAATTATTTTTACGGCATTCTCCGCGGCTCCATTGGACGACGGATGGTAGGGAGCTGAAAACATTTGGTACACTCCATTACTTGTTAAAAAATCTTTGAAATGTTTACTAATGAATGGAGGTCCGTTGTCTAATACTACTTGTTTGGGTATACCCCAACGTGACCAAGATTCACGTAACTTAGCTATGGTCGCTTCGGCTGTAGTTCGACCCATTTTAAACGCTTCAATCCACTTCGACCTCGAATCGATTGATATTATGTAAGTTTGACCTTCGATGGGTCCAAGAAAGTCGAGATGAACCCTCTCATAGGGAGTGAGGCCACCGCCACGGCGTCGGTGGCGCAGCGCGCGGCGCGGGTGCCACGGATGCGCACGTGACGCACGCGCGGCACACTACCTTCACGGCCTCGTCTATTCCGGCCCACCACACGTAGCCTAGCGCGTACGCTTTTGTTTTTACGATACCCATGTGAGGCTCGTGCAGCTCACGGAGTACCGTCTGCCTGCACAACTCTGGAACCACATGGCCCCATATTATACATCCTATTTCGATGTACAATTCGTCCTTTCTACGTAGATACGGCTCGAGTTGCTTTATCTCAACTGATTTTGGCCAACCATTTTTTATGTAGTTAAACACACGACTCATTATAGGATTTCGTGCTCTTTCACGCTTTATGACTTCACCATCCAAGAGCAGCGCATTTGTTGCGAAGTGTAAATACGTTTGTTCTGGCGGCTCCTCCGCACACGTCTCCATAACCGGCAACCGAGATAAAATGTCCGCGCCATTTCTATACGTACCTACGTAATCTAAATCGAATGTATAAGCAGCGAGTATCAGCGCCCAGCGCTGCATACGACTTGCAGCCATAGTAGGTATGCTCTTGTTAGGCCCAAAAATACTAACAAGTGGCTTATAGTCCGTCTTTAATATAAAGCGTCTTCCTAACAGATATTGATGGAATTTTTTGACGCAGTAAAGCTAGTGCTTCACGGTGTATTTGCGCGTAGCCCTGTTCCGCTTTAGTGAGCTTCCTAGGTACATAAGCGACAGCGCGCTCCTCGCCGGCAACGTCGCACTGCGACAGCATGCCACCGATACCTACGGCGCTGGCGTCGCACGTCAGACTACTCATCAAAAGCTGCTTCACGCGCTCGAATACCTGCTGGTGCTGACTGCCCCACTGTCAACGCGAACCTTTGCGCAACTCGTGCAGCGGGTGAAGAATGCCACTTAGGTTCTGAACAAATCTAGCGTAAAAATTTATCATACCTAGGAACGACCTGAGTTCTGGAATTCCTGTCGGGCTGGGCATATCTTTAATAGCGCGGAGCTTCTCTGGATCGGGTCTAACCCCACTTTTATCTACAATGTACC
This sequence comes from Lampropteryx suffumata, assembly GCA_948098915.1. Taxonomy (NCBI): domain Eukaryota; kingdom Metazoa; phylum Arthropoda; class Insecta; order Lepidoptera; family Geometridae; genus Lampropteryx; species Lampropteryx suffumata. Next base: position 18,352,639 of record OX402547.1, read on the forward strand.
CTAAATACTTGACTTTTTTAGTCAAAAACTAGCATTTTTCAAGCTTTATTTTTAGACCTAACGAACCTAATTAGTTCAAAAGGGTTTCAAGTGATTTTAAATGCGATATCCTATCTGGTGCAGTAATTATCAAATCATCCGCGAAGCACTGGACATTAGGAATACTATCAACAATATTACTAATTATTCGTTGAAATATTCCGCTACTGGACGCTAATCCGTACACTAGTCGATTGTATTTGAACAAACTCCTATGAGTGGTAATGACGCAATATTTCTTAGAATCTTCTGATAAACAAATCTGGTTATAGGCTTGAGATAAATCGATTTTTGTAAACTCCTCCCCCGCAGCTAAGTTCGCGAGCAATCCATTTTCGGCAGCGGATATCTATCGACCATAAGTACGGGATTGAGCGTTACCTTGAAATCTGCGCATATACGGAGCCCACCGTCGCTTTTATTGACTAACACTAACGGCGTCGCCCAGTCCGAACAGTCGACAGGCCAAGCGCGGATCCACCGTTGTGGGCACGATGGGCATGCCCACAACCCTAATAGACTTGTGACTTCACACTTTTTTGATGATATTATATCTAATGCCTTAATAAAAAAACAATGAATCGTGCGTGATTCGTAACGCAGCAAAAAAAAGTTATTAAAATATTTTTACTACATTTTCTAACTGGCAACTCTCCTCTTCTACTCTTCGTAGAGTAAAATATTGGTTGCATGCCTCAATGGAATAGGGAAGTATATCCTGGCTAGCTCTCCTAAATATACCCACACAAAGATGTGAATCTGAATATCGATAATATTATCAACGTTTTCGTGAAAAAGATATGTAAGCTTGAATTTGTAATTTAAGTACTTAATCAAATTATTGAATGTAAAATGTATACTAGCGTTTTATTAAATTAAATTTGATATTCTTTGAAGTTGTAAGAAATTCTCCAAAGTTGATTCAGAGTCTAAATATGAGACACAGTGATGTGCAACAAACACACATTTACTGTAGATACTGTGCAAAATCTTGGTCAGGGCGTCATACCTGTACCTATTTCGTAAACATTTCCTTTGTGGGAATGCACTACATTTTGTCTAAAAAAATTTCGGGAATGCATGATTTGTTCATGGTTCTAAATATTTTTTTTGTTTAAATTTTTAGGATTCCGTACCTCGAAAGGAAAGAACGGAACCCTTATAGGATCACTTTGTTGTCCGTCCGACTGTCTGTCAAGACCCGTTTTCTCAGGAACGCGTGGGGGTATCAAGCTGAAATTTATATCAAATACTTAGGTCTACTGTCCTTTAAAGCTGTGAAAAAATTAAACTTCTAAGCCAACGCAATCAAAAGATACAGCCATTTATGCCGCAAATTTTCGACACTCGCAAGGGAATCGAAACCTACAGGGTACTTCCCGTGAACTCAGAATCTTGAAATTTGGTACGAAGCAACGTCTTATAGCACAGATAAAGGAAAAATTGCGAAAACCGTAAATTTTTAGTTACATCATCCAACTATGACTCGATGGTTGTGATTGGTGAACTTTCACTTATATACCTACAGGTTTGTACGGAATCCTCGGTGCGCGAGTCCGACTCGCACTTGGCCGGTTTTTTGTTCTTAGATTAGCACAACTGTTTGACATTTTGGCGCGGAGTTTGAGGTGCATCTGTTATTTAGATTAAATACAGTGCTGTTTTTAGTTAGATCATATCTAGTGTGTATTGCGAATTTAGTAATGGACAAAAACATTGAACTGTCTTAAATTTTGCATTGCCAATAGAATTTCGGAGTCCCTAAAAATGTTACAGAAGGCTTACGGTAGATCGACTTTATCAAAATCGAGCGGTATCGAGTCGTACAATGCGTTCAAAGTTGTCAAAATGAGATGGAAGATTTGCCTCGCTCAGATAGGCCATCAACATCTTCAACTGAAGTTAAAATCGCAAGAGTGAAGAAAATAGTGACTGAAAATCCTCATTTATGTTTAAGTTAGATAGCCACTGAATTTTCTGTCTTACGAGTAGATCCGTACCAGGAAAATTTCCAGGAAAATTTTGAGGTGTATGGCGTGTAATGCGAGGTATGTGGTTTTCGTTCACAAAGAATATATGGTAGAAAACGGTTTTTATAACCAGATTCCCCCTGGATGAGGAGGCGGTGAGTAGAACTTAAACTAATATATCAATTTATAGGCACCTAGTAGTACCTACATAATTTTGGAACAAAATATTATTATAATAACAGTAATCTCAGTAATAAAGAGGTGCATCGAAACATTTTACAAACATTTATATTTTTTCGATGCCATAATTTTTAGGTGTAAAAATGGGTGAAGATGGAAGGCAATGAGGACTTATCAATTGAAAAACTGAAATTTGTTTGCAGAAAGCATTTTGATGATAAAGCCTTCCAAAAAAAAAGAACAGTTAAAAAAAGTAAAAAGGAGCATCAAAGGTTTGAAAAGCCCCAAGCGAATGGGTCAATTTTATTAAGTAAAAATGTAATTTATAAGAAATTACTGATCGTTTTTTATTTCAGGTATTATTATGATAATCAGGAAGAGGACGTACTTATATGGTGTCCCGTCTCTTCTTATAGGATATTGCATACTCTTTGTTTTCAAGTCGCAGCAGACTGATGGTCTGGTGCTATATTCTTTAATTTGCGTTTGATGTTGTTTTTACGTTAAGCAGATAAAATGTGCACTACATACGTCTGTTGGAAATTGTTAGTTTTTTGGGTTAATCTTTAGTTTCCCGTCGCACGAAAATGAAGGGAAAAAAAATGGGGGGGGGGGGGAGGGGGGGGGCGGACACACCGCTCTCCCCTGGTACCACCCCCATAATAGGTATTGCCCCGTTCTCGAGATATTTGAATAGATGTAAAATCTGGTAGGGTTTTGCTTCCTGATTACATATTTACCTTTATTTTATTTAACTTTAGGTTATCTTTAGTTTTCGAGAAAATAAAACTTAAAACATTTCTAACCTTAAATGCTCCTACCGTGACCTTGTATAATTCCTGGCGCTGCGGCGGCCGCTGCCGCGGCACGCTCGCTTCGCTCGCTCGCCTTGCGCGTTGTTTTCTATACTCCAACATAACCTACCAAGTGATAAGCAACCAAGTGAAGTGAAGATAAGCCAAAGTCGTCGAAAGAAGCCATTAGCCGGGTATCCTAGCGCACAGGCTCGCGCGGCAGCCTCGGTGTCCAGATCGCGAGCGATGGCTCCCGAGGCAGCCTCAGTAGTTTTGTTCAATATACACGAGGAAGCCTCGCGAGGCAGGCTGAGCCATCATAAGTCCGCGAGTATTCGAAATGGACAGTCGTGTATTTTCAGCTGCAGCTATTTTCCTAGCTGCTTATTGTTTAAAGAAACGAAAACAGTCACGTATCAAGAAAAAACCTAGACGCTTCTGGATTAGAAAAATTTATGAGCGTCGCCACCAATATGGAAATATATTACTTGGAGATTTAATATATGATCAGACTGTACTTAAATAATTTTACACGAATGTCCTTACAAGACTTCGAAAATTTGTGCTCATTGTTGTCTGATAAAATAAAAAAGTGCGATACAAAATATACAGAGGCAATCACTGTGAAAGAACGAGTTTTAATAACTTTAAGATTTTTAGCAACCGGAGATTCCTATAGCAGCTTCTGGAACTATCTCAAGAATAGTTCCAGAAGTTTGTGACGCTATTATTGAGGCCTTAAGTGATTATGTAAAGGAAAATAAAAATTATTTGACAAATTTAAAAATCAATTGTTTATTTTAATTTCAATTCAGTGTTAGTTTCGAATCCAACATTAACATTAGGTGATGCAGTAATGGCATGAAAAGACGTAGCGGTATGTGATGCTGATGATGAAGTGCCAGATGAGTCCATTGTAGAGAAATTTCTGTACTGCTGTGTATAGTATCCTGTATTAATTTGTTGTTGTGTGTATTTCCCTATATCTGCTTCAAAAATTATATTATTGATAGCGTTCTTAACATACGCTAATGTGTGCGGATCATATTTTCTTAGCTCATTGGCTATGTGTCTTCCAAATGAAGAGTATGGATCGGTGATGTCGGTCGAAGACATTTGCAAGAATTCAAGGGCTTCTGCAAGCATGATATCTGCCGAATCTTCCTGTGGCTGCGTTTTCTTCGGATTATTTCGTTTTTTTTTACGAGCAGGTTCTGACGGTGGAGGCATACTAGCTTCAGAGTCTTTTTGTTGTTGTGATGGCGCTTCCTCGATGCTAGCCTCAGGCAATTGCGACTGGGTCGGAGCGTTTTCAGTCTCTATGTGTCTCTCTGCGTCAGAAGTTTGTGAAGATTCCGGTATCACCTCCTGAAAACATAATTTTAATTGATAGATCTATTTGTGGTGCAGTGTGAATGTCTATATAATGTGGCAGGACCCTACGTTTAATCCGATTGGAAGCTAAAGTTTAACGTCCGTAGTATTTAATACCTTCCGAATTGTGTAGGTAAAAAAAAGTACCTTAGTAGCGAAATCTTAAATATTTTTCTAGCAGGATTCTCCATTGCTTGAACGTCTTCGGACTAAAAGTATTTGGCCCCTAATATCACCACCAAAAGGGGCCAAATACGGAGTGGTGTATAGTACCTAATACAACCACTCATAGGGGCCAAATACTTTAGTCTGAATACTTTCAAACAGCGGAGGGTCCTGTCATGCTGAGTACCTACTCTATAGTTTATTTTTTTTACAGATTTCATCTACAGAAGAAGAGTGGCTTGCTATATCAAAAGAATTTGAAAATAAATGGAATTGTCCCCACGCTATTGGAGCGATGGATGGAAAACATGTTATGTTGCAGGCACCGATTAACAGTGGGACTGATTATGATAATTACAAACAATTTCCAAGCGTCGTGCTTTTTGGATTAGTTGATGCTAGCTACAATTTTTTGTATGTTTTTTTTTTTTTTTTTTTTCCTTTATTATCATTTATACAATATGTACGTTCTTAAAATAAAAAAATAGCATCTTAAACCACTAAGGTTTGTCCCGACACTATTTGAGTTTACCATTATTTAATAATTGTAATAAACAAACTAGATAGGTACAAACTTAAAACTAACATAGAACATGAGTATCCAGGTAGGTAGGTTAGCAATACAAGCACCTACCTACCTCGATACTCGCGATACTTACTAAACATTCATTAAAAAATATTTTTTTAATTTATCTTTAATATTTTTATGAGTAAGGCTGTTACGTAAGTCGGTAGGTAAATTATTAATTAGCCGAGGCACAAGATAACCGGTTGTCCGTTCGCCATACACATTGTTTGCGCGCGGCGTACAGAGCTAATTCCTTGCAATAGAACGAGTGTATACAGGGTGTTCAATAAAATTTAATATTGATTCATTAAAAAATTGATCTTTTATTAATAAATAACAAACTTGCGTTTGGACGGGCAAAATTTTACAATGATTAAAGAGACCGCTGTCATTGTCATGGAACTGGGTTTTGATTTTATGCGACACTAAAGTTTTAATAATTTTTAATTGTAATTTATAAATATCATCCAAGTATGATTTATAAGTTCTGCCATAACTGCTGAGGCCGTATTGTATGTATGAATCCGCAAGTGAGTTGTAAAGCATTAGTTTAATCTTAAAGGGGATACGATTGTTAAGAATAGTTATATTTGCTAGAAACTGCCTAAGCTTATTACAAACTCGCTCAACGTGATAAATCCAATTAAATTTACTATCTATTATAAATCCCAAGTATGTTTGTTTTTCAACAATGTCAATGGATGGACATCTACAACTCACATAGTTAGCACTATGTAAGCAGTTATGGTCGTGGGCTATTAGATTTTGTACAAAATAATGTTTTAGATAAGGCGATTTAATAAGTAATAATTTGGTTTTACTTGAATTAAGTACCAAGCCGGAATCGTGACACCATTTATTCAAAGTGTCTAGGTCTGATTGTAAAAGATTACAAGCATGTTGGGGATTCCTATCAGCGATAACCAGGCATGTATCATCAGCAAACTGGTAGCATATACAATTGGTAATGCACTTGCTCATGTCATTTACGTAAGTCAAAAAATGCAAGGGCCCTAAAACTGAACCTTGCGCTGTACCTTCTGTTACTGATATAGGTTTACTGCTGGTGTCATTTATTTTTACCGTAAAGGTACGGTTATTCAAGTAATTTCCACACCAGGTCAACAAAGGACCACGAATTCCGCAGTTATCTAATCTGTCTATTAGCTGACTGTGCACCAAAGTATCAAAAGCACGTGAGAAGTCAATAAAAAGAGCAAGTACGTATTTTTTCTCATTTAAGTGCTTATTGATGTCATCAGTGAACCTTGATAAAAGATCTGAGGCACTTTTTCCTGGTTGAAAACCGAACTGGTGATGGTTAATTACATTATGTTTATTATAGAATTTATATATTTGCTCACAAACGTATTTTTCAACTATTTTATCTATTGAGGATAATAATGTAATCGGACGATAATTAGAATAATCATTTCGCTTACCCTTTTTATGAATAGGCCTTACACATCCGACTTTCAGATCATTCGGGTATATACCAGTTTTAACACTACTGTTAATTAGGTCGGCAACAGCAGAGGCAACATTTTCGCCTACAATTTTTATATCAGATATTTTAATATTATCTGAGCCCGGTGCTTTATTTATTTGAGTTTAATTTATTTATATTGTATGTATATCATTAGTTGTAGCTTTATTAAATCGAATACTAGAATCAAGTTTACGTATTGTGTCATTAGGGTTTGATAATTTTATGTTACAGTCGGGGATTATATCTTTAACCGCTCTGTGAAAACTTATCGCAAAGTTGTTCGCAATTACTGTAGTTGTCAATCCTTGTGCATCAAATGCCTTGATTATAGCTTCATCTACTGACAGTGTTCCTAACATTTCTCTTCCTAACATTTGGTTGATTATTTGATAAACTTTTTTGGTATTTGTAAAATTATTATGTATTTGATTGGTATAATATGAGTTACGTTTATTTTCTAATACTTTATGTATTTTGTTGCGTATTTTATTAAATTCTAATTTTAACTTTACATCATTTGATTTTTTCCAATCACAAAAATTTTTATCTCTTTTTTCACAAAGTCGGATTACGTTTTCATCAATCCATGGTATAATATAACGTTTATTCGTTTTCTTTGAGAATTTAGTTTTAATGTTAGTTGCTTTTTCCTTTGCCGTTTGGAAGGAATAACGAATAAAATCAGGAATACTGTCAGGTGAACTCATTTTTTTTGTCTTTATCCATTCTACTTTTTTGAGCTCACTTACAAGAATGTCATAATTCACAAAAAATTTCGTGACACCCTGTATACGCTTGGGCATTGAAGGTGAGTTGTCGATGCAGGTAAACAAAATACCTCGATGGTCAGCCAGTACTGTGTCGAGCACAGCCGAGAACGGACTATATGTGGGGAAACGCGCAAAAAAGTGGTCAATACAAGATTTTGTGATAATATTTTGTTTAGTTTCAATTCTGGTGTAATCGCTTATTCCACACATTAATCCGTGCTCGCTCAATGCTCCCAGATATGAATCTTTGAATGATGAAATCTTTTTCAGGTCAATGTTAGTATCACCAACGAAAAGGAAGTTTTGATTTATATTGAATTTAGATATGGAATTACTTAGTTCTTTAAGAAACAGGTTTTTATTTGTAGATGGTGGCCTATAAACTGCACAAACAACTACATCGCTATTTGAGTTAAATTTAATGGTGCCTGTAAGGCTTTGAAAAGTTCTAGTTTTTTGTTGAATTGGTGTAAATTTTATGTGATTTCGTACGTAGATAATAACACCACCACCTCTTTTATTAGGAGTGCGTAGCTGTGAGTACAATTTATAGCCCGTTAGGTTAAACAAGTGGATAATGTTGTCAGAGACTCCTACTTCGGTTAGAACTATTAAATCTAAAGGAAATATACAGCTATGAATGACTTGCTGTAATTTCGTAGTTTTTAATAAGTGATCTAATATTAAAATGTATACATGACAGACTAAGACTGTTTTAAGGTGGCAGTTGATGGAAGAAATCATTAGTAGAAATGCAATTATATAATTCTTTTACTTCTATAACCATAATTAATGAAAAGTAGGACTATTAAAACTAGGTACTATGTAAATAACTTTAATTTACTTGGGGGTGGACCCTTTTGGTGGGTTTTCAAACTGAACTGAGTACTGTTTTTCAATTTGGTTAATATCATGCATTGTGCGGATGTAATGAATTTTGCTGCTGCCAGTCTTCCTAGCACACACCTTACCATTCTTACACCATACATATTGACACGACTTATTGAATAACTGAGCTTTGGCATTAAATAATAGAGTTTTTTGGAACTTAGTTAAAGCCTCCCTGATATAGACGCGACCGTCAACTTTCTTCTTCCCAATATTCGGCACCAGCATTCCAACGGTTAGGCATTTCACCTTGCCAGCATCTATCCACTTCGACTTAAGTTCCACGATAATTGGTCCAGGTTTGTCCTTATTACCAGGTAGGCGCTGCGATAACTGCACATCTTTTGCATCCATGTTTAATTGAGAAGCCACGGTTTCCACAAGTTTTCCTACTTCACTTGATGGGACTTCCGGTAGCCCAGCTATCTCCAAAGACGTCGTGAGCGACTTTTGTTCAAAGTCTTTAAACCCTTGCTCTAAAACAGTTACCCTTAATTCAAGATTCTTGTTTTTATTAATTAGGTCATTATTTTTATTCTCAAGATCTTTAATTATCCCGTCCTGCCTTTTTAAAGACTGCTCCACGGAGGTTAACTGGTCACTTAGGAATTCGAGTGAGCTCTCAAGGCTTCCGATCTCCTCGCGGAAAGTCTTTTTTACCTCTCTGCTAATATCCTGTACCAGTTTTTTGGCGTCGATAATTTGAGTATTCTCGTTGGATCTCGATTAAAGAATATTTAATTATCGCCTTAGCCGAGCTCGACGTGTGGTTGAGAATGCATTATATTAAGTGCCATATTTCGCGTTTTTAGAAAACCTATCTTATTAGAGCCAAATAAAGCAACAAAGGTCGTCTTAGCAGCTATATATTTGTACAACTACATCCGGAAAAATACTTCAACTAATCTTATTTCACCGGAGTTGTTTGACAGAGAACTTGATGGCGTACTGATTCCTTTTTACAGATTTTTTTCACTTCCTTGACAGAGATATTCATTTTAGCAGATATTTGCCGCCAACTGTCTTCCCACTGATTTTTGTTTAAATATTTTGGATCTTTGTTGTCCCAAAGCGATTTGTACTTGCTGTACAGTTGTATTAAACGAATGGACTCCTCCTGACTGCCCATGATATCTATATTATAGATAGAGACAAACACGGCAAGACACAAAACTTGAAATAGCTTCGCGCGCGAGCCAAAACATGACCGTTCCCACCTAACGCACAGCGCTCACATGCGTTAGCATCCTATAGTTTGTGGCGCTCACTGAGGCGCCTTTGAGCGCGTCAAGTTTCGACTACAGATGGCTCGGGGCCGAGCCGTGCTCGGGCGAGCGAACGCGCGCCCGATACCGCCCGAGGCACGTCCACATCAGCCGAGGCATTTGGCTCGCGAGGCTGCCGCGCGAGCCTGTGCGCTAGGTGGGTACGCGGCTATTTATGTCAAAGACATCGGTTTTTTACGTATGGCGCGATTTGGCGCGGTTACAGTGACACATGACAGGTTTTTTACGTTTCGTTCGCATCAATTTTGCACAACATGTTAAACCACAGACAACAAATAGGGGAGGCAGGGGAGAAACAAGCTCAATAACTCGAAGACGGTTAGTTTTAGCGGCGTGGGCCCGCGAGGGGTAGGGACCGGCATGCAAGTCAGAACCTGTCGCTCAGTGCGCGTCGCCGCTCCGAGCGCGTCGGTAATTTTTATGTGGGTGCATCGCTTTTTCAACACAAAAAGTAAGTTTTTTACCTATTTTTATATTTCGTATTGCTTTAAAACTATTATTTTTTCTTGAGAGTAGTTTACTGTCATTGTTTCTATGAATATCCTTGTCGAATGTATTGTGGTTTGTTCCCACATAGCCCATTTATTTTTTATACTTTTGATTTTATCCATATTTGAAATGAGGGTGTGGGGTCAGTTAAAACAAACGATTCGGGGTCAATTGAAACATGTTTCTATTGACCCCGAACCGCCTGTTTCATACTATTTCATACAAGTTACTCAAATCTTGTAAAATTTTTAGATTTAGATAAAAAATTTTTTTTAGATAAAAATTTTTTTTTTAGATGCCATGAAATCGTCGAAAACAACTAACCGTGGAGAGGTCGAAGATATAAAACAAAATGGCATTCCATTAAGGCAAGCGGCAGGAAAACATGACATAAAATTAACATCCTTGTTTAGATATATCAGAAAAAAAGATGATGAGACTGCAGAATCAGTGAATATGGGCTATTCTCCGCAAAACAGAGTGTTCACTGACTCGCAAGAAAAAGATCTGACAAAATATTTGACAAGATGTGCTGATATATACTTTGGTCTGTCTAAAAAGGAGGTACAAAAATTTGCATTTGAACTGACCACTGTCTACAACTTGCGAAGACCTTCATCGTGGGAGGAAAAGGAGTTGGCTGGGGATGATTGGTTCCGTAGTTTCATGGCAAAAAATCCAGAATTATCTGTGAGAGCCTCTCAAGCCACAAGTTTATCAAGAGCTACGAGTTTTAATAGAACAAACGTTGAGGCGTTCTACAACAACTTAGAAAAAGTTATAGATCGCCATAAATTTGAGCCTCAAGATATTTACGTTGACGAAACCGGAGTCACTACGGTACAGAGTGATAGCCAGAAGAGGAATAAAACAAGTTGGATCAGTCACATCTGCTGAGCGGGGCACCCTCGTGACATTGGCTTTTGCAGTAAACGCTCTAGGAAATGTGCTTCCTCCAATGTTTGTGTTCCCTCGCGTTCGATACCAAGAACACTTCATAAGAGATGGTCCTGTGGGTTCAACGGGCACTGCAAATCCATCAGGATGGATGCAAGATGAAGGTTTTCTACAATTCCTTAAGCACTTTCAAAAGCATACCAACTGCTCCATTAACCACAAGGTGTTACTGGTACTTGACAACCATTCTTCACATATACACATCAACTGTCTTGACTATTGCAAGGAGAATGGTATCGTTCTACTGTCTTTCCCGCCGCATTGTTCTCATAAGCTGCAGCCGTTGAACAGGTACTGCTTTGGTCCATTCAAAATAGCAATAAACTCTGCCTGCGACGCTTGGATGCGAAACCACCCCGGCAAAACTATGAGCATCTATGACATACCAAGCACCGTGACTAAAACTATGCCATTAGCATTCACCTCGAGCAATGTTCAAGCAGGGTTTCAAAAGACCGGAATTTATCCATTCAATAGAAATCTTTTTACTGACTTAGATTTCGCTCCATCATATGTGACGGATCGCCCGAACCCTACTAACGAAACCAATGATGAAATTCCAACAATCACTGCATCTACAACAACTGACGAACCTGTTGTACCAGAGAGGGAATCTGACAATCTCGAAGCACAAAATCCAGCTATTGAACTTGATGCTGAGCCACGTTCAGTAAGCCCTACAATTTTTGAACTTCATGCAAGTGACATCAATGCTCTACGCTTCAACCATCTACAAGTCGTCAAGATTTCTTTTCTCCGGAAGTGGCCAGGCCCTTTCCTAAAGCTCTACCGCGGAAAACACTTAATAGAGGTATAAAGAAGAGGAAGTCTACAATATATACCGACACCCCAGAAAAAGAAGAAGTTAGAAAAGAAGCTGAAGAGAAAAACCGCAAACAACAAGCAAAATGAGTGAAAAAAAATCTTGGTACACATACAAACATAGAAAAGAAAAAGAATAAATGACAAATTGAAGAATCTTCCACAGATGATGAACCTGAAGAATAATTCTGCCTAGTTTGTGTCGAAAGTTACGGCCACAGCAGGCCAGGAGAAGACTGGGTGCAGTGTTCTGGGTGCAGGCTGGGGCAAACGAAGCTTGCACAGCAGGCGATCCAATTTATTTGTGCCATAACTGTGAATCCGAGTAATGATAATATTTAGGTATTTGAACCATTGATTGCTGATTAGTTACACAAGTTACTACTTAAATATAAGAAAAAATATTTTTATAATGTTGATTTATGTCTACTTTGATCTCATTGAGTATCTTGCTAATAGGTAAAAACTATTTACCTATTGACTGATTATCTATACCAAATTAGAATAAGCTAAATAACTTAATATTATAGAACCTTAATGTGCCTTATAGTGATAGTAAATTTTGAGTGAAAAGCTATAAAACTGATTGTTTGTGTTAAAATGTTTTTTATTCATAACAAACCGACTCTACCTCTTCATATACATCATCAATAGTACCTGGGCTGGGGCTAGTAAAAACATTTAATCAAACAGCTAAAAACACCTGTTTCAACTAACCCCAGGCACTGTTTCAACTGACCCCAATACGGGGTCAATTGAAACATTTTCCAAGGGTTTCTAAATAGCTTCTACCTAAATGAAGGGCATATTTACAGTTAAATCATTAGTGTTGCCATCTAGCCAGATAGTTTAGCTATAATTAAAACCCGTTACCAAACAGATAAGACATAAAATGAAGTAACACTAACGAATTTCGCAATAAATGTTCCAATTGACCCCAGCCTCCCCTACGACGAATTTGGTTTTTATCTGTCAATTTTTACGTTTTGTTTCATGTTTTATCAGATTCGAGGTTAGAAATGTTTTATTATTTTCTCGAAAACTAAAGATTACCTAAAGTTAAGAGTGGTAAATACGTAATCAGGAAGCAAAACCCTACCAGATTTGAGCCTTTTCACCATCCAATTCGTGCTACGGGAAACTAAAGTCAAGCCTTTTTATTACTATTGATCACCCTCCGGAGCGACGTTAGCTCCACGATAGCGTCTTATGTATTTTCTATTCACGTTTTCTCTGCAAGAATAGGTACATAAATATGTATTTATTTATGTCTTCTTACCGCTATTTTTACAGGATGCGCCCAATACAATAGTGTAGTCATCATTTTTCAAATTATTACAAATTATTATCAAGTAGAAAATGATTAGAAATGACATTTTAAAAAAAATACATGATACCAGATTCAGCATGTGCACATACTCGTTGGACTAACTCGTCACTTACGCACAAACATGATACAATGTTACCTTGGAACACTTTAAGCAGATACCGATGAAGAAAAATAAAAATGGTGGATAAGTTTATTTTTGTCTAAGTACTTTTCCATTACATTGGATCATCCTATGGGACAATGTCAATTTTACGATAGTTTCCTATGTGTCTTCTCTTTACATTTCTCTCAACCCTGTAGAGCATGCTAGCTGTGTTTGATCTGCTTAGCTAAGACACCCTGACACCCAGACACACCCACATCAAACTGGTTAGCTTGCATGTTTTGAACATATCTCCCCTAATAGATGCACTCCAAGCTCCAGGTTTGATATTGATATTTGAAATGAAATTAAATGAAATGAAATGAAATGATTTATTTGCGTGAAATGTGGTACACAGAGAACTTAAATATATAATTAGATTCACACATTTCGCTAGGAAACCCAGCATGCAAAAATTAAGAAGGTACATATAATAATTTAATTAAAGACTAAATTTTTAAACAAATTAAATAAACATTACAATAATTATTACAATCTCGAATAATTAAATTTAGGTATGAATATAAATAAAATATAATAGTTTTTACCATAGCAGACGGAACGTTAATTAAGAAATTCTTTGACACTATAAAAACATTTTTCAGCAAGCCAGGTAAGCATTTTTGTTTTAAATTTATTGTATGGTAATTCTCTTATAGATCTAGGTATTCTATTAAATATTTTTATACACATTATGTAGCAATTTTTATGACTTAAAGTTGTTTTTCGAACTGGAACTAATAGTCTAGTGGGGTCCCTCAATTTTATTTTTGAATTTATTTGGTCCTCATATTTGTCAATGAATTTGTTGTGCTCCACAACAAAACAGCATACCTGAAATATATATAGGCTGGGCAACGTAATCAACTTTAATTTTGTAAATAATGGTTTGCATGAGTCGAGTGGACCAGCACCACACACAGCTCTAATGCATTTTTTTCGGACAATGAAGGCCCTATTGATGTGAGTCGAATTACCCCAAAGTAGCAAACCATACCTCAATACCGAAGCAACATAACTATGGTACGCAGTCAAAGCCGATTTTTGACCTGATGTTCGGCGCAATGTCTTTATTACAAAAACAAAACGATTATTTTTTTTGCATGTGAAGTCAATATGTGACTTCCAGTTACAGTTTTCGTCTAACTTTAAACCTAAAAAATTTATTTCATTAACATTATCTACGAATTAATCACGACATGTCAATTTAATATTAATATTATTTTTATTATTGTAATTTTGAAAATGAATAAATTTTGTCTTAGATATATTAGCTCGCAAATTGTTACATTCTAACCAATTAAGAACTAATTCAATCTCAGCAAATAGAACACATTGACATTTAGTGATCAAAGGTAAATCGTTTATATATAATAAAAATAATAATGGTCCCAGTATGCTTCCCTGAGGCACTTCAAAATTATTATTAAGACTACTAGATTTGAAAGCTGTTGTCATGAGATCTTTGTTTAAACTTTTAAGTTCTACATATTGTATACGATTTTCAAGATAACTTTTAAGCCAATTTAAAGCGTGTCCTCTAATACCATATTTCTCACATTTTTGTAACAGAGTATTATGATTGACAAAATCAAAGGCCTTGCTCATATCAAAAAATATAACTGAAACAGGAATACATTTATCAATACTTTAAATAATACTCGAAATTAATTGGAAAGCAGCTAAGGTCGTTGACTTATTCTTTTGAAAACCGTTCTGCTCTTCCTTAATTATTTAAAATTTATCTATAAAACTAACAAGACGCATATGCATCGCTTTTTAAAGTGATGAAGTGTGAAGCGAATTAAAGTGATTGATCGATAATTATTCAATTCTTTCTTGTCATCTTTTTTGTGTAGAGGTCTAACTACCGAAAGCTTTAACCTTTCCGGGAAAACTCCAGTAGCTAGGGATAGAGTAAGAAGATATTTCAAGATTGGGTGCAACAAGAACAAACACTTTTTGAGGATATATGTCGAAATCCCAACAAATCCTACAGATTTTGTATTATTTAATGAATAGACGATTTTGACGACTTCATAGTCAGTCAGTGGACTAATAAACAAACTGGCATCACAATGCTGTATCTTTGTAAGATAGTGATTAAGATAGTATTTGGTAATGGTAACGACTTATTGGTTAATTCTATAAAAAAACTTATTAAAAGACTCTGCTATTTCGAAGGGTTCTTGAATTTTTTTGCCATCATAATTTACTGCCTCAATAGTATCACAACTTTGTTCATCATCTACTTTATCCTTAATAATGTTTCATGTAGCTGCTTTACATTTATTTTTGGCCTGCATCATATGTGTATTATTTATAATCATTTTAGATTTATTAATGCATTGTCTTAGAACTGTACTATATTTCTTATATTTTTGTTTAGATTCAGAGGTTTTGTTCTTATAACACTGGAATCTTACTTCTCTTTTAAACCTAGTGCTTATTTTAATTCGTTTAGTGATCCACTTTGGTGTTGTATATTTGCACTGTACCCTTCTTTTTTCCATGGGAAAACACAAATTATATAAAAGACAAAAAAAGTCGTGAAAATTATTAAAGGCTTTGTTTAAATTATGTACTTTCATTTAAAACATTCGCCCATGATAATGATGATAGATGCTCAATGAATTTATTTATATTCTTTATACTATAGTTTCTAACCTCAATAAACCAGTGCTGCAAACATTTATTGTTTTGGACAATAGGTATAGAAACAGTTTGGCAAGTTTCGTGGTCAGATAGATGCATTTTATATGTGCAACCGATAGCGTTATCTATATTGCTGATAATGTGATCAATGCAGCTGTTTAGTCTTGTTGGCGTAGTAATGTGAAATGTGATTTTATAATTCAATGCCAGCTGCTTTAAACGTGACGCTGCAGTATCATTTTTTAATAAATTAATGTTAAGGTCCCCAGCAATTATTATTTATCTAGATAATTTAATTACAAATTTATTCAGTATAATGTCCAGTTTATCAAAGAAAATATTAATGTCACTATTAGGAGTCCGATAAATACATAATAAGACACAGTTATTTGAACGGATCTGTACCACACCACATATTTCAAATGTCTTTTCAATTGCCATACTTTTATCAATATCAAGCTAGTGTGTTCCTAACTAGAATACATACTCCTCCACGTTTTACATTTTTTCTTGAGAAAAAACTAGATAATGTGAAGTATTTGAGGTAGATATTAGATTCACTACCTGACATAATAGTTGTTACTGTGAGGCAAATAATATCATGTTTATCCCAGTTGATGTTGCCTCTAGTTGAGGGATGGCTGTTCTATTTTCAGATTGTGAAATATTTACTGCCACATTTTTTTTGAAATAGTACGGTATAGTACCCTTTTTTGGTTATCCTTTTATAGTAATTACACAAATTATTTTTATGTTGTATCAATAAACCAGTAAGATATTTTTTATCATAATATCTAGAATCCACTATAAAATTTATCTTTCTACATAAAAATGTTATGTACTCTGAATGTGATAACAGAAATGGTGTTTCTATGGAGATAAAATTACAATTTGGCAATTGAGTACATAGATTCATTAAACAGTTATTTTAATGTATCAGTATTTAAAGTCTTATTATAATTCACATTTACTATTATAATATTACACTTGTGTAATGCCTTTATTGCACCTGACAATTCATGTAGTAAAATTGTGGGATTCGTATCATTCTCTCAAACACACAAAACAATTTGGTCATTTTCATATAAATTTAAACTTAGGTTATCATAACATGACTTTAGAATTTCATCCGATATAGCATAGGGTTTAAGAAATGAAAAAATACTATAGTCCTCATAACATTTTACCCATTCTCTTATTTTAGCCAACTTTGTATAAAGTCCGATAAGTAGTTGACTTCCTAAAATCAGTAAGCGTGGTTTTGATTTTTCCAACACAGATTTCTCAATCATAGCAGCATCACAACTATTTGTGAAAATTGATTGTTTTATTGATGGAGTTGACTGATCAATAATATTATCAGTTTCTATGTGTATTTCTGAATGTATTACAGCGCCATCTTGTGACCCTTGCTCCAAAAAACTCCGAACAGTATCCTTTTCCTTTTTAGAAGTTTCAGGTGAATTCTTTGATAATACTTTTTTAGATTTAGCGTTTTTGTTGCTGCTGTGTGGGTGTATGGTATTATTCATCCCATCATGTACGGCTACTTGCTGTTTACCATCTAGTTGCCTCTGAAGTGAAACATTTTTAGAAGTCAATTCCTCTATTTTCCTTGTTGCCTCTTCTAGCTTCAATTTTAGATTTTGAATTTGCTCATTTAATGCATTAGATTCTTGAAAATCTGTTGATAAGTCTGGTAGGCTTCTTGCATGTAGATCTGATTGTATTGACTATTAAATGAGTGATCCACAGAGTCATCATTAGACACCACAGATATTCTTCTATCAACATTTTGTCTCATGGTAATATTATCGAAATCGTTATTTTCCATCTTAGGTTGACGAAGGTTGTAAAATTATGGATAAAACGATTTGTACAATAAAAAAACAAAAAATACAAATATTTTCTTCCCTACTGAGATTTGAACCCGTCCAGCCAAGTAGGTAAGGTAAACCTCATACGCATGCGCACACCGCTCTGCCAACTTGCACTTCGTAATATGAACTGTACATAATAAAATAAAAATAGCTATTTTTTTATATGTATCATTTTGGTTGTCATCAATAGGATATGGATATGCATTCCTAATACCCAATTACTTTTGAATATTTTGTGCATATATTCATTGCTTTCTCATTATAAACAAATATCAAAAATTATTATTAATTTTTTTTTTGTTATTTTAGTGCACAATATTGATCATAAAGAATATTACAATCTAGCCAAATAAGCTAATGAGTAATTTTGTTTTAACATAGTTTTATAAAATAAATTACACCTAAGAATGTGTCCAATAGCACTTTTCTTAGTCTCTAGTTAAGGTGAAGACACTTTTTTAGAAGACTGTTTTTATGCAGTTACTTATCACTTCACCGTTGTTAAACTACACTAACTCAAATGGTTTTTTTCCGTTTGAGTCTTCTTACAATGTCTGTGATGTTGAGGAGCTGGATTGCCTCGATGTTCACATGATGAATCCTCTGTGCGTGAGCTTCTGCATACTTTTGTATTACATTATCAACGAACTCTATTCTGAGGTCTCTATGGAGATCGTCATTTCTTATGTACCAGGGGGCATTCACTATTTCCCTTAGAACTTTATTTTGGACTTCTTAGATTATATGGATTTTGTTCTTTTTAGTACAGCCCCACAGCTGTATTCCATAGGTCCATATTGGCATCAGGGCTTGCTAATACAATAATAACTTATTGTGTACTGACAGAACTGTACTGAGTTTCGTCCAAGCAGCCAGTACCTACATCTTTTTGAAGTGTATTTCTAATTCAACTCTTTTATTCTTGACATGTGAATTCCAGCGCAGCTTTGCATCAAGAGTCATTCCTAAATACTTTGCTGTATTTTTGTAGGGTATAACCTTGTTGTTTATATATATATTGGATAGTACTGTTCTTTCTTATTTATAAAATTTTAATTGATTTTTTTTCATGAAGATAAACACGCCATTTCTTTGTCCAGTTATGGATTTTAGTGACTTGAACCTTTTCTGCGGCTTCTGCGAGTGCTTCCAAACCAGTACTTCCAAAGTGCTGGAACCCATTCTACACAGTGCAGTCCCAAAGGATTGAAAATTTACAAAGAAGTTTTACGAGACATCTTGCTTTTATCTCCCCAGGAATTTTCCACAAAATGTCTTATACCTACTAAATGCTTGAGTCACTTCAAGATGATGACACTAAGGAACCGTCGTATAGTTTAAGATCTGAGTTTCTTACATAAAATCATTAATGGACAAACCGGATACAACCGTTTAATATGTCGTTTCTCTCTTATCCCTCACAATTTTCCTAGAAAGGCCTTTAATAAGATTTTTAGTACTCCATTCTCACATACTAACCTTGGTCTCAACTCTCCCTTCTCTAGAATATATAACGAGTAAAGTCTAGTTACGCAAAAACCTAATATAGATGTGTTTGGTGACTCGTTACTTTACTTATAAAAAAGAAATTAATCGAAAAGTTCCTTGGTTCTCACCAGGATGAACCTGCATCTCAGAACCTATCTATTAATGTATTGTCTCGGTATTTTAAAGTTCCACTATTTTATTCATAATGTTTACTTCTTTATGTTTCTAGTATTAGTTTAGAATAGGTTGGTTTATACACCTATAAGTCCTCTTTTTGATAAAACTGTGAAAATTCCGACGAATTGAGAACCTCCTCCTTTTTGATAAAGTCGGTTAAAAATACAGAAAATCTTTGTGGAATGTCTACAAAGGTGCTGGGTGTCATTATCTTAGATATTGCACCATGTTTAGCTTATATTTTTAATAGATGTATCGACGAGGGAGTTTTTCCCAATCTCATGAAACACAGTAAACTCATTCCTATGTTTAAGTCTGGAAGTAAAAGTGATCTCGCTAATTATAGACCGATATCGATATTACCTGCTTTAAGTAAAATCTTTGAAAAAATAATTCTTAATCAGTTATTATATCACTTTAACGTTAACGGCCTGCTACATAGTAATCAATACGGATTTACTAAAGGTCGATCAACAGCTGATGCAGGTATAGCGCTCTTAAAGCATATGTTTGAGGCCTGGGAGAAGTCACAGGATGCAGTTGGCATATTCTGCGATCTATCTAAGGCCTTTGACTGTGTGAGTCATGCAACCCTAATCACAAAGTTAAAATATTATGGCATTAAAAACCGGGCGATTGACCTCATACAGTCTTATCTATCCAATAGAGTCCAGAAAGTAGACGTGGGTGGTGAGAGGTCTTCGGGATCAATTATTGATATAGGGGTACCTCAGGGATCGATACTAAGCCCTTTTTTATTCCTAGTGTACGTTAACGATTTACCTTTTTTTGTAAAAAATATTGGCACCTAAATTCACCTAGTATGTAAGACGTTTTAAAGTGATCCTTGTGATTGTATTGAATAAATAATCTTTTGACTTGACTATATTATATAATTTGAATATTTTGGTTTTAATTACTTAAGTTCTTTTAGTTTTACTTCATTATTTCTAATATAAATTTAAGCTGTTTTCTGTATAATTTGTTACCTGTAATGGTGAACACAAAAGGGTCAAAATGTTACACTAAAATATACCTAACATTAAAGCGTAGATTACGTATGTTATATTAGTTTTTATTTCATGTGAATACATGCAGTATTACCGAAGTTATGACTGCTAGTAAGTTTAGACACTTTTTAAATTTTCGAGATTTCGCGCGCTCCCTGCGTGACGTCACGGCTGCGGTCAAGAATGTTCGAGACATACCTATTATGTTGCGGAGTTAAGCTCCTAAGATGTTGATTGAAATCAAGTGATGTCATGGACAATTTAGTTCACAATGAAATGCTTGTGATTAATAACATATTTATTTGGATGAAGATTAATAAAATGTTGACAAAACTCCTTCGCAAATAATGCATTAATTTCGAACAAATTTGATTACCATATATATAAGGTTATAGTGAGTCAATCTTAAAAGATAGAGATTCGCTGTCGCAGACATTTTTTTAGAACTTTTAAAGAGGAATAATTCCATCATACATCATTTTTGCGTAACTTAAACCGTTTACGCAGCGCACGCAACGGTGCTCTCAAAAAGGAATATTGTTTCCCGTTTTCGCAACATTTTCCATTTATGCTTCGTTCCTATTGGTCGGAGCGTGATGTTATAAAGCCTAAAGCCTTCCTCGATAAATTAACTATCCAAAACAACAATAATTTTTCAAAACCATGATAGTTTTAGAAGTTATACCTACATACATACCTACCTATTTCGAACTTCAAACTGAATGTGTGGTAGGTAGGTATATTCCATATTTCTATACCTACCTATACCTACTATATTTTGCGACCCGCCAACTACTGTAGGTTGAATAGTACGTTCTTAATACAATCATACTTACGTTATGGTATACCTACTTTTGACTTGCAATATAATTTATATCTTGAAAGACTGTACGTTCGGGTCGTGCAAAATAACATTAAGTGATACACAAAAAAAGGGATTTAACCTACCGTTTTCCAACAAGAGATCAAAATTAACTAATACCTATGCCATCACCAATAAACCTAAATATACTTACGTTTTTATTCAAAATCAAAATCAAATCAAAATGTATTTATTTGGGAGCATAAACAAACATATATATCAAAAACATGGGAAGAACAATAACATTACGCAGAAGTTATATGTAACTGTGTCGCGAATGTTAACGCCCACCTCCGAAGATAATAAAACAGAACCCAAATTAGATAATAAAGCATACTATATACTATAGGGGGATTGTAGACCCCTTCCCAAAAAATATTGAATCTGAAGTAGCGAGTGTGTAGTGTGTAAAGTGTGTGTGTGTTCGTGTATGAGTATGTGTGTATGTGTGTAAGTGTATATGTGTGTGTATGTGTGTGTGTGTGTGTGTGTGTGTGTGTGTGTGCGCGTGTGTGTGGGTGGGTGTGTGCGTGTAAAGTGAGAGTGAGTTTAAAGGTGTTCCGTGTTCATTCCGAAATCTTAAGAAGATTTTCAGTGTAATCATAAGACAGGGACATAAGCCATTGAAGACATTTTTGTTTACAGTTATATCGGGGAAGGATATAAATGTTAATTTCCTTATTTACCCTATTATAGAGTGTTGTGCTTAAATAGTAGAAATGGCGACTGGCTAATGCCGTGCGCCGTGTTTCCGTTTTGCAAACTATATCAGATCTACGTTTGGCATAAACAACAGTAGGGTCAAAGACTAATTGGGAATGTTTTCTGATGATCGTATGCAAAACAAAAAGTTGACGGACTGTGGGAAGTTGAGTGCGAGAATAAATTTCTGAGGTAGGAAACCAGATCGGTTTGTTTAATAGAACTTTTAGAACTGCCCTCTGGGCTCGCCGCTCAAGTCTTAGCATTTGGGTTTTGACACAGCCATCCCAAGAAGGGATACAGTAAGTAAGAACAGATTGACCTAAAGCATAATAAATAGATTTAAGAAGTTCGAAACTAATGATAGGACGTAGAGTTTTGAAGACAAAAATAAGTTTTCTTACTCGGGACACCGAAATGTCAATTTGGTGTTTCCAGCTAAGAGTATTATCCAACATAATCCCAAGATACTTATAGGTAGAGGTGCATTCTAAAGGTGGACAGTCACAAGAAGATGGAATAGTAGCATTGGGACATACATGTGCGAGGATACAGAAAGATGAGGGCGGTTGTGCAGCAGAGGTTGGAGAGAAGGTCATAAAATTAGTTTTGGAAATGTTCAGAGTAAGAAGATTGGATCGCAGCCAGAACATAACAGCCTTAAGAGCAAATTCTGCATTGTTACGAGCAATTTGCCAGGTACGACCGTGTATAAGAAGGGCTGTGTCATCAGCGTAGGTGATGATTTTACAGTTAGGAAGATTTAAGTCACAAAGATCATTAATATAGATAAGGAATAAGGTAGGTCCAAGAACGCTACCTTGGGGAACACCAAATGAAATAGATTCCTCCTCACTCATGAGTCCATAAATTTTCACACACTGTGATCGGTCTGAGAGGTAGCTACGGAAAATGTCAAGTACAATTCCCCTAATACCAATGCGTTCCAATTTATTCAGTAAGATGGGTACAGAAACAGTATCAAAAGCCTTGGAATGGTCCAGGAAGACACCCATAATTTTTTGCTTTTTGTCTATGTTCCTGACAACATCAATCGGTCAGTTCAATGACAGCGTCCTCCGTGGAACTCATATTGGTTAGAGGATAATATGTAATTTATTAACCTACAGTTAATAATTTTCTCAAAAATTTTTGAAAATACAGTCAGGACCGATATAGGCCGATAATTTGTAACAGCCTCTCGGTCCCCACTTTTAAATACTGGATGAACAATAGCTTTTTTAAATGCACGTGAAAAAATGCCATATTAGAAGGTTGTATTAGCGTGTACCTATTCAAAAGGTTAAATTAAGGGCAAAATCTATGCATATTTTTGGGGATATCGTTGTCAGAAGTAGGTAGTAGATATAAAATAATATATAAAGAAATGCACAAGTAGGTAGGTATTAGACAACGATGAGTAGGTATAGGTACTCACATCAAAATGATCTTCACAGCAGAACCCAACAGATTTCGGTCCTTTTGAATCAACTCTTCGTATAGCTCTCATCTCATCCACTCCAGAAACTTTTCGCGTGCGACGAAATAAGTTGTGACGTCATCGCAGGATTGAGCGCCAACTGCGTTTTTAAATAATGTTTTTCATTAAAATTTTCTCAGCCATTTTTAAAGGTAGAAAAAAAGTAAAAACACAGTTATTCTTGTAATTTTTTTTAGATTACTTTTGCATTAAAAACAAAACGTTTGTCTTCTCCATTGGTGCATATTCCATAAAATGTTATTATTCATATACTAGATTCATATGTTTGTTATATTAACTGTTGGTGATGCCTAATAAATAAATAAAATAAATATCTACTCTTTCAAATGCAATTGTTCAAAAATACTTAAGTACCTTCCTACCTACATTACGCCACAGATGGTTTAGGTAGGTATGTAAATAAAACACCACCACGAGAAGACTACCTACTTTAATCTTCCTACCTAGGTGAGCCTAGCTGTTTAGTTTACCTAGAACCCATGCATAATAAATGATTCCCAAATAGTAGGTACGTAATAGCTACATACTTTAATGATGACTGCTAGGTTTGCACCTACCTATGTACCTACTCTTGAAATGCAATTCTTAAAAAAAAACTTAGCTTCCTGCACCACAGATAGATTAATTTTATTATTAGATAAATAAGCTGGACCGACTGAATGTCTGGTTTTTCAACTTTACATTCTTCATGATGTTTTTTATTACAGCACATCCACCTCTTCCTTTGTTGGCTGGGTGTAGTGCATGATAGGATTTGTAGCCTTTGAATTTAATGTGAGTCTGTTTTGTGAAATGTGTCTCTGATATAAGGCAAACATCTATATTTTCTATGTCTAGGACTACTTGTACCTCATTCTGCTGTTTTTGTAGCCCATTACAATTCCATGCCATGATTCTTAGATTGTTAATCATTTTTTAGCCTTAGGTTTAGCGGTTTTCGTACTATTATTTTCAATCATTTTTAGTCGCTCGTCAAAAGATGTCATAAGCTTGAGGATTTCATCCAGCATTTTATCTTTAGAATGCTCTTCATGGATATGCTCACTGCGCGTACACTTATTGCAATCCAGCGTAAGGTGTTTCCCTGTGCATTTAACTTACTTGATTCCATGGCGCAGTACTAATGCGTATGCCCATAAGATTGATTTTTACACATTTTACACTGAGGAATCAGTTTTATGGTTTTAAGTTGTTCAACTTCTACCATGCACTCCATTATTGTTTTTATTCTGTAAATGTTGCTTGGCTCTTCTTCGTTATTGAAGGTAAGCATGAACATATTAAGTGGTTTTTTACTTTTCCAGATTAGTTTGTTGACTGCACCCTCAATCTTGAAGCCCTTGATTTTAAGATCTTCTACAATTCTCTTTGGTTCGCAGGTAGAAGGTAACTTTTTAACCATCACTCTTATTGGCCTCTCCTGCTTGTTTTCATAAGAGTGCCAGTAACAGTTATTTTCTGTCCATACTTTTGTCAGTCCGCTGTACTGTATTTTTCTTCATCAGAGGTATTAATTTTGACGCTTTCACCACTCAACGTGAAGAAGTTGCTAGCAGTTTGCTTTTCTTACAGAAAGTCAAAGAAATGTTGATAATGGTTCACCCCGTCCACTATTATGGGCGGTGATGGGGGAACGTTCTTGGCTTTTTCTTTAAATGACGTTTCGTCAGGTTTTTGAGGCGAGAGAGTAGGAGATAATATATGTTCAGTTTCCTTTTTTTCCCTGTTTTAGTTCTGATCCAGTCAGTCTCTTTTGCGAGTTCTTCTTCATCGGCGCCATATTCTAGATGCGAAGATGTTTCTATATCCTTGGATGTGGATGGGATTGAATAATTTGTTTCCACGACACAGTTTAGCTGTTGTTGAAGTATTTCTATTTGACTTCTTAGGTCCTCAACAAGGCGTAGAAGCTTTCCCGTTCTTGCTTCTCTTCTTTGAAACGGTCATGAGTCTCGTTATAACGCTGGTACAAGGTGTGCTCCAGTTCCGTTTCTAGTATCACTCTATCTTTTGTTGGTGTATGATTAGCCATTGCAAAGGTGCAATAGCGTCGCCTTAACAATATATTTTACCGTTCGCAAAGTAAAATATATTGTTAATTAAAGAAAAGTAAAATTTTATTGCATGAAATACATGTGGTATATGGTGGTTTAGTGTGCACTTGGTCAAGTTACAATGTATTCTGCCATGTTTGGCGTACAATTTATTTAATTGATACATAAAATTTAAAATTTCAGTTCACAATTCAAAATTAAAATAAAGTCTGCATTGCAGCCTTACCTTCGCGCTGACGTATATAAATGGAACCTTGATTACACCAACAAAAAGCGTAACCATGGGATTTTGCTCGAATTCGGGCTTCTCGAAATAAGATACGGTTCTCCTTAGTTAGACGTTCATTGAAGTACACCTTCAGGGCTGGGCCTTGGATTCCGAGATCTTCACTTGTAATGTTCTTTCTAGATTTAGACGCTTTTACGAGTATGTCACGTTTTGATCGACGGAGCAACCGGACCACCACAGGGCGGGGAACTCCTTTTCTGTTTTCTGCAAGGCTACTTACTAGCTGCCGAGCACCAACTCGAGTTACCCAGTCGATTTCTCCCTCAACCAGTTCCACCCCGAACTTTTTAGCTATTACCAGCACCGTATGCTGAAGATTTTCCGAGGGACTCTCAGGTATACCAGATATCTCCAATTCGTTCCTTAAATGGGCTTGAGCCTGGGAGTTCAGATCCCGTTGAAGGAGCGTCACTTCTGTTTTAAGAGATAACACATCCTTTTCTCGATCTTCAATTTTGTTGATTCGAGATTCGTTAGCGGCAACAGCTGCACCCAGTTCGTCGAGGCGAGAGTGGCAGCGGATCAGTGATTCTGTAGCTTCCTCCAGTCTATGTTTCAAAGAGGATATTTCTTGAGTTAATTGACGTAACTCTGAGGTCAGCTCTTTGACTTCTGAAACTTCTGTCACCAATGAAGATTCCGGTTTCTTGCGAACAGTTACGTTTTCTGATGCCACCAACGAAGATTCCGGTATCTTTCGCGAAGTCACATTTTGTGATTCATTGCTCGAGCGTGCC
The DNA here is from genome assembly GCA_948098915.1 of Lampropteryx suffumata. NCBI lineage: Eukaryota > Metazoa > Arthropoda > Insecta > Lepidoptera > Geometridae > Lampropteryx > Lampropteryx suffumata. Next base: position 18,379,257 of record OX402547.1, read on the forward strand.
GGGGTTAGGCTGTTATCTCCGCCTTTTTTGTTCGCAGCGCTGCAATCGGGACACTTCCACGATTTCTTCCGTTCCGATGTGATGCCAGTAATGTTGATGCATTGAGAACAGTAAAGTTTATCGCAATTAAGAAGTGAGCATTTAATACCTATTAGGTCATTACCGATCTTTAAGCAGCCCGAGCATTTCACGATGACCATTTTAGTAAGGTAATATCACTGTATTGCTTACACTGTGACAGATGAGGCAGGGCTATGGTGAGCGGCGGTGGGCAGCGGAGGGTAGGCGAAAGTAACCCGTGCTCCTCAAGCTTAACCGTGAGAATCGCGTGCAGTGGCTGGTTACAAAATGTCGGTAGATTTGTGAAGTCTTCGCCAATTCACACATATATTTTTACTTTTAACGTTTATAACACTGTGTTTTTGCACTTACTACTTACTTGAATTAAGTAATTTATGTTTAGCTATCGATTGAGATAGTACAAGTATTGAAAGTTTCGAAGTTTACTTAAATTGAACAATATTTGTACAGAGCGATCGTGTAAACAAAGTTAACGAGAACCGAAGCGGACACAGAATCCTATGATGCCTATGATGTCTCATTTTTTTTATGATAGTGCATGTTCAAGGTTTATTATCCTAATTTGATTTAAGAGTGACTGTATGTTGAATGATGAGATACAATATTTCTTGGTCCTTGAAGGGTGGTAGTATACTGCCCTCACTGTGACTAACCATTCTTGGGGAGATTTAAAAAAAAACACGTTGGTGTATTGTTCTGTTTTTATTTTTGTTAGTAACTTCCTCCCATTCTTTTCCTTTGTAAACCAAATAACCATGAGATAGTTATTCAGATCTTTGATAATTAGCTTGTTAGGTACAGCGAAGAAAAGCTTATCTCTCTTGTGTAAAGTCCACTTTGACGTAAATAGTTTTCTCCAACAAATGGTGTTTGTTTTTCAAAATTACTACTTTTCCCCCCTATGTATTAAAAGTGTTCAATATATTTCAAGGTTTCTTCTTGTTGTTTACAAGCAATAGATTGCACTCTGTAAACAAGCTAATTATGTTAAATAAATGAAATCCAATGTTAAAATTAAATACGTGTGGCGGATTAGGTTGAGACCGCCACAAGCTGCGTAGAATTCTTCCTCGACGATCCGGTGCTTCCTACCTAGCCTACCTAGGTAGATAGGAATCCTTCTAGCCTGCCTGTTCCGGGTCTTCTTTGTTCCTATTTCGCCCAGCCTACTTAGGGTGGTCTTCAAGGAGGTTTCAATAAAACACTTTTTCTTTCTTGAAATATTCCAGGTTCGTGTGCACTGTGCGACGCCGCTTCGGTGAGTGACGGTTGCGTGGAAATGCGCGAATATTTATAGAGCGATCGCATGGTGCAACGAAGTAGTGGCGCATAAAGCGTTTTATTAACATAAGTAGGTACGAACATTCAATATAGGTAGGTATAAAGTTACATAGACACGTTCTTATTATAAACTAAGTAAGTACTAGATAATTTCAATATACAATTGTTATTTCCAGGTAAATAGGTATGGTATGCTAGGTAATTTCTAAGTAAGTTATACATTTATTTAAGTAAGGGGTTTCTAAATTTAAATGTTACTTTTAAGTATGGTATAGGTCCCTGTTGAAATGTAAGCTATTTATTATATTTATGAAATCTATAGGTAGCGGTGTCCGGATGTTTATTGATTGATGATTGTCAACAGTTCTCCCCCCCGTGCGAGGATGTGGGCTGAGCACGTCAGCTGTTGTTGGTCGTTGACTTATATGGACGAGTCTTGACGTTGGGACGCCCAACGTCAAGACTCAGTGCGTACGAGTCTTTCCCATGCACCTCCCATGTGTGGGGCTCCAGCGGGTATACGTTTCCACACTATTGCTCTTTCTTCGGCTGCTGTTTTGTAATTCTTTGTCAGCTCCGATGAAGTTAGTTCCATTGTAAATGATTTTTGGCATTCCTCTGCGCGCTATAAAGCGTCGTAGCGTCAGTATCATGCTGTCAGCGCTTAACGTCGAGGCTATTTCTAAGTGGATGGCGCGTGTAGTGAGACATGTATAGAGTGCTACCCAACGCTTCTCTTGTCTTCTACCGACGGTTATATTAACGGGTCCAAAATAATCCACTCCTGTACATGTAAATGGGTATCGTTTGTAGTGTAGCCTTTCCGTAGGTAAATCTCCCGTAGGTGGAGAAAGGGGCGCGGCTTTGCGTACGCGGCACCATTGCAAATTTCTCGATATCATTTTGACGATGTTTCGCAGGGACAAAATGTAGTAACGTCGACGGAGTTCGTTCATCACGGTGTAGTGGTTGCCATGGTTGCAGTTCGTGTGGTATTTACTGATAAGCAACTTAGTAATGTAGTGTTTTCCGTTGAACACGATTGGACTTTTGTAGGTATCGGAAAGGTAAGTAGCAGATGATACTCGCGTGTCCAGGTGAATGACCTCGTTGGTAAGTACGATATTGAGCTTTCCTAAGCGTGAGGTTTTTGGTATACGTTTACTTTCACGTAGGCATTTTATCTCGTCCTTAAAACAATCTGTTTGAATGTGTTTTATGAGGAGGTATTCAGCATCTGATAGATTTTGATTGGATAAAGGTGGTAGGGTACGGTTCGGTGGGGTTATCGTAGCCGGAAGATCTTCTTTGCTGGTTTTGTATCTTTTCTTATGGTACTTGCGCCACGTAGAGTCTTTTATCGTTCTTTTTATTGCAGTGTAGTGTTCGATTGTATTTCCTCTGTTATGGTGGATGCTAGTATAGAACCCAACAGTGACACCTGAAGCTCTAGTCTGGGTATTGAAGTAGGCTTCAAGGGTGTTACTTTAGCTTTCGCCGCTAGAAGCTTAACACTTGGTTGGCTGTTCTCGCAAGTTTTCCAGTACACGGCCGCTGCATAGGCACTTTCGCTTGCGTCTACGAATGTGTGCAGTTCGCCATCCGTGTGCGAGTCGGTACATCGCGGTATATTTAGAGCTTGTAATGAATTTAAGCTGTCAATCCATTTGATCCAATTTTCGTGAAGTTCTGTGGGTATAGTTTGATCCCATTCTATACCGGTTTTCCATATCATTTGTATGAGTTTCTTTCCCTGTATTAAGACGGGCGTGGCCAATCCTAGCGGGTCAAAAACTGACATTACGGCGCTAGTGACTTCGCGTTTCGTTGGTGGGCGTATCCCTTTTATTACATCCTCGGGAGTATTTCGCAAGTTCAATGTATAATTGAGTGAGTCGTTTTTTACGTTCCACAACATACCGAGGTTTTTTTCGATTTGTTCGGTGCTATTTAGGTTGACGTGCTCTTGCTGTTTGTCTCGAAAGCTTTCGGTCACATACGAGTCGTTGCTTGCCCAACCTCTTAGTTCAAAACCTCCGGCTTTGTGAATTATGTCTACTTGTTGTGCTGTTGTTCTGGCTTGCTCTTTGCACTAAATAGTCATCCATGTAATGGCACTTTTCTATTGCGAATACTGCCTCAGGGTATTTTTCGATAAAATCGTTTGCGTTTGCGTTCTTTGCGTAGATAGCTGAACATGGTGATGAAGCTGCACCAAATATTAGTGATGTCATGCGATATTCTTGCGGATGTTCGCCGTCTTTCTCTCTCCATAGAAATCGTAGGCTGTCTCTGTCTTCTTCTGTTATTTGAATCCTAAGGAACATTTCTTTTATATCGGCGGCTACAGCGATTGGGCCTTGTCGGAATCTTATAAGAACGCCGAATAGCGATTGTAGTAAGTCGGGTCCAGTAAGTAGCGCGTCATTTAAACTTTTTCCTTCGGTTCGTTCAGCAGCGTCGAAGACTAGTCTCATTTTCCCTTTTTGTGGGTGTATGACGGCTAAGTGGGGTAAGTACCATGTTCGCAAAGAAGTTGGTTCGGCTAAAGCTTTCTCTGCGTAGCCGTTTCGTAACAAGTTTTGTATTTGTTCCGTAAATTTTATTTTGAATGTCTCTTCTTTTTTCATTCTTTTTTCTATACTCGACAGTCGTTTTATAGCACTATCTCGGTTTGACGGCATTGTTTCGTTATCGGTTTTCCATAGTAACCTGCATTCGAATCGGCCCTTCGGTAAGCGCTTCGTAGTGTTTTTTAAAATAGCTAGGGCTCTTTCCTCGGGATCGTTGGCAGGTTTTCTTCGGGATATGCCGATCGAGTCTAAGTCGAAGTGACTCTTTATTAAGGCTTCGATGCTATCTTGTGGCTTGCAGGTGATGTGGTTGGAAAACATAACTGGTTTCACGGCGTCCGTTTTAAATCCGTGAAGTATCCATCCGAGCTTCGTAAGCGATGCTACTGGTTGGTTTGCGGTGCCAGTCTTTAGCTCTCGTGTTACGATTAAATGCCAGTTATCTTGTCCGATAAGTAACGAAGGTTGAATTCGTCTGTACGTTAGTCGGTCACTGACCTCAGTCAGGTGTCGACAATCTTCTATGTCTTCGCTTTTCACTTGTTGAGAAGAGAGGTTCAGTTCTTGAATCGTATGTGCGGTTATATTTTCATAGCCTCTTTCTAGTAATCCTTTGATGCGTAAGTTAACTTTCTTAGATTTCTCGGCTTTCATTAGGTGGCCGGTGACGCCCTCTATCGTGATTTCTTTCGTTGGTCCGTTTGCACCAATTTTTTCCGCAGTTTCGTCTAGTAATAATGTTACTGTGGATCCCTCGTCGAGTAACGCTCCGACTGTTATGGTTCCATTTGGTCCTGATAATTCTACTGGTAATATTTTTAGGTAGGCCCGTGTTGTGCCGATGTGATTGACTGATACTATTTGATTGCCGCTTTCCGTTTCAGGTTGTTCTATCTGTGGAACCGGGTCACTGTGCAGTAGTGTATGATGGCGTCTCATACATCCTTCTTTGGTGCAAGGTTTCGCTTTGCAGTTGATGCTACGATGACTGGTCTTAAGACACTTGAAGCAGGCTTTGGTTGTTTTTACGGTTTCCCAGGGTTCTTTAACAGATTGTGCCTCAAATTGGTTGCATTTCTGGAGTTCATGTTCTTTTTTACATAGAGGACATCGCATGTTCATGGCTGCGAAGACTGTCTTTCTTTCCTCTTCGTACTCGGAATCCGATTGGAAGTCGCTTTCTTCATCTTCCGTTTCTGAATCGTAACGTGTTGTTTTGACTTTGCGAGGTGGCGGTCTGGTTTTAAAAGGTTCTTTTTTGATGCGAGGTTTACTATCGTCTTCGAATATTTTGAATTGATCCGCGATGGTGTTAAGGAATCTGGAGAGGGTAGCAATAACGGATCACTTTCGTGCGATGATCTATATTCGTGCCACCTGAATCTAATTATCATATTCATTTTGTCTATTATTTTCTCAGATATGTCGTGGGAATATAAATATTCAATTTTGTTCATTTGTTTGATAGTGTTTACACTGTTCGCCACGGCGCTCGCGAATGGTCCGATTCCCTTGATATCATTGCCCATAGGTGGTAATTTCTCTAAGGTGGCGATTTCGCTTTTTATCAGGAATGTTGGTCTTCCAAAACGTCGTTCTAAAGCTTGTAAAATTTCCTCAGGATCTTGGCTTGTGTACATAAGTGATTTTACCGAGTCTCTAGCTTGTCCTTTTATGGTTCTTCTTAGCCTAGCTACGTTCTCTTTATCGAAAAAGTATGTTGCGGTATCCTTATAAGTAGCGCGGAAAGAAATCCATTCTCGGGGATTTCCGTCGAAGAAGTGAAGTTCGTTGATGTATTTTGGTGGTGTTTTTGGAGGTTTTGTGCTTTTGATCGCTTCCATGATTGCGGAGGCGAGATCGTCGATGCCGTTTTTCTTGTTTTTTCTTTGTTTGTTGTTGGTTTGTTTGACGGATTCGTCGACCCAGTCGGTGACTACATCTTCGTTGTCAATTTTGCTTAAATCTGAAGTGTCATTGTCTTGATCATCTAGCTGTACTAGTTCAAGCTTCGTTTTTGCTAGGGCGGCTTCGACTTCTAACCGTTCTTTCTCTTTTTGTTGAAATTCCAGTTTTGCTTGAAGTTCCGCTCTCTTCTTGCTTGAACTCTTAGAGTGTCGTGATCCATCCGTACTACGATTTACCAACGTACCCTCCGACCTATCCTTGGGGTGTCTGCCCCTTCTTGTCTCTGTGCTCATTGTACTAGTTTCCGTACTTGTGGTGTATTCCGATGTATTTGAAGATGTCGTCCTTTCAGATTCTTCAGATTCAGATTGCAGGCCCTACGGTCCCTACTACCCTAACAGTACCACTTGAGGGCCTCGAAAGGCACAACTAGCAGCGATGGATCGTGCAGGATCGGAATGGTGGGAACCGCCCGACAGAGGGTGTTATGCGCGACTAAAGTGCTCGGGTGCGGGGGAAAGTCCGCACCATCCGACGTGCCTTCCAGGAGGTCAGTTAGTCCGCACGCACCGTATCGACGCCGGTCGGACTGTTCGGTAATGCAGAGCCTTGAAAGAGGCAAATTACCGGTAGCGTCGTCCGTGTCGCTACTCCGCCTTTACGGCGTTAAACCAAGCACTACCCCGTGTTGACACCGTTAGGGGGCGGTAGTGTGGCCACGATATAAATGTGTAAGAAACAAGACCGTTTGTCGTATTTCTCTTCAGGGAGCTCCGCCTCTTCTGTGATGTTCTGTGGCTGCTCTTCTTCTGTGGCTGCTCCTCTTCTGGGGCTGCTCCTCTTCTGTGTGGTTCTGTCGGCCGAGCTCCTTCCCCGCAGCAGGTACCCACTGACCCACGTCTGTGGATGGTTGCACTTCACAGGGACGGCTTCCTGCCCGCTGTCTATGGCTGCTCCTCTTCTGTGTGGTTCTGTCGGCCGAGCTCCTTCCCCGCAGCAGGTACCCACTGACCCACGTCTGTGGATGGTTGCACTTCACAGGGACGGCTTCCTGCCCGCTGTCTATGGCTGCTCCTCTTCTGTGTGGTTCTGTCGGCCGAGCTCCTTCCCCGCAGCAGGTACCCACTGACCCATGTCAGTGGATGGTTGCCGTCACTTCACAGGGACGGCTTCCTGCACGACAGCGCCACCCGACTCCCTCAAATCGGCCGGGCACCTTCTCCGCAGCAGTGTCTGCTGGCCCCTGCTAGTAGACGGTTGCACTTCACGGTGACGGCCTGGCACGACCTGTGTGACGTTGATGCGCGTCTCCACGTCCAACAACACCCGGCGCCTCCAGCAGCGGTGTTCCAGTAGTCTCCGTACTACTCGAACCAAGATGCCTTCACTGGGGGTGTGCCAACAAAGGTGCATTGGCTGGTGGGGCACACGAAGTACTGGTTCTGGTGATATCCTTCTTGAAAATCCGGCTCGAAGGACCATTTACTGTGGCGGATTAGGTTGAGACCGCCACAAGCTGCGTAGAATTCTTCCTCGACGATCCGGTGCTTCCTACCTAGCCTACCTAGGTAGATAGGAATCCTTATAGCCTGCCTGTTCCGGGTCTTCTTTGTTCCTATTTCGCCCAGCCTACTCAGGGTGGTCTTCAAGGAGGTTTCAATAAAACCACTTTTTCTTTCTTAAAATATTCCAGGTTCGTGTGCACTGTGCGACGCCGCTTCGGTGAGTGACGGTTGCGTGGAAATGCGCGAATATTTATAGAGCGATTGCATAGTGCAACGAAGTAGTGGCGCATAAAGCGTTTTATTAACATAAGTAGGTACGAACATTCAATATAGGTAGGTATAAAGTTACATAGACAAGTTCTTATTATAAACTAAGTAAGTACTAGATAATTCCTACATACAATTGTTATTTCCAGGTAAATAGGTATGGTATGCTAGGTAATTTCTAAGTAAGTTATACATTTATTTAAGTAAATGGTTTCTAAATTTAAATGTTACTTTTAGTATGGTATAGATCCCTGTTGAAATGTACGCTATTTATTATATTTGTGAAATCTATAGGCAGCGGTGTCCGGATGTTTATTGATGATTGTCAACAATACGTTAAGATAAATCTCGTTAACACCACAGTATTCTTAGGCCTACCTTAGATATAAGATAATAAGATGGAGCCCGCTCACATAGATCAATTTTCGAAGAGACTCAGCTCTGCGGCATACGCTGTCAAAAAGATCCGTCACTTTACCGATGATACCGCTTGATTCGTTTACTTCAACTACTTCCATATGCCTTCATAATATTATATATTTTTGTGGAGGGTGAGGGTGAGAGGGATGTTCATGCAAATTATAACATAGGCCCTAGAAAATCACATAAAAATAAATTTAAGGAAATAAATATCATGGCAGTGCCTTGTCAGTATATAATTTTTGATTCCAAGCTTTTTTGTCTTCTAAATAATCAGATATTTTATAATATGCTTTAATAGACAGTTTATGTTTAAATACGTTTTTAAATTTGCCAATCGACAAATCTAACACGTCGCTTGGGACCTTGTTATAGAAGCGTACACATTGCCCTATAAAAGACTTATTAACTTTAGCGAGCCTAACAGTGGGAACAGCGAGTTTATCTTTATTTCTAGTGTTAATACTATGATTATCGCAATTTTTTTTGAATAAATGAACATTTTTCTGCACATACATTACATTTTCGTATATATACTGACAAGGCACTGTCATAATATTAATTTCTTTAAACTTATTTTTAAGTGATTCTCTGGGGCCCATGTTATAAATTGCACGAACAGCCCTCTTCTGCAACACAAATATGGTGTTAATATCAGCAGCACTCCCCCACAACAGAATGCCATAAGACAAAATGCTATGAAAATCTAATGTATGTTTACAAAAATGTTAATTTACGATACTCATAGTATTAATACTAGTAACAAAGATAAACTCGCTGTTCCCACAGTAAGGCTCGCTAAAGTTAATAAATCTTCTATGGGAAAATGTGTAAATGTGTACAAGCTAATTTAAAAACGTTAATTTAAAATCAGAAACTATTTTTTAAACATATAAAATCTAATACCCTTAAACAAGCAATTTTTGTTTATACATAATGTATATATATATAATCTGAATCTTGGATACGGCTCCAATGATTTTCATGAAATTTAGTATACGGGGTATAGTATATTAGTATAGTATACGGTTTAATATACGGGGGTTTCGGGGGCAATAAATCGATCAAGCTAGGTTTCTTTTTTAGAAAACGTCGTTTTATCCGTGTTTTATACCGAGCAAAGCTCGGTCATCCAGGTACTAACAGATTATATGACACAAAAGCTTGGGATGAATCTGCTCCAACCCGACTGCATCCGTAACAAAATTGGCAAGGATCTCACAAAGACCAGACCAGACGATTTTTTAGCAGCTTCCTCTTGAACTGGGCTTAGTAGGAACCGACACCTAGATTCACTAGGATATAAAAAGACGATTCAAAGTGAACCTTTGATTTTATTGAATAAATAATGTTTTGACATTTTGTATATTAATAAATTAATTTCTTGAGTTGAGTTCTTCAAACTTCAGGTCTGTAGTTCGTATCTATATTTTTGACACCTGATTTGTGTATCGGTATGACTTTTGCCGATTTCCACTCAAGGGGGAAAATTCCAGAACGTAGAGATTCATTAAAAATATAACACAAAGGTATTGTTAAATTGTCTGAGCATTTCTTGACAAATAATGGTGGGATTCCATCTGGACCAGCGCCCTTTGTTGCATCTAGGTTTTTTAACTTATTTGTTATCATATCCGTAGAGATGTATACATTGGCAAAACTGGAGCTGCCCTGGTTGATAATGTCTAAAATCTAGTCTACTATGTTTATATATCTAAGTGTTTTTCTGAATCCAATTTTTTTTCATCAATTTCATTAATTTTATAAGATGTTATAATATTGTAATATTGTTGGTTCCAGCTCATTACAGACTCAAAAGATGAGATGCCGAATACTGTATGTTATTTTTGCTACCGGCAGTTGCAGAGGTGCCTTGGGTTTTTCGATAAGGCTAACAAATCCAACAGAGTTCTTCGAGAGCTGCTGCACAATGATCTTACATCATTGTGCAGCAGCTCTCGACCACTCTATTGGCTGGTATCATAGTGGGAACATAAGAAATACATATCTGTCTTTAACTATAAGGCCAATTATAATGATCTAGCATATTTGCTTTTTAAGTATTCTACAATAACGCTATTGAGTTCAAGCAAGTGTTTAGACCAGACATAGTGTTTTCATATACTTCTGACTAACTTTATCAGACGTCCTCTTAAATCTGTTTAAAAATCTGACAAGTGAAAGCCTATTGTACCTTAAAATCCTGTAAATCTGTTATGTATTTTCAGAAAACACACACGTTTACAACTCAATCTCTGGGAATAACGTATAACCTTACGCTCCTACGTACGCTGGTAGCTCCTACGCAGCATGTGTCAATAAATATCTCAAGTGTCTCCTCTGTCACTGTCAAGGAGGAACAAATAGTTGTAAAGGAAGAAGAAACGACTGAAAATGAAGATATTCGTGATTAGGCATTGATATTAGAGACACTAGATGAAGATGTTGCAAATAGTGACTCAAATAATACAGAACCATCTGGAGGAATGGTTAACGATTTGAAAACCTCAAGCTTCTATTACAACATTTGCAATGAAAAAGTTAACACTAAATATCTTTTAAAGTTCCATCCACAATAAAATGAAGCATGGAGGAATGCCATATTCCTGCAAAAGTTTAAAAAAGTATTCACTCAAAAATCTGACTTTACAAGTCATATTATGCAAATTCACACGGGTGAAAAGCCATATTCCTGCAAAACGTGTCATGAAGCATTCCGTCAAAAATCTGATTTGCCAGATCATATGCGCCTTCACACGAGAGAAAAGCCATATTCGTGTAAAAGGTGTAGTAAGGCATTCACTCACAAAAGTGCTTTGACAAGACATGATAATTCACAAGGGAGAAAAGTCATATTCCTGTAAAAACTGGTAAAGCATTCGCAAGAAAAGCTCATTTGAAAATACATGATTGGTCACACGGGAGAAAAACCCCATTCCTGCAAAAAAGACATTCGCTAAAAAAGCTAATTTGACTTGGTATAATGCTAATTCACTCAGGAACAAAGCCATATTCCTGCAGAAGATGTGATAAAACATTGACTCGTATAGCTCATTTGACAAGACATAATATCATGTCTATTATGCTAATTCACACAAAAGAAAAGCCATATTTCTGCAAAATGCATTTACTCTCAAAGGTTATTTAACAAGTAATTTACACATTCCCATGGAATAGAAACAAATTCCTGCTATATAAAAGGCATTCGCTCATAAAGTGAGTTTGCCATGTCATATAAATGTTTAGCTTCTGTTCAGCTTTTACTCAACGAAGTGATTTGACAAGATACATGCGCGGGTTCAAAGCGCATATTACAAAAAGTGTGAAAAGGCTTTCGATCAACAAATTGGTTTGACATAACATAATTTCAGAGTACTGTTGGGGCTACCCAGATTCTGCGCGTCAGGTATTTCCGACATACATGTTGATGATTTTCACATTATATAGGGCATACAAAATATGATCTACTAAAAGTAGAATGCTTGTTAGTTCCAACAAAATGACACTGGCTGGTAGATTCACTAGATCTTGTCATTTGGTGTCAGCAATAATGAACCCCAATGCGAAACAAATGTATTATATTAATTCGTTAGAGATTAGATTATATAATACTGACATAATTATATCCATCATGAACGTTTTAATTTTAATTAATTTAATTTAACATAATGCAATAGTTAAAAGACTTTTGATAAAAAAAATATTATTTGTTATATATTTTGTTGACGCGCAAATAATTGTACTAATTCATTTAACTATTGCTGAATGTTTGACTCCATAAACGTTTTTATAATAGTATCTAAATATTCTAAATGTTTGAGATATGTTAATAGATAGCATGACTATATTGTTTTATAGGAACGGAATGTAAATCCTTATATATATTTCGAATTTGATTAAAATGTTCCATAATGTATCCATTTTGTTCCATTTTTCATTAATGTATACCAACATTTCACTGAGTGTCCAACGCTGTATCGATTTTGAATCAATAGATAACGTCAGGATGATTCACTCTATAGAAATTAAATAACAAAATTTAAGCAAGTAAATATTCCCTCTACGATGTAGGGGACCATTGGGCAGTAGGAAGGTTCGGGCACCCGCTTGTACTCTATGGTAGATTTATTAAAATTTCTACCACGGTATAGTTTAGTTTCTGGCAACACCGCTTAACTAAATGTCATCTGTCATTTCGTTAAGTTGTGTAAATCACAGACGGGGGCACTTTGAATGAATCTTTAAGCAACGACGTGATTCTACCGAGTATATATCTACTGCTTGCTTAGATTATAAGTGCTTACTATTTTAAAATAATGGCGTATGTTTTGCTTTACTGTGCGCTTGGTAGGCAGACTCGAGGTATACGTCACGGACCAAGTTTGTAAGCTATTAGTGGTAGATCTCTCTTTTATCCGCTGGTTGCCTAGTATCTTGCTCTATAATATTTATTCGCTTGAAGGACCTACTTTGTACCAAACCGTACCTAACTATCTATAGACTGCAATGTACCTATGAACAACGCACTCCTCCAGCGAAATCAGAGATCAAGTTAAAAACACCGCCGATGGTACACTACAATTCGGATTCGGCCATAAACACATCTAATACTGAACTATCTGATAATTATCTAAACATTACTAAACGTCAAAAATGCTACCTCACTGTACATTCAGCTTCAGTTACAAATGAAGTTAAATCTATGTTCAAAATCAAATCACAACAGGATGAAAAATTTGAGGCTCTAAGTAGTGCCATGACAATAATCATTAATTAAAACCAAGTAATTCAAAAGACAGAAGTTCTCATGACCACTCAATACAATGACCTTCTGACTAAGGTGAACAGCCTAGGGAAAGATAACACTGAATATAAAACGCGTGTCTTTACTCGGGAAAAGAAGCTGGTATCGTTGGAAAAGCATTCTTGCAAATCTACAAAACTGAAATAAGAAATATTCCTAAGCAAACAAATAATAATAATAATAATAATGCCGGACATTTCACACAGCATCATCTGGCCCCAAAGTAAGCAGAGCTTGTGTTATGGGTACCACATGACTGATATAGTACTTAAATATTTTTTTTTTCTTAAATACATATTTAGGCCTAGGATTTATATGTAGGTACTATGGCAGCGCGACGGGGCGCGGATAAAAATAGAACAAGCAGATAAGTACTTTTTACAATACGGACTACGTTTATTACGAAACATATAACTAAATGATTACAAAGGAAGTAAGTATGAAAAGCTAGTAAGCGAGGCTAAGCAAAGCTAAGCGCGAGTGTCTCGAAGCGGTGCGGTCAACCGAGTGGCAGACGGCAGCAGCAGGGTGAAGCAAGGGCGCGGGGGCGCTCGTCAGGTCCCGGCGGGTGCGCAGCGCGCGCGGGCTGCAGCAGTCAGCCAACGCCAGACCAGTGCGTCAAAGTGGGCGGGTTTGCATCTAGCGGTATAAAGCGGTATCGGCAACTGTTGACATTTTATGCATGAATTATTTTACTAGCTGAAAGTTGACTGGGGTTCAATGTTGGACCCCACAGGACCCCCTTACGAATAACACGGAGTGTTAAATCGTACTGGTAGTCTTATTACCCGACCAGACCTTGTGGTAGTGGTACATGATGTATGTGTGTTAATTGTGGTATTTGTGTTGTTAGTGTTCGCAACTGCCGTAGCCGGTTGTTGCTGTTTTCCATCATCTTGTTTTGGTTTGACATCATCCTTTTGTGTAATGAAGGCCGGCTTTACTCTGTCAATAGAAACTTTTACTGTTTTATTTCCTATTTTAATATCAATTGTCTTAGGAGTTCTGGATATTACTTGGTAGGGGCCTGCATAAGGCGGCTCTAGTGATCCACGAAGTAGATCTTGACGTAGAAAGACATAAGACGAAGAAGATAAGTCTTTATGTACAAACACCTTGTGTTGACCATGATGAGACGCTGGACTGGGACGCAGCAGAGATATCTTTTGACGCAGGTGACTAATAAAGTCTGGATACTGAACCTCGGTAGAGGAAGAGGTAAAAAATTCGCCAGGAACTCGTAGCTGCTCGCCGAATACCAGCTCTGCAGATGAGCACTGCAAGTCCTCCTTCCATGCAGCTCGCAATCCCAAGAGGACTATAGGGAGAGAGGAAATCCAATCCTTACCGCCATGAGTCATGATAGCTGCCTTTAAAGTCCGATGCATGCGTTCGATCATACCGTTGCACGCTGGGTGATAGGCCGTAGTCCTTGCTAGTTTGGTACCGCACATCTTGGCTAGACTGTGAAAAAGACGGGATTCAAACTGTCTTCCTTGGTCTGTGACGATTTTCTTCGGGCATCCGTAGCGAGCGATCCAGTTCGACAAAAACGCCTGGGTGACTGTTTCCGCTGTAATGTCGGTAAGAGGTATTACTTCCGGCCACCTAGTAAATCTATCTATCGCCGTTAAACAATATTTGTAACCCGAAGATATTGGAAGGGGTCCAATTAAGTCCATGTGAACCTCTGAAAAACGTGCATCTGGGAGTCCATAATTTCCAACTGGAGCTATCGTATGCCTGGTTACCTTTGATTTTTGACAGGGTATACACTCTCTGACCCATACTCGTATATCCTTCTTGAGAGGTCTCAAGAAGGATATACGAGTATATAGTGTAATATAATAATATAATAATAATAAGTAATATAGTGTGTTTTATTTGGCCAGGTGGCCAAATAAAACGTTCACTCACCAGTCTGATGGAAGCTTTAGCGCCGGGATGGCTCAGGCTGTGCAGGGTTTCAAAAATGCGTCGCCTATGGGCAGCTGCCACATAGGGACGAGGTTTAGGCATAGAAGTGTCACAGTAAATAGGTACATCTGAGAACAGTACCTTTTTCAGATTCAGAGACGAGTTACCCTTTAATAGATAGTGTAGCTCAGGATCGTCTTTCTGTGAAGCGGCGAGGTCCTTGATATCCGTCGGTGAACTGACGCCTTCTACACGAGATAAAGTATCCGCAATCAGATTTTCTTGACCTGAGATATGTTCTACATCTGTTGTAAACTGGGAAATAAAATATAATTGATTAATTTGACGGGGAGAACCCTTCTGGTCCTTCTGTTTGAATGCAAATATCAGCGGCTTATGGTCAGTGAATATCGTGAAATGGTGAGCTTCCAGCATATGTCTGAAATGTTTTACGGACTCATATACTGCAAGAAGTTCACGATCATAGGCACTATAGCGCTGCTGGGTAGGGCTCAAGCCAAGGGTTGCCAGTTACCTTCTACATGTTGTTGGAGAACGGCTCCTAAAGAAACGTTAGAGGCGTCAGTAACTAGTGCCAATTTTGCTTCTGAAACTGGATGGACTAGCATCACTGCATCCGAGAGACTCTGTTTGCAGAGGTTAAATGTTTCAAGTAAACCAGGAGTCCAGGTTATGGGTTTAGAACCTTTCATGTCGCTACCGACCAGGAGATCGTTGAGAGGGGCTTGTAGCTCAGCTGCATTTTTCAAGAAACGTCGATAGAAGTTTATCATTCCCAGAAATCTTCTCAGGCCTTTGACAGTCTGAGGCGGTGGGAACTTCTGGATAACCTGTACCTTCTCATCCAAGGGGCGAACTCCTTCTCCCGAGACAGAATAACCAAGGAATGTTACCTGGGGCTGGCCGAAATTACACTTCTGTACGTTAACGACCACACCGTACTCATTAAGCCGTAAAAATAGTGTTCGTAGGTGCTCCTCATGCTCTGCCTTGTTTCTAGAAGCTACTAAAATGTCATCTATGTATGGAAAACAAAAATCTAGACCACGTACGATGCCATCTATAAATCTCTGAAATGTTTGGGCCGCATTTCGAAGTCCAAATGACATGAATGGACCCTCGAATAAACCAAATGGTGTAGTGATCGCAGTTTTCTCCACGTCGTCTGGATTGACTGGAATCTGTTGGTAAGCTTTGACCAAATCAATGACAGAAAAAATAGTGCGATCGTTCAAGTGCTGAGAAAAATCTTCGATGTGGCGTACCGGGTATCTATCTGGGACAGTACGCGCGTTGAGAGCGCGGTAATCACCACAGGGCCTCCAGGTCTGGTCCTTCTTCGGCACCAAGTGTAGTGCTGATGCCCATGGCCCACTAGAGCAGCGAGCAGTTCCTTCTTTCATCATCAACTCAAACTCTTATTTCGCTATTTTCAAGCGATCTGGTGCTAATCTTCGAGGTCGGCAGAATACTGGTGATCCAGGCGTAGTATTAATAAAATGAACCGTGGAATGCCGTACCTGTCGTGGTGCACCGGGTGGACGAACTATATCAGGGAACTCTTTTAATAGCTCGTGGTACTCTGATGATCCAGACATGGCCTTAATGGTAGGTATGTCCGATGTTGCCGTTGCAGCGGAGACTGACAGTCTGGTAACTCCATCGATCAACTTGTTGTTGCGGCAGTCGACCATGAGATTATAAAATGAGAGAAAATCATACCCAATGATTGGCTTGATGACACGTCTGCTACGATAAATTTCCAGCTAAAATCTCTTCGAAGTCCAAGATTTAACTGCAGGTGTAAGTAGCCATAAGTAGCTATGGTCGTACTGTTTGCTGCGGAGAGATCGTAGTTGACTCTTGCTCGGCGTTCGCGTAGGTAGCTACGAGGGTACACACAAAGATCAGAGCCAGTATCTACAAGGAAGCGTCTCTTGGACTGGACATCAGTGACAAATAGACGGCTGGAAATACTACAACAATCGCTCGTCGTCGTTAGCGACTTGCTTTGGAGTTTTCCGCCTTCGACGTATAATTGCAAGGCTGCTGGCAATGATGAGCGTCTTGCCTATACCTTGAATGATACTAGCAAATAGGACTGTTGTTCTCCATTCTGTAGGGGCGAGACCTAGACCTGCTGCGGGAGCGAGATCGATCCCTATTATTGTTTCGCCTCCTGTTATAGCCACCATGACGGCTGGAACCCCCACCGACTCTATCCGATAGTTCGCTGAATTTCTTAGTGAGTGTAGCTATTTCCTTACGCATTACCTCGAAAACATCCGGTGGTGCTGATGCCAAAGGTGCCGATGAGCTGGCTACCTGGGCTACTGGATTCGCCGGGACGATCTCCATTACCCGGTCGGCCAAGGATGCGACAGCCTCCAGGGATGTGTTAGCCTGTGACGCCACGATTGCTTGCAGGTTGGTTGGCAGTCGCCTCGTCCATATCGTGCGCAAGAAATCTTCTGGAACACCCGGACCAGCCAGGCTTTGCAGGTGTCGCATAAAGGCTGAAGGCTTGCGGTCCCCAAGCTCCGCGTGAACCAACAGTTGGCGTACCTTCTTTTCCTGGGAAGCTGACAAACGCTTAATTAGTTCTTCCTTAAGTTTATCATACTTTTTGGTGGCGGGTGGGTTGCTGATAACATCCTCCAACTCGGCTATAATCGGAGCGTCTAAATTTCCCACCACTATAATATTTCGTAGAATCGGTGGTAATTTTAGCTAACTCGAACTGTGCTTCGATCTGCGCAAACCATACCGCAGGTTTCTCACTCCAAAATGGTGGAACTTTTACTCTGACTTTCTCGACCTCCTTTCCTAATGCCTCCATAAGTGCATCCGTCAGATTAACTGATGATCCACTAGGCTGATCCTCATTAGGCATAATTATTTTGAGCAACAAAAATAATAAAATAAAAACTTGCACTTTTCCTTTACACGTTGTACCGCTGGAACGTGAACTTTGTACTTTGGACTTTCTCGAACGTTCTTGCGACGCGTTTCCGTTTGACAAAATACTCCAACTCGACGATATCCTGCTGGGCTCCGGGGATTCGGTCACTTTATCCTTCTAGTACTTCAACAAAAACACAAACAGCAGAACACGTAGGTATCTGACTTCGCGTTTTCTTCGTCGTAGGGTCACCAACTTTTAGGCCTAGGATTTATATGTAGGTACTATGGCAGCGCGGATAAAAATAGAACAAGCAGATAAGTACTTTTTACAATACGGACTACGTTTATTACGAAACATATAACTAAATGATTACAAAGGAAGTAAGTATGAAAAGCTAGTAAGCGAGCCTAAGCAAAGCTAAGCGCGAGTGTCTCGAAGCGGTGCGGTCAACCGAGTGGCAGACGGCAGCAGCAGGGTGAAGCAAGGGCGCGGGGGCGCTCGTCAGGTCCCGGCGGGTGCGCAGCGCGCGCGGGATGCAGCAGTCAGCCAATGCCAGACCAGTGCGTCAAAGTGGGCGGGTTTGCATCTAGCGGTATAAAGCGGTATCGGCAACTGTTGACATTTTATGCATGAATTATTTTACTAGCTGAAAGTTGACTGGGGTTCAATGTTGGACCCCACACATACATATTATACATAGAAACACCCAGACCCGAGACAAATACTTGCAGAACATACAAACATTTGTCCCGTGGTGGGAATCGAACCCGCAACCTTCTGCGTCTCAGCCAGACCTTAGCCCACTGCGCCACAGAGGTCGTCAAATGAATCTAAGCAGGCGATTACCAATGTCGACAAAAATAATGGCTAAGTTTTAGGCCTGTAGAATCGTCCATTAAAGTTAAAGAAACGGAAGTAAGAGATTCTGTGCGAACGTTCTGCATTCCCGCTAAAGATCGACGGGTAGACGTGTAGATAAAACTTGGAGATTTAATATAGCTCACACTGTTTAATTATATACTTAGTAAAACAAAGATAAAAATGACTTTTTATCTTTTAGCTTTATAATCATTTCTGGACTTCTAGAATGTACCGAAAATGTTGGACACATTCGTACACTGCTAACAAATAAACAGGCCATTGCGTCTGCTGAGGGGTCAATTTCTTGCTGATAAAATAAAGAGGACACCATTGACCATTTATTTGTTGATGGAGGAATGATCCAAATGTGAACGCTAGATGCGTCAGTAAAGAAATCCAACTTGGCGTTGTTGACTGGGTGCTGTAATAGCGTAGCGTCGGAAAGGCCTTTCTTGCAGGCTTCAAATTTGTTTAGCAGATCGGGTGACCGAGGAAATGGTTTAGCACGCTTACTGTTGGTTGAAACCAATGCATCAATCAATAGAGCTTGAAACTGCGCAGCCCGAGGTACAAAACGACGGTAATAGTTAAGCATGCCGAGAAAGCGGCGCATACCTTCGACAGTTTGAGGTGGTGGAAGACCCAGCAAGACTTGGATGCGATCTTGAGGGGGGCGAGTGCCTTCGTCACTAATATGATAACCTAAGAAAATAACATCACTGACACCCAAAACGCATTTGGAAGGGTTAATGACTACCCCGTAGTCCTGCAGGCGTTTGAAGAGTATTCGCAAATGCTGAAGATGGGTAGCTTCGTCTTTTGAAAATATGAGAATGTCATCTACATAAGGAAAACAAAATTCAAGGCCCCGTGTAACCTCATCGATAAACCGCTAGAAAGTTGGTCATGCCAATCAGGTAAAAGGTGATAAAAGACCAAAAAATCAGAGCCAATAATGGCTGTGCTGACTTCGGCTATTACAAATTGCAAGACCAGATCACGGCGAAGACCTAAATTTTATTTAAGCTTAGTAGTTCCGTATGTTTGTATGCGGCTCCCGTTGGCTGCACTGAGATCGTAGTTAGTTACCTATCTGCGAGGCGATAGCCATTGATGCGGAAAACAACATAGGTATGAGCCAGTGTCTATAAGAAACCATCGCTTGGTCACTTGATCAGTGACAAATAGGACGGCGGCTAGTGTTCTGCCAATCAGCTGCCGCCGCTACTGACTGCTGGTCGAGTTTTCCGCCTTCCAATTACATGGGCTGATACACCTAGTGGCCTTAACGCCCCACTTTCGGTGATACCAACACCGCTTTGAGGCCCTATCTATACATAGTGCTGCTGCCTAGAAAGTGCAGCAACCTGATTACTTACTTCATCTAGCTGTTTAGCCAGTGTGGCCAAAGTAAGATCTGCAGGTGTTAATGATGATGCCGAACAGACAACTGATGCTGGGGCCAACTCAGATATTTTGTCAGCTATTTTGTGCAATTTTTTCTAAGCTTAGATCAGGTTGTGCTGTTAAAATAGCTTGGACTTGATGAGGCAGGCGACATAACCAAAGTTGACGTATGACATAATCATCAGAAAGGGCTGTCCCAGCAAAAGAACGAAGGTGATGAGGAAATTGTGACGGTCTCCTAATGTAACGTAACTTATTTAAAGATTCCGACGAGATTATTCTCTCCACTTCTCTTACTTCTTGTCACCATACGTGACACTGTCCCCTAATTCTTCATCACTAAGAAGTTGCTAACTCGTTTTTCCTGAGAAATTGACAGGCGCTGTATGAGCGCTTCTTTCAGTTTGTCA
This sequence comes from Lampropteryx suffumata, assembly GCA_948098915.1. Taxonomy (NCBI): domain Eukaryota; kingdom Metazoa; phylum Arthropoda; class Insecta; order Lepidoptera; family Geometridae; genus Lampropteryx; species Lampropteryx suffumata. The sequence goes on from OX402547.1 coordinate 18,399,617, forward strand.
TACTTCTCTTCCTTTGGAGGTTTTGTAATGAAATCTTCAACTTGTCCCCAACAATAATGGTAATGTGAAACTGGGCTTCCACCTGTGCAAACCAAACAGCTGGCTTGTCAGACCAAAATGTAGGCAATTTAACCGCAACTCTGCATACATTTGCCTCCACTTAATTTATGCCAAGACGTTTTTGTAATGCAGCATTTTCTGCCATAAGTTGCTGAAGTATCTGCTGAAGCGGCTTAACGGCTAAGCGGCTAATTATTAACTAAGTTTACACAAAATACATCACCAATAGAGTGATACCAACTTACCAAGTAAGTTTATCCCTCACACAATAATAGAAGGTACTGTCAGCATGTGCAAAATGAAAATCAAAAATATTAAATGTGTTTATTTGGGAGCATAAACAAATACAACATACAATAACATGGAAAGAACGATAACATTAAGCATAAGTTAAATTAACTGTGTCGCGAATGTTAACGCCCACCTTCGAAGATAATTAAACAGAACCCAAATTAGACTATAGCAAAATAGGGGAATTGTAGACCTCTTAACAAAAAATAATTAAATCTGAAGTAGCAAGTGGGTAGTGTGTAAAGTGTGTGTGTTCGTGAATTTGTATGTGTGTGTGTGTGTGTGTAAAGTGAGGGTGAGTTTAAAGGTGTATAGCAATAGTAAATGAGTTTGTAAAAGGTATGTACATATATGCAAGGGGTACGGTGAAATGTGTTAACTTATTTGATGTTTATTCCGAAATATTATGAAGATTTTCAGTGTCATCATAAGAAAGGGACATAAGCCATTGAAGACGTTTTTGTTTACAGTTATATCGGGGAAGGGGATAAATTAAAAATTTAAATTGAATTAAATTTTATTTCAGGCAACAATATTAAGTGTATGAAATACAATAACAAGGGCCAATAGAAAATAAATACGTTATAGACTAACATATATATACATATAAACTTATGAACTACACAAAAAGTCAGGGCACTTTCTTCGTAAGCGGTGCTTCCCTATACCGTCGGTAGACAACTCCTGCTGACTAGAAGTCGGGTGCGAGAAATACGTCCTTGTACTTGGCAGCTACCCGGAGCACATACTACTTGAAGTTGGTCTCTCTGTTTGATTCTAACCGCTTCAAGCCATGCACAAGTACAGAGGGCGGCTCCCTGATCCGGCATCGGCCTCTCTCGTCCACGTACCGGAGAATACTCTCCCCCGTAATGGTGGGGTCTAATCGAGACACATAAATCGACACGATAGGCTCCACCGTCTACAGAGTGAGCCCAGCAGATAGCGGAGCAGTTTCGGGACGATTTCGGTCGACGTTTCTTCTCCACGATAGTGAAGCCTTCATCGTCGACCTTATGCAAGCCACCGCTAGGCTTCTTCGGCCGTGCCTGACTCATTCGGTGCGTCTCGGCGCTGGGCGCCGGGCGTGGCGGCTGAGGATGGCCGGACACCTGCGCGTAACTCTTCTTCTGCTGGCGAGCTGGCGGCGCGGGAGCCGGGGGGCTCGGGGAGCAGGAGGGGGCGCAGAAATCGCAGACTGCGGGGCTGACGTTCCGGGGGCCGAGGTCAGCGAAGCCGGTCGGTCATTTACCTGCGTATCGGTGTAAAGCGTCGCGTCTTCATAACTGCTGACAGGTGAAGTCCGGCATCGGATTGCACCGCGTCGCATATTAACGTTTTGCGCTGATTGCGGCGAAATAGCTGGCACTACATTTACATTGCGCAATGCCACAAGTTCGAGCTTCAACTCGGATACAGTTTGCTCCGAAAGTTGAAGTTGCACCTGGATGCTGGAGACATCTGCCTTCAGCTGTGTTATCTGTTTAAGGACACACGTAACGTCCACGTGGTCCCAAGTCAGCGGCGCAAGAGAGGTGAGGTCAAATAAATGTTACTTTCTTTGTCCGTGTTGTTCATTCTTGTTCCTCCTCGCTGCTTGAACTCGAAGAGTCAATAGCCTCGTCTCTCTCCAGTTCGTCTGCTTCAGAACAAGTAAGCTCTTCTGCTTCCTCACAATCGCTGATTTCTTCATCATCACAGGCAGGTAACATGGCATCACGAACAGGTTCCCAGTCTGAACTATCGTCTTCATCATCTAAAAGCTGTGCAATAGGATTGTCGTCCATAACGTTAATATTTTACTGAAAAAAAAAAACAATAAACATTACAAAATGAATTTACAAAAATAAAACCATTGCTCGCGGCCTTTTATAATAATAATAATAATAATAATAAATAATGCCGGACATTTCACACAGCATCATCTGGCCCCAAAGTAAGCAGAGCTTGTGTTATGGGTACCACATAACTGATATACTACTTATACTCTTCAGACAAGTGAATGGCAAAAAGTGCCATTCACTTGTCTGAAGAGCCTCGCCTGGTGGTACGGTGCGCAGCACTAACAGCATCACACAAAAATCGAAAACCAACGTGGCGCAGCCCGACAATTTAATTATATAAAATATTAACGCAGAACCAACCAACAAACACGTCCGTTCAAAATGAGAACCGAAGAGGAAGGAAGGAAATAGGAATCGCAAGTCACAACGCAAAACGTTAAGCACGGTCAGTCAGTCAGTCGTCGCTCGTCGCATGCTAGCGATTGTGATCGGTCGCACGCGTCATCGTTACTACTACTATACGCACCGCAGACAAATTCGCGAACTCGGGCGGCCGGCTCACGTAATATACCTACGCTTTGCATTTGCATTTGCATCATGCTTTTTCAGTGTGAGCAGTGATAGGGCACGCAATATTGACTATAATTGTATATATAAGGACGATTGATTGAGAGATAGTGTGTATGGATTAAGATGTCTAAAAAAAGTGGTGATTTACCGATACGGTACTTTTCTAATAAGTCAATTGATGTGTCATTTACTGTCGCCGAGAGTTATCGTCTTTATCGAGTGTTTCAAATTTAAAGCAACTTAAACTTGGAGCTGCGAGTTAACAGACGCCGCGCTTGCTTTATTCGCACTCGCCCGTTTTGCCGTAACAATTATAAAATCTCGTTTTACATGTTATTTTAACATGCTTCAAAAATCAAGCAAATAGCCTTATCAAGTTATTGCCAAGCCAAATAGCATCTTTGATTGAACACTACTAAACTAATGCAGTGCAGACCAGCAATTTTCAACCATTTTGAATGAGATGAGTGAACTTATTTCTTCACCGAATGAACTGTAAAATATCAATAAGATGTAAATGTAATGACAGCTGGCGTCATTCAGTCAAAAATTATTTATTTGGTTTTGGTTGTGAATTGTGAAAATTTGGATAAATAAATCCATCAATATTCGTGTTCAGTCATAGAAAAAAGTGATAATGAGCTTTGATAATACTACCAGTTCAACCGAAAGCAGCGAGAGAAAACACCATGAACGAAAACAGCCAGACGACCTCTATATATCGCGAACTGATATGAATATGTTGATCATGAATTATTTAGTCACAGGCAAGTTTTTTTTACATAAAAATTAGACGAAGACCTTGCTAAACGACCAGTTGTACCATTCCATAAAGCAAACACTTTAAATACAGATTTTAAATCTCATTGTATATATTAAAAATTTCACACTGCATACATACAACTTTCTTTGTTGTATTGTTTGAAGCAAGCACAACTTATTTACAAAATACCTCCTTTATACATAAACATCTTAGAATCGATATCCAGCTTTTATCAATATCTAGAAGTAAGTACTATAACAACATATTTTACTAAACAAATAATTGTAGAGGGATTCAAAGAAGCAGCTTTGAAGTTCCAACAAGAGGCTGGACTCCAGGAACCAGCGCTATGTAGTTCCCTGGACGAACGGATCATGATCCGTGAGGCTGTGCAGACCGGTCGCATTCCTGAGGCTATTGCAATGGTGAATGCATTACATCCAGAGCTGCTGGACAATGACAGATACTTGTACTTTCATTTACAGGTAATTCTAACCAAGTGCATTAACACTGCTAAACTAATAATCCTTAAATTTCCTTTGTTATTTATATGTAAACACCATTATCTATATATTAATAAGCAAAAACTTTGTACCCCTTTTTACGAAAATTGCGCAGATGGAGAAGTATGAAATTTGGCACACTTATAGTTTACATATAGGAGTGCAGAATATTGTGCTAATATTTTTTTAAAATTATGCATAAAGATAAATTATGGCTGAATTACGAACAGTGGGCGACCACTAGTAATTATTATTATGCAATTAAGATATAATCAATATTAAAATCATACAAAAAGAAAATAAAGAAGATTGACAACTGCGATGGCACACTGGGCTAAAGTCCAGCTGAGAAGCAGAAGGTTGTGGGTTCGAGTCCTGCCGCAGGACAAATGCTTGTATGATCTGCATGTATTTGTCTCAGGTCTGGGTGTTTCTATGTATAATATGTATGTATTTTGATAAAAAAAACAAGTAGTTTATCAGTCACAAACACAAGCTCGACTTTGGGGCTAGGTGATGCTGTGTGAAATATCCAGCATTATTTACTTAGATATAGAAAATTGATATTTTTTATACAACCGTTTAATTAGAGACTACAAACTATTATAATTGTTCCAGCAACTACAACTACTAGCACTAATTAGAGGTGGCCGGGCAGAAGAGGCCCTGGCTTTTGCAAGTGCAACTCTTGCTGAAGCAGGGTCTAACGACCGCAATGCTCTCACAGAACTTGAGAGGTCATTAGCACTTCTAGCTTTCCCAGACCCTCATGCATCACCTTTTGCAGATCTGCTACTCCCTTCACATAGTCAGAAGGTAACCAGAACAAAAAAATCTTCTTTTCTTCCTATAATGTCTTGTTGACAATATTATAAGTATTATACAATGCAGAAGTGTCTCTTATAGCCTTAAAATAAAATAAATAATAAAAAATTAAAGAGCCTTGAATAAAACACTACAGAGTTTCATATTTCAACAGGACATTTACTGTACACCTAAGTTAGTTGATGGCTGTTGATGTTATCATAATAATGCTGGTCAAATCCTTGCCTTCAATCATTGATGCATAAGGATATTTTCCATATTCAACATTTTAAAACTTTTAAAACGACATTTTAGAGTTTAGACATTGCACTAATAATGGTAACTCCATTCCACAGATTGCAAGTGAACTGAATGCTGCCATTCTAAAGATGGAAAACCAGGAATACACCAACCCAAAGCTGTGCAGCCTCCTTCGCATGATTCTCTGGTCACAGAGTGAACTCGATAAACACAATATCAAGTACCCAAAGATGACAGACTTGGCTAATGCAACAATCGAACAATTAAAGTAAATGATTGAGATTTGTACATGTGATTTATTTCTACCTTAGATTGAAAAGCATCTTGTTGCTACGTTAAACATAATACCTACATACCTATAGCAAGAATCATAGTACAGTTGCAGTACTGTTATTCTGAATAGGATTCATAGGTGTGTCCCACTATTTCCATTAGGTATTTCTATTGATAGAAATACTGGGACTGATGCGGCGGCAAAAAAAACACTGCATCACCTCTTATGACGGCGTGCGCATTTCCGTGTAACAGTTGAACGCTCCAAGAAAAAACAAAATTTCAGCTGTCCCTCAACCGAACCATGGAAAATAGTAACTATTTCTTCTGGCGCTTCGGCGGTCGCTGCCGCGGCACGCTCGCTTTGCTCGCTCGCCTTGCGCAAAATAGAAAAAACGGGACTAGCGTTTTTCCAAATTTAACTATATCCTATTATTTCTATTGCGACAAAAAAACAGAACCAGTTGGTTAGGTTATGTTAGAGTATATAATGTTTTCTATACTCTAACATAACCTAACCAACTGGTTCTGTTTTTTTTGTCGCAATAGAAATAATAGGATATAGTTAAATTTGGAAAAACGCTAGTCCCGTTTTTTCTATTTTGTATTTCTATGGGAATAGTGGGATACACCCGAATTCATTATCAAATCTCTGTTAAACTTAGTTATACTAAAAAGTAAGCTGCCAATTAAGTGCTATGCTATTTAATTAGGTATTTTTGGATCAAGAGCAAGCTAGTTCATATTATTATATTATAAATAATAATACATATAATAAAATTACCATTAGCATCCTTTTAGGCCAGCACTACCAATTGGCACTGTTGGAAATTATTTTAGTGTGGCTTTTTATATCTAATTATAGTTTTATAAATATTGTGTGTAGCATAAAAAGAAAATATTGGTCAACATGTTTATTGGATTCTAAAATTTTGAAATTAAAATATCTTGTTAAGTTGACTTTCAGACTACAAATACACATTATACTTGTAATAAAAAGGCTATGGATGTTTTGGACTTCCAGTAAACAAAACGAACGCAAAGTAATGTAACCTTTCCATCATAAATCTCTATTATTTTAAGATTTTATGTATTAAATTAAATATGGCAATAAAAGATAGTATAAGATATAATAATTGTTTTATTTTACGAAATATTAGCATTTATCCTATTTCAATAATCAACATTGAATAAGAATACAGCTAATTAGTATTTATAAATAACATTTGTGAGACTATATATTCATGTTTGTTTTTGATTGATAAAATTATGTTACTAACACTAACAGTTACCACCCTAGGACATAGTCTAATGCTTTTGAAATGATCCCATTGGATCTCTGGGGAACTGGCGCATTTGCTATTGGTGTAGGACACAGAGATCTCACGTTTGAAGAATGCCTGAAACAAGAAGGAATTTGAAGTTATTTAGGAGTAACTCATCCCTACTAATATTATAATAGCGAGAGTAACTCTGTCTGTCACATTTTCACGCCTAAACATCTGAACCGATTTTGATGAATTTTGGTATAGAGATAGATGGGACCTTGGAGAAAGGCTACTTTTTATGTAGGTATCACGCGCGCGAAGCCGCGGGCAGCACCTATTCATTTATATATCGTCTTTCTGGACCTTGTCATATCCATTAAGGCATGAATACCGGAATCGTAGACGATTTTTTTCCATTATATCAATTACTGTATTGATCTAATCAATCCCGAAAAAATGGATCTGAGTTTTGGGGAACCAGAGCGACGGATGAATTGATGATTGCATATGCAAAGACATTTTTGTTCACGCTTCATGTTTTTTACTTTTGCTGTGTATTACATTGTATTTTTAAAAGACATATTTTTTAAATTTATTTCCACATTTATACATTGTTTGAAGTAAATGTTAAGGAAAACATGAATTGACATAAAGACTAACAAGTTTCTTTAATTTAAACTTTGCTGTTTTTATTTGAAAAAACTAATATTTGTAATATAGATACCAATACCGGAACTAGTACCGGTATTCCGGTAATGGGTCGCCAGTATCGTAACTCAATACCGGTACCCGGTTTTGCATGGCCAAATATCCATCGTCCTTTGTGCTTGAAAATCTCTGGAGTGGGTGAAAGCCTTTTTCATAACATACTTTGAGGCTATATAATGAGATGTGAAATGTCCAGAATTATTTAGTTTGTCATAAAATTGGATAAAAGACTTATCATAAAATTGGATATTTATATAAAAGTAAGTCTTACCGTTCAGGAGAGGCAAGCCCAGGGGTGACAGCTATTCGTGGAGGCTCCCTGCATTCTACCACTCCCACCATGACTCCAGGAAGAACCTGTCTTCCATTGAGGGCCATGGCTCTTTCCTTTTCAGCACGAGTGGCATATCTGATGTGAGCCCAGTTGCCTTGCGTTGGGTATTGCTTATCTATGATAGAATACAACAGAGTACAAAAATAAACTTTTGTTATACAAACTTCTGACGGCCAATATTTTTAACAGACTTCAAAAATGGAGGAGTCAATTCATCAATTTGGTTGTTTTTTATGTTTGTTATCTCAGAACTCCATCATTTATGAACCGATTTGGAAAAATATTTTTTCTATTTGGGAGGGTACACTTACTTCCTGTTGGTCCCATTTCAATTTGGAGAAAAAGAAAGTAAGTATGAAAAAATATGTAAAGAAATTTTGAATTTGACTTTTAATTAATAATGTATATAAGAGGAATTATAGACAGATATACATTAAAAAAAAAATAGGATGTACCTAAGTGTGGTAAAGCAAAAGATGCATTTTTTATTTACTTAAACATTATTCAATGAAGACTGTTTTCTTTAGTCTTTAAACAAAATTAATTCTTAAAAAGTCTGAGGCTCACTAATCACTTTGAATTAAAAAATAAAATAGTCCACAATAACCAAGAATAGACTTATTATTCAATCACACATAATGGCTGTGATGTGACCAAGATGTGGACCTAAATTAAAGTTTAGCAATAGCCACATAGGTAGTAGCTCTGCCTCCCCGCTCGGGGTTTGATTCCCTTCCAGAAATAATATTTGTGTGATGAACATAAGAGTTTGTTCTGTCTCTGGGTGTTATAATTATAAAGTTTCATAAGTATTTATTTGAAAATATATAAGTATTCAATCAGTCTGGTTGCCATAATACAAGCTATGCTTAGTTTGGGACTAGATGATATTGTGTGAATTGTCCACCAATATTTTTTTTTTATTATTTACATACCACACCAGCTAATAAAATAATATAGTTTAGTAACTTACCTAAAATAGCACCGCAATTGCTAAATCAAATCACCAAATTACTAATAAAACCCGAAATGAAATCGGGAAAAATAAAGAACAACTAATACCTACCTATTTTATTACACTCTACTTTGTAACAGTAAATAGTGTTAATAGTACTTAGATAAACTAGTGGTGGTTCCGGCATAGAATAGGACCCCTCCATCTCCTCCCGTGGATGTCGTAAAAGGCGACTAAGGGAACACACACCGGGGGATTAGGCAGCAGCACCCCCCGAGCACAAAATACTGAATCTGCGGTCACCAATCCGCCTGCCAAGCGTGGTGACTATGGCAAAACCCCCCATATCATAAACACAACTAGAAGACGGCCCCCAGTTCCCGGCAGTTCCGCTATTCCTGGCATAGGTGGCGGCCACGGTAACGGCGGAACAGGGGGTGCGAAGAATCTCCGGCAGAGGTCCAGCTACCAATCCCAACGACCCCTGGCCCTGGCAACACAACGCACGCACATTGAGGACAGACGAGAAGTTGATAGAGCTGGAAGAAGTAGTAAATAAGTTGCACTGGGATATTATGGGGTTATCAGAAGTCCGAAGAGAGGGAGAGGACACGATAGTCCTAAATTCCGGCAACTTATTCTACTACCGGGAGGGCGATCAACTTTCTCAGCACGGTGTCGGATTTCTCGTCCACAAATCCCTCGTTAACAACATAGTAAAGATCGAAAGCGTGTCGAGCAGGGTGGTATACCTTATACTCAGAATAACCAAACGGTATTCGCTTAAGGTCATACAGGTGTACGCACCTCACTCGAAACGTCCAGACGATGAAGTGGAGACTATGTATGATGACATTTCAAATGCCATGCAAGCCTCGAAAACACACTTTACGGTTGTGATGGGGGACTTCAACGCGCGACTAGGTGTGAGGAATGGCGATGAACTGAGAGTGGGGCAATTTGGATTTGGACAGCGGAACCAACGGGGTCAGCGATTGGCCGACTTCATGGAAAAGGAGGGACTCTTTATGATAAACTCCTTTTCAAGAAGCGGTCATCCAGGAAATGGACGTGGCTTCACCCCGGTGGACACAAACGCGAGATAGATTTCATCATGACTACAAAAAAGCAAATATTTAATGATGTCTCAGTGATCAACAGGGTCAAAACCGGCAGTGATCACCGAATGGTTAGAGGCTCATTAAATCTTAACATAAAGCTAGAAAGATCCCGTCTGATGAAATCTACTCTTCGCCCAAGTCCTGCCCAAATCCAAAATCCTGAGAGCTTTCAGTTGGAACTCCAAAATCGCTTCCAATGCCTCGCCGAATGCCTGGTTCCGTGGACGAAATAAATGACGGTCTGGTGGAAATTGTCCATGCCATTGGGTCAAAGTTCTGTAAAACCCAGCGCAAAGGTAGAACCCAAAAACTCTCTGAGCACACTCTTAAACTCATGCCAGAACGTAGCGAAATTAAACTGCAGTCTTTAGTGGACAGGTCGAAATACAGCACGCTAAATAAACAGATCTCTAAGTCTATGCGACGCGATTTGCGTCTCTTTAATACGTGTAGTATTAAGAACGCAACAGAGCGCAACCAAGGTTCCAAAGTGTTCGCGAGAGATCTGTCTATTGGGCAAAGTCTGTTGACGAAGCTGAAGGCTGATAGTGGCAGTGTCGTTTCCTCGAAGCCAGAAATTTTACGAGAGCTCGAGAAGTTCTATGGACAACTGTACACTTCATCGCAAAGTCCTACTACAAGCACGAATGCAAGCGCCCGCCTAACCCAACACTACACTGAAGACATTCCGGACGTCAGCCTATATGAGATTCGAACGACTCTCAAGCAGCTTAAGAACAACAAGGCACCGGGGGAAGACGGAATAACGACAGAGCTTCTGAGAGCGGGTGGAACACCGGTACTTAAAGTCCTCCAGAAGCTGTTCAACTCCGTCATACTCGAGGGAACTACGCCAGAGGCGTGGAACAGGAGCGTGGTGGTACTGTTCTTTAAGAAAGGGGATAACACCCTCTTAAAGAATTACAGGCCCATCTCGCTGTTGAGCCATGTCTATAAGCTGTTTTCGAGAGTAGTTACTAATCGTCTCGCTCGTAGGTTTGACGACTTCCAGCCTCCCGAACAAGCCGGGTTCCGAAAAGGCTTTAACACCATAGACCACATCCATACGCTCCGGCAGGTTATACAGAAGACCGAAGAGTATAACCAGCCACTTTGTTAAGCGCTTGTGGACTTTGAGAAAGCCTTTGATTCTGTAGAAACCTGGGCAGTGTTGCGGTCACTCCAGCGGTGCCAAATCGACTATCGGTATATCGAAGTGTTGAAATGTCTGTACAGTAACGCCACCATGTCTATCCGACTCCAGGACCAGAGCACGAATCCAATCCCATTGCATAAAGGGGTGAGACAGGGAGATGTTATTTCTCCGAAACTATTCACCTCTGCATTGGAGTATATTTTCAAGTTCTTGTACTGGCATAGACATGGTATCAACATCAATGGCGAACACATCACTCACATTCGATTTGCCGACGATATAGTCCTCATGGCAGAATCTCTGGAAGACCTTGGCACAATGCTCAGCGACCTTAATATCGTGTCCTAACAGGTGGGTCTTAAAATGAACAAGAGCAAGACAAAAATCATGTCAAATGCTCATGTTGCACCCGTACCGGTACATTTGGAATCGAAGTTGTAGACCATTATGTCTATTTGGGTCAAACGATTCAACTAGGCAAGTCCAACTTCGACAAAGAGGTCAGCCGACGAATCCAACTCGGATGGGCAGCGTTCGGGAAATTACGGCACATCTTCTCGTCACAGATACCGCAGAGCCTCAAGACGAAAGTCTATAATCAGTGCGTGTTGCCAGTGATGACATATGGAACTGAGACTTGGTCGCTAACTATTGGCCTCATACACAAGCTCAGAGTCGCGCAACGTGCTATGGAGAGAGTTATGTTGGGTGTTTCACTACGTGATAAAATCCGCAATGAGGAAATCCGTAGAAGAACCAAAGTCACCGACATAGAACTCAAAATTTGCAAGTTGAAGTGGCAATGGGCAGGCCATATAGCTCGCAGAACTGATAACCGTTGGGGAATAAAAGTTCTTGAATGGCGACCAAGGACAGGAAAACGAAGCGTAGGACGACCCCCCACCTGATGGACTGACGACATTGTAAAGATCGCAGGAAGTCGGTGGATGGAGAGGGCTCAAAATCGTTCTTCCTGGAAATCTATTGGGGAGGCCTATGTTCAGCAGTGGACTTTATAAAGGCTGTTATGATGATGATGATTTTTTTTTTTATTATCTACATACCACACCAGCTAATAAAATAATATAGTTTAGTAACTTACCTAAAATAGCACCGCAATTGCTAAATCTAGCCAAAACAGTATTGGCGGCATTAGGCGGAAATCCAAATACTGTCACCCAGTACTCATCAGTCTCTTGACATCCATCCTGCCAGGGTGTGGTAAATGACTGGTTGTTCAAGGACATGTTACCATTGGGGTAAGAATGCTGCAGCACCGGATTATTGTTCCCGTAAGCAGAAAAACTATCTTGGAATAGAGATTTGTTAATAGACGGTTCATTGCTTTTTATTGTGTCAAACAAGTCCTCTATCGGTGGGCCATTTGTCTTAGAGTATGAAATGTTGGGTGATACTGGCATATTCGAATACATGTTTTGTTGGTGATTGTATAAAGCTTGTTGGTGCATGGACATGTTATGCCGGTATAACTTCTGTTCTGGAGTCGATGTTTGACTTGGACTAGTAGGCGACCCTGAAAATAGTAGATAGGTTTATCATTTTCAATTAAATGAAATTAGTTCTCTTACATGATAAAATCCGCAACGAGGAAATGCGTAGAAAAACCAAAGTCACCGACATAGCAGTCAAAATTTGCAAGTTGAAGTGGCAATGGGCAGGCCATATAGCTCGCAGAACTGATAACCGTTGGGGAATAAAAGTTCTCGAATGGCGACCAAGGACAGGAAAACGAAGCGTAGGACGACCCCCCACCCGATGGACTGACGACATTGTAAAGATCGCAGGAAGTCGGTGGATGGAGAGGGCTCAAAATCGTTCTTCCTGGAAATCTATTGGGGAGGCCTATCTTCAGCAGTGGACTTTATAAAGGCTGTTATGATGATGATGAGCTCTCTTACAATATAAAACTTACCGAATGCCAGATTCCGGCCTTTTGTAGGAGATAAACTGTTAGTTCTAGGAGTTGTTGGTGGGTTTATTTCCCCAAGCAGGAAAGGCGGCAAATAGCCTACATTCGGACTCCCGGAAGGAGAGAGTGTAGGACTGCCCAAAGTCATTGGCTCCATTTTAAATTATTATCGGTACACTATAACGAATTAACAATAGAAATTAACTAAATTAAGAACCTGTCTATGTTTTTATTTGAATAATTCTACTGCATTGCATTGCAAGAAACATGGGCCGAACATACATACACGCAACGAACGACCGTTGTTTGTTTGACTTTGATTGAAAATTATAAGATATTCGACAATACTTCTTCTTCTTCGTTAAAATGTGTCATATTGACAGTTTTGCCAGTGTCAAGTGTTTAAATTGATTACAAAGTCGTATTATGTCGTTCGTCATTTGTTATTCTTTAGATAAATTAAAACATAGTCTTTTTACTAAATAATTATACGGTTAGTTTTGCTCGAATTACAAAGAAACACAAAACGTTTATTTAAATTTTTCACACTCGAGTAAATAACTCTTGCTTTAAAATAAAAATAGAATAATAAATCACCAAATTACAAATAAAACCCGAAATGAAATCGGGAAAAATAAAGAACAACTAATACCTACCCATTTTATTACATTCTACTTTGTAACAATAAATAGTGTTAATAGTACTTAGATAAACTAGTGGTTCTGTGAGCTGAAATGACTGAAATATAAGAGCGCAACGCAATGTTTACTTCGCAAAACGGCCAAATATAATCGACATTAGACAGTAGTTTATGTTGGACAAGCCAACTTTGATTTTGAAATTTTATTTTTGACAAACATGACAGGCAAACAGACAGACAGGTTAAATTGTGCCCCGTTTACAATTATGCCACTGACTGGCAGCGTCAGCTCTGCCGGAAATATTGAAATATTACTGCAACAGAGTTACTCTGTTCACATTATGCCTTCATCACATTTTTATCGCATTTTAACCTTGAACAATGGCAGCCATCGAAATAATTGTTTCTACTACAACCTGCCTATTTGTTTGGTTTACTCACTTATTGATATCTTTTATAAATATATAAGCGACGTCGTCGCCGCCGGAGGAGATGGTGGATTAAACCTAGCGTGGTGATGTTATTAGAACAATTAAAAAAACTATAACTATAGGTACCTATCTACTATACTATATCATCCTAGGGTAGAACTGCAGTACACATAGGAGACTCACCGATATGTATAAAAATCTATATAAGTATAATCTGTATAGCTTTAGAGAGCTATCAACAAATTAATTTATCGAACTGAATTTATTATAATAATAAAAATAATACCGGACATTTCACACAGCATCATCTGGCCCCAAAGTAAGCAGAGTTTGTGTTATGGGTACCACATGACTGATATACTTTTTTTTTGTAAATACATACATATTATACGTACATTGACACACCCAGACCCAAGACAAATACTTGCAGATCATACAAAAATATTTGTCATTATGGTTCCATTATGGTGCTATATTTTTTTTGCATTTAATACAGGATTACGGCGGCTGTGGGTGAAGACATGATGATGAACTACCACATTAACCACCACACGCTATTTAGGTACCTAACACATTTGATGTCATCAAAAAGCACGACGGAAAGTATTATAATTTAATGCTGTTGTGCTATAGACATATAATACTGTACCTCTATATGTTCACGTTCCAGTCGATGTGTGTGTGCGTGCGATGGTAAACAATGAATGATACACATTCAATTTTTGTTTTTGTTTTTTGTTTTTGAAGTGATAACTTCTTATGAGAGGGTAAACAGCTTCGTTACGTAACGCGTTACGGCGCCAGTCAGTCTGGCTTCCCTTTCTCTCGCGCATGCGGCAGCGGTAGGCAGGCTCCTCCTCTCTCATTCTAACCCACAGTGCTAGTAGATTAGTTTGTGTTATCACTTCTGTCGGGCGTCACGAGACGCATTTTATTGTGAGTAAAGAAGTCTTCATATTCATCATACAATTGATTAAGTAGATACACACACATGTACACACACGAACACACACACACACGCACACAAACACATACACACACACACACAAACACATACACAAATACTTTGCGGCTCCCGTGGGTAGCGGATATTTTGCATATCGGTATTTTTTTGGTTGTAGCTGCTTCCAATAACTGTGTTTTAAACACACAATGCACCCCGTCCCTACGGCAGCTCGAGCCTCTGGCTGCCGCCGCCGGCGCCTCAGTAACTTATTGTGAGTTAATATGGTATTAGCTATTATCGTTTTTCAGAAATAGATAACCATACGTTCTTGACATGTTTTTATGTAATCTATTCAAAATATACCCATAGTTTGTTCTAAAGTACTATAATTTTGACAGGACATGCTAATGCCATAATTCTTGTCTTGAGTTGGCATCACTCACTGATCGAATGTCAAACAAAAAAAAACATCCAAACAAACGAACATGGATTCTGTGTCCAAGAATCCTCAGATTTATAAAGTTAACTTACATAAAGACGACAAATCGAAATGTAATACACAAGGAAGCGTTATGGACACTAGTAGTAATATAGTTCACAAACTATTCAACCGAGAGGTATGTTGAAACTTGCGAAATTCTCAATGATGCGAAAGCTACATGTTGTGTCGCTTTTTACTCTTGTTTTATTTTTTACTACGCCTATTTTGCAAATACAGTGACTAGATTTACTCAACGTTTTTTTCAAGATAAATACAACGAAAGTATTCCGTCTTACTAAATCAGCTGAAACTGATCTGCTGAGCGATCGCCTCTTGTTGATTTTTTCGGAATTCGGACGCAAGATTTATTGACTTATCATTATTCTTGCTAGTTAAACCTTGCTTTGATTAAATTATTTTCGAAATTCGGAACTAAATATTTTTATTTTGTATTTACTTAGTTCCTTTCCTGTCTGCAGGCAAGGTTCCTTCCCTATCTGCACTGAAAAGCAATGCCTTCCTCAGTCATCAATGATGTTTCTTTAATTTATTGGTTTGCTCAGTCCATTACTCAGTATTTTGGTCTTTTTCAACTGCCTATCGGTTAAGGGCTTACTGGTAAAGGGCTTTGTTCTGGAAACTTCAATTTCTCTATCACCTGGCTTTCGTTAGACTTTTATTTCTCTTCATTGTTATGCCGCGGATTGTTGTGGGATCAAGCCTACTTAGGGGTCTGTAAATTATATATTACTTGATCAAATAATTTTTTTTAGTCACAGAATGCTGCAGTGACTGGCAAATGATAGAGTTGTCTTGTCAGTAGTAGGTAGTATTGATTTAGTTTAGATAGTCAGTCCAGGCATGCTTTGCTAGAACTGGCCATCAACCAAGCGTTGTGCTGGTTGGGGTCAGGTTAGCAGAAGAACAATACATAATACACCCCAGCAGGGGACACCAGTGTAAATATTATTCCCCACATAAGCTGAGGCCACACTGAAACGCAATGAACAATGTGACTGATGCAACTGTGTTTAAACGTACAAAAATCTGTTAATGAAAGGCTGCTTTCATTGCTTATACAGAAATGAGGAGGCTCCTGAACAATAGTTTATAAAAGTCGGTTTCATCCATAGATATAGACCAACATTTATTTGCTTCTTAGCACATAACACACAAAAAACAGAAAAAGAAAAAGGCACATGGTACTTAATAACAATACAATAATGTTTAGTGTATGTGTATGTGTATATATGTATATGTAGTGTATGTGTAGTGTATGTCTAGCATACAGCATACTGCATACTGAATCGGGACTCAGCATGATACTGTTTTCGTTTTAGACATTGTTATTCTGCTGAGATCATAACTGTCACAAGACTCGTACATTAATCTAAGTGTTTGTTTGTATTGTCGCTTTTCGGTGCGGTCATAGTCTTAGGGTTAAAATGAAATGGGCACCCGCACTATATGACTATAGGGTTGTATTTAGAATAGAATAGAATAGAATAGAAAATATTTATTAAACGTCACATATCAAATACAGTGCAAATGTAATATAAACTAGTCTTATGTACAGTGACGAAAAAAAGGCTACCACTCAGCATATGATACAGAACTGTGAAGGCTGCTGTATCGCTGGTTTTCAGTGGCGCCATCGTGAGTAGCGCAGCAGCTACTGCCACACGCCATGAGTGTACCACATAACATAACATAACATTTCGTTCCAGTATTTCGGCAGCACATCACGCAATGGTCGCAGCCGGAAAGTATTCGAGCGTATACCGCCGCGCCTGCGCTTCTGCCTCATGGATATCGTGCCTATGTCGTACCTCGGCGAGCACATATTCATGGGGTTCTCGCAGTGTGGCCAGTATCTCCTCAGCTTTACTTACAGCTGCAACACGCAGGTCTACTTTAGGGAGAGCTCAAAGTTCACGTGAGTAATAAGAACTTTACGTTTACGTTAGTTTTGTCTGACGTTTTTGATAAAAGTCGGTCCCACTCTATGGCCAACATGCAGTAGCGGGAAGCGCCATGTCGCGTGCTAAGGTCTAGCGTTGTTATAAAAACTGAACCCATGATATGAAATGAAATATCACGGTCTGACTGGACCCTTAGCCAAAGGCATGCAATGAAGGGTATTGTTTGATAGAATATGTGTGCTAGGGGCGTTTTCTTTCATTCTTATAACACAGATAAAAAATGTTGTATGGGAGCACCTGTAGATAACTTAACCTAACAGTAGTTCATGTACTTTTTATTTCGCACATATTTCTACATTTGTAAGACTCATTGGGGATGATATTAAAGAGCTGGGCTAACAAAAATAACTACAGTGGCAAGAATTGGTAGTATTAGATTTTATATTCAATATGTTGAATGTTCATCAATCGTTTGTGTAAGTTACAACCATGTTATTTGCCTACAGTCTCCACTTCCTGTCTTGGGTGCCGGGACAGAGCGTGCGGCCTGTACATAGCGTGCCGCTGTTCGGAGATGACTGCGTCGACAGCAAGGTCACCATATCAATGGCGCAATGGAAGCACAACTCTGGCGTGATCGTCGTTTACGGCATACCGTGAGTTTTGCCTGCGGTATTGTGCGTTATTTTGTGTTGGAGTATACTATTATTATTGTTATTATAATTTTGTTACAGAGACTCATGTTCAGAGAGGTCTTCCTACCTCAGTGTGATTGGTGTTCCTCGATTAGGATGCAAGAACTGTTCTGCTTACTCCAGAGGGGAAGGTAAATCCAGTCTTTTATCGTGCCACTAGTTGTTTCTCCATCATCTTACTAGATATTACATCCTGTTATCATCATGATAGAGAGTCAATTTATGAAGGTTGTTTTGAGGAAGCCTTTAGTCTCTTCTCGTCAATTTATATATTTATTATTAATAATTAGAACGGTCTAGGGCCACTTACACTAATAAATTAGATTTCAGTTGTCAACTATTTTAACCTATTTTAAAATAGTTGACAAATACAAAGAATAAGTCAAATAATTCAATATAAAGCAAAAATACACATAAAAAATTAATGATATAGTAATGAGAAATTAATAACAATAGAAAGTACAGCACACTGAGAAAATAAAAAGCTAGTCACTATAAACAACAATTGATAAAACATAGATAAATTACATAGATGTCAAGATGCTTCGAAGAACCGAGCAACAGTTAATTAGGGACAATTAGAAAGGGATTCTATCATTTCAAATGCTTGATAAAGCTATACTTTACTATATTCCTGTTTCAGATGATTTACAATGGGGCAAGCGATGTCTAGAACATAATTTCGCTATCCATACTAAATTCTTCTGCACATCAGATTCTAGTATGTACGAACCCGTGGTACAACTGGCTTACTCCAACCAAATCATCATCTACACAGACTTTATACACATACTGGAAATCGACTTTGTGGAACCGCATGAGAGGACAGATATAGGTGAACACGCGTTAGAAAGAGATGAGATTCAAGAAAGGCACTCCATTGATACAAACCCGAGCACCCCAGCTTCGGATATCTCCGCGCCTTTCCAATCCCCGAAGTATCAAAATAACGTAGTGCAGAACATTCTTGCTGATTTCTCGGACCTTGAAATGGAGCCGTATTTGATGTCGCGTCCGGTTCAACTGCCTGATGTTATGGGGCAGGAGTTGTGTATACAAGCGTCGTCGATCTCACATAACTTGATGGAGGAATGGGAAGGGCCCTCTCCGTCGATCCGTACCCTGATCAGCCCCCCGCTCAGGTCTCCGAGGCGACGGCCGGCAGAGAGTATGTCGCGGTTCAACGAAACCCACCGATTAAACGCTGAAAAAGCCTACGAATTCGTAGAAGAGGCCGAAACAAAATGCGAGAAACTCAGCATGTTCCGAAAGCGGCGCTTAGCTGATAAAAAGTACGAGTTCTCCGAAGATAACAACGAGAATATCGTGCCGTTTAGAGTGTTGAGAAGTAACAGAAAGTATTACATAGGTTCTACAAGTAAGCCCTTGAAGAGGGCGAAGTCGCCGACTGTGGAAAGCGTAGTTCTAAGAGCACACAATCAAATAAATAGATCTCAGTCTCACGCTTGTGAGAAACGCCTGTCCGCGTTAGAAACGGACCGGAACAGCGAAGCGGAGTACAGAGTCCAAGAAATGCTTGATGACGGATCGATGAAAACCATATCGGTCCACGATAATACCTCAAAAACGTTGTCCGACTGCGCGGTTGACGCTCAAGACCCTTATTTAGTGCATTCTGAAAACTCAAAATGCAGTAAATTCTTTACGAGATATTTCGTTGAAAGCGACGATGAAATCACGTCAATAATCACGGATTCTGAAGGTGAGATTTGATGCTGATTTGTTGATTGATCCATTGTTATTTGTGCTATGTTATTTTGTTATAGGTCGTGCATAGGTCGATCGTCAATGTTCCGGATGACTATAATCCGAGTGTCTCACATACAGTATTGTTCTTTATAACTGCGTATCAAAATTTAGTGTTTTAAATAGAGCTAGAGTTATTCACTCAGGTTTGAATAATTGGAATAAAAGCTTTAGTTTCTCATAGATTTCAGCAAAAATAATCCGTAGTTATTTTATATGAAAAGCACCATCTATACCTATAAAAGAGCTTAACCTGACTGACTGACTGACTAATTCATCATCGCCGAGCCGAAACCGCTGAAGCTAGAAAGCTAAAATTTGGAAGAGGAAGCTACTCTTACAGCAAAACCACCCACTAAGGCGGGATTTTTTGAAATTCAACTCCTAAGGCCTCTTAGGGGTTGAATTTCAATGAATTTTCATGAAAAGGTGTGAAAACTAATGTATGAAACTTTTTAACGCGTGGTGCACTTGAAACTTGAAACTTAATGTGAATAAAACAAATGCAAAATAAATGGACACGTGCTTCAGGATTTTTCAAAATAACTCTAACAAAGGGGTGTCAAAGTTTGTATGGGAACTTTGTAACGGGTGGTGTGATTTCTTAGAAATTTGGTTTGGATGCTTAAAATGCAAAATAAATGGACGTGTTTTAGGATTATTCAGAATAACTCTCATAAAGAAGTAAAATGGGATGTGAATGTTTGTGTGGAAACTTTTTAATGGGTGGTGGGTTTCATTGGTTTGGAACTTATCAATAAAATTTGGCAAGGATATAAAAAGCATCCTGGGGAAGGATTTCGACGGACGACAACATACGACTTTGTGACTTACACTTTGTGATAAACAATATAAACACTTGACGCTGGTAAAATTTACATTATTATGACACATGCCATTAACGAAGAAGAAGAAGAAGAAGATTTGTTTATTTGTTTGTTTTTGTTATTGTTTATTATTGTGTTATTTGTTTATTATATAGCAGCCCATACTTATCGCACCATTATTAGCTCAAAATTCAAAATTAAATATTTATTTATTCAATAAAATCAGAAGGACCACTTTGAATCGTCTTCTTACATGCTAGTGAATCTAGGTGCCGGTTCCTCCTAACCCCAGTTCAAGAAGAATCCGGCAAGAAACTTGTCTGGTCTTAACACTTTTTTTGTATGATCCTTGACAATTTTGTTACGGATGCCGAGTCGAGTTGGAGCTGATTCATCCCAAGCTTTCTGTGATTCTGCTAATCTGTGATTGTACAATGAACTCTATATTCTATATCAGGGATCAGTAGGAGCATTGTTGTATTGTTGTAGTAGATTATAGGTATTACCATTCTGTTCCCAGATGACTGCATATCGGGATACCACGTGGCTTTGCACCTGACAGCGCACGGCGCGGGTCTGGCACCGCTGCAGGCCGTGTCGTCGGCCGCGTGGGACCGGCTGTGTGCCAGCACGGGCCTGCCGCCGCGCACTGTACGCGCGCAGCAACGCTCCTTGGACACCGAACTCTTGTGTAACGAGGTCAGCTCCACCTCACCCTTATCTGATACTCCTTCTCTATACAGCTCGGTTGGTAGCAGCTCTGCCTTCGAGGGCTCGATTCCTTCCCAGGATAAACATTTGATGAACATAGCGGTTGGCTCTGTGTCTGGGTGTTATCAATCATAAGTGTTCTATCAGTCATCTTGTTACCATAATACAAGCTATGCTTAGTTTGGGGCTAGATGGTGTGGTGTGCATTGTCCACCTATATTTATTTATGTCTTGGTTTTTGATGTCTGACATCTTTCCTCTCCCTTACCTGCAATTTGTAGGAGTAATTTCGTAAAAATAATGCTGTACGTTTTCACACGTTACCAAGGCCCCGAAGTAAGCAAAGCTCGTTTTTTGGGTACCGCATGCCTGATATACTACCGTTATATATTTTTTGTAAATACATACATATTATACATAGAATCACCCAGACTCACAACAGATACTTGCAGATCATCCAAACATTTGTCCAATGGGAATCGAACCTACAACCTTGTGTCTAAGCTGGGCCTTGGCCCACTGCGCCACAGTGGCCTGCGAAAAAGGTAACAGAAACGCGCGTTTTTTGATTTGTTCAATGAGCACATTGGGTTGGTAGAGTTGGCCGTTAGATGGTACTAACCTATTTTCCAAGAGGTTGGTACTGTCAGCCAACAGTGTGCGCGTGTGTGTGACGAGATAGAGAAGTAGAACGCATCAGCTGTGCACTATTCTGTTTAAAGTGTGCTGTTATATAAACTAATTTACGATATAATGTTAATGATGTTCTTATTACGTTATTAAGGTGAAATGTCAGATGTTACACATCATATGCGTTATATGCTTTTCTATTACGGATAGGTTGCAATTATTACTACGATCGCAAATGGAACCAGTTTTGCCAAGATGTGCTCCTTTTAACCCGAGGCAAAGGGAGTAGTGTGATAAGTTTGAAGTGTATATGCGTGTCTTTGTGTCTGTCTAGCTCTCAAAGGGATGAACTGATTTGGTTTATTTTTCTTTCGTTTGAAAGGTGCCTTGATTGAAAGTGTTTTAGGTATGACAATCTGTTAAGCCATTTAGAGATCAGTAGCTCTACATAATATAATTCTACAGGTCTGATTAATAGAAAATTTGGTACCCTGTTACTTCAATGATATTGCGAGAACATGGTTAACTTGACCTGATGTAGAATAACCTGGAATCTACAGGATACCATTATTGAAACTTACAGCAGAAGTATCGTGTTTTGGCTTTTAGACTGTTCCAGATACATGTATCTGTGAGGCAGTAGCACAACTATAAATCATATATTTTAAAGTTTTTTAAACTTACGCGATCAGAACACATTATTATAAATACTTACGGGTATTTATCGCGTTTATTTACCTATTTTTCCCGACGTTTCGACACGGGATGACTGTCAGTCATCCCGTGACCACGACAGAGTGTAAACCTGTCGAAACGTCGGGAAAAATAGGTAAATAAACGCGATAAATACCCGTAAGTATTTATAATAATCATATATTTTAAAACTTCGAATACGAATTAATTGAGACCGTTCCAGATACATGTATCTGTGTGGCAGTAGCACAATTATAAATCATATATTGTAAAACTTCGAATACGAAATAATTGAGACCGTTCCAGATACATGTATCTGTGTGGCAGTAGGACAGCTATAAATCATATATTGTAAAACTTCTTTGAGACCGATCCAATGAGCCAAAACACGATAAATCTGTAGTAGTCAAAGTCGAGAAAATAGAGAGAGCTTGTCGTGACGAGCTCGACTTTGACTACTTCTATTTCAACAGTTTGAGAACAATTCAAACATAGACATAGACATTTGTTTATTTACTGAATAAGCACACATACACATCAATACTAACAATGAGTACTAAACAGAATTAGGTAAAAAGGAAGTGACACATATCAAAAAGTAAAAGGAGAAAAGACATTTAAAAAACGTAAAATTATTCTGCATACTTACCTACC
Source organism: Lampropteryx suffumata (assembly GCA_948098915.1). Taxonomy (NCBI): domain Eukaryota; kingdom Metazoa; phylum Arthropoda; class Insecta; order Lepidoptera; family Geometridae; genus Lampropteryx; species Lampropteryx suffumata. The sequence continues at coordinate 18,422,795 of OX402547.1, forward strand.
TAACAGTGCTGTGTGCTACAGCAGCAAAAAAATCTCTACTCAGCGTTATGGTTCCCTGTCAGATGACAGGTCAGCGCTGTTATTCAGCCGAGACCTTCGATCCAGTTACTCAACCTTACGAAACGCCATAAATAAAAGAAAGAATTAAACAAATATGTACATAAACGAAATGGTTATTATGCCTGCCTTATACCTACATATACAAAAAAAAAATACAATATACATACGCAATACCCACTATAACTTTCCAACTAACGCGTAACATACAAATGGTCATCAACACACAGCACCATCTAACCCCAAACTAAGCATAGATTCTATAAGTCAAAGGACAACTTTGATAACGGAGTTTATGCCGCCCGAGTGCTTGGAATACCTTTGACTTTATTAGATGGGACCGACAGATTACTTATATAATTAGAGCTACAGAAACCGAGCTAATTGTGGAAAACAGATTTTTGTGACCTTTGTCCTTGAATAACTTATGGCGCAGACACGAGACTTTTGAGACAACTTTTAGAACACTAAAATGAGTTTACAGCTTATTATCTCCCATTCCAAGGTTGACCCTATTTTTTGCTTTAAATGACTGGTTTATTAAGTGATTCGTTGAAAAGCACTTTTTTCATATTATTAATTCTTTTTTCTTATTATGCTTAGAGTATACTTATGTATTTTTTATAATTTATACAGGTTTGCGGCAGACTGTGCAAAATCAATGGAAAGAAGTTTATATACTGCTTCGACTGGGGATGTCACGTGATCGACGTGTGCCAATCCAGCGGCTGCTTATCTGGGGTATGTTATGTTCTCATGTGTATTACATACCTACGCATTGAACAAACAAACAAACAAACAAAACATTCTTTATTCAATAAAAACACAAGAACCACTTTGAATCGTCTTCTTACATGCTAGTGAATGTAAGTGCCGGTTTCTCCTGTTTAACAAGAATCCGGCAAGAAACTCATCTGTAGGGCGATTATGGAACTCAATTACAATCAATGTCTATCAGTTTTCAAACGAATGATTGAAATTACGATAGACATTGATTGTAATTGTAAATGTCTATAGAGTTACTGGTCTTAAGACTTTTTTCATGATTCTTGCTAATTTTGTTACGGATACCGAGTCGAGTTGGAGCAGATTCATCCCAAGCTTTTTTCTCATCTAAATAATCTGATATTTTATAATATGCTTTAATAAACAGTTTCTGTTTTATTACGTTCCTAAATTTGCCAATCGACAAATCTAACATGTGGCTTGGGACCTTATTATAGAAGCATACACTTTGCCCTATAAAATACTTAAAAACTGTAGCGAGCCTAACAGTGGGAACAGAGAGTTAATCCTTATTTCTAGTATTAATTCTATGATTATCGCTATTTTTTTTTAAACAAATGAACATTTTTGTTAAGGACGTATTAACAAATATCAATGGTTTTTGGGTACCATTTAATGAACCAGGAATCACAACTGTAGAGATAACATGGTATAAAACTAAAGATAATATATTAATTTCTAAAAATAGCGAATAAAAACTGGGCAGTCCTATACAACATTTTCACATAAATATGTTTTTACCATTGCAAGAAACGCTAAATATATCGAAAAATGGTGTCTGGATAGGTACATAAATAGCTAAATCATATTTTTACATGAAAATAATAACAAAGTGTGGCCTATACAGTCTTCTATCCGTCTTGCTTATTTTTTTGTACCCAAATAAATTACTTTTTAATTTATGAAAAAGAATAGACAATAAAAAACGCACTATAATTCTCCATACATTTTTCAAACAGAGCGCATTGCTAGTTTGCTACCTACTCTGTAACATTTTGTTTTATCGCCATTCCGCGCTCAGACGCGCTCATGGAAGCACGGGTGTATCGCATTTTTGCAAATAGTTCTAAATTAGGACTGTGCATGTTGTGTACTGTGGCTGGATAAAGTTGATACTTTTTTGGACCGAAATAAAAGTAAGTATGTACTACCTACCTACTATAAGTGCATCTACTTTGCTTTGATTTGGAAAAGCAGTGTTCTATAAAAAAGTGATAACTACATAGCACTGTTTTTGGTTATTGTTTATCACTTTTTTATGGAAAATCAATATGCATATTACTATCGGGGTTTTTGAGGGTGCTGATTATGAATATGATATTCATTTTGGAATTCAAGATGGCGGATATTACTTTTTATGGAAAACCAATATGCATATTACTATCAGGGTTTTTGAGGGTGCTGATTACGAATATGATATTCATTTTGGAATTCAAGATGGCGGATATTACTTTTTATGGAAAACCAATATGCATATTACTATCAGGGTTTTTGAGGGTGCTGATTATGAATATGATATTCATTTTGGAATTCAGGATGGCGGATATTACTTTTTATGGAAAACCAATATGCATATTACTATCAGGGTTTTTGAGGGTGCTGATTACGAATATGATATTCATTTTGGAATCCAAGTTGGCGGTTATCACTTTTTTTTATGGAAAATTAATACTAATGCGAGTGTGGTGATTACAAAGGGTAGTGATGGAAAATAAAGTTTTGTTTTTATCATAGATGCCACGAATTCGGAAATTTGGACATAAAACCAGAAAACTTTCAAAAGGAAGAAATAAAACTAATGCAGTTTTGTTAGTATTCTTTATTCCAAGAAATTTTCTTTTTTTTCCATCAGGAATTATTATGAATTAGGTAATTTAATCTAATGAATGAATTTTTGTGAACAGAGAAAGCAGCCAAGAAGTTTCCGTAGACGATGAGCAGCATGAAATTTCAATCGTAAATCTTTTTTACAATTATTATTATTAATTTTGTTTTATTATACTTATGTCTTTTTTTACTTCAGGATCAGGAATGTGCAGAAAAAGAATATAGACCGAGAGGTAGAAGAATCATTGAAATGAATTACCTATTTGAGCAGCTAATCCATATAGGTAGCCACACTTCTCTTTTTGATTGCGGCGTAAAGTATCTTAGCATACTTGATGAAAAAAGATCTGGCCTTCATTCTAAATTTAAACTTCATTGAAAAATGTGTGGTGAAAAGTTTCAGCTTGAAACGGTGCGCAAAGTCCCGAGTAGAATGGATATAAATGAGAAGGTCGTAGCAGGAATTATATCTACTGGTGCAGGATACACCCAGTTAAATACTGTTCTTGCCCATGCTGACATCCCACAAATACCTCTGCGGCTGTATGAAACAACGCACAATCAAGTTTGCCAATGGTGGGAAAAAACAGCGAAACTTTGTATAGCTGAGGCAGGGAAAGAAGAGATTGAAGAAGCGAAACGTATTGGAAATATTTCATCCCAAGGAACGCCGATGATAGCAGTAATAGCAGACGCATGTTGGAGTAAACGTTCATACGGTACAAACTATAATGCTTGTTCTGGCGCTGCGGCAATTGTTGGCCAGCACAGTAAACAAGTTCTTTACTGTAGCGTGAAAAACAAATACTGTGCCACATGCTTCCGATCAACGAACAAAGGAATTAAGCCACCAGATCATACATGCTTCAAGAACTTTAGTGGTCCTTGGACTGCGATGAAAGCTGCTATAATAACCGAAGGTTTTAAACTTTCCTTGCCTGATCATGGACTTATTTATTCTTATTTGATTGCTGATGGTGACGCCAGTACATACGCTTGCATTAGGAATGCTCGACCTTATCCAGAAATAACAGTCGGTAAAGTAGAATGCAAGAACCACCTGCTGCGGAATTATTGCAAAGCTCTCCTAGAGGACTTTCAACCAACACAGTATACCACATCCGAGCGAGAAAACTTGTAAAAGAAAAATATTTGCGGTTACGTTGGGGAGTTGACTCCTGTATAAAACACTGGACCAATCAAAAAATCCCTTTCACGGAAAAAGTTGAAAATATAAAAAAAGACATACAAAATGGGCCATATCTTATATTTGGTGACCACAGCAACTGTCCATCATATTTCTGCACCGATAGCCTAAAAAATCTAACAATGATAATTTTGTCCAAGAATTGCAAGCTTATGGAATTTTCCAAAAAATAATAGATTTGGCCCATAGACTTTCCTTGCATTCCTACAGTTTTGCGTATAGTGTAACTGACAACTTGGTTGAAAGTTTTAATGTAAGAGTTGCAAAATATGTGGGAGGCAAATGAGTGAACTATGCATCAAAAGGCTCTTATAGCGGTCGATGCGCAGCAGCTGTTATATCTTTCAATACTGGTACTTTACAATCGTATGTTCACAAATTCATCTTTGGTACTGATGCTAATCCAGAAATATATCAGCTAGAAAAAAGACAGAAGACTTTTAAAGGAGATATATTAAAAAGAAGAAAGTGATTAAATCTGTAACCACGAATGATGCGCACTATGGTGTAATATGCCAGAACCTGGATATCAATGAATATGCTACAGCGAAAAATCGTTTTTTCAAAACGTTAGAACGGTCTACTGAGGAGAAGAATAGCATTGAGAGGAGCACAGTATTGCAAAGTGCTAGCCCGCTCTGGCTAAAAACCAGAAGAAAACTATTAACTGCTTATACTAATGATACTTTATAACACCTAGACACAAAACAAGCACCTGTGTTCACGATACAATTTAATTTGATCCTAATAAATCGACTACTACCATTTTGTAACGAGAAATAAATACACATATAATTTACTTTCTATTTGTTTATCTATTTAAATGTTTGTATGATCTGAATGTATTAAAAAAAATATTTAAGTAGTATATCAGTCATGTACCTACTATAACACAAGCACTGCTTAAAATGAAATGAAATGAAATTGTTTGTTGAAAAAGAAAACACATGAATAGCTGTAACACATGGTTCACACAATCAACCGTAATCAGTTTCTCGTCAGTTTTTTTTTTTTTTTTTTTTATAAGGTAAGGTACATCATTTAGTAAGTAAATATGTTACTTATATTAAACTCCTTATTAGCATGTTCGCTGTAAAGGGGCGTTATAGATTGGTTAATTACATTTCTAAAATAATCATATCAAAGAAGTAAACAACATACTTACAATATAAATTAGGCGTACCTACTTATTAATTAACGCTGTAAAGAAGCAAAATTGTCAATAATAATTAAGTAATACTAAGGAATGATTTCATAATATGTATTTTTAAAATAGGTCTAATAAATATTCTAAATAAATAACTGGCAAATTGGCATGTAGCGGCTGAGGAAATACATATTGCAAATTTCTACATTATTTAAATGATCTATAATCATTTCCCAAAAATTCACTAACGTTGTATATGGTTATATAAAGCAGAAGCTGTTTAACTTTGTTTAAAAAAGAATTCTCATCAGTCGTCAGTCTTATTTTGGGGCTCCCGCATAGCTTGTATTATGGTAACCAGATTACTGATATAATGTTGTTGTTGTTGTTGTTTTTAGCTCATACTGTCCCACTGCTGGGCAAAGACTGATATAATAATATTTTAAATACTTATGATACTTTATAACACCCAGCCGCAGAACAAACACCTATGTTCACCACTCAAATGATTATCCTGTAGCTGTAGGTTGAGGTAATCGAACCCTCAACCTACAGCGCAGAAGGCAGAGCTACTACCAACTGAGCTGACCGGCCAGTCAAGTTGAATTGAATTCCAGGTTGAATTGAAACATTAAAAAGTTTGTTTATTGTCTTGTTACCAGCTCTGTGCAATGTGGCTGTGGGCTAGCGCGGAGGAGGACGCGTCACAAGCGGTGTGTGAGCCGTGCAACGACGTCAGCGCGGGCTGCTTGCTGCATCGCCTGCAATATGCGGCAGAGGTGAGCGTACACTACTACCGCAAACAGGGAATGAAGCAATTAATTAGACATAATAATAATAACTACATACTTAATACTATATAATATAACTACTACATATCAAATTGCGATTTAATGTACATATTGATAATATCGTAAAAAAAAGCTTGAGGACCTTGGGATTTGTATTGCGTAATTGTAGGGATTTCCGAAAACCTATGACCAAAATAACTGTTTATAACGCTCTAGTGCGTAGCTCTTTAGAATACTGCAGTGTTGTGTGGAACCCACATTACTACATTTACAATAAACGTTTGGAAAGTGTGCAAAAAAGGTTTTTATGGCACATGTCTTACAGTTGTAATTTAGCTAAAAAATTATCAAGCTATGAAGAACGACTGAGACATTTTAATATGGATTCTCTAGTTTGTCGTCGGAAATTGCTTGACAACATGTTTTTATACAAGCTGGTTAACAATTATACTGATAGTTCTTACCTCCTATCAAAATTAATTATGTCTGTTCCGAGAGGATTACCCAGGGCGATGAGTTACAGACTTTTTGTCCAAAAATCAGCACGTTCCAACTTGGGTCTTTATTCACCTTTAAAAATAATAATTAAAGCATATAACGCTATCCATAATAAGAAAACTATTATTTCTGAGAGGGACAAGTCTATGAGGACGGGTAATGTGGATAAGCATCAGGAAATTGATATTTTTTCTAACAGCCTGTATAGCTTTAGGAAAATATTGGAGTGTTTTCTTAAATCTTGATGTTCATAAATGTTTCTTTTTTTTTGTTGTGTATTTAAATTTATATATTTTATATATTAATTTTATCTTAGGTATTTTTATTCAGCGTAAAATTATGTGTATACTTTGTTGGTACAACTAAATAAATAAACCAGTGGTAGCCCACTGGTCGAAATTCGACCATAATTAATTAATAATTAAAAATTATTAATTTTTATGCATAATTAAAACAAATATATTAGCATTCTACACTCCTCTATATAACCTATAAGTGTGAGAAATTTCATACTCCTCCGTCATTGCAATTTTCGTAAAAAGTGGTACAAAGTTTTTGCTTCTTGTATTAATATAATAACTTATTTTTTCTACCAGCGAATACCAAATTAAGCGAGGAGCTTTTGCATGCTTTCTAGAGTGCATGTTACCATAATATGAGTACCTGACACTAGTGTTAATAGATACGAGTACTTACATTAAAAGCCGGGTGTCTGATGTGATTTCCCATACTTTCCATCCCCTATTTAACCCTCTTAAAGGATTAATTTTTAATATATATTTCGTAGTGCTGGATTTCTATATGTAACGTAGATATAGAAATCCGGTGCAACTTTTAGACTCGTTTTAGATGCCGCGACTGACTATGGTCTGAATATTAGTCTTCTCAGTCGGGAGAGAAGACTAATAAATAATGTCGGACATTTCATACAGCATCATCTGGTCCAAAGTAAGCAGAGCTTGTGTTATGGGTACCACGTGACTGTTTTACTACTTATATTCATTTTTTTAATTATACATAGAAACATAGAAATATTTTAATATTATACATAGAAACACCCAGACCCGACAGAAGACAAATACTTGATGATCGTGCAAACTTTTGTACCGCGGAAATCCCGCGAACCCGCAACCTTCTGCGACTCATCGCTTTGGCTCACTGCGTCACAGAGGTCGGCTTAATATTATCTTATGATGGAATGCAAAGTTCTGCAATTAGCAATTGCCGTTAATTGCTCGAAGTCGTCAAACACACTCCAGCAATATTTATTATGTGCCTGTTTGCCAGTCTGTCTTGTATGGTCTGCCAGTGGTTTTTACATGAGGGTTTCAGAGACACGTAACACATCTATCAACTGGCCCCTGGCTCATACATACTTTATTGTTCCCAGTGCTTATTCGTGTGGGATCTTGTGAGCGGCGTATACAGGACTGAGAGAGCGTCCATGACTGAAGACTCTAGCCAAGAGGGCACTAGAGGTACGAGTACATGTACTTATCTTTTAGTAATTAACATAATAATACATTAACGCAAACGTGGACACATTTGTGTTTTATGTCAGATACAAGCTACCGATGAATATTTGATTTCTATAGAACCAGTATGAAATCATCCACTCCCTACGCATACGTAAACATTTTTTGTAACTTAACACTCATTGACGATCGAAAAGTGTTCAGTGTTGATAACTGGAAACTAAAAGTCGTCAGATGAAGACACAAGCAACATTAACAAATTTCCTTACAATTATACCGAGTTTCTTCATCGACGTCCATCGTGAGACTGACGGAGAACAAGCAACGAATTGTACCGGTGGCCAGTAGTAGCAACGGGTGACTGTGTCCGATCGACGCTACAGGACACAGCTACTATAGTTCCCTGTGATGGTGTGCCGTGTCGGCAACAAAGTGTCTACGTTTGCGCAGCGCCTTAAAGAAATAAATATCATGACAGTGCCTAGTATAGGTATATATAAAAATATATATACCAAACTATGTTGTAGGGTGCGTATGACAACTTTCTGTAAATGGCGACATGGTCACTTATCGAGTTTCGTAGCATTTTGTTATCTTGTATATATACCACCTTAACGTTTAAGTCTATTTCGTGTGGTGTCGTGTCAAATAAATATTTTTCACATTATTTCAAAATAATGAACGTTTATAAAAATGTTTCATTATTTAAAAAATATAGCGATAATCATGAATGGCCTTATAATATAAACGTCTTTCTACTTCTGTCAAAACTTGTCACTGTTTAAAATAGTTCCATCCCTTTTATAAGATGTGTACAAATAGTGACAGGGCGAATCTTAACCATTGTTCAGGTGTTCAGATGTTCAGGTTGAGAGGCGTTAGGTCGAGTATTAATACTTATTAATAAATGAAGATAAACTCGCTGTTCCCACAGTTAGGTTCGCTAAAATTAGTAAATCGAGGTTTTAATATTTTATATATTGTTTTAATGTGCTTCGATAATAAGGTCTCAAGCGATGTGCTAGATTTGTCGATTGGCAAATTTAAAAACATATTAAAAATAGAAAATGGATTATTTATTTAGATGACAAAAAAGCTTGGAATTAATCAGCTCACTGACTACAACTTGTCATTTATTGTAGTTTCAGGAGCAGACAGGGCACGGGACCTCGCTAAGAAACTCGGGCCCATTAACATGCCACCTGGCAATGAAAACCGTCTGCTGACTACTTTGACAGGTATATCTATAATAGTCTGTTTGTTGAGTGCTTTGTATTATGGCAAACTCTGGTAAAAGAATCTATAATTACATAGTGTGAATGTAATCATGTTTATGTCACAGGGAAATCACTGAAAAGACTGACGGACGTGGATAATTGCATTGAGATCACAAAGAATCATCCGGATAGCTCCAGTTCAGAATCATCATCAGAAGAAGACAGTGATTATGACTGAACGACTCCGGTTAATGCAATAACACACCTTAAGCCGATATGGTTAAGTTGTTATTCCATTTGGGTCACAGCTAAGTGTTTTGTGGATTGGAAATGAGTTACTCGATTTTCAACCTTATAGGTAATGTTCTCAGAATGATTGTATGTTTACTCATCTGTACTCAGTGGGTACCTATAAAAATATAACCTTTTCATACTTCTTGTATGTTATGTAATACTAAAATTGTATAAATTGACCAACGAAACTTTTTAATGTCTAATAATATTTAAAGCCGTTTTTCTATTGTATCAGATTGTGGAAGATAATGATTTGATTTGTGTATTATTATTTAAAACTATCTGACTATAGTGTAGTTAATGGTGCTCTATCGTTTATTTTTTATTTGTGACTAATTTCCTGTATCTATTTAGATCAAAATATGTACTTACACTTGTCTTATTTCATTTCTATGAAGGAATTATTCAAAAGAAGTCTCAAATTTTTCAAGAATTGATTATGTAACCATTAGTCATGTAATAAGTGTATTTAATACTGGATCTTAATGTAATTGTTGAATACGTAACTGAATAGTCGCTAGGTTAAATGCACAAGATATTTTGAATTGGACTATATTCATTCTTAAAAAAGATTACTTGCTTTGTTTTCTATGTACAATAGCTCAAAGAATAATATGGACAGTGGACAGCTGTAAAGACTAAATAACTTTTGTTATTTACAACTACAGAGAAAAAACTAATAGTTGTCTGGTCTACAAATTTTGGTCTCCATAAATGCCAATATTTTTATATTACCTACTCGAACAAGTTAAAAATTCAAAGCAATATTTGTGTTAAATTCCAACTTTTGGCTCATGTAAGGTTGTGATTGTTTGAATGTAGGTTTGAGTAAGAGAAGTGCCTGAGATTTTTTAATTTCTAGGGTGTATTTTCTGTCTTCATTTCTGCTGTTACTGATAGTGATCTAAAACTGGATTTTTGATATTTTTTAAAGTAGCCAATCTTCCCATGCCAATGTCTGTTGAATACCAGTTATCTTAGTAGTATATATTTTCATCCTTTTTTTAACTGCTTACAATGTACCATCGCCGTAAGATCTGCCTTTACACCACTAGGATGATTTTTCTGTGAAGTGACCGATTGCCACCCCCGGCTTGCTCGATTTCTTTTGTTTTTAAAGACCAATAGGAGCTACGTATTTCGTGGGTCTGGTCAAGTACTAAAACCTCTTTCTTTTGTTTTCTTATTTTGACCAATCGAAGACATCTGACATCATCATCAATAGTCTGTTTAGTTTTGGCATTTGAAAGACAGGTGTGACAGGTGAAAGACAGAAGGTGCAAGGCAAAATACTTTCAAACTGGAAAGGCAGATCTTACGGCGATGGTATGTGTACAATACATGGCAGTGCTGTAATGTATGATGGAAATGATCTTTATTTCATAAATTTACAGCAGTAATGCTAGCCTCTTACCTCTGTACTCTGATCTGTAGTAATAAGTTGCATTTAATATTTTTACTTTTGAGTGAAGGCACTGATGTGTCAACTTGCCATCAAATGTATTATAGTTAGGAACAGAAATGAATTGATGTATTGAGTATGTATGTAATAATACAAAATGAACACTTGATTCACATGTTTTTTATTTGATAGTGTGAATTTACAAACTTTTTAGGTCTTAGACATGCCGATTTCCTCAGAATGTTTTCCTTCATCGTTTCAGAGTACTGGTATAGTGCACATACATTTTTTGAACAAAAAATCCATTCATGCAAAACTGAACTCGCAACTGTAGGGTCAAACGGCATGATCATTATTACAAGATTAGTGTGCAATTTTAAAAATTTGCAATTGACTGATGTCTTTGTTACATTTGTTTGTAAGGGCATGTCCCTTTTTTAAGTAAATTTATTATTAAGCTATCATTCTAGGTAAGCATTTCAGACTTCATCATCTTCGTCACGATTTGTCTAGAAAACGGATTGCCATGAGCATCGTAAGGTATCATTTGAGAGATACTGTGTCACTCTAATTCTTATTATAAATTACCCTTCAATAACTATTTTTGGTACGTTAATATTATTGGTAATGGCCAAAGATTTGCTTATATGATTTGTAAAATGAAAATAAAGATGATGCATACAACATAATTTATAAATAATGTATTGTCAGCTAAAAATAAGGTCAGTAATCAATATGTAGATGCCAAGGATCATGGAGTTTTTCCTTTTCCCTCCTTTGTCAAGAATTCCTCTTGCATGCAATCTTCCGAAAGCCGTTCAATATCATCCCAGGAATACAGCTTAAATTTTTCTTCTATAACCTCAACAAATCTCTTGGCTTTAGCGCTGGCTTGAACATCAGTTATGCCTTGCTTTTTAAAAGTTTTATAGACTACATCGTAAAGACCCATAGGCTTTTCAGGTTTCTTCACTATCAAGTTGAGCTTGCTTTCATCTTTCAGGGTGGGGTATGATTGAACAGTTTGTTCGTCTACTAAGGTCCTCCCAAGGAAAAGAAGCTTCTGTTCATCAGCTGGTATTTTAAGTTTCTCTGCTACTTGGTTTTTTATTTCTGTAATGGTTGTAGTAGGTAGAACCTACAAAAAGAGAGTAGATAATGGTATTAAATTAATTCTATAAAAGTTTACAGGAAAAACAATGTAAACACCTTTATGAATAAAATTCAAACACTGATGCAATGCATTGGATGCGAGGGATTAATAGATTGGTGGGTGGGAGATTTTAGTCTCAAAAACTTACTTCTACAGTACATTCGCCGCCCTGAAGTTTCTTTATAATTAATTTCATTTTGGTAAAATACTGTTTAGTACAATAATAATTCATAAAACCCTAGACTCGAGTCAGCGACAACAAGCTCAGCTCAGCTTTGTTATTATTTTTTTGCTTGCTGTTATTTCAATGACATTGACTATGACAACTTATATAAAGTGACAACGACAACGACATTTAAAGTTTTATACACAGATTCTTAGCCAAACATCTTTGAAGGATTAAATCGAATATTTTTGGTAGTCTTGCTAAGCAAACGTTGCGCTCTTGTCTTATTTATTTTTCTAGAGTTTTTTTCGGTTTAATTCGATACTTTGATAGTAAGAAATAAGCATGCGCTACACGGTTACACGGTGCTACACAACAAACCGTGTAGCACATGCTGTAAGGTCTTGCAAGGAATAGATACGACTGGAAAAAGCTAGAGGAGGCCTTTGCGTCGCTAAGACGTACTGATGTGCAAAAATAATTCTAACCTTAATATAATATAAAGTTGTAAGTACTGTAACATTTCTGTTAATAAAGGCTTAATAAATTAAATAAGAGTTATTGACTCGGATGTGAATAATTGGAATAAAATAATATTGTTTCTTTGTGTTCGAGCAAAAATAATCCGTAGTTATTTTATATGAAAGGCACTATTTTATTTGATTTTTAAAATAACAAATGACGAACTATAAGATACGACTTTGGGACATACTATAAACATTATGAACACTTAACACTGGCAAAATGCACATAATAATGACATATGTCATTAACTAATAAAAAGAAGAAGAAGAAAGATTCAAGCAAAGAGTATGCAATAAGAAGACTGGAGAATTTTAGGAGCATTTAAAGTACCCGAATTGCGCTTTTAAACGTTACTTAAACTCGATCGAATGAAGATTTATTTATTAATTTCGCCCAAGTCCAAGAGTCAGAGACAAATGATAGTTCATGCCTATCATGTTGCATGCAACCATCTTATTAATGCTCCAATAATGCATGCTTATCCTTATCTTGCAGGATTCTTCTTGATCTGGGGTTAGGGGGAACCGGCACCTAGATTCACTAGCATGTAAGAATTCGATTTAAAATGGTCCTTGTGATTTTATTTAATAAATATGGACTTTGACTTGACAAGTCAAGTCATATCGCTTCCAATCGGTGGTGGAATAGGAGGGAGCTGGGTGCCCTACTGTGTCCAGGTGCCGATGCCGATGCCTTATGTTATGCTATAACTGCGCCAGTCTCTTTTACACTCAGGCTCTACCTAGAGTGCTTTCGATGATTATAATGATGATGAATCTACCTACTTGTGGGTAAAATCCTGGTATTAAACCTCATTCCATTATATTGGCCATCTCGATTGTAATAAAAAAACATTTTGTCAAAAGGTTAATCTAGTGTCTTGTCAATTTGAATTTTTCCGGCTTATGTATCGTAAATAAATAAAATTAATTACCAAGGTGATTTTAAAAACATATCATTAGAAGTTAACAACAATTAACCTTTCATTATCTAACATCACTGCACACCCTGCTGGGCACGGCTTTTCACAAAGATAATGAGCTGCAAGAATGAAAATATTGACTACTCCAATGATTCCACAAATAGTTCAGTCTTCATATTTGAATTGAACTGCCTTGAAGGTAACTCATGTTATTTATACGTAATTGCTAGTAGGTACTAAGTTACTTTTAGAGGTTGAATTAAAAAAACCTAAATGGTCCTCCTGATGTATGTCGCGGAGCTTTAGTATCTGGATACAGGAATTGGAGGGTGAAAATGCTGATCTGGTAGGGTTTTGCTTCCTGATTACATATTTACCACTTTTAACTTGCGGAAATTCTTAGTTTTCGAGAAAATAAAACATTTCTAACCTCAAATCTGATAACATGTGAAACAAAATGTAAAAATTGACAGATAATAACCAAATTTGTCGTATTTGTTGTCTGTGGTTTAACATGTTGTGCAAAATTGATGCGAATAAAACGTAAAAAAAATTATTACAAACCACTAGGTAGGTTATGGTTGGAGTATAGAAAAAAACGCGCAAGGCGAGCGAGCGTAGCGAGCGTGCCGCGGCAGCGGCCGTCGAAGCGCCAGAAGCGACCTCTCCCTCCAAGGGGGGGCCTTGGTAATTTAAACTAGATTTGTATCAAGATTTTTTTTGAGGGTAGGTTACATTTATTCAAATATCTCGAGAACGGGGTAATTGCTCAAATTGGGAGTGGTACAAGGGGGGTGGAGGGGTCCCCCCTCCTGTTCCCCCCCCCCTCCCCCCTTTTCCTGTATCCAGATACTAAAGTTTAACCTGTCGCGGTGTTAAATTAGTTGCCTATCTAAATCATTACAATTAGGTAAGGTAGGTAGATACCTACTTATAAAATATACGCTAGCTAATTAATGAGTGTCGGCAATCGGTATAGGTATCGGTTTTAAAATTAAGGACACGTCTTCCTCTAACCCCTTTGAGTATTTGGACAAAATAGAACAGATATGACGTTCATTAATTATATTGTATATCTTTACAATATTTACCTACATATATCTACAATAATACCATAACATCGAGTTCGAATAATCGATATTTTGGCGAAAAAGGAAAAAAAAGCTTGTTTCGCACGGTGTGGTGTACATCTCTAGTCCAGCTGAAATTTGGCCGGGGCCGTCCTTTTCCGTAGCCAAGGAAACGGGTGTTAGCTACAGAACAACAACACTGATAGGCCAAATTCTTATCTCGTTACGTATTTAGAAAAGAGTGATACTATTATCTTGCTTGAATTGAGTTGGTTTTAATTCCACCTGCCCGCGATTTAGCATCTTCGAATACTACTGGAAAGAACTTGCATCGGGCGCGGTGCGATTTTTGACAGATCGAAATATATGGCTGGCTGGTGAGTTCTTCAGAAAAAATGTATAAAATAGTTGGTTTTGTGTTATTGGTTAGTGTTTTAGATTGTAGAATGTGGTATGATGCCACTACCCGCTCGGCGTGAGCATTCCCGAATGAGCTCCCCTCTATCCCGTTTGTAGTTGAACACACTTGCAGAAATACATTGGAGGAGGGACACCGTGCCATCGGTACCGGGCACGAATCGGGCCCTCTTATTATCCCCCTAGAAACATAAATAAAATCATTAGTAGTTATCTATGTACTTCATAATATATGACAAATTACCATCATTTATAAATCACATACCTAACTACTTACACGGTTCCACTTACCTACATAAACCTATTAGTAGGTACCTATATAAAGTGTCTAGCTCAAAAGCATGTAAATTGGTACCTTCTTACATAGGCAGATATAAAAACTATAAACAACTTACTTGTAACTCTCTCAGCAATCAAATATAAATCAAAACTTAAAACTCCTTTTGTTGTATTTAGCTTTCTTACTTAATTACCCATATAAATAAACATAAGTGGAGTTTTAAATTTTAAACTTATACATATAAAATTTGTTAGTCTATGTCTAATAAATTAATAAATACATTCTTATTTTTATAGATTTATAAGTTTTATAAGATAAGAAATTTTGTATTTCAATTTTGTCAATAATAAAAGTTATAGCAATTTCAGAGCAGGAGACAATACATAAAATAAGTGTAACTTACCCAAGCATTACCTGACAGAGCAGGTGGCACCATTGATGCGTGACATGCCACCTGCACACCCTACTGTTTCCCTACTGTTCCCTACAACACAACCACACACACTGTGGCCTGTGCCTCACACTGCAAAACACTAAGCTCTACATAAAATGTTTGCCTAGAGACAGTTGCCTGTTGGATCAATACTCAGTATCACAAAGCTCAGTGTTTCGTCACTATGTGTATCAGCTTTGTACAAGTGCTATATCCCAGTTTGTAATATTAAAATGTCTGAGATGGGGTTTGAAAATGTGTTCTATTTGGAGAGTGAGTATTGAATAGATGTTTGTGAGAGTTCAGGTGCGGAGGGATGAGGTGTTGCCTGGATACACCACAGTCTGGGCCGGGGTCCCGATCAATATAATCTCTGAGTGGCTGGGACTGTGTTATGCAACCATTAACAACACAATATTTGTTATTTTCTGTTGCTGTACAACAGATTTCATGTCTTGTAATTGTTTTCAGATTACAAATACTGTTTTCTAAGCCCTTCATTTACTTTCACTTCCAGAAGCTTATTATAAGATTGATAAAATAATATTCAATGCTGCTTTTATACTGATTAAAAACTTTTTGAAAAAACAGCAATTATTAGGAACTAATAATAAAGTAACTAAGTATGTAGTAACCCATTTCCTTTTCAACAATATTTTTTGATATATAAGTTTGTTTAGCACATTTATTTACTTCATTTTATAGATGTTTAAAATGTACCTGATTTATGTTGCGTAATATAAAATTGTTTGGACTATTAAGCTATAAGGTTTCCTAATTAAGTGCAGGTAACTTAATCCAAAGTAGATAGGGGTGCATTCCCCTTCCAATTATTTTAAATTGGTATTGAGCAGCCTGTGTTTTGAACACAATATGCATGCTTGGTAGGCAGGTAAATTTTGCACACACTGCACAGTTGATATTTCTCATCTTGCAAAATAATCAAATTTCACTTTTATAAATTGTCCTGTTTTCTAAACATTAAAAAACTGGGTTGCTATGAAGTGTCATATGATTATAATATGAGGTTGTGTTTTGTTTATCTTATTAGTCAGAGGTTTCTTGGAAATAACTATAGTAGTTAAAAGAAACAATTGAATTTTTAGGAATTTCAGAATCTGACAGTCGCGTAACGTCGATTCTGCGTAAGTTTACCTAACCAACAATGATACCAACTTAAACTATTTCGATTAAAACAATTAAGATCGCTCGATCGAGAATTAAGACAGTTTTAGCACTATAGTCCAAAACGTATCATCATTGAGCAGATATAACGGAGGGAAGCTGTATAAAATAATCTGTTTTTAGGTAGAGGGAATGTTTACAGCCATGTAACAGACCGCGTGGGTCAGAGCAGAGCAGATTGTCAAGTCAAATACTTGCACCGGTCAGTAATACTGCGGGGCAATAACGCAGATACGTAGGTATTTACGGCACCACCTGCGGCATTGATGTGTCAGATCTGTTTTTGTCTTGCGTTGAGGGTTCCGCTCTACTTTTATTGGTCGTTTGACCTGTCTCACGTCTCACCAATGTTGTTGCAGACTTTGAGTGCGCTGGTGACGAGGTGCTAGTGGAGTCTTCGCCGCCAGCTTCACCAGACATGGCGGCGCGACTCGCGGCTCCCGCGCAGGTAAATACAAATATATTTACACCCTAAGCATCAATTCGTTTTCTTCATGATTGCCATAATAAAGCCCATAAGGCCCTATAGGGTTCAAAATCAAAGTCAAATTGGTTCAAAGACCATTTTGAATTTTCTTACATGCTAGGTGGAGGGTGTCGATTTCAGCCTTACCTAAATCTGGAAATATTCAGATTGGAAGACCCGTTCCAATTAAACTCAAGCTCAAACTCTAACAAAGATAGTCAAACAAATAGCTTCAGCTGTCCTAGTGACAACTACAAACACTTTTATTGAACAGGGCAATCAAGCAAATCCTGAAAAATGTAATGCCCCCACGACATGGCCCCGAAATACTTGTTGCAATAATACCCTGTGTTTTGATCAGGTACCCGCCGATTCTTATTCCCACGACATAATCCTAAATCATAGTGTGAGGTCATAACGTGACAGTTTATCGTCGGGGGTGACAATGTCACAATATGAGTGTTTAAGTTTTGAGATGACGTTTGCGCAGAGCAACGGCACGGGTAGCGCGTCGCCGAGTGCTGTCCGTGACCTCATTGTGATCCCCGAGCTGCCCGACTCCTTGCAACTGCAGCATGCCATACAGCAGGTATGTTAGAAGCGGAGAGTAAAATCAACCAACAGAATCTTGCAAAACTGATGACGTCATCTTTGCTAAATTTTGAACAATAACTTACAACGAATTAATTCATATGGAATAAATGCGACAAATTAAAAATGCCGTGGCCGTGGCGTGATAAACTGGACTGCTTTTTCAAAGAAATTCTTAGTACTGGGAACGATATAGGTAGTAAAAAAATATGTCGCGTATAAACAATTACCTACTTGTACTCTACGATACTTTTATACGTGTAAATTTATAGGCATTCGGCCTATAAACTTCGACCCTAGGGTTGGTGGAACAGGAACTAGTAATATCTTCATCACCGATCTCCTCAGGTGTCCAGTACAGTAGTGGAAGTGAACGGCGTCAATGGAGTCAACGGTGACAGTTCAGGGCAATCGAGCCCTAACGCAGAGGCTCAGCATGCTTTCATCACTGTCGCCAGTAAGTGTGATAAACTTTTATGGTGTATCCATTTAGCTAACGTACCTCCACAAACGCAAATGTATTTGCAGGGGATTTGTATTGGTATATGTGGGTTTGTCTTATTTTCTATCTCACCTAACGTTTGTGGAGGTTTTGCGTTAACGGCAAACTACAAACATAGTGGACCCATGAACTTTATATTCTTGTAATTGTTTAATTACATAGTAAATGTACTCTTCCATTGTAGTCAGCACAGTGTCGAAAAAATTTAATCAAATTTTAAAATGATATTTTCATGCAATATTTATTACCTACCAAGTCGATTGCTCGTTTTTGTTGCTGTAAGTAAATTAAATATATTATTTTGTTTGTATGTTTGTTTAATCTTTAAATTAGTTTGAATTAGTTGAATGCACCGATACATTTCAGTATTGTTGTAAGCTCCACTTCCACATATCTCCACACTAAGAGCTGTTGTGTTCGGAGACCTTTACTTGAACATTCATGTACTTTTAGTATAGAGTTACTATATTGTTGCTGTTTCTCTGATTCAAAACGTCGAATCACACCAAACGTCTTAATGCAGAATGCAGATTTGCAATGTTTATATTGCTCAAGTAAAGACCTCATTTATTAGTAAGTAGATATCTTTTAAAGTTCACTGTAGTAAGCATGACGTATCTTGCACAGATTATTTGCACAATTTATCTATGTATTTGTGTCGTGTGATGTACCTACAGTGACGGGGGCATGGCGAGACCAGCACACAATGAAAGAAGAACCCAGCGACTACGAAAGCAAGTTTATTTTTGTTTGCTAGCTAAACATGAGGCAACCATAACTAAACCGCGGTGCAACTCAGACGCAACACACAGACAATAATTACCTGTTTTGATTGCCATACCATAACTAAACCTCGACTTAACTCAGACGAAACATGCAGCGGCCTCAATTCAGTTGTTTCGCTCGAGTAACTAAAATTTCTTAAAACAAAAACGATCTTATTTTGTGTGCATTAAAGTCTGAATCAGAATAACATTTTTAGTGACACTTCCTAAATTAACGTATAACTGACGTGTTTTCGCCCAATTTAGTCATCAAGTAAGGAGGTTTTATTAAAACTGCGGTTATTTTCCGCAGTTTTTATCAACACCGCTATACGTTATTTTCAATAAAGGAATTAATTGGAATAATTATAGCAATAAAACAAAAAATAATTTTAACTTATTTTAAAACTGTGATTTAAAATGGGTACTCTAATTTGAACTTTATTGATAGCAAAATAAGGTCGTCCATATTTTAGAAAATTTTAGCTAGTCCGACGAAACAACAGAATTGCCAGCAATAACTACCAGTTTCGACTGACATAACATAAATGAACCGCGATGCAACTCCGACGCAGAGAATAATTACCAGTTTTTACTGCGATAACATCACTAATGCCCGACGCAACTCAGTCGCAATATTCAGACAACAATTACCAGTTTCGACTTGATTGCCAGTGTTTTCGGAAGATCAAAATACGTAGTGAAAATTAAATAGTTTTGTCGGGTCCGTAAAATGAGTTGAGAACTGTGTTTTTGCTTGCCCCATGTTTAGACTACTTACGCTTTTCTTTAAGCTTTGGGTTGCAGCTAACAATAACAAACCTTCAAAGACTTCAGAAACCTTTGATGACTGACCAAACAAATAACCCTCTGACATCCCAATCTGATTATCCGCACCTGTCAAACTGATACCATATTAAAATACACCCCATTTTATATCCAAATTGAACCCTAATTCTTTGACGTACGAAAAAATTTAATATCACGGGATAATTGCAATGCCCCTGTGGATTATCTACCTGAATGATCATTATCAATGGTGCATTATGTCGGGGATATTTATAGAGTTTAAGCCGTAGAGGGCCATCCTTTTGTTGGAACTATAATTCACCTGCGTGGCTACCTTTGATGGTTGTCAAGGCGCGTGCCGCGGCCCGGCTTATATATTTTTCTCGATTTCCATTATGTACTAGTAAATAGGATGGCATTGTCGGATGTTTGGTGTCGTCTAACGGCTAGACGAATCGATCCAGTGAAGTAGAAACCAGCTACCCCTGGATATTTTGGGAGCAGGCTTCATTAATTATTAGTAGGTACCTATAGGTTACTAAAAACGGAATTGAAATGTTCATGTATTCCTGTAAAAACAGTATCCACAATGTATTCGTTCACTGATAAAAAAGCTAATAATAAATTGAGAACTCCATATTCCCCTTAGCAGTTCCCTAAGTTATTTTTAGTTATAAAGATTAAAAAATAAAGTATCAATTACAATGATGCGCTCTCTCTTATTCTGTTCACTGGTTCTTAGGACGCGTGTCTTATATTTTTAACCGTCTTCTAAAAAGGCGGAGTTTCTGATATCGGTTGTATATTTTTAAACTTGTTACATCAGAACTCCGTCATCTATGGACTGATTTAGCAAAATATTATTTTGTTTGCGAGTAGGTATATACTTTGCGTAAAAGGGTAAAAAAATAGGGAAACAAATTTTGTATTTGAATTTTAATTGAGTAATGTATTTATGATGAAATATAGACATAAAAAGACATTTGAAAAAAAAAAACAATTTGCATCCCTAAGGACAGATCCCTAAAAACAGGACTTGCAATTCTCGGAGGTCTTATTTAATTTTATTTATTTTTAGTTTTTATAAAGTAATTACATTACATTACATTTTTTTCGCTATATTTATCTTGATTCCATTAGACACATCTCATATTACCTGGACGCCACGTGCCTTTCAATTAGTGTCTTTAATCCCCTCATCAATGACAGCATCCGAACAATCTGATATCTCGCAATAAACAAGGTTGTTTGCTATTACTGCTCTAAAAGTATCTAGAAAACGGTGGCCGTTAGTTGACGGCCATAATATCTAGGGCGAAGATTATAAACACCCCGCCATTGTGCGTTATCAACTTCTCGGAAGCCACTGAGGTTTAGAGAATCGATCAGTTCCGGTAGACACCCCAACCTTTAATGCTAATATTGAATATTAAATTCTAAGTCTGCACAACAAAGCTCAGTTTACATTCAACAACAGTAGGCGTGACGTAGGCCGGATTTTGCACGGATTGGGGTGGGCGTTATATACTAGAGTGAGAGGGCCATGTGCTTGGGATAAGAGAGAGATAGATGTAATCGGATGCTGTGTTGCTCCGGAAGCAGAGGCGAGTTGCCTGGGAGACCTCGGCCGCTATGGAGGTGCCTCGCTACCGTCCTTACTACTCCTGTGAGTCTACTGTTACTTGTGCATTATATCTTGATGTTTGACATTAGACAATAATCAAATTAATTAAACAAATTCAACAACAAAAAACTCTGCAAAAAATACCAGCTTGGTTAGGGTGGTAGAGAATGCCCTAGGCATTAAGCTTGTGTTTTTCATAATATCTGGGTGCAATAAAGTATAGATTCCATGCTTTGATATAAATTCATTTTCACTCTCGTGAATTGTGATATCTGTTCTGGCACAGTTAAGTAAAATTCATTAAATATTTTACTTGGCGCTGGAACCACGCGCGTCGTACCATCACAGCGCGGATATGCCCGTCGAATTCGTGAGATTCTGAGGAATATATTTGAGTTAGAAGCGCTCTAAGTAAAATTAAGTTACATTTCATTGGTCAAGATTAAATGTACAACGTTCTTCACTTGGCTTCACCTAGCTACGTTGGTTTTAATTATTGTTTTATTATTGAACCTTTGTCTTTCGTCTTGAGCAGACGTCACATTAGGACATTCTAACAACGCCTGTTACTTTTGTTACCATGGCGTTTATAGTGTTTAAGTTTTGTTGTGAATTTTTCTTAAGAGTAAGGCGGGGCAGGAAGCCTTTGTTGTTGCCACATTTCAGAAAACGTGCGCCATTTTAGAAAAGTGATTTTGGCTGTTAGTATGTGATATTGTTAGGTGATTTCAATAACATTTTTAAAGGATTTAGACACTGTTAAAGATTTCGATTAGTTTTCTATCCGTGTGTCATTTATTATCCCTACTAGTAAATTTTCTAACATATACCTAATACTACATTATTAACAATACCTCATTTTACTCATACTTTAGAGTACAAAAATCTATAACCTAACTATGTATGGGTTTACTTTTAACCGACTTCAATAAAAGTGGAGGTTCTCAATTCGTCGGAGTCTTTTTTTTATATAGTATGTTCACCGATTACTCAAGAACGCCTGAACCGATTTGGATTTTTTTGTTGTATACGACCCAGGTCGATCCATTTAAATTTTATCGAAATCTGTATAGCGGTTTTTAAAAAATCAACAAAAATCGAAAAATTGTATAGCATCGATGATATTTTTTATGTACATGAAGTCGGTTGTCTTTTTAGTTTTATAATTACTACTTTAAAGTTCAATCCTTTTTAATTTCTGTCTTATGAAGCTAATATTGCTGGTGATTCTGTTGTTTCGCCGGAGTAGCTAAAATTTCATAATATACGTACGATCTTTACTTTGCCTACACCAAAGTTCAAATTAGAGTAACATTTTGAAATTACAGTTTTAAAATAAGATATAATTGACATTGGCCTCAATTCAGTTGTTTCGCTAGAGTAACTAAAATTTCCTAAAACAAAAACGATCTTATTTTGTTTGCTTTAAAGTCTGAATTAGATTAATAATATTTTTTTGTGACACTTCCTAAATTAACGTATAACTGTCGTGTTTTAGCTCAATTTAGTTAAGATTTTTTGTAGCTTTAATCAACACCTTTTTCATGCAAACTGAAATGAGCTAAAACACGTCAATCACACGTAAATATTTATTCTCGCGAAACTGCAGAACTAGGGACATTGCCAATTATATAAAATACAACCGACTTAATCTTAAATAAATATTATTATATTAAATTTTTCTTTCCCTCTTATAATACTCACAGTAACTTACTTTAAGCTGCCTGCTGTAACATTTGATCATGTTGACGCTACTAAGACTTGGGGACATTTTCATTGTTTTTTTTTAAATTCTAAGCTATCTTTTTGGTGATAGGTGAAGGAGGGAATGGAGTTAACTACCATGTGCAGTATGTCACTGAGCCGCAGGAAATATACGCGCAAGGACATCAGGCAATGTGAGTACCTTTCAAAGATATAACATTGATTTTATCATATTTGTAAAACATAAATTGCTAAATCCCCTGTATAGACAATATCCATTATCGGTTAGCGTTCACGCCACGTTAAAATGACATAAATTTGTGATAATTATATATATTATGTGAATGCTGTAAGGTTGGTAGACACTTTTCTCATGCTGACGCAATCGTGCAAAAGTTATTTGTTATGCAAGGCTGCAAAGTTGTTTTTTGGCGCGAGTTATATTGAATCCTGAGCTTAGTAAGAGTTTCAAAGGTACGAGACGCAGAATAACTTTGCTGCCGACACACAACTTTTCACCTCACTACAGCGACAGCTAGGTACACTAAATGCTAGGAGCAGGAAAAATGTGGTTTTGGACTCTCTCATATTTTATGATTTCTTATAATATTAAAAAAAAAACAATACAAACAAATGGGAAGTCAATTGAATAAAGAAAATAAAAATTTAAAAAGCTTAAAATTTTTTCATGCCGTTCTGGCCAGTGCGATTACTCCAAAAATAAAACATGAAATAAGTATTAATGCATATTCAGTATATTCGAATATAAAAAAAAACACTTATGATAAAATGCACTTATGTTAAATGCACTTATGATTTAATAAACCTACTCGGGTTTCGAATGATAAACAGAACCTTTTCGAGATTGTGAAGTGAAAGGTATACGTTGTAAAGAATTTGTTTAGACCAGTTTAAATTTGTACACAAAAACAGTCAACACTGATGTCAATCATTAATCAACATTAATTCATGAATAATTGTGTTACTAGAGTCTTTAAACACTGTTGATTATTCATATGAAATATGTACCATTGTGAGTTAGGGCTTAGAATGCCACTTTACTAGCTTTGTTTTCACTTGACTTGCCGTTTCTTTGTAACGCGAGCGGACGCTCATCGATCGGCATTGTGGGCGCCATTTTGAAATTGTTTATGCTCGTATTTTTTTCAGGGACCTGATAATGTTGAAGAGGTACAACTACGAGTACCTAGTATCATGTTTATAACTGTATTTTAATGAATTTTATTCCTCTCATAATGTTTCTCAATAAACACGCTGTGGCTTCGCTACCAAATATACAGTGAACTTTTGTATATGAAAGCAAACGGTCCGTTCTGATTTTTAAAGAATCAATTGATGATTACTTCTAATCTACTAACGGATGATTTTAATTTATAGACTGATTTTATTGTGCTTCTAGTTTGTAATAGCATTTGTATGTGTCAGGGAAACGCTCCGTTCGTATCCGGTGTATGGCGTGGCTACGGTCGGTAACGCGGTCGGCGACGGGGACGGGGCGTGGGGCGGGGCTAACTCCGCAGATTACGCCGCCTATGGAGTCGTGGTACTTAGCCTTTGTTTACTACTTCTTAATCCTGTCTCCTAAGTCTTATGTCAGTTATGATCTCGAAAGAATACGTCTACTGCTGAAACGGTAGGCATTATGAATTCGAGTCAATTTGCTGCAAAAATACACAACACAACATGAAACATAACCTTATTGTTATTTCCAGGTGCTTTTTTCCTATATTTTGTGTGTTGTGTGCTAAGTAGCAAATACGTGTTTGTGTATGTTTACTGTTACATTTACTGTTTTATGGCTTGGTAAGGCTACTGCCTTATCAAGAATTATCTGTAAGCCCTTTTAGCATATTTTGTGCTTTGAACCAGTCATGGGAGAAGTCAAAGCAAGCGTATAACGGCGCGATGCTTCGACGACATTACAAAAGGCAGAAGGCAGAAAATAATACTTACACAAAGAAATCTTGTATTTACTTATTTCTCTCGTGACACGGTCCCTGATTCTGTAGCTTCAGACTAGCTGAAATTTTCGTAAAATACGATAGACTTTATTTTGCATGCAACAAAGTTCAAATTACAGTAACATTTTTAGATGACAGTTCTTAAATAAGTTAGAATTGACATTAGATTCGTGTATTGAATTTATTTTCCTAGGATTTTTCCAATTTTTATTACGACTTAATTGCGCTAAAACACGCCAATTATACGTAAATTTTGTAAATTTAAGATGTGTAATTTAAAAATGTTACTCTAAATCTGGTGATTTGTGATTTAAATTTAGGTGAATTAGTGTCTGATTTAGAGTAACATTTTTAAATGACACATGGACTGGACTTTGGTGAAAGCAAACAAAATAAAGGCCGTGGTACAGGAAAATTTAATTAGTCTGGCGAACCAGGGCTGGCTAACTAGTTCTTCTTCTTCTTATCGTGACCCTAGTTATTTCTAACTAGTGTGGTGAAAGGATTAAAGTGCGCCTCAGAGGTTCCTTTCGTGCACTTAGGAGAGCCTTAATGTAAGCTCTCGACCTTGCCGACAGGTTTAAATTGAATTAATTAATTTCGTGAAGAGGTGTATCTAATCCAACAATACTAGGTATACATTTTAACTAAGGCTCGGTGAACTCACTATCGAACGAATTTTGCCCTTTGAATATACAGCCGAATTTTGGCCTTCGAAATTCTTCCACCGAATAAATTATGTGGCCGGGTTGCCTTGGATTTACCTGAACCCTAATACGTTACGTTATCAAGTATGTGGTGGTAGTGTTAGTGAATGTTTAGGCTCTCTGTAAGTTCGTAAGAGACTGTTAACTCGCACTGGCTTCGAAAGAGTGAGACATACTTTGGTTGGGGCTAACTTCACGTAAGCCTAGTTAAAATAATATGTATTGACAACAAATCTACAAAAAAATTTGTTTACGTCCTAAATACCTACCTACTCAAGTATCTACCTACTGACTGATACTGATGACTACGTAACCCCATCCCTAACGAGGGTACAGCCACTAACCCCATTACTCCGTCTATGTCATAATTACATAATTAGCTATTGTGTGGTTAAAGTATTTTTGTCCTTGTCATCCTGATGCCAATGAATGGCATTTTTAACCGACTTTATCAAAAAGGAGGAGATTCTCAATTCGTCGGAATCTTTTTTTTTTTTTATATATTCACCGATTACTCGAAAACGCCTAAACAGATTTCAAAAATTCTTTTTTTGTTTAAAAGGGTTATACTTTACAGGTGGTCCCATTTAAAGTTTATCAAAATCGGTCGAGCTAAAATCGCAAATCTAAAAACTGTATACATCGATGATGTTTTCGTGTATTTCGATACCTCGCTGTCTCATTGGAGCGGTGCGTTTATTTGGCCTACACATATTATATATATGTATACAAAATACATCTACTTTCCACTAAAAATGTAATATGGGCTCAAATTTCATTCAATGACGTCGGTTTTCTTTTTAGTTTTTAAAACGTAATTATTTTATTACTACGTTGACTAACATCTAAAATCAAATCAAATATGATTTATTAAGAAAAGGGTAATACAGTACAATAATACGAAAAACGATGATACGAGTAGTGTAGCACTGTGTCGCAGATAGCAACGCCGTCTTCTGGATTAAAAAAAAAACAACAACAGTTCCTTTATAAAACAAATTCCTTTATAAAAAAATTGAACATAATATACAAGTAATATAAGTGGTAATACAAGTGGGTAATGTACCAAATTGTGTATGTAGAATGTAGGGATGCTAGTGTGTGTGTGTTTGTGTGAAATCACAGCGGGAACCTACGTGTTAAGAGTATTAGAAGATTAATACGTTCATCGAAAGTACATCTGCAGGGGCTGTAACAGTGTCTCTAGGATAGATGTGAGCGCATACGCATAAGGAATAGGATGGAAGCGTGGGTGCACTAAGTGAAAAGGTTATACTCGTATATTTGGTCTTTGTGACGAGCCAAGTCATAACATGTTTTAGGATATTTTCTTTATATGCATAAGTTTCCTTTCAGCTCCGTCCGTGTATAAGAACAGTATCATCAGCATAGGTTATTTTCTTGGAATTAAGCATGGTCACGTCAAGAAAGAAACCAGACAGGAACCCAGTGTTTTCTATATTGTGTCAAAAGTTTTACTATTGTGAGGTTTTATCGTTCAGTTCTAAAACAGCATCATCTGTTCATTTTCCACATCTGAAGCCAAATAGGTTATTGCATAAGACTTTGTTTTTGTAAAATGATGAGATAGACCACTTATTATTTAGTGACATGTATTGTGTACGAGTATCGTGTATGAGTTGTGTAAAGTTTAGTGTGTCGGTAGGTGGCGAGTGGGGGCGAGGAGGGCTCGGCGCCCGCGTCCCCCGCCAGCGCACCGGCGCGCATGCCGCCCGCCACCGTGCAGTGGCTGCTCGACCACTACGAGACCGCGGAAGGTAACCGTGACACTACACACACATACACACCCCGTGCAGTGGCTGCTCGACCACTACGAGACCGCGGAAGGTAACCGTGACACTACACACACATACACACCCCGTGCAGTGGCTGCTCGACCACTACGAGACCGCGGAAGGTAACCGTGACACTACACACACATACACACCCCGTGCAGTGGCTGCTCGACCACTACGAGACCGCGGAAGGTAACCGTGACACTACACACTCATACACACCCCGTGCAGTGGCTGCTCGACCACTACGAGACCGCGGAAGGTAACCGTGACACTACACACTCATACACACCCCGTGCAGTGGCTGCTCGACCACTACGAGACCGCGGAAGGTAACCGTGACACTACACACTCATACACACCCCGTGCAGTGGCTGCTCGACCACTACGAGACCGCGGAAGGTAACCGTGACACTACACACACATACACACCCCGTGCAGTGGCTGCTCGACCACTACGAGACCGCGGAAGGTAACCGTGACACTACACACACATACACACCCCGTGCAGTGGCTGCTCGACCACTACGAGACCGCGGAAGGTAACCGTGACACTACACACACATACACACCCCGTGCAGTGGCTGCTCGACCACTACGAGACCGCGGAAGGTAACCGTGACACTACACACACATACACACCCCGTGCAGTGGCTGCTCGACCCCTACGAGACCGCGGAAGGTAACCGTGACACTACACACACATACACACCCCGTGCAGTGGCTGCTCGACCACTACGAGACCGCGGAAGGTAACCGTGACACTACACACACATACACACCCCGTGCAGTGGCTGCTCGACCACTACGAGACCGCGGAAGGTAACCGTGACACTACACACACATAGACACCCCGTGCAGTGGCTGCTCGACCACTACGAGACCGCGGAAGGTAACCGTGACACTACACACACATACACACCCCGTGCAGTGGCTGCTCGACCACTACGAGACCGCGGAAGGTAACCGTGACACTACACACACATACACACCCCGTGCAGTGGCTGCTCGACCACTACGAGACCGCGGAAGGTAACCGTGACACTACACACACATACACACCCCGTGCAGTGGCTGCTCGACCACTACGAGACCGCGGAAGGTAACCGTGACACTACACACACATACACACCCCGTGCAGTGGCTGCTCGACCACTACGAGACCGCGGAAGGTAACCGTGACACTACACACACATACACACCCCGTGCAGTGGCTGCTCGACCACTACGAGACCGCGGAAGGTAACCGTGACACTACACACTCATACACACCCCGTGCAGTGGCTGCTCGACCACTACGAGACCGCGGAAGGTAACCGTGACACTACACACACATACACACCCCGTGCAGTGGCTGCTCGACCACTACGAGACCGCGGAAGTAACCGTGATACACACACACACACACACACCCAACCACAAGCACATAATATAAACTAGTCTATGTCTATTTTGATAACTTGATTCAAATAAAGTAATTAAATCGGTCGTCACTCAGCACAGCATAGGTATACCTACCTGTATACTCGAGTATAGCCTCGTGTGCTGAGTCAACACCGATTTCGTCTGTCATACGATTAACTTGTTTGTAATATTTAAATGCTATCTGAATGTTTGTAGCATAAAATAAAAATTTGTCGTGACTGCTATCACTGCTTTTCCGTCATCTACTTATCGAAACAAATAGCATTGAAAAATATAAGTGGTTGATCATTTGACATGATGTTCAACTTTCAACCTAGATTGTTCAACAGGCGTTTCCCTTCCGCGTTCAACACTTTACGCCCACTACCTACGTCACTGCTCCATCCATCACCTGGAGCCAGTGAACGCGGCTTCGTTTGGAAAACTCATACGCTCAGTGTTTGTGGGGCTTCGGACCAGACGCCTGGGAACGAGAGGCAACTCCAAGTATCATTACTACGGTATCCGAGCTAAGCCGAACTCGGAGCAACATACCCCGGACGCGAATGACAGCGCTGATGATAACGCGGAGCTGAATGAGAAACAGGTTCGTTGTTGCCGACCAACACCCGACAAGAAAAAAAAAACCACTCATTTAGCATTGATTTTGTTGTTTCGCGGAACTAACTTAGATTTTGTAAGTCAGAGTTAGAGTAACATTTTTGAATGAAACTTCTTAATTTTACTGATTTAACGTGTACATTGTAGTCGTCATGTAATTAGGTGTTATTTTTTATTAAGGAATATTAATGAATAAAGAAAAATATATCAAATTTGACTGATTTTAAAACTGTATGGGTCGACAACGATGAATGTCGAACCAGTTTGGTGAAAGGATTAAAGTGCGTCATTAAATACACATATCTTCTTACTTTTTTGGTTCTACGACATGCTGGTTTTATCACGATGTTTTCCTTCACTGTTTGAGAATACTGGTTACATTTTTCGAAGAAAAATCATTGATGCACGATTGGATTTGATTCCACAGCCTTAGTCTAGTGGCGGTAGTCCCGCCACTAGACTAGACCCGCCACAGACTAGACCAGTGCTAGAGTAATTATATATTTTTTTAACAGAGTTGGTACACTTCATAGGTTACTACATCATAATTTACGCATAAATATTAAGGTACTACCTTAGGATTCTTTTTCCCACACTAGAATTAAAAAATCTGATAAATCTAGCTAGCGTATACCTCGCCAAATAAAGCTGTATTTTATGAAATACAGCTACCTTGGTAATAAGCAACATTAACGTTATATGCTGAATTAGTTTATATAACAGCACACTTTATACACATCACTGTAGTTTAAACGCATAGCTGATGCGTTCTTCTTCCCTATTTTCCTTTCTCGTTACACACTCGCACACACTGTTGGCTGACAGTACCTACCTCTCGGAAAATGGGTTGGTACCATCTGACGGCCAACACTACCACCGCGCGCGCTCGTTGGTCAAATCAAATAGCGTGCGCTTGCTATTTGACGCATGCAACACATCCGTCCCTTTTTACAAAGGAATGTGATGATGTTAGAAAGACGTTACGCATCAACAAAGCTTGTAAAGGTACCTACATCATGTTTTGTGTTTAGGAGGATCGCGAGAGACCTCGCTCCCGTTCGGAAGGAGCAGGCTCTCCCCTGGGGGCCGCCTCTGTCGCTCACAGACAGTATCTCGGTTCGGTGACCGCGCCGACGCCGCCTGCACTCGACGTCGAGCTAAGTGACGACATACCGCCAGGGGCCTTGCAGCTACTGCATAGACACCATCGGTAACTATACCTACTAATATTATAAATTAGCTTGATCCTGCGGCTTCATGGAACTACATACATAAGTGGACTATGTCTTTAAGATACAATCTATATCGTAAGCAAATTTCATCGAGATCTGTTCAGACGTTTAGCCGTGAAAACGTAACAATCAAACAAATAAACAAAGACACTATTACACTTTTAAAACATTTGTGAGTTGTACTATACATTTAGATTAACACCAGAATAGTTCCGTTGTAGTAGTGCGGTGCAAGCAGCTCGTAACATCAGCGACGTATACGAAGCGAAGACTAAAAACGAACGCACGGCCCATAATTGGGTTGAACGCTTCCGTTTTGGAAATTTTCTTCCTGTTACATACTTCCGTCCGTTTTCGCGAAATCCATCCCACAGATCCACAGGAAAACGAGAGGAAAGATGTTACACATCAAAAACTACGACACAAAAAGATAGTTCTATCCATAACCTCTATAACCTATAAATGAATTACTGATTCATCTACTATAAGTTGGTGAGGAGTTGGGTACCCTGTAGATGGGTAATGCTGCAGCATCAGCATAGCGATTATGGAACTCGTGTCCTTAAAGTGTGAATAGCTCTTGTCTTTATCATATGAAGAAACTGTAACCCTCTTACAGTTTTCTGAATAATTATGCACTAAACAACATCCACACACACACACACACACGAATCAACACACACAGTACGTCGCTCTCGAAAACACATTTTTGTATCCTATTTAGGTAATAAGTAGCTTTAAATTAGTTTAATCTTCGTGTTAAACGTCCTGTAAAGTTGGAACCCGGTTCTCTTCGGTATGCAGGAGGGCGCTGGTACTTGCGATACAGTATTTATACTTCTGTGAGTATCATCGTTTCCGAATTGTTATTGTACTTTTTATTATGTTCCAAATAAAGATATTTGATTTGATTTGATAATCCAATCGCTTCTGTGTTTGTTGTCTGTCGCAAGTCATGCCTCAACATGTACGTCACGCTGACGATCTTTCAGTTCGTATGTCACCCATTGGTTAGGCTTTTTTTATGCTACCAATTTGACACAAAAGGACCAATATTGTATTGATGCCAACGTCGAAAGCTGCTGCTAATTTAGAGGTTGATTAAATCATAAGCATCCACGATAGCCTTTAATTAATCGTTGTCACCTAAAGTTTTCGGGTGAACACGGAGTAAATTTTTCAGATTAAAATTTCCAAAACGGAAGCGTTCAACCCAATTATGGGCCGTGCGTTCGTTTTTAGTCTTCGCTTCGTATACGTCGCTGATGTTTGAGCCTATTATAGGCTCAAATTTCATTCAATGAAGTCGATTTCTCTTTAGTTTTTAAAACGTAATTATTTATGTATTGCAGTGAGCATGGCGCTATGTTCCTTGAAGCGGTGGCGGCGTTGGACACGGGCGCCGTGGAGGCCGCGCGTCGCTCCTTCTGGCGACGTGCCAACGACGACGACGTACTCTGTCGTAGGACTCTGGCGCTGCTCTGCTCCAGGTATTTAACAAATCCATTATTTACACTGAATGGATTCGTTGAACATACTTTATACTTTTCTGTGTTTTAGTGGTAATTAGTATTTGTCCACTGGCCTACCCGCGATACAGGCTAGTCCTTGTGCTGGGACCGCAAATATATTAAACATATTTCGATAAACACGAGTTTTACTCGCGTATTATTTAGTCGATGGAGGCGACACTGTTTCGATTCATCTATAGAATCTTCATCGGGGTGAGTTTGATCCGGAGTTCACTGTTCGACCCTCCATCGACAAAAGTATGTTCTTAATCTGAGTTTTTGGTAAATAAATATATTTGTATTTATATATTATTGTGTTCAAGAATTAGTTTTTGTGGTTGGTTACTGTATATGGTGTACAATGGTTGTCATAGGAAGGACGTATGTCGCTGGCTGCGCACGGCAGATACCCAGCTGTACCAGCGAGCTGTGGACATGTTGCTGCCCGACGTACTGCGTCCTATCCCGCCGCAACTTACACAGGTATCCTAACGTACACTCTAACTCTCACATTCGTTATACTTGAAGAATGTCTAACACATAGATAATTGATTCACTTGATATATGACTTTGCGGAAATCCATTCAAAACATTAAATAGATGGACAAATCTTTTGTACTATTCCGCCAATCTATTCTCAGTGAGCTAGACACGATGCAGACGCATGCACCTCCCTCCCGCCCGCAGTTGAAAAGCCATGAAAGCTATAGTAAAAGGTTAGCGCACACAATCCACATATGCAACCTCAAAAGGAAATTCAATGCCTCGTGGAGAGCCGAAACACGTGCTTATTCTATTTATATTTATTATGCATTAGGTCAATCTATTCTTACTTACTGTATCCCTTCTTGGGGTCGTTGTGACAAAACTCAAATGCTAAGACTTGAACGAGCCCAGAAGGCTGCTCTTAAAGTTTTTGTGCCGTATATGGCGTTCTCTACTGAGTATTGTGCGTGTTTATAAAGGAAAGGTAGAATCACGAGACACGTCCGTTTATTCGATGTTCAATGCAATACTGCCTGTATAATAGTAATAGTAATAATGTAATAGTACAATACTTCCCCCTTATTTTTAATAAGTATTTGTTTACATATTGGGGTGACAACACAAAAAAATAAATAGATTACTTACATTGATTACACAAAAATATAAAATTGGTTACATACATTGATTAGGCACACAAAAAAATAAAATTGATTAAATACATTCATTACATACACAAGTTATAAAAAAACAATAAAATATAAAGTTTCAGTCCAGTAAAATATATTTCACATGTTTTAATATCACTTTCTCACGTACACTATTACACTATCACTTGTTGAGGGCGGCGGCTGTTTGAGCTCTGCTCGCCCTGGCTGACTGCTACCATAGGTAGCTCCTGTAACTCTCGTCTGATGTACTGGCCGTACCCTATCTTGCAGCGTCTCCATAGCATGTATAATATTACCAACAATATGAAAATAACGATGAAAAGTAGGTAGAATTCGTATCTGACCCATGACATGTCGTTGTCCCTAGCGTTTGCCGTACCCGACGCATCGTTGCCTGCGCCGTTTTGGCCGATAATATTTTTTTCTTGTATTTCTTTGCTTTGGTTCTTTCCCATCTTTCCACAATATGTAAGTACCACGTATTCACTGTAAAAAACCAACCACAGGTTTGATCGTTCGACCATATCTCGATACTTTAGGCTGATTGTTTATATCAACTGATTCCTTATTTGGTGTGGAGATGCATTCCTCACTCTTGATCATAAAAGCTGGCTTCAATCGATCTATACTAACGACTTTTTCCGAGTCTGCTTGCATTACCTTAAAATATTTATCTGTCTTTTCAATAACCATGAAAGGTCCCATGTATGGTTGAGTTAAGGGTCTCGTTACTTTATCACATCGCACAAATACATATTTGCAATCTTTTAAGTCTGGATGAACAAATATTTTTCCTTGATGTGATTCCTTTTTAGGTATTGATGCTAAAAATGATATTTTCTTACATAATTCTTGTACAAAAACGTCGTTATCGGATGTTTCTTGCTTTAAGGGTTGAAAGTAATCTCCAGGTAATCTAATCGGTTCTCCGTATATCATTTCCGCAGCAGATATTTGTGTATCGTTTCTTAAACTTGATCTTAATCCAAGTAGTACTGATGGTAACTTTGAAACCCATTGAGTTGTGTTTCCTCTACACATCAATGCTGTTTTTAATGATCGGTGCCACCTTTCTACTAGGCCATTGGATTGCGGGTGGTAAGCCGTGGTTCTTATTTTTTGTAAACCCATTGTTCTGGTCAAATGCATAAATAAATTTGATTCAAATTGACGTCCTTGATCTGTGGTTAACTTCAAAGGGCATCCAAATCTGGTAATCCAACCTGAGTAAATGATATTAGCTATAGTTTCTGCAGTTATATCTTTTACTGGATGTGCTAGCCGGTTTTTCTATCCATCATTGTTACAATATACCGGTAACCTTCACAGTACGTCAATGGTCCGACAATGTCCATATGAAGATGTTCGAATCGGTCACTATGTACAAACGTTCCGTGCGGTGACGTCGTATGCCGGGATATCTTAGATTTTTGACAGTGTAGACAGGATTTAGCCCACATGGTAACATCTTTGTTCATTGACTTCCAAAAGTACCTATCTTGTATCATCTTTCGAATCGTTCGTATACCTGGATGGCTTATATCATGTATTGCGTTGAAAGCTGACACACGAAATTCCTCAGGCAAATATGGGCGATCTGTGCCTACTGATACTTCGCAGTAGATTGGCTTGACACAATTATTTAAGAATACTTGTCTAAATTTTAGTGATTTCGATTTCATTAGTTCCTTCAATTCACTGTCTCTTTCTTGGGCATCGTGCAATTTTTCATAATCTATAGGCGACGGAATATATATTGCCGCTATACGCGATAACGCGTCGGCTACTACATTGTCTGTACCTTGTATGTGTTCTATCGAGGTACAAAATTCGCATTATAAAATCTAAGTGTCGAATTCGTCTTGGTGTGTCATTTTTACCAACAGTATTTTTCTTCAATGAATAAACTATAGGTTTATGGTCCGTATACACTTCTGACTTCTGTCCGAGCGATCTGCCTTCGATTAGTGGCCTAAAATGTTTTATAGCCATTAGATTGCCAATAATTCGCGATTGTATGTACTGTAACGCTGTTGAGTATCACTTAGCTTGTTAGAAAAAAATCCCAAAGGTGTCCAAGTATCTCCTTCTTTCTGCTGTAGTACGGCGCCTGCGCAAGTATTTGAACAGTCTGTCATTAATGCAATAGGCGCATCAGCTGATGGAAATGACCGGACTGTAGGTTGTTCTTGTAATGTCACTGATGCAATCGTATGTAAACTCGTAAGTGAATCGATGAGTTTTCTCCTGTTCACATCTACTAACAGTTTATGATGGCTTAGAAAGTCAGCACCGAGAATAGGTTGCTTGACCTCCGCCAAAACGAATGACCAACGATACGGTCGTCGTAATCTGATGTTTAAATCGAGAGTTTTAACACCATACGTTTTAATTTCAGTCCCATTCGCCGCATAAAGTTTATAGTCCTCACACTTTCTATGAAAACGTTTCTTGTTCACTGGTATAACCGAAATGTTCGCACCGGTGTCCACTAAAAATTTTAATCCACTATTATCGTCCGTAACACATAGGCGTTGTACTGGAGCGATGGTGCAAATCTCCGCCTGCGACTGCACCGCCATTAGTTTTCCGTACTCTCTTTTTTCTTCCAGGCGCACGGCTCTTCGCATTTTCTAGCTCTATGGCAATGTCTAAAATGGTAGGTACATAGCCAATCTGGATGCTCCGGTGACCGACGGGTCAAGTTACGACCGCGTGATCTGCATCACGCGGTCGTAACTTGACCCGTTCATCGCGCGATCGTGATCCATCGTACACCTTCAACAGACGTTCTCGCAGGGCGTCATATTTTTTTGACTCTGGTGGTTTCAATAGAATATCGCTGACTTGCTGGATTACGTCTTTACCCAATTTCGTCACCACTAGGTTGAACTTTGCTTCATCACTCAATTTTTGAGGTCCCAGAATTGCTTCATACTGAACAAACCACAGTCGAGGCTGGTCACACCAAAATTCTGGAATTCTTGATGATTCTGTCACAACAGCTACTTCTGTTCCGTCTTCTTTGTTCGTCGTAGGTAATACTTCCCTTTGTGACATTTTGCTATGATCCCGTCAACAGGGCAAACAAAGCAAAAATGTTTTAAATCAAGTCGGAGGTGTTCAATTCGCTATCGTATATGGCGTTCTCTACTGAGTATTGTGCGTGTTTATAAAGGAAAGGTAGAATCACGAGACACGTCCGTTTATTCGATGTTCAATGCAATACTGCCTGTATGTAGGTACAGTTTAATAAACAATCAGAGTCATCAATCAGGTTTCCTATCAGAAATGTATTATCTTTTTTTCGCTTGCCTTGTAGAGAAGCTGATATTCAGTCCATGCTTTATATGTCATTTCTTTCCAATACATCTTTATTAGCCCGGCTAGGTATCACACGTGATAGCGAAACGACAAGTTTATAACGCTGCTAAGTCGGAGTCAAATATTTTTATTCAATACACAAAGATCACTTTGAAACGTCTTACTTACTTACATACTAGGTGAATTTGGGTGCCAATTCCTAATAACCTGCTGGCATGTTAGCCCTTCAGGTCCCGAGAATATCGGCTCAGGGTTGTAAAGAGGTGTCGTGTCATCAGGCTATCCGCAACTTCGCGAAGAGCGTCGAGTGCGCGGTGTCGGCCGGGTCGGGCGGCGCGCCGCTGGCGGGCGTGCGGGCCCAAGCGCGGGCCGCCGCCGCACTCGCGGGCGCATTGCGTCGCTACACCTCACTCAACCACCTGGCGCAGGCGGCGCGGGCTGTGCTCACCAACCATCACCAGATACATCAGGTATGTGTACGTGCGGGCCCAAGCGCGGGCCGCCGCCGCACTCGCGGGCGCATTGCGTCGCTACACCTCACTCAACCACCTGGCGCAGGCGGCGCGGGCTGTGCTCACCAACCATCACCAGATACATCAGGTATGTGTACGTGCGGGCCCAAGCGCGGGCCGCCGCCGCACTCGCGGGCGCATTGCGTCGCTACACCTCACTCAACCACCTGGCGCAGGCGGCGCGGGCTGTGCTCACCAACCATCACCAGATACATCAGGTATGTGTACGTGCGGGCCCAAGCGCGGGCCGCCGCCGCACTCGCGGGCGCATTGCGTCGCTACACCTCACTCAACCACCTGGCGCAGGCGGCGCGGGCTGTGCTCACCAACCATCACCAGATACATCAGGTATGTGTAATGTGATTATCTTACCGCAAGAAAATGTATCTTGGTACCTATGTATTTATTTTTAAGAACTTGTGGTATGTTCGTAATATTTTTTATAATAACTAATGTTACTCACCCAAAAAAAAAACATCTTACATTCTTGCTGAATCTTTAAGCCGCGCGCTTGTTTCAAACGACCAAGCTGAAATAAAACAGCCATCGGTTCTATGCGATTCTGTGAACACGCTCGTTGTTGACAATGACGTCATAGTTTCGTATTGTGACCGTAAACGGTGCGTGCTCGTAGCAAATTTTTGTATGACTCACTACGGCATCTATCCAAAGTGAAAGTTACAAGTCGAAAATATTTTTATTTAATACTCGTAAAATCACAAGGATCACTTTAAAAGGTCTTACATACTAGGTGAATGTGCCAATTTCTCTTAACTCAAGTCCGAGAAGAACTGGCAAGAATCTCGTCCTTGTCCTAGCGCGTTTTATCTTGCATAGAGTATTTAGTGAGTTAGTAGTTGGCACTGACACTGACAGTATTGCGTTGGCACTGGCAGATGGTGTCGGACCTGAACCGCGTGGACTTCCGCGTGGTGCGCGAGCAGGCCGCCTGGGCGTGCGCCTGTCCCTCGGCCGCCGTGGCACTCAAACTGGAAGCTGATTTCAAGGTACAAATATATCCAACTATCCACATCTCGTCCAACTTTATTATTAACCGACTTCAATAAAGGAGGAGGTTCTCAATTCGTCGGAAACCTATTTTATTTATGTCCGATCACCGTTTACTCAAAGACGCCTGAACCGAATCGCAAATTTTTTTTTTTGTTTCAAAGGGTATACTTCCCACATATTCTTCTCTGTAACAATTTATTTCCTACCTGTAAAAGGCTCGGATCCTATATGGTGGGAGTCCTAGGCCTCTTAGATATTGGTGGTTGGTATTTGGGGGTGGAGACAGAATGAGAAGTCCGAAGTTCACTGTAGATAGTTAGTTGTATTTATCGGACTTCACGCTAGTACACGAAATGGTAATTAGAATATGATAAACTGGTATAATAGAATTATTTTGGTAATAACATAAATGGTATAGAATGGTATACCTATATGGTGAGATGGTTATGAGTAACGCGGTGCCGGGCCGGCAGATGGTAGCGCACTGGTTTGCTCAGGCAATTGTGCATATTTGCTCGTAAGACAAAAATGCATAATTGCTGTGTTCGGTGTAAACCCGAACACTACCAGTGTATTGAAACGATTAAAGTGCTTCTTGGAGGCTCCTTACATGCCCTCGAAATTAAAATCGAAATATTATTTATTTAATGAAATCAAATGGAACTTTGTATCGTCTTCTTACATGCTAGTGAATCTAGGTGCCGGTTTCTCCTAACCCATGTTCAAGAAAAACCCAGCAAGAACTCATCTGCTTTTAACGACATGCCGTTGTCTTACGGTATTTTACTTCACCGTCTTTGAGTACTTTATATAGCGTATTTCGAACAGAAAATCCATTGGCATCAAACTTATGACATTAGTTTCGGAAGGCGATGTCACTACCAGTAGACCACCAGTATTCTCTTTGCAATAATACTGTGCATTGCAGAGGGTCTTTGAGTCCCGAACACAGACTTTATAATCATCTCTAGTACCACACCACAACATCAGAAAGCCGTAAAATTAGTCTGGGGTATTTCTAACAAAGATACCTGCTTCAAAAATATACAGCAAGAATATCAGTAGGGCGATTATGGAACTCTACAGGTGTAGGGCGATTATGGAACTCCAATTACAATCAATGTCTATCGTAATTTCAATCATTCGTTTGAAAACTGATAGACATTGATTGTAATTAGAGTTCCATAATCGCCCTACTGATATTCTTGCTGTATATTTTTGAAGCAGGTATCTTTGTTAGAAATACCCCAGACTAATTTACGGCTTTCTGATGTTGTGGTGTGGTACTAGAGATGATTATAAAGTCTGTGTTCGGGACTCAAAGACTACAATGATGCGCAATTGTGTTTTTTGTACGGCTCCTTTCATTTATAATAAGATCCCTAAGTCTAAGAGAATTACCGTATTAAATACGGTAATTCTCTTGACTTGTTTCAAAGAAAGTTTAAAACCATACTCGCTAACAAGTGTAATTATACATTAGGACAATATATGACTGATAAATATATAACCTTTTAGTTTTAGTTTATAATTTAGGATGCATGACCATTACCATATTTAATTTAATGACTAATAAATTATTGTTGTATTAAATACATTGCATGCCTCAATAGGGTAGAATACATTGATCTACTATTTAATAATAACTACATCTATTAAACAATGCACTTCAAGTAATAAATGATCTTTGAAGTTTGACGTGACGTCAGATGTCCCTAGTCCCTAGTGCATAGTGCATAGTGCAGAGTGTAAGTAGATCGTACAACGTACAACGCAGGCTACCCTCGGACGCGGCGCGACACTGGAGCAGTGGGCGGCGTGGCTGGAGCGGTGCGTGAGCTCGGCACTGGCCGCGCACGCCGGCCGGCCCGACTACGTGCCGCGCGCCCGCCGGCTGCTGCTCGACTGGTCCTTCTACTCCTCGCTCGTCATCAGAGAACTTACGCTCAGGTACCCACTCTACCCACCGAGCTTTGCTAACTTTAGAGCTGGATGGTCTTATTATTCGGGGAAACGGGCTTAGTTAGCATTGGGGTGCAACTCATCTAGAATAGAACTGCAAAATACACTCGTGAGCAACCGAATCGAATCACCCCTACAAAATTTACAAAGTGTAACTTTTTTCCAAAATGACCTGAGTAATGCATATAGAATATTTTTTTTTTTGAAAGCTTGATCTTTAAGCTTCAAAATAACACTACTATCATTTAAATTTGTTCAGTTCTTTTTAAAATAGCGCTGTATCAGTGCAAGCATCAAAAATGCGCTTTGTGCAGTAGCTGTGCGGGCGCGTTCCAACCCCCTATAAAACCCCCGTGCAAGCAGTGCACACTTATCAGTCGCTCATCAGACGTTGACCTGAACACACCTACGCAAGTTACGATCGCCGATTCACAACCACTATGGATACAACACCAGAAATAGCCGCTCAAGTTGTTGCTTTGCTGCAACAGGATCTCAGCCAGCGAGAAGTCGCTCGTCGACTAAACCTGAGTCAATCTGCTGTGTTTAGGGTGTACAGAAGATTCCAAGAGACTGGTTCTTACTCCAGGACGCCAGATACCAGTCGGCGCCGGGTAACATCTGAGAGAGACGACCGTTTTATCGTTTCGACGAGTCTCAGAAACCGCCATCTTACCGGTGTTTCTGTCCAGCAGCAGCTGAGAGAAGTTCGAGGAGTGTCTGTCAGTCAATGGACAATCAGAAGAAGATTAAAAGAAGCTAACCTCGTTCCAAGACGGCCTGCCAGAGGCCCAAAATTGACCACAGCTCACCGACAAGCGCGCCTTGAATTTGCTCGCGAACACATTAATTGGAGTGCTGAGCAATGGCGGTCAGTCCTGTTCACTGACGAAACCAGAGTGTGTCTACATGGCAGTGATAGGAGAGCTCGGGTCTACAGGCGCCCAGGCGAGCGGTTTGCGCAGTGCTGTTTTGCCGAAACCGTGTCCTACGGGGGTGGTTCGTGTATGATGTGGGCGGGCATTTCGCTGGAAGGAAAAACGGAGCTCGTTTTCATCCCTGGTGGAGGCC
The DNA here is from genome assembly GCA_948098915.1 of Lampropteryx suffumata. Lineage (NCBI taxonomy): Eukaryota > Metazoa > Arthropoda > Insecta > Lepidoptera > Geometridae > Lampropteryx > Lampropteryx suffumata. The sequence continues at coordinate 18,464,374 of OX402547.1, forward strand.
GAGGAGGCGGTCTGACTGCTGCGCGATATGTGGAAGACATTCTTCTGGATCATGTCTTGCCTTATGAAGGCTTCATCGAGGACGGCTTTCTGTTAATGCATGACAATGCCCGGTGTCATACAGCACGAATCACTCGTCAGTTCATGGATGAAGTTGGCATTCGGACCATGGACTGGCCAGCATTAAGTCCTGATCTCAATCCGATTGAGCATGTATGGGACCAACTCAAACGGAGGGTACGAGCCAGAAATCCGGCGCCTACAAGCATCGCAGAGCTAAAGATAGCGCTGGAAGAGGAGTGGGAAAGGCTACCTCAAGAACTGATTAAAAAACTTATTAAATCAATGAAAAACCGCCTTCAAAGTGTTATTAGAGCTAGAGGAGGCAACACCAAATATTGATTAAATAAATGAAGAGTATTAAACATAAATTTTCTGTTTTATTTTAATTTTGATTAGCCCTATGTTAACTTAAATTAACTTCACTTTTGTTGTGTTTCCATTCAAAACTGATTAATTAAAAAAATACTGTGTAGATTTTCAAAATAATGGTGTAATTTTGAAGCTTAAAGATCAAGCTTTCAAAAAAAAATATATTCTATATGCATTACTCAGGTCATTTTGGAAAAAAGTTACACTTTGTAAATTTTGTAGGGGTGATTCGATTCGGTTGCTCACGAGTGTATAAATCGAGGAGATGTGCCTCGGTAGTGTTTTTAGGCTTCAACCTGTCTAGATGAAGGAAACCTGCAAAGTCAAACCCGGGGAGAAATACCTCGGTAGCGTTTTTGAGACTATAACCCATCTAGGGGACCGAACACTAGGAAATCAAATCAGCGACTGCCAAGGAGCAACCCCGATCCGTGATATAAGCCGTCCCGTGCCGAGGGATTGTTTTGATGCTTGTGTTAATAGCCACAAGGCATAGTGGAGATTCCACCTTACCCTCGTAAAGGACTCAGCAGACTCAGAAAATTAAATTGTTCGCTTACGCCACTCCACGCTACGTAATGTTCTCGCGGAGTCGAATGTTTGAGAAGGAATGTAAGAGAAGCTAAATGAGGATGAGGAGGACGAAGGAAGAATTGATGTTTTTTTGGCATGTTGAGATGATTGAAGAAAGAAGATTGATGAAGCATATTGTGTATAAGGTGATTTTGAATTGGGAAGCTGGAAGGGGAAGACCTTGGGGTACTTAGTCTGTATTGGGAATGTGTTAGAGAATTGCCTAGTCAAGAGTACCCAATACCGATGCGCATGTATGATGAATGTGTGTAGCAAGCGACAATACGTAGCCTCTGCGTAACCCATCGGGAAACATGATTATTAGCATGTATGTATATTTCTATTAATATTGTGTGAGTGAGAGACTGAAGTACAAGAAGAAGCTTTTGAGGAGTGCAAGAAAGGAGCCTCTGATGTCCACTTTAATTCTTTCACCACAATGCTTCCAAAAAACTAGTGACTCAATAAGAAGTGGGAGAACTTGATTGTTGATGCGCTCGCTACATAGCTCCATGTGTTGGCGGGCGGACGCATTAATTAAATAATCAGCACAACGCCATCTAGTATCGCATAGATACTACAAAGTATCTACTCGACGCGACTAAAAAGTACGCGTATTTAATGTATAAGAGAGAACTCTCTCTTACAAGCGAATATATTAGCGCGCTCCTTTTTGTTCTCGAACGTTCGAGTAGCGAGCACCTAGGTTTTATGCGACGCATTCATATAAATACTTATATAAAAGCAGCGGTAATGTGCGGATGCAGTCAGTCAATTCTCGGCTTAACAAGTGATACAAGTGGGATAGTTTCAAAGTGTTATCAGTTGTGTTGTAGTGTTAGTACTTTAACTGTATTCTATGATGAAGTATACTAGTAGAATCAGTGGATTATGTTCTGTGTGTAGTAACTTTGAAATGAAAGATATAATTTTTTGGCAAAATCGAGCGATTTCATTCTTTCAGGATATCGTAACATTATAATCGTTTAATATTTATATAAAAAAACTCACCATGTTTCTAACTCACCAACTCACTATGTTTGTCCGGGATTAACTCCGGAACTACTTCACCTATTTGTATGAAATTTACTGCGTGCTTACTCTGTGTAATTTGGTCAAACTTAGAAGAGTTAGTTATATCTCGAGTCTTATAAAGTCTTATAAGTTTCTAACAGATGGCAGTGTATGTTAATGTCAACATCGTTTGACTCAAAAGTTCAGTATAATATTGGTTGAATGTAGGTATTAGACGTTCGCTTGCTTGGTCAGTTTATAGTTATATATTTAGTTGAATGTGTTTGATAGGTCTGCGGCGTCGTTCGGCTCGTTCCACCTGATCCGCCTGCTGTACGACGAGTACGTGTCGTACCTGATCGAGCGCCGCGTGGCCGCGCACCTCTCCGCGCCGCCCATCGCCGTCATGCACCGCTCGCAGGTACCACACACGACACCACACTCTGCTGTACCTTCTACCTGATCCGTCATGCACCGCTCGCAGGTACCACACACGACACCACACTCTGCTGTACCTTCTACCTGATCCGTCATGCACCGCTCGCAGGTACCACACACGACACCACACTCTGCTGTACCTTCTACCTGATCCGTCATGCACCGCTCGCAGGTACCACACACGACACCACACTCTGCTGTACCTTCTACCTGATCCGTCATGCACCGCTCGCAGGTACCACACACGACACCACACTCTGCTGTACCTTCTACCTGATCCGTCATGCACCGCTCGCAGGTACCACACACGACACCACACTCTGCTGTACCTTCTACCTGATCCGTCATGCACCGCTCGCAGGTACCACACACGACACCACACTCTGCTGTACCTTCTACCTGATCCGTCATGCACCGCTCGCAGGTACCACACACGACACCACACTCTGCTGTACCTTCTACCTGATCCGTCATGCACCGCTCGCAGGTACCACACACGACACCACACTCTGCTGTACCTTCTACCTGATCCGTCATGCACCGCTCGCAGGTACCACACACGACACCACACTCTGCTGTACCTTCTACCTGATCCGTCATGCACCGCTCGCAGGTACCACACACGACACCACACTCTGCTGTACCTTCTACCTGATCCGTCATGCACCGCTCGCAGGTACCACACACGACACCACACTCTGCTGTACCTTCTACCTGATCCGTCATGCACCGCTCGCAGGTACCACACACGACACCACACTCTGCTGTACCTTCTACCTGATCCGTCATGCACCGCTCGCAGGTACCACACACGACACCACACTCTGCTGTACGTTCTACCTGATCCGTCATGCACCGCTCGCAGGTACCACACACGACACCACACTCTGCTGTACGTTCTACCTGATCCGTCATGCACCGCTCGCAGGTACCACACACGACACCACACTCTGCTGTACGTTCTACCTGATCCGTCATGCAACGCTCGCAGGTACCACACACGACACCACACTCTGCTGTACGTTCTACCTGATCCGTCATGCACCGCTCGCAGGTACCACACACGACACCATACTCTGCTGTACGTTCTACCTGATCCGTCATGCACCGCTCGCAGGTACCACACACGACACCACACTCTGCTGTACGTTCTACCTGATCCGTCATGCACCGCTCGCAGGTACCACACACGACACCACACTCTGCTGTACGTTCTACCTGATCCGTCATGCACCGCTCGCAGGTACCACACACGACACCACACTCTGCTGTACGTTCTACCTGATCCGTCATGCACCGCTCGCAGGTACCACACACGACACCACACTCTGTTGTACGTTCTACCTGATCCGTCATGCACCGCTCGCAGGTACCACACACGACACCACACTCTGTTGTACGTTCTACCTGATCCGTCATGCACCGCTCGCAGGTACCACACACGACACCACACTCTGTTGTACGTTCTACCTGATCCGTCATGCACCGCTCGCAGGTACCACACACGACACCACACTCTGCTGTACGTTCTACCTGATCCGTCATGCACCGCTCGCAGGTACCACACACGACACCACACTCTGCTGTACGTTCTACCTGATCCGTCATGCACCGCTCGCAGGTACCACACACGACACCACACTCTGCTGTACGACACCGATAAATGTTTGCTGGACATCATCACAGCCTCTATGAAGTCCACTGCTGGACATAGGCCTCCCCAATAGATTTCCAGGAAGAACGATTTTGAGCTCTCCATTCACCGGCTTCCTGCGATCTTTACAATGTCGTCAGTCCATCGGGTGGGGGGTCGTCCTACGCTTCGTTTTCCTGTCCTTGGTCGCCATTCGAGAACTTTTACTCACCCCTTTATGCAATGGGATTGGATTCGTGCTCTGGTCCTGGAGTCGGATAGACATGGTGGCGTTACTGTACAGACATTTCAACACTTCGATATACCGATAGTCGATTTGGCACCGCTGGAGTAACTGCAACACTGCCCAGGTTTCGACAGAATCAAAGGCTTTCTCATAGTCCACAAACGCTAAACAAAGTGGCCGGTTATACTCTTCGGTCTTCTGTATAACCTGCCGGAGCGTATGGATGTGGTCTATGGTATTAAAGCCTTTTCGGAACCCGGCTTGTTCGGGAGGCTGGAAGTCGTCAAACTTACGAGCATGACGATTAGTAACTACTCTCGAAAACAGCTTATAGACATGGCTCAACAGCGAGATAAGCCTGTAATTCTTTAAGAGGGTGTTATCCCCTTTCTTAAAGAACAGTACCACCACGCTCCTGTTCCAGGCCTCTGGCGTAGTTCCCTTGAGGATGACGGAGTTAAACAGCTTCTGGAGGACCTTAAGTACCGGTGTTCCACCCGCTCTCAGAAGCTCTGTCGTTATTCCGTCTTCCCCCGGTGCCTTGTTGTTCTTAAGAGTGAACAAGTCGATTATCTCTCCATACAAACGTGATCACACCACCGTCTGATGATGAACAACCAAAACTAAAAGTGATATAAATTTGTCTTCTCATAATCTATGCTTGTATCAATACAGAATTGTAAAAATAATATGGGTTTGAAAGATACAAGACTCAAAAAAAAACGTTTTTCACACTGATTTTAGCGCAACTTTAGGTGTGAATAAATAACAAACGGAGTACACAAACTAAAAAAATATTCCGATACAAGCATAGAATATTTATTCAAGAGTTCAAATAACTTTTTTTAAATAAATACATTCAATAGTTTTTTTCATGAGAACCCTCGAGCCAAAGGTCTATTCATTATTTTTACGCAATCGTTTTATTTAAAAATCATAGATTAATCTGATCATATGACTCGAAATTATAATCACGCTCTCTCCTTACGGCTCATCTTTATCCTTGGTGCACGTCTATCCTTTTCTCACACTAAGCTAGGTGAAATAGCATGCATTTTAGCTGCGCCCACTAACGAGTTTGTGCCGCTGACTCGTGTATCCTTAAGATGCTTGAGAGCCGTTCGGATCTCGTATAGGCTGACGTCCGGAATGTCTTCTGTGTAGTGTCGGGTTAGGCGGGCTCTTGCATCGCTAGTCGTGCTTGTAGTAGGACTTTGCGATGAGGTGTACAGTTGTCCGTAGAACTTCTCGAGTTCTCGTAAAACTTCTGGCTTCGAGGAAACGACACTGCCACTGTCGGTCTTCAGCTTCGTCAACAGGCTTTGCCCAATAGACAGATCTCTCGCGAACACTTTGGAGCCTTGGTTGCGCTCTATTGCGTTCTTTATACTATAAGTATTAAAGAGACTTAAATCGCGTCGCATAGACTTAGAGATTTGTTTATAAAGCGTGCTGTACTTCGACCTGTCCACTAAAGACAGCAGTTTCATTTCGCTACGTTCTGCCATGAGTTTTAGAGTGTGCTCAGAGAGTTTTTGGGTTCTACCTTTGCGCTGGGTTTTACAGAACTTTGACACAACGGCATGGACAATTTCCACCAGCCCGTCATTTATTTCATCCACGGATCCGCATTCGGCGAGGCATTGGAAGCGATCTTGGAGTTCTAACTGTAAGCTCTCGGGGATTTGGGCAGGACTTGGGCGAAGAGTAGATTTCATCAGACGGGACCTTTCTAGCTTTACGTTAAGATTTAATGAGCCTCTAACCATTCGGTGATCACTGCCGGTTTTGACCCTGTTAATCACTGAGACATCATTAAATATTTTCTTTTTTGTAGTCATGATGAAATCTATCTCGCGTTTGTGTCCACCGGGGTGAAGCCACGTCTATTTCCTGGACGACCGCTTCTTGAAAAAGGAGTTCATCATAAAGAGTCCCTCCTGTTCCATGAAGTCGGCCAATCGCTGACCCCGTTGGTTCCGCTGTCCAAATCCAAATTGCCCCACTCTCAGTTCATCGCCATTCCTCACACCTAGCCGCGCGTTGAAGTCCCCCATCACAACCGTAAAGTGTGTTTTCGAGGCTTGCATGGCATTTGAAATGTCATCATACATAGTCTCCACTTCATCGTCTGGACGTTTCGAGTGAGGTGCGTACACCTGTATGACCTTAAGCGAATACCGTTTGGTTATTCTGAGTATAAGGTATACCACCCTGCTCGACACGCTTTCGATCTTTACTATGTTGTTAACGAGGGATTTGTGGACGAGAAATCCGACACCGTGCTGAGAAAGTTGATCACCCTCCCGGTAGTAGAACAAGTTGCCGGAATTTAGGATTATCGTGTCCTCTCCCTCTCTTCGGACTTCTGATAACCCTATAATATCCCAGTGCAACTTATTTACTACTTCTTCCAGCTCTATCAACTTCTCGTCGGTCCTCAGTGTGCGTGCGTTGTATGTTGGTAGGGCCAGGGGTCGTTGGGATTGGTAGCTGGACCTCTGCCGGAGATTCTTCGTACCCCCTGTTCCGCCGTTACCGTGGCCGCCACCTATGCCAGGAATAGCGGAACTGCCGGGAACTGGAGGCCGTCTTCTAGTTGTGTTCATCATATGGGGGGTTTTGCCATAGTCACCACGCTTGGCAGGCGGATTGGTGACCGCAGATTTAGTGTTAAGTACTCGGGGGTGCTGCTGCCCAATCCCCTGGTGTGTGTGCCCTTAGTCGCCTTTTACGACATCCACGGGAGGAAATGGAGGGGTCCTATTCTAATCCGGAACCACCACGGTTGCTGGACGTTACCAATCAATTACAGCTATACGACACCTGTCAATGTCTACTGTATGTCACTGTTGAATGTCTACTGGACGTCACTGGTGAACGTCTACTGTATGTCACTGGTGAATGTCTATTGTACGTCACTGGTGAATGTCTACTGTACGTCACTGGTAAATGTCTATTGTACGTCACTGGTGAATGTCTACTGTACGTCACTGTTGAATGTCTACTGTTTATTACTGGTGAATGTCTACTGTACATCACTGATGAGTGCCTACTGTACGTCTCTGGTTAATGTATATTGGACGTCACTGGTTAATGTCTACTATATGTCACTGATAAATTGTCAGCTGTTCGTCATCGGTGAACGCAAACCAAACAAGAAAATAGCTTTTCTTAAAAAAGTTGAAAAAAGTTGTACATCGAAAATGAACCGCGACGACTTCTTCTTTGCATGAGCTGATGCTAAGATAGTGAGATGAATATCTCGCGCAGTTGATGTTATCATCTCACCTGACATGAGATGACGTAATATGCGTTAAATATTCATTTCACTTTTTGAATACTAGCTCACTATCTTCATTGTGATGTCAATTTTCTCACTATTAAGAGTTAGCCCTACGATGAATGTAAATTTAAATAAGGAAATAAGACCGACTTTTAACCTAATATTTATTATTTTAGGAGGAAGAAGATGAGGATGGTCAAGAAGAAAACCGCGTAGAGGGTCTGGAGGAGGACCAGGATTGGGACTGGGAGGATGAAGACGAAGACGACGAACCTGACAGCAAGAAGGCGAAGCTCAACTGTGAGTAAACCTTCATGCGGCTGAATACATCTACTTCGTTCGTCGCTGGTTTGTTTCTTAACTAGGTTCTTATAAACATACCTTCTTGAGTAGCTTCCGTGAGTAATTATTTATATGAGAAAGGAAACTATCCGTTCTGCAAATATTTCATAGAGATATAAATTGTGGTGTATTAGCAAAGGGTGTTTTTTTTTATAAGAAGCTACATAGTCGCTGGTCGGTTATTCCTAGTTGTTCAAATTGAATAGATTGGGTATTATTATCTGAACTGTTCAACTTTTTGAATGTAAAAGGGTTTTTTTCGCAACCTAATAAAATCTTGCTAATCGCGCCCTTAAATGTATATATGTATATATATTTATATATTACTTGTGTTTATAACAATTTGTACCTATCATAGTAATTTAATATTATTCACGATCATTTTCATAATTATACGCACAATAATAGAAAAAAGACGTCAATTTAGATATATCAAGGTTCTATAACAAATAAAAATAGGAAACGAATCTTAAATGGTGGTATTCATCGTGTTCTCTCGCTCGAACTATACTGCTATTAGTATTGTGCGAATGAGAGAACATGACGAAAACCGCCATTTTGGATTCGTTTATTAAAACTGGTTGTAAGAGGATTGTATAATGTTTAATTTTTATTATTTCTTCACATAGGTTACTTACTATTGTTTTGTTTATTTGCTTATTAATAAGGTAACGCAGGAAGTAATTTTGCAAATATATAATCTATTCGATTCGATGTTCTATACTATTATGTAGATCTTACTAATATTATAAATCCGAAAGTAACTCTTGTATTGTAAATCTTGTAAGCGAATTTTGGAATTTTGGCTACTTTTTATGTAGGTACCATGCGTGCGAAGCCGCGGGCAGCAGCTACTTGTGTATATTTGTATTTATAGTAGAGTAATTAACATTATTTTAAATATATTCAACTAAATAACATTTCATTTTCTATCAAGCTACATAGTATGTCAATGGTCATACGAAAGAAGCATCTGAGGTATTTTATAATCTTTTCACCACACTGGGTCTTAAAAACCAGTAACATTACTAGGTTTAAATTAAAAGGTATGGTCAAACTAAATGTTTAATAAATGTCCTGAAAACTATGTGTTTTAAAGATCTAACCACATAACATATAATTGAAAAGCTGCTTCAACTAAACATGGCTTTAGTAGAAATACATAAATAAATATTGCTGGACAATGCACACAACATCATCTAGTCCCAAACTAAGCATTGCTTGTATCATGGTGACTAAATGACTGATAGAATACCTACATATTTTTTAAACACATACTTATGATACTTTATAACACCCAGACACAGAACAAACACCTATGCTTTTCACACAAATGTTTATCCTGGAAGGGAATCGAACCCTCAACCTACAGCGCAGAAGGCAGAGCTATTACCAACTGAGCTGTCAGGCCAGTCAGTAGTAGTAGTATATATTAGTAATAGTTATATTTTACCTTCTGTGAATGAATAAGATAAATCAATATAATTATGCAAATCGTTTGTTTCCTAATGTATGTTTGGACGTGCCTCTGACCATCCCTGTTAGATATCCTCAAAGATTTAATTCTGAGAGTCTGAGATGTCTATTGTCTGGATAACAGCATATTCCATTTTTATTTCAATCTAACTTAAGCGAGTACCTACCTAATGCTATAATTCTTATGTCTGTAAAGTAATTGATTTCGTTCGCGAAGCAATCGTGTTCTTGCTGTATTTGACAATAATGCGGCAACAAATTAACTATAAATTAACAATAATTTCTAGTTTAAAAATTAAGTTAACAATATTTACAAATAATAATATCTGAATCCCAAATGACTGTTTAGTATCAGCAAATAAAATATTACTGTTTTCAAATAAAGCACGTGTATTATAAATGTTTGACTCGGACAAGGAAAGACTACGGTCTAATTAATGCCGGACGTTTCACAAAGCATCATCTAGCTCCAAAGTAAGCAGAGCTTGTGTTATGGATACCACGTGACTGATATACTACTTATATACTTTTTTTTTGTAAATACATATATTATACATAGAAACTCCCAGACCAGCGACAAATACTTGCAGATTATACAAACATTTGTCCCGCGGCAGGAATCGAACCCGCAACCTTTTGCATCTCAGCCGGACTTTAGCCCACTGCGCCACAGTCGTCAAACGCTGTACATATAGTTGGTTTTCAAACTCATAGGTCGTATAAAACCTAAAACTTTACTCTATTAAGGACATAATACACTATGCCGACCTCATAGCTGCTGGCTTGGCCGCGCCTTCAAAACTACAATAAAACCATACACGGCATAGTATCTATGAGCCTTTATAAAAAACCCTGTAATAGCGTAGAAAAACTACACTAAAAAAGTATAACTTTACACTCACTAAAACATTTTTTTTATTAATCGTTTGGATAAACAGTATTCATTCTTTACAATACGAATACGAGTAATAATGGTAATATTTACAAGAACCACGCGTTTTATTTTGTTCTGTCACACTGGAGCTTCATTAATCTCGTTTTTGTATAATATAAATGAGTAGGATCATACAAAAAAAGAGTTAAAAACAAGAAAATTTTGCTGCCTGATTCATCTCGGAATTGGTACCTTAATTCACCAACCGATTGTTGTAATAAGTAAAACTGTGTTGACATTTAATTTAATAATAAATAATACCGGACATTTCACACATCGCCCGAAAGTAAGCAGAACTGGTGTTTATACCACATGACTGATATACTACTTAAAAATTTTTGTGAATACGTTTATATTATACATGGAATCACGCAGGGCCGAGACAAATGCCTGCAAAACATAAAAATATGTATCCCATGGCGGGAATCGAACCCGTAACCTTCTGCGTTTCAGCCGGGCCTTGGTTCACTATGTAAGAGGTCGTCATTTAATAATATTTTGCAACACATTTATACCAACCAACTTTGAAAATGTTGTCAATGTTGATAAATATTGCACTTACAACGAAAACATTGTTTTTGAATGAAAGAGTGTGTATGTCTTAATCGAGCTACGACTGCGGAACGAATTGTACATAATATGTAATATAATAAAGTAATAGGTTAATTATTGTCCAGTTACCGTTCGGTGAATGATAGTAAAATATACCAAAGACATTAAGTTGCTCATGTATCTAATAGTTGTGCATTTTTGTTGCTTAAACTTAAATTTGTGGAAACTTATTATACTACCGAGCACGTAGGTAATCATGATTTAAGCATGCTAATATTTGTAAAGATTTCACCTGTATGTTAGTACATATTATACTAGATATATCACAGAACTCCGCTGGTAGTTATTTCTATTTCACGAAGACCGCTGTGTTATTCAATTTTGAATCTTATGGTATCATAAAGGTACTCGCTTAGCGCACAAAACTTCGTGAAATGGAAACGAGAGTTTCTGTATATTTTATTGTAAATTTTACTTTGATATTCAGTTACTTGCTATGTTATGATCTCTTTAAATAAATATAATATAATCGTTTATTTATAAATTATATGTTAGATTTAAAAATCATTTATTGTAATGTTAATATTAAAAACATTTATTACATAGAGATTCAGTAAACTGTCACTGCATTACTTGCGTCGATTTTGAACATCTATTAGTTTGAGATTCCACCTTTTTGCGTTTATAAAGTCTTATTTGCAATATTAGAATTGATTAAAGCGAGCTGAATTCTGCTATCTCAGCACAACTGGCGAACTAGAACGAGACAGAGATGTACCTATATATGTCTAATTTAGTAATGTCCTTACTAGCATTATCTAATAGCTATTGTGCGAGAGAGTGAACATAATTAAAACCGCCAATTATGATTCGTTTGTCTTTGCTATCCGTGGACAATGTTATATTGTAACCATTAGCACAGTCCAGTCAATCAGTGTTTTTTTAAGATTTATGTAATTTTGAGGAATTCGTCCTTAGAGTAGTTGAGTAGCTACATAATTCTACAATAATTATTATTATATATAAATTAGTTAGGATTCCGTGTTTACCGTTTTTGGCCTACCTAAGTCTAATTGATGTTGTATTTAAATGTTACATTATGTAGTATACGAACGTAGATATCAATGTAGGATTGTATTTCAATATTAGATGTCTTAGTTTTATTGAAACATACTTATTAATTACTTATCTTTGAACTTGGGCGTGACTATACATTGGCACCTTTCTGTTGTATTCTGAGTTATTCTTTCTCATTAATACTTAGTCAAGACTATGGTTGTACTTGCCTTCTATCCAGCTGACCTTTCAGTTAGATCCAGTCCGGTTTTCAAACGGGAGAATCGTTCACTTGATGCTACGAAGTCTTTCTCAGTGAAGGCCTTCAACAACGGCCAAGTACAATGTCGCGCCAAAGGAACAATAGTTTTTTTAATGATTTTTCTTCATAAACCAAATAAAGCCTTACATGTTGCCTTACTCAGAAACCATTGCGGGACTCAACGCGGGTTGTGTCTCATGCAAATGATGTGTATCATTGTTGTGATTAGAATACATAACTTAAGATGAATAATATGAAGTAGGTTCGGATGAAAGAGCTAAATTGAAATCACGTAAACTCACGTTATTTCCTTCTGTAATTTCACGAATGCTTATGCTTTTAAGGACGTTTATGATGATGATTACATTTTATTCCTCTATTAATTCTGATCCTTATCTTAATTAACGTCCTGATTTGGAAATTTTCGTCCATAAAATGGTACATTTCTTACAGTATAATTATTTGAAGTAGATAATCGATAAAGTAGTCTAAATTGTTACACGAGTTTATCATTACATAACTAAGACATTATTTCATTAGATTCTATTATATATTTTTTGGTATGTATCGTATTGATGTTAGTAAAGTTAAGAGATGTGGTAGAATGTCGTCAAATTGCGAATTTCACTCTAAAAATAGTATTCCAAACTATCGGTCACAATGATGCTACTGTCACGGGGTTTATTAATCTGTAGAAACCCACTTTCCAGAGACAATAGTTTTTGTATTTTTCTATTGGCCAACCAGTGGGTTTCAAAGTTCTGCGTGTTTAGGAAATTTTATACCGATACCACAGAATAGCTTAATGGTTACTCCAAAGCTTAAATAGATTTTGGTATTTTAGAGTGAAGGTCGCGACATAAATGTTATGCAGGAATAATAATCGGCTAGAAATTAAGATAAATGTGTAGTGTCTTATTGTTGACAGGGCGGACTGTAGCTAAAACGCAACGTCAGTCTTGTGGTACAACCGTTGTGTAAATCGAGTTGAATTATTTTCGACCCGAAAGTCCCGACATTTCGTCTTGTTGGGCCTTTTATTTTAAGGATCATAGTTTAGCCATTTATAAAGTGAGTGGGATATGCGAGATGTTTCTCTGTTTATTAAAAGTAATTCAGTGAATATGTAAGAATGTGTGTCGAATCTAAGAATGTCTTCAATATTTAATGTTTGTTATTTGTAGTGTTTTCTTTAATATCGTGTTGTGCTCACAAATGCTCTGCTTTTATGATTTTCATTCGAGTTATGGGGTTTTTTTTTCTAATCAATAGTCGAATGGCTCGTTAGTGCTCACTAGTTAGATCATTGAACTAGTGATTTATTTTTTATTAGTTCGACATTCACACTTTTTTTTACAAAAAACAATAAAAAACACTTGTTTCGCCAAAAAGGTCTATATATAATATGTTTGTACAAATATAAACCTTTTTGTCGAAACAAGTGTTTTAAATTGTATTTCATTGTTTTTTGTCTCTGTAAAGTTTATTTTGCTTTGTGCTAAAACAATTATAAAAATAATTATTCTGGGGAAGAGAATAAACATTTAGGAATTGCTCGACTATTTGAACTCTTTAAGAAAATCATGGAGGCACCGAGGACAGCACAAGACCACATTTAGCTACAGTAGTGTCTGGCACGCGAGCTTATTTTGTACTAACTCCTAGATAAGCGTACTATTCGTTTCACTATTAAATGTTTAAAGTTGAGCAACGAATGTAAGGACCGCACTCATGTTGGGCAATGGTTACACTAGCATAGGTAAATAAATCTACCGAAACTCCAGATCGGGATAAAAGTATCCAAAGTTATATAAATCGTCGATCTTGTTTACCTTGTATATTTGTATACCTGTGCAGTTAATATTGATTGTCCCAAAACAAAGAACCATTAGCGGCCGGATAAATGTCAATACACGTTAAAATATTCAGTAGTGTCTAATTGTTAACGACACAAGAATATGCTGTTCAAACAATTGTAACTAGGAAGACAGTCGCTTTACTTCACGAGTGTGGTCCACGGAACGGGTCGGTAGCGTAAGATTATGTATTCGTTGTTGTGTATATGTTGTAATGAACGCAATGTATGTGAGGAGGATGGAATTAATGTCTGAATAAACCTAGTCATGTGTTTATATTCGTGTTTTATTTCATATCTTTGCTATAAACTAACCTAGCGAGGTTATAGATGAAAACAATAAAACAGCAGGAATTATTCTCATAAATATTATTTCAACAACCCGTACAGCCTAGTAAAATCATCAGCCGACGCCGTTCACAAAATAATATTTACAGAGAGGCTTTATAAATACATAATGAGTCGCACTGCCACACGAAACTATCCAATACCCGCCCACGTCTAACAGCACTAGTCATACAAAACATTAATTTATCAACTGTTATACTCCACAACTTGATCCCCAAAATTGAAACGCTAAAAACGAGCTACTAATAAAGCTATTCACACAAAACTGTCAATGTAAATAAAAAATAATATTATCGATTAATAATAGTAAAATATCAATATACTTTAATGTAACCCGTGTCTGCCGATCGACAGTGACGACAACGAAGACAATGGCGCCAAGTCAGATGGAGTAAAAACTATAACTTATTTACAAAACGATATGAACATATTGATTACATTCTAATTTTATACACAAACAAAGCCAAATGAGTGTTAAACAAACCAGATAAAAGACGAAACGGTCCCAACATTTTCGAAAAACAACTTCTTTGGTTCGACAAGGTAGCTTCAGCTACCCGACCACATTCCATACTACCCGCGGAGCTAGCCCACATACCGCCACCTGCTAAATCTATCTTATCTAATAAGGCGGTGTGTATCTAGCGAGAAACTAAGCGACTAACTAAACCGGAGGACCGTAGAACCGTAGAACCGCAACCATCCGAGCCGGTTTGCTCTTACAATACCTAAAATCATCGAAAAAATACAGACTTCGAATTCGAAGTCTTTCTAATTTTGCGTAAATCGTAATTATAACAAAAATGAATCAAATATAACGTAAAACCGGATGGATGCTCGAATAACCGGGGTTCTACGGAATTTAGTTGTCGGAACCGAGGAATTGAGCTATCTCCCTCTCTCCCACGGCGCGCGTCCCTCAGACGGCGAGCGCGGCGGATCGCTTGTCGCGGTTCTTGCCTCGCGCCACCGTGCGGGCCTTGTCGGCTGCGTTGTTCTGCAGATGCTGGAACAGACAATATCACAAATAACTTTATTTTATATTTGATATGAAAACAAACTACTGACTTATATAATACAATAAATAGAACAAATATAGCCTTAGACAGTTTCGCTTATTGGAAGTAGAAACATTTTTAAAATTAAATAAATGATTTCCAATAAGGGTAATTAAGATTGTATATTATATTGCTAACTTTCCTAGTCTAACAGAGTGTATTTTGTGTTACGGCTACGGTTTTCAGGTATTAAAAGGGATAGGTTCTCTGCCCAGACTT
This sequence comes from Lampropteryx suffumata, assembly GCA_948098915.1. Lineage (NCBI taxonomy): Eukaryota > Metazoa > Arthropoda > Insecta > Lepidoptera > Geometridae > Lampropteryx > Lampropteryx suffumata. Next base: position 18,480,098 of record OX402547.1, read on the forward strand.
AATTTGTAGGTAAATTTAGCAAATTTTCCTCACTCTAATAGAATAACCTTCAAGTTATTCTACTAGAAAGAGGAAAAAGCAAGTCCAAATATTACATTTGACGCATGTTACTGCATAGTAACATTATTTGGACGTGCTGTATTGTTTGTGAATAATGCAAGTGAATAGAAATCGATCCTATTTACTAAGCGACAAGTCGATAACTGACCGCGTGTTGTCACTTTATTGTTAAACAGCTCGACAAGTTAGTTATACCGGGAAGTGAAAACACGTGTTTGTTTGTTGACGTATTTTTTTTTGAACAACTTTATCTAATAAAATATCAAAATGTGCCGTTGACATTCTCATAGATACTCTATATTCTTCTGGAACTTCGGTTGCTAGCTCTTATAATAGAAGAGCAGAATGGCCCTGTTGATCTCTGTTCAGTAACCATTGTCTTATCCACAAAGTTTTTTTTAATGCTTGTCTTTCGAGCACTTCGATCGTGTTTCAATTATGTTTAAACACACTGCGCAAAATCAGGCGGCGTCGTTCCATTTCAATGTCTGGCTACTAATACCTTCTACTAGCTCTAACGTATAAACGGTTATTTCTCAATTATCATAATGTGTTGTGACAAGTACTAAGCACTTAGCTATGAAGCCCGTGTAAATTAGCCATAAGTTAAGGAAAGTTAGACGAGTCACGTGTACAGTGCGACTGTGGCGCTCTCTTCCAAACTACGTCTCATCTACTTGATTGCCCTACTTGCTCCTCCTGCATAAGAGTTGACCTCGGACGCTGCTATAGCAGCAGCAACATTTTGGTCAAAAGGAAAAAATCATTCTTTCACTCATACACACTTTTTGCACGCTTCTTTTCATTCACAACGCACTCGAAATGTAGGTACACTGAATGTTGTATTGCGTTCGTTTTCGGTTCGTCATCTCGAGGATAATAGCTGAAAATCAGTGTTTGCTTCTTAAGCAATATTATGGTCCTTTTGAAATAGAAACAACCGCACCTTTAATCTCAAGGATCCAGGGTCCAACCCGAGGAGGTCTACGTTCAGCGGGGGAGTTCGAAGGGCCGATACGATGAGCGATCAACCTAAAGTTTTACGCGTTTACCATTACGTACAATGGTACCATCGATCGGATGCGCGGGCCGGTTTATCAAATAAATAAATAATGCCGGACATCTCGCACGACATCGTCCGGCCCAAGATGAGCAGAGCTCGCGTTACGAGTCCCGCACGACCGATATAACACTCACAACGTTCTCGGAAACGCATAGATTACGCATAGAAACACCCGGACCCGAGACAAACGAGACAAACACTCGCAGATCACAGAACCGGCAAGTCCACCGCGCCACCGAGGTCGGTGTTGCAGTTACGTACCCTCTGCAGCTTGTTCATCTTGGGGTGCGGTCCGAGGAGGGCTACGGGTACCGCGGCGGAGAGGCCGAGCGCGGCGCGGAGCGCGGCCGAGTGCGGCGCCAAGGCCTGCAGCCCGCCGGCCAGCGCGGCCGCCAGCGCGCCGTAGGCGGCCCCGCCGGCCCACGACGCGCACTGCACGCTCTCCGGCCCCACGCGCACCGACACCCGAGGAACGCCCGCCTCCTGCAACGTCCATCACTATTACTATTTATTTATTTCAGAACAACGGAAGACATCCCCCTTCTGTCGGTAGGACCATTGATGGGGCAAGTGACGCAACTTTGGATCCTTAGGACCGTTGAAATAGATCCTAGGTTATACCGTGCATTTACTTTTTTAGTAAATAAATTAACGACGCAATTTTTATAAAAACAAACCTAACCTACCTGCCTTCGTAACATCCGGACAGGTTAGCAACCGGACGGAGTTATGTATTTAAACGGACGAACTATATTCTTCTGGCGCTTCGGCGATTTATTTGATGAACCTACATCCGTTCCGATGGGTTGCCTCGACTACAGCTGAAAACTAAAGCCGGTCTACAGGTGACTCGGTCTGCTTAGACTAAACTCAAACCGTGACTCCTCGCGTTGCCTATTAATAACGTCACTAGAGATGACAAGTGATCAACTCTCGTGACGTAATTAACAGATCACTGGTTCTTTCGAACCGATGTGGTGAAAGGATTCAAGTGCACCTCACAGGCTCCTTTCTCGCACTTGAAAAGTAAGATATGCGATTTAATCACGATGATTTCCTTTACCTTTTGAGTTAATACTCGAATGACGTTTAAGAGTCCGAAAATAATCTTACATGACACTGGTTTAAAAGAACTAAAACGGAAAAAAGACGACGAACAATCGTGCAGCGAACAACAGCGCACTTGATTTTTTTCAAACAGCATTTTTAAAATCCATTGATACACAACCAACCCGAACCTTAAGATCAAAAGGAGGGAATCACCAGTGCTCTCAGTTGGCCACAGACCATTACGAAGTAGTAGTAAATGATACCTCGAAGTATTTAAGGATGTCTCTGAAGGTGGCACGTTGCAGTTTGCGGTCGCGTTTAGCTCGGAACTTGTGCGAGTCCCGCGCGAGTTGGTCCAGCCGCGGCAGGACGGCTTCTATAGCGGCCGCCACGTCGGGGTCCTCGCTCTCCTCGGTGACCCGCTCGTGCGCGATGCAGAGCGCCCCGCCCGCGGCTAAGCGCACCTGGGAATACATTATCACTTTATAAGTATGATGATGATTCTGCATCTTATATATCGTGAACACTGGTATATATTGGAGCTAGTGAACGCTAGTTCGTGAACTAGTGAACACTAGTTTATATAGGAGCTGTTTGATCTCGTAAACATGCTTGGAAATGACTGAAATGTAACTTTTTTACGTTTGCGTTAACATATTTTTTCCAAATACTGAATCGACAAGAAAATTATATACACGCAGTTATAGAACCTGCTCACAAAATTTCACGAGAATCGGTTGAGAAATGCGACATGTAGAGGAGAACATCCGGACAGACAGACATACGAAAGTATTTTCGTCTAAGCTGAAACGGAGACGCTCGCTTTGCTAGACAATGAATGAATAATTATGAAATTTATTCGTTTAGGTATTATGGAAGTCTGCACTGCACTACAAGAGGTATCATTCGCGCGTTAATGTCCCGAGACTAATAGTTGGTCAAGTTGGTCAGTGACCCATACGAAGAGGAAGATGCTCATTTATTTTGTCTCATTATTGAAATGACTGGGCATTCCATTTGTCACAGACAGTCCACCAAACCTAAGTACAGTAATAATATACAGGAACAGATTTACATAAGTCCTTTCTTATTATTCTGTATTTTCATGTGTTTTACACATGAAATAATTAAATAAATTTAAAAAAACGTGTGCGTCTCGGGACGCCCGACAGAAGTGATAACCTAAACTAATCTAACTAGCGCTGTGGGTTAGAGTGAGAGAGGAGAAGCCTGCCTACCGCTGCCGTATGCTTGAGAAAAAGGGAAGCTAGACAGACTGGCGCTGTAATGCGTTCCGTAACGAAGCCGTTTACCCTCCCATAAGAAGTTATCACTTCAATAAAAAAACGTGCGTCTCGGGACGTCCGGCAGAAGTGATAACTTAAAGTAATCTAACTAGCGCTGTAAGGTAAAGTAAAAGAGGAGCCTTCCGCACAGCGGTAGACAGAATATTTATGGATCCGAGCAATGGGCTTTCACATAGGAATACATGCATAAGATCGTAGCACACACAACGGGCAATTGAGCGGGCTATAACTTTTGAATTACATAAGCAATGTCGTGTACGTGGGTATGCGGATCGCCAGGTTGAGCCAGACCACCCGCCCGGGGGTGCAAGGTCGGGTAACCTCCTCGTGGTGCACCCTGGTAACATCGTGGGATACTTCTTTAGTACGCTAAAGAAGTATCGCACGGTGGCCAATAACCCGACACGGAGGATCTCTCCACGTGTCCCTCTGATTAGCAGAGGGCACCGTGAGACGAGGCAGGGGCAGAGGACCGCATCTGCGGTCCAGGGATGGGCTTGTGGCCATGGCTCGCAGAGCTCTGTCTTGTAAGGCGCTCTGCTTTGCAAGACAGAGTTGTGCGGGCCACGTCCGAAAGCAACGAAGCGGGGACGTGCTTGGTGTGCATTTCCCAGTCGCTTGTCGGGAAGGGACACTCGCAATGTCGTTTTCTGACTTGCGGCCGCTCGGAGATCCCCCACACTGGGTCGGGGAGACCCGTGGGCCGAGTGATCTTGGGGGCCTTTAATGGTAGGATTTAGGGCGTCCGAAGTCATTGGCCCTTGGGAGGGGTGACGGCACTTTGCGAGGAGGTGTCGTCGCATGCACCCAGGTAGGCTAAGGGGGATTTTCCTCCTGGCCAGCGTTCGGCCGCTCGGTATTCGCTGGGTCGCCAGACCTTAGTGGGACCGAGTGGCGGAAGGGATGGGGGCTTCCTCCGCGCGTCTCTTCAATGAGGGTGCAGTGGTTGAAGCGGGGACGGGCTTGGCGTGTATGTGTTGGTATGTGAAGTTGGCGGGGGACCCCGCATTACCCCTACTTCTGACCAGCGGCGGCATTCTGCGAGTAAATGTCGCTATTACACCCAGCAGGCTTATGAGATGGGATCTCCTTTGCCGACGTCTCGCCGCACGGTATTCGCAGTTTCTTTTAGATTCTTGTGGGACTGAGCGGCGCACTGGGTCCGTGGGTAGTCGGAGTGAGGGCTCCCGGCTATCCGTTCGCGGGCTCGGGGAAGGCGGCAGTTAACATGTGTGACGTGTTCTGCCGTAAGCACCGGGTGGGTGTGCGGGGGTGGCTTGCCACTCCTGGGATGGGCTGCGGCCGCAGCACTTTGCGAGAGGGGCACCGGTGCGTTCCTATGGAGATCCCGGAGCCCCTTGACATGCAATGAGGCTGGTCACCGGGGAGTTTTAGTGAGTCGTCTGTCGTTTTTTAGACAGCCAACCTCACATATTCCATTTGCACCCCTCAGTGCATTGGAAATCTGTTTGCAGATTTCTCCTCGTCAAAAAAAAAAAAAAAAAAAAGACCACCCGCCCGAATGGTCGAATGATATAGTCAGCGTTGCCGGAAACCACTGGAGACTTGCTAGGAACCGGAAAGAGTGGCATTATAAGGAAGACTATACCCAGTAGTGAGTGCAAGTTTCGCGAGTTGTACCATACATTTTGATAAACACGGGCTTTACTCACGTATAGTTTTGTCGATGGAGGCACCGACCCTGCTTCGATTCATTTAGAGAAAGATTCTCTAGATGAATCGAAGCAGGGTCGGTGCATCAGGGTGAGTTCGATCTGCGGTCCGCTCAAATTCACGGTTTGCACTGAACGTCTGTAACGCGGGATAAAGAAGTTAGTTAGTGGACTGACCTCTAAGGAGCACGCTTCGAGTAGTTCAGCCAGCTTGTCGAATGTCGGCGCGTTGTTCCGCAGTAGCGAGGCGGCGTGCGCGGGCGCCACCAGCGGCAACAGCAGCGCCCACCCGTCCAGCGCCGCCGCGTGCAGGCCGCCTTCCTCCACCACCGACCCCGACACCTTCACCCTGCCGTCGCCCTAGTACATAACGATACGATATAGCTGGACAATCCACGCAACACCAGCTATCTATAATATCTGCCTGGCCTGTCAGCCCGTTTGCAGTTCTGCCTTCTGCGCTGTTAGTGGAGGTTTCGATTCAATCGAAAAAACATTCGTGTGATGAACGTAGGTGTTGGCTGGGTCTGGGTGTTGTGAAGTATTGTTGTATCACATTAATACAGGCTATGATTAGTTTGGGGCTAGATGGAGTTGAGTGCATTGTCCACCTATATTATATTTATATTTACAATATAACATTTTTTTAAAAAGTAGTTTATCGGTCGTGTGCTACCTGTAACACAAGCTCTACTTACTTTGAGACTAGATGATGCCGTGTCAAATGTCTAGCATTATTTTAATCTAGCAATTAAGTATAATAATGATTACCTACATATACCCTTCTCTCTCACTATTATATATTGTAATATATATCTCTGTCACTATTGCAGGACAAATGTTTACATAATCTACAAGTATTTATCTCGGGGTCTGGGTGTTTCTATGTATAATGTGTGTATTCATAAAAGAAAAAATGTATCTAAGTAGTATGTCAGTCATCCAGATAATTTATAATAGGAGTCTGGATACGCTCGGGATTTTATTTCAAGTTGTAGAATCATTCTCTCTGTTCAAGATTTTTCAAATATTTTAATTTGGTCAAAAATACAGCAATTGTCACTTCTAAAAGCGAGTAATTCGTCCAAGTAACAAACAATTTGGTATACAATAGAGTCCATATCAATATAAGTAATGCATGTTTTAACTTGGTCATCCTGAGTGGTGTAAACACAAAACAGCGATATTCTTGCTGTATTTTCTGCACGTCATGCTCACAAACCATGGTCAATTATTGTCATCAAGAATGTGATGTCATAGAACATTAAGTGCTCTGAGGGTTTAGACAAGATCCATTTTCTATTGGCGTTCGCGCCAGCGGAAAAATCACTGTATGTAAATTAGCTTGTGAAATGTCACGTAACTGCTGTTAGGATGGTAGATATCATTATGCAAACGCGTTAGCGAGACGGAATATTTAGCGGAAAATTAAGCGACAGGTATTTGTCTGGGCCTTTCAAGAATTATCAGTATGCTAACATACCTTGAGATAGCTTCCGCTGAAGATAGTTTCAAACATCCGCATCACCTCCAGGATTTCTGAGAGGTCCTCTTCAAGCAAGTAGCACAGCACAGATAGTGATGAGCAGATCTGAAAATATTATCATTGGTAAGAGTCCTAAAACAAAACATTCAAATTTGACAACCTCTGTAGCGCAGTGGGCTTAGGTCCGGCTGTGACGCACAAGGATTCGATTCCCGCCGCGGGACAATGTTTGTATGATCTGCAAGTATTTGTCTCGGGTCTGGGTGTTTCTATGTATAATATGTATGTATTTAAAAAAAAATAAAGTATGTAAGTAGTATATCAGTCATGTGGTATGTGTGGTACCCATAACACAAGCTCTGCTTACTTTGGGGCCAGATGATGTTGTGTGAAATGTCCGGGATTTATTTATTTATTTATGCTTTACTAAATTAAACGATCGAAAATGTATACTCTTTTATAAACAAAACCAGCCCGGTCTGTTAGAGGCTTTGTTCCGTATTATTAACATTCAGTGAAAGAGTATTTAGATCGAGTGGCTGCAGGTTCGATACTCGCAGTTGTCCTCTGTCCCGCTGACAAATCTGGATGTAATATTTACCTAGGGAATTTAAATGTGAATTCATTTTAGAACGAAGTTCCTTATTGCGGGTTGGCGATGGGAGCCGAAAAAATATGTAACGCGTTACGTTATGAAAAACCATACCACCACGTATGAGAAAAAGAGAATGAAGGAGACCAATAACTAGTCTCCCAGATATATATATATACATATATATATATATATATATATATATATATATATATATATATATATGTGTATTAAAATCAAAGTCAAAACTGAAAAAACAAAGTCGAAGATCCTTATTTGTGTGTGTATTCATATAATTTTATATGTAAGGTCACCAAGGGACTTCGTTCCAAACGCGTGTCCCGCGACACGTAATTTTTTTTATTTACCATCAAGTACAATTGGCCACCACGCTCTCTGAAATCTTATGAGATCGTCCCGTCAAGGACTTCTCGATCCAGCTGTCTTCCGTCCTCAAGCAACCAAAGAGTAATTATTACCCCCCACTTCTCGAGATGCATGCGACTATCGTGACCTGCCTGCCTAGTCTCACTTGATACTGTTTAGCTCCCTACGTCGGCAATACCAGCCAGCAACAAGGTATTGTTAGTGGTTATTTTATGAAGTTACCTCTGCGCGTGCGTCGAGTGAGGCAGACTTGTCAGTGGCGGCGGCGATCAGCGCCGGCCGGACTTCGTTCACAAATTCTTCTGCACCTTCTTCGCCGATCTGAAAACACGAAATAGTTTTACTACGGTAGCAACAATAATCATAAATATTGATGGACAATTCACACTCCACCATCTAGCCCTAAACTAAGCAATCTTGCTACTATAGGAACGAGATGACTGATAGAGTATTATATTTTCCCAGAAACAGAACAAACATTTGTGTTCATCACACAAATGTTTGTCCAGGTAAGGAATCAAAGCCGCAACCTACAGTGCAGAAGGCAAAGCTACTGCCAACTGAGCTATGAGGTTGTGAGAAATCCACAAGGCTACGCCAAATTACGATGTTGATATCCCTCCTAATATTTAGATGCGAAAGTAACTCGGTCTGTCTGTCAGTTTGTTACGTTTTCACCTAAGCCGCTGAACCTATTTTGATGAATTTTGGTATATAGATAGATGGGACCTTGGAGAAGGACATAGGCTACATTTTATGTAGGTACTACGCGTGCGAAGCCGCGGGCAGCAATTAGTAGAATTTTAATGAACAACATCAATACAGCTGCGCTAATACGCGCCAAAATATGATCCGTGGAGTGTGCACATGACTGACAGCTAGTCTGTAAAGTCTATAAGGGCCTCTAGGAACTTGTTTATTTTTACTTAATATTAGCTGCCTGAAATAAATATTATTATATAGCAACAGGTGTCTTCTAGTTAATAAAGCGATAATAGTATACTACCACAGTATTAGATATAATTTACGACTATTCTACTCTCAAAGTCGTAAACACGTGCCGTATTATTATTATACTGTACTATAACGACTTCCTGCTTACCTAATACATACAAATTCGACCTTCTACTGTACTAGATATAGTATCAACTCATCTCCACTTGTGCAAATTATATTGGCTCGTAAATGCAGACCTGCGCGCATGACATTGAAATAATGTTCCGTGTTCTGATGGAAATTGTCTATTACTAAACTAGAAACTGTGTGAGCAGTTTACTTTAGATATTAGAATTATTGATCATAAAAAAGGTTCGAGAAAAACATTTATAGAAAAACAAAATATGACTGATCTACTAGTAAGATCTTTTTACTATGTTTAGCAACATTACACGCGGGACGTCATTGTATACTCATCAATTAACCCATCTAAGAATCAGTCATGCAATTTCTATGCAAAATGAATACATTATCATGATAGATAATTGATTCAGGCGTGTCTTTGCGGAAATCCATTACAAAACATTAAATAGGTGGACAAATATTTAGTACTATTCCGCCAATCTATTATCCAATAGATTGGCGGAATAGTACTAAATATTTATCCATCTATTTAATGTTTTACATTATCATGAGTCATTAATAATTCTTTGAAGAATCTGTGTCGCAATGTTAATATAAAGCCCCTGTCTCCGGTTCTCTTAGACCAGTCTGGCCAGTCAGTGTTACTCTAAATCCAATTATAGTGCAATCAAAATAAGACCTTTCGAGACTTACGATATTATAGTTTGACCGGGACGAAACGATAGAATCACTGCCAGTATAGTATACTTAATTGTAAGGTAATTTTTATTACATACAGCATCTTAGTATGTGAGAGAACTGGTGCCTGTGGAAGATTAAACCTGTGTTTCAGGTGACCAGCAGTATCTACAGTGTAAGACAACTAAAGTACCTGTAAAGCTAGTAAAGGGGCTACAGCGGCGGCTGCCTTCTTCTCCGCGTCTCGGCCACGTCTCAGCGCCTTGCTGACGTGGTCGGCCAGCGTGGCGCGATGCGAGCTCAGCACGCCGGCCAGGTACCGGCGCTGTAAGGCCGCGCGAAGTGACACGAGAGCTGTGGCTCGGGCTGCGTTTGATCTAGCACCGAGGGCATCGATCAGTTCCAGAACTTTCTCTTCCAGCTTCTCTTGGATCTCTGCTTCTGGAACAACAAGGGTTTTATGCTGTAACTTCAAATTGGCCTTCTCTTGGATCACACGATCACATTACGAGGTTCTGGACATAGCAATTTCAAATTGGCTTTCATGTTAAATAAATAAATAATGCCGGACATTCACACAGCATCGTCTAGCCTTAAAGTAAGCAGAGCGTTTGTTATGGGAACTACACGACTGATATACTTCTTATGTAACGTCTTATTGCGGGTTCGATTCCCGACGCGGAACAAATGTTTGCAAAAAGTAATTTACAAAAAAATTATATAAGTAGTATTATCAGTCATGATGTGGTACCCATAACACAAACTCTGCTTACTTTGGGGCTAGATGACGCTGTGTGAAATATCGGTATTATTTTTATTACCTATTAATTTATTAGTTCGTGTTTACTTTTATATTCATATTAGACATAGGAAAACACCCAGACCCCGAGACAAATACTTGCAGATCGTTTTCTGTGAAAACTTTATTTGGTTATTGTGTAATCAGAATTTATTTTTATTATTTTAAAATATAGCCGTTTGTTTCTCAAATAACACTTAAAAACGTATGATTCGTATTCTTTACAAAACACGTGCCACACTATAATTACATATAGTCGCAGGTTTGAAAACACATTGTGATAAGAATATAGGTATATTATACGTAGTGTATTCAAGTGCAGAACGCTTTACACGTGTCTGAGTTTCATTACATAGTATAAAACAAAGTCGCCTCCCGCTGTCTGTCTGTCCCGTTGTATGCTTAGATCTTTAAAACCTTGCAACGGATTTTGATGCGGATTTTTTTAATAGAGTAATTCAAGAGGAAGGTTTATAAGTATAAAACATGCATAATATAGTAGAGAAACACTGATAATTTTATAGGTTTCTAATGTGGTGTCGTAAATAAACACATTTTTTTGCACTTACATTGCAAACGCTGGCTGAACCCTACGAGATAGATCATAATAATGTACTACAGTATTGTACACCCTCAAAAGGTCTACAAAAATGTCCGCGATGGTATATGGCTATCTCTTAGGGATAACCATTCTGTAGTATAATTAGTATCAGCATTGCACCCGTGCGAAGCCGGGGCGGGTCGCTAGTAGGCTATAAAAATATTTTATTTTTTTAATGGCTTATTTGATGTTGATAAATGGTCTAGCTTATAATACTTATAATACAAACAAAAAAAACCAGGGAGTGATAATTATAATCATTTGTAATTGTAAAGTCATTTATGTTGAAACGAACACTAAATTGAAAATGCGTCAAAATGTTATCGATGAAACACATCATATTTGGAGACTTGTTTTACGATTCGCAGACTGGACACAAATAGAATGTTCAAGGTCTTATGTTACCTCACTGGTAGTAAATATTACATAGCCTATGTCTTGTCTTATCGGTTTTAAGGCTGATATGATAACCTTGCAGTTCACGTTTGTCTAAAACCAAATAATATTTTGTTTAAAAACATTAATGATTGTCCGATGCATGTGTTGTGGAAGATGATGAAGTTACTCGAATATTATGAAAAAACTGCATATAATTGTGGTTCGTTGCAGTTGAAACAATTTTAAATAGAAAAATAAGCATGCTCACAAGACTACATATTAAGAAATTTAAAACATACATAAAAGGTCGTCTTTTGAGGAAAGCTTATTATAATATAAATGACTATATTATTGATAAGAATGCATGGCCTCATGTCGCTCTGCCGTCAGACAGTTAACCAACACACTTGAAATTTATAAACTCTCTTGTATTAGTATTTAGTAGTTAAGGTAGATTATGTAAAAAAGCACTAGGACCAAGACGAGTTTCTTGCCAGTTCTTCTCGGGCTTGGTTTACGATGAATTGGCACCTAAATTCACCTAGTATGTAAGACGTTTCAAAGTGATCCTTGTAATTGTATTGAATAAAGTATCTTTTGACTTTGACTTTGACACACCTCTCTAGTTCTCTCTAATCTATTTTATCTCATGGTTACTATGTTGATGTTTGCGTGTCGGTCAACGATGAAGTGTGTGAGACAATTATTATGTAAAAATCTTATACATACTTACTATACTTCGAGCAAATAAATAAATTTCATTTCATTTCTACATGTATAGGCCATTCTATATTGTATAGGCCAGTCAAAATAGCAATTAACTTTGCACTAAATTTCCGATCCAAATTTTTTTTTTTAGAAGGTTTAGGATCACTTACCTACTGAGCATAAAATCACAAAATGCTGACAGATCCAGGTGACGCTTCAAGCGCCATTTTGAAAAAAAAATGTTTGGCCGATATCTCGGAAACTATGCACTTTAGGACAAAAGTTATAGAGACCATTATTGTAGAGACTAAACTTTCGCATCTTTTGTTTCTAGAAGATGCGAAATTTTATTCTCTACAATAATGGTCTCTATAACATTAAGTGCATGGCGCTTGAAGCGTCGCGTCAGCTGGATCTGTCAGCATTTTGTGATTTTACGCTCAGTAAGTGATCCTAAACCTTATAAAAAAAAATATTTCGATCGGAAATTTAGTGCAAAGTTGACCAAAAAAAACGACTGACTACTTGTCACTTGACTGCACTACTAGTAAATCGGAAAGTAGTATCATTATAACCAGCATCAAGAGCCAAAAACAATATTTGCAGAATACAAAAGAGCTCAAATCGAAATCGAAAGGAATTTGAACCCGTACTTATCGTACCAACCACTATATCGCCGCGAGCCTCGCCAGCAAGGTCGTCACTATCTCGACATTAGCGGCCTAGGATAGCCGCTTCGCTAGCCAATAATATTCAAGACACAACATTATGTTCTAGTTTTCTGACCCACATGTCTACTTATGTAATGGACGTTATAAATACTTTACATTTTAGAAGACAAATCACGATTAGCATTCTGATTCTCGCAGTTGGAACACCGAGCGGCCTCCACTACGGCTTCATCAACAAAAAACGCTAGGACCAAGATAAGTTTCTTCTCTGATTCATCTCGGACTTGAGTTAAGAGGAATTGTCTGACATCTAGCATGTAGTAAGACGATTGAAAGTGGTCCTTGTGATTGTATTGACTTTGACGCTGACCTACTCTCGGGCGAGATTAATTGGGTATTAATTAACCCTCATGAAAACAATGCGGATCGGCGAATGAAAAGATTGATTGAGAGTTACAAAAGTTTAAGTTAATTGAGGCCTTAGTTGATTGTTTTACCAGTAGGCTGATAGGACGATCAACACTTCGACTTGAGTCAGGTGGTGAAATCGCAATTATGTGCAATACACTGGACAATAATGCGCTACGTCATAAACTGACTCATTGCCTCAATGACCAGCTGTTCCACTTGAGTCATCAGTAGGTAAAGAGGTAGGACCCATTATCTATCTATTGCCTGATTAATAGAAACCGCTGAAGCTAGAAAACTTAAATTTGAAAAGGAGCATTCTTCTATAGACACTAAGGATTTTGCGAAATTCAACTCTTGGAATAGATAAAATGGGGTATGAAAGTTTGTACGAGAACTTTTTAACAGGTAAGTAGTACGATTTGCTTGAAATTGTGTCTGGATATTTAAAATAAAAAATAATTGGACACGTATTTCAGGATTTGTTATTAACCTTCGAAAAAGGGGTGAAATTGTAAAACTTTCGAACGAAAGGTGCGATTGGCTTGAAACTTGGTTCGGTTATTTTAAATAAAAATTAAATAAACACGCGTGTTTCAGGGGTTTTGAAAACAACCACCACGATGGGGTAAAATGGGGTGTTAAAGTTTGTTTACCAACTATCCATTAAACAATTTATAACAGTTATCTAACGCGTACGAAGTCGCGGGAAACAGCTAGAAAGTACATATAATATAATAAGTACTGTTGCGTATAGCGCTTTGAAACTGAATTTGGCAAGAAAAATCTACATTGTTATGAAGAGTATGGAGCCGATTGCACAACTGATAATTCTCTCTATTCTTCTGCCTGGGTAGCATGATCCTTGTTCATAACGATTTTGGCGGCCAAAACAGACATTAGCATTGGTGGTGTAGCTGTAGCCCCCTTGCCTGTTCTAACTGGCCCTGCTAATATATATTTTTTCCTTTCGAAAATGTTTCTGCGCAATGCTCTCAAACAGTGAAAGAAAACATAGTGAGGGAACGGTACATCCTAGAATCCAACTTCGAAGATGTGTGTCATTGGTTATTTCTGTAAGCGACGATGGGCAATCTGTTACGTACGGAATAATACTACTGCTTCCTTACCATGTTTGGGATCAGCATTAAGCTGAGACTGGACCTGTTTGACCGCACTCTCAGGGAAGAACTGATAATGCAAATTTTTGATGGTTTACCTGCTTTGCTTTTAGTGTTACCTTTTTTTTCTTTCTCTTCTGGTGTGTGTCAAATTAACATTTTCTTTCTAGATAATGTTTGGATGTATCTCTGACTATCCCTTTTAGACATCCTCAAAGAACTAAGTAACTAGAGATCTAAGGAGGTGTTTACGGAGCCCGGGGATTTGCATGTTTGTGTTTTTTTTTTTAGTATATACAACGACTACATTATAATCATGACCTGTGACGACCTCTGCGTAGTGGGCCAAGGCCCGGCTGAGAATTAGATGGTTGCGGGTTTGATTCCCGCCGCAGACAAATGTTTGTATGATCTGCAAGTATTTGTTTCGGGTCTAGGTGTTTCTATGCGTAATATATGTATTAACAAAACACATATAAGTAGTATATAAGTCATGTGGTTAACTTAGCACAGCTCTGCTTACTTTTGGGCCAGATATTGTTGTGTGAAAATGTCCGGCATTATTAAATAGAAAGTCATAAATTTGATTGAAAAATAAGTTGTTTCTCCTCAGAAGAAATTTAAGAATCACCATGCTTTGGGCAGGTGCAGGCTTAAATAATTTATTTTAAAGACAAATGCATTCTTATTTCTATAAGTAATAAATAAATAAATAAATAATCCCGGACATTACACACACCATCATCTGGCCCCAAAGTAAGAAGAGCTTGTGTTATGGGTATCAACATGACTGATATACTACTTATATACTTTTTTTTATGAAAAGTATATTACAAGTATACATATTATACATAGAAACACCCAGACCCGAGACAAATACTTGCAGATAATACAAATATTTGTCCCGAGGCGGGAATCGAACCCGCAACCTTCTGCGTCTCAGCCCACTGCCCCACAGAGGTCGTAAAGTACAACTGACATTGTAAATTATAATTTGCCAGTGAGATATCCAATTATTTAGATCTTAAATCTTTAGTCATGATAATGTACTGATAGTCCTTCAAAGGTCAGTGACTTCACCTTGCACTTGAGCAAATAAACAATGTCTAAAGGCAGACGGTGAATCACAGCATGGAATTATTTCACAATATATACCTACATGACTGTTGTAAATGTAAGGAAATACACATTATTCTTATTGAAATTGATGTTTTATGTTTAAAAAAATACGGGCTCCGTATAACGTAACTTACGACAACTAGGAATAGGCATGAATTGCTTGATTACTGCTGTCGAACACACTTTTGGGATGCTAATGTCTTCTTTAAGAGTATTTTCGCTTATAGGTGGACGACAAGCAAGTGAATTAATTTACTACATTTTTAATTTTTTAGTGCTTGAGACTTATTCAAAAATTGCTGTCGCAACAGCATCTAGCCCCAAAGCTAGCAGACCTTATGTTATGTGTACCACACAACTGATAGACCTACTACTTATAACCCTAATAGACCTTATAGATATTTGCAGCAGCATGCACTATCCTAGTTGGTTAGATTGTACAAGTCAGTGTATTGGCCAACTCCGATGACAGAATTAATAGGCAACACAAAGGCAAAACGCCAAGGTCGAAAGCATTACATCCCCTATGAAGGGTGGAAGTGTCCAGACAAAGAACCATTGCATTACAGAGCACTCTACAAGGGTATTCTCGGAACCTTGAATACTTCATCTTATGTCATGTCATCATAGTTATTTCAAACCAGTATGGTGAAAGAATAAAAGTGCGCCTTAGATGATTCTTACATATGTTTCTGAACTTTAGATTTTTTTGTAGGTACCCCTTTTTACGGGAAATTGCGCGGACAGAGGAGTATGAAACTTCGCACACTTATAGTTTATACAGAGGAGTGCAGTATGCAATTTTTTTAAATTATACATAAAAAATACATTAACTATTAATGAATTGTGGTCGAATTTCGACCAGAGACCACTATTAATAATAAAAATGAGTGAAAGTTTGAACTATCCAAGTTGTATATAGATAAGACTTACCTGGCTCATCATGGTTGCTCTTGAGGTCAGATTGCATAGACCCCTCTGAGCAGTTGTCGATGGTCATGTCAATTCCAGCATCTTCATCAGAGGAGTCCACCTGCTCTGTTCTTTTGTGCTCTGAAATATATTTACCAAACATTTAGCTTCCAAGAATGCAGCAGAATCAATTAGAAGCAGAAAATAGAGACTCAAGTTTATGTTATGTTTATGACTTTCATTTTGTTGTGAAATTCTAATGTAACAACATTAGAATTTCACAACAAAAGTCATGGGTTTTCATGTGGTTTGATTTCCTGCCAGGACAAACATTTGTATGATGAACATAGGTGTTTGTTTTTAGTTTAAAATACTAGTTCCGGGACACCCTGTATAGTATCACAAGCATGTATTTAAAATATATAAGTATTCTATCAGTCATTGGTCATCATAATACAAGCTATACTTAGTTTGGGGCTGGTGTTGTATGCATTATCCATTATATATTAATAATCATTATTATTATTAGACATAAAACATTATAATTACTTATTATATTATAATTATAAGCATACTTTAATGCCCCATTAGCTAATAATAGAATATGAGATAGACTGGAAACTGGCGGTTTATACTTGCATTGTGTAAGTTAAATTAAAATACCACATGGACTAAACCCCACATGTCATTAAAGGTCTGCACAATATTTAACCATGCAAAACATTGTGAAAAAGATTTCACAATGTTTTGCATGCCAGTTACAATTTCAGTCTAAAATTGAGACCTTATACTTGAAAATAATATTTATTGCATTGTTTTCTAATCAATATGTCATTCTATTCAGTAAGTACCTACAAGCTGAACAAGGAAATTAGTGTGGTTACATAAAATTACACAACTGTCAACAATCTAGTTGGCTTTACAAGGGCATTCAAACCAGCTGTTCATGGGAAAATACGGATACTTATTTAGAAACTGAGATAGAATCGAGGTATTGCACAAAGAAAGGTCATTGCATTGCAACACGACATGTGGGAACTTCGCAATGTTATGAAACGTGAAAGTAAAGCTTGTCATCAGGGTTGCGAAACTACTCTGGTTACAAGATGAAATAGACATATTTGCTCAAGGTTGCCCTGAGAAAAATAAAGATCGCAACGAAATAAAAATACGTAAACCTATACGTCACATCACTTCGATACCTACAGCTCAGAAAAACCCGCCTTCAAGACCACAAGGTCGCCGCGTGATTGTGAACTAATTCTTGGCGAATTCCACCCACTTCCTTCATCAATAAATAACATGCTGCACTTTCTTAACCCAAGTAAACCGTTAAACTCACCGTATTTTCCTTTTCTTTTTCCTTTAGGCATGGTGATATTGCTAAACGATGCTCACTAAAATATGAAAAGAGCTAAAACTATATTCACTATTTATTTACGCTAACTTTTCACACTTAATCAAGACGGCGAAAAGTTCAATATATCAGTTCTTATAGAATGGTTGGTACACCGTATACAACATAAAACTAAAATTTCTGAAAAACTTTTTAACATGTTTGACTGTGTAACATGCACACTTTATAACTTCGCTTTGCGCAATGCGCTGACAGTTTTGTTCGTTACGGGGGGGAGAGGGTGTTGTTGCGCCATATTTGTTAATTTTGTTGCCAGTCTCAAACATTTTCTACTATTTTATTAATTATGATAAGTATGGTTAGGAGATGGGAATTCCACTAGATTCAATGCTTATTCTAAATGGTTTGTCTAAAAAGATCATGCACCAAAAAATGCAATACTAGTATTCTTAAACAAAGAAGAAAGATTCATAACACGGATATCCTTCAACCAAAAAATTTTAATGGTTTGTGGCGTTGCATCGGTTACCTACTTCCTTTAGGTGTGCGGATGGGATTGCAACCTTCCATGAGGTTCATGAAAGGCTACCCTACAGAATACTATTCTAGGTACTCTGAAAGCCATCAAAAACATCGAAGATTACTTGGATTTCAAACAAGCCTGAAGGCAGATTACTCACGGTCGTGAGCATTTTTACTAACGTACTGGCAAGTTTTTAGTAATTCCAGCGTATATATATAAAAGAACAAACTTTATTGGGGTAGGTACAATAATATAGGGGTTACTTCAATTACACGAAGATAAAGCTAGACATTGAATTTATTACAGTTTTACAGTTTTACACAAATATTCAACTTACATTAGGTAGGTAATAGCGCCCTCGCGGCCATTAATTGTACTTACCTACTCACAGATTATTTTTATTTAAGCAGGTAAGTAACTAACAGTTTTTATAGTAGTTATATGAGGTAGTTACTTACAAAGATTCTATTTTATTTCACTTTCAAAACATTCGTCGACAAAATAATACTCGAGTAAATGTCTGAATTTCTTAAAATAAACATTGTTGTTAATAATTGTTAGTAATATACTACTACTTACTTTACTGGTACCTATGTGCTAATTTAGAAAATGTACCTCCAAACTTACTAACCTTACCTAGAATAAAAGCATTATGTAACTACATACACAAAAAACTAGTCGGAAGGTGTTATCTAAGTAGGTACCTACCTAAGTAGCTAGGTACAAAGATAGATACGAAGATTCTTTCATTGATAAATTTGAAGAAACAATATGGTTTTATAATAAATAAAAATTGAGAGAACACAAGACTGATTCTGTAAATAACCGTTACTATTAGATATTCTTTCATTGGTACCTATTCATTAACAAATATAAATAAATAGTAACTGTTAAATGAATTTTTGGGTAATTTAAACACTAGTTACATAATTACTAGTTTAATAGCGACAATAATAAGCAAAATAAAATTGGATAGATATAACAAAATAGTTCGGAGAATGCTGAAACCGTGGCACAATCACTGCTTAATATTTTCATAGGATCTGATAATTCATTATTTGTCAATGTGCTATTATATGTTGCTTCCTCAATCCACCGAGCTGCAGCTATTTTTGAACCTAATATCAAATTAAAATCCCTCTCTTCGATACATTGTAGTTTTATTAGCGGCGGTTCTCCAAGGAAAAGAGATCTTGTGCTTATGTATTTAAAGGTGCTCAAACCGTACAGCGACATAACGATTTGACCATTGATGTACCATTTGACAATACTGCCAGGCTGGATTCGGCAGATGGCTTGCATTTCATCCCCATCACCGTACTCCATGGCGAAGCCATCAATGAACGGCATCCTTCGTGGAGGTGCTAGAATTGTCATGTTGGCTGAGCGCGTCGTGTATAGGTAAGGAGGAGTATCATGCTCCAAGTCACACCTGTACAATCCCGTCGCATGTTCCGTAACATTGTTTAGCTGAATATGACACGAAGTAGAACCGCAGTGGTCGGTGCTTATAGAGCCGATCCCGGTAACGGGGAGGCTGCGGATGGCCGGCCAGACACTCGGCTTAAATCTGAATATTTCTTCGGTGCCTTTGAAAATTTGCAGCATGGTAAAGTTTCCTGCGTATTCGCATGATATTTGAATGTCGGCTTGTCCTGCGTTGGCCCTTGCCGGAACTGCGAAGTCTGTGATGTGGAAGCTGCGAGCTGGGTGCCGCATACCACGGACGCAGGTGATGAAGGCGAGGAGCGCGAGTGTGCGCACGCGCATTGTGACCGGCGACTGACTCGCATCACACTGCGCCCTCACATAACCCAGCGACAGCGCCGCCTCTCTTAATTAACTGTTTTATTAAGCTCTAACACTTAACCGTTGGATGATCAGGTTCCTTTTTCGACTCTTTTTTTCATAATTTTAATTACCTACCTAATAGACAAATTGGTTTCACTAGGGGTGGCTAAAATTAATATCTCGTCGGGCCCCTAACTTCTAACAAAACGATGGGGTGTCGGTAATTTAGATAAATTAAAATTGATTCATACTGACTATTGTACCTTTCAATATTTATTTATCTATGACCATACCTACTCGTAGAAGAAAATAAACTTGCCAAGTGCGTGCGAGTCCACGCACAGCGAGAAGTTCCGAACTCTGTCAGGATAAGAATGTCTAGTGGTCAGTATGCTACAATGGATTTACTGGCGCAGTAAATATCTATGAGCTTCGATTAGCAATAGGCATTATTACAATCAATAGTTTGATTGCAACTGAAACCACTTTATACAAGACTAGCTGTTGCTCGCGACTTCGTCTGCACTATTTTTGAAAGGAATTTTTAAAAGCCAAATTTTATTGATAAGTTTCAAACCAATCACCTGACCACCCATTAAAATGTTTCCATACAAACATTCACTCCACATTTTACTCATTTATGTGGGTTATTTCGAAAAACACGAGTCCATTTATTTTGCATTTTAAGTATCCAAACCAAGTTTCAAATAAATCACAGCACCCATTAAAAAGTGCCCATACAAACTTTGACACCCCATGTTACCCCTTTTTTAGAGTTATTTTGAAAAATCCTGAAATACATGTCCATTTATTTTGCATTTTATTTATTCATATCAAATTTCAAGCAAATCGCACCACGCGTTAAAAAGTTTCATACATTCGTTTTCACCCCTTTTCACCCTCTCAGAGTTTGATTTTCAAAAAATCTCGCCTTAGTGGATGCCTTTGCTGTAAACGGAAGCTACCTTTCAAATATCAGCTTTCTAGCTTCAGCGGTTTCGGCTCGGCGATGATGAATCACTCAGTCAGTCAGGTTAAGCTCTTTTATAGGTAATAGATGAATTGGTATTTCGTGATTATGTTCAGTTTCTATTCATGTTGACACACATGCTGGTATATCCACATCAATCTTCCATAATACTAATTCATCAATAGTAATTAAAAACTATTATTATACAAATACAAATGAATTTATTTAGCAATAAAATAAAAATACAGTGTTAACAGACCTGATGGTCCCCGCACTAGGGCAATCCTGTATTGCGGGAGACCAGAGGCATAAGATGAGCGATTTCCACAAACTACATAAAGATAAAACCAAATAGATAACACTTAAACAAGGCAAGACACAAGGAGGACAATCCAGGAGAAATAAAATTAATATCTAAATAAATATATATATATTTTATTACTGATTTTATTATCAATGTTTTGATGTTATCATAATTCCATAATTGCTCGTCAGGTTAGGTCGCAAACAATTCAACACATTTAGCAAAATAAAAGAATTAGTGACAGAGATTTCGCGATTTTTTTAAGGTTTACAAATAAGACTGTTATAAATACTGGATTTTCATCACCAATTTCTCCGCAAGCTAGATTAGATTAGGAGCGGACAGACAGACCGATAGACAGGACGAAACTATAAAGGGTTCCTTGAGGACTTACCCGTACAATATCCTTGATGTAGGTTTTACTACACCCTAGAGGGGTGTGATTTAAGTAAAGACCTATCTTGCAAAATAAAAAAGGTAGGTACTTACACCTACAATACTTAAACTTATCCGTTATGTCAAACAATTAGGTCCATAGCATTATATTTGAGACATTAATCTGAATCTTCAAACATAATTGGTCGGTCAGGAATCACGAGAGGTTTTTTATTCGCTTGTATTAACTAATTGGAACTAATAAGAGTCAAATTTTTCAAACTCGTCATGCAGATTTGCAGTAGGTACGAGTATGTAAAGATTTTTGTAGTTTTAAAGTGTCTTGTAATGTCTAAAATAATTTGTAGTTTGAGTAGGTACAAAACTAGGTTAGAAAAAGAGGCACCAACCGAATTTGGAAAACGGTTGCAAAATTGTATGTAGACCATCACTCTATCGTGTAATTACAATATATTACTATAGATGACCTCTGTGGCGCAGTGGGCAAAGGCTTGCCTGAGACGCAGAAGGTTGCGGGTTCGATTCCCGAGCGTGACAAATGTTTGTAAGTATACTAATATGTAAGTATTTACAAAAAAGTAGATATATATCAGTCTACGTATTTATTATACTACTTGTATATCAGTCATGTGGTACCCATAACACAAGATCTGCTTACTTTGGGACTAGATGACCCTGTCATAAATGTCTGGCATTATTTATTTATTTCTTATTATTATATATATTTTAACGCATGCTAGCTTATTTTGGAATTATAAGATAAGGAGTAAAAGTGAAGGCAACTAAGCAAACTTCATAATCATGAATCTATAGCGTTCTCGACGAATAGCTGAAATGATAAAATGAAATGAAATGAAATAAGTTCATTTTGACACACACACACACTGATAAAAAGAACATGTAGGTACACAATCAATAGGAAAATAACGTAAATAAAAAAATATATTTAAGATTAGAGTATACTCTTTATTTTGATACGGTGGGCAAATCCACATTCACGGATACCTACGTGATTGAGTCGTATAGGTTATGTTATGCTGGACTCTTACCGGCTAAAATCCCACCACTTGAGAGATCTTACGCAGATTTCAAAGTCACCTATCCTTTTTTTTTTGACGAGGAGAAAATCTACTACCAGATTTCCAATGTACTGAGGGGTGCAAATGGAATATGTGAGGTTGGCTGTCTAAAAATCGACAGAATACTCACTAAAGCTCCCCGGTGACCAGCCTCATTGCATGTCAAGGGGCTCCGGGATCTCCATAGGAACGCACCGGGGCCCCTCTCGCAAAGTGCTGTAGCCACAGCCCATCCCAGGAGTGGCATAAGCCACCCCCACGCACCCTCCCGGTGTAAGCACCGGCACAATACGTCACACATGCTAACTGCTGCCTTCCCCCGAGCTCGTGAAAGGATAGCCGGGAGCCCTCACTCCGACTACCCTACCTACCCAGTGCGCTCGGTCCCACAAGAATCTAAAAGAAACTGCGTATACCTGCGTATACCAGACTTGCGGAAGAAGCCCCCATCCCTTCCGCCACTCGGTCCCACTAAGGTCTGACGACTCAGCGAATACCGAGCGGCCGGATGCTGGCAAGGAGGAAAATCTTCTCGTCATCTCCTCGCAAAATGCCGCCGCCCCTCCCGAGGGCCAATAACGATTGGACGCCCTAAATCCGCCCGTCAAAAGCCCCCAAGATCACTCGGCCCACGGGTCTTCCCGACCCTGTGTGGGGATACATATAACATAAAAATAACACTGTGAGTGTCTTCCTCCAACAAGCGACTGGGGAATGCACACCAAGCACGTCCCCGCTTCACTGCTTTTGGACATGGCCCGCAGAACTCTGGCTTGTAAGGCAGAGCGCCTTACAAGACAGAGCTCTGCGAGCCACGGCAGCAAGCCCATCCCTAGACCGCATAAGCAGTCCTCTCCCACTGCCTCATCTCACAATGCCCTCTACTATTCCGAGGGACACGTGGATAGATCCTCCGTGTCGGGTTATTGGCCACCGTGCGATACTTCTCCAGCTCCAAAGAGGGAGGTGACCCGACCTTCCATCCCATGTGTACCTACCCTGCACCAACCCAGTCAACTGGGCCTTTTTGGCAAGACAGTTTACCAAAAAGGCCCAATCTCAGCGCTATACCGCATGACATATAGTCAAATAGCGCTGGTTTTCAGCTGCGGTTTTTAGATGAGGCTGATCCTTTCATATTATTTTGAAATAATTAAGTTATCTTTTTGACTGGCCTGTTAGCTCAGTAGCTCTGTCTTCTGCGCTGTAGGTTGGGGAGTCGATTCCCTCCCTGGATAAACATTTGTGTGATTGAATATAGGTGTTTCTTTTGTGTCTGTTATAAAATACCATAAGTATGTATTTAAAAATATATATAAGTATTCTATCAGTCATCTGGTCACTTTAATACAAGCTATGCTTAGTTTAGGGCTAGACGGTGTTGTGTGTATTGTCATTTAGTTGGATTGAAGAAAGGTAGTTGGCATAAGCTAGGTAGTTTCCATGAAATATTTTAGTAATTCGGTAAGTGCACTGCACGTTAAGGGGTCACACACACCAAGCCCACGCCACTCGGAAACGAAGCATTATAATTTAAGAGTAATTTGCTTAAGTGTTATCATACTAATTGAATAATGCATCTCAGGCATTGACTTACATATGTAAGCCCAGCATTCGTGTTATTGCACCCGCCTACTCTAACCATAATATTAACCTACGTACTTAGTTTCACAATACATTATGATTAATGCATTGATAAATTAATACATAATGTTAAAACACCATAAGTACCTAAACCAACCTACCACTAGAGTACTCTGAAAATCAGTGTTACCATACCATATCCTATTGGAAGGAAATCAAACATAGAAGGTTTTTTCAATATCCTGTAGTTATTTTTTTGTGGCTTGTTCAAAATTCAAAAAGGTGCAATAATGAGTATCTTGTAGTTCCTATATTTTTATTATACTTATTCTACACATTATTTTAAGGATAGAGCATTTCAATGCATTCTAAATGTTTGTACAACACGTTTTTTTTACAGTTTTAAGTGCCATCTAGCGGTGTTACCAATTATTAATTTACTTAGCTGCATTGTTTTTTAACGCTGTCAAATAAGCGCTCCAACTATCAGCTTAAGTACAAACTGATGTTCAGAGATGGCTCTGTTTTCAATTTCATAAGTAAACGATTTGAACTAAAAAGATTTTATCCAATAAATGACATCAAATAAACCACCACGTACAAAAACTAAAAATTGAAAGCAGAAGCAGTATCTTAAAACGAAAAGTATTTACTTACCTGAGTACCGAAAAATTAGCTCAATAATGTTATGGACCCGCAAAAGGCTTTTATTCGTGTTGGATTAGAGCACGTCTTCTCTCGTGCACGCCAGGTCGCGTGCCTCACGCAGCAGGGTTGTTGAAAGCTTGAAATAAAGATAGTTTCCCGTCATTCCGGAAGTGATAATAAACGCGGGACTTTTGAGAAATGATAGCTTTTGCGTTCTATTCATTGATAATGGCGCTAAAACTGTATAATCCTAAGTGATTTAGATTAGCTCTTGCAGAGGGGAATGTTGCGTGCCTTGTGTACGAAAGTGTTACGATCTACGATGACCCACATATTTATGGATAAAGATACGATGTTATGAGGTGGACCTTTCATATATAACTTTAAATGTATGGGTACGAGAACGTTGGGTTTATGATAATGTTTTTAAGATCTCTTTCGATCTCTTTCAGAACGCGTTTGATTCAGACACAACTCATATATCCTAAGCACTTACTACTTACGTACAAATGAAGTTGGTTTATGGGGGGCTATTCCCAATCCAAGCTCTAAAATCTTCTACGTACCTAATTTTAAACTTGTCCTTAATAGGTATAATCAATATCTAGTACCTACTAGGTATTTATTGTAATTAATTTCCGCAAAGTCAGGCCTACATTAATTATCTTGTTATAAGTTATCCTTAGAAACCATACTACAGACAAAGATTGACCGTTACATTTCTCTATCAAAAAATAACTCACGGATACCTACTACCTACTATGGGTGCTTCAGGGTTTATTTACGATTATTATGTAAGAAGGATCTAACTCTATCGCCGACAGGAAAGGTGTTACATATTAGAAAAAAACATTGTACATATCCTAAATAGGTATTTAGGATATGTCACAATGTTTTTGAAGTGAAAACTTCTTTTAGCGCGTTACGCATATTTTTCGATGAGGTAAAACCTCTGGACTCGCGACACCGTTACCGAGACGCTGGCTGCCGCGCTCGCCCCGTTTGATTATAAACCTTAAGTCACATGTTTACAGTCTATTTTTGTATGGAGACGTTTACTGAGTTAGGTTCTTTGATATATTATCTACATTCTGAACAAAAACATATAAGAATATTAAATGTATTTTAAAGTTTCTAATAACTAATAAAATACAATTCATAACCCAATAACCCTAGTACCCATCTACAAAATGTCTAACGCGCCAAAATAAGTTTTCACTTCTGTCGGCACTCCCGGAGTGCAACCGTAATTTTTTTTTATGTGTAACATCTTGCCTCTCGCTTTCCTGCAATCTATGGGAGTGATTTGGTGAAAAGGGACGGAAGTGTGTAACATGAAGTCGGAAAGAGCGCATTTGATTTGATTTGCATTTTATTTGATCTGACCAATTCGCGCGCGCGGTATTTAATTTGACCAATGAGCGGTGATGCTTATTACTAAGGCGAGATATCAGTGATGTTACCCATCTAATGCGACTACTATAAGGCTCGCTCATTTTTTTTTACAAAGGTATGTTGGTACTTATAATATTGTAATCGTAAAATATTTGATATTAAACTGTATCATTACCTACGAACCATGTAACACAGGTTTTTTCAATAAAATGTGCTTATGGTCACGGATGTTTACATAACATTTACAAAGACCTACATACTCGTAGAATGCATACAAGTTCAAAACCGTATCAAGAGTTGCTTTAATCCTTGTACCGTAGGCAGGCAAGATTAGCAAGTTTCTGTAAGTTATTTGAGTTGAGCTCAAGTTCTTCTATATAAATGGTAATGAAGACGGCCCGCGCCGTGAAATTCCACTTTTTACTTCGTGTTTTTCAATTTATCCTCTAGGTACTTAGGTAGGTACTTTTATAGCTCTTTGAGAAAGTTTTCTTATATTAATAAGCGTGCTGGAGCGATCTAAGTTACTCTGACATTCTTGCGTTGATGCTTAGGAGTTGAAAATTAGTAGGTACCTAGCTGAGCTAAACATGACTGGCCTGTCAGCTCAGTTGGTAGTAAAGTCAAAGTCAAAGTCAAAGTCAAAGTATATTTATTGCATCATTACATGTTTACAAAGATGTTACAACTTATATAGATTCAATGTAATCTACCATTTATGGGCGTGCAATTATTTATAGTTTACAATAATAATAGAAATAATATGTTATTCTGAAATAATAAGGAATAATAAGGATAGGAAGAAAGAAATTTTGCATTATAAACATTGTTACTTATGTCATACTTATAATAAAAAATAATAAAATCAAGAAAAAAATAAACGGCAAAAGACTAAAAACAAAAAATACAGAAAATTTTATTATATTAAATTAATACACATTACATACACATACAATTTTTGGTCGAAGGGAATTAAATCAGGAAATGCATTACTTTGTCATATTATCAATAGAATTATCGGTCATAAACTCATTAATTGTATAATAACATTTATCATTTCATTTATTCTCAACCTTTTCTGTAACAACGAAGTTGGTAATGCTCTCAATGATTGAGGTAACTTATTGTAGATGAATGGAGCCATACTGAAGATACTTTTGCGCATCAGTGCTGTTTTAGAGTTACGGACACAAACTTTATATTCGTCTCGTCGGTTACGAGGAACGACATCAGACAGCTTACAAAATAGGTCCGGACTGTGCCTGACAAACATAACCGTTTCCAAAAAATACAGTGAGAGAACAGATAAGATGTTGTATTTATTAAAGAATGGTTTGCAAGTATCTGTTACTTTTAGATGAAACATTGCTCTAATACATATTTTTTGGTATTAAAAGGCTTTTTCGACGTCAGTGGAGTTCCCCCAAAATATCACACCGTACCTGATATTTGAGGCGATAAGGCCGTGGTATGCAATGAGTAGAGTTTCCTCATTAACTACTGTTGACAGTTTATATAAAACATAGATAAGGCTGTTTATTTTTTTACACAGATTTTCTACATGTGGCTTCCAGTTTAATTTTTTGTCAATATTGATTCCTAAAAATTTAGTAGTGTTAACTTCCTCAATTGTATTATTTTTATGTTGTATGTCAAGATTGGGTAAAGCAGCATTGTCGCGTTGTCTGAAATGTATTATTTTCGTCTTATTTATATTAATTGTCAAATTATTATTATCTAACCATTCTATTATTGATGTCAGTGCTAGATTTATGTAATTTTATAAGTGTCAATATTATTACAAGTTATAGTCACAGTACTATCGTCTGCAAATAACGACATAGGTTGTGTGGTGGCTTTAGGCAGATCGTTTAAATAAACAATAAAAAGCTGTGGGCCTAGTACACTCCCTTGGGAAACGCCGTACTTTATAATACGTTCCTCAGATACATAGGTACATACATACGTAGTAACTCTGCTTTCTACACTGTAGGTTGAGGGTTCAATTCTCTCCCATAACAAACATTTGTGTGATGAATAGTTATAGGTCTGGGTGCTATAAAGTATCATAAGTATGTAATAATATAAGTACAGATATGTACAGAATGATATACAATAATATAAAATACATGTGAAACAGTTGAGCTATCTAAGGACCGTTTAAAACGATCTATAGATAGCTCAACTGATCCAGATCACTGCCAGAGGGCAGCGTTCCCAAGATACTGGCGGCATTGCACCTATATATGTGTAACTACGCCATCAATATATATCCATAACCTACGCAATGTATTATAACCTATAACATAATCTACATCACCATGTTCTTTTACTGTATTTTCTTCCTATAATATACTTCTTCTTCC
Source organism: Lampropteryx suffumata (assembly GCA_948098915.1). Classification (NCBI taxonomy): domain Eukaryota; kingdom Metazoa; phylum Arthropoda; class Insecta; order Lepidoptera; family Geometridae; genus Lampropteryx; species Lampropteryx suffumata. Next base: position 18,508,604 of record OX402547.1, read on the forward strand.
TCGTTAATGGCATGTGTCATAATAACGACAATTTTGCCAGTGTCAAGTGTTTATATTGTTTAGAATGTTTATAGTAATGTCACAAAGTTGTATATTGTAGTTCGTCATTTGTTATTGTATTTGTTATTGTATTGTTATATAAAATGGTGCCTTTCATATAAAATAACTGCGGATTATTTTTGCTAGAATCACAAAGAAGCGCAAAGGTTTCATTCCAATTATTCAAACCCGAGTCAATAACTGTGGGATTCTCTATTTAAATAAACTCACCAAAATTACTTATAAAACCTCGAAATAATTCGAGAAAAATAAATAAAATAAGAGCGCAGTGTTAGCTTCGCAAGAAGACCAAAAATAATCTGTGTATTTCTTCTTACTAGTGGTCACCCACTGGTTGAAATTCAATCATAATTATTTAATAATTAATGTATTTTTTATGCATAATTAAAAAAAAAACAGTATTCTGCACTCTTTCTCTATATAAACTGTAAGTGTGCGAAATTCCATACTCCTCCGTCCGCGCAATTTTCGTAAAAAGTAGCTCAAAGTTTTTGCTTCACGTATTAATATATAGATAATCTGTTTTGATGACAGTTTTGCCAATATCAAGTGGTTTTGCTTTGATAAAATAACGTCACAGTCCTGGTAGATTGTCATTTGTTTATTCTTAACGTCATCGTGGTATGGTCAACAGAATTTTCTAGAATTCAACGTTGTATAAACTACAAACTACAACTTTTACACTTCTCTAGTTGCTAGGAACTCACAATTTATTTATTAAAATTCCGCTAAGATCATTCAACAAAACATGAAATGACGCGGGAAAAACTAATTAACTTGCAAGTGCTATATTACTTAGAAAAATGTTATACGAATAATAATAATAAAAGTCATAATAGTTATTTATTCATAATATCATTAAAATTCAATGTAAAATATCACGCATAAAAAATAATTAAGACGGCACTAATTTATCTTTTTAACCGACTTTATCAAAAAGGAGGAGGTTCTCAATTCGTAGGAATCTTTTTTTTTAATCTATATACAGGGTGAAATTTTGTAATGCCACCTGAAGGGAAAGTACTCTTAATACCGTAGATAGAAAATTTGACTCAATGCAAATATACCTTCATTTTTGAATAGAAAGAAAACTGCCTTCAATGATTTTCCAAAATTTGCTTGCCCCACCCAGGAATCGAACCGACTATAATCTGTAAAAATTACACCCTGTACTTTTATTGCATTGATCGTTAGGATCGTTAGGATAAGGATAAAATCTCTCTAACAAACTTGATAAATTAAATGAAAAGAAAACTATGAAATCTGGACTTATAAATTCAATGAGACAAGTTAAAGCTCTTTAACTCCAAGATCCATCTGTTTACTTAATGTTAGTAATTAATAATTATTATTGACGTAATTTATCCACTAAAATGACGAATTACTATTTAGATAAGACGATTGCAATTTGCACGTGTTTGTAATGCAGGCGCATTTCTTAGATGCGACATAATTGCGTGTATTAGTTAGCTTAAATATGGAGTGTTACATTTGAAAATAGATTTTCATATTTGTTATTCACATTAGATTGTTTTTAAATAGAAATCATTTGATTGTCTCACGGTAAAATGGCTTATCAAGAACAATTTGATTTTACGGATGCTTTTTTGTTAAAGAACAAAAACATGAATCTAGCTCTGCGGTGGTATGGAGAGAGATATCGACACCGTCAGACACCAACTCGGTTCGTATTGAAAAGAATAGTAGAAAATTTAAAGAATACGGGTAGTTTCATAAAGCGACGGCAAACTCTTCAGCTGAACTATTTCGATTTTGATCTAAATGTTAACCAAATCATTTCCGAAGGCTTCAAGCAGAGATGCTGCTATTTAGATGACAAAAAAGCTGGTAATGAATCTGCTCCATCCAACTCGACTCGGCATCCGTAACAAAATTGTCAAGGATCATACAAAAAAGTGTTAAGTGGCACCTAGATTCACTAGCATGTAAGAAGACGATTCAAAGTGTTCCACTTGATTCAAACCATGTGATTTTATTGAATAAAGTTATATTGAATTTTGAATTTTTGAATTGAGTGCGGAATTATGAGAAATATGCTTGTGTTAGTCCACGTGTACGAAGGTCATTTAAACATTATCAAGTATCTTGAAATACTGGAGCTCTTAAGAAAAGAGTTAATATGTGAAAAATCTAATTTACCTTAAATTTGATGCGAATGTAAACGAGTTGAGAGTTGAAGTTCAGAATACGATTTATAATATTCACCACAACACGTTATTAAAGGTTAATAGAAATGAATTCGTTAGAAAAATACATTTGTGTATCCAAGAAAATGCAGCCCATTTCGAGCAAGTTTTGTAAATAATTAAAATAATTTAAGATTTCATGGTTTTCCTATCATTTAATTTATCAAGTTTGTTAGAGAGATTTCATCCTTATAATTGATCCTAACGATCAATGCTATAAAAGTACAGGGTGTAATTTTTACAGATTTTAGATTTTAGTTCGATTCCCGGGTGTGGCAACCGAATTTTCAAAAGTCTTTGAATGCAGTTTTCTTTCTATTCAAAAATAAAGAAATGTTTTCTTTGAGTCAAATTTTCTATCTACAGTATTAAGAGTACTTTCCCTTCAGGTAGCATTACAAAATTCCACCCTGTATATAAAAGATAGTCGTGTTACTTACACCACTTATAACTCGAGAACCGCTGGACCGATTTAGATGAAACTTAAAATGAATATAGTTAGTAACTTGGAATTGGATATACGCTTTTTTTTATCCCGGAAAAACAACGGGAACGGGAACGTGACGGGCGAAGCGCGGGTGACCGCTAGCGCCATCTATCATTATTTATTCGTATCTATTAATATTTTAACATTAATCTCTGTAATTATTATAATAATTTGAATAGCTATCTATTTTTTAATAGCAATATTAGTACTTTAATATTTTTTGTGAAATTTTAACCGCCCAACGAAGTGGGTAGTTGGGCACGGGTAAGTTAGTACATAATAATAAAAAAAACTATTTAAAAAACATTAAACAGATGGACAAATATTTAGTACAATTCCGCCAATCTATTCCTAAAGAGTTACCTCCAAAAGAAATTCGACACGTGTTTCGCCTCTCCACGAGGCATCCTCAGGAACACTTGACTCACTCCGCACCCCGACGAAAAAACACTCTGCTCTGCAGACTAGTTGCTAATAGTTGGTCGAAGCAACAATTTCTTTTGGAGGTAACTCTTTAGGAAAAGATTGGCAGAATTGTACTAAATATTTGTCCATCTGTTTAATGTTTTGTCATGGATTTCCGCAAAGTCACGCCTGAATCAATTATCTAAAAAACTATTTGTAAAAATGCCAAATTAATAAGCTTAGGAGCATAATATTTTAGGTAATTTACAATCTTAAAACTCGCCATACCTATTAAAAGTTCTATCCTGTATTTTGTGTTGTGTGCTAAAAAGCAAATATATGTTTGTCCATATCTTTGTATGTCTACCTAAAGGTATATTGTAAGCATACGTCTCTCCTTACTAAAATAAAAATGTTTCGTCTCAAAGGATGGTTTCATACAACAATTTTGTCATTTATCAGGCAAAGTTTCGGGTATTCGTAGCCAGTGAGCGAAGACATCGTTTATTATGAATTCGCGCTCCCCATTATATCCTCATACACCAACTCTTCAGAACTCGCAACTTCCAGTTCTACATGCGAAGTGCTACAAAATACTTTACCACTGACCTACAGAAATGGAAAAGCCAAATAAATAACTTGACGCTATATATATTGCCCACGACTTACTAAGGGCCTACTCTCTTATTTACAACGGTTATCATTTTATTCCAATCTGTCTACGTTTCTATAATTACTCAAAATCCTTTTCTTTTATTCGTATAGGTAGGTACACTGGAGAAAATATTCGATTGATTGCTGATGACTTACGTGAACGTAGCGTACCTAGGTAAGCAGTTATTCATTTGCAGAATACGTAAGCAAACATAATAGTCAGTTAGAGTTTAGTATTAAATCACTTCAAAATCAGTTATTATGGCGACTGCCAATCAAATACTGAACGAACACAGATGATGCAATATTTTTTGTTCAAATGTAGATAATATATCAAAGAACCTAACTCAGTAAACTTCTCCATACAAAAGTAGACTGTAAACATGTGTATTAAGGTTTATAATCAAATGGGGCGAGCGCGGCAGCCGGCTGCGTGTCGCCCCAAACGGTAACGGTGTCGCGAATCCAGAGGTTTTACCTCATCTAATAATATGTAAACCGCGCTAAAAGAAGTTTTCACTTGAGAAAAAAAGACCGAAGTTACTAATAAAACCAGAAATAAGTCGAGTAAAATAAACTGCATGAGAGTGCAAAGTTTGCTTCGCAAGACGGTCAAAAGTAATCCTACTTTACCTTCATTATCAAACTATACGACCTCTGTAGCGCAGTGGACCAAAGCTCGGCTGATACGCAGAAGGTTGCGGGTTCGATTCCCGAGACAAAGTTTTGTATGATCTGTAAGTATATGCCTCGGGTCTGAGTGTTTCTATGTATAATATGTATGTATTTACAAAAAAAATACATAAGTAGCATATCTGTCATGTGGTACCACATAACACAAGCTCTGCTTACTTTGGGGCCAGATGATGTTGTGTGATATGTCCAGCATAATTTGTTATTATTTTGGCACTGGTAATTGTTTTAAAAACATGTACCATTGAAACAAAGAGAGGAAGAAGCTTATGTTAAAAAGCTTGCGGAAAAGACATATCTAGGACTCTAGATCCACGCTACCGCAGTACACGGATGAGTTTTCTAAAACTTGCCCGACTGTTTGTAATTTTAAAGTAGAGAGTTACACGTACGTTGCTTTTATGAGTTTTGTTGGATCCGCAGTCGTTAGGAAGCCATTGACTGGTCACTGCGGATCGGATGCTGAGGATTGCAATAGTTTTGGCAAAAGCTTTCAATAGTTTAGAAGTGCTTTATAATGCTAGGAGCTGAGTATTGGGGTGAATATCTACAGGACATAAGAAGATTAAAATTGACGAATAAAATCGTGTCTAAAGATCATCACCATAATTCGCACCGTGATTGGTTAATCACTATATAGTATAAAACATAGTCGCTTCCCGCTATCTGTCTGTCCCTATGTATGCTTAGATCTTTAAAACTACGCAACGGATTTTTATGCGGTTTTTTTAATAAATAGAATGATTCAAGAGAAAGGTTTATATGTATAATACATGCATAATATAGTAGAGGAACACTGATAATTTTAGAGGTTAGCGTATATTGGTTCAACGAATTAGAACTACTGAGCTACAGCAACGCGTGGCCAGGTCAGCTAGTTTTAACAATAATTTCCACAATGGCAGGCTCGCAATTTTTTGTTTTTTTTAACTAAATACTTCGTAATTTATTAATCGAAATAGCTCGTAATTCGTATTTTGCTTTCCTGTGACTTTCCAGTGTTGTTTACGAATTTCGAAAAATTATAAAGTACTAAAAACTTCTTTAACCGACTTCAAAAATAAGTAGGAAGTTCTCGATTCATTTTTTTATAATATTTTTTTAAAACGTATTTATTGTATAGGTAACTTGCTGATGCCCGTGGCTTCGTACACGTGGTATCTACAAAATGTTGCTTATGTCCGTTCCCAAGATACAATCTATCTCCTTACCAAATTAAATTAAGATCCGTTTAGTTTTTAGCCGTGAAAAGGTATCAAATAACAGACAGACACACAGTCAAAGAGTTTCTTAAAAATATGGCGAACTAAAACAAAATGCCTCAATTGAATAAAATCGCAAACAGAAGCTAGTAAATATAAACAAACACATGTTTTCAAACAACACGGAGCTGAAACCCAAAATAATGAACCATCACACACACATCTACATAATTTATGCGCAATTATGAAAATCTCTAAACTTAGGAGACATAATCACACACAGACATATCCCTTGGTTCCCGGCAAACAGCCCGCTCCGTCGGACATCCGGTCTGCACCCTCTCCCACTTCCGGGCCCGTCTGCCTCCCCCATGGGCCGACTTCCGCCGCTGACGTCACAATTAATCTTGGGAGGATCTTCCGGTGAGTTTTTCTGTTTTATGCGTTACTGCGGCCGGCTTTTTAGAAAGATTAGGCCAACATCCATAAATATGGCTCGTTTTGAATTCATTAGCTTTATTTAAATAAAAAGGAAGGCGATTATTTTATATGCTTTTGTGGTGAGGCGGAAATACCTACCGAGAGAACCGGAGAGGAATAAAATGTAAGGAGCGTCGAGAGGTGATCCTAAAGACATCCAAGAGTGATCATGTAATCAGTTGTCATATAAAAAAAAATGTTTCTATTAAAAAGAATACTAGGTAGTCCCAATAGGATTCTTGGGGCTCTTGCAGGCAGGTGGGACAGTGTCCTGCAAAGTTTTTGGGTGTCTGCCCTGATTAACCCTTTCGCTCGGCAAATCTATTATATTAATTAAGGTGGTATTTAGTTAGTAGCAAAAGTTTTTGACATTTAATTTAATTTATATTACTTTGTTATTGATCAATGATTTTATTTTATTATTTACTTTAATGGATGAAATGGATCTTAATTATCTGAATAAATAATGATAATAATAATAATTATTATTATAATATACCTTAAACGAGAATCATATAAACAATTTCATACAAACAATATTGTTCTATACATATATATAGTGAAAATTATGTATGCCCCTTTCGGCTTAAATACTTTTTAAGTGTCTTATGACAACTTTGTAGATGTATTGTATATTTTGTACTATCAAGAGAGACCTATAATTGGCTGTTTCTATATTAATTAAGTTTACCCATAGTAATTTTTTGTAGCTGTTGGTCTTTTCAATAAAACAAAATAATTGATAGTTTTCAGTATATTTGACAGCTACATCGGAAAAAAAAATACGCGATTCCTATTGGAGTAACATTTTTTTTTCGAACATTTCACACTGCATCATATCTGGCTCAAAGTAAACAGAGCTTGTGTTATGGGTACCACATGACTGATATACTACTTATCATTACAGAGTATAAAACAAAGTCGCCTCCCGTCCCGCCTGTCTGTCTGTCCCGTTGTATGCTTAGATCTTAAAAACTATGCAACGGATTTTGATGCTGTTTTTTTTAATAGATGGAGTAATTCAAGAGGAAGGTTTATATGTATAAAACATGCATAATATAGTAGAGAAACACTGAAAATTTTAGAAGTTTCTTATGTGGTGTCGTAAATAAACACATTTTTTTGCGCTTACATTGCAAACGCTGGCTGAACTCTACGAGATAGATCAAAATAATATACTACAGTATTGTACACCCTCAAAACGGTCTACAAAAAAGTCTGCGATGGTATATGGCTTTCTCTTGGGGATAACCATTCTGTAGTATAATTAGTATCAGCATTGCACCCGTGCGAAGCCGGGGCGGGTCGGTAGTAATACATATATATTGTACATAGAAACACCCAGTCCTGAGACAAATACTTGCAAATCATACAAACATTCGTCTCAGCCGGACCTTGGCCCACCTCGCCACAGTGGTCGTTTCTGTTACATTTCGTATATATCGATCGTCTATCGTGGGTACACTAATTGAAAAAATACTTGCCTTAACGGCTGAGATACACGAGATTAGAAAAACCAGCTAGTAACTCTTGCTTTGCATTATACAGAATTATTTTAAATTCTAAACATACAAATAGGTAGAAATAATTAACAAACTAACCTTATTACCCTACACTAAACTATTTAAAACTATGAGCTCTATTTTATAGTATCCATAATTAGATAAAAACTTATATATAAAAACGTGTGCGTGTCGGGACGCCCGACAGAAGTGATAACTTAAAAAAGCTCTGTGGGTTAGAGTGAGAGAGGAGGAGCTTACCTACCGCTGCCATATGCGTGAGAGAAAGGGAAGCCAGACAGACTGGTGACTGGTGACTGGTCTCTCACTCTAACCCACAGCGCTATTTAGATTAGTTTAAGTTATCACTTCTGTCGGGCGTGTCGAGACGCACACGTTTTTTTTCGTAGTGTTTTGTTATGAATGTTATGTCGTGTATTAGCATTAGCGACGACGCCGTTTCCAGACTGTACAATGTCGTCGTCATTTAATTCTCATCGGTAGAAAATCCATTATTAATTTATTCATTGTCAATATGTACATTCATGTTTAACATTTAACAGCATAAATAATGAAGTAAATAACATGATCCATTCACCCCCACTTCCTCTGTCGAACTTTGTTCTTATCCAGAAACAGTATCAATATTGTCCGGCCTCCCTCGGCCTATGACTGTCAACACTCAGGATGTGAAAAGTCGTTTGTACATTTAGCCAAAACGCCATTCCTTTTCAATTCGTCGCGTAGCGGAGCTACGCTGTTAGGTCACCGTAGCACAGCTACGTGTTTTTTGGCGTTAAATCTCGTACGCAGTGGTGACGGGGATACGTCATCATTGTGTAGCACCATTAACTTGTATTATGTAAAGTCACCGACATAGCACTTAAAATTTGCAAGTTTAAGTGGCAATATGCAGGCCATATAGCTCGCAGAACTGATAACCGTTGGGGAATAAAAACTCTCGAATGACGACCAAGGACAAGAAAACGAAGCGTAGGACGACCCCACACCCGATGGACTGACGACATTGTAAAGATCGCACGAAATCGGTGGATGGGGAGGGCTCAAAATCGTTCTTCCTGAAAATCTATTGAAGAGGCCTATGTTCAGCAGTGGACTTCTTAATGGCTGATATGATGATGATGATGATGATTAACTGGTACTATTTTATAAAGCGTATATTATACAGAGGTGGTTTTGATTGTCCTGTGACTAGACCGCCCAACACGAAGGCTCTGACTGATCACTTTTCTTTATCTCCCCGATTTTCCATCATTATTTTTTGGCCTCCTTTGGGCGATTGATTGTGTCTAATCAGGGGAATGACGTACATTTATTTTGTTTTTGCTGTAATTAATTATTGGCTGTTTATTATGATCATATTTATTGTGTTTTGAGGTAGTTTGCGTAGGTACCATAGTTTATGGCTGCTGTTCAAAATCTGAGTCATAAAATGCATTCTCTGAGCATCGCGTCTCTTGTCAAAGCGTGCGTTTTAAAGTTTTAAAGTCATCCTTGATCGCGTTTTAGACCAGCGAGTTGTATCGCGTTTATATTTATATACAGAAATAATTACTATCTAAGGACCGTTTAAAACGATCTATAGATAGTTCTGTTCTAATCCTGATCCAGATCCAGATCACTGCCAAAAGGCAGCATTCGTAAGACACTGGCAGCATGTTGAGTGTTTAAACGCTGAGCCAGATAGGAGCCAGGCTGCAATAGGCTCAAATATGTAGACCTTATTAAAAATGGCATATTAGCGCCTTTTGAGGTCCATGGCTCATTCAGCCACCGCACCAGCTCTTGTATTCAAAATTCAAAATTCAAAATAACTTTATTCATTACAATCACAAGGACCACTTTGAATCGTCTTCTTACATGCTAGTGAATCTAGGTGCCGGTTCCTCCTAACCCCAGTTCAAGAAGAATCCGGCAAGAAACTTGTCTGGTCTTAACACTTTTTTGTATGATCCTTGACAATTTTGTTACGGATGCCGAGTCGAGTTGGAGCAGATTCATCCCAAGCTTTTTTGTCTTCTAAATAATCAGATATTTTATAATATGCTTTAATAGACAGTTTATGTTTAATTACGTTTTTAAATTTGCCAATCGACAAATCTAACACGTCGCTTCGGACCTTGTTATAGAAGCGTACACATTGCCCTATAAAAGACTTATTAACTTTAGCGAGCCTAACAGTGGGAACAGCGAGTTTATCTTTATTTCTAGTGTTAATACTATGATTATCGCAATTTTTTTTGAATAAATGAATATTTTTGTGCACATACATTAAATTTTCGTATATATACTGACAAGGCACTGTCATAATATTAATTTCTTTAAACTTATTTCTAAGTGATTCTCTGGGGCCCATGTTATAAATTGCACGAACAGCCCTCTTCTGCAACACAAATATGGTGTTAATATCAGCAGCACTCCCCCACAACAAAATGCCATAAGACATAATGCTATGAAAGTAGCTGAAGTAAACGAGTCTAGCGGTATCTACGTCGGTAAAATGACGGATCTTTTTGACAGCGTATGCGGCAGAGCTGAGTCTCTTCGACAATTTATCTATGTGCGGGCCCCATTGCAGCTTATTATCTAAAGTAATGCCTAGGAACACTGTGGTGTCGACGAGATCTATCTTTTCGTTATTAATTTTTACATTAGCTTTCACCTGTTTAACGTTGGGCAGTATAAAACGAATGCATTTCTTTTTTTTCTCGTATATATTTTTGACCTCAAAAACCCAGAAAAAATGAACTCTGTGCACTTTATAGTAGCTCAAATTATGCTTAAATATGCATAAACTGTCATATAAAGGGTGTGGATAACGAATATATTTTCAAATCCCAACTTTGTGTACCTACTTACTATGTTTATCAGTCAGAATACCATTTTACGAGACAGTCTGCGCAAAATGAGAGTTGAAAGCTCTCAAACTCCGCTGAGAGTGAAATGAAATGCAAATACGAGTGGGAATAGTCGTACTTTTCTCGTCTCGAGTCAATTTGGAGACTATTAAAAGATGTGGAAACGGTAAACAGAGACAGAGGATGGCACACAACAGCGGAAGTTTGTACATTGTAATCTTTATTTATTGAAATAATCAAAATAATCATACTAATATTATATATGCGAAATTTTGTGCGTGTATGTGTTAGTTTAATACATTTTAACACAAACGGAGTTAGATAAGACTTAGTATAGATATAAATGTGGCCTTGGAACATCTACCTAGGTAAGTACCATGTGAATAAAGCCGCGGGCAACAGCTTGTATACAATAATCTGTCTATATAATATAAAAGGCGATGCGTATGTTTCCTATAGACTCCGAAACGGCTGGACCGATTTCTATTATTTTTTTAAGAAATCTTCATGTTGGCCTAGCGAGTGATCCTGTGATGTTTGGTAGCAATCAGATCAACAGAACTTTTTTTTTTATCAATAAAATTTGTTATGGATATACATTGAATCTTAGAAACGGACATAGGCGATGGACTTTTTATGTATGTACCATGCGTGCGAAGCCGCGGGCAGAAGCTGGTATGAAATATGTGTCAAATAGTTAAGCTATAATCGCTTCAAAGGATCCACAGACAACGAAACTGATCATTGAGTTCCACTTTGTAGAGTGAATCAGAAAACGGGCTATGTCTCTGATAACTTAAAACATACAGGTTTTGTAAAGCAGTATTCGATCTTTCAATGTTGCAATTCAAGTTCCCAACTGTAGTTTCTAAGCGCCCCTATTCACGAACAACCGTTATTCAGCTAATAAACGGGCCCAATAGCTTTTCAAAACAAGTCGGATGTTTTCACTTCAAATGCTGCAGTTTTCGAACTTACAACGTTTTATCACTTTATAACGCAAACATTCAGTTTCAAACACAATTTCCGAGTGGGTCCACTTTCATGGACTTATTGAGGAAGTCCTACCCGCTCGCAACAACAAAAACTGACATGGACTAGAGTACGATCCCTTTTTACTCGGTTCTGCAGCTGCTTCTATACTAACATTAAAAAGAGGTATATTTGTTACTGTGTACTATTCTATTTACTTCAATTCAAACCGTTCTATTTCTTGGCCACCAGCCATTCTCTTATTTATTCGTCTGAGAGCTGATGTGTGTTTCTGTTTATAAGCTTGGCAATGCTGCACATGAGAATTAAATGCTTGCAAGAACGGTGAAAGAGGATGTGTTCTGCTGAAGGTGCAGTCTGCCTGGAGTCAAGCATGCGATTGTGTAACAAGCGTTTGGGTGAATTTTTTACAAGAGCATTGGGAATAAAGACGCTAATGCGTTATCAGTAATTGTACGACCACCTTGTCGTAGGTATGGTTAGAGAAAACGAGCATATAAATTATTAGTTTTTTTATGAATCATCAGACGCTATGTAAAGAAACAGGCGCTTGCTTTCTCAGCGGCACAAAATCTTGGCCAAGCTCATATCTCGCGATAACAAACACTTGACGTTTTTCTAATTCTAATTGGCTTATGCAGGTAGATAAAACAATGTTTTTTTTAGTTCAAGAAGGTAATAATTTATGTTTGAGTGTGCTTTTGGACTACTTTTTGAGATTTTGTCTAACTACCTCTAAGCGACGTAGACGAAATTTTAAATATGTGTGTTTTCAACAGTTTAACTTTAAGTTAATCCATTTTTGAGGTTTCGTGGCCGTGATTGGATGTCCAAAGGTGCTTTTGATTAAAACAATATGCCTTTAACAGCAGAACAGGTCGCACAAGCAGTTGCATTGATTGACCAAGGACTGACTCAACTTGAAGTGGCTATTGTGTTAAATGTGCCTCGTTCATCCAGCTTTGAAACGGCATCAGGACACTGGATACTACACTAGAAGACCAGGTAGTGGAGGCGTAAGGTGCACATCCGCTCGAGACTCAGCAAGGCTCAGCTTTTTAGCCTACCCACCCATTAATTATTAAATATTATCATAAAATTACAAGTTATCGCATAATTTGTGAGTGGCCAAGATTCCGTGCTGGTGAGGATATTCAAACCAATCCATATCAGTTGTATTCAATAGCAACCTTCCCCGGTTTCGCACGGGTGCACGGGTTACTTTATTGCAATTTTGTAAGGATATAATTTTTTTTTGAAAAATAATGCATCCCTTATTACTAAATTTGGTCTGAGAAAAAACCGGTTTTCGGTCATAAAGTTTTTTGTATGATCTATCTTATCTGGGCTAAGGTCTAAGGCGAGTTTTGGGTTCGATTCCCGCTGCGTAACAAATGTTTGTATGATCTGCATGTATTTGTCTCAAGTCTTGGTGTTTCTGTGTACAATATACAAGCTCTGCTTACCTTGGGGTCAGATAATGTTGTGCGAAATGTCCGAGATTATTTATTTATTTATTTATCTACGAGTATAAACTTTCAATTCAATTAAATATAAATGTTAATATGAACAGTTCATGCACGTCAAATTCTCGCCGAATGTTCGTCGAATGCTAATCGAATGCTCGCCACATGCTCGCTCCCAAGCAGCCAGCTCCTTACAGCAATAAGTTTTAGCTTGAAAGCGTCTACTACAATGCTGAGTGGATTTTTATCGCCACGTTTTATTTCCTCGGTAATAGATTTAGTAGTTTGAGGGCGTTATCGAAGGGAGTTTGAAGTGTAAATGGCGAATAGTAACATAGACGGCCAGGGGCAATCACAGTTCAGGTAAAGTTCAGGGTTTTATGACGGCAAAGTAGCAAGATGGTGGGAAATTGACGTTAACAACCATAAATTTAAATTCTAATATGTTTTTATTCATTAGAATGACAAGGATCAACTTTGAAACGTCGAACTTAGCGAATTTAGTTCCAATTCCTATGAGAAATTTGAACTAACTTCGATTAAACCCAAGTCCGAAAAGAATTGGAACTAACCCCAACTTACGTAGGAATGCAGTTAGGTTTCAACAGTTTTAGCCATTTCGAGCGTACAATATAATTAGTACATTGGGCGTACAATATAATACGTATAAAAGTGTAGTTAAGTATAAAAGGTTCAAAAGGCAAAGCTATAAAAAGCGGATATCGTTCTTGCTATAAGCCTATTATTATAATTACATGACAAATGAAGTAAAGGTATCGTTCGAAGGATTCAGCCAAATCATATATAATACACATACAATTAACCAGTTTCTTAATGTTTTTTTAAATAAATTGTACGTTTAATATGTATGATTATACGAGTATATTTTGAGGGCTGTGATAAAAGTACTATTGCTATACATTTTTATGAAAGGTTTTATTACATAATTTTATTTAGCTAGATTTATAAAAAACTGCATTATATATAATTTGGACTAACTAAACAATTTCATATTCGATTCTAGAGCAAACTAAGAATGCATGGCCTCATGTCGCTCTGCCCTCAGACAGTTAACAGCCACATTTGAAATGTATAAACTCTCTTGTATTCTTTTAATAGTTAAGATGGATCATGCAAAAAAGCACTATTTAGCTCGTTTTTACGAGTTTCTTGCCGGTTCTTCTCGAGCTTGGGTAAGGATGAATTGGCACTTAAATTCACCTAGTATGTAAGACGTTTCAAATTGATCCTTGTCATTGTAATGAATAAAGTATCTTTTGACTTTTGACTTTGACTTGACTCTTCGGTAGAGCAAGTGCATTTGTTTCAGACAGCGCGTCTCGTGGCGACTCCCTCTGCTTGTTTTGTCTAAATGTTCTTAACTGTACATGGAACAAAGGTAAATTATCGTCTCTTCATCGCGTTCAAGTGAAACACACGTTTCCTAGAACCTGTCTGTAGGGCCAGACGCCTTCCAGACTTCTAACTAATCATACCCGCAGGTGTTTCTGTAAAGAGTAGTGAAAAACAAGCTGTCAAAATGTCTGCTGCTTGCTGGACCGATGCCGGAAACATGTAGGATACTCACACACGGTAGAATAAGGCAGACAGCAAAAAGTCTGCAGTCATGAGCAAGAACGGCGAGTTACTAGAGCAAAAACTTTTAAATTTTAAAATGCACATACACATGTTTAGTGATGTTAATCATGTATCGGAAATGTTCGTAAATACACTACTGTACCAAGCATTCTGTATGTCACACTACACTATCTGTTTAAACTCGCCACTAATGGGATAAAACAGTATTGTTGGCAATACTCATGATGCTCAAGAAAGATGACATGAGGTAGTGGGGCATGATATGGTGGGGGTAAAGATTTAAAAGGTCGGCACCGGACTCTGAACGGACCATTTAAGTAATCTACTAGTCCTAGGATAGGTCTGACTAAACTGGCTGTCATCATCATCATCATATCAGCCTTTAAGAAGTCCACTGCTGAACATAGGCCTGCCCAATAGATTTTCAAGAAGAACGATTTCGAGCCCTCTCCATCCACCGATTTCCTGCGATCTTTACAATGGTGGCAATTCGGTTGGTTCATTTCTAAAATTAGGAATTGTCTAAAGTATATTTTAGTTAGTATATTTTACATAGCATTTGTAAAACCTATTCGGTTGATACCATCTAACTATATTAGGAATGCTTAATTAAATTAGATAAAATTAAATTAGGATAAGTTGGTAACAGCAGAATACCAAAGTGACATTTGACAGTTCTAAACCTAATTTTAGCTAAAATTAGTTAGGTTGGTGCCAACAGAATTGAGTCCAATGTCTACTATATTTACGTCGACCAAATTATCTTCTGTTTTATTCCATTCCCTGCAAGATCTGGGTTTACTACCAATAGTATCGACTTTATCCTTGTTATTTATGAACCTGCACCATCATAAAGAATATCTGAATCTCCTAAACTTCAATTGAAGAAGCGACTAAAGATGAGAGCCAAAAAAAGACTTTGATCTTAAGTCGTACATACCTACACAAGTCTCTGCATACATTACTAGCATTTATTGCGTAATTGAGAACCTATTTTGAACGTTGCATCGCATCCATCAAATTATGAAGCAAAGACGGTACTCATTCTAGACCATTTCCAAGTAATAATGAGTTTAAAATAATGAATTAATAAGTCATATCAATCACTCACGGATGTTAGAACACTATGCACGGCCCTCTGCTCGTGATTCCCTACAACCGTACACACCCCCAGTGAGAGCACGTATCCTGCACGTGACAGCTACGCCAGTATTTTTCTAAAACTACCCGCAGCGCGCCGCCAAACTGACGAGCGATACCCCAGACATTTCAGAACGCTCTCAGTTAAAAAGCATCGGTTTGTAGGGTTTTAGGGCCCTTTGTTGGCATGTCAGGATAAGGTGTGTAGGTGATATGTGTGACAAATAAAACAAAAAGATACGTGGACAATATTTGTAACAAAGCGCTCGCAAAACTTTGTAAAACTATACATAGTTTATAGGTTATTAGTATAAAAGGATCAAAGGTCATTCTTTGTACAAAACAATTACTCAACACCCTAGTGTTAAAATAGATAGGCTCCTATCTGGCTCGGCGTATTAGCATTGCCATTCAACGTGGCAATGCCCCCAGTGTCTTCGGAACGGTGCCCTCTGGCAGTGATCTGGATCAGTTGATCTATCTATAGATCATTTTGAACGGTCCTTAGATACCTCAACTGTTACACATGTATTTTATATTATTGTATATTATTCTGGAAATTCGGAATTCTTTCTGGAAATAAAAGATATACAATATACAATAGAATATATTAAATATACAATAAATATGCCAAATTAAATTCTAATACAATAAAATCATTTCAAAACTACTAATTATTAAGTTCGTCAAATTCGTATCAAAATCGTATGGAGCTCAGTGAGCCACCATTATCAGATTAACGAAAAGTTAAGCAACGTGCGCAGTCAATACTTAGATGGGTGACTGTAGTGCCATTTTCATCAAAGCACTAATTAGTATTAAGCGATCGGCCCGGCTTTTAAAAAACTGTAAAATCATGCCGGAGGTCTTTACACCGTGTCACCAGAGTGGCTACTAACTACTTCGAAAGCAATACTTAGTAGCAACAAATATTTTCAGGTGTAAATATCTGTCTCGCTCGAGATTAAATTAACCTCTCACATTTAATTCAGTCATAGATCTACCACTCCAAAACCACTGTAAAAAATACAATACGTTTATTAAAATTGATAATTATATTACAATCATTTATTCGCGAAAACACATGTAGGTAAAAAGGTGATAGAAACACAAGATAAGGTACTTACTATAAATAAATAAATAAACATTGGTGGTAAACGCACACAACACCATCTAGCCCCAAATTAAGCATAGCTTGTATTATGGTGACCAGATGACTGTTATAATACTTATATATTTTTAAATACATACATAAGATACTTTAACAACACCTAGACCTAGAACAAAATCTATGTTCGTCACACAAATGTGTGTCCTCGAAGGGAATTGAACCCTCAACCTACTTACAGCGTGTCAAATTTATATAATTACTAGCTGCTGTACGCGAGTTCGCACGCATGGTACCTACATAAAAAGTAGCCTATGTCCTTCAACAAGATCCCATCTATCTTTTTACGAAAATTCATCAAAATCAGTTCAGCGGTTTAGACGTGAAAACGTAACAGCCCGAGAGACAGAGCTACATTCACATTTATAATATTAGAAGGGATCAACAGCCTAAAATGTTATGCTTCTAGTTCTGAAAATGACAATACTTTCATACAACCTTTCATCCCCCTTTTTAACTCTTTACAACACTTTTTTCCAATTAAAAAGTAGCCTATGTCCTTTATTAGGTTTAAGACTATCTGTGTATCAAATTTCATTTAAATCGGTTCAGTAGTTTTGGCGTGAAAGCGAGACAGACAGACAGACAGACAGAGTTACTTTCGCATTTATAATATTAGTAAGGATTTAAAATTAATTTTAATAAATTATGTAAATGTAATGTTAAATTTTGTTTCTATGTATACCAGCTAGCATGTATGTACAAATAAGTAGGTAAATCGTTAGCTACATCGATATTATCTCAAGCGTCGCCAGCCTCGCCCCAGGCAGCCACTGCAATCCATGAACATGAACAATCGCTGTCACCGCTAACGAGCCGCAAGTTGGTCACGCGATGACCGTACCATTTGTTATGGAGCTGGGAAGTGGAAGCCGGCCTGTCAGCATGCACAGTGTTCGCTTCCTTATTGCTTTATGAAACGATAAAGTTGGCCACAGTTACCATGCCTATGGGATCATAGGCTTAATAGATCTACATATGCTTAGTTCTAAGTTTTGATAAAGAAAATATGGCGTATTTTTAACCGACTTCAAAAAAAGGAGGAGGTCCTCAATACGGTTGTTTTTTTTATGTTTGTTACCTCATAACACTGTCATTTAAAATATGTTTCATGTGAAAGGATATACTTTCCGATTGGTCCAATAGAAATTTCATCAAAATCGGTTCAGTAGTTTGGTTTTTATATCAAAATGGCTGGAAAAATATGTCATCCAAGTAAACGAAATTTTGTATTCTTATATAAATGAAGTCGGTTTTCATATTATTTTTAAAACGTAATTATCCAATCGCGTGTATCGTCGTGTACGTGTAATGTAACGTCTCGTATGAATTGTGAAAGAACTTGGGTAAGGTTTATGGATAAAGAGCCGTATTCCAAAGTAAAATAAAAGTTCAGGTATTATTTTACTACTCCATCGTGTGGCACACAGTTAGATCGCACATCTTTTAAAGATACAAGAAGGTTTCTTCAAAAGTCGATACACTAATTAGTTTGATTGAAAGCAATAGCTGGTCCAAACTGGAGACAAGTAGCTGAAGACAGATCCAAATGGGCATGATTGGAGGAGGCCTTCACCCATTCTGGGGTTCCAGTAGATTAAATAAAAATTAAGTAATTATAAATACTATGATCTAATATATAGGATACACATAACAATATATTAAATAAGAGAAAAATAAATAACATGGAATAAACTAAATAAAACGAACAATAACATAGATTTTAAGAAATGTAAATTTACTGGAAATAAACAGGCTTTTTTATTTTTATTTATTTTATTTTTATTAGTTTCATGGATAGGTTTGAAGTCGTCTTTTTTGATCCCTACTGACTGAACCGCTATTAAAGGGTATCTAATTGTAGCGAGAGCTGGCCCCTATATATGTATTACATATTATATATAGAAACGCTCAGACCGAAGACAAATACTTGCAGCTCATACAAACATTAGTCCCGCGAATCGAACCTGAGATCGTGAGCGCAGAGATCTTCATAATAATCATAGTAATTCTAATCTTCAACTGTAAATGGTTACATGCGCTTCGTTGATTTATCTGTATTCAGAAGGCTGATGTTGCTTGTAACACATGCTGTCACTCTAGTATGAATAGAAACCGAACCTACGTACTACCGAATTCAAGTCGATGGAAATACATCATGTAAATCAAGTGGAAGTACATCATGCCAAAACTGGTTCTTGTTGCAATCAAAATAATTACGTTTTAAAAACTAAAAAGAAAACCGACTTCATTGAATACAATTTGAGCCCATGAAAATGCAACCGAATTGTAACATCCTCCTTTTTAAAGTCGGTTAACAGCACTGGAAAGTCACAAAAAGCAAAATATAACTATATTCAAATAAAATTTATTGATTTTGATGAAATTTCTATGGAATCAAACGGAAGGAAGGTATAGCCTTTCACATGAAAATAGTTATTTTTTTAAATCAGTTCGTAAATGACGGAGTTATGAGGTAACAAATAAATACAAAATAAAAAATACAACATAATTGAGAACCACCTCCTTTTTTTGAAGTCGGTTAAAAATCAAAAAAATATTGAAACAATGCCTATACGTAAAACCTACGAAATCTCCTGTTGCCAGTTGACTGATAGATTATTGAATACATACGTATGATACTATAATACACTTAGACACAGAATAAACACCCATGTTCATCATTCAAATGTTTGTCTTGGAAGGTAATCAAACCCCTAACCTACTGCCCAGAAGGCAGGGCTGAGCTGACAGGCGAATTGACAATTTATGTTTTGTTGTCGGATACTACGAGTCCTGGGATCCCTTGTTTTTTTAAGCCAACGCAAACAAAAGACACAGCCGTTTATGCCGCAAATTTTCGACACTCGCAAGGGAATCAAAACCTACAGGGTACTTCCCGTGAACTCAGAACCTTGAAATTTGGTACGAAGCAACGTCTTATAGCACAGATAAAGGATAATTTGCGATAACCGTACATTTTAAGTTACATCATATAATAAAAATATTTTTAATAATTTTAAACTTACTACCCTTTTACTCATGAACGCGTAGAGGTATTAAATTGAAATTCATATAAAATACTCAGGTCTATAATACCTTTAAGCTGTAACAAAATTCAACTTCTATGTCAATGCAATCAAGAGAAACAGTTATTTAAGTCGCATATACTCAAAACGCACCTCGCAAGGGAATCAAAACCTACAGGGTACTTCCCGTGAACTCAGAATCTTGAAATTTGGTACGAAGCAACGTCTTTACTTATATACTTATAGGTTTGTATGGAACCCTCGGAGTGCGAGTCCGACTCGCACTTGGCCGGTTTTTTTATAACTGGTTCGATTATACACCAATTATATGGTTTTCAGTACGATTGTGCTTATGGCTAGATATTTTTATAATTTTACATCGCCGTAACCGCTAACAAATTGTACCGTAATTTTTCAAAACACTGGTAGCAATTGAAGCAAAAGTCCTAATAAATTCCACTCAGACGCGACCTACGTGACCGCGTATCCGTGAAACAGACGTTACGTGGTTGGCACTTGTCCCTGTAAAACCACCCTATTTGCACCCTTGCTAGTACGCAAAACCACCCCTATATTCTACCATATAGGGTGCAAGTGACAGCAGATGCATCTGTTAAATTGTTTAAGAAATCTTTGTCAGTTGAATTTTAGGATGGTTCGAAATAAAAATGTATTGTGTAGAAGTTTTACTCCTAAAGGCCTACTATAACTTCGAAAATATATTTATATATTTATTTACTTACATATATTATAAAGCTAAGTCAATAAAATATCATTTTTGAATAATTAGATTATTACCTAAGCTCCTCGAGTTCGTGGTAGTGGTAGATTGTCATATTCTGGTAGATATTCAGATAACAAGTATGATGTATACATTAGGGTTGTGATCTCTTCTGTTAAGTTGCAGTAACCTGTGTTAGAAGAGTCCCCTCTTTTCTGTGGTCGGTCAGAAACACTTGTATAAAGAATATTTAAATAACTAAGTATGGTAAATAGTTTAGTAGGTACAGTGAAAGTAACAAATACAACCATTCAACAGTTAAAAAAGTATCATGCAGGGTAAGTATCTGAGCTTGGATTCATTCAAACTCGACCAAATCCGATGTTTGCAATAAATCTTAGATTAAGTACTATATATTATATAATCTTGTAATTTTCCTTAGGTAGGTACACTATAACTATTTCATTGGTACATTTCTAGAAAGATTACATCAGAGGTTAGGGAAAAACTCAAGTCATTACAATTCAGGAAATTCAACGGATCCCTGACAAAAGACACCAAGTGAACGTTATCAGTTATGTTGTAATAAGTTTTATATGTTGTATGTATGTTAGTCTTTAAGGTATTAATTAATCTATGGGCCAATATGTTTGTTACCTAAAGGTACAATTATTTGTTGCCTGAAAATAAATAATTATTGTTTATTATTATTATTATTACAAATACGTACTTATAAAACTCTTGCTTGAATTAGTAGAGGCAACAAGACCCGTATATTTATCATTCAAACTGCAAACGGAAACACGAAAATCCTAAGTCAAATATGTTAAGGAAATATTAAGGAAAACTCCGAGTGGGTAAATAAACACGTCATCAAAGAATTGGAAGGATAAGAGGATCCACTCAAAGTTGGGACCCACCTGTGAACAACTGCGGACACCGGTACAATCCTACACGGTGCCTAACTTTACTAGGGATGGGCCAACATTTGACAAAATCTACAACAAAAAGTATCAATAGCTTTTTTCAAATTTATCGTTTCCAAAACTGACTAAATAATTACTTAATTATAATAATAATTAAGTCACTATAAAATTATCTGTTCTAAAAAATCCTTTAAAAATAAACGAATACTTAAAATGGCGATATAAATTAAAATGGCATTATATTTTGACTGAGCTTCATATCGTCTGCATTCACGATCAATCAATTTGACGTTTAAAATAATGCACGATGAATGACGAAATCATCTTTCCATTTAAATAAAACAAAATCAGAGGCATGACTTATGAGTCTTTTTATATGAGTAGAGTCGTGAATCGTTGCATTTTGTATCTTATCTCGTTGAAATAAATGCCGCCACACTCTTCTTTTAAATAAATAATACCTTTCTGCAATTCATTTGACGATAAGGAAAACAGCGAATTGGCGCATTCATGTTCATGTCATGCCGATTATGATTCGATATTAAAATCAGTTGGATTAAATATAATCGATTATGCTTACATAAAATAGTAACCTTGTTATTTTAATGACAATACCACTCATTCAAATATTGACCGTGCTGAATGTTGGTCTTTAGGGCCAACATTCACTACTTCACTGTTTTTCACTACTTCTTCATATCAGACTTTAGGAAGTCCACTGCTGGACATAGGCCTCCCCAATTGATTTCCAGGAAGAACGATTTTGAGCCCTCTCCATCCACCGACTTCCTGCGATCTTTACGATGTCTTCAGTCCATTGGGTGGGTGGTCGTCCTACGCTTCGTTTTCCTGTCCTTTTACTCCCCAACGGTTATCCGTTCTGCGAGCTATATGGCTTGCCCATTGTCACTTCAACTTGCAAATTTTGAGTGCTATGTCGGTGACTTTGGTTCTTCTACGGATTTCCTCGTTGCGGATTTTATCACGTAGTGAAACACCCAACATAGCTCTCTCCATAGCTCGTTGCGCGACTCTGAGCTTGTGTATGAGGCCAATATTTAGCGACCAAGTCTCAGTTCTATATGTCATCACTGGCAACACGCACTTTCACTACTTAGGGCTGATATATTGATCAGTTCGGCAAGTTTAATCAAAAATAGTGTAATTTATATATATTATTTGATGAAATTTTGAAAACTCGGTTACACGGACTCTGACTTTGACAGTATATAGAGTATATAATCAATTATTTAATTCAACTGATCTACGGACTATCGAATCGTAATTGGCATGACATGAACATGGGGTAATTCTTTTAATTTACAACGGTTATCGTTCTATTCCAATCCATTTACGTTTCGGCTCCAATTACGTTTTGATAATTACTTAAAAACCTATTCTGTTATCTCTATGACCAAACAAATCGATCGGTGACGACTTCATAAACGTAGCGTAAGCTGAGCCGTTGTTTATTATCAGAGTACGAAAACACGTAAAAGCTGTCATTCTGCTGCGGTTCGATTCTAATCGGGCTTACAGAAATTAATTGAGTTATCCCCATGATAACTTGTAATGACCACACGATGTTTAAAGGAGTGTTTCAACGATAATTTGAAGAATTATTTGCGATAACGATAAAATAAATATATACTATATATTTCCCATCCTTATAGCTTCAGAACTTGGCGTTGTTTGCGCAGCGGAACCGTTTGAACATTACCAAGGATTTCTTACAACTTTTCTGCTAACCCGAAAAAATCTGTCAAGAAATATTGAGGATTTGGATGGTCTTTTGTTAGTTTAGGACTTAGGCGGTATTAAAATCAAGGCATTCATGGTTTGTTGTGGCGATGGTTTGCCTCGTCACTCTACGTTTATTTATTTGCTAACAACGTCATACAGACATTAGAGCTTCCGTACTTTGGAATGGGAACTATATTTTTTGTCAGTAAAGCTTATATTCATCAACTTGTATCATCTAATTAATAAGATCTAATGCCACGAAGTATTTTCATTCTCAGATAAATAACAAGTGAATGGCATAAACCAAGCCGTTCAGTTTCCAACCCACTACAAGGGCATTTCTATTCAAACTGCGTCAATTATATGTAATTTGGGAGGAAGTATTTTTTAACCGAACCAAGCATAACTTGTACTGTGATGACCAGATGACTGATAGAAATATATTTATTAAATACATACTAATGATACTTTATATCTCCCAGACACAGAACAAACACTTGTGTTCGTCACACATATGTTTCTGGCAGGGAATCGAACTCCCGACCTACAGCGCAGTGTAGTGGGTATTGTCCACCAATATTTATATATATTATTATTTATATATTAATACATATTTTTTTCTTCACTAATGTCACTAGTTATTTCGAAGCAGTGTGGTTAAAATGCGTCTCAATGATTCCGTTTGTGCACTTGGCACATTTTCTCAAACATTTTAATTCATTTTAGTTTTAACAATCCGGTTTCCTCACAATATTTTACTTCAACGTTTAAAGTAGACCTACTGGTACAGCGCACATATTTTTATGGAAATAGAAAAATGAATTGGTGCACGATCGGATTCGAACCCACGACGATAGAATCGACCACTGCCATCTCCTGCGTGATGATAATGACTAGGGTTTGCCACACCACGAGCGCTCCAGGAAATATAGGATTATCCAAATACCCATAGAAATAGAGACCATAGATTTAAAAGGTTTCGTACATTTTAATCTCGGAGAGGATGTCCAGTCTCGTCGGTAAACAAAATGGCGGGCTGTAGGGACAGGCACCCTTGTTTGGTTTGCTAATTGAATTCATTGTGGCTGCTTAAATTATGTTTAAAGCTCTGTTACGCGTGTGTACTCATTTAGTGATATTAAAGCTATTTGGTTCTCAATTTATAGGTTCTTTCTCGGCCACTCTGTGTATTATCAATAACCAGCCTTTTCTGATTTTGAGCACGCAATCAAAAATAATTAAAAAATTAAATTAATAAATTAATTAAAATTATTTATAACTAAATAAAATAATGAATAATGCCGGACATTTCACACAGCATCATCTGGCCCCGAAGTAAGCAAAGCTTGTGTGGTTACCACATGATTGATATACTACTTATATACTTTATTTTTAAATACATGCATATTATACATAGACACACCCAGTTCCGATACAAATACTTGCAGATCATACAAAAATTGTCCAGGTGCGGGAATCGAACCCGCAATCTTCTGCTTTTCAGCCGTGCCTTGGCCCACTGCACCACAGAGGTCGTCTAAGTTACGCATTTGGACGCATGTTATCTCCTTAAAAAGTAGTTATGGCCTTACCCAAGATACAATCTCCTTACCCATCGGGTTATTCGTATAGCGAACAAACAAACGCAACAAACACCATATCAATAATATTATAAATTTGACATCATCAAATTTATAGTATTAATATGGATGATAAATAAACAACAATTTACTCTACAAAAATCTATATAATAAAAATCAATTGCTGTTCGTTAGGCTCGCTAAAACTCGAGAACGGCTGGACTGATTTGGCTAATTTTGGTTTTGAATTATTTGTGGAAGTCCAGGGAAAGTTTAAAAGGTGAGTAAATTTGAAAAAAATTCTTGGAACATAGTAAAAACAACAATTCGCTTTTCCACCACATTTTTTACTGAAGTTGAAACATTCTGCAATTATGATTTAGCTTTTATATTTATTGATTATGAGGCGGTACGAAGTTTGCCGGGTCCGTTAGTTAAGAATAATGAGCGGGGTCGACTGATCGTGCCAAGACGACGTGATGACCAAGACATAGCATGAACCGCCAGCAATAATCTATAGAGATATCATAGAGAAGGTAATATTTTTTATCTTCTCTATGGAATTTCACTTCTAGATTCGATGTACTCTCTACCACAATTCAACCACAGAATATCAATCAGTTGTTATGCTCCACAAAAAATACTTCCTTCCAAATTGCATGGAATTGACGCAGTTTGAATAGAAATGCCCTTATAGTGGGTTGGAAACTGAACGGCTCGGTTTATGCCTCTTTAAAAATGGTAAGCAGATGGCCCGCTGAGCTGAATGGCCTGGCATTTTGCTTGAATGGTAAGTAATAATCTATCTTCTATGTCTGAAGTGAAATTGATAACCTAATCAGACATTCTTGAATACAATGCTAGGGGCTTTCATTAGAGTCAGAGTAGAACCAGCACCCGCTATGCGTCTTCCAATAGTGCTTATTTAGTTTAATTCGATAATTATTTTTAATCATGCCATCTTTTATATTTATATAATTCTACTGGACGTGTGTATGTCACTGAACTCCTCCTAAACGTCTGGACCGATTTGAATGTTTTTTTTGTGTATGTTCAAATGGATTTGAGAATGGTTTAGATTTACAATTAGATAACTTTTTTTTAATAACGCGGGGTGAAGTAGCGAACGGGACAGCTAG
This sequence comes from Lampropteryx suffumata, assembly GCA_948098915.1. NCBI lineage: Eukaryota > Metazoa > Arthropoda > Insecta > Lepidoptera > Geometridae > Lampropteryx > Lampropteryx suffumata. The sequence goes on from OX402547.1 coordinate 18,534,677, forward strand.
TATCATTATATTTTTGAGCACTGTTTTTGTAAGTAAAAGAAATTAAAAGCAATAAAATTTGTTAAAGATTTGTAAGAGAAATAAATAATATGCTACTTGACACTAGATGGCAGCAGTACTTCAGTAAGTGTTCCTAGATTTTGGAATTGTATCTTTTACTGGACGCAATGTCAAAGTACTATTCTTCTTCTTCTTCTTTGTTTATGGCATGTGACATAATAATGCCAATTTTGCCAGTGTCAAGTGTTTCTGTTTGTTTATGGTCACTTTGTTTAATAAAGTCTTAGTCGATGGTCAATTGTCAATTTTAGACGTCACGCGGAATGGCGTCTAAAATTTTCTTGGGATTCCTCGTCGTTCACATCACATTGCATCACAACACACATTTAATTCAATTCTCCATACCCATCCTGTAGTCACAATTTATTCATTAAAATTCCGCCATTATTACTGAATAAAACATGCAATAAAACGAATAAAACAATTTTAAATTAGCAGAGCCGTGCTACTTCATGAAATGACAAACGAAGAATCCGAGTATTATTCGATTTTTAATTTCATAATTTTGTGTCAGTTGATTATCTTTGATATGAAATTGATTATCTTCGTTAGCTGAGACATTAAACAATTACAGATCATTTTCTTTGCCACCGCAATAAGTTATGTAGTTTTATGACATAAGAGCATAGAGCCGATGCTGTGGTACTTACTTCACGGTCCCTTTTGGAACTAACTGGAATTACGGACGGTCGAACGTGCGCGTACTAAACCCTGTAATAACAAACAAAGTTGCAAATCCTAGAAATGCGTGGAATATCAACGGTTTATCTAAAGCGTGAAACGTCACTGTCACTGTCAGAAGGAAATCAGCAACGCGACGCGAGATGGACGTATGAATGCACACCGGTCTTGCCACTTAGAGGTGCTGATGGTACGGGTAGTCCGAGCTATTGTTTAGATACCTTGGTCGTATTGTAAAGTCTCCTATTCATGTCGCGACAAATAACTGCGACTGTGTATTTTGAAGCATGTAAAAAGTTTTAGAAAACGTTATACGTGACGATAAATAGGAGAAAAATAATTGATTCAGGCATGACTTCGCGGAAATCCATTACAAAATATTAAACGGATGGATAAATATTTAGTATTAGTTAGTAAAAGGTTAGCGTGGAGCTCTACAGTGTGGAGCGAGTCAAGTGTTCCTGAGGATACCTCACGGAGAGGTGAAACTCTTGTAGAATTTCTTTGTGAGGTTGCATGTGTGGATTGTGTGCGCTAACCTTTTACTAACGCTTTTATGGCTTTTCAACTGCGGGCGGGAGGGAGGAGCATGCGTCTGCATCGCGTCTAACTCATTGGGAATAGATTGGCTTAATAGTACTAAATATTTACCTATCCGTTTAATGTTTTGATAATTAGGAGCTTTGAAATAGATTTTAAACTGGCTCAAGCAAATTGTACTTCGTACCTATGAGCCAGTGGCCAATTCTTGATATTAGACTCAAGCGGCCTTATTCCAAAACGAAGACTAAAGATAGTCTAGGTTTAAACCTGCTGATAAACCAGGGTCTAATCCAAAGCTTATTACAAAACGAAGTTTTTCTCTAGATACTGTAACATCTATGGTACTAAAGATAAACCCACGAGACCCCTAGTTTATCTTTGAATCTTTGGTACTAAACATAACATCAAAATTAAATCAATCAAATAAACGTCAAACCATATCCGTTGTTTGGATTTATTCCTTTGTTGTTTTTTCGGTTTGCGTTTCGAAAATAGTTGATAACAACAATCTGATGGATTTAGAAGATCTAGGTGCTTTGGATATGCTGGAGACATTCCGTCAGCAACATTATCGGACACGATATCCCATTTCAATTACATGACGAAGATTTTAGTTTGAATTATAGGTATGAACCCCACAACTATGCAAAAACAAAACTACAATTGATGCCACATCCGTACCCGGAACACCATGGAAACAGGTTTCGCTGCCTATTAAGAGGCATGTTTGGGGATATTGAAACAATCAAAAAAACAATTATTGCATGTGCCATGCTTCACAATATTGCTATTGATATAAGGGAAGACCTGTTTCCCGGTGAGAAGAATAGCAATGACCAAACATCACGGGAACCATTAGAAATACAGAGATATATTCCTAACACGATAAGGGGAAATATTAGGAGAAGGCAGTTTATTGAAACTCATTTTTAATAATAGTATATAATATTTTTTACAATATGTATCTATAGTAATATGAAGGTAGGTTAGGAACTTATACTATACAATGTATTCTATATTAGATGTATTTTTTTGTACTGTAATTCTAATAAAGCTATTTCCAGTTATAGTTTTTTATTTTTAATTCTGCAATTTTTTTATTGTTTTCATGTTCAACTTCCATCATTTTGATTTGTTTGTTTTTGAACTCTATATTACTTGTTATAATATTGTGGCGCATTTCTTCAGTTCTGTAAATAATAATTAGTTACATAAAAATGTATGAAGCAATACGACTATACACAAAAAGTAGGGTGGGCATCCACAAAAGCATTTGACCTGAAAGTTAAATTAAAAGGCCTAGGTGTACCAGTGGCTCATGCATGAATCATGATGATTAAATGGTGATCTACCTATTTAGATATAGGAGATCTTCCTTTTGGTGGCTGAGCTGCTTTTATCGATAGGGTGTTTGCTTAATGTCACTAAAAACATAAAGAAAAATGTTTATTGGAATAACACTAAAAAACAGAATTAATTATTTTCTTCTCTCTCTGTATGTTTGTATGCTTGTTTGTTATGTTTTCATGAGTGAATGAATCTTATGAAATTTGGTAAGGAGATATATTGTATTCATATGTTTTAATAGTATATTTTACCTTGATCTTCAATCTCTATCTCTACATTGGGTTTGAAACTGTCCTCAATGATGATGCAGCCCAGCTCATTGCTAGGTCCAGCAGTTGATACTCTTGTTGTGGTAGGGATTGGCAGGTAAAATATTTAGGTAAGTAAATATATAAAAGATAGCTGAGATTACTAACAGTATATAAATATTGATTTCATGATGCCTCAAATAGGCAAAATGTCAGAAATTGTATTTACCACTGGTACTGCATCACTGTTATAGTCATTTATTTTTACGACAAAGTCGTGAGGAGCAATAGCCATTACTGCCAGATCCTCGATGGTGATGGTGGCTTTTCACCCCCACCTGTGTGATTGTTCTCTCCTATGGCTTGATAAATTTGCCTCTGCCGACAACTTCATTCTCTGCCATGCTAGTCTAATGTATTTTTCATCACGTTTCTACCAGTTAGTTCACATAATCTAAAAAAATAAGCATGAAATGAATATCGCATCACACAGGCCATGGTAGGACATAATAATGTAAATATTTACAATAACAAAAACGAGTAGGTAGGTAAGTAGGTACTTAAATAAAAAGTACTTATGTACCTACCTACTTACTAATTACTTACTTGATTGTTATATTTTTCCATTCTTACATTCTATCTTTTCTTTTTAACATTTATCTTTTCGAAATGTTTTGGATTTGTTTAAATAAAATCTTGCTGAGAGACAATTGTTATCAAACTTGCCGCGCTAGCATATCGACTTATCAGACAGAGACAGATGACAATTTTTCATTTTATTTTGTAAATCTGTCTGCGTTACTGTCAGTGTAAGTGTCAGTATCGCATAAAATGGTGTTGTATAGAACGAGAGCATAGACCTTAACAATACGTTTACATTCAGACGGCGCAATTTTACTACCTTATCTGTGGATAATAAATAAACCATGGTCTTTCTTCTTGTACTAGCTGGTCTTTGGTTAGTACTACGTTTTGTAATAAAAACACATTTTGATACTCGGACCAACTTTGTTACCGCAACAAACCTAGACTAGAAGGTCTTGGTTTAAACCTAGACTATTGTATATTTTTGTAATAAGACCGAAGGTGTTTATAGGTTCAAAGACTGCCGTCACTTTAATAGGTACAGTTTGACTATGTGGTAGAGCTTAGCGCAGTACTTCTTCTTATCGTGTCATTCGTTATTTATTGAACTATCGCTGTCAGAATTCATAATGTTTTAGTAGTTAACTACATTGGGCAAATGAAGCGTACAATACCCAAACGTGCACATTGTATATAATAAGAGTTGAAAATTGTCAGTTTAACAAATCAGCGATAGCAAAGCACCTGGTTGTTTCGGGCCCTAATCACTGGATAAAACTTCGCGATAAAAGCACGTAGGTAGTAGAAAATAGGTAAGTTCTATAAAAAAATGCTCCGTGATGTAAATTAAATTCAGAAGTACGCAAATGAAGAAGACGGTTTAGACTCTATTCGTCGTGGAACTCCATTGTTGGTAGGCGTTGCGTTTCATCATATCAGTGCGTGGATACTGTTAGCGGGGTGTGTCGTAACGTGAACGCAGATATTTTGAAGTTTGAAGACAAAGTGAGGGTAGTTTCCAAAAACTGCTTTTTCTACTCTGCGGCAACTCCCGAGGCTTCCAATCAGCTCGCGACTACGGTTATTGCAACATAATCAAAAGGCAGGCATAAATCAAAAAGTAATACGTCATAAATTGACGACCTCTGTGGCGCAGTGGACTAAGATTGAGACGCAGAAGGTTGCGGATTCGATCCCGCGAGACAAATATTTGTATGATCTGCAAGTATTTGTTGCGGGTTTCTATGCATAATATGTGTAAAATACGTAAAAAAAAAGTATGTTAGTAGTATATCAGTCTTGTGGTACCCTTATACAAGCTCTGCTTAATTTGGGGCCAGATGGTGCTATGTGAAATGTCCGGCATTATTATTATTATTATTATTATAAATAACCATTAGCTACTTTATTATTACTACGTTATTTCGAACTAGTGCGATGAAAGGATCAAAGTGCGCATTAGATGTTCCTATCGTGCACTTGGCACGTGTCTTCGAACTTATTAAGCTCTACAACATGCCAGTTTTCTTACGATAGCGATCGAACGATCCAGGTACTTTTAAATTCTTATGCGTCTATTGGTTTGGCATGCTGTCGCGCAGTGAATATCCAGCTTTATTTCTGCGTAATGGATGGCTGCCTGCATGAAGAGTGGTTTGATTATCGCGTCGACGTCCCTGTATGGGGATTGCCTATTATTTATTCTGTTTGTGCCTTAATAAGGGGGTTGAATGATTTGGTCAGCGTTTCTTTGTACAATTGAAGAAGTTTCTTGCACTTTATTTAAATTGTTATTCTAACTTAGGCCCATACTTCAAATAAAACTCAGTCTGCAACCCGATTTTCTGCCAATACTGAATTCAATGGTGTCATAATTACGTTTTAAGAACTAGAAAGAAAACCGACTTCATTGAATGAAATTTGAGCCTATAATAAATTTTTAGTGGAAAATAGATGTATTTTGTATATATAATATGGGTAGGCCAAATAAACGCACTGCTCCAATGAGACAGAGAGGTATCGGAGTAAACGAAAATATCATCGATGTATACAATTTTTAGATTTTTGTAGATATTTTAGCTCGACCGATTTCGAAAAAATTTAAATGGGAAAGGACCTGGGAAGGACCCTTTCAACAAAAAAAATATTTGACTTCATCAAAAAGGAGGAGGTTCTCAATTCGTCGGAATCTTTTTTTTTTATGTTTGTTCACCGATTACTCAGACGCCTGAACCGAATTGATTTTTTAAGTTTTAAAGGGTATGTATACTTTCCAGGTGGTTCCATTTAAATTATATCGAAATTGGTCGAGCGGTTTTTAAACTATCATCCAAAATCTAAAAATTGTATAGGTACATCGATGATATTTTTGTTACGTACAGTGCAGAGCAGTGCGTTTAGTTGGTCTACCCATATAATATATAAACAAAATACATGTACTTTCCACTAAAACTTTATATATAAAATAATTTAATGGTCTCAAATTCTATCCAATGGAGTCGGTTTATTTTATGTTTTTAAAACGTAATTATAGACAACAAAAAGTAAGTGTAGTACCTACTTTCTTGCACATTTTAATAATTCGCTCAATAAATCCAGCAAGACTCAAAACTAGAATATTGAAATATCTTAATAACTCCCTACTTATTCGAATTATTAAAGTTATTAGTAGTATACATTATAGTATACCTTAACACTTTCACGGACACAGAGACATCTCGAAAAATTCAAATATGACACAAAAAAACTCCATACATATTTTGCACCGCGTGTTTCGGCATATACGGCCACAGGCGGTGCCGTCTGAAGGCGGATTGTCATATCACACATATTATTAGGTGTGTGTTGTGGCATATACGGCCATAGGCAGTACCGCCTGTAGCTGGAATGCCATGCCATACGCTTAATTTATCATGTAGTATTGTGCCAGTATACAAGTTAGCAGTGAAATAGTCAAGTTTTAATTTAAAATCTTATTTATTTTGTCTGTGACAAATAAAATTACACTGTACTAATTATCCAACCCTAAAAAACATAAGCAGGTTCTATAAGCCACCGATATTATCACAATAAGCGACTTCCTAATTTATATTTTAATGAGTTATGAAAGATAAGTATTTTAGACCTCATAATCCTTTTTCGTGTTATATTCAATACAGAATATTTTAGCATTATGTATCAGCATTTTTCCATTATGTGTTAGGAGGGGTTGAAGGCATTCTGTCTTGTGGTGTTGCGTCATCGCCTTCTCTGGCACCTGACTGGTCATCGAGCTCTGCGTCGGTTTCCCCATCAGTTTCTATTACCACTGTTATGCTTGTCCTGAGCAAGGTATATAAATTGAATATACCTTGCTCTGAGCACACTCAGATTCAAGGTCTAAAACTACGCCAGTCTGTTTGTATGTTTGGTTTTACGTATGACAAATATCTCTAAATCTGAGTCACTGCTGGAACTAACATTTCCATTTTCGGTTCTCATCAGAGCTAAACTCGTGGATCGTGGACACTTGTATCTACAGCAGATGTGACATCAAATAAAGCGGAAAGCTTATTTACAATATCCCTTATTTTCTTTGACGCCATCTACAACAAAAACCACATGATTTAGCCGTCAACAAACAATAATAACGAATCAACAATTGCTACTTTAATTGGATCAAAAATCTTAAGTAATAGCCAACTCATGCTTGTTTCCTCCAAGTACAGTACCACAACACATCTCATAATAGAATAATTCAATAATTCATAACAGTAAAATACTTAAATTTGCAATAAATACCTCAAAAGATGTGCGAATATATGCAAACTTATCCGATCCCGTCGAACGAAATACAAACTCACTCGCGCTGTGGCACAAGACAACTGACGGAACTTATTTGTACTAAGCGCTTACGTCCACAGGCGTAGTGCCACTTCTGCATATTATACAATGTGTGCGTGCCGGGTCTGAGGGGGGCCTCAAAAAACAGTCCTACAATTTTTCATCGTGACACTACAATACTGAGGAAGAAGCATGTTACGGCACAGGATCACGTGGTTCATACGATTGCATATAAATTTAACGGCGGCAGACGTAACGTAATTTTAGACCAACAAAGTTTAACGGCCACAGGCGTGTTGTCAAAAAAATTCGAAACCGTTTTACGGATCTCGACGTTTTGTCCGTGAAAGTGTTAATACCAGGGATTTAACAGGTACGGTATATTCACCACTGATCTAAGTTGGTTCGGGCAATCGGATCTCGAAGTAAAGACTCTAGCTAGGATTGGCGAATTCTGTAAATTCATTCATTCACTCTCCCCTGGTATATCAATAGGGATGCCTGTAATAAGTATGTACCTATCATTTTTGAACCAACTTTCTGGTTCTGCCACAGAATATTTAATGGTTGGTTGTGCATATTTACCTACGAGTTAATTTCAAAATTACAGAAAAAAATAGACAGAAAAAATGTATTTGACTCATGACGCGAAAATGCAACGTGGGAATGCCGCTAGTGTTTTAGCGATGATGCCCTCTGGCAATGATATGGATCAGTTGATCTATCTATAGTTCGTTTTAAACGGTCCTTAGGTAGCTCAACTGTTTCACATGTATTTTTTATATATTTGTATATTATTATGTGAGTACATTTGTGAACTTTTATTGAGGTTTATTTTATTATATACAGATTAATAAATGGCTGTTTATAAAATAACCTAGGTATCCTAATTATAATCTATGAATATAAATATTTTAATTTTATAATTTTAATTTTATAAAAACTAAAAAGACAATTGACTTCATGTATATACACAAGGTAGCTACTGTAAAACTTTGAAGAGTTCCCTTGACTGTCCTTTGTCTTCATCATCAGACCCCTAATGACAGTCACAACCCATCTAGATGTACAGTTCTCATCAATACAAATTAATCAAGCCCAAACACCAGGTAATTGCTGTAAATCATTGAGGAGTTCCCTCGACTGTCTTTCGGCTCCGTCATCAGATCGACTCCAGACCTTCATTAAATAGTAGTGCTTTAAAATACTTTAATAAAAAATAAACAAACGCACTAGTCGCCACTACGATTTTCGAAAGTTCCCCTCGATTTCTCTGGGATGCCATCATCAGATCCTGGTTTCCTTATCATGATACCACTCTTGGGATAACTCCTTTCCAACAAAAAAAGAATCATCTAAATCGGTTCAAAAACGACGAAGTTATCCGCGAACACACATAAAAAAAATATATACGAATCGAATTGAGTAACCTCCTTTTTTTGAAGTCAGTTAAAAACTATAAAAAAATTACCTACAGGAATGTACAAAATAATATCTAATAATATAAATAAATATATAAAAAACAAATGATCTTTTTGATAAAACCTAATGTTACCTATTTCGAGCAAAATGCTATTTAAATAAACCTTAAAAATATTTTATTTTAAATATTTAACAAGACATCGAATAAAGAATTACTTGGTATAAAACTTAATAAAATGTTGCACATCACTAAATGATTGAAAAGTTACGGAACTTTGTCGGTAATAGCTCCGTATCTCAGTGGAAATCTTCCGGAGTGCATTATCTTGAAGGAATTATTAAGAAGGCAAGATGCTAAAATGTAAACTTTGCTGGAGTAGCTCTGAAAACGAAAAGAAGAATCTATTCTAGAATTATTTCAATCAGGTAAAAGTTTTTTTTTTTTTTTATTAGTGTACTATTCATAAAAAATATACTCTAATATTATTAAAATCTAGCCAAGTAGGCCAATGAGTAATTTAACTATGACTTTTTTTATAACGTAAACTATGCCTAAGAATGTGTCCAATAGCACTTTTCTTATTGTCTCTAGTTAAGTGGAGACACTTTGTTAATGTGTTTTTTATGAATATATTGTATTGTCATTTTCACTTTCTATCACTGTTACACTTGTAACGGGACAGAAGGTCATTCCGTTATAATTCACAATTATTATGGTAGGCTTGGGTACAAACCTTATTAATATCACGTAGGCATACATGGGTCATTCTCATCAGAACAGATTTACCAGCAATTCTATCTCAGATCTTTAATTATTGAATAAAATAGTGCGTAATTCATTACAATGTAAATAAACAAAGCATCTGTCATAACAAACTATACCATAGATGGAATATGGCAGATGTATGCAATTGTCAAGGTCCGTGAGAGAAAGCTAGCAAAAAGTAATTAATACTAAGTTTATAGACTATGGTTTAGAAATATCTTACGACTCATAGAGTATAATAATAAATAATACTGGATTTGATTTAGTAAGATTAAATAGAATTTGATTCTATAAGATAGAATAATCTATCCTTCTATTAATATATTATTGATATAATGATTTGGGACGGGAAGATCTCTAAGGAAGTTGAATTCGGAAAGGTAAACAATTAAATAGCTATATAAAAACAATATTAAAACTAGAATAGATAAATTAAAATCTATTTATGTTAACGATATAATATATAAATCATGAAATAACTACATAAAGATGGGAATAAATTGAAATTTTAATTAATTTAGGGTTTGATTTAGTAAAGAGGTTATTTAGATATACCACGGAGGTTGGGACGTAAATTGAAATAGAATCGAAATTTTGAATGTGTTTGAAAATGGAAAGAAAAGAAAAAAAAAAGATAAAAAGGAAGATGGCGGATTTTGGCATTCGAGATAGGAGGACGCGTGAGGCTGTTCGAGCTGAACGCTTGCGGTAGATTTTCTCTCGATGGTTTCCTACAATTACATGGTGTCTTGTCGTGCGTTGTTTTCTGTGATAATTTTATTGTGTGAGTTACGTAATAGTTTATTCCCCCATGACCTCTCGGAACAAGCCTGGAGCCAGATTTTACCTCTCCTGAGGATCGGCTTAATGGTTCCCTATGATTGGTTGCATTCTGTGTAAGGAAGGTAGAACCGGACTTAACAGAAGCAATCGATATAGTCTATCCGTTATGTAGGATTCTATGATGTCTGTATAGGGTTGAGGTAGCATTTTTTTGAGTTTCAGTAAAAGGCCTCTGTGCCAAACTTTATCAAAAGCTTGCGCAACATCTAAAAATATGACTTTGTTATCTTCTAATGTTTTCTCGATTATTGTTGAGATTCTGTGCACCTGGTCAATAGTTAAGTGTTTTTCTCTAAATCCAAACTGATGTCCTGGTATTATGTTCTTGGCTTCTGTTATAGGTCTTTTTAATAATATTTTTTCAAATAGTTTTGACATGATTCCTCCACTAAAAGAGCTTTCTACTAAACTAACTATTTCCCTGCTACCTGTACGACCTGTAGGTCTGTACGACGTTACGTCATGAGGTGGTTTCCCTGGTTTTGCTATCATTATTACCTTGGCTACTTTCCATAGGTCTGGCACATATTTCAGCCTTAAAGCAGCGTTGATAAGATTAGTTAGCTTAACCAAGGCTTTTCCAAGTTATGTAATATTTCACTGGAAATAAGGTCAAATCCTGATGATTTATTACGATTTATGTTTTAGTGGTATTCTTTTAAAACTTCTCTGGGTGTGACAGATGGTATGCTAAATTCTTCGTCTGAAATATGATCATGATCGGTCGCGGGTTCTATGTTTATGTGGCCTTCATTTGGTTTGAAAGTGTTTTCTAAATGCTCTGCAAACATTTTAGCTTTTTGTTCATTACTGACAACCCATTTCCCATTGTCCTCTTTTAGTGGAGGAATCTGAGTCATGGGCTGTTTCATGCTTTTAGTAGCCTTCCATAGAGAGTAGTTAGTATTGCGACTGTTGGTGAGGTTTTGAAGGTATGAGTTAATTTAGCTATCTTAAATGATTGTATTTGTCTTTTCAACCGTTTTGTAAGGTTGTTAAGCGTTTTTTATCATCCGTTGACCTAGTTAAATGTTTTAGTGGTATTCTTTTAAAACTTCTCTGGGTGTGACAGATGGTATGCTAAATTCTTCGTCTGAAATATGATCATGATCGGTCACGGGTTCTATGTTTATGTGGCCTTCATTTGGTTTGAAAGTGTTTTCTAAATGCTCTGCAAACATTTTAGCTTTTTGTTCATTACTGACAACCCATTTCCCATTGTCCTCTTTTAGTGGAGGAATCTGAGTCATGGGCTGTTTCATGCTTTTAGTAGCCTTCCATAGAGAGTAGTTAGTATTGCAACTGTTGGTGAGGTTTTGAAGGTATGAGTTAATTTGACTATCTTAAATGATTGTATTTGTCTTTTCAACCCTTTTGTAAGGTTGTTAAGCGTTTTTTATCATCCGTTGACCTAGTTAAATGCCATTGTTTCCTTTTTTTAGCTATGAGCAGTGTAATCTCTTCAGGGTAATGATTTATGGAGATCCTTTTTTTGATGCGGGGTGTGTTTGTCCAAGCGGTCTGTTGTATAAGTTTTATAAATCTTTCTACTTCTATGTTCAGCTGCTCTGGAGTTTTTAATGGCACCCTGAGGTTTATATTTATATTAAGTCTATTTTAAAACTTTCCCAGTCTGTGTATTTATTTACAAGGGTCAAAGTTTCCTTAAGTGCTACTGTCTCTTTTATTTTTAGATATATTTCAGAATGGTCAGAGTTCATATCGTAGCTCTGTTTTGTTTTTAGATAATTATGTGATATGTTTTTATATATAAAAAAGTCTATTAGTTCGGGTACTTTTAGTGGATCTGTTGGCTAATAAGTTGGTGATCTGGTTGATGCAACATCGATTTTACATCTTTTATAGCTGTTAAGAGTTGTTTTCCTTTTGTGTTCGTTAGTCTTGAACCCCAATACTTGTTTTTGGCATAAAAGTCACCACCTAGAATAAACCTTTCTCCAAGTGGGTGTAAGAGACTCAGGTAGGTGTATTTTCGAATTGTATATCGCGGTGGGCAGTATATGTCAGCTACCGTAAGCGGATATAGCTTGGTGTTAATACAAATGGCCACTGATTGGATATCTGGCTCTTCATATTTAAAATTTTCGTGATGTTTGATGTTGTCCTTTACAATAACAGCACTTCCTTTATTAGCTGGGTGTAGTGCATGGTACTAACTTTATATCCTTTAAATTTGATGTATGATTGTTTTGTAAAATGTGTTTCAGATACGAGGCACACATCTACATTTTCTATATCTAAGACTACTTGCAACTCATTTTGATGTTTTCGTAGCCCATTACAGTTCCATGCCATTATTTGGCCTTAGGTATAGCAGTTTTAGTGCTATGTTCTATTTTTTTCAATCGCTCATCAAACAACGACATAAGTTTTAGGATTTCGTCTAACTTATTGCCATTTGAGTGGTTTGGTTGTTTGTTGCATTTAATTACTGTTAAATGTGGGGGAACTTTCTTAGGTTTATCAGTAGAAATTTTAGCATTTTCTTGGGGTGAGAGTGTAGGTGAGGTGTTCAATTTTCTTTTCTTTCTTGACTTTGTTCTTATCCACTCTGTTTCCTTAGCTAGCTCTTGTTCGTCAGTGCCGTACTCTACTGGCGCGGCGCCGGAGGAAGTTTCCATGTTTGTAGCGCATGGTTTGGTGGATGTGCTCTCCATTACACATTTCAGTTGCTGCTGCAAAATATCAATTTGACTCTTTAAGTCTTTAAGTCATCTACAAGGCTTTGCAGTTTTTCGCACTCTTGCCTTTCTTCTTTATAACGATTATATAATAGAATTTCATTTTCTGTTTGCAGTTTTATTCTGCCTTCTTTAGTCGGTGAGGCAGACAGCAGGCAGGCAGGCAGGCAGCCATTGTCCAGGCAAGTAACAGCGTCGCCTTAACAAAATATATCGTCGTACGCAAACATGCCTTACGCAATGAATAACTGGGTCATCATCGATGTCCGGCCGTGTCGCGACGGCTTTGTTGTGATGCGTTAGCACTTTGTACTGTAGGTACGTGCGATCGCGGGTGATACTACTGTTCTCAGCGAAAATCGAACGATCACGATCACGAGGTAAAAGAATGAAAATGATTATTGTCGCATCAAAAAGTGCCGCCTTCATTATTTTGTAACATTTGCAAAAAACCCTGACAGAGGCATTTTTATTTATGAAAATCCTCGTAACCTACAAAGGTCCCTTGTGAAAAATTATTAGGAAAATTCGTAACGCGAGCGTGAAAAAATATGTTTCCCTTTGTGTTTGAGGAGCCATTTTTTCGAGTTTGGAGCGACAGTTGTGACGCTAAAGTGTAAAAATATTGGACGTGCCACTCAGGGTAGATTAATACGTATACTTTGTATAATATACGAAAATATGTGCATTAAATAAATTGAAACGTAGGATTGTGTAACGGAATTGGAGATTTAATTTCCAAGACACTGAAGCCGCTATGTTTGGATAGGCTGCTAAGATATTAATAGGTATTTACCTAGTACCTAAATTAATGAATGAATAAATGAACAAGTTCTCGAGCTACTTTATTATAACTTGTTTTAAACATAAATAATAAAAGAAGATAAAGATAAACGAATAAAAGACAATGTAAAATGTGACAACAATTAATATTTTGACGATTAATTTTACATTGTTCTAAATGTTAAAATTTATTCATTTTTTTTAAATATATTGTAGGGTATAGGTACATTTATGAGTAGGTACTAGGTAGTTAGTTAGTTTATTATCAGTAAGAGTGTCACATCACTAGTGAGGTGGCACATCCCTAGTCGGGCAGAGCGCGTCATGTCTGCGACCGTTCCGTCGACAATTGAAAAGTTTTACTCAAGAACGACACACGTCCTTCACTGCAATATTTATTTAATTTAATTTTAAACAAAATGATCATAAATTAATTAAAATACTTCTTCATAATAAAAATAAAGAATACATACTTTAGAGTCTTATATTAATATAGGAGAATGGGTTAATGCGAATGAGTGTAGATGTGCGTGTTTTTTTTAGGTAAAACATTGTTTTTCATAATTTAATTCATATAACAAGGTACCTGAACCTTAAAAATATCTAAAGGTGTGCAGAATATCAGAATAAAAATTATAAAGAAAAATGCCTGTCATTTTTCCGTCACTTTGCCTTTTTTAAATGAAATTTGGTCGCAAATCAAATAAGCCCGACCGTTTTAGTGGCACAATGGGCTCATTAATGAAATTAACAGGCCTAAAATTATTTGCCGCAAAAAGGAAATCCTGAAATATTTCTGTTCATGATTTATTTTAGCGAAATATCTTTTTAGCAATTTTGTAAAATTTTTGGTGCCAGTCTCAGTTGTCATAAGAAAAGACAAGAAAAGAAAAGAAAGAAAAGAGTCTTCTACTAAAAATCACAAATCAAACAGATACATCGGGCACAGATATTATTGTAAGCGTAATTATTCATTAATTTACCAATTAAGTAATTTATTTACAGAATTGTAAAAAATAATATAAAATGTTTCTCACCTGTTTCAAATGTAATTTTAAAATACATTTTAAACGGGGAGCTATCTAATGATAATTTAATACGATCTATAGATAGCTTAACTAATCCAGATCACTGCCAAAGGGCAGCGTTCCCAAGACACTGGCGGCATTGCCACGTAGAAATAAATTAATTGGCAATTTACCAATTAATTTGTTTACCAATTTTATTAATAATTTAAATATTGATAGATTATGTAATGAAATGGTTTACAAATTCATCTTAAATAATAATAACAATATCTTTTATTGTTATTTTCTATCCACATTCTCGTTTTAAAATTATGTTTGAGTAAAAATATACCCGTAATTCAAGCAATTGTCTAGCTCCAAGTGTCGTCCTCAGTTTGATTTATCGAGACGACTGCACTGGACTCACAAAGGACTCCATCCATTGTCTCGGCGCTGCCGGTGACAACCCGACACTACGCCCAGTGGGAATGTAAACTGATCTCACATTATATACTTACCTACCTACAATTCACAAATTACGTAGGTACTGCTGCCGGCCAGGAAAAAACGCTGTGCAATTATTTCTATAGATTTTGTTGGACACTTTTACTTCACAATATACTGATTAACTTTTATAAATATACTATAAATTATAGTTTAAAAAAAAAAACGGGTTGCACTCCGGGAGTGCCGACAGAAGTGAAAACTTATTTTGGCGCGTTAGAGTTTAGTAATAAATCGCTTCAAAATCAGTAATTATGGCGACTGCCAATCAAATACTGAACGAACACAGATGATGCAATAATTTTTGTTCAGAATGTAGATAATATATCAAAAAACCTAACTCAGTAAACTTCTCCATACAAAAGTAGACTGTAAACATGTGAGTTAAGGTTTTTAATAAAATGGGGCGAGTGCGGCAGCCCTGCGTCTCACCCAGACGGTAACGGTGTCGCGAAACCAGAGGTTTTACCTCATCTAAAAATATGCGTACCGCGCTAAAAGAAGTTTTCACTTTAAAAACAGAATTAACAAATTGAACTACTTCCAATACTTGTTTAAAATACATATTTACTTACAGAAATAATTACAGAAATGTACAGAATAATATAAATTACATGTGAAACAGTTGAGGTATCTAAGGACCGTTTAAAACGGTTTATAGATAGCTCAACTGATCCAGATCACTGTCAGAGAGCAGCGTTCCCAAGATACTGGCGGCATTGCCACGTTGAATGGCAAATACGCTAGGCCACATAGGCGCAGCTCATGAATCATGCAATGTTTCTACCAGACGCGACGTGAAATAATTTTGAAAACGCGATGAGTTCCTGTTTCCCACAGGCCCAGGATCTTGACTACATATGGCACAAATATGTAGGCTTTATGAAGACCCGCATATTTGCACCTTTTATCTTAGGCACCAGCTCACCAGCCCTAACGGAAGTCCCCGACAGATGGGATGGGGCCAGGGTGTCTACGCAAGTAGTATCCCATACCAATGGCCTACCCATCTCCCAAAGGAGAAGAGTCATATCATCAGGATAATTATAATAATTTTAACTTTATTTCAAGCAACACGATGATATTTATAATTGACATACAAAGTTATACACTTATTAATTATTATGGTTTTATAATTATGTTCAAAACCATGATAGTTTCGAAAGTCGTTTTGTGTGTGTCACTTCCACGATCTTACAATGGTTATAAAAAACACTCATTCTCTGTGCCAGACTAATTGTTTTATTATCATTATTTTACCACAGCGAACGCAATAAACCCAAAAATATACACTGAATATTTATATCTGCCAAAGTTTCAACACAGTGGCAAGCGTATAAAAACGTGATTCTGTAAATAAATAACATAAATAAATATTACTAGACAACTCGAACAACACCTAGACTCAAATTAAGCATAGCTTGTAATATGGAGACTAGATGACTTACAGAATACTTATAAATATATTTTGAAATCCACACTTATTTTTAGCGAGTAACGCAAATCAACTTTTGTGATTTAGCTAGCGACAACGCTTGACGAAAGAGGCTAACTATCCACAACACAGGTTTTCCTAAGGTGGGAGTTAGCGTTCTTATCAATTTAAAAGTATCTACCTATGTTTGAAATTTGTAGTGTTCATATCTTATTACTTTATGACGACATCTGTGCCACAATGGGCCAAGCCTCGGCTGAGACGCAGAAGCTTGCAGGTTTGATTTGCGCCGCGGGATATTTTTTTGGTTTAGGTGTTTCTATGTATATATGTATGTACTTGCTAAGAATAAAATATATATGTCGTATATCAGTCATGTGGTACGCATAACACCAGCATGGCGATTATACAACTTCTGATACAATCAATGTCTATCAGTTTCGATTAGCAATCGGCATAATTTCAATCATTAGTTTGATTGTAGCTGGAACCAGTTTTGACAAAATATAATAGTATTATATAGGTTCGGTTTATATCTCAGACCAAATATATATAAAGACGGAGTGCCGCGAAAAACCAAAGTGAAGACTAAAAAACATGCTCCTATGTGTAAATACACCAAATCATACTTAAATACCCGAACGTTATCACTTTTCACTTGAAATATCTCACCTTTCATTAGTTAAGTTAAGTAAGTTTTAGGTTATTTTGAACACGAAACGTCATAGAACGCACTTTACCTAAAGTGTGAGGGTTTTGTACGATGTTTACTGGACGACGTAATGTGTACAGGACCCAGGAGCATGATTAATGTGTAAGTGTGCGTTTTGTACGTTTACACAGAGGAGCACGGTTTTGAGGGTTCACTTTGGTCAAGCATGGCGCTCCGACTATATATTTATTTGGTCTGAGGTTTCTATTCATATGACAGCATGTCTGACAATCAACATTAATCTTCTGTTATACCAATTCATCAATAGTAACTGATAGCGATTAGTATCAATGTTTTGATAATATCAGAATTACATAATCGCCCGGCAGCTCTGTTTACTTTGGGGCTAGATAATGCACTGTGAAATGTCCGGCATTATTTATTTATTTTTAACACCTGAAATATTTTGATTTATAATAAATTGATAAAGCTAATTACTAACATTGTGGACGAAGCTTTCAGGCTTCCGTCAAAGCTAAAGTCTGGAAGACGTCATATTAATTTATCGAAGCTATTTCGAAATACTGTGACAGCGATTTTAGAGACTCCATCGTTAATATTAAAGTTTATTATTGTGTAAAACGAATGATTCAACAGAAGGGATACAAAATATCTGAACAATCCCCAAATGTGTCCCGGGATAATACAATGTACCATACCTGTCATAATATTTTTGTCCTGGACATTTTATACACGCAAATGATTTGCAGGCCCAGGGGAGAGTGGGGAACGAAACAGAGTAAATAAAATAAAATTGTAATTGCTGTAATTGAAACGGAATATTAATTTAATTTAATATTCAGAATTGGCAGGTTGAAGTATTTATGTTGTAGGTAAGTGCTTTTGTTCTGGAATGTATTAAATTATTAAATTATTTTGCGAGGTATGTATACTCTCGGTGGTGTATTTATAACTTGTATACTTAAGGCGATACCTTGAGCGAATTACCTTTTGTATAAATAAATTAATATTGGTGGACAATGCACACAACACCATCTAGCCCCAAATTAAGCATAGCTTGCATTAGGGTAACCAGTATGGCGATTATGAAACTTTGATACAATCAATTTCTATCAGTTTCGATTAGCATTAGGCATTATTTGATGGATTGGTATTACGTACGTTCGGTTTCTATCTCAGTTTTTATTTATATGATAACATGTCTTGCAATCAACATCAAACTTCTGTAATACCAATTCATAAATAGTCACTGAATGCTTTTTGTATCAATGTTTTGATAGTATCAGAGTTCCATAATCGCCCGGCTGGTAATTGATAGAATACTTATGTATTTTTAAATACTTACTTATAATAACACCCAGATATAGAACAAACACACACAAATGTTTATCTTGGGAGGGAATCGAACCCCCAACCTAGAGCGCAGAAAGTAGAGCTACTACAAACTGAGCTAACATGCCTGTTGATATGTATTTCATACAATTTAATTTATCACAGTTTTAGCGCAGTCAAAATGTGTCAAGGTCATTTGCTTAGGGAATCGTCTTAAGTTATAAATTGAATATCGAGCGTTGTGGAGCACCATCACAATTATGTTAATCACACTCATACATCTGAGAAACGTAACAAATGAAGTCAATAAATTTAATATATCGTCAGGCGCCTACGACACTGTATCTCCTCTAACAACTCAATACGGGTCATAATCGCCTGTCAATGTGTCAACGTCTCGTGTATAAAGTGTATGCGTTAACTCCGCGCGGTGTCACACCATTCTAGCTCTAAAGTGCTGAACATTAGACTAATGCTTACGCTCTATCCACGTCCGCTGCGAATTGTAGAGTCGGCTGCACTAACAGTTTCAGGGCTCTTCAACTGTTGGATTGTCATTAGAACCTAGTTGTTTTTATTTTACTTATATATTAAATGCAAATGCAAAAATGACAGTGTTGATGTCTGGATTTTAAATTAAATTATGTTCAATTTTTTTTTTAATCTTAAGTAAATAAGTTTGTAATTATAAGTACTAAGTTTTTTTTTATTTTTTAGTTTTGTTTGTTGACTCCTTCAGGGCTTGCCATGTTTTTCTGTTTGGTGCTGTCTCTACAAGTTTTACCCGCAACCAAGGCTATTTCAAAATGATAAAATACTCAAAAGATATTTTATTCAATACAATCAAAAGGTTCACTTTGAAACGTCTTACACACTAGGTGAATTTAGGTGCCAGTACCCAAGCCCGAGTAGAACTGGCAAGAAACTCGACCTGGTCCTATTTTGCATGATCTTTCCTTTTTTTTTTGCTTTTTTGCATGATCCATCTTATAACCTTAATTACGAAAAACGAATAAAGATAGTTTATACATATCAAATGTGTCAGTTGCCTGTCTGAGGGCAGAGCGACTGAGGCCATGCATTCTTATCAATAATATAGTAATTTATCTTATAATACGGTTTCTTCAAAAGACTACCTTTTATGTAAGCTTTAAATCTGCTTTCTTTAAAAGAATAGGTACCCTTTGTGTAAATTCTGAATTTAGCAACCAACCTAAACACATAAATAGCTAATGTGGCGTGGATGTTAGAGCTGTCCCTATCATTTTAATGTTAATAAACAAAGATAGCACATTTTTATGCCATGTTAGCAGAGGTCTAATGTCTAGTTAGAGTTAGAAGAGTTAAAGTTAGAGCAGAGTTAGAATCTGATATGAGATAGACAATAATGTATTAACAAATTGTCAAGTCACAAAAAGATGAGCCAACCGTTGCGAACCCCTGCAACTGGCGAGTTTTGTATGCAGTGCAGTCATTCTAGACATCACCAGCAGCGCATACGATCTGGACCAGTTAATAAAGTGTCACTTTCTTATAACACACCCTTATACAGCTACGAAATGTTCGTGTGGGCTATAATGTCTCTATTGAAATGATAAACCAGTGTTACAGCTATTTAAAGTACTTGTACTTGCGGAACCGATGAAATAAGTTAAGCAATGTTCCACGCTGTTTTGGAACGAAGTTCCTTATCGCACGGTACGGACTTGGCGGATGGGGGCTAGGCAAAAAAAGTGTAAGATTTATCCGTCACGAATTTCCGCCACGATCCTTTCTTTGGTGTAGACGGTTATCTATAGGGGGACACGAATGAATGAATTAGATGAACGAATGAATCAGATGAATTGAATGATTTACAAATGGTTATTTTCTCAACTCGAAAAAATATATGAATTACGAAATTTCCTACTATTTTTTTAATTCATTAGTTATTTCTGCGTTTCATTTGATTGCTCTCAGACGCAAGTAATTCATTAATTTGTATTTGTTAATCAATAATATAATACTTTTATCAATAATAATATACTACTATCGAAACTTCACCTCCCACCCGATGAACTGACCACATTGTAAAGATCGCCGGAAGTCGGTGAATGGAGAGGGCTCAAAATCATTCTTCCTGGAAATCTATTGGGGAGGCCTATGTTTAGCAGTGGACTTCTTAGAGGCTGATATGATGATGATGATGGTGATGATAGAAACTTCATTCCAACCGAGTGTTCCACGACACTCACGCATTTTTGTATTTAGATGGGGGACCACTAGTGGCATTGCCGTCTGAGCATTTTCTTACCTTGAATATTGGTCTCGAGTATAAAAGTTGTTAGGCAAAGACGAAGGTCTTCAATCGGGTTATTAACCATCTCGCCACCAAACACCGTTCAATATTATTTGTAGAACCTTTTAACCCTCGCACGATCATGATATCAAATAGAGCCTGCCACCTTTCATAAAAATGAGTATCTATTGTCTCCCAGCGCCATTTGTCTGAGGAAGATATACGTCACACGTCAGTGGGGAGTGACGTGATGCGGCGTCATTACTCACGCTCCCGGCTTTATGCGCTATAACTCAAGTGTGACCTGTAATGCGAGGTGAATTTTTCGGGTACCGCTTTTGCCCAACTTCCCCGCGTTTTGATTTGAGTTTTTCGGGATCCAAAGTACGAAAAACTATTTTAAGTCGTTTTGGCTTGTCTATCTGGTTTGGATAGCTAACTTGGTTGTAAAGCTGCTTTGACACGATCTAAGTGTGCCCGGATCGAGTGTACTCGGATACTTAGGCATAGACATAATATAGACATTTGTTTATTTACTTAAAAATGCACACATACACATCAATCTCTGTGTGATCTGGATCAGTTGAGCTATCTATAGATCATTTTAAACGATCCTTTGATAGCTCAACTGTTTCTCATTATTCTGTACATATCTGTAAATAAGTTCTATTTACAGATATGTACAAAAAAAAAGAAGACGAAACAATATTAGGTAAAAAAGGAAGTAAGTAACACATTAAAAAGTAAAAAAAGAGAAAGGACATTTAAAAAGCTTAAAATTATTCTGCCGACTTAGCTACCTAAACAGCAGCAAAAAGATCTCGACTCAGCGTTCTTCTTCTTCTTCTTCTTTATTAATGGCATGGGTCATAATGATGACAATTTTGCCAGTGTCCTGTTATTGTTTCATAATAGTCTTAGTCGAATAGTCGATCGTCATTTGTATATTCTAAATGTCATCGCGGAATGGCCGTCTAGAACTTTCTCGGGATTCCTCGTCGTTCAAATCAGATTGTGCTCCTCAGTCACAATTTATTAATTAAAATTCCGCTAAGATTATTTAATAAAACATGCAGTAGCACGAGAAGTGAATTATTATTCTAGAAGTATTATGTTACTTCGTGAAATGACAAACGAAGAATCCCGACTCCCGTTATACTTCCCTGTCAGATGACAGGTCAGCCTACTCGGGCCTATTTAGACCTACTCGGACATAACTTGTATTGTAATAACTGGAGGTGCGAGCGCACTCGTATGACGGCGTCTAATCTATGTAAACTTGGATCGCAAATACATACATATTAAACATAGAAATACCTACACCCGAGACTTGCAAATCCATTGCACTTGCATTGCAATCTATTAAATACTTGATGATCTACACAAACATATGTCTTGCGGCGGGAACCGAACCGTAACCGACACCTTCTGGGTCTCAGTCAGGCCTTCGCCCACTGCTCCACAGGTCGTGTTAATTAGTTCATGGTCCGAATTATTTGTGGTATTATTAGTTGGTTTCCTCGATTGGCTGTAATTTGATCATGTGTTGTATTTGACGGGTATCCAATCTATGGAGGTTTGAAATTATGGAAAGCTCACATAACCTGAATTGGCTAAACGAACGTAATAATATTAGTAGCCAGTCAAAGTCAAAAGATACTTTATTCAATACAATCACAAGGATCAATTTTAAACGTCTTACAAACTAGGTGAATTTAGGTGCCAATTCCTCCTAACCCATGCCCGAGAAGAACCGGCAAGAAACTCGTCCTGTAGTCTAGCCTGTAGTCTCATGAGTCCCACTAAATCTCACCGCAAAATGACGTAACTAAAAAGACTTAACCTATCGGTAACGAGGCAGCCGAATAAGATGTAATCTCAGAACAAAGGCCATGCACGCACGCCACACCCAATTACGGGTTGAGATCGCGTCATGCTATCAGCGGGATCTGGGTCTGGACGTCATCACGCAAGGGCATGGGTGGTCTTGTCGCGGGGGACTAGCTTATTTTACTTAAAACCTTGACCCCTGTTGATCCTATGAGACCATTGTCCTATATAGGTACTCGAAGAGTAGAAAACTTTTTGCTCCCTTACTGAGCTATTTTTGCACTTTTGTCCGATAAATAGATACATAGATAGATAGAAAATACTTTATTGCACACCATTAATACATTGGACAAGTAGCAAAAAAATAACAGTATTTTGCTAGTGGGTAGTACAATGGCCAGTCTTATCGCTATGTAGCGATCTCTGGCAGACAACCTTGGGATGGATTGAACTGAATGTAGTTGATAAAAGGGTGATGATAATAATACAAAGAGATTTATAATGAAAATAAATAAATAAATAATCCTGGACATTTCACACAGAATCATCTGGCCCCAAAGTAAGCAGAGCTTGTATTATGGGTACCACATGACTGACATACTACTTATATACTTTTTTTTGTAAATACATACATATTACACATATAAACACCCAGACGCGAGACAAATACTTGCAGATCATACAAACATTTGTCCCGCGGCGGGAATCGTACCCGCAACCTTCTGCGTCTCAGCCGGACTGTGGCCTTCTGTGCCACAGAGGTCGTCTAATAATGTGTACATACAAATTACAGGATAAGGAAAAGTATACATCGATACTTTTACAAAAATATATACAATAAACACATTACAAATAAGTACTTATTTATTAATAATGTTCCAAGTTGGTGATACCAAGAGAAATTGAAGTGGCTTAAATGTAAAGTGGTCTCGCTTCTTATTTTGTTGACTGTACATTTTTGCAAATTTTCATTTGAGAAAACATTGCAATGTTTCAGTCAAAACCCAGTTCGGTGAAAGTAACCACTGAGAAGAGCTTCAAACATTCTGACAATTCTGTGACTCTGGAAAAAATAAAAACGTGTGCGTCTCGGGACGCCCGACAGAAGTGATAACTTAAACTAATCTAACTAGCGCTGTGGGTTAGAGTGAGAGAGGAGGAGTCTGCCTACCGTTGCCGTATGCGTGTGAGAAAAAAAGCCAGATACGTAACGTGTTACGTAACGAAGCGGTTTACCCTCCCATAAGAATTTATCACTTCAAAAGCTTAGTTCTCGATCAGAGTTCGAGTTTGAGAATACGACCCCAAGACTTTAAAACGACATTAAACATTTCAATTTAGAGTAACATTAGTTTGAAATCATCGAAATGAAACGATAACAGTGATATCAATCAGAACTTCTGCCATTACGAAGTTAAAACCCACCAGCTATAAAAACGACCCTCGCTTCAATATCGAATCTGAACCGATCGCAAAACGTTGTGTTTCTGTAATTGCTGAAGTTTCTAACTATTTGGTTCTAGCAATAATTGAAATTATTGTTTTATTGCTAAGGACGTTTAGTATGTGTATTTCGTTTTGATCATTACAAGTATTATAATGATTTATATGTCTTTTAAAACTTAACAAGTTAATATTAACACTCTGCCGCTCTGACTTCAGACAGTTAACCGACAGACTTGAAATTTATAAACTCTCTTGTATAGTATTTCAAGGTAGTTATAAGATGGATCATATAAAAAAGCGCTAGGTCCAAGACGAGATTCCTGCCAATTAATCTCGGGCTTGGGTTAGGATGAATTGGCACCTAAATTCACCTAGTATGTAAGACGTTTCATAGTGATCCTTGTGATTGTATTGAATAATAGTATATTATGGTACTAGTGTGTAATGTTGGTGATTACCGCTGAGGCGCCATTGAGACCCGAGCCGTTAGGTGACGGTAATCTTCAATGCACACGTGTATCATACGACGTTTTTCAACACACTTGTGAATAAAATAACAATAAAAAGTAATTTTATTTAGTAGATAAAAAGTTTATTTAGAGAAACAATTAGTAAATGTGCAGTTAGGGTTTTTTTTTATTTTCCGCGCATAGGGTTTGCGCCTATTCTGCCACGTACAAAATGGGTAATTTAAAGTTTCTTTTATTACAGAGAAAACAAAATTTATATTTGAGTGAAAGTTTTATTTATTAAACACGTACGAGTTAAAATTATCTATTTAAATAAGAAGTTGCATGAAATGAGCAAGCAATAGGAACATTAATTTATTTGTTCTATTAAACACGATCTTTTTTTGAATGAAAACTTTTTTAAGAACAAAGCACCTCAACCAATAAAATTTAAAAAAAAAACTATAACTCACTAGTGAGTTATAGCAATGAAAAAGTCACAATTTGATTATGGGTGTCATTCTGTGCCTAATTGCGGTGACCATAGAGCCACTTTATGAGCAAGTGTGTTGAAAAGTATCTTTTAACTTTGACTTGACTTAACCATTAATAAAGGCTTTAAATGATATTGCCGTTCTAATGTTCTAAGGATTTTTGAATTAAAATGATGCTTGCATGGTTTAGATTTCAGAGTGAAACCTTTTTCCCACAATAACTATAATATATTTCTTTCAACTACGTAGTAATGTTATCATTAATCACTACAAAAGCGATCACAAAGGACGTTTTTTTGCTTAGAACCAAAACAGTGCAGTAATGTTATATGAAATCTCATTATTGCACTGTTTTTTATTTTTTATTTTAGATATAAATTTACCACAGAGGTTTAATATCTCCCATTAAGTTTAATATTAAATGTTTGTATTCGATCAAAATAATAATGGCTGATAATAAAAATCGACTGAATAAAACAGACTTGGTGAAAAAAAACAAATGGCGTGCATTTTGTACCATTGTAAAACTTTGATTATGCATATTTTTAGTTTGAGTAGGTATATTTTATCTCAGTAGGTCGATTGGTAGTTGAAAGAAAAGTAAATTACGCACCTTGCTGAAGAGAATAATTAATGCACTCGTGTTAATTCAGTGCCCTCGCTTGCGCTCGGGCACCAACATGACACTCGTGCATTAATAACTCACTTTGCGCTCGGTGCAACAATCTAATATTAAAGTTATAAAAATATGACATTTGATTGTTTGGCTTATAATAGCTTTGACGTTCTGCTTTAAAGAACACCAACATAACACTCGTGCATTAATAACTCACTTTGCGCTCGGTGCAACAATCTACTATTAAAGTTATAAAAATATGACATTTGATTGTTTGGCTTATAATAGTTTTGACGTTCTGCTTTAAAGAACAGCAACATAACACTCGTGCATTAATAACTCACTTTGCGCTCGGTGCAACAATCTACTATTAAAGTTATAAAAATATGACATTTGATTGTTTGGCTTATAATAGTTTTGACGTTCTGCTTTAAAGATATAATAGTTGGGATTATTTTTGGCCGTTTGCGAAGTAAACATTGCGTTCATATTTTCCGCGATCGGTTATAAAATATTGTTGTAAAGGGTCTCTGTGGTAGAATAAGAAAGGAAACCTGCAAAGTAAGCATATATCTCCGGTCGTACATCGTCTTTCCGACATAATTATGTCGTCCACCAGCGGCCGAAATTCTATGTAAAGCTTTAGTTTCTACTAAATCAGTGACCGTCAATGACGGACGTATTCATAATCAAAATTGTTAAGGTACAAGCTTGTTACCGGCTCTTGATCACTGACTGATATTTTGACTTAATTGATATATAAAAATCTTGTGTCACAGTTTTCGTGTTTATACTCCTCCGAAACGGCTTGACCGATTTTGATGAAATTTTATATATATATTCAGTAGGTCTGAGAATAGGTTTATAGCTATTTTTTATACCCCTAAGTGTTAAGTGTTAAGGGTGGCTTACACCAATTTTTTTTTTTAATATTCATTAAGGCAAAACAACGTTTGCCGGGTCACCTAGTAATGTATAAAGAAATGCACTGTCATATTTGACAGTGCATTTCTTCGAAGGGGTATAAAAATCTAAGAAAAACACATGTTTTAATTTTTAATAAAAAAATGTTTTTCTTAGATTTAGTATATCTGTTAAAATATTTCTGCCAACTCATAATTAGATCATTGAAACTTTAAATTATCGATGCTTTTATCGTTTCTTTGACGTTCTGCTTTAAAGAACAGCAACATAACACTCGTGCATTAATAACTCACTTTGCGCTCGGTGCAACAATCTACTATTAAAGTTATAAAAATATGACATTTGATTGTTTGGCTTATAATAGTTTTGACGTTCTGCTTTAAAGATATAATAGTTGGGATTATTTTTGGCCGTTTGCGAAGTAAACATTGCGTTCATATTTTATTTATTTTTCTCGAATTATTTCTGGTTTTATTAATAATTTTGATGTTTTTATTTAAATAGAGCTAGGGTTATTGAATCGGTGTGAATAATTGGAATTAAAGTTTTATGTTTCTTTGTGATTCAAGCAAAAATAATCTCTATATTTATTTTATAAAAAACACCATTTTGAAGCTCGCAGATAAACAGCCCTGACTCGTAATCGGATCATCACCATTATTGCTCCACGATAACGCAAGACTGCTCGATAAACAGTTTTAACACTAAAAGACCTGCTGTTAGAAACCATCCGTCGTTTTCTGCACTAGCCGGACTGCACTAGCCGGACTTGGACCGAAACTATTATTGCTATTTTTTCCGCGATTTGTATTTTGCTTGATAAAAATGTTAATTCCAGGAAGCAGTACAAAATGCCTTCACTTCAAAAATTCAAAAAAATTTAGGGGTCTCTAATATGTAAATTAGGATCACGATATAACGACTAGACTGCGAACAAGAGCTCTGATTCTTCTTCTACGTATCGTGCCACTAGTTATTTCATACCAGTGTGGTGAAAGGATTAAAGTGCAGCTCAGAGGCTCCTTTCGTGAACTTGGCACATGTCTTCGAACTTTTTAGATTCTACGACATGCCGGTGACCTCAGCACTCTGATTAGGGTACGGACAAACAGACAGACATTGCAAAACTATAAGGTATTTTGTAGACTTCGGAACCCCACTGTTACAAAAACATATTGTTGTTAAACAGTAGTTTTCACTTGTATTATAAAACTTTTAATGTTGTTGCTAGCCTGATCCTTATACCTCGTTTATACCGGCCGTTATTCCAGATAACGGCGAATAACATAACAGGATAAAGCGAAAAGGCTCTATTTATGTTGCTTATTTTGATGGGCTTCTGGTAATTCGAGGGAGTTTTCCGATTAAGGGGTTTCTGCCTGGTAGAATGTGCTATTAATATGAATCTTATGGGAATAATGACGCATGGTTGTTTATTAGGACTATAATTAACAAAATGGTGGCTAGACCACTAATGGTACCGAAATTAAGAATATAAAAAATATTGAATGACGAGCTCTGTGGCGCAGTGCGCCAAGATCCAGCTGAGATTCCGAAGGTTGCGGGTGCGATTCTCGCCGCGGGACAAATGTTTGTATGATCTGTAATTATTTGTCTCAGGTGTAAGTGTTTGTATATATTATATCATATGTGTGTATTTACAAAAAAAATGGTTATACTATCTCTTTAGCAAATTTTATAATGATCCCTTAAGCCGTTTAGCCATGAAAACGTGACAAACGAACAGACAAATACTGGAAAATTTATAATAAATAATACCGGACATTTCACACAACATCATCTGGCCCCAAAATAAGCAGAGCTTGTGTTATGGGTACCATATGATTGATAGTCAAAGTCAAAGTCAAAGTCAAAAGATACTTTAGTCAATACAATCACAAGGATCACTTTGAAAGGTCTTATATACTAGGTGAATTTAGGTGCCAATTCCTCCTAACCCAAGCCGAGAAGAACTGGCAAGAAACTCGACTTGGTTCGCGCTTTTTTACATGATCCATCTAATAACTACCTTAACTACGAAATACTAATACAAGAGAGTTTACATATACTTTTCAAATGTGTCGGTTAACTGTCTGAGGGCAGAGCAACATGAGGCCATGCATTCTACTTATATACAATTTTTTTTGTTAAAAGTTTCACGTGTATTTTATATTATTGTATATTATTTTGTACATTTCTGTAATTACTTCTGTAAATAAATGTTGTAATCACAAAAAAAAAAAAATGGTATATACCTACATACATATTCTACATAGAACAACCAGACCAGAGACAAATACCTGCAGTTCGTACAAACATTTGTACCGCGGCGGGAATCGAACCCACAACCCTTTGCGCCTCAGCCGGATCTGCCGGATCTGCCCTCTGCGCCACAGAGGTCGTCAATATTAAGTATGGATGAACTAAACCATGAAAAGTGAGTCACTTAAGAGCTAACCAAACGCGTTACTTCAACTTACGTACGTCGCGTTTGCCTTCAACTGATTGCTAAAACCCAATACCATAAATTTTCATGGCTACACAAGCCAATCTCTACTTTGACACCTTGCAAATAGCGTTGAAAGTGGTACGAATATTGAGTGTGTTGGGAAAGGCATTGATATGAAAATATTCGTGTTAAGCGTGCAAATAGGTGCGGGCAGGTGTGGGATTGATTCCCGTAGGTGGCGTCTACGGAGGGAGGTTGGCCCTGGTTCACTTTCAAAACTTTCGTGAGTTTTGAGAAAGACGGGTTGTACTTACGTATTTTGTCGATGAAAGCACCGACACTGTTTAAATTTATGTAGAGAAGTGTCGGTGTCGGTGTCGGTGTCCCTTATCGAAAATTTAATGCATGAGTAAAACCCGGGATTTATAACCGACATCAAAAAAAGGAGGAGGTTCTCAATTCGTTTGTATTTTTATCTCAAATTTAATATAATGAAGTCGGTATTCTTTTTAGTTTTTAAAATGTATTTATTAAAGGCCCGGATTTATATTCATTGGGTACAACGTTTAGGTGCTTAGTCGAAGTCATCGAAAACTTTTTTTAGAAAAAGCTGGTCAAACTATTTAATGAATTATTACATTGCATCGGGAAGTATACGCTTTCACACAAAAATACTTTTCAAATCGGTTTAGTAATGACGGTGATATGAGGTACTTAATAATAAACTAAACTAAATTAAACTAAACTAAACTAAACTAAACTAAACTAAATAAATAATTACGTTTTAAAAACTAAAAAGAAACCGACTTCACTGAATGAAATTTAAGCCTATAATACATTTTTAGTGGAAAGTAGATGTATTTTGTATATATGTAATATGGGTAGGCCAAATAAACGCACCGCTCCAATGAGACAACGAGGTACCGAAGTACATGAAAACATCATTGATGTATACAATTTTTAGATTTTCGTTGATTTTTCAGCTCGACCGATTTTGATAAAATTTATATGAGACTACCTGTGTATACCCTTTCAAACAAAAAAAAATTTTTAAATCGGTTCTGCCGTTTTCGAGTAATCAGTGAACATACATAAAAAAAAAAGATTCCGACGAATTGAGAACCTTCTACTTTTTGATAAAGTCGGTTAAAAAATAAAACAATTTTTATGAACCTCTTCCTTTTTTTGAAGTCGGTTAAAAACCAAAGGTTTACTTATGCCAGTCTCTGTACAATAATCTTAAAACCCCTTTATGCGATCGGTTATAAAATATTGTTGTAAAGGGTCTCTGTGGTAGAATAAGAAAGGAAACCTGCAAAGTAAGCATATATCTCCGGTCGTACATCGTCTTTCCGACATAATTATGTCGTCCACCAGCGGCCGAAATTCTATGTAAAGCTTTAGTTTCTACTAAATCAGTGACCGTCAATGACGGACGTATTCATAATCAAAATTGTTAAGGTACAAGCTTGTTACCGGCTCTTGATCACTGACTGATATTTTGACTTAATTGATATATAAAAATCTTGTGTCACAGTTTTCGTGTTTATACTCCTCCGAAACGGCTTGACCGATTTTGATGAAATTTTATATATATATTCAGTAGGTCTGAGAATAGGTTTATAGCTATTTTTTATACCCCTAAGTGTTAAGTGTTAAGGGTGGCTTACACCAATTTTTTTTTTTAATATTCATTAAGGCAAAACAACGTTTGCCGGGTCACCTAGTAATGTATAAAGAAATGCACTGTCATATTTGACAGTGCATTTCTTCGAAGGGGTATAAAAATCTAAGAAAAACACATGTTTTAATTTTTAATAAAAAAATGTTTTTCTTAGATTTAGTATATCTGTTAAAATATTTCTGCCAACTCATAATTAGATCATTGAAACTTTAAATTATCGATGCTTTTATCGTTTCTTTTAAAGATGAATGTAAAAACAATTAAAAGGCTAACAATTAAATAACATATTTTTGAATTTAGAATGTTATAGTTATCGGGCGGATTAAGTATCAGTTTGAAATTCCTCACCATGCAGGCTTCATTTTTAACCAACTTCAAAAATAGGAGGGTCTCAGTTAGTTTTTTTTATGTTTGTTACCTCATAGCTCTAACATATATGAAACGATTTTAATATTTTTTTATGCGAATGGATTTCCTTTATATTGACCATAGTAGTTTCATCAAAATTAGTTACATAGTTTGGGTTTTAAATCAAATGCCGGAAAATATATGTCATACAAGTGAACGAAATTTCGTATATTGCTTTCCTGTGAATTTCGAAAAATGATAGAGCATAAAATAAAACCTTTATTAAGTGACTTTAAACAAAAAGAGGAGGTTCTCATTTATAAATTGTATTTTTTTATGTCTGTGTCCGCAGTAAGCCTTCATTTTTGCTCAATTTTTATTTAATGAAGTCGGTTTTCTTTTTAAAACGTAATTATATTCAAAGAATCAGTATATTAGAAAAGGCAATTTTATATTTAAACCTATATTAGTACTAACAAAGTAGGTAAACCAACCTACTATGGATGGGCAAGACTTATACTAGTGGCTCTGTGAGCTGTAGACCTCGCGAATATTTTTCGGAATGACTGAAATATAACTTTTTTTTTCGTTTTCAACCCCTATATCTCCGCCATTTTGAAAACTGCCAAAAACTGAATCAACAAAAATAAAACTATATAGTTATAGAACCTGCTCACAAAATTTCACGAGAATCGGTTGAGAAATGCGACCTGTAGAGGAGAACCGGACAGACGCCGGCCGGACGCCGTTCGGACGCCGGCCGTTCGTCTGTCCGAACGGCCGGCGTCCGATACGAAAGCATTTTTGCCTAAGCTGAAACGGAGACACTCGCGCTGCTCGCTTGTTCGGTTAATTAATAATAATAATAAAAACATTAATTCATTTATTCATTTATTCATTCATACTACGCGATTGTGTTTGAATTATGTAATAATGTTCCAATCACGCAAAATTATAACAAACTTAAGGTTGAATCTTTGAAAGTGGCTATAACCAATGTGGTAGTCGCTATCCACCGTCATATGACGTTCGCTGCTTTGCAGCAAAGTTAGGCTTAAGCTGGTCTGATTACTCAGCGATATTTAAAGCTGATTTGATCGCTTCAAGCGGATTTACGGAGACACGCGGCTTGTCAGCTCCTAAATATTAATTGGAACCGCAGAGGCGAGTTGTGGTCTTGGAGGAACTAAATCAAACCTATGATAAATGAACCTCAAGCAAATATATCGAAACATGGTATTCGGGGGAACGCGCTTGTTGGTCACGTGAGTAATGTAGTGGATCACACGAGTGTTGCACTTACATGAAGAAGGAATGAAGAGGATCTGTGGTATGCAAAAATGTCGCAACAAGGGATGCTGATATGCAATTTTGGTGTCAATTCACAAAATAATCTATACCTATACTAATATGATCATCATCATCATCATCATTGGCCTTCGTTCATCTGTTAAAGATGATTTAGGTGGCGTCAATAATGTTACAGAGCAGTTAATTGTAATTGAAAACTTTCGTTCATGGATCCACTCCGGCAAGCTGAGGTGGGTGAAGTTTCCTCTCCACTGACGCCACTCTGGCTGGGATTCTGTTTGATTCTGATTTGATTGTTTGTAAGTTTCTAAAATTGTTTATAAAGGAAAAACTAAAAACTACATTACCGATTTAAAAAATCCTGTCACCAATGGAAAGCTAGCTTTATTTTTAACCGACTTTATCAAAAAGGAGGAGGTTCTCAATTTGTCGAAATATTTTTTTTTATGTATGTTCATCGAATACTCAAAAACGGCTGAACCGATTTGGAAAATTCTTTTTTTAGTTTGAAAGGGTCACAGGTGGTCCCATATACATTTTATCAAAATCGGTCGAGCTGAAAAATAAACGAAAATCTAAAAATTGCTTACATCGATGATGTTTTCTGTACTTTCATACCTCGCTGTCTCATTGGAGCGTGGCGTTTATTTGGCCTACCCATATTATAATACTTTCCACTAAAAATGTATTATAGGCTCAAATTTCATTCAATGAAGTCGGTTTCTTTTTAGTTTTTAAAACGTAATTATATTATAGAGTAACATGAACTATATTGTAATTTATAAAGTTCAGAGTTTAAAAGTTCAAAATTAATTTATTGCTTGAAGTATAGGGTCTTCCAATAGGCACGTCCGAACTTTGACAGTTGGTTGGGGCCATCTTGTTGAAGCTACATCTGTCAAGTTAGTTGTAATTTATTCATTCTGTTTTGCCAAATCATCATGGATAGCTATAGCATTCAACAACATGTGCAAATGATAAAATTGTTTTATCAAAATGAGTGTTCTGTTCGGGCAACGCACCGCGCGCTTCGCCTATTTTACGGTCGCCATAATCGTCCTACTGAGAGGACTATTCGTCGTGTGGTGGATAAATTTGAGTCCACTGGTTCGGTAAATGATCGACCAACACTCGTACGTCAACGAAACGCAAGGTCTGCCGAAAACATCGCCGCTGTCCGTGAGAGTGTGCAGGAGAATCCGAGGCAGTCGATTTCGCGTCGCTCACAAGAACTCGGCCTTTCACAGACCACAACTTGGCGAATTTTGCGTCGTGACTTGGGCCTGTACCCGTATAAAATTCAACTCACCCAGGAATTGAAGGTAAACGACCATAGGCAACGACGTGTGTTCGTTGAATGGGCACTGGAGCAGTTAGCAACTGACCGTAATTTTCACAGAAAAATTATCTTCAGCGATGAGGCCCATTTCTGGATGAATGGGTACGTAAACAAACAAAATTGTCGAATTTGGGACGATACCAATCCACATGAGATCCAAGAGCGTCCAATGCATCCCGAAAAAGTTACAGTTTGGTGTGGGTTTTGGGCTGGCGGCGTCATCGGGCCATATTTCTTTGAGAACAACATTGGCCAGGCCATCACTGTCAACGGCGAGCGCTATAGGTCGATGATTACCAACTTTTTTTGGCATGAACTGGATCATCTGAACACCAACGACATGTGGTTTCAACAAGACGGCGCTACGTGCCACACAGCTCATGCCACATTGAATATTCTGCATGAGAGATTTGAGGGCATGGTCATCTCACGTGGAGCTGATGTGAACTGGCCACCGAGATCTTGTGACTTAACCCCGCTAGACTTTTCTTGTGGGGTTTTCTTAAGTCGCAGGTCTATGTGAATAAACCACAAATCACAGCGGCCCTCAAAGCCAACATAACCTATTCCATAAGTCAAATTCAGCCTGATTTATGCGCAAATGTCATGGAAAATTGGATATCTCGCATGCGCTCCACCCAGAGAAGCCGTGGCGGACATTTGAATGATGTCATATTCCACACATAATGGCATCACTACATCTTTCAAATAAATAAATAATTTCGATAATATATCACACACACTTTGTTTTATTTAAATTTAAAGATAGGACACGCTTAATGAAAGACCCTTTATAATAAATAAAGTTATTATTAAATAGTAGATCAATGTGTTCAACCTAATTCAGGCATGAAATGTCTTTAATACCACAATAATTTATTAATAATTCAATTAAATATGGTAATTATAAACTAAAACTAAATGATTATATTTTTAAAGGACATAAATTCACCTAATGTATATAATACAAATACAAATACAAATTCATTTATTTACCAAGATAATAAAAATACAGTGTTAACAAACTTACTGATGGTCCCCGCACTAGAGCAAGCCTGTATTGCGGGAGACCAGAGGCATAAGATGAGCGATTTCCACAAACTACATAAAGATAAAACAAAACAGATAACACTTAAACAAGGCAAGACACAAGGAGGACAATCCAGGAGAAATAAAATTAATATCTAAAATCTAAAAGAAGAAATCAATAATTACGTTTTAAAACCTAAAAAGAAACCCACTGCATTGAATAAAATTTGAGCCTACAATACATTTTTAGTGGAAAGATGTATTTTGTATATATATATAATATGGGTAGGCCAAATAAACGCACCGCTCCAATGAGACAGCGAGGTATCAAAGTACATGAAACATCATCGATGTATACAATTTTTAGATTTTTATTGATTTATCAGTTCTACCGATTTTGATAAAATTTATATGGGACCACCTGTGAAGTATACCCTTTCAAACAAAAAAAGAATTTTCTAAATCGGTTCAGCTGTTTTCGAGTAATCGGTGAACATACATAAAAAAAAAATAAAAAAAATAAGATTCCGACGAATTGAGAACCTCCTTTTTGATAACGTCGGTTAAAGAACTAAGAGAACACAATAAATAAAGAACATGACTAGCTGTAAGCTGTAAGTTTTCGAAGTTTGTGCGAGTATGTGTGTGTGTGTGAGAGTGTGTGTGTATGTGTGTGTGTGTGCGTGTGTGTGTGTATGTGTGTGTATTAGAGAGAGAGAAAGGGGGTAAGTGGGGAGGGGAGTATAAAAGTTATGCCACAATATAAATAGTATCAGTTAGTCCGACACTACGAGAGAGGTCAGACCAGAACTTCCAGCAAATTTTCCGTTCCGTCATAGTCTAGCGTGAGAAGCCATTTTCTTATCTTTTCCTTTACACCAAAGAGAGAGCAGTTTAGGTCACAATGCTTACAAACACAGCGGTATGTAAATGGGAAAGAATAATATTTAAAACGTCTTGCAAAAGAGGTTTTGACCACTGACACATTGGCTTTCAGCCGCCGGTTTTCCGTGGAGGAGAGAGAACTGCAACCCGAACGGAAAGACCTATGGTACGCCAATGTTACCCGCTGCAAGTAGAGCTGCCGGACACTAAGTGTTTGAGTAAATGCATACAGGGATACAGTGGGATAACAAAGGGTTTCCGGAACATGACCTTGAGAACAGATCTCTGGGCTCTTTCGAGAGTGATCATAAAGGTTTTCGCAGTCCCACCCCAAGCAGTGATGCAATAGCATAAAATGGCAAAGAGTCGAGTAAACTAGCATGAGACAGTCTGCATCAGAGCCATCCCGGAGGAGCTTCATGACGTATATAAGCTTTCTGACTCGTCCAGCAAGAGCATTTACATGTGCTCTGAAAGATAATTTCTGATCTAGCAGAACATCCAAATACCGAAAGCATTTATATTATAAGCATTTATGCGCTCTATAATAGGACAGGAGTAGTTTAACTCAGATCCATTACATTTATGGATCCGTAGGGATAAGGAACAAGGAGGGCGGGATACTTTTGTTTTGTGAAAAAACAAGTATTTGGTTGTCTGGGCATTAAGAGTCAACAGATTTATATCGAGCCACCAGGCTACACGAGACAGTCCTGTATTAGCGTTTTGAGCTGCCTGTTCCCACGTGTCACCTTTAAAAACTATGGCTTTATCGTCAGCATAGCATAAAATTCGCGAAGTATCTTAATTTCCATCAAATAAAGAAATAATGTCGTTGATATACAGCGTTAAAAAAGGGTTGGGCCCAGTATACTACCTTGCGGAACCCCGAAAGAAACGCCACTGATTTTACTCGAATGACCAGCAATTGAGACACACTGACCTCTATTAGACAAATAACTGCGGAACCAGTTCAAGATGACACCTCTAATACCCAAACACTAACTTTTTTAGGAGGATGGTAGGAGAGACAGTGTCAAATGCCTTCGCAAGGTCCAAGAAGACACCGATGCATTTTTTTCCGGTATCAAGTGCTGAAACTGCACCGTCAAGTAGCATGTGCACGGCATCTTCGGTTGACTTACCTCGTCTGAAGCCAAACTGATAAGGAGATAAAATTTTGTTGAGCTCCAAATAATGGATCATTCTTTTATTTACTAGCTTTTCAAAGAATTTTAGAGAATGCTGGGAGTAAATAAATTGGTCGGTAATTGGATATAATAGACTTACTGCCGTCCTTGTGTACTGGGGTAACTGATGCTATCTTCCAGCAGTCCGGAAAAACACCAGAGGATAAACTCAGATTCTTCACATGTGTATGCGGTTCTAGGAATAGGTGACAGTATTGTTTCAGTAATGTGTTGGTTAAACCATCTTTACCAGGGGGGTATACTAACACTAGTTTGCGAGTATGGTTTTGAGCTTGATTTGAAACATATACGGTAATTCTCTTACAGACTTAGGGATATTATAAATGAAAGGAGCCGTACAAAAAATACAATTGCGCATCATTGTAGTCTTCGAGTCCTGAGCACAGACTTTATAGTCATCTCATCTAGTAATGTAGAAAATATTAAGGCGAAATGAATGACAGTTAGTCATTAATAAATACAATGACACGTTATCCTTAGTAATACTATAAATTTGAAAGCTCTGTCTGTCTGTCTGTCTGTCCCGTTTTCACGCCTAAGCCGCTGAACAAATTTTGATGAATTTTGGTTAAGAGATATATGGGACCTTGGAGAAGGACATAGGTTACTTTTTATGTAGGTACAAGCAGCAACTAGTTGTACATAAGCGTTTGTGGACATAGCATGTGGTGTGGAGTGGTTATGACACGTCTGACAATGTGAATTGAACCTGATTCTTTTCTTTCGCAGGATAAAATAAAACTTAGTAAAATTCTATCTATTATGTTTGCACCAAAGTCTTAATTAGAAAATTGTTTTAAACTACAGTTTTGACAAATGTTATATATGGTTATATAACTTTAATTTAATATAGTTATTAATTTTCCTAGGATTTCCGCAGTAATCAACATAAAATTACGTTGCTTCTAAAATAAGTCATTAAATGTCTTATTTGTAAATTTAACATGTGTCAATAATAAATATTGTTCGAATTTAGATTTTGGAGTAAACAAATATTTTAATAGATAAGGTGAAGTGACAGAATCAGGGCGAAGGCCTATCTGAGATGGAGAAAGTTGCGGGTTTGGTTCCGCCTCATGACAAACATTTGTAAGAACTGCAAATTTTTGTCTGTGATCCGTGTATTTTTCTATAAATATATAATACTAGCTGCTGCCCGCGACTTCGCACGAGTGGTACCTATAAAAAAGTAGTCTATGTTCTTCTCCAAGGTCCCATCTCTTTCTATACCTACCAAAGTTCATCAAAATTGGTTTAGCGGTTTTGGCGTGAAAACGTGACAGACAGACAGACAGACAGAGTTACATTCACATTTATAATATTAGTAGGGAAGTAGGGATATGTGTTTAAAAATAAAGTATATATGTAGTAGATCAGTATTGGGGGTCCTATAACTCAAGGTCTGCTTACTTTGGGGCTAGGTGATGCTGTGTGATATGTCCAGTATTATTTATTACTCTCATATATTGTTATCGGGTTATCTTACTACACGAGTCAGCAGACTTCCCCATCCGCCCTGAAAGCCATGAAAATACAATAAAGACTTAAGTACCTACCGTATGTTTTAAAACTACCTACTCAATCGGAGCGGTTCTATTCAAGTCTGACTTCAAAGTCATAAAATGAGATTCAATAAACTGATTAGAGTACAGTCAGCAAAATGTCTACCAGTCTAAATTCAGATTTCATTTGTCTGTTTATTGAGAGAAGATCGTCTTCTTTTCTTTATTTAAGAGCATCTGTTTTTATGATGACTATACAATTTTGCCAGTGTTCCCTGCCGTTTTAAACTTTCTTTAAAAATTATTTCACGGCGTCTGGTAGATACATCGCGTGACCCAAGAGCTGGCTCCTATCTGGCTCAGCGTATTAGCAATGCCATTCAACGTGGCAATCTTCGTTGCTATCTATAGATCGTTTTAAACGGTCCTTAGATAGCTCAACCGTTTCACGTGTTTTTTATTATTATGTACATTTCTGTAATGATTTCTGTAAAACTTTCTTGAAGTAATTTCGGACAAATCAGAAAGCAGCTTTTATTATCAACCTAACTTTCTCACTGCTGGGCTAAGCTCTCTCCCAATTTTTTCCATTTTCTTAAAGGTATCGAGATTGTCACGCCGATTGTTGCGTCGCCCATCTGCAGGCGTCCATAGTGTGATGACCTCTGCCCACCTGTCTTCACATAAACACAAAAAAACTTATTTCACTTGTGTTAAAAAGTCATACTTTATTGGTTATAATCACCTCAAATTGTAATAAAACATTCAAATGACACGAGAAAATCAAATTAAATATAAAAATATCTTGCTTATTAAAATGCTCGAATACAATCATTGTTACAAGTATTGTACTTGTAATTAGTTTATTAGTTTTATAAATTAAATCTTTCTCTTATATATATACATTATATACATACAATTCACTTCATACCCACCCATTCGTTTTAAATATCTCCAATTCCCAAGGTTTGCTGGAAGAGAACTCTTCTTAGGGTTAAGCTCGCCTGTGTACATGCCATTATTGATTAAGTTTAGATTATGTATTTTTGTGTACAATAAAAAATAAGGAATAAAAAAAAGTTATATCAAGCAACGTCCGTAAAAATCTACACAAAGAATCATTCAAAAGCAGTTTTTGTCAATTTTAAAACCTCTTCACGCTCTATGCTTACGAATTTCATTTTACTTTCTTAAACTTGAACCATTCTACCGGTAAATAGGCATACCTTAAGGTTACGCCATACGCCCAAAGCTCATTACGTCTCTGTTAAATCTGTGCTAACCCCGCCAAATTCAAGAGGCCATAAATTGAGGTGATCGCTCCCAGAGGCAGGGCCCCGCAAATTATTAGCATAAATACACGCTTACTAGGCGCAGTGCAAACATGACGCGAGCGGCGTGGGACCGCCCTAATGCCGACTGCCGAATCTCCCTGGGAAACGACCACCATCATAAACTGATGTTTTATAGCGGTGACTTATTTCTTGATTAACCCAACCGTGTGACCTAAGAGCTGGATCCTATCTAGTCATCGTATTAGCTTTGCCATTCAACGTAGCAATGCCGCCAGTAACTTGGGGATGCTGCCCTCTGGCAGTGATCTGGAACAGTTGAGCTATCTATAGATCGTTTTAAACGGTCCTTAGATAGCTTACCTGTTTTATCACATGTATTATATATTATTGTTTATTATTCTGTACATTTCTGAGATATGCAAAACTGTGTCATAAAAACGTTATGCGATTCTATTGGTTGCTTATAATAGAGACCACGTTTTAAGTGGACCAGGGTTTAAAAACACTAGGATGGTTAAGTTCGGTAATCTAGTGGTATATATATATGTACATCCCTTTTAGCCACCTCAGCAGGGCCGTGGCATTACACAAGTTACAATGTGGAATGTGTTTGAGGTTATTACATCCTTAGCCTACATCAGTTCCATCAGCTATAACCTATCTTCAACCATTTAAATCTCAAACTGCTGCTTTGCTATATTCAACTTAAAATTATAATGTTGTAAAGCTCATTTTATTCCAAATGCCAGTTTGAAGTGACAAAGGCGTGGAAAAATAGCTGGAGCTTTCCAGGTGAGTGACGAGAATGGAATCGTTTTAGGTTGGTAAGTACCTCGTAAGGGGAACAGAAAACAAGGTCAGGCGTTGGATTGTTTTAGAGGTTTTCTTTAGGGGTAAACCAGCTAAAACTTGGGGCTTAGTGGCCACCATTTTTGAGTTTATTGACAGAAATACACCTATAGGTGCATTTTTTTCTATTTAAAACAAACAATACTTTAAAACGGATTTGTAATGGAAAAGATAGATTAGAGAACCATACAAAATCAGGGGTTAATAAAGAAATTTGCGATGAATGTAGTGGTATTTATGTAGGTCAAACCGGTCGTAATTTTGAAACTAGGTACAAAGAACATATCGCAGCTTATAGAAATAATTGTCCAGAAAGGTCTCATTTTGCCAAATATTTGATAGATTCAGGTCATTCATTGAGTATAAATATTACTTTTGAAATTTTATATTCCTGCGAAAAAGGTTTTAGAATGTCTGTACTAGAATCTTTAGAAATAACTAGACATAATTCAGTAGATTTTACACT
Organism: Lampropteryx suffumata; assembly: GCA_948098915.1. Classification (NCBI taxonomy): domain Eukaryota; kingdom Metazoa; phylum Arthropoda; class Insecta; order Lepidoptera; family Geometridae; genus Lampropteryx; species Lampropteryx suffumata. Next base: position 18,575,835 of record OX402547.1, read on the forward strand.
GTTGAACGAATTAAATACAAGTTTTGCACAGGAGGGAGGTGCATGCGTCTGCATCGTGCCTAACTCTTTGGGAATAGATTGGCGGAATAGTACTAAATATTTGTCCATCTATTTAATGTTTTATCAATTGTATCGTCAAGCTATTAAATTAATATTTTCGAATTATTTTTGGTTTATTTATGATCAGTTTAAATTGGTCAATAACACTTCTTTTTTTTTCTTTTCTTTAACCTATAGTGTCCCACTGCTGGGCAGGTCTCCCTCTTTACGTTTCACTCTTTGCGCTCCAAGGCCACAGTTTGCCAATTTGGCTCGAATGCATCTAGATCGTCTCGCCATCTTTTCCTGGGTCTGCCGCGTCGTCTCCGACTATCGGGCACCCACTGAGTGACGAGCTTTGCCCAACGTTCTGAATGCATTCGAGTCACATGCCCTGCCCAGTCCCATTTCAAACATGCAGTCCTCGTACCTACATCCGCTATGCCCGTTTTCGATCGGATTTCGGTATTTCGGACCCTATCGGTTCTTTTGATTCCCAAAACACTGCGCTCCATAGCTCTCTGGCAAATCGCATTGATTTATTACAATTATTTTACAATAAAAAATTTAAATTTCAGAAAAATCAACTGTTGTCCATAGCTCATGGAAACCGTTCGGTGACGATGACGCGAATTTCATTTTTGTTCACCCAATAATTACATTTTAAAACTAAAAAGAAAACCAACTTCATTGAATAAAATTTGAGTCATTTTGTATATATATAATATGGGTAGGCCAAATAAACGCACTGCTCCAATAAGACAGTGAGGTATCGAAGTACACGAAAATATCATCAATGTATACAATTTTTAGATTTTCGTTGATTTTTCAGCTCGCCCGATTTTGATAAAATTTAAATGGGACCACCTGTGACCCTTTCAAACAAAAAAAGTATTTTCCAAATCGGTTCAGCCGTTTTCGAGTAATCGATGAACAACATAAAAAATAAAGATTCCGACAAATTGAGAACCTCCTCCTTTTTGACGAAGTCGGTTAAAAAGTGGACTTCAAAAAAAGTTTCAGAAAGAATCTACGCGTACCAACGCTTTGCTGTTGTTCGTTGTTATGCCATGACAGAAGCCTTTAGGTGACTTATAATTCCCTCACCAGAGATAGTAATAGATCGTTTTGCTAATGTCGTCAACATATCGAACAGTGAGCTGAATAAATTGCTTTCTGTCAAAAATAAGCTGGATAACAGAAACGTAACTGACGCGTCGAAACACCTTTTTTGTTTGCACAAAACATTGGCAATTTGGGAACACGTGGGAACACACACAAAAAGAGTTTTGCCAAATTGCTTTCCATTTATGCCACCTCAGGCCTCGTTCATTGGCCATCAATTCTTTTCCTAATTGGTCCGCGTTCGGATGGAGTTACTCGGCTCCGCGCGAAACGCTACTTCAAGCTCCAACGCGGATCTAAAGATAGTGATGGTTTTGGAAAAGACATTGGAAAGACATTGAAATGGTCAAGTTTATGTTATCTACAGAATACCTTATTGGAAAATACAAATACAAACTTTCTTTATTTAATAAAATCACAAGGACTACTTTGAATCGTCTTCTTACATGCTAGTGAATCTAGGTGTCGCGGTTTCTCCTAACCCCAGTTCAAGAAGAATCCGGGAAGACACTCGTCTGGTCTTACCACTTTTTTGTACGATCCTTGCCAATTTTATTACGGATGCCGAGTCGAGTTGGAGCAAATTCATCTCAAGCTTTTTTGACATCTAAATAATCAGATATTTTATAATATGCTTTAATATACAGTTTCTGTTTAATTACGTATTGCCAATCGACATATCTAACAAAATAAACATTATGTATTATTGTGTCTGATCATTGTAAGCATTTGTGGTGTAGCTTGCTGAGTTGCTTCAAAGAGTCCAAAGACGATGATATTTGAAATACTCTCTGTATATTAATGTTGAACGTGGTCATTATTTGCGTAACAGTAATTACACTATCATTGGGCTCTTTGTGCTTCAAAAACCCTTTAAATGCTGTTAGTTCCTATCATAACAGTCGCTTAGCCAATTCTATAGGCTTACAATTCTCTATAAAGACGTCACATCCAGTAAATCCTATCCAAAAGACGGTAGGTAATATAAAAACCTGGGTACTTACATCTAAATCTGGAAAATCGAAGTCTCTACCATGACAATAAAGTTCAATTCAGCTTCACGGAACTGCCTGTCCCTAATGTCGATAACATTTTAATTGGAAAAGCGTCTTTCTATCTACTCTCGGCGACTTTTGTTGGTAAGTACCCTTGTTAGTGGTCCCGGTTAGATTGCCTTGACTTTATCATTTTATCTCTGTTGGAATGTCTGACTGAATATAAACCAAATAATATTGGATAAATAGCTGCATCTGGGCTAACCGAAACCATGACTAATAGTAGATGTAGTAATTTACAAAGTCATCTGTTTCTAACTTTATGTAGAGTTATGACAAGGCCACACATAAAAAGAACCGCTCTAGGCGCATATAATAGAACTAGAAATAGAAAATATGTATTTATGTCACAAAATGGATACATTGCTGATATAATATAAATTACAGTTAATACATCGTGACCGAAAAAAGGCTAATACTCAGCATGTGATAAAGGCGTGTGAGGGCTACTGTATCGCTGGTATTCTGTGGCACCATCGGGAGTAGCTCAGCAGCTACTGCCTCACGTTTTGAAGGTTAATCGTTCATTGTTATACATTGTTCTAAGTACACGTATAACTGGCAAATTAAATATATAAATAAATAAATAATCCAGAACATTTCACACCGCATCATCTAGCCCCAAAGTAAGCAGAGCTTGTGTCATGGCTATCACATGACTGATATACTACTTATATACTTTATTTTGTAAATACATACTTAAATAATTAAACATAGAAACACCCAGACCTGAGAAAAATACTTGCAGAACATACAAACATTACTCCCGCGACGGGAATCGAACTTGCAACCTTCTGCGTCTCAGTTGGACCTTAGCCCACTGCGCCACAGAGGTCGTCATAACAATTTTTATAAACATAACAAATCAATTAATTATGAGTAGTTAGAGTTAGTATAAGAAAATATATATTAAACAGTAGGTATTTTAAAATATAGGTAGGTAAGTAAGGAACTAAACAATTAACAAAAATCTCCACGAAGATATATAGTGAGACCAAACGGACGGGAGACGCAACACCGGAATTTACATGTAGGTTATCTATAAAAAGGCGTTCAGTCATGCGTCATGTAGGCTTTGGCTATAAAAAGGCGTTCAGTCATGACGGAGGCTTTCAGGTAACCCATTTACTTATGATCGAATCGACTTCTACGAATCAATGCAATCTTTTGCCTTCATTCTCCATCACACGACACAATCCCCAATATTTCAAAACCCGGGAATATTTTCAGAGCTCTCACAATAGGCACTACATCAGACAACAATAGGCAGAGGTACACCTGTCCAGAAATAAATTACTTACGGACTCACAAAGGCCTCTTCAACTGATCCAAACACGAAAATCTTGACACTTTTAATCGTGAGGGGTACGAACTTTCTAGCATCAACCTTCATCAACCAGTTCTATAAGATCTCTATATCTGGGTGTGGTAGAGGCCAGAACGGGTCTCCTAAAACTGGGATGAGTGGCCCTAATCTTGAAGTCCTTAAGGTTCATTATTCTAATTGCTTTTTCATTCGAGAATCTTTCGAGTGGCACTCTCTTTGCGAGTGAAAAACGCGATAATTAAATTATTCTTGGCCCGTCGCGTGAGGTTTTAGAGGGTTTTCACACGTCCGTGTGGGGTCAGGGATGGTGACGGACAGAGTTCCGTGTCGCCAAACATCATTTCTTCAAAAAACCAGATTTTCATCAAACACGGGTTATTTTACACTGTACCTTAATTTTTGATGTTTTGCTGTCCTAAATATGGCGTTCAGATTATTTTGATGGCTTTGAGTGGTATTGTCTGCATAATGCGTTCACATGAGTGCATTGTACGAATGAGTAAAGCCATTGCTGGTAATCATTTTAACCGACTTCAAAAAAAGGGGAGGTTCTCAATTCGTCGGAATCTTTTTTTTATGAATTTTCACCGATTACTCAAAGACGCCTGAACCGATTTGTAAAATTATTTTTTTGTTTTAAAGGGAATGCTTTCCAGGAGGTCCCATTTAAATTTAATCGAAATCAGTCAAACGGTTTTTAAAAAAATAACAAATATAGTATACATTCATACAATCGTATAAAAATTATATACATCGATGATATTTTCGTTTACTCTGAAATCTCACTGTTTCATTAGAACATTGCGTTTGGTTGGCCTATCCATATTATGTATTAATAAAATACATCTACCTTGAACTAAAAAAAATATATTCAAAGAAGTCGGGTTTCTTTTTAGTTTAAAAAACGTAATTATTATATAAGAAACCATGGAGTGTCAACTCTTCGTCATCAGGGTTTTTCCGAAAGAGATTCACAAACGCGAAAAAGTGACGTTTTGGGGCAATTTGCAAAAGAAACATCAATTAATCTCTCTTATAGTGGCTACGAGTACTACTTATTACCTAAATGAATGCTGAATAAAACCTTTTTGGAGGCTTCGTCTCTGCCACTGGAGTGTTAATGGCCCTCATTTATCATAATAGGCCTCTTGTTGTGAATTCTCGTGAACCGTATTTACTTTTAATTTACTTATCTCTACAGTCATGGAATAATACAACTCTCAGCGATAATTTGTGAAGGTAAATAGACGTTGAGGCAGATTGTTTTTCGTTGTTTATTTTGGGGAAAATGGTTATGATGTAATAATAAACAATCTGAAGTTGTGTACTATTTTTATGAAGAAGCTAAGGCGGTTTTCTTTGTGGATATAACCTGTTTCAATAGTCATGTACTCTCACTTGCACAATATTGCTACTAGTATTGTGCGAGTGAGAGGATGACTTAATATTCGCTTTTTATTTCAAATAAATTAGTACCTACTAGTAGGTACTAATTAAGTAGGTATAATTAAGAAGTACCTAGGTACTTCTACGTCTTTCGTTACCGGAGTTATCCACTGACTGACTCATTTGAAATATTTGTTATTATTATTGTCTGGTTGTTGTAGGCAGATGTTCTGACAGAATATAGAGAAGCTATGGAATTCAATTGAATTTTTGACACTTGCATTTTGACATTTGACACATACCCATTTAGACAAAACTAATATTAGTTTGCAGTTACTTTTCAAGGAACATCATCAATACAATTTGTTTCAAATGATATAATAGGAGCTGAATAAATAAATAAATAATCATGGACATTTCACACACCAACATCTAGCCCCAAAGTAAGCAGAGCTTGTGTTAAGGGAACCATATGACTGATATTTATATATCATCCCCCTGACTAATATCCTCGCTAAGGATCACGAAAATCGGTCGAGCCGTTTCGGAGGAGTTCGATTACGCACCCCGTGACAGAAGAATTTTATATATTAGATATAAATATCTATATATTGTTTGTTGTAAATGCAAATGTTTATATACTGTCCTGCGGCGGGAATCGAACCCGCAACCTTTCATATCTCAGGTGGCAAATCGTCCACTGTTGACCACAGGTCCTGAATATCCTGAATACAGTGTGCAAAGAAGTTAAAGGGAAGCCAGACAGACTGGCGCCGTAACGCGTAACGTAATGAAGCGGTTTACCCTCCCATAAGAAGCTATCACTTCAAAAACAACAGTATTGAGAATCTCCTCCTTTTTTGAAGTCGGTTAATAAAAAGAAGAGTGCTTACGGATATGTCGGACGCGGTAGAAAGTGTATCCTGGTGGAAGAATTTACAATAGCCCCTGCAATCTTGCATACTGATATACGGCATGGAAAGAAACTCGGTCAATCTACTACGCGATAGACATCTTATATAATTTTGTACGATATTGTTTGAAGCTTAACATATTACTCACATAAAGGATAAACGATCACCATAATAATAATTTATTCTACACTAAATCCATTGGGCATAAAACCACAAGCTAGTCATACCGGCACCACCGGGCGCGGTAATTCCATAATCATGTTCCTCGCTCGTGTAATATTCACTACATTCCGAAAGGTCGACTTAGGGTTTGTCCACACCGCATCGTCCTTTTGGAACATGACCAAGACGGGTTTCAAAGTCAAAAGCTTTTTTGTTCAATATAATTAGATACGTTTTAAAAACTAAAAAGAAAACCGACTTAATTGTATGAATTTTGATGAATGAAATTTGAGCCCATAAGCATACAAGCGAATAGAGAACCTCCTGCTTTTCTTGAATTCGGTTAAAAAAGTTTTTATTTGCGCTTTTTAGTACTGTATCATTTTTCGAAATTTGTAAACACCACTGGAAAGTCACACGAAAGCAAAAATATCAAAATTTCGTTTCATCTAAGTGGATGACATAATTTTCAGATTTTTTTAATTTTTTCATTTAGAACTACTGAACCGATTTTTATGAAATTTATATGCGACCAATCGGGAAGTATACCCTTTCACATGAAATCATATTTAGACAAATCACGTATGAGACGGAGTTATGAGGTAACAAAAAAAAATACAGTCGAATTGAGAATCTACTCCTTTTTTGAAGTCGGTACAAAATCACAAGGACCACTTTGAATCGTTTTCTTACTTGCTAGTGAATCTAGGTGCCGGTTCTTCCTAACCCCAGTTCAAGAAGTATGCGGCAACAAACTGGTCTTAACACCTTTTTGTATGAACCTTGTCGATATTGTTTCGGATGCCGAGTCGAGTTGGATCAGATTCTTCCCAAGCTTAGTGTAATTTTAATAATCTGTTATTTTATAATATGCTTTGCAGTTGCTGTTTTATTACGTTTTAAAATTTGCCAATCGACAAATCTAACGCGTCGCTTGGGACCTTGTTAGAAGCGTATACTTTGCCCTGTAAAAGATTTATTAACTTTAGCGAGCCTAACTGTGTGAACAGCGAGTTTATCTTTATATCCAGTATTAATACTATGATTAACGCTATTTTTATTAAATAAATGAACTTTTTTGTGAACATAAATTAGATTTGTATTTGTCTCGGGTCTGGGTGTTTCTATGTCATGTATGTATTTACAAAAAAAAAGTATATTAGTAGTATATTAGTCACGTGGTACCCATAACACAAGCTCTGCTTACTTTGGGGCCAGATGATGATGTGTGAAATGTCCGGTATTATTTATTTATTTATTTTCATATATAGTTGTGGTCATATAATTAAGAACGATTTGAAGTTATAGAAGTTTTTTATTTAAATCGTGTCATACACAGAGATACACACCTTCTGAGAAGCGACTAGTTATGTTATAAAATAGCCACATTAATAGAGCAACGTGGCTTAGGAATAAAGAATAAAATCGCAAACAATTTTTGTTCACATTTTATTTATTTTACCAAAGTAACACATTCAAATAGTACTGAAGCTGGACAAATAATTTAGAACAATTTATTAAACTGCTCGGGAATTGTTTTGTATGACACTTACATTTAAAAATCACATAATATGTAGCGTAGAAAATAAAAAAATCGATTTAATATATTTTTTAACAAAAATTAATAGTTAATAGCATATCCGCGGCTTTAAATTACTGCTCTACACCGGCGAGGCATTGACTCTATTAAATTTGTTATTTCGCAAGAGAAATAGAGTTCCATTCTTCTAAAAAAACATCGTACAGCTCTCTTAAATTCCCACACTATGTATTTAAAACCTTTTTCTTTACTTCGAACCACAGATTGTCTATTGGGTTTAGATGGCCTGTTAGCTGGCCAGACAGAACCTGATTGCGCTGTAAGAAATTCTTTGACGGTGCGTGCAGTGTGCTTTGGACCATTGTCATGCTGGAATGTCCAAATAACCGGTAGAACATCTTCAGCATAACGTAACATTGTTTCTTCCAGTATATTTTTGTATTGGAACTGATCCATGTTACCTTCTATCAACTTTACAGGTCCAACACCATGTCCAGAAAAGCACCCCCATATTTTCACATTTCCACCACCTTGCTTTAATGTAACTTTCGTGTACTTAGGGTCGAATGCTGTATTCGGGGACGTCGTACATATCGTTTTCCATCAGAACATACTTTGTTTATTTTCGTTTCGTCAGAAAAAAGTACATTTTTCCACTGTCGCACAGTCCAGTTTTCATACTTTCTCGCAAATGCAAGCCGGGCTTGTCTGTGCTAAAGTTTCAACATGGGTACCTTTCTTGCTATCCTACCGGGCAATTTTTCTTCTACCAAATGTCTTCGAATAGTGCGTGCTGAGATTGCTGAAGGGTTGTTTTCACCAAAATATTCTTTTCTCAGCTCATTGGACTCTTTAAGAGGATTTTGTTTTGCCATACGAACGATGTTTCGGTCATCTCGAGGAGTTGTTTTTCTCTGTTTAGGTACACGTGGAACATTCGAAGTAGTTTGATACGTAGCAAAATGCTTTACAGCGTGGAAAACCATCGTTTTTGAACATTGCATTTCGCATCTACATTCTGAACAAAAAATATTGCATCATCTGTGTTCGTTCAGTATTTGATTGGCAGTCGCGTTTCGCGTTGGTCCGTGTGAGTTCAGTGAACTTTGATTATGTTTTGTATTTGATAGTAGATTTACTCAGTTTTTAAAGGTAATTTATTTTATAAAGTAAATCTATTACAGTACATTTCCAGTGTAAGTTGTGAACCTAGAAAGCAGCAATCATATATTGTAAATGTTAGTTAAGCTAGAAGCGCTTCTCATAACTTATGCAAAAATATTTTTAATCTGTATACAATTACGAAACATTATGTATTTTAATATTAAACTAGAATTAAGGGACATGTAAGCTTTAGTAGAACATTACAAATTGAAAAACATACAAGTTAATATAGTGGATTTATCGATAGTAAGGGGTGTTTATTAATACAAAAACTGTTTATTCTGCTCATTATAAGTATTTTTGGATAATCGATTGTAAGAAATACATAGTAATAACTTCTAGATAAGGCCCGAAAAAGCTCGTTGCCATGTTACTGATTTTGAAGTGATTTATTACTAAACTCTGACGCGCCAAAATAAGTTTTCACTTCTGTCGGCACTCCCGGAGTGCAACCTGTTTTTTTTTATTATTACTTCCCTTGTAGAATTATCACAACTTTTATTTTTCCCATTGTTTTTTCATAAGAAGCAATCACTTTTAATCTTTTACAGCACTAAATGGCGCCAAAATTATACAAACAGTAACAAATTGACTGAGTGTTTTTTATTTAAATTTGAATAAAGGTATAAACTATTTAGCGTTCTTAATAAGCCAGTAAATAGGAATACTATGTTTAGAAGTAGTGTAAAAAGTTGATCTATTTATTTTTAGCTAATCATGTGTATCAATGAATACAGTGGTATTATGGAAAAGTTTTACGATACCGAGATATATAAAAAAAATTGCATGCAATTAGTTTTGCGTCTTAGTTTGAAAAAATCTTCCCTTTATATGACGTTATATGACGCTATATGACGTTTTATTCACGTTATATGACCACCACTGTATAAACTGACAAGGCACTGTCATGATATTTGTTTCTTGAAAGAGGCTGATGCCCTTTTACTGAAATTAAATTTTAAGGCTATTCTTGTTTCCTTCTTTGTCCTCATACAATTTTGATGGATGAAACGAAGGGTTCTGAAACATTTTGGTTGTTCTCAAATACCTTCTGTATTTAGGTTTAAGAATCAGAGATGAAATGTCAATGTCAATGTTTAGTGTATTTTGACGTTATTTTGAAAAGGCATGGGATTGCAAGTTGGCTTAGAATGCAGCTTTATCCAATCAAAGCATCAATGCAGTTCTTAGAGGAATCTGTGGCTAAGGTTGAGATGAAAACTTACGCCTTTGCTATACCATATTTGACATAACGTATGTTTTAAGACAAACCTCCCTGTAGATGTTCACTATATTCACCTTCAAAACAATAGTTAGTTGTCCTATATTTTTGAGGAATACGGTATTTTCACACGGCTTTTTTTCTGGAATAAGGCACCGACACTGTTTCGATTCATCTAGAGTATCGTCATCAGGGTGAGTTTGATCCACGGACCAGGACCAGGGCGAATAGGAGGAATTGGTACCTAAATTCACCTAGTATGTAATGCTACATTTCCATGCTTGCCAAGCGTGCGTATAATAATAATATAATAATAATATTAATAATACTATTAATAATATTAAATTCATACAGCATCATCTGGCCCCATACTAAACAGAGCTTGTGTTATGGGTACCAAATGACTAATATACAACTTATATACATATATATATATATATTTTGTAAATACATACATATTATACATAGAAACACCCAGACCCGAGACAAATACTTGCAGATCATACAAACATTTGTCCCGCGGCGTGACTCGAACCCGCAACTTTCTGCGTCTCAGTCGGACCTTAGCCCATTGCGCCACAGAGGTCGTCACAGATGTATGTTCACAGATTACTCGAAAACGCCTGAACCGATTTGGAAAATGCTTTTTTTGTTTGAAAAGGTATACTTCACAGGTGGTCCCATTTAAATTTTATCAAAATCGGTCGAGCTTAAAAATCTACGATAACCTAAAAATTGTATACATCGATGATGTTTTCGTGTCCTTCGATACCTCGCTGTCTTATTGGAGCGGTGCGTTTATTTGGCCTACCCATATTATATATATACAAAATACATCTACTTTCCACTAAAAATGTATTATAGGCTCAAATTTCATTCAATGAAGTCGATTTTCTTTTTCGTTTTTAAAACGTAATTATATTTTATCTTTTTTGGCTTTCAAACAAACGTGCACTCGTCGCGAGATCACAATGGCTACTAAACTCGGACCAACGTGTGAATGCGTCGCAAGCGCTTGCCGCAAGCGCCCTTTTATCTATGTCAAAAAACCGACACTAGACCGGATCGGAGACAAGCGTCTACAAGCTCACGCAAGTCAAGCCAAACGCCCTCTTTACACGTTTGTACTTGTGGACGTTTGTGAACGCTTGGTAAGCATGGAAATGTAGCATAAGATGTTTCAAAGTGATCCTTGTGATTGTATTGAATAAGGTATCTTTTGACTTGACTGACTTGACTTGACCACATGCACATTGTCGAAAATAAGTTGTTCTTTTAAAAATGGTAGATAACATAGACATTAAATGTTCGCTTACTCCCGAAATGTATATAATACACGAATGTTTTGAATGTGAAATAAATTGCGTTTAGAATTTTAGCCGAAATGGCATTTGTTGGATTTTATAAATAAAGTGAAATAATGCGACAAGGGGCGTTGAGGTGTGTACCAGCCCTTATATTCAACTATATACCTTATTTATAACTCGATCACTCATTAGCTTGTGTTTACATTCCTATCAACGAATACGGTTATGTTGTTTACGATCTAAGAGATTGATTTGGGTATTTTATGTAGGTAGAGTTTAATTGATAGACTATTCATGTTTATGGAAATTGTGATTGCTTTCATTAAGCTACTAACGTTAATGCCGAGTTGTATTCTTCATATTCGAGTACAGTACCACAGAATACGTATTATTAAAAATACCTACAGAAGGCTGACTCTGCGAAAACATTTATACTAGTAGCTCTGTGAGCTGTAGACCTCGCGAACATTTTTCGAAATGACTGACTTACTCCACATCTCCGCCATTTTGAAAAATTTCAGAAAACTGAATTGACAATAAAAATCTATATGGTTATAGAAGCTGTTCACAAAATTTTACGAGAATCGGTTGAGAAATGCGACCTGTAGAGGACAACATCCGGACAGACGCTGGCCGGACAGACATACGAAAGCATTTTTGCCTAAGCTAAAACGGAGACACGTTCGCGCTTCGCTCGCTCAAATATAAAAATAAGTTACTCATGCTACGCAAGAAAGTGCAAGTCAGCTCGCTTAAGCTCTTAGTGCTTGACATTATATATACCTACATGTGCCTCTCTTTCTATCACCTAACTCTATCTCGTCTGACGCGTTTTTTTTCTACGAATATGCCCACAATGGTCCTGCCGATATATGTACTTGCAGCTTTGTACCTAAAGCACCGAGTGCGCCAAGTCTGACAGTACCAACTACGATTTTAATTAGACGCTTCGGCAATGTTCGTGTTACCGAATTGCACGGTAATGTAACCAATGTCCGGCCGTCCCGCGACTCGTGACGGCTCGTTAATCACCAGCAAAACGTCAAAGGTACTAATATTCATTTATCTATGCTACTCGTACCTTTTATAACATCTTTATTTCTACAATAAAGAAGAGCCCGTGATTTATAATTAGATTCTTCGTTTGTCATTTAATGAAGTAACATGGTACTTCTAAAATAGTTATTTTTTTCTCGTGCTACTTCTCATGTTTTATTTAGTGGTAATACAACTTAACGGAATTTTAATGACCAAATTGTGACTTCGTGAGTCAAATATGGACAGTTGAATTATAAGTGTATTATAGTGCAATGTGATTTGAACGACGAGGAATCCCAAGAAAGTTCTAGACGGCCATTCCGCGATGACGTTTAGAATAGGCTAAGACTTTATTATCAAACAAACACTTGACGTGTTTGTTTGATAATTAAAGAAAATAATTGAATAATTGAAATTTTTATAATAATTTAATAATTGAATTGATAATAGAAAAATTAAATTAGTGGCAAACTGGCATTATTGTCATCGTTATGACACATGCCATTAACAAAGAAGAATAAAACTTATAATTATAGTACACATCTTTAATCATACATGTGTAAGAAACACTGATACAATTGTTTTATCCCGACTAGCGACTGCATCTATAATGCCAAATGCAATGTCTTATATTCTTCAATGTTTTTGATTATTATCATTATTATAATTATTCCTATATTCAATTGTAATCAGTGGAGAAATATTTAATGAAATCCCTGCCGAAATAAAGGACTTGCCACTACGGCCTAATATAATGTAATTCAAATTATGGCTTTTATACAGAACTTTTTAGAGTGTTAACGAACGGGGTCTGCTCGTAGTATGAATTAAAACCTTAAAAATATATTAATATAAGATTACCACTTTTTAGCTAAATGTATAAAACTCACTTCTTATGAACTTCTTATACAAGGAAAATGGTTTTTTAATGTTACTGCAATCTTTGTTAGTATGCTATGCTAGGTATGCTAATGTCTCAATGATATTGCAATTTAGGTAATCACATCGCCATGATACTGTAAGGAATACCATTGAATTATTGTGGCCCCATGCGGCGAGTAATTTCAGCCGAACCGAGAGACATCTATCAGGAGCTAGCTGGGTACGGGGTTTAAAGGCAAGGACAGATAATATCAAAATGTCTACCAATATTTATTTAGAGAAATGTACGCAAATATTTACAGCGAATTTCATAACGCATCGATAGCGCGTTGTAATTAAAATAAATTATAAATAAATAATGCCGGACATTTCACACAGCATCATTTGGCCCCAAAGTAAGCAGAACTTGTATTATGGGTACCACATGACTGATATACTACTAACATTTTTTTTTAAATACATACATATTATACATAGAAACACCCAGACCCGAGACAAATACTAGCAGATCATAAAAACATTTGTTCCGCGACGGGAATCGCAATTTGTATGAGACGCACACGTTTTTTTTTTGAATAGAGTTTATTCAATTAAATTATGTTTTATATTTAGAATTGGTTAACCGATTTTATTAATTAATCGGTTAATCGGTTGGCACCATGAGTCTTGAATGTCTTGCATTAAAATGCCAATGCCATTAGGTAAATAGGATTGAAACAGCTTGGGCTACAATATTGGGACTTTAGTGCCTTAACAACTGTTTTAAAAACAATCTATAGATAGTTTAACTGATTGGTTCAATTCTCGCCACGGGAAAAATGTTTGTGTGATCTGCAGGTGTTGGTCTCTACGTATAATATGTATGTATTTACAAAAAAAAGGATATAAATAGTATAATCAGTCACCCATTACGCAAGCTCTGCTTACGTTGGCCAGATGATGCTGTGTGAAATGTCCGGGATTATTATATTTATTTGATCTAGGTTTTTTATTTATTAACTACATTGACGATTGAGATTATTTTATTTAGTGAAAAGTTTTGTAGATAAGAACGATCATACAAAAAAGCCAGGTATAAGTTTCTTATTTGACTCTTTTTGAACTTGGGTAATTTTTTTAATAAATTAAAAGATGGAGGTTCTCAAATCAGCTGTTTTTAAATTTTTTGTTTTTGTGTTTGTTACCTCATAACTCCGTTATTTATAAACCGATTTGAAAAAATATTGTTTTATGTGAAAGGATATACTTTCTGATTGGTCCAATAAAAAATTCAACTCTCATCTCTTTCAATTTCATTTCAAATCGGTTCGGTAGTTGATTTTTAAATCAAAATAGCTTGAAAAAATATGTCATCTGAGTAAACGAATTTCATATTTTTGGAACGAAGTTCCTTATCGGTACGGACTTAGCGGATGGGGGGGGGGGGGCTAGGTGAAAAAAAGTGTATGAGTTTTCCGTCACGAACCTTTATTTAGTGTTGGTATGAATTAATTTGATGGACGAATAACTTAGATAAATTGAATGATGCACAATAGAATGTGTATTTTCACAACTCGAAAAAATATATTAATAACGAAATTTTCTACCATTCCTTCAATTTATTAGTAATTTCTGCGTTTCATTTAATTGCTCTCAGACGCTAGTAATTCATTCATTTGTTTTTGTTAATCAATAATATAATACGTTTATCAATACTAATATACTAAAATAAGAACTTTGTTCCTACCGAGTGTTCCACGACACTCACACGCATTCTTTGTAAAAATATCTTATTTTGCAAAAATACATAACTTACATTGTCTTTGGCCGATGTAGGTTCGTTTTATTCATATTACTTTATTGATGTGAAACATCTATAGGCTATAACAGTTAAGTTTACCCTAAACGTAACTATTGGCCTGGCGATACAGACGGTGGCGACGCATAGCCGCGCTATGATGGAATATAAATAGCGACTCTTGCGGCGACGCAACAAAGTTCAATTCAGCTCGCATATCCTTTATAACGTAGCCAAACGCTTCTTACATATAGCGCTTTCACTGTCTGGGCCGGAGCGAGGCATTTCGTAAAATCTTTCTGTGGTGTAATTTCAAGAGTAGGTACATAGGTAAGTGCAAACCTAGCAATCATTATTAATGTATTACGTACCTACTATTTGGGAATTATTTATTATGCGTGGGTTCTAGGCAAACTAAATAGCTAGGCTCACAATGAAGATTAAAGTAGGTAGGCTTCTCGTGGGTACCTACCTAACCTCCCGACACTTGTTTAAGTTTTATTTACATACCTACCTAAACCATCGTACAAATCCGTAATATTGTATTTTTTCATCATGCCATATTTAGTTTCTGTCTTAATCTGTACTTTAATGCCTATTACTTATACAAAATAATTTCAATGTTTCACATCTGCCAGTCGTCACGCGTGAGGCCTCATTTTTTTTTCTGCCAATTAATAACCTTAATTAATCGTACTCGAATTATCATTGGTACTGCAACAATCCTACAGTAATTAACTGAATTGAATTGAAATGCTTTCAATGTAAGTTCGATGAGTTTCCTCGAAGCATTCAGCACTCACCACGTTTCTATGCACAAAGCGAAGTAAAACACAATTTGTATTAGATTTCATTAATCAATGTGTCCTCACCCTTACGACCTGATGATTTGTTATGATCACTCGCATGCGCAGCGGGCGACCAAAAACTGCATTAACTTTATACCGAGTGCGCAAACCAATTTAAACTTTAACAATTTAACTTTAACTTCCAAAATCGTACAGCGCACGGAGAACCAAAATCGCAAAACAAACGAAACTAAACGTTATGGCTGTTATAATTAAGGATAAGATAATGAAATGAATTGTTTTTATGAAAACATGCTTTATTGCAATAGAGTAAAGTGGAAAGTTCAATGGATAGTTAAATTGAAAATTAAATGTTGGCTAGTAACATCTTTGTTCTGTGTCATAATTTCAATGTTAAGACAAGAGTGAATAATTTATTCAATTTAAAATTTGTATCTTAAAAGCCATGTAAAGTAAATCTTATGAGGTCTAACTTTCATAATTTATGTACAAATATAATGAAATATGTAATTTAAATGAATGTTGTAGTTTTTACATAGGATAAATTTATTAGGATAAAGTTTCTCTATCTGTTCGATTGTTTGTTTGACCTCTGTGGCGCAGTAGGCGAAGGTTTGCCTAAGACGCATAAGGTTGTGGGTTCAATTCCCGCCACACGAAATTTTTTTGTGTGATTTTCAAGTATTGGGTGTAGTAGTTGGGTGTTTCTATATTTTTTATTGTGTTATTAAAACGTTTTTACAAAAAAAAAGTATGTAAGTATATCAGTCATGTCATGTCACGTCATGTAGTCACGGCATCCATTTAGGATTTATATAGATATAGGATTAAGGATACTCTAGACAAGTGAAGGTGACTCTTTTTAATCGTTATTTGGCAAGGACACTACCAGTCGCACTATCAGTATTGTCGTTTACAATTAACGACACTACCAAGCCTATTTAGGATTAAATTGTACAGTCAACACAGAAGTTTGACCTTCTATTCTACTTAGTTCAAGTCAACATGTAACGAGTTAAATTAATCAATGATCAACTTCTTTATAAGAAATTCTTTTTATACTTATGAAGTTTAGCTCTTTTATAATTCGAGCACCAAATAGAAACACGAGCAGCCTGTGGGTTAACTACACAAAAAAATACACAACGCACTGCGTGTGCAGTTTAGGAATGCCGCGTTTTTGCAGTGCGTCGGTGATGATCCCGTTTTGGATGAATATTAT
Source organism: Lampropteryx suffumata (assembly GCA_948098915.1). NCBI lineage: Eukaryota > Metazoa > Arthropoda > Insecta > Lepidoptera > Geometridae > Lampropteryx > Lampropteryx suffumata. Next base: position 18,592,804 of record OX402547.1, read on the forward strand.
CTATACTAATATTATAAAGAGGAAAGATTTGATTGTTTGTTTGTTTGTTTGTATTCAATAGGCTCCGAAACTACAGGACCGATTTGAAAAATTCTTTCACCATTCGAAAGCTACACTATCCCCAGGGTGACATAGGCTACTTATTATCCCGGGTAAATTGGTTTGTCCCGGGAAAAATCTTCAACGCAGGCGAAGCTGCGCGCGGACAGCTAGTGTATTATAAATTCGAAAGTGACTCTGTCTATCTGTCTGGTCTGTCTCTCTGCTGGTTTGTTTGTTGAGCTGAACGGCTGGACGAATCTTGATAAAACTTTGTAATGAGATAGATCTTAAGTCATCCCTAAAGTAGCCTATGTCCGAATATACGGGGAACAGCTAGTGTTAAAATATATTGTATGTAATGTAACTAGACAAGTGTATATCAGACTTATTGCGAAATTGCAAAAGCAGATGCATTGCCGCGCGCAATTAGCTGCAAATAGCAACATTCCGCAATAAATCTAGTGCACACAGAAAATATCAGAGAATGTTGCGACATTTAGCCGCATTAATCTTGTGCTGCTTCGTTTTGTGCGAATTCCTAATGCCTTGTTTACATGGGTCGACTGTTGCTTTCCAGTTCGCTCGTTTGATGCGATTGTCATAATAATTACGTTTTAAAAACTAAAAAGAAACCGACTTCATTGAATAAAATGTTAGCCTATAATACATTTTTAGTGGAAAGTAGATGTATTTTGTATATATATAATATGGGTAGGCCAATTAAACGCACCGCTCCAATGAGACAGCGAGGTATCGAATTTCATGAAAAAATCATCGATGTATACAATTTTAAGATTTACGTTGATTTTTCAGCTCGACCGATTTTGATAAAATTTATATGGAACCACCTGTGAAGTATACCCTTTCAATCAAAAATGAATTTTCCAAATCGGTTCAGCCGTTTTCGAGTAATCGGTGAACAAACATAAAAAAAAACAAAAGATTCCGACGAATTGAGAACCGCCTCCTTTTTGATAAAGTCGGTTAAAAATGACATATTTTTTCATGGACCATCAACTTCAATCTATCTAATTCCTTCAAACGAAAAATTATTTTATATAAATATGTAGAGTAGAACGCTGATATAAGGGGAAGATTTTTTCAAACTAAGACGCAAAACTAATTGCATGCATTTTTTTTTATTTCTCTCGGTATCTTAAAATTTTTCTATAATACCACTGTATTCATCGATACACATGATTAGCTATAAATAAACAGACAAACTTTTTACACTACTTCTAAACATAGTATTCCTATATTTTACTGGCTGGTCACGTAATTAAGAACGCTAAATAGTTTTTTCAAATATAAATAAATAAATAATCCCGGACATTTCAGAAACAGTGGGGTAAAGTTAATTCTTGGTGTAAGTCGAGACATTCGACTTACAACATGAATGAACGAATTCAATTTATGTTTATAAACAAAGTGCACGAAAGAAGCCTGCGAAGCACTTAAATCTTTCACCACACTGGTTTGAAAGAATTTGGGAACGATAAGAAGAAAAACTGATTAAAAACTAAAATGACAGCCGACTTCATGTATATAAAAATATTATCGATGTATACAACTTTTCGATTTTTGTTGATTTTTTAAAAACCGCTTGACCGAAATTTTAATGGGACCACCTGGAAAGTATAACTTTGAAACAAAAAAAGAATTTACCTAATTCTTTTTTTGTTTTGAGTAATAAAAAAAGAAGAAAAGAAGAAGACGTCTTTGAGTAATCGGTGAACATAAATAAAAAAATATAAAAAAATTATTCCGACGAATTGAGAACCTTCTCCTTTTTTTGAAGAAGAAATGTGTCTATGAAAATTAAAATAACATCCAAAAATAAAGAAACCATTGAACCAATTAGAGATTTTAAAACCTAGAACGGGGCAGCTCTCTATCTCGACGTGGCATCACCTACCTATCACTCCTTGTCTGTTATACAATTAATCATCAATTTGGAGTCGTCAAGAGCCAAATCGCAACAATAATAAATCCTTTCAATTTCTTTGGATTATTGTCGGGGCTGAAGGGACTCCCGTGGGGTTTGTTGATAGATTAATTCGTTCAAGCCCTTTTGTGGTTTAGATTGAAAGTAATAGAAAGATTAAACGTGTATTTTCTACTTTTTGGTTTTGTAATAAAACATTCGCTTCACAGAATAATCCCTGTTTTATGGCTGACTCTTATCTAACCCGATAACACAGCATTGCTTTTAAATGAGGCAATTCCGCCAGTCTCTGGAGGACACTGCCCTCTGGCAATAATCTGGATCAGTTGAGCTATCTTTAGGTCATTTTGAATGGTTCTTAGATAGCTCAACTGTTTCCTAGCACCGCACCGGTCCTAACTTGTTGTTTCTGGCTATACGTAGAGCCGAAAAGTCTCAAATAATATAAATTTCGCAGTGCGACTTATTAAGCAATGATATTTTAAATTGTGCTCAAATAATTTTTTGGAACTTGTGGCTAAAAAAGTGTAAGATTTTTCCGTCACGAATTTCAGTCACGACCTTTTCTTTAGTGTAGACGGTTATCGACGGGTGACACGATTCTTCATCTCCGGACAAAATATCCCCGACAAAATATTAAATAATAATTATAAGGATTGTGACCTTCTGAAAATAATATGTTTTTAGTTATTCAATAGTTATTTCTAGTTAAATCTATATAATACGTTTCTGAATAATAATATACTACGATAGGAACTTCGTTCCAACCGAGTGTTCCACGACACTCACGCATTTTTATTAATTACGTATACCAGTTGGTAGGACTCTTCAGCATGAATCCGTCTCGGTGAGTACAACCACAGTGCCAGATAGTGTGCTTTCAAGCAGTTAAATCCAAGTATTACTGTTTTTAGGTTTAAAGGGCTCTGGGGCAATAAATTACTGAAATTAATGGGAAAACAGAAAAAAGAAGTATGACTTGCCGACAACGTGCAAGTTATATCTACCTCCTGGTATTATAAGCGTCATAGGTTACGTTAGCATCAGGTGGGCCGTGTGCTTGTTGGGTCAGCTGTATAAAATAATAGTACAATTTCCGTGCTGTTTAAATTATACTGTGTCTCACATTTTGACGGGTAATTTGTTTTAGGTCTGACCGAGATAAATACCTATTAGGAAGAAAGTCGTGGGTCAAACTGGGAAGCACTCTTAACAAGGATTATGCTTAACAAAGTCAGTAATAATAATTTATTTATATAGAATAGAATAGAATAAGTTTTTATTCGGAACAACATATAACAATAGACAAATATACAATAAACCAATACATATTAACATAATTACCGGTTGCCTCAAAATGGACCCTAACTCAGCATATGCCGATTGCAGTGCCAACAATCCGCGTAGGTCTTCCGTTAGGACCAATTCTGTTTAGCGGACATGAAACACATTTTTTTAGGACTTATTTACATTATAAATAAATAAGAAATAAACTAACAAAAGTTACAAAACATAAAATAAAAGAAACACATGAATAAATAGCTATGGACACATAGCCACCAGCCCCAAACTAAGCAGAAGTATATAATAACCAGAAGTATATCATAATAATAAATCATTAATTTTAAGACAATATTTTTTTGTACTTATAGGTTAATAAAATTTTGAGCATTAGATAAATACCTTAAAGATTTCAAATACCTACAAAATCAAAACTGATTACCTCAACACTGATGACGTTCGCTTGGCGTCTTCTGTCAGGTATCCGTTGAACTTCCTGAACACAAAATCTTTCGGCTAGAACCCGCCGTCTATGAATGGCGAGAGACGATCCGTCGGCGTCGACACTCTCACGACGAGATTCCAACTTTACGTCTCTTATGGAGAGGCTGGTCTTCTGCTCATGGACCCGTTACAGGTAGAGTTGAATGCCCTAGTGCAATCGGTGAGCCGTGCTGTTAGTTACGACAAGTGGGTTAACTCCGCTTCTTCCGTTCTACGAGGATGACACCCACTTGTCGCAGCGGCCTTTAGAAATAAATAAATATATAATACCGGACAATTAACACAGCATTATTGTGGGGTTCACAGAATGCTTACGCGACCGACATTTAGCGCGGCTTGCCCCGCACCTCGTTCGGTCAGCCTGCCAGTCACATAGGACCACTGCGCCACATAGGTCGCCGAACAAGGAAGGTGCCGACGACGACAAACATCACAATTTGGTTCGCGTTGCTCTACTCCCCTTTGGTCATCGCTGATGCCTTCCGTGGCTCGCAGCAACGGTAGCGTAGTCACGTTGCATTAAACGTGAAGGTACTTACTTTGCGTAAGTAGTTCCTTAGCATGTTTACGATTAAACACGCCAAAAGCTTTTATCCATTTACTAAGCGATAATATATTGCAGCTAACCATTTATAGCCTAATTTGAGAGTTATTAGATTTATTATGACGGCTAAACATCAACCAACCGTAGTAAAACCTAGTTTACAAATGAACGGCGAACGACAGTGTGACGCCTGTAACCAATCTCTAACTGGTTGGTATAATAATAATAAATAAATCAATAAATAAAAAATAATCCCGGACATTTCACACAACATCATTTTGGCCCCAAAGTAAGCAGAGTTTGTGTTATGGGTACCACATGACTGATATACTACTTATATACTTTTTTTTGTAAATACATACATATTATACAAAGAAAAACCCAGACCCGAGACAAATACTTGCAGATCATACAAACATTTGTCCCACGGCGGGAATCGAACCCGCAACCTTCTGCGTCCCAGCCAGACCTTAGCCCACTGCACCACAGAGGTTGTCATATTATACACTACTTATTAGAACTATTTAGTATAAAGTTGTTTGTATGTTGTATGAGTTTATGTTTATCGTGGATAATAACTTAATTAGTGTCCTGTCGGCTTCGACATAAGTAAAAACATGTCTGTAGGTATGTAGGTAGGCATTATTACCAAAATATTTTGTATCAGTTTTTATTTAACAGAACGACGACGGTGTACAAAAAGTTAAATGATCTACCCGCCGTTATTCTGTTTTTGTTTATCCAAAAATCGCTTTTAGTGATAAGGCCGCCCATTGTAAAATAATTATCTCTTTTATTTCGTCTGTTATCTTTGTGTACAATATAGTATTAATCTGTCTATACTAGGTGTCTTGTGTCTCTAGATTCTAAACAATCAAACTTGCACACGACTGTAAATCCCAGGCTCGATATACCTCTCTAGTTACAATGATCTTAAAGAGGATGTTTAAGAGAGAGAGAGTCAGATTGAAAATCAACTCCGAGTCTTATTTGTTGTGTTTCAGAATGTAAAGAAAGGACGACCCAAAAGTCAACTCCTAAGAGCCGCAGCGGGGGTTAACGTTAAAGAAATATAACCTTCTCCGTAAGCTGTAACATCTTCAGATCCCAAGATTACCACGTATCGAGGTTGGGCGTCGATTCTGCTAACGTGTATAATAACGTCAACCGTAAATGCATGGCAATTGTGATTTGGAAGGCGAAGTAAAATTGGATCTTACGACATTCCTATGCTGCTAAATTTTCATTTAAAAATTGACGTCATTGTAATTTTTCAGCGTTTGGTTTATAACAATTGATATCATCTATGGATATTTTACACCACGTTACATATTCTGAAAATTATATAATAATTGTAAAACATTGTAGAAATGTATCAGTAAAATATTGTAATATCAATGTTCACTATAAACGGGATATATACCATGATTAATGTGTTATTCTTTTTCCCGATATTTCGACAGTTGCATGCGCCATGATCACGGATACTGTAAACTCTTAAATCATGACAATTTTCCCGTTTACAGCAATAACTATGTTTTTAAAGTTTTATAAAAAAATTTTTTTAAAACACTAGCAAGTGTTTTAACTAAATACAGTGCTAAGATATCAGTAGATTTTGTAGCTTAAAATATCTGAGACGGTTTGTCTAGTTAAGTATTGTAAGTATTTTAGCAGAATTGGAGCCTTTTCTATGAGGCACTGGCACGTACACTGATCCCTATGATTTATAGGACGATAACATCGGTAGGTGGTTAAACACAAACCATTAATGACTTTTCGAGGGGCGGAAATTTAATAAGAAGCTGCGGCTGCCTCTGAGCGTAGTTATGCAAATTTTATTGCAGGGAAACCTTCAAATTGAAATACACGGAAGACAACCTCGCTGCAATTTCATATACAGGATTTATAAAGACGCGTTTCCAATAAAAGACGTGTTTTCATAACTATTCTAATACATTTGTAGACGAAAAATATGATATGTTAAATAATTTTAAATATTTGTTTTATTTATTTTAAAATATTGAAAACGTTTTAAGATGGTAATGCTTCTGCAGAAAATTCTAATTGTATGGTAATGACAGCAGCAGTCTAGCTTCAGCTTCTAACAGTCGTGTGACTTATCACAGGTTAGTGTCATAACCATACAATTTGATCTTTCCGAAGGCGTAAACGCATATAGAAAGTGGATCTTTTCTACGGGCCTTCTTTTGTCACGCATTACATTTATAGAGTTAGCGTTGCGGATTTACGGTTTCTATTTCATAAATAACAAAAAAAATATTATTATGTTTGTATATCTGATCTACATAGAGTGTTTATATATATTTAAAACACGCTATTTTAACTTGTAAGTACCATTTTCAGCTAACCACAGGTAGTAATCGGGTAGACGCATATCTTTTGTGTGTCACGTCACAGTTCGTTTTTCTATACTACAACTAGAAGCGTTCGCGTGCTCATAATCTGCCCGTATGTTTTCCCCCTAACAACGCATTTCAGTGATCGTTACAAGCCGCTGAAACTCACAATATGCCGATGGGAAGATAACAGCGGTCGGTAAGTGTTCGTACTGCGCCGCGCGTTAAACTGCGGGGAGCTCTGTCAACGCCTCTGTCGTTCGGCTTATAGCTGGAGGTTTCATCGGGTTTATTACAAGGGTGACGGAAAAATGGCGAGCCCTTACTTTATTTACATTTTTAGCTTTAAGCTGTAGACTCACGAGGGTAAGTCTAGGAGGCACTAGGGGACAAAAATTGCAGCAATCTCGCACAGCAATACGAACGCCCGAATACTGAAATTACACTTACACTTACATTTTACATGATGACCTCTGTGGCGCTGTGGGTCAAGGTGTGGCTGAGACGCAGAAGGTTGCGGGTTCGATTCCCGCCGCGGGACAAATGTTTGTATGATCTGCAAGTATTTGTCTCGGGTCTGGGTGTTACTATGTTATAATATGTACCTATATATTTACAAAAAAAAAAGTAAATAAGTAGTATATCAGTCATGTGGTACCCATAACACAAGCTCTGCTTACTTTGGGGCCAGATGATGCTGTGTGAAATGTCCGGCATTATTTATTTATTTATTATTTATTTTAAGACGACGTTCCCTTACTTGTCTCATATATTTCGGATAACGTGGTCTCAATTATTTGAGTTGGTCTCCAATGTTTAAGTGGCGTTTCCGAATTCGGTCGTCGGAGAAATGAACTAGGCGTAAGTGCACGCTTCCATGTACCAAACCTCACTGAATTTTGACGGTCGGCCGCGTAACTTCACGCCTAGTTTCGTCTTCGGATCCTAGCGATAATGATGCTTCAACGTAGCTTAGCTTCATGTCTTTGCGCACAATAGATTGAAGGTATGTATGATATAGGTTAGAAGTCTGTAACAAAACCTGTTAATATCGTTAGTACTTCTGTTCATGCTATTATGAAGCTTCTAAAATACATTAAATTTAGTGGCACGTAAGATCACGTTAACTACAGTTGGATTTCCAAACCATGTTTGCACCAGCCCATCCCGCCCACAGGTCTGGTTCTGATTGCACGTGTCACGGTTGTCAAACAATCGCGATAAACAAACAGACGTCCCGTATCGAATTACAATACATTACCCCATTTGTACGCCGACCACCAATCAATATGGACGCACTCATTTACAAATTGATCCTACTGAGTCTCGTCACTTTTACGTCCTCTGCGGTGGTAAAGTGGCTGCCCAATGCCAGTTTTAACCTACCTATCAACTTTAAGGATGGAAAGTTACCGTGCTCTAAGAAGAATGTCGTCTTCCCTAAATCGATTTCAGGGTCCGTTGGACTGCAATCTGTTATGGAAGTCGGAGCTCTTATCCTACCTGAAGACGGAGAAATAATTCTTGATAACGCTGTCATTGCGCTTGGAGAAGACGTGGTTGATAAGAATTGCACAGAAGGAAACTCGTACTATCTGGATAAAGCAAAGTCTGCGTGGACTCAAGCAGGCGTTTGGAGTTCATCACGGTTCACAGAAGCTACACCCGATACGGAGCGGGTCCCTTGCTACGACGATTACGTAGAATTTTCGAGAGACACAAAGTACACCGTGACCCTACCAGATCAACAGCAGTATATCAGAGGACTGAAAATCGGAAACGACACCTACAGTACTTCTACGTTCTACGAAATGGTATATAGTCAGTCTGATCAGATGCAGCAGTTTGTGTTCAACATATTTCTTGGAATTGGAGTGAGTATCGTCGCTCCGAACTGTCATATGAAGTTTGGCTGTCCATGTCAGCAGAATACGCCTAATATAGACTGCACAGCAAAGTTCTGTTCAGTACCGTCCTGCGTAGCACCTATTAAACCAACCGGATACTGCTGTTCTTTCTGCGGCGGTCACATTACTTTCGATGTAGACGAAGGGTTTGATATGATATCGTTCAAAGAGCTTGTGGTCAAAACCGTCGATGAATACGGTGATAGATTAGTTTACCACATTGGTGTTGCCGCAGCAAATGACTTCAAGGTACAACTGGTGATTGTTGATAAAGAAGAGTACGATGGAAGCAGCTCCGAAGCAATTAATACTATAAATAATGAAATATTAGGCCATTGGTATAAAGGTGAAAAACTCTCCCAAATCAGTGGAAGTCCTTTATCGAAGGAAGGATTGGGATGGAAGATATTTGTGTCGATGTTCTTTGTTGTGGTGATTGTTATGAGCGGCATATACCTGTTCTACTATAAATTACCTCATATTCGGATCCCAAATATACGAGGCAGGTCTTCTGGCATGTTTACGAGGTTCCAGTATGGATCTGATAGTGTGGTGTCGCTGAATAGGAGGGATTCTATTGTTTCTGTTTTTCCATCACGTACAACCTTTAGGAATCCATTGTATGATTCGAAAAGGGGGCGGGTCGTGATGGAGCAGTCTGTTGATGAATAGTGATGATTCACATTGTGTATGTCGGTAGGTGCCTAGTTATAGTTTCATAGCTGGTATACCTAGATTACATTTTACAAGCATAGTTTCAAAAGCAACTACGATATAATAATAATATTGGTGAACCAATCACACAACACCATCTAGCTCCAAACCAAGCATAGCTTGTACTATAGGAGCTAGATGACTGAAAGAATATTGTTAAAATTTATACATAATATACGATATAACAGTATAGGACAAATACAGACTCAGAACAAACATCTATATTAATCACTAAAATGTTTGTCCTGAGAGGAAATCGAACCCTCAACCTCTGCTTTCTGCGCTGTACGCAGAAAGCAGAGCTACTACCAACCACCAGAGCTGAGAGGCGAGTCATAGGTATTATAACTAAGTATTATAAATATGGCAGAATCAAAAGACGCTTTATAATGTTTAAATATGGTGTTTATATACATATATATAGTGAATTTAACCATACATAAGCAAATATACTTTTGTACCTAAAATATTACTCGATGAGACAACTTAATTCACCGCTAAACAGGTTATTAAAACACATAAACAAACTTGCATTAATATTTTATTTATTCAGATATATGAAAACTAAAAACATCACCACTTAATTAAACTCCATATAAATCACAACTCAGTGCCGCGTTATGGGAGCGAGAGCTGATTCTAACGCTTCTAAAAGCTAGATATGCCGAAAGTTTTCTAATTAAAGCCACACAGACTCATACCCGAGCCTGTGTCACTTGGAATAGAATTTAAGAACCTAATTAGCTTTATTTATATATTGAATACTATAAGGTTTTAAAGATGAATAAAAAGATTATAGTAGGATATATTTACAATAACTGGATGAATGTATTTTAAAATTATCCCACGGCGTTGTCTCGTAGAAACATCATGTGATATTGAATTGACAATACTGCCAGTGTCTTGGGGACGCTGCCCTCTGGCAGTAATCTGGATCAGCTGAGCTATCTTAAGATACTAAGATGTAAGATACTAACATCTAAGATAGATGTTTTAAACGGCCTTTAGGAAGCTCAGCTGTTTAGCATGTATTATATATCTATTTAGATAAACAACTGTTGCCAAACGCTAGTATAACAAGAAAAATGTATTTGTTTTTTTTTGTTGATTCGCCTTAGCTTTCAGGTGGTTTAAGAAAAAAACATTAGAGAAAATACAATGGAATAGCCGAAAAATCTAAAATTTTAAATACCCAAGACAAATACAAATACCTGCAAAGTTCAATGATCATACAAACATTTGTCCCGTGGTAGGAATCGAACACGCAACCTTCTGCGTCTCCCTAAGCCTTGGCACATTGCCACAGAGATCGTCACTGAGGTATAAGAAGGATTATACACTAGGACGAGGATGAGTTTTTATGTCAATTCTTCTCGGACTTGGGTTAGGAGGCATTGGCACCTAAAGTCACCAAGTATGTAAGACGTTTTGTCGTAAAACTTGCGGTGTGAAGAAAAATGTATGGTGTACCGTGTTTTTTTAATTGATTAATGTAAATTAATATTATATAGAGTAGTTAAAATAATAACATGTAGGAAGACTGGCTCTATTTTAATTTTTTTATAGTTATCACAACTTTTATAGGATAAACCCGAATGTACGGCGAAATTTTGAGCGCCATTTTGTTCTTATAGTTTAGCTCTAAACGATCCTTGTAATTGTATTGAATAAAAATATTTTTGACTTTGGTGATCAATCTCGCTGTCGGTTCCGGCTTTTAGAATAGTTAGGCCACGACAGAGGCCTACAGGCGGGGTATTAATTGCGTCACGAGAGTTGGCCTCTTATTTATACAAAAGTAGTAATATAGACATTAATGATACATTCATCGTCGTCGTCGTCGGTCGTCATAGTGAGAGTGTGTTTTTTGTATTATTATTGAATCTATGACAAACCGGAGATGAATCATAGGATTTCAGGCCCGCCCAGGCAGCGCCGCGGGGCGTCGCTATATTTCAGCTGTTCGTTGACGTTATTATGAACGTTGTTTTGTGTTGGTGCTTCCTGGCTTTTTATTTTTAAACTCATAGTCAAATTAGAATACTTCAGCCGCGACTTGTCCATACTGTAAACTAATATTATAAATTTAGAAGTGTTCTTGTATGTCTGTTTGTTTGGTACCTTTTTACGGCTTACGGATTAACGGATCTCCACGAAATTTGACAAAGAGATAGAGTGTACCTTCGAAATAGACGTAAGCTGCTTTTTATTTTAGGTATCATGCGTGCGGTACGCAGAAGCTAGTAATGTATAAAAAAACCAACAAGTGCGAATATAATGTTAAAAAGTTTCGTTCATAAATTATTTTAAATGGAACCAGAGTTCTGAAAATACAATTACCGCTACAACACAGTCGCTTTATCACGTGACAAAGGTTGAAAGCGTTCTTTGTACCCTTCTTTCCCTAATCAATAGTTTTGGGTTCTCTCGAAGCTCGGGGATCGTTAATCATTTCCTCCGACGATTTGGGATCGAACGACTTTGAACGAGTTCTGGATAAAGCTGGTACTGTACCTACTATGGTTCTAATTAGACCCTTTGGAAACGTTTGGTAGCTGCTGACTGACGAGCTGTCACAAGCCACGGGACAACTAGACATTGGTCTAAAATTGGTGATTATTTGACTAGCCTGTCAGCTTAGTTGGTAGTTGCTCTACCTTCTGCGCTGTAGGTTTAGGATTTGATTCCCTCCCAGGACACACATTTGTGTAACGAACATAGAAGTTTGTTCTGTGTCTGGATGTTATAAAGTATCTTACGTATTATTATAAATACTTACGGGTATTTATCGCGTTTATTTACCTATTTTTCTCGATAAATACCCGTAAGTATTTATAATAATGTGTTCTGATCGCGTAAGTTTAAAAAACTTAATCTTACGTATGTATTTAAAAATATATAACTATTCTATAAGTTATCTGGTCACCATATTACAAGCTAAGCTTAGTTTGGGGTTACATGGTGTTGTGTGCATTGTCCATCAGTAATTATTTATTTATCAAGACGGTCCGGCAACGTTCGTTGTTTCACATTGTTTCAAGCCTAGGAAAGTTTATAACGTTTCAGAAAAAAAACTAGGAGAAGATTTGTAAAAAAAAATATTAAAATTAAAATTCCTAACTGCTTGTAGATTAGTTTATATACAGAAACAAATGACAGAATAATACGAAGTAATTAAAAAATACATGTGATACCGTTGAACTATCTAAGGACCGTTAAAAGTGATAGCTGAACTAATCCAGATCACTGACAGAGTGTAGCGTTCTCAAGACACGGCAATGCCACGTTGAATGGCAATGCTAATACGCTAGGCCAGATAGGAGCCAGTTCTTGGGCCACGCATATATCTATATGTAAAACAAAGTCGCGTTAGTTACACCATTTATAACTTAAGACCGGCTGGACCCATTTTCATGATTTTTTATTTGTTGGATTTGTAGGTATCCGTCTTAATAGCAGAATAACTATAAAATATTTAAAAAAATGCAATATTATAAAACGCGCAGACCTATTCGCGAACGGGACAGCTAATTATAGATAGAAAAAACACCCAGACGCGAGATAAATACTTGCAGATCATACAAACATTTTGCCACTGCGCCACACAGGTCATACATGACGTAAACGTCACTAGTGATTTATGAATTTCCCGCTTAGAATACGGGAATTGAGATGCTAGTTGTCATCGTCAGTCGAAACGCGCAAACAAGTGAAGAAACAAAACAAAACACAAAACATACTAAGGCCTATCACGCACTAGTGAATTAACTGACGCGGTTAAACCACGCTATTATGTCATTTTCAACCTGTTTTTTTCCGCACATTCAGAAGAGGGCGCCCACGTCTGAATCTATGTTCCATAGAATTGCCAAAAAACATAACTTCAAAATAATTCGCTTTGCGCGCTAAGCCTAAGTATTCCATACAAAGCTAAGTATTTCTAAAATCAATTACTCATTTCTTATTGTCCGCTCAGTAGTAAAAGTCGGCAACTCATAAAATAAATAAACCTCGCCACTATTCCTAGTAACAAGCCCTAAAAACACATTTATCAAAACTGGGCAAGTACTTGGCGCTATAAATTCACTTCGTACAGGGGTGTCGACTATGTGAGATTAATGGATAATGGATCGAGCCTTTATTTTTATAGATAACCTGGGAACAATGCGGTCGGGTTAAAATATGTTGAGGTGATGTGGGTTGGACCAGTTTATTTTAAATGCAAAATAAACAAGCAATTTTTAGCCCTGAAAAGAAGCAGGAAAACGTTTTTAAATTTTATTAGATAAATACTCACGTCAAGGTTTTGGATAGTTTTTGAGTTTTTGTACTAGAATAAAATTATTTTGACGGAAACTGTGCGGAGCGTGATAGTGTAAAATTAAGTGAGTAAAATAATGTGAGTAATCATGTTCAAAATTTACAGTAGTAGTAATATCTAATTCTAACATAAATTTTACTTATAAAAATTAAGTATACCTACTATTGTATGTTATTTTAGCCCAATAAAAGTTATTCTTATTATTCGTACTCTCATAATTAATTCATTGTTAAGGGTCCTTGTTTTTGTATTTTATAGATAACATCTTATTGCCGTTGCCTCAAATAAAGTTTATACCATTATTATTCAAATAGGCATATTGAATAGTAAATTGATTTAATGAAAATATCTATAGAGAACATATACAGCTCAGAACCAAGCATAATCTGAACAAAGAACACGGCAATATTGCACGTGGCAGGTGCTAGTTTCACGTTGAGCTACGAATAAAATAATCCTGCTATAACATGCCAAAACAAATATTGCCGTAGTTCAAGTTTATTTCAAAAGCTCTAAAATACTTCACACCGCCCGTTTCATTCGTTGCCAAACTGGCAACCCTATAAATCTTATGGCGCGCATTTGTCACAGACAAGTACCAAAACGCGCCAACTTGCACTTTTACTGACTTTTACGTGTTTTACGATGCCAGTAATATGACGAGCAAGTGCTACACGCTTGGACTTCGCGCGCTTAAAGTGATACAAGATATTTCATTAAAATAGACTTATGGGGTTACACGCTTTGCTCTCGGCCACCCAATATGATGCTTTTTGTGAGAAATATTATCGTCGAGTTAATACTATTTTTAGGGTTCTGTACCTCAAAAAAAGGGACCCTTATAGGGTCACTTGCTTGTCTGTCTGTCAGTGCGCTGTCTGTCAGTATGTTAAGACCCTTTTTGTCAGGAATACGTGAAGGTATTAAGCTGAAATTAATAGCAAATACTGCTAAAAACAATGCTTCTAAGTCAACGCAATTGCAAGTTAATCAAAATCTATGGTCTATTATAAAATCTATAAAATCTATGGACTATTATTAGTAGTATATTATTATTATTAGTATTATAACCAATTGGTAAAAGAACCACGTTTTGCTGAAAAAAAGAAGTATGTACTCTGGTACGGTACCCTCTTAGGCACCTTTCGCACTTGACCATTTGAACTTTGTAGTAACTTGGTTTTCGATATTGTTTCCCTTAGTTTTATCTACGTCTCCGCATTTAAACATCAGTGCGAAGTTTTGTTATGAGTTCGTTATAAAGTTCTGACGAATAACCTTTTAGTTCTCCGAGAACTGCGGAAACATATTTAATGTTGAGTTGTAAGCTTTAAATAGTTTGTTTGATTCTGTTTATGGTTACTACAAAACTATAAACAGTATTATTTGACGTTTTGGCTAAAACTTTAAATAGATAGTTAGTAGTAGCTACAATCACACACATTCATAAAATAATAAGAGAAAATGAAAGAATTTAAGTTGGTAGATTCAAACAAAAATAATACAAAAAAAAAACTTGAAACAAAACATTTACATAAGTACCCTTAATCCATGTATCTGTTACAGCCATACAAAAAGGTCATAATTTTAGCTCAGCGCATAGCTTTGCTCAAAGAGCCAAAAATGTTTTTTGGCTAGAACCCTTCGTCAACGTACCAGCTGTTCTCGAACCGAACATCAGACCGTTCGGTTCGAGAACAGCTGGTACGTTGAGGGTGGTAAGACTCTTGTCCCTTGGGAGATGGGTAGGCCATTGGAATGGGATGCCACTTGCGTAGTACGTACAAGTAGCATCCCATACCATCCCATGCCGCATCCCATCTTTCGGGGAACTTCCGTTAGTGATGGTGCGGCGACTGAATGTGTCGAGGATCTCAAAAGGGGCATATATGCCGGTCTTAGTAAGGCCTACATATTTGAGCCTTTTGGAGTCGAGACCCTGTGTCCGTGAGGAACAGGAGCCCACCGCGTTTTCAAAATTATTTCACGGCGTCTTTTAGATAACTTTGATAAATGTTATGAATATGCTACATATACTAAAACCATAAACAATAAAAGTAAAAGAAACAAATATCCTTGGATTAATACTAAAATAAATAACATGTGCTTAAAAAAAGATAAATTGTTTAGTTTATGGATAAAAGATCCATTTAATAAGGAATTAAAAATAGATTATAATAAACAAAGAAATAAAACCCATAAACTAATAGATAAATGTAAAAACAGCTATTATAAGCATAAAATAAATGAAAGTAAAAAGAACCCAAGAAAAATATGGGAGATAATAAACTGTTTAGCGGGTAAGACGTCACGCTCCATAGATGATACCATTGTTAAGGCATTTAAGCAAAATAAAGACAATCTAAAACAAATAGCCGATAATTTTGCATGTGAATTTAAGAGTAGTGTAAATGATATTATGCCTCACTGTGACAAACGCCTATTAGCTGAATCAAACTACATGTTCCCAGAAAATAAATCAATGCGTTTTATAAAGGCAACGAATACCAGTATTCATGGTTTTATCAAAAATCTAGAACCTAAGAAAGCTGCTGGGTGTGACGCAATACGATGCATTGATATTAAAAAACTTAGCGATAAAATAGCGTCAACTATAGCTCGACTTATTAACCAAAGTATAAAACATGCAAAATATCCTAAAGAACTCAAAACAGGTGTGGTTAGACCAATTTATAAAAAAGGTAAACATAGTGAGTATATTAATTACAGACCAATTACCATTCTTCCAGTTATCGACAAAATCGTAGAAAAGTACATTTGTAATCAAATTCACAAATTCTATGGAAAACATAATATTATCTCAGACTCTCAATTCGGATTTCAGCCTTTTAAATCAACCACTATATTACTTTCAAAATTTACTGATGAAATAAATAATCAACTTAATGATAAGAAACATATTATCCTTTTATTTATTGACTTCAGCAAAGCGTTTGACACACTGAGGCATGATACACTATTACAAAAGCTCAATAATTCAGGAATTAGAGGGCCACTTCTAAATTGGTGTAGGGACTACCTTAATCAAAGAACATTTCATGTGAAAATAGGTGAGCACTTCAGTTACCCTCAATTGGTCACAGAAGGAACTGCGCAAGGATCAGTCTTGGGCCCATTGCACTACTTGGCATATGTTAACGACATGGAAAATGTAATAAAAGACTGCTCTGTTTATCAATATGCAGACGATACGTGTCTGCTTGCCTTCCATCATGACTTACATGTAGCTACACAGATTATGCAAAGTGACTTCACGCGGGTGGCTAAGTGGGCACATGACGCCAGTCTCGTCTTAAACTCCAGCAAAACCAAAATCATTCATGTGTGTTCCTCTCATCTACCTCGTGCGGATACATTTTCTATATTTGCACATTCTCATGAATGTCTTCATAGGGTCAGGCAAAGCTGCTCTTGCCCTGAAATTGAACAAGTCTCGCAACATACGTATTTAGGTTTAGTAGTGGATAGAAGGTTCAATTGGCAACCCCATATAAACGTTGTTTGTGACAAGCTTCGTGCCATTCTCGCAAAATTTTATATAATTAAGCAGAAAGTACCGTGGAATATATTACTTAATATATATATCGCCTTAGCAGAATCTATAATAGCGTATGGTCTAAGTAGTTATGGGCGACCTTTTAAGACACACCTGGATCAAATACTTGCTCTCCAGATAAGGCTATTAAAACTTATATTGCCTAAACATATTAAATATAAATTACAACATCTAGAAGAATTTAAATACTGTAAAATAATACCGGTGCATGAGAAAGTAGAATTGACCTTACTGACTGAACAATACCATAATCATGAATTACGTAAACCAGTAGAACATAAAATATTAACAAGACAAATAACACAACAGAAATTATGTATACCTAAAATGAAAAACTTTTACGGGAGACGCACTACTAACTTTCTCATCCCCACAATAGTAAATACCATTCCACATAGTATTCTAAAAGAAATAAATAGCAAAAATTATAAAGACATATACAAAAAATACTATTTAAACAAATTGTAATTATACTTACATACCTACTTTTTATCAACTCTGAATAATATAAACATAAAACATGAATTATAAACATGAGAAATTGAATCATCCTGTATCTCACTGGTTTGACTTGTTTTCTATTAGATCAGCAGTAACAGGCTACTCGCACACATATGCAAATCGCTACGCTGTTGTCGCACTCATTCATTATACATTAACGCTTGCATTGTGTGTGTTCAAATTGATCGATTCATATTGTGAAGACGGTATGTCCCTGTGACTGCCGTTTATTACTGTATAGGTACCTAAATAATAGTGTACTAGTTTCTGCTACAATAATTACTATTGTTATTTAATATTTACGACGAATGTGAGTGCCTAGACAAACCTTATCAGGTTTAAAGGTACAATACCTACTGAATTATCTGTATAGTTTAAGTGCATTGAATAATAAAAAAAAATAATAAAAAAAAAAAGATACACTGCCTGACCCAGCTGGCTTCTATCTATCTCAGCGTATTAGCATTGCCATTCAACGTGGCAATGCCGGCATTGTCTTTGGAACATACATGTATATTATAAAATAATTTAATAAATAAATATAATTTTCACTGTATTTCCCGTATAATCACATAATTAAAGAGCGTGGAGTATCTGCTCGTTAGTGCATGACATCCATGGTTTCACTTAGAGTTCCTGGTTCCTCTATGCGTTGCTATACCACATCTAATGCTGAGTTGGACGCTGATTTGCGATAGGGTAGGTATAACAAGACGATGCCGATGCCGAAAATGTATACCACATTTCTGCAATAACTCAAAAGTGTTATTGCAGAAATGCCAAGAAAGTAGCGGGACGATCAATTCACAAAGTGTTAGTTGTTCATCAAAATTTATATTATCGCCTTAAAAGTTTGCTCCTTCAGAAACGATACACCTACGCCAAGGAATAATCCAATCGTCAAAACAATTTTTTTTACGCTTTTTCCAGAATTGAGTTCAGTTCTGGACACGAATTCTCCTTTATGTCTTGTACCGAATGAAAACGAGTGCCGCGAAGTGGTAATTTGAGTTTAGAAAAAAGAAAGAAGTCTACTGGAGCTATATCTGGTGAATAAGATGGTTGCTCGATGGTATTTGATGAGTTTTTGGTCAAAAATTCATTCACAATGATAGCCTTGTGCGAAGGCGCATTATCATGGTGCAAAATCCAAGAACATTCTTTCCACAAATATGGTCTTTTTCGTCAAATTTGCTCATTTAAACGCCGCTTATCGCTCAAATAATATTCTTTCTGATCTTCCGGCAAGAATTCCGAGTGCTTGCTAGTTAAGAAAACAGTCAACATAACTTTGACTTTTGATCGACTTTGGCGTGGTTTTTTCGGTTTAGTTATAATTGAAAGGCGCCACTCCGAAGCTAGTTGACTAGTTTACATGTCAAACTCGTAAGTCTACGTCTCGTCACCAGTAATAACGCGTTTCATGAATTGATTTGTTCTAGCATGTCCTCAGCAACTCTTATGCGATTGAGTTTTTGAAGAAAATTAAGTTCTTTTGGGACTAGCCGAGCGGCAACATGTTTCATACCCAATTGATTATTTAAAATGGTACGGTACGACTCGTAAGACACAGAAAGTTCAGCGGCTATCTCTCTCAAACTTGAATGAGGATTTTTAGTCAGAATTTCCTTAATTTTTGCGATGTTAACTTCAGTTGAAGACATGAAACTTTATTTCTATTTTTATTGCATTTCTAGTAATAACCTAGATCGAGATCGAGGTATTAAAGAGGTTGACTGTTATGACAAAAAACTAATATTTGAAACGTTGGAATCGGTGTGAAATTTAGATGGCGCTTCCAGAATTACCTAACCTAATATAATATTACAAGAAACTTGGTTTCTACTTTTATTGCCTTTCTAGTAATAACATTTGTTGTCTTTCCTGACTTTAATATAGCCAGGAAATATTATTAAAGATTTACATTATTAAGGTTTGAACTGAAGGAGGAACTCTTCCCACAACTCAAAACTATGCATTGAAAGGGCGCTAACACGATTAGTTCTCGACTCATTTCTCCGAGACGCCGTGATTCGAGGATAATTCAAGATTTACAGTCCAAGAATAGGGTCGTAAGTGAATTAAGATGGATGGATGAAGAGGGTGAATGGTTTATGGTTTGTGTCTAATGATATGGGGGATTTTTTAAGTTTTAATGCTCGTTATAATACTTAAGGACTTTCGTTGAGGGAGTAATAGGGTAGGAATGGAAAATCTTGTTTCATTAAAAAATATATCGAAACTTAATAATATATAATAATACTACATATACAAATACAAAACTTTCTTTATTCAATAAAATCACAAGGACCACTTTTAATCGTCTTACATGCTAGTGAATCTAGGTGCCGGTTCCTCCTAACCCCAGTTCAAGAAGAATCCGGCAAGAAACTCGTCTGGTCTTAACACTTTTTTGTACGATCCTTGCCAATTTTGTTACGGATGCAGTCGAGTTGGAGCAGATTCATCCCAAGCTTTTTTGTCATGTAAATAGTCAGATATTTTTTAATATGCTTTAATATTTGACTTTCAAAACTTTCGTGAGTTGTACCATACATTTTGATAAACACGGGCTTTACTCACGTATTATTTTGTCGATGGAGGCACTGACAAAGTTTCAATTCATCTAGAGAATCTTCATCAGGGTGAGATTGATCCGCGGTCCGCTCGTTGCCGCTGGAGTTCACGGTTAGAACTGTTCAGTGCGAATAATACGTGAGTAAAGCCCGTGTTTATCAAAATGTATATGCTGTTATAGTTTTTGTTTAATTACGTTTTTAAATTAGCAAATCGACAAATCTAACACGTCGCTTCTAACACGGACCTTGTTATGGACACTTTGCCCTATAAAAGACTTTAATTATTAACTTTAGCGAGCCTAACTTTGTGATAACATCGTTGAAAAGTATATCTAAATCAACGACACCGTTGTTTTAACTTTTAACTATATTGATATTAGTATCATTTTCACTCAAAACGGGATATTTACCATGATATATGAGTTTTGCTGCTTCCCGATATTTTGGCACAGTGGCGTGTGCTATGGTCAGTTTATCTTGTGATCTTAATTTTCCAAAACTGAACTGAGTAAACACATTTATCCAGTCCCGACGGCGCCGAAAGAATTTTGTCGAATTAAATGGCTGCTGGAATTCAGTCTCAAAATAACAGAATACCATACAAAATAACAGAAGAACACAAGCCAGAGCATAATCCTATAACATAAATACTTATGAACTTTTAAACCTAAAAAGAAATGTTAAATGACGGATTTTATAATTTCATCTCACTCGTTCCATACTAATAGCTATATTGTTGATCCGGCTTCGCACGGCTGCTATTTAATTAGTAATATTTACATAATAAACCTTGATTATGAAACTATTTACTATATGGATTATTATTATTAAACGAATGCCATCTTCTGTCGATTCCACCCAATCCACCCAAAATCACAATTTAATGTTTTTGTTCCAGTTACTAACACAGTAACTGGAACAAAAATACTAAATTATGATTTAACTATAACAGTTAAAAATCTAGCATAGCAAACTTTATTGTGGGTATCATACCCACAACACCAGTACCATAAACATGCATAAAAAAAACGAACAGAAATATAAAACAAACACTACCTTATTTTATGTATTATCAATAGTTTTCGCAGCGCACGCTAAATAATGACATTTATTGTATACTACTTGCTGCCCGCGGCTTCGCATGCGTGGTACATAAAAAGAAGCCTATGTCCTTCTCCAAGGTCCCATCACCCATACCAAAATTCATCAAAATCGGTTCAGCGGTTTAGGCGTGAAAACGTGACTGACAGACAGACAGAGTTACTTTCAAATTTATAATTTTTAGTAAGTAATATGTAGTAAGGATTGTGTTATCAAAAAAATGTTTATTATGTTTAATGTAATTCTTTCGTTATATTATTGCAATTTTTTTTGGAATTTTTAATAACTTTTAAAATCGGCTTAGTAGTTTTTGAGTTTATCCATTACAAACAAAAACATACAAAAACAAAAAATCTTATCTTTTTCTTTATAATCCTACTTTATATTTTAAATCACTCAATCAGGCTAAGAAGAATTAAGAAGAATTTCCAAAAACGCCACGATAGTGCATACATTTTTTCCTGTGGTGCCATCTAGTTTCAACGTAGTACTAAATTTCAATTTAGTATTATAAAACGACAAAACAACGGTGTCGTAAATTTAGACATACTTTTGAACGATGTTATCGTTCCGATATATCGACAGTGTAGACTATCTATAGTATGAATGGCAACTTCATAGGTAAAGACCTATTGTTAGTGAGGAAGTATGAAAACCACAATCACAAGCAACACTCAACAAAACGCATTCACTGTTTAAAAGCTTCACTTACACCTGCGATTTCCCCTCCATCGAATCCGTAATGTTCCATAATCAGCCGCGAGAGGTGTCGAGTGCCGCCGCTAGTCGCAGCTGCGGAGGGCCCTTCACACGAGCGCTCTCGAACATCTGTCGTGTCGTTTGTAGGCGCTTTAGAATGCATTATTTAGTAAAATGCTTACTGTGAGGGTAGTTGGTAGTACTAGTAAGTTGGAAATATTAGAGTCGGGGTGTGTCTTTTATGTCAATGGTGTAGGATTCAAAACACAATGTTTCACGGTTCTCATATTGAATAGAAAAGTACTTGACACTTCGCACGAAAAGAGCTTTGAGGTGTTTTTTTTTAACTTTACTTTTTTTATCATCTTCGGTTCCTTTTTTAGGGTTCATAACCAAAACCAGAAGGGCTTACATGGCAACCGTAACAAAAGATATTTTGTAGACTAGTTAAAATTTCCTTAAATAATAACGACCTTATTCTGCTTTCAACAAGGCCCAAATTAGAGTAACATTTTTAAATGACAGTTCTAAATAAGTTAAAATTGACATTTGATTCCTTTATCCTTTGAACGCTGCCCTGGCAGTGATCTAAATCAGTTGAGCTATCTATAGATTGTTTTAAACGGTCCTTAGATAGCTTAACTGTTATACATGTATTTTATATTATTGTATATTATTCTGTACATTTCTGTAAATAAAAGTTCTCATAGAACTTGTAAAATTGTTTTATTGAATTCATTTCGGATTTTCCGCTGTTTAAATCATCAACAATGCTGCTGATAAAATTATCTAGATCACGTCAATCAGATATCAATTATAATAGATTGTTGCACCGAGCGCAAAGTGAGTTATTAATGCACGAGTGTTATGTTGGTGCCCGAGCGCAAGCGAGGGCACTGAATTAACACGAGTGCATTAATTAGGTGCGTAATTTACTTTTCATTCAACTACCAATCTAGGTACCTACTGTGATAAAATATACCTACTCAAGCTAAAAATATGAAGAATCAAAGTTTTACAATGGTACAAAATGCACGCCATTTGTGTTTTTTTTCACGAAGTCGGTTTCATTCAGCCGATTTTTATTATCAGCCAGTATCTTTTTGATCTAATGCAAACATTTTATATTAAACTTAATGAGATATATTACACCTCTGTGGTAAATTTATATCAAAATAAAATGTAAAAAACATTGCAATAATGAAAAACAGTGCAATAATAATATTTGATATAACATTACTGCACTGTTATGGTTCTACGCAAAAAATACGTCCCTTGTAATCGGTTTTGTAGGGATTAATGATGACATTACTACGTAGTTGAAAGATTAGTAAATTTAAAAATGTACATGACTTTCGTGTAAATAAAATAAGATCTTTTGTATATAACGAAACTACAAAATTCAAACTATTCATACGGAGAAACTTCAAACTTGACACATAAAGTATAAAGTATGAGCTAGGTGTCGATTATTTCTTAGTAAACATTAAGCTCTTATATTATATATTTTTCCCGAATTATATCGGTTTTTATTTGTAATTTTCGTGATTTTATTCAAATAAAGCTAGAGTTATTGACTCGGGTGTGAATAATTGGAATAAAAGTTTTGCGTTTCTTTGTGATTCGAGCAAAAATAATCCGTATAATTATTTTATAAAAAGACACCATTTTTTTATAAAATAACATTCGGCGAACGACAACATACGACTTTGTGACGTCCTACTATAAACAATCTTAACACTTGACTTTGGCAACATTGACATAATTTAACACATGTCATTAACGAAGAAGAAGTAAGCTAAATAAAAGTTCTGCTCACCTCTCTTCCGCCGCTGACTTGGGAACACGTGGACGTTACGTGTGTCCTTAAACAAATAACACAGCTGAAGGCAGATGTCTTCAGCATCCAGGCGCAACTTCAACTTTCGGAGCAAACTGTATTTGCCACAATTTCGAGCTTCAACTCGGTTGAAGCTCGAAATTGTGGCATTGCGCAATGTAAATGCAGTGCCAGCTATTTCGCCGCAATCAGCGCAAAATGTAAATATGCGCCGCGGTGCAATACGATGCCGGACTTCACCTGTCAGCAGTTATGAAGACGCGACGTTTTACACCGATACGCAGGTAAATGACCGACCGGCTTCGCTGACCTCGGCCCCCGGAACGTCAGCCCCGCAGTCTGCGATTTCTGCGCCCCCTCCTGCTACCCGAGACCCCCTGGCTCCCGCGCCGCCAGCTCGCCAGCAGAAGAAGAGTTACGCGCAGGTGTCCCGCCATCCTCAGCCGCCACGCCCGGCGCCCAGCGCCGAGACGCACCGAATGAGTCAGGCACGGCCGAAGAAGCCTAGCGGTGGCTTGCATAAGGTCGACGATGAAGGCTTCACTATCGTGGAGAAGAAACGTCGACCGAAATCGTCCCGAAATCGGCGAGGTACCGCTCCGCTATCTGCTGGGCTCACTCTGCAGACGGTGGAGCCTACGGTGTCGATTTATGTGTCTCGGTTAGACCCGACCACTACGGGGGAGAGTATTCTCCGGTACGTGGACGAGAGAGGCCAATGCCGGATCAGGGAGCCGCCCGCTGTACTTGTGCATGGCTTGAAGTGGTTAGAATCAAATAGAGAGACCAACTTCAAGTAGTATGTGCTCCGGGTAGCTGCCAAGTACAAGGACGTATTTCTCGCACCCGACTTCTGGTCAGCAGGAGTTGTCTACCGACGGTATAGGGAAGCACCGTTTACGAAGAAAGTGCCCTGACTTTTTGTGTAGTTTATAGGTTATATGTATATATATGTTAGTCTATAAGGTATTTATTTTCTATGGGCCCTTGTTATTGTATTTCTTACATTTAATGTTGTTGCCTGAAATAAAATTTAATTTAATTTAATTTAAATGTCAGTTTCTCTACAAGGCAGTCGGTAAAACCTTGTTATCTACGATTGACATTTAATGAAGTAACCTAGCTCTTATACATTAATTAGATTTTTTCGTGTTATATCATGTTTTATTGTGTAATCTTAACAGAATTTAAAGGATTGGAATTTGTGATTTATACGAGAAATCCAAGAAAATTCTGACCAGTCATTCCAAGGTGACGTTTTGAATAGACAAATAATAAATAATAAATAAATAGATATTGCTTGACAATGCACACAACACCATCTAGCCCCAAACTAAGCATAGCTTGTATTATGGTGACCAGATGACTGATTGAATACTTCGATATTTTTAAATACATACTTATGATGCTTTATAACACCCAGACACAGAATAAACACCCAAGTTCGTCACACAAATGTTTATCCTGGGAGGGAATCGAACCCTCAACCTACAGTGCAGAAGGCAGAGCTACTACCAACTGAGCTGACAGGCCAGACAAATGACGATCGACTGCGACTTTGTCTAGACTGCTGTTTAAGTCCGGCAGGGTTGTATTTCAAAACAAAACTCAAACTCAAATTGTAAACTAAACAAAGCTAACTAACGACGACCTCTGTGGTGCAATGGGCTAAGGTCCGGCTGAGACGCAGGAGGTTGCGGGTTCGATTCCCGCCGCGGGACAAATGTTTGTATGATCTGCAAGTATTTGTCTCGGGTCTGGGTGTTTCTGTGTATAATATGTATGCATTTATAAAAAAAAGTATATAATTAGTATACCAGTCATGTAGTACCCATAACACAAGCACTGCTTACTTTGGGGCCAGTTGTTGCTATGTGAAAAGTCTGGGATTATTATTACTATTATTATATATATTTATTGGGAGGATTTTCTTCGACCTTTCACCAAAGTATATCAAGTATAGATTATTTTAAAAGGAAATTAACTCTTACATATTTAAAGCAACTTGCCTTTGGTGGTCGTATGTACTCACGTTAATATAAAACCCAATTTCATTACTGCGCGGTGGACTCGCTGCATTCCGTCCGAACCACCCCGAAAGCCTTACAAACGGCTGAGGTCACGCCTGCCTTTATAAATTTGGCAAAGCTATAGCCGGAGTAGAACAGCTAGGTCACTATTAAGTACTTACTAGAAATACTTGTATGACAGTGGTCAACTAAAGTGACTATATAGAATAGAATAAAAAAGAACCTAGAAATAAATAAATAATGCCGGACATTTCACACAGCATCATCTGGCCCCAAAGTAAGCAGAGCTTGTGCTAAAAAAACATACTAACATACTTTTTTTGTAAATACTAGCATTTCTGTAAATACATATGTTCATATAAATATTGAGTACATCAATGGTATCATTCTACTATTGGTACCATTAAACCATTCTCATGATACCACAGAGTGTACTGAAGTATACTGTGGTGTTTTTTTTTCAGATACAAACGTATTCATTCATTATTTCATTCATTCATTCATTCTTCTAACAGTTTTGGTTTGCAAATATTTGTTTCGGATCTGGGTGTCAGTTAGCTGCACTTGACTATACATTTCACAACTTTTTGAAATAGTGTCATATCATTAAAATAAACAGAGCAAACACTGACTTAAAAATATGTGTAACCTGACCTATATCACATATGTTTACGATTTTGAAGTGTATATGTTTCTCTTAGTGTCTACATACAATAGTCTAAAGTTTCGAGGATAATTTAGTGTCTTAAAACAATAATTACGTTTTAAAAACTAAAAGGAAACCTGGAAATTTGAGCCTTAATAGATTTTTAGTGGAAAGTAGATGTATTTTGTATATATATATAATATGGGTAGGCCAAATAAACGCACCGCTCCAATGAGACAGCGAGGTATCGAAGTACATGAAAACATCATCGATTTTTCAATTTTTAGATTTTCGTAGGTTTTTCAGCTCGACCGATTTTGATAAAATGTATATGGTGGTCCCATATAAATTGTGAAGTATAATACCCTTTCAAACAAAAAAGAATTTTGAAAATCGGTTCATCCGTTTTCGAGTAATCGGTGAACATAAAAAAAAAGATTCCGACGAATTGAGAACCTCCTCCTTTTTTGTAAAGTCGGTTAAAAACAATGTAAATTGACTGTTGTGTATTATTTTATTTTTAATTTTTTTGAAAACTTACATCTAACACAGAAAAGTTACAGACCAAAAAATTATGTTCCTACAAAATAGAGATATACTGAAGGCTAATTAATAGTTTCCACAAATAGTAAGGTAATTAAATAATGTTGCTTTTGATATAGAATAACACCGTTTGAAAACCACACACGTTCAGAACAGTTTAGAATAAGAATATATTAAGAATAAATTTATTGCAAAACTTAATTGTATTGGTACATAGTGCTTAAATACTTACTAATCCTTACTAATATCATAAACGAATCCTTAGTAACTATGTCTGTCTGTCTGTCTGTCTCGCATTCACGCCAAAACTACTAAACCGATTTAAGTGAAGTTTGGTACACAGATAGTCTAAAACCTGAGAAAGGACATCAGCTACTTTATAATTGGAAAAAAGTGTTGTAAAGGGTTGAAAAGGGGGATGAAAGGTTGTATAAAAGTATTGTCATTTTCAGAACTAAAAACATACAATTTTAGGCTATAAATATGAAAATAACTCTGTCTGTCTGACTGTCTGTCGATGTGTCTGTCTGTATGTCTGTTACTTTTTCACGTCTAAACCGCTGAATCGATTTTGATGAATTTTGGTATAGAGATAGATGGGACCTTAGAGAATTACATAGGCTACTTTTTATGTAGGTATCATGCGTGCGAAGCCACGGGCAGCAGCTAGTTATATATAAATTAGTTCACGTTAAACAATTTGTGATCATAATGCACTATGAAGTATAGAACAAACCTCCCGTGCTAGTTTGTAACTGTGTTACGGCGAGGTAGCTCTCCCTACCTTATACAAAATACATTTTAGTATATGCTCTTGACGTGAGTGTCATAAACATTCAAAGATTTAAAATTTTACTTACGTGAATTAGTAGTGAACCAGCTACAATCTTATTTCCTACAATCGCAGGCAAAGCCCGGTAACTGCAGTCGGCAATAAACACAGCCTCTTTTGGTTAGCAATAAAAATAAATTACCTTCTGTAATGTGGGGGTTAATGAATTGCGGATATTGGGGGTTTATCGGGGTTCTTTGATACCTCCCCTCCACTCAGCTGTCCACTACCAAAATAACAATTAAACTTTTTCACTTTCAAAACATTCGTGAGTACTACATTATGATAAACACGGGTTTTACTCACGTATTATTTTGTCAATCGTGACACTGTTTCGATTTCTCTACAGAATCTTCATCAGGGTGAGTTTGATCCGGTCCGTGGGTTGAATGATGACTCGAAACAGTGTCGGTGCCTCCATCGACAAATAATACGTGAGTATAACCCGTATTTATTGAAATGTATAATTAAACTTTTTTTTATACTAACTGCTAATAAAGGGTCTTCCAATAGGCACGTCCGAACTTAGACAGTTGGTAGCGGCATCTTGTTGAAGCTACATCTGTCAAATTGGTTGTAATTTATTCATTCTGTTTTGCCAAATCATCATGGATAGCTATAGCATTCAACAACACGTGCAAATGATAAAATTGTTTTATCAAAATGAGTGTTCTGTTCGGGCAACGCACCGCGCGCTTCGCCCATTTTACGGTCGCCATAATCGTCGAGAGGAGAGGACCGAGAGGACTATTCGTCGTGTGGTGGATAAATTTGAGTCCACTGGTTCGGTAAATGATCGACCAACACCCGTACGTCAACGAAACGCAAGGTCTGCCGAAAACATCGCCGCTGTCCGTGAGAGTGTGCAGGAGAATCCGAGGCAGTCGATTTCGCGTCGCTCACAAGAACTCGGCCTTTCACAGACCACAACTTGGCGAATTTTGCGTCGTGACTTGGGCCTGCACCCGTATTAAATTCAACTCACCCAGGAATTGAAGGTAAACGACCATAGACAACGACGTGTGTTCGCTGAATGGGCACTGGAGCTGATTTAGGCGCAAAAGTCATGGAAAATTGGATATCTCGCATGCGCTCCACCCAGAGAAGCCGTGGCGGACATTTGAATGATGTCATATTCCACACATAATGGCATTACTACATCTTTCAAATAAATAAATAATTTCGATAATATATCACACACACTTTGTTTTATTTAAATTTAAAGATAGGACACGCTTAATGAAATACCCTATATATTTATTTTTGTAATATCAGATATTGACGTATATCACTTTTTGTTATCCTGTAAATATGTATGTGCATATTATTTTTATCATGAATAATTCATATTATTATTATCATCACCCCATATTCAGCTATATTCAGTTCTATCCATACCAAGGTTGTCTGACAGAGATCGCTATCAAGCGATAAGACCGCCCATTGTACTACTGTGTAGCTAAACATTGTTTCTTATAACAGTCCAATGTATTTGTGCAATAAAGTATTTTCTATTCTACTTTGGCATAGCATGTCCTTCCCAAAGATACAATCTATATTCATAGCAAATCAATTTATCTTTATATCTTTATCAAGATTCGTTCAGCCGTTTAGCCGTGAAAAGGTTACAAACATACATACACTTTCGACATTATAATATGAGTATGGATGAACTCGTATCGATAAGAATTCAACTTACTTATTGTTCCATGTCTGGGTGTTAAATGAATATACGTAAATACGTATATTCATTTAACACCCAGACATGGAACATCTATGTTCATCTAACATTTGTCTTGGGTTAGGATCAAACCCACAACGTAGAGAACTTGTAAAAATTAGTTGTAACTATTTATATTGGCTTTTATACGTGAATACATGTAATTGTACATATTTTTGTGCACTAGTGTTGTATTGGCCTAAATTCTGTTGGCACCAACCTAACTAATTTTATCTAAAATTAGGTTTAGACTGTCAAATGAAATTTTGGTATTCTACTGTTACCAACTTATCCTAATTTAATTTTATCTAATTGAATTAAACGTTCCTTATTTAGCAAGATGGTACCAACCGAATAGGTTTTACAAATGCTATGACTAACTAAAATATATTTTAGACAATTCCTAATTTTAGAAATAAACAACCGAATTGCCACCATTTAGTTAAAAGAATTGATGGTTTTCCAATAAATAAATATGTCTAATTACTGGGCAAACAGACAACAAATAATATTCACAGTGGTAAGTACCTTTAAGCTCTAGGCTAGGTTAAGCGCACAGCTGATGTGTTCTCCTTCTATATTTTCCTTTCTTTTTCTCGTCACATACACGCACTCACTGTTGTCTAACAGTACCAACCTCTAGGAAAATGGGTTGGTACTATCTGACGGCCAACAATTTGACTTGACGCTCGCGGTGGCATCCTTTTTACCAAATCACTCTTATATATTACAGGAAAAATGTTAGACATCAAAAATCTTGATCGTTATCAAGACAAAGCTGAATACGTGATTTTGGGCTGAATTGACGTTCACTCCGGGATTCTCCTAATTGCTTCCATTGTTACCCATAAGACACCTGACCTAATGGTTCTTGATGGTCGTAACACGATGATAATTAGGGCTATAATCGCGTGTCCCGCAACAATACTGAGAGTAATGCGTTGTTTACTGTTTATTACTGGATATTATGGTGCTATATTTCGCATGATTCAGCACATGGCTCTCATTTTAAAGATTTATATTTCACATCATACTTAGGTGACTGATTTATAGACATATATTTATTTGCTTCTAGTACACAACGTACAAAATCGCTAATAATAGTATTCTCTCTGTGTTTAATAATAATAATAATCAAAAAAATTGGGTTGCACTCCGGGAGTGCCGTCAGAAGTGAAAACATATTTTGGCGCGTTAGAGTTTAGTAATAAATCACTTCAAAATGAGTAATTATGGCGACTGCCAATCAAATACTGAACGAACATAGATGATGCAATATTTTTTGTTCAGAATGTAGATAATATATCAAAGAACCTAACTCAGTAAACTTCTCCATACAAAAGTAGACTGTAAACATGTGAATGTAAGGTTTATAATCAAATGGGGCGAAAGCGGCAGCCGGCTGCGTCTCGCCCCAGACGGTAACGGTGTCGCGAATCCAGAGGTTTTACCTCATCTAAAAATATGCGTACCTAGCTAAAAGAAGTTTTCACTTCAATAATAATATACCCGGACATTTCACGCAGCATCATATGGCCCCAAAGTAAGCAGAGCTTGTGTTATGGGAACCACATGACTGATATACTACTTACATACTTTGTTTTTTATTTTATTTGTAAATACATACATATTATACATAGAAACACCCAGACCCGAGACAAATACTTGCAGATCACGCAAACATTTGTCCCGCGGCGGGAATCGAACCCCAAACCTTTTGCGTCTCAGCTGGACCTAAGCCCACTGCGCCACAGAGGTCGCAATAAAGCAATATCTATCCACATTTTAATACCAATACAATTATGCTTAGGTATGTGTATAATTATGCTGCAGCAACAAATTGGCTCCGACTCAGCATGATGATGATGACTCACTGCTTTTGCAGTAGATGTTGTTATTCTACTGAGACCATACTGCCACAAGACCTTGTGAGAATATATAAATAGCTGATAGGTTAAAATATAAAGAATCATACTTATCAAAAAATTGAAGTACCAGAAATGTTAAATGTATCAAAGTATCTTAATAAACGAAATAAATGTTAACATGTAAAAGTATGCAACCACATAAAAGTACGTACCAAGCAACCGGGACTTTTGTTGATTAATATTGAATTCGTTTAGAAGTATATTTAGATTTCCTAATAACCGAAGAGGCGGGGGAATGTTGTTCCAGCACAAGGTTGCTTGGTATCGAAAATTTATAAACATCTAGCTGCTGCCTACGGCTTTGCACTCGTGGTACCTCCATAAAAAGTAGCCTATGTCCTTCTCCAAGGTCCTAGCTATCTATATCCCAAAATTGATCAAAATCGGATCAGCGGTTTTGGCGTGAAAACGTAACAGACAGACATACAGAGTTACTTTCGCATTCGTAATATTAGTAGTGATTTCTTAACAAAAGCCTAAATATGAGTTTTCAGATTCCTAACTTAAGGAAATATGAGTTGCCCAAACAAACTTGCTTCCCCTATTTTACCCCCTTCAAGGTTGTTTTTTGAGACAAAAAGTAGTCTATGTTCTTCCCCCGAATGCAATACATCTTCTAACCATTGGCTGATGATGACTGACACGGGCTGATGATGACTTTATAACACCCAGCTAAATATTTACACCCAGGCACAGAACAAACATGTGTTCATCACACAAACGTGTCCTGGGGAGGAACTGAATCCTACGGCACAGTAAGCAGTTACTACCAACTGAGCTGTTGCTTGTGGATCATCTAGTTATTTTTTTATACCGAAGAACTCGTTGCCGGTTGCCAAATATCTCATGACTATTCTCATGAGGGTATGTATATTTTCTTTGTATTCTTGTTTTGTTTTAAACTTAACACAAAAGTTAATTCAATTGCTCATTATTCAGTATGTAAATGATTGACGAAGTCCATCTTCGTCCACCTCCCATCCTCCCATCTCCCATCTCCCATCTCCCATCTCCCATCTCCCATCTCCCATCTCCCATCTCCCATCTCCCATCTCCCATCTCCCATCTCCCATCTCCCATCTCCCATCTCATATGATATCATTAAAGCTGGAAGAAGAAGAAGAAGAAATATTTATTTTTATTTATTTATTTATTTAATGATTATGTCAATTTAGGACAAACGTATGCCTACATATAATTAAATTATCGATTCTTCGTCTGTCATTTCATGAAGTAACATAGCTCTGTTCATTTAATATTTTTGCTTGTTTTATTGCATGTTTTATTCAGTAATCTTAGCGGAATTTTAATGAATAAATTGTGACAACATAGGACAAGGATGAACAGTTGAATTATAAGTATATTATGGTGCAATGTGATTTGAACGATGAGTACTCCCGAGAAAGTTCTAGACGGCCATTCCGCGATAACGTTTAGAATTTACAATTGACTATCGACGAAGCCTTTATTAACAAACAAATTTACTATAAACAAATAAAAATACTTGACACTAGCAAAATTTACATTACTATGTCATATGCCATTAACACATAAGAAGAAGAATTAAATCATCCGTTATGAGCTTCAGTTGTTTTCCCTGTGAATATCAGAGAGAACGCTTTTTTTATATAAATTATGTGCGATATTTTGTAGATCGTGGTCGGTCTATTTAACAGTCGCTATATGACTGTCACCGCTTCGTAAGAGAGCACAACTATGCATACCTATTGAATTACATGAATTAGTGAGATAATTCTTACCAAATTAGGATTACAGATGGTATGTTGTAGGGAAAGTGTGGAAATAGGCGCTTTGAGATATTTACTACATTTTGTTTACTACACTACAAAAAAACTCTGCCCAAAGCAGTAATATCGGCCTTGAAAGTGATAATTGTGATTATATTGAAAAAAAAAACAAAAATGACAAGGACAGACTGTCCTTGTCATTTAAATATAAATCAAATGGTGGCAGGTTTAAACAATACATTATCTAGGTACATATGTAATTTATGAGATAAACCCTAGTGTATTGGTTAATTAAATAAGTTAAAAAAAAGTAATAATAATGTCATTTCACAACGTATAATCTAGCCCCAAAGTAAACAGAGCCTACTATATAACTATATACTACTTATATACGTGATAACGTCTTATAAAATGATGAACGCTGGCTGCGCGCGCGAAAAATTGTCACGTTCCAACTGAGCTGAGCGTGCAAGCGAGAGAGAGGCACGATCGGCCTAAGCGTTCGGCTTGTGACGCATCTTAATAGGTTAATAGTATGATTTTTTTTATCAATGTTTTATTATGACGTTATTACGTAAAATTATCGTCAGTAAACCGAGTTTAGAGACAACTATTTTTTTTTGTAATACATAATATACATATGTAGATTAACACACAGAATTGAGACAGGTCATACAAACATTTGTCCGCGGGAATCGAAACCGCAACCTTCTGCGTCTCAGACGGGCTTGCACTCACTCACTCACTCTTTTAGGTTCTACGACACGCCGGTTTCCTCAAGATATTTTCTTTCACCGTTTCAGAGTACTTGCATAGCACATACATTTTTCGAGAAGTAAAATAAAATACTTATTATTTATTGGGATTATTTATTTATTTATTATTATAAATAAATAATCCCGGATATTTTACACAGCATCATCTGGCCCCAAAGTAAGCAAAGCTTATGTTATGGATACCACATGACTGATATATAAATAAAATACTTTTTTTGTAAATACACACATATTATACATAGAAATAACCAGACCCGAGACAAATACTTGCAGATCATACAAACATTTGTCCCGCGGCGGGAATCGAACCAGCAACCTTTTGCGTTTCGGCCAGTCCTTAGCCCACTGCGCCACAGAGGTCGTCAAAATCCATTGGTGCATGACCAGATTCGAACCCACGACCTTAGGATCGAAAGGCGAGGCCTCTACCACTAACGCTCTCTAGTGGTTACTGGTTACATACACATACATACTGGTTATGTACCAACAGGTTGGCAGAGCTTATTTATCACGTAAACTGTCTAAAAAATAATCTAGGAACAATTCGAAAACTCTGTATCACAACTAAGCATACAACATAATGGTGAAAGTCTATTCCTAACATGGTGCTTCGCCTTTCACATAATTTGCCCCTTAATAGTAGTAAGAGGATCGAACCGTCAAGGTTGATTGGGCCCTAAGAGTAGTAGTCACTAAGATATGGATTAAGAATCGTAGATAGGATGAACCTGGGTGTATGAACATCAACGCTCAATTAATACGAGCGACACGAAACTCATACTACAGATTATTTTTTATAAGCACAGTCGTGTGAATCGTTGCGCTTAGTATCTTATGTCATTGACATAAATGCCACCCCAGAACTTTTCTCTTAGCATATATATTTCTGATAGTAAGCTTTAATTATACATACGTAATAAAAGTATCATAAGTATGTATTTAAAAATATATTCGTAATCTATCACCATACCATAATACAAGCTATGCTTAGTATGTGGCTAGATGGTGTTGTGTGAGTTAACCAGTAATATTGATTTATTTTATACTAAACACTTTTACTCGAAGTTATAATCTGGCTGCAGAAAGAATGTTCTGATTATGAAAATAAACAAAAGCTGCAAAGTGAACGCATCAATCTATACTAATATTATAAATTCAAGAGTGTCTCTGTCAGTCTGTCTGCTTGTTTGTGAACGATTTTACGGCTGAACGGATCTTGATGAAATCTATCGTGATATGGAGAAGGTTGGTATCTTGGGGAAAGATGTAGGCTACATTTCATGAAGATACGACGCGTGCAAAACCGCGGGCTTGTGTAGTATAATAAATGGTAAACTGTTACAATGTGCTCTCCGTGTGTTTTTCAATAAAATAGTATGTAAGCACTATTTTAAGCATTATTATTAGTACTTATAGTCGCCGAGCAAGAGCTTTGATTAACGACTTTTATTTTTATTTTTATTAGCGACAGACATGCAGACAGACAGACATACGAAACTATAAGGATTCCTTGTGAACTTTTGGAACCTGGAAGTAAGTTAAGCTCCATAGTTTGCTACAAATAGCTCTGATAATATTGGACCCCATGGATTATAATTTGGTTTCTTCCTAATAAAGACTATAATTGTACCTACTATGGGTATGGAATTCTATCTGATTTCTATTACATTTCGTAATAGAACTGGTAATGATGTGATGGTTTAGTTTCGTTTCGTTAGGCCTCTGTCACGGACTAGCTCAAGTTCGAAGACATGTGCCAAATGCACGAAAGGAGCCTCTGAGGTGCACTTTAATACTTTCACCACACTGGTAAGGAAAGAAAACCACCACCTCCTGATTTTAATAAAAAATATATTAATAATAAAACATTTATTTTGCGCCACATAAATTTTAACTTAAGTTACAAAATAATTATTATTAAGCGAAAGCAAAAAAGGACACCACTCAGCAAAATTTCAGAGTGGCGTATACGCCATTGCGATGCTAATCTTCCGTGACGCCTGAGTGTGTGGCGGCAGCAACTGTGGTACAGAACGTTTACCATTATATCATCCCGCTGGAAAAATTACCACCAGGACACGTACTGCCATGACCTGTATGGAAGTTGCTTAATCGACTTCGCACTCAGGTTGGCCGCTGTAGATTTAATATGTGCGAATGGGGATTTAGGGACCCCAGTTTGGTGCATTGCGACTGTGGTGCTCCAACATAATCTATGGCGCAACTATGTGCCCTCACTGTACAAATACTCTAAAACCATATAACGGCTGAAGCGAGAACACGAAAAGAAGCACACTGGTTCGAAATTACTAGTGACATGGTGAGAAGAAGAATGGCCTAGCCATTTTTGGATAACCGGGACCCACCGCTTAACATGCCCTCCAAAGTACAGAACCGCTTCTATAATAATTACGTTTTAAAAACTAAAAAGAAACCGACTTCATTGAAATTACATTTTTAGTGGAAAGTAGATGTATTTTTAACCGACTTGATCAAAAAGGAGGGGGTTCTCAATTCGTCGCAATCTTTTTTTTTTATGTATGTTCACCGATTACTCAAAAACGGTTGAACCGATTTGCAAAATTCTTTTTTTGTTTGAAAGGGTACTTCACAGGTGGTCCCATATATTTTTTTTCAAAATCGGTCGAGCTGAAAAATCAACGAAAATCAAAAAATTGTATACATCGATTTTATTTTATTATGAAATTTTTAATAGTTTCGTTTATTAATTTGTTAGGAGTTACATATTATTTACGATACGCAAATATCCCTCTTTAATTTTAGTTAAATTTAGTTTTTCTCATGTCAGTGAATTTTTTTTTCTTTAACCTATAGTGTCCCACTGCTGGGCAAAAGTCCCTTACCTCCCCCTTGCTCCCCGTGGGCTTCCCCTTTACCTTCAACTCTTTGCGCTCCAAGGTCACAGTTTGCCAATGTGGCTCGAATGCATCCAGATCGTCTCGCCATCTTTTCCTGGGTCTGCCGCGTCGTCTCCGACTATCGGGCACCCACTGAGTGACGAGCTTTGCCCAACGTTCTGAATGCATTCGAGTCATTTTATTCTTAAGAGAAAATAAATATATGTATTCTATCAGTCATCTTGTCACAATTTTGGGACTAGATGGTGTTATGTGAATTGTCAACCAATTTTCGTGTTTAGTTTATCTACAAATAGATAAGAAATTAGCTCTTAAACTGGTATGTAATTGGGTATTTATCAGATTATCAATCTAGGCTAGAGACTATAAATCAATGTTGAAACTAGCCAGTGTTGCCAGAGTCCACAAATCACACTATTTGTCACGACAATAAATTGAATTATGTAAATCTGAGATTACGTCAATTATCATAATTATGATTTGTGGGAATTAACAGGCTGCGGCGGGTTAAGCCTTATTTTAATAAGACTCTTTATTAACATAATAGTAATAGGTTTATCTGACTCATGTTTTTCTATGTATAATACAATGTTCACTGAAAACGGGATATTTACCAAACATTAAACAGATGGACAAATATTTAGTACTATTCCGCCAATCTATTCCTAATGAGTTGCCTCAAAAAGAAATTCGACACGTGTTTCGCCCGTCCACAAGGCATCCTCAGGAACACTTGACTCACTCCGCACCCCGACGAAAAAACACTCTGCTCTGCAGACTTGTTGCTTCGACCAACGTCAAATAAAAAAATAGACAAATATTTAGTACTATTCCGCCAATCTATTCCTAAAGAGTTACCTCCAAAAGACCAACGACCAACGTCAGGCTGAGACTGTCTCAGCCTGACGTTGGTCGTTGGTCTTTTGGAGGTAACTTGGACCAACGACCAACGTCAGGCTGAGACAGTCTCAGCCTGACGTTGATCGTTGGTCTTTTGGAGGTAACTCTTTAGGAATAGATTGGCGGAATAGTACTAAATATTTGTCTATCTGTATAATGTTTTGTAATGGATTTCCGAAAAGTCACGCCTGAATCAATTATCTATCTGGGATATTTACCAACTGGGAAAGATGGTAGACCGTTTTGTCTGCCAATAATATCCACGAGATAAACTGAAGTCTTTGCGACTTCAGTATATCTCGTGACCATGGCGCATGCATTTGTGTTGAAATATCGGGCAGTAGAAAAACTCATATATCATGGTATACCTATATTCTGTTTTGAGTGAAAATTATGTTCAAAACCATGATAGTTTTATATGTTCTATATAACTTTTATTATACATATACATACATATATGTATGTATGTATTTACAAAAAAGACATGTGCCAAAAGTATGTATGTAAGTAGTAGGTATATCAGTCATCAGTCATAACACAAGCTCTGCTTATTTTGGAGCTAGATGGTGCTGTGTCATATGTCCGGCATATTTTTTGAATGGTTTGTATGAATGTTATTTTCGAAATCCTTTATTAATATAGTGGGTAACTACCACAACTTTTATAATGGTTGAGAATTATTTAATCTAAAGAACTGTTTTTTTTCAATTACCTTGAAATATTACTTTCTGTATAAAATTTTTGACGACGAAATATTTAAAAATAACGGTATTAAAGGTGAGTTTTCTGATCCGTAGTCCAAAGTATCATAAAATCCAAATAAGATCAACATTTTACCATTTTCAGATTAAACTTTGACCATTAGTTTCCATGACGGGTTAAAAAACCGCAGTCGTAAAAAAAAACCCCTTATAAGATCTCTAGAATTATTTATTAACGTAATGTTTTTGCCTTTGACGACCCACTTTAGACATCTTTAAAGAATTAAATAAAAGTATATATTCGACAACCTCTGTGATGCAGTGGGCTAAGGTCCGGCTGACACGCAGAAGGCTGCGGGTTCGATTCCCGCTGCGGGACAAGTGTTTGTATGATCTACAAGTATTTGTCTAGGGTCTGAGTGTTTCTAGTATAACATGTATGTATGTATTTACAAAAAAAGTATGTAAGTAGTATATCAGTCATGTGGTACCCATAACACAAGCTCTGCTTACTTTGGGGCCAGATGATGGTGTGTGAAAGGTCCGGCATTATTATTATTAATGTTATTATAATTATATGTATGTATACGGATACAACATGGCTGATATACTACTTATATACTTTTTAAATATTAAATCCATACATATAATACATAGAAAAACACCCAGACCCAAATATGTATATAACGATAGAGCTATCTATAGATCGTTTTAAGCAGTGCTTAATACTTAGATAGTTTCTTAGATAGTTTGACTGTTTTACATATATTTTATATAATCACTAGCTGCTGCCTGCGGCTTTGCACGCGTCGTACCTCCATAATAAGTAGCGTATGTCCTTTTCCAAGGCCCCAGCTATCTCTATTTCAAAATTCATCAAAATCGGATTAGCGGTTTAGGCGTGAAAACGTAACAGACAGACAGACAGAGTTACTTTCGCATTTTCGTATTCTTACCAAAATCCTGAATATGAATGTTCAGATCCCTAACTTAAGGAAATATGAGTTGCCCAAACAAACTTTCATCCCATATTTTACCCCCTTTAAAGTTGTTTTTTGAGACAAAAAGTAGCCTAAGTTCTTCCCGAATACAATACATCTTCTTATTTTCATTAAGATCCGTTCAGCCCTTTAGCCATGAAAACATAACAAACAGACAGACAGAGATACTTTCAAATTTATAATATTAGTGGTAGTAATATTAGTATTATTCTGAAAGTGTTAATTCATCAGTAAATATAGATGTTGAGATGTCTAACATCAACAAAAAAGTTTTATCGACAACTAAAATGAAGTCTTATAATTTTAAAACATAAATTAAAAGCCCTCACTAAAAGGAAAGTAAGATATCTTCCCCGAGCTGACGTCAGCGTAAAGAGGGTTAAGTCTATCAATCAGTTTATTTACGCTCCTTTGCTTTCTTGATTACAAGGGGTGGGCAAAAATTTCGAAGTATTCGCATGAAATATTAATCTGTAAAAAATATTTAAATTTTTTTAATTTTGCTCGTAAAAGCTACTGTAAAACGTTGAGGAGTTTCCTTGACTATCCTTCGTCTTCATCATCAGACCCCTAATGACAGTCACAACCCATCTAGGTGTACAGTTCTTATCAATACAAATGAATCAAGCCCAAACACCAGGTAATTTCTGTAAATCGCTACGATTTTCGAAAGTTCCCCTCGATTTCTCTAGGATGCCATCATCAGATCCTGGTTTCCTTATCATGGTACCACCCTTGGGATAACTTCTTTCTAACAAAAAATAAACACCAAAATCGGTTCATAAACGACGAAGTTATCCGCGAACACACATAAAAAATATATATATATACGAATATTTTGAAGTCGGTTAATAAAGTAAGATATATAATGATATGCAATGCACACAACACCATCTAGCCCAAAACTAAGCATAGCTTGTAATATGGTAATCAGATTACAGATAGAATATTTATATATATCTAAATACATACTTATACCTTAAAACATCCAGACTTAGAACAAACACCTATGTTTATCACACAAATGTTTATCCTGGGAGGGAATCGAATCCTCACCGACGACGCAGAAGGCAGAGTTACTACCAAACCAACTGAGATGACAGGCCTCTCTGATGATCTGCAAGTATTTGTCTCGAGTCTGGGTGTTTCTATGTATAATATGTAAGTATTTACGAAAAAAGTGTTTAAGTATCAGTCATGTGGTTCCCATAACACACAAGCTATGCTAACTTTGGGGCCAAATCATGCCGTGATAAAATTCCGGCGTTATTATTACTATTTTTATTATAATACTTAAGTATATATTTTTAAATACATACATGTGATACTTGTTTCTTTGTGATTGGAGCAAAAATAATCCTAAAAATTATTTTACATATATGATAACACACCATTACATAGTATGAAACAAAGTCGCTTCCCGCTGTCTGTCTGTCCCTATGTATGCTTAGATCTTTAAAACTACGCAACGGATTTTCATTCATTTTCACTGCGAAGCCGGAGCGGGTCGCTACTTTTATATAAAATAACAAATGACGAACGACAAGATACGACTTTGTGACATCATACTATAAACAATACAAACACTTGACATTAGCAAAATTTACATTATTATGACTCATGCCGTTAACAAAGAACAAAGAGTCGTGGTCCGGTTCATAGTCATCTAGTTAATAAAGCATTTTGTACGGAGACTTACTAGACCTGATCATATCTTCAAATTATATGCTACAATGCGACTTTTAAGCTATATGTTTGTCAAACGAAAAACTGTTCTTCGCGACTGTAATCCTCGGGCTTTAGAGACCTCTTCAGGTATTCAGTTCCTTTCTATATCTGTTTGAGAATGCGTAAGAGGGGTCAGAGACATTTTTCACAGAAGTTAGGTTTTCCGTACGTGACAGGTTGCAAGCCTATGACAATTGCCTATCGAGTGAAAAGCTGTCCTACAATTCAATATGCGATTCATCATCTAATAAAAAAAATATTCTACTATTCGCATTATTACGTTAGTCAAATTACAAATTATTAAAAAAAGCGTCTACAACTCAAGGAAATCTCAAATCAAATCAGAACTTTATCCGCAAATCGAGTCACAATACCAATTTAAGCGATGCCCTTAACAAAATTACCTTATTAGGGACCACAAAATACCCGAACAACTTTTTCAAACTTAATCTATACAAGCAACAAGCTGTTGCCGTTCGAAATTCAAT
Source organism: Lampropteryx suffumata (assembly GCA_948098915.1). NCBI lineage: Eukaryota > Metazoa > Arthropoda > Insecta > Lepidoptera > Geometridae > Lampropteryx > Lampropteryx suffumata. The sequence continues at coordinate 18,634,639 of OX402547.1, forward strand.
TTACAAACAAGTTAGGGCTCTCGTTAAAATTCTTCCGACGTAATAAGGCGAGTTGGCATTTGTTGAATTTAGATCTTTGGCGGATCGCGGCCTTAACCCGCTGTAGTGGAGGAAGCAGCGGTGACTTTGTCCACGTCATATTTCCCAATTTTTTAGTAAGTGAACGGTATGTTAATATTTTTGCTCTTTCTGTAGTAGTAAACATGGTAAGGTAATATAATATTTTAATATATTTTTAGTAGGTAAACTGCGTACTAGTTTTTTGTTACAGTTTTTTTCATCCAAATGATGTCACATCTACTCGTCTGCCCCTTGTGCCCTTACACCTGCATAAGAGATGATCTAATGTACGCCACGGACGATGGAGTTAAGTTGGCAGTATTCTCTTCAAACCTAATTTAGTTGTATCTTTGACAAGCAAGAAGAAGTTACAGGTTTCGTAGGTCAACTCGAAACAGTAACATATTTTACTACTTCTTTAGTAGGTAAACTCGGTACGATAATAATATAAAATACCTACTTCTTTAATAAGTAAACTTTTAATATATTTTGATTCATCAACTAACATTTTCATTCCATGAACACAAAAGATCGAATAAAAACAACACACTCGAATCTTTTTTTAATTTGTAAAAGTACGCTTCCCACATAACTTAGATAAGATTTTCTTTGGTTATTATTCTTAAAGCGACTCCCTGACCAAATGATATTGACGCATATTCACGGCGCGGCGCTCAAATCATGTTTTTTTTATCAGAATATTCAAATATGGAATTCTGAAAAAAGTTAAACGAGTTATGTTTTAATAACCTTACTTTTCGCCTATTAGTGTAAGTTGCAAATTAAAACGAATTCATCTTTAGGAGAAGATGATGATTAATGGATAATTTAAACAAAAACAATTTGAAGTGAGGAAGTAGCAGGCAAAATATTGAAAATGCATACCATAATATATAATCGTAAACTTATATACCTCCAATTAACGAGCGGATAGCCAAAAAGCGGTAAAAAGCTTTTTTTTTCATACAAAAGTTAATTTGCTGTGGGTACCGTCTCAAGTAAGATAGTTGATCCTTATTTATTACATATATTATAAAGATTTTAACGTCTTCAATACCATCTGTTTTCACTACATATTTTTTTACAAAGAACCCAACTTAAAAATATCACTTCACTCTTCAGTTTCGGGACTATAAGATGGTAAAACAGTCGCTAGCTCCTACAAAATACTTGAACGGAGCATTCCTGTGAAAGTTTATGCATAACTGAAGATTGGCTCGCGATTAATAAGCATTTCAGATATGCAGATACTAGACTGCGAGGTTGTTTACAATGTTGCTGAAATGCTGATGAAAAGTAGCTAGCAGCCCGTCATGTAAAACTTTGGGTGACCTCTTGGCGGTTCTGCGTTCCTGGTACATGTTCCTGAGTTGATAATGGGAAGAATGATGCTATTTAGTCTCCTTTGTCCTATCAATTATTTACAAGCCTTTTTAGTAATTGTTGACTAGCCTATTAGTTCAGTTGATAGTTGTAGGTATACAGCTTCTGCGATGTATGTTGAGGGTTCGATACCCTCCCAGGACAAACATTTGGGTGAAAAACATAGATATTTGTTCTGAGTCTGGGTGTTTTAAGACATCATAAGTATGTATTTCAAAATGTTTAACTATTCTATCAGACGACCTCTGTGGCGCAGTGGGCTTAGGTTCGGCTGAGGCGCAATAGGTTGCGGGTTCGATTCCCGCCGCGGGATAAATGTTTGTATGATCTGCAAGTATTTGTCTCGGGTCTGGGTGTTTCTATGTATATTATGTATGTATTTACAGAAAAAAAATGTATATAAGTAGTATATCAGTCATGTGGTACCCATAACACAAGCTTTGCTTACTTTGGGGCCAGATGATGCTGTGTGGAATGTCCGGTATTATTATTATTATTATTTTTGTTTGTAACTTCTTTACACTCGGTTAGACGGTTCAAACCGGAGAATAACTAACATGCACGGGCCTTAGCAAAGTGCACATCAGTAAGTGTGGTTTGTTCGAGTGATCCATTCTCGCTAACAAGGTCAGTTTGTAAAAACTTTCGGACAATTCGGCATGAGTTTAATATAGTTGCCTTCTGCATAAGACTATGAGTGTTTTTTGGGAGATCTAATACTGAGAGGGATTGAAACAGTTGTTTTGGGATAACACCTGTACTAGACAATACAATAGGTACTATGGACACCTTTTGCAGGCGCCACATACGAGAAATTTCATTCTGCAAGTCGACATACTTAGAGAGCTTTTCTGAAATTGTGTTTTGTAGGTTATGGGTATTGGGGATGGCTATGACGATGAGGAGTGCGGTTTTATTACTTTTGTCTAGGAGGGTCAGGTCTGGTCTATTGAAGTGAATAGTTTTGTCAGTTAGGATGGCTCTATCAAAATAGAGCTTGTAGTTAGTGTTTTTTAGTATTGTATCTGGGGTATATTTATAGTAAGGTGTTGGTTTTGCGGATGTGTCGGTTAGGTTATATTTTGAAGCTAGTTTTTGATGAATGATGTTAGCCACCTGGTCGTGTCGGAACTTATAATCCGTTTGTGCCAGCGCTTTGCAGGCCCCCGTGATGTGTTGGATGGTTTCGGAGGAACTGTTACAACGTCTACACAAGTCTGTCTGTAAATTATGGATTTTCATGATATGTTTTTGGTAGTTCCGAGTCTCTATTACTTGATCCTGTATGGCTATCATAAACCCTTCAGTCTCAGGAAAGAGTTCGCCTCGACTGAGCCATTCGTTCGACGCCTATTTGTCGACGGTGGGTTGACTCAAGTCGTGTTGGTGCCTTCCATGGAGGGACTTTTGGGCCCATTCCGAATTTAAAGTGTGTCTGTCAGTCAGTTCTTCATTTTTCTGTGTATCCTGTTTATGTAAATTGAGGGGTGTGTGTTTATGATCTAATTCGACTACAACTTTGTGAAGGGTCGAATCATTTGTCTTTGAACGAAAGTATGCTCTTAATATTGAAATTTGCCGATTGTGTAGGTTTTGTATGTGTATTAAGCCTCTACCTCCTTCAAGCCGTGGCAGAACCTGCCTCTGAATACACGCTCTTGGGTGGTGTTTTCTATGCTTTGTCATGGAGACATTAATCAGTCGTTGTAGGTTTTTCAGCTCTTTTTTTGTCCAGTTTATTATTCCAAATGAATAAGTTAATACAGGGATACCATAGGTGTTAATTGCTTTGGTTGTGTTTTTTGAATTGAGTTGTGTCTTTAAAATAGAGTTTAGTCGATGCTTAAAGTTTTGTGTAAGTTGTGTCTTGATTTCTTTGTGGTGTATCAGTGTAGATTGGTGGTATTCTAAATATTTATACAATTCATTTTCACTAAGCGGCTCTATGATCTCACCTGTTTCCATTCGGTAGTAATGTTTATAGTTCTGGCCTGCTTTTACTGAGTTTATTTTGCATTTGTCTATTCCAAAATTCATAGAAATGTCGCTTGAAAACTGTTCAGTCATTTCTATTAGGTGGTCTAAATCATTTTCGGTAGATGCATACAATTTTATATCATCCATGTAGAGTAGATGGCTCAAATTTCACTCTGTTAAGTCAGTTAGTCTGTTATTATTTAATTTGTATCCAAGGCCTGATGAATTCAGTCGGTTTGAAAGCGGGTTTAAAGCAAGGCAAAACCACAAAGGACTGAGAGCATCTCCTTGGAATATGCCCCGTTGAATCCTGATTGAGGCTGTTTCTGTAGTGTTGTTAGATGTTTGTGTGTGCAGTCGTGTTGTCCAGTTGATCATAGAAATACTTGAATGATTGAATCTGTGGATGAATTTTTTAAATATCTAAGACTTTTAAAAGCCAGGAGTGTGGTACTGAGTCGTAGGCTTTTTTGTAATCTATGTAAATAGAATACAAGTCCTCTTTGTTGCGTTATATCTGCTTTAATACAATTGAGTCTATTACAAGTTGTTCTTTGCATCCCTGGCTAAATTTTCGGCAGCCTTTTTGTTCTTCGGTGAGTAACCTATTAGTGTCTACGTGGGTGTAAATAAGTTGGGATAAACAAGCGGTGATTATTTTGTAGATCGTTTGAAGACAAGTAATCGGTCTATATTTTGCGGGGTTCGCAGTGTCGCTGGCGTCTTTTAGTATCATATAAGTGATACCATTAGTGATGTAAGATGGTATACCATTAGTGTGCTGGTGTTTTTAATGAAACTGTTCATATGGTAATAAATGTGAGGATGTATGTGTGTAAAATTTTTGTACTAATAACTATGGATGTGGTCTGTTCCAGGTGCTTTCCAGTTATGAGTTCCTTTTATAACTTTCTGGAAAATATCAACAGGGATGTTAGAGTATTCCATGGGTTCTATATCTAAGTGATCCTCTTGTTCATTCTTGATCCATTGAGCGTCTTCCTTATAATCCACAGGATTTTCCCATAAGTTAGCCCAAAATTGCCTAAACTCTGCGGGGTCTGGTGTGATTGGGTTACATTGATTTTCTCTCACGTTGTTGAGGTTCCCTGTTATCTTGGTCAGTGATTGGTAGAACTTTTTTTCGTTATTACTGGGTTATTACTGGGTATTTTGAGTTTTGCGATAATTGCATGATGAAGACGGCTGCTTATAACTATTAATTTTTGTTTTAAGGTATCGAGATAAAGTGTAAGGTTGGTATTTGGTTCTTCGTGTATTGTATGTGTTTTGTAGTGTTCTAAGATACTATATATATGTTTAATTAAAGCCCTGCTACGATTTCCATTTATATATTGCATCAGCCTACCTATCTATTTTCTTAAATCTTCTACTTTACGCTCGAGCCGTTTCTGCCAATTAGGTTTTGAGTCTTTGTGTGTTTGGTTTCCTAATTCAACTGGTGGTAATTTTAGCCTTGATCCATTTAATTTAGCTGCCGTCCATGCAGCGCAATAAATTGCAGTCTGCAATGCATCAAAATCTGTGTCAATGTTAACACTTTCAGGGAGGATAACTTCGTTGAGGTAACTCACGATTTTGGCAAGTTTCTTCGATGTCTTTTGTTTAGGGATAAAAGGTCTATCTTCTGGGTGTGTATTTATAAAGTACTGCTGAGCCTTTTTGAATGTTGCGTCTATTTCTTTGTATCTATTGTGATTACTACTTAACGATAAATGCAATGATTGTTGTGGTATCACTGTGTCATCTACGTTATATACGAAACTCGTGTCATTACCTGTTGATGCATCATACCACACTGTTGTGTTTCCAGGTCTTCTTGAGTTTGTTTGTTTTGAGATGGTGTGGTCGTGTGGACATCGACAGTTAGTGTACCTAGTTCGCTGGTGACTTCGTGCTTGATTAAAGCAATCCTTTCATCGTCAATAAGTATATTAGTCACAATGATCCTTCTCTGGTCAGCTATTCTCTGTTCACTGAGATGAGCAAGGTGAGAAAAAACACTTGTGAAAGTTAGGTGTAAAGGTTTTCTGTAAGCAAGTTTTATTAGTCTCTAGTTGGGTAATTCTATAATACGCCCTTATTATTATTTCATTGTGCTCGGTTGTCCAATGCATTCTTTGTGTTGATTGTGTTGGTTGTGTTGGATGTGTTGGAGTTGACAGTGGTGGTGTTTGGTGCTGGTGTGCTGCTAAATATGCCTCTGCTTTAGTTCGTATCTCATTCACGTGTGTTGTATGTAACAAATTATTACGAACTATCGCACGGCGCTGGTCTACTCTCTGTCTACTGGCTTGCATGTCGGGGAATTTTTCACAGAACTTGGTGTGAAGTTCAGTGCGATATGTTTTAGTGTTTACCTCTAAGTTGGTGATAATGAAGTAGTTGCGCAGGATAAAGGTATTCATCTCTTCAGTCCATTTTTTGCGCGCACGGGGTTTTGCTTTGGCGGGTACAGAATCATCGACTATTGTCGCCTGTACATACAACGTCCTCAGCTAATGAAAACGAAAAATCTCGTAAAGGAGGTGGTAATAATATATAATAATAATAATAATACCGGACATTTCACACAGCATCATCTGGGCCCAAAGTAAGCAGAGCTTGTGTTATGGGTACCACATGACTGATATACTACTTAAATACTTTTTTTTTGTAAATACATACATATTATACATAGAAACACCCAGACCCTAGACAAATACTTGCAGATCATACAAACATTTGTCCCGCGGTGGGAATCGAACCCGCAACCTTTTGCGTCTCAGCCGGACCTAAGCCCACTGCGCCACAGAGGTCGTCGGTGAAGAAGACTTAAGAATAATGTCAAGACATGATGATGGAGAGGATGTAATAGAAGAGAAAAAAGAGAATGAGGTGAGGATAGAGTGGATTGGACTTCCTGATCCTTTTCAGTCCATTCTGTTCGGCTCGGGCCCTGTTCCTCAATAGGGGCCAGCCGTGTTGCTGCCAAGTCAGCTGCACTCATGCTGCTGCTTCCTCCTGTGCCAGCTTGAGATGTATTCCGGCTTGATCTTATCAGTGGTCGTAGGTTGTACCTCCTGTTAGGCTCACTTTGTTCGGGTTCCCCGGCAGAGGGCCGCCCATTACCCTCGCCACCAATGGTTTGAATGCTGTAGCGTCCAGCATCGGCTCCAGACGTGCCCCGGCGATCACCCCCGGGAAGCGACCATATACGTTTATCCTTACTTTTCTCCATCATGATGGGTTTGCCATTGCCCTGTTAGTGATCTGAGAAGTTACTTTATTGCAGATGTTCGCCCCCCCCCTTTAAGGGGCTTATTATTATTATTATTATTATCTGGTCACAATTGTTTGGGGTTAGATGCCGTTGTGTGCATTGTCCTCCAATGTTGTATTATTTATATTTATCAATTGGGAGTAGGATGAGGATGAGTAAACATCTCTCCAGGTCTCTAGTCACAAAGTTCTCTTTGTGACTAGTCTCTTTATTTCAGAGGGCCCCCTAGTGAGAAGCATATTACAAACATTATATATGGCGCTACGTTTAATGCACAATTTAGTATTTCGTTTGTGATAACTGTGGATAGATATAAAACACAATAATACAATAAATAATGCCGGACATTTTACACAGTATTCTTGCGAGTATATATATTTTGTAAATACATACATATTATACATAGAATCACCCAGAACCGAGACAATACTTGCAGATCATAGAAACTTTTATGGATCGATCGATCTGATAGGTTTCTAGGGTTTGCTCAACATTAACTGCAATTTGTTTATTTTTTAATTGTATCAATGTTTTGGCACCTTTAAAGTGTTATTGCTTAGTCATTGATACAAAATGCAAAAATTTACTATTCATTCATATTGAACAATTTCAATTCAATTCAAATCAGTGCATTACCAATATAACAGATAATTTTACCCAATGCGTTAATGACATCACATTTATATGGACTATAAAGAAAATATACATATTACAAGAAAAGAAAACAAAAGAAAAATTTATAATATAACAGAATAATGGATTATTTGTAAGTTTTAAACAGAGAGAAACCAACAAGTATATGATTGGAGTAGGTGGGCCAAATTGTATATGTTAGGAGTTTATATTTATCGCTTGTGATGTCAAACAGGTCCAGTCTCAGCTTTAATGCCACTCCTATCAGTTCAGACTGGCCTAACAGGGTGAAAAGGGGCGGGGCAAAACAAAAGTTTGTTAAAATAATAAAAATAAACAAAAACTGGACTCTTTCAAAATGCTACCAAAATTATCAAAACACCTTGTTTTATCGGGTCCCGACCACGATAATTTTTGAACCAAAGCTAAACCAAAGTCAAAACGTTATTTGTGACATATTTCGTACCGCGCTAATCACTATAACGGAAACGATTTAACTCTAATTTGGATTATACGTTGATCAAACGTTGCGGGATCGCGTTATTTTTGACAGTGCTTTCAAACGAACGTTTTTGATTTAGTACATCGTAGTAGTCTGTGCATAGAGTAATACTAGGTAGTTCTATATATAAATTTGTTTGATTGGCAAATCAACGAATAAATCGCGCAAGAATAGCGCGGTACCATTTTGACATTCATATTTGCCATATCCAAAACATTACCAAAACCAATCCGTTCAATGGCAATTACGTTGTCAATTATCGCGATGGCCTTACAGGTATAATTATTGATATACTGTAAAAACCAATCATGTTTTAAGTTGTATAGAAAAAGGTAGTTCAACATTTTATAACCACTGGAAAAATTTAAAAAGCTACACACTTTTTGTGAACTTCTGCTACGGAAAATAGATAAAAACCTTGGAGATTGGAATAAAAACCCTAATTACCAGGAGAAGCTACCCCGTTGATCGGCAATGAGCGCCCCCTGCCGGCAAGAAAGTAATCACTGTAATCACAGCTTAGTTTTTCATTGGCTGGTACATGTAATCGTAAGTGCTTCTCAAAATATGTATCTGGACCTTCGTTTATGCCTTCTACGTTGGCTGAGGGTTTGAATAGAAAATCGAACCCTCAACCCTCAAAGCACAGAGGGGGAACTTTAAAGAAGAAAGTCCTGTGTCCTTTGTGATGAATATTGTAATTCTTTGATTACTCATTATTATAAGATTTACAAAACACTCCACAAAAATATGTTTCAGACACTCTTGTCTGAAGGTTTCGACAGAATACCAGCGCCTTCCTACCTCTAAAAGACGAGGCATATTATGCTGAGTAAAGACCTTTTTGTTACTGTGGCACACTCTCTACATGACATGATAGATACATGACATACTCTCTGTAATCTCCACTTTTATTTCCATTTCCATTCCATTTCTTTCATTTTTTCTGTTTGTACTTACTGATTGTGTTGAGTAACAAATAAATGAGTGTCTAAGTCTATGTCTAATATTGGTGTTTGTGATGAATATTGGTGAACTATTGTGTAGTGTTCGTTGTTCACAAATATTTTTTTATATTTTTTACAGTTATGGCAGACTGGCAGACTGACAATGACAGACAGCATTAAAACGCAGGTCTTGCAGGGGGTGTTGAGGTTTTATTTACCGAATGGAGCCCGCAAACAAGCTTAGGGCCCACTTGATGGTGTCTAGGTTACAATACCAGCAGATATCACACGTTGCTGGCCTTAGATAAAAATTCTTTTGTCTGTTTGCCCAGTCACTTCACTTGATCCAGTGCCCTTTAAACAAGTGCCAAATATTTGGCACTGTGGTGATACCCACCAATATGGACAACAAGGAAATAATTTCCAAGAGTTATCTCATTAAGAAAAATTACCTAGTAAGAACCTAGTAAGAAAAATATTATCCGGCAAAATGGATATACTCGAGCGGCAACTCACGGCCCGCAAATCAAACTCATCCCGATGAAGATTCTCTAGATGAATTGAACAGTGTCGGCATCTCCATTGACAAAATAATACGTGAGTAAAACTAAAACCCGTGTTTATCAAAATGTAAACTGGAAATTCATTTGTTTTGCTTCTTTTATCTATGTCCCACTGCTGGGCAAAGGCTGTGGGTCATGATTTACTTCCACTCTATGCGCTCCAAGGCAGTTTGCCAGTTTGACTAGAATGCATCCAGATCGTCTCCGACTATCGGCCACTTACTGAGTGACGAGCTCCGCCCAACGTCTATTGTTTTATATTATATTTTATATTAGCAAAACATTTAGGTAAGTTATTCTATGATAGGTATTAGATATAAGTATAAGATAGAAAATATGTATTGCAGTCTGAAATTTGCATTATAATAAAATTAATTGTGTGTATCTTGTGTGACCCAGCTCTTTCCTTCAGACTGTGGTACAGTCTAATGCAGTTCTTTTCGCAAGATTAATGGAGTTTTGATAAATTGCCGCAAGTAATGGAGCGAGGAGATAGAGATGCACTATGTCTGCGCAGCTAGGACGTCTTGATAGCGCGACCCAACATAAAACTGACGTCATTGTCTTCTTCTTCTTCGTTAATGGCATGTGTCATAATAATGACAGTTTTGTCAGTGTCAAATGTTATATTATGTATATTTTTCATCCCCGGAGGAATACCGAGAAAGTTCTAGACGGCTACACCGCGATGACGTTTAGAATAGACAAATGACGATCGACTAAGACTTTATAACCAAACAATCACTTGACACTATCAAAATTGTCAACAAGACAGATGCCATTATAGGAAGAATAGAAAAGAAGTAATTACATTTACATGCCGAATACATTTTGTTATTGCTACCCAACCCATACAATACACAGTATTCCTATTACTTAATATAGTCAAAGTCAAAAGATATTTTACAATCACTAGGATCACTCCGAAACGTCTTATTGTCTAATTGGCACCTAAATTCACATACTAGGTGAATTTAGGTGCCAATTCCCCCTAAGCAAGTCCGAGAAGAACTGGCCAGAAACTCGTCCTGGTCCTAGCGCTTTTTTGCATGATCCATCTTATAACTACCTTAACTACGAAAAACTAATACAAGCAAGTTTATACATTTCAAATGTGTCGGTTATCTATCTGACGGCAGAGCAACATGAGGCTATGCATTGTTATCAATATTATAGTAATTTATTTTATTTATTGAATTGATAACTTCTTATGGGAGGGTAAACCGCTTCGTTACGTAACGCGTTACTGCGCCAGTCTGTCTGGCTTCCCTTTTCTCCCACGCACACGGCAGCGGTAGGCAGTCTCCTTCTCTCTCACTATTACCCACAGCGCTTGTTAGACTCGTTTAAGTTATCACTTCTGTCGGGCGTCCCGAGACGCACACCTTTTTTTTTTATCAAAAAATTTCGTTTCCTTATCAAAACAGACATTAAGGTATGTAAAGCGTCGATCAGAATGTTTCCGCACTGAAAGATACGTTTGCATTATTACGTTGGATAATTAACGAACGCCGCTATCTTGTTTAGCTTGTCAGATACAAGCTGTAATGAGCTTGTGGACTTCTATGGATTAATCGAGGTTAGTTTGTTGTTAATCAATTGACGTGAACAGAGTCATATTCTTCATCTATGACCTCTTTGGCACGTAAACTCTACCAATATTTAATATTTAAGTGTCCCAGCAAAGCCAGGACAAGTCAAGAGTACTCTTAACCAATGCGCATAAATGAGGAATGTAATAAATAAATTAGTGGAGACTTCATTGAATTATAAATTAGTAGAGACTTCATTGGATTATAAATTAGTGGAGACTTCATTGGTTTAAGTATTATTTCATACTGTCATTAGTTATGTTAAATATATCATATGGCATATAGTTATATAGTTTTATTAATTTAATTTAATATAATTTAGTTCTGTTTGTTCTCCCAAATAAAAAAAGTATAAATAAGTACTGGACATTTCACACAGTATCATCTGGCCTCAAAGTAAGCAGAGCTTATGTTATGGGTACTTGTGTATATATTTTTGTTTAAAATACTACCATATTATACATTAAACACCCAAACGCGAGACAAATACTTGCAGATCATGCAAACATTTGTTTCGCGGCGGGAATCGAACACTTCTGCATCTCAGCCGGTCCTTGGCCAACTGTGCCACAGAGGTCGTCCAATATAATCAATAAATATTGGTGGACAATGCACATAACACCATCTAGGCCCAAACTAAGCATATCTTGTATATGGTGACCCGACGACTGATATAATTCTTATATATTTTGAAATACATACCTACATAAGACATGTTATAACACCCAGACACAGAACAAACACATAACAGAATAAAATTGTTCATCCTTTGAGGGAGTTGAACCCACAACCTACAGCGCAAAAAGCAAAGCTCCTACCAACTGAGCTATCAGGCCAGTCAGTGCTGAAAGTGAATGAAGCAGTATGCCAGAATTATAGTAAGTGGCAATGGTAGTACCTGCTTACTCCGCCAGGAAACAAGCCTGGGTTTATGTATGTATTTATGATTTATATTTGTATTGTATGTAATGTTATCGTAGTTTTGGTTTTGCACGTAGTAATGTTTCCTTAGTTTAATTTTTTATTGTTTTATTTAGTTTACTATTGCTTTATTGTTTATCTGCCCTGTAATGTGTACTTATGTGATCGGTCAAGCATAACGTAATTGTTTTGCTTGACCGATCTCTCGCGATACAGGCCTGGCCTAGTACGGGGATCACCAGTAACTTGTATTATGTATGTGAAATTTATTTGGTAATAAACATTATCTTATCTTATATACTTTCTAAGAGTTTGTTTTATGCGTTGATTGATAAGAATAAAATGTTGGGTTAACATTTATGAAAATGGTATAAGGACAAAATTCAATGCACGACTCTATTTATTTTTAAACAGGCTCTAGGAAAATAAATCTATCAGCAAAAGCGGCTCAAAAGCACCTCCTTTAGCCTTCGGGCACCCTGGTCCGTTTCTTTGTTTTAGTGAGTGTTGGCTTTTATACTGGAAACCATGTTTTACTAAAATTGGGCTATGATCGGCTGCCTGTCTGATGTCAGCCTTGTCGAAAAATTGTAATGGACATGTCAAAAAAAAAATTGTCAGAGTCAAGTATTTATGTCATGTCACAAAGTCATATCTTGTCATTCGTCATTTGTTATTTTATATAAAATATTGTCTTATGAAATAATTATACGGATTATTTTTGAATCACAAAGAAAGACAAAGCTTTTATTACAATTATTTTTATTTACAATTATTCACACCTGAGTAAATATCTCTAGCTCTATTTAAATAAAAACATAAAAAATTCTAATAAAACCGGAAATAACTCAAGAAAAATAAATACAATAAGAGCGCAATGTTTGCTTCGCAAGGCGGCCAAAAAATATGCAGTGTACTGGTCAAATCTAGCCTCCTTATATTTTGGCCAATGTGACCATCGTTATTTTCACTGTGAACATATCTATAACAAAACAAAACAAACCAGTTATTTAGTTAAAAAAACAAATATTTAAGAAAAATAACTCCCCATAAACTGTGTAGGTAAGTACTGACACAATTGTTTATATAAACAAAAATAAAGTTGTCCCTCCGAACCCCTCATTAAGGGCCAGCTCTGCAAAATTAAAAACCATAATTTATTTTTATTGCAGACTTTTGGTGCAATGCCGGAAAAATAGAACAGAATGCCCGCTCTGCCTTACTTTGATCTCAATTTAATTGGGTAAAGGGTAAGGCACCGAGTTCTGAGTTTAATTTAATTTGCCAAATCGCTGGCAATACTCTCTCTTAATAATTTACACGAAATTCGGATAAATTTATACAAATTTATTTAGTAATTTAGTATTTTTTATAATTGTAAACTATATGTCGTTAGATGCGACATTCTAGTATCTTTAATAATGTTCAGAGACCTTGACTCTAGTCGTCTGGTACAAACAAACCTGGCAGGTCCAATGAATCGCAGAGAGGTCGTGTCATGACAAGTTTACTAGATGATCTGGCAACATTATCTTATCCCAATAGGTAGACTGCATTTGCACACATGCCATTATCCATCAATCCAAGATAACCTTACTCCTTGAAAATAATCCAGCACTTCTAACGACCTTCTAACCACCGTTATCTTCTTCCTCGTCCTCTCTTTCTCATCTTACATCTGACATCTGACATCAATTTACATGACAGTTGACACTGTTCATGACTATCTTCAGGTATATATAATACACGCATATATTTACAGAAATGTACTCGTATATACAGAAAAATATACTAAAATCCTACAAATACAAATATGTGAAGCATGTTATATATTATGTTTGTGTCAAATATGTTTATAATGTACAAAACTAACTCAATCATGGCTTGACTTTCAATAATGGCTAAACCAATTTGAGTAAAATTTGGTATAGACGAATTTGGATCTGAAATATTATCTGCGTAACATGCATGCAAAGTCGCGGGCGGAAGCTAATACAAAATACATGTCAAACAGTTGAAGTATCAAAGGGGCACATAAAACATTATAGTTTATAATGGAAATTACGTAAATATGATTTTTTAGTTTTCATGATATTTATTTGACTGCAGTGAGTTGCATAAACGCTGGATCTCTATTTTTTGGCATAAAAGCATTTTAATAATGAAAGCGCAATCACAAAGCTTCCAAGTGTGGTAAGTACCTGTATCCGTTAACTATTACGTAACTTGCGATAACTAGCAATAGGCGTGAATTGCGCGATCACTACTGTCAACAACGTTTTGGAAGCTATTATCTTTGTTATAAGCGTACTTTTGCAACTAGGTGGGTGACAGTCGATTAATAGGCAGCGGTTGTCTTCTGTAATAAGAGTTTTTGTATGTGACAATGATAAGAATGCGGTATGCATAGAGCTCATGTTGCTCTGCACATAGACAGTTAACCAACACATTTGAAATGTATAATCTCGCTGGTATTAGTTTTTCGTGGCTAAGGTAGTTAAAATATGGACCATGCAAAACTGCACTAGGACCAGGACGAGTTTCTTCTCGGGCTTCAGTTAGGAGCAATTGGCACCAAAATTCATCTAGTATGTAAGTCGTTTCAAAGTGATCCTTGTGATTGTATTGAATAAAATATCTATTGACTTTGACTTATTTCGTAGATGATTGCAGTCGCGTTGCTATTGCTGTTGCTTTTGCTACTCTTTTACGAAATAACCCTGCTAGTACCCGAGGGGGCTGAGACGAGTCTAAACGTGCATTCACCTTAGGGCTAAATACAAACAATACCTCCCCCATTCCAGTTATGAGTACATACTCTTATTTTTAAATACTACTTCCGTAAGTCTGATACACGCGGTACAATGGCTGTCTCAAATGACAGGCCATTTCGCCGCGACATGACAACCCTAGACGTTTCCTTCATGTGCATGTACAGACTAGGCATTCTTGACTATATATAAAAAAATAAGTATTGGTAATTTTTATAATATTTTCATATATTGTTTTTCACTAGTTACTTGAACCGTGGTCATTGGTTTAAAGTGCGACTTAGACGCAATCATATTTTAATAAATTTAAATCTTACATAACGGGTAGTCTTTGAAGAATGCTTATCTATATAATATTATAAATGCGAAAGTAACTCTGTCTATCTGTCTATATGTCTGTTTGTTACGTTTTCATGCCTAATCCGCTGATCCGATTTTGATTAATTTTAATATAGAGATAGATGGGACCTTGGAGAAGGACATAGGCTACTTTTTATGAAGGTACCACGCGTGCGAAGCCGCGGGCAGCTGCTAGTTACAATATAAATGACTATATATTATTGATATGAATGCATGTATAATTTGTATATATCATCATACTTACCTACATTAGAGTGCTTATTATTAATATGTACTTACCGCACAAGCTATTTGTTAACTTATCTAGAATTTCTCTAGCTTAATTGCACCTATATTGAGGGTGGGCGCTGATACCTATCATACAGGATTTTTATTATCTTAGTTTAGGTGTCAGTTGTATCACATTATGTACCTTGTAACTTCCTTAGGTTAAGAAATTATGTATATCTCTAACTTGTACTTATCGTTAGCTAAGGTGCTCAATAAACAATAAAAACAAAAAAATTTCCTTATTTTTTGGTTAGGTTGCTCTAGCCTCAGACAGTTAACTAACAGATTTGCAATGTGTAAACTATTGTACTCTTGTATTAGTTTTTCGTAGTCAAACTAGTGGTCTGGCAGAGATCGCTACATAGTGATATGACTGCCTATTGTACTACCGACTAGCAAAACATTGTTTTTCTTTTTTCTACTTGTCCAATGTATATTATGGTGTGCAATAAATCTTCTATCTATACAGGGTGTAATCGTTAAGTGTGCACAGGCGATTATTCCGTAACTATTGCAGATATCAAAAAACTTTAAACTGATATCGAAAGTACTTTACCTAATGAGTAAAATGATATTAATAACTTTTTAAAAATAAAACGAGAAATATCCAAAAAAATTACATTAATCACTCCCATACATTTTATTTCTTAGTAAGTACAAAATTTTGTGTTCAAAGCATATGTTCGAAGTGACGTCCTCCTTGTGCAATACAATGACGAGCTCTATTTACAGTTTCTAAATGAACTTTCCTTAACATTTGCGGAGTAATTAAAGCAATTGCACGACGTACACGATTCTGTAACTCTTCTAGGCTGTGTACTCTCTCAGCGTACACGTGGTCTTTGACAAATCCCCATAGGAAGAAATCACAAGGCGTGAGATCCGGGGATCTGGCAGGCCAAGGGGTTGCACTATTATTGGCTATTAAGCCATTATAATTGTTTCGTAAGAAATTCATTACAACATTTGTATTATGTGCAGGTGCTCCATCTTGTTGAAAAATTATCGACCTTCTTTCATCGTCTGGAATTGGTTCTAAGAGACTTGGCATATCGTTTTGTACAAAGGAGAAATATCTCTGTCCATTTAAGGTTCCACTGTAAAAATATGGCCCAATGATCCGATCTCCAAGAATACCACACCACACATTAATTGAGAATCGCACCTGAGCTCTAACTTCAGTAGTTAAGCGAGGATTGTCAATTGACCAATAATGCGAGTTTTTTCTATTGTAAATGCCGCAGTTTGAAACATTACTTTCATCGGTCCATAAAATTGACCTTACATTGACATAATTATTGACTAGCCAATTGCAATAGACCAGCCGACGAGCAGGATCATCATTGTGCAGCGTTTGAGTAGGTTTTATCTTAAATGCTTTGAAGTTGTGTTTTTTTAATAACTTGTGTACATAATTGTGGGACACTGGAAATGATCGGGCCACTGAACGCGTTGATTCTTGTGGATTATCTACTACGTAGTTAATAATATTGTTATCTAAGTCATTATCAAATTCCGGAGCTCTTGTTCTCGAACCTTTTTTTCTGTTAAAAGATCCATAATTTATCAAATTGTTATCCAACTTACGTAAATACGTACCAGAAGGAACTTCTCTATCTGGGTACTCTCTTCTGTAGGCGATAATGGCCGCCCTATTGTTACAATCATGTTTGTAGTACATTTTTAACATGTCCCTCTTTTCTGTATTGGAATATGCCATTTTTCAATCAATAAATGCAACAATCACGATTATTAACGCAAATTGAAAAATACAATAAATTGGCGGGAACGAGAACCCGCGATAAAGAATTTGAATTTAGAACGAACACCAAAGAGTATCTTTCTTTTTGTTTTTATTTAGTATGTTGCTTTTCAGCTAGTTCAAATCAATACAATATTGAAACAAGGTTTATTATAAATTTGAAGTGGTAAGATAATTAATCTACACGTGTATCTACTTGAAATTCATTAATACCTTCATATCGTACATAATTATAAAATGACAAGGGTAAAATGAGTAGGTACTATTCCACTTAAAATAAGGAAACTAAAACCTTTCTACTATCTCATACTAAATGTATGGGAGTGATTAATGTATTTTTTTTGGATATTTCTCGTTTTATTTTTAAAAAGTTATTAATGTCATTTTACTCATTAGGTAAAGTACTTTCGATATCAGTTTAAAGTTTTTTGATATCTGCAATAGTTACGGAATAATCGCCTGTGCACACTTAACGATTACACCCTGTATATCTAGTTATAAGATGGATCTACAAACAAGAAACTGACAGGATAACGTATAGTTTAGAATTAAAAAACTACACATAATATGAGCCAATCAAAAGTCAAAGTCAAGTCAAAAGATACTTTATTCAATACAATCAAAAGGATCACTTTGAAACGTCTTACATACTAGGTGAATTTAGGTGCCAATTTATCCTACCCCAAGCCCGAGAAGAATTGGCAAGAAACTTGTCTTGGTCCTAGCGCTTTTTATATGATCCATCTTATAACTACCTTAACTACGAAATACTAATACAAGAGAGTTTATACATTGCAAGTGTGTCGGTTAACTGTCTGACGGCAGAGCGACATGAGGCCATGCATTCATATCAATAATATAGTCATCTAAATTATAATAGGCTTTCTTCAAACCACTACCTTTTATGTATGCTTTAAATTGACTTTCAATTAAATAGCCAACTTTGTAGGTTTGGTAGGTTACGCAGTTACTCGGAATTTTAGGGTAGATTTTAGGATCACACATGTGTACGTATATCACGTGTCAGGGTAAAAGCACTAGAGCGACAATGCCGCGGCACAAAGGAGCCCGCGCTTCCGAACCGACCGCACCATGTCACTAAGGAAACTGGTATGTATACAATACCTATATAAATATACAATATATAGGTACTTACTGTTGTCAGTCACATTGTTAACCTCTGGGACTGATGTGCCCTAATTTTCAAAAATCTGCTGGTGTGGTAGTACATCAGACACCATTTTAACGACTCATAACTTTATAGTTTCTTTGTAAAAACCTGATTTAATGTTTCTTTTTAAATACTCTGTGTTTCTTTACCTTCCAAATTTAGTACTACATTCCAGAAAACAAACAAGGTAATATATATAAACATTTAATATGTACGTCTAATTTAGTCTCAGAACATAGAGGCATCTACGAAAAATTCAAAAAAAAATTACAAGATATATATTTTTTATAGAAACATGAATAATTTGTGAAAAACAACATGTTTTTTAATTCAAATATAAATATTTAGAAAGATTCAATGGTTCTATAAAAAATTACACGACGACAAACTTTTACAATTTTTTTTGGCAAAATTCACAAAGTAGCTTGGAACATTGATGACAAATCGGCTTCTCACAGTCACAGCATCGATATTTTGTCACTCTTTTTATTTTTGTTGGACAAATGGAACATAGTTTTCTTCCACTTGGTGAACTAGATCTAGTCTTTGGAGGGTTAAATCTTTACTCAAAACTCTACTTATCTTCATTCGCAGTTCACTGGGTAATCTATCATTACATACGGGGGCTTTCATGTGATCTATCATTACATACGGGGGCTTTCATGTGATCCAGCACCAATTCCCTTGCCATATTCAACATGATAGTTCCTCCTCTCATTTTATCACCACTGTCTGAACACGACTTAAGTATATAAGACAAAGCTATTTACGCCTGCCATATCTGCGCCTGCTAGATCTGCGAGAAGTACTTGACTCAGACATCCTAAAACCAAACAATATTTTTAGTAGTTATAACAGTTGCAACTAGGTATTACTCGTTTTTTAAACGTTGAAGCAAAACCCAGAAGACATGTTTTTATGGTAAATTAGGTAGGTGCAAAGTGTCGAACAAACAATACAAAATACAATTGTGCTGAAGTGTAGTCTAGGAAACACTATGAAAATATAATGATTTTACTGAGATGGTTGTTTCACAGACACATACCTTAACGTTGACGTGGTTGTTTCGTAGATACCTTCCCTCGTAGCTTGACGCACACGCACCCTGCGACTGCCCACGTGTCACTAACCAAGCCTAAGCGCCCTCGGAAGGTACTGAGAACGCGGCGGTTGCAATTTAAAAAATAACGAAATTACAAACATTTTTACATTTTGCGGTGTCTGACAGTCTACCACGTCAGTCCCAGACGGTTAAAGTAATTGTAGAATTCACTACGAAAACTTTTAAGAAACTGTAAACTTATGAAACTGATTTTTATTATTTCAACAATCCTTTATTATTATTACATTCATTATTACAAACATTTATGGAAAACTACAAACAAAATAAAAATTCGACACTCCAAATAGAAAAATAGATTCAATTAAAATAGGGTTAATCTTTTTTTTTTCAACCCCATCGTGTGGCATGTCGTTGGATAGGTCTTTTACTTTTTTTGATACAGATACCTACGTTTATATGTTTATTATTATAAATAATATTAATAATCCCGGACATTTCACACACCATCGCCTGGCCCCGAAGTAAGCAGAGCTTGTTTTACGGGCACCAGATGACTGATATACTTACATACGTTTTTTTGGTAAATACATACATATTATACATAGAAACACCCAGACCCGAGACAAATACTTGCAGATCATACAAACATTTGTCTCGCGGCGGGAATCGAGCCCGCAACCTTCTGCGTATCAGCCGGAAATTAGTCCACTGAGCCACAGAGGTCGTCAAATATAATATCGATGTTAATTAAAATTCCGATTGTTATATTATTAAATCAGACAGAAAGTATTTGTATTTTTAATGACTAAAATAATTATAAGGAAATTCATTACTATTACTTGTAAATTCTTCTTCTTCGTCTTCGTTAATGGCATGTGTCATAATAATGTAAATTTTGCCAATGCCAACTTTTATTGTTTATATTGTTTATTAGCATGTCACGAAGTCGTATCTTGTCGTTCGTCATTTATTTTATATATAATGGTGCCTTTCATATAAATAACTACGCATTATGTTTGCTCGGATCAAAGAAACACAAAGCTTTTATTCCAATTATTGACAGCCGAGTCAATAACTCTAGCTCTTTATAAATAAAAGCACCAAAATTACTAATAAATAATTCAAGAAAAATAAATAAAATATGAGCGCTATGTTTCCCTCGCAAGACGACCAACAATAATCTTGTAAATTGTTAATTAGTTATTCTTATGATAATTTATTAAAGTTCTTCTTCTTCTTCTTTGTTTATGGCAAGTGACATAAAAATGTCAATTTTGCCAGTGTTAAGTGTTTATGTTTGTTTACAGTCAATTTGTTTGTTAAAGTCTTAGTCGATGGTCAATTGTCAACTCTAGACGTCACGCGGAATGGCCGCCTCAAAATTTTCTTGGGATTCCTCGTCGTTCAAATCATATTGCACCATAATACACAGTTAATTCAATTGTTCCTACTTGTCCCATATAGTCACAACTTATTCATTAAAATTTCTCTAAGATTAATAAAACATGCAATAAAACGAGGAAGAAGTATTAAATAAGCAGATATGTTACTTAATGAAATGACAAACGAAGAATATGTTAAGGATACACAAGTCAGCGACACAAACTCGTTAGTGGGCGCAGCTAAAATGCATGCTATTTCACCTAGCTTAGTATGAGAATAGGATAGACGTGCACCAAGGATAGAGATGAGCAGTAAGGAGATAGCGTGATTATAATTTCGAGTCATATGATCAGATTAATCTTTGATTTCTAAATAAAACGATTGCGTAAAAATAATGAATAGACCTTTGGCTCAAGGGTTCTCATAAAAAAACTACTGAATGTATTTATAAAAAAAAAGTTATTTGAGCTCTTGAATAAATAATCTATGCTTGTATAGGAACACTTTTTTAGTTTGCGTACTCCGTTTGTTATTTATTCACACCTAAAGTTGCGCTAAAATCAGTGATGAAAAACGTTTTTTTTTGTGTCTTGTATCTTTCAAACCCATATTATTTTCACATTAGTTTGATACAAGCATAGATTATGACAAGACAAATTTATATCACTTTTAGTTTTGGTTGTTCATCATCGGACGGTGGTGTGATCACCCTTCGACGTTTGTATGGAAAGATAATCGACTTGTTCACTCTTAAGGTTTGAAATCCAAACAATCACTTGACAATGACACTGTCAACAAGACAAATGCTATTATATGAAGAAAATAAGAAGCAGATTCTTCGTCTGTCATTTCATGGAGTAACATAGCTCTGCTAATTAAATTTTTTTTACCCGTTTTATTGCATATCTTATTCAGTAATCTTGGCGGAATTTTAATGAATAAATTGTGACTACAGGACGGGTATGGATAATTGAATTATAATGTGTATTGTGGTGCAATGTGATTTAAACGACGAGGTATCCCAAGAAAATTCGGGAAGGTACCCACTGGTCCCTTGAAATTCACACCCTGTGCCCACTCGTCCCCTCAAATATTTCAGGTGCCCACTGGACTCATGATTTTCACTTATTTTAAAATCATTTATATTTCCCATTCACTCTACTAATTTCGATGTTTCCTTTGCGTCCCTGTGGTTGTGGTAAAGTCACGCAATTAAAGTAAAAATAAAAAAATATTGTAAATATAGGTCGATATCATATTTATTTCAAATTATTATTATTATTAGTTCATAGATCATTTTTAAGTCTAGATAAATCAACATTTTTTTAATGACCTAATGTTCGTAGATGGAACCATTAAATTCGTAACATATCCATTTGTTCAGCTGTTCACCATTCACGCTGATATAGGAAGCACTCTTAACAGACGCCATTCCACGTGACGTCTAGAATTGACAATTGACCATCGACTAAGACTAATAACAAACAAACTGATTATAAACTATAAACACCTGACATTAGTATGTCACAGGCCATTAACAAAGCAGAAGAAGAAGAATAAAGCACCGTATGATAACGACTTTATACTACTAATTTATGTTATTCTAATTTTGCAAATTATGAATCATATCGCTCCATTGTAATCTCTATAAAAATATATCCCACAAAAAGGGGTGGTGACTGTGAGTAAATTATCATTTGCAAGTTATTATCGCACGCTTAGCGAACCCACGCGTGCATTGCACGTTATGATTCATTGCTTTGTTTTAGCAATATTAAAAGCAACCCTCTTCAAAGAATTTGAAATTATTTAACAGTGGGGTTCATGTAAAGTGCGTGCTTAAAAACAGCATTAGGAAATTACTGAGTTTTTCCACATTTCAAAGTCTCATCGTAAATCGTTTCACTACATGGTATAAAACAATGTCACTTTCCCCTGTCTGTCTGTCCCGATGTATGCTTAGATCTTTAAAACTACGCAACTGATTTTAATGCGGTTTTTTTTTATAGATACAGTGATTCAAGACAAAGGTTTATGTGTATAATACATGCACAATATAGTAGATAAACACTGATAATTTTAGAGGTTTCCAATGTGGTGTCGTAAATAAACTCATATTTTTGCGCTTACATTGCAAACGCTGTCTGAACCCTACGAGATAGATCAAGTAATGTACTACAGTATTGTACACCCACAAAAGGTCTACAAAAAAGTCTGGGGGGATATATATTGTTATCTCTTAGGGATAACCATTTTGTAGTATAATTAGTATCAGCATTGCACCCGTGCGAAACTGGGGCGGGTCGCTAGTATGAGAATATAATAAGTATCAATAATATTAAGTTTAAGTTTATTACGTTTATTTGCTTTATATAAGTAAGTTATAGTTCATAATTTACTACACCCCGACCAATCTTCCAAATAATTTCTTTCAGACAACCTTTGGATGGAGAGAATAAGCTTCTCTCCATCCAAAGGTTGTCTGGAAGAAATCGCTTCCTTAGCGATAAGACTCCAAACTAAGCATGTATTGTCCATAATTTTTCATATGTTTTGGTTTTAAAATTGTTATATTTCGTTTTTAGGTGTACAATAAAGAATTTTTATTTATTTATTAATTCAATCACCATTTGCAGGTTTTCAATGTACCTTGAATAAGTTATTCCGTAGATAGCTGTACTGGTATAATAGTTAATATGTATGGATAGTGCATGCGACGGAGATGCAAATGTTGAGATATAATTACGTTTTAAAAACTAAAAAGAAACCGACTTCATTTAATGAAATTTGAGCCTATAATACATTTTTAATGGAAAGTAGACGTATTTTGTATTTATATAATATGGGTAGGCCAAATAAACGCACCGCTTCAATGAGACAGCGAGGTATCGAGAAACATGAAAACATCATCGATGTATACAATTTTTAGATATTCGTTGATTTTTCAGTTCGACCGATTTTGATAAAATTTATATGGGACCACCTGTGCAGTATATCTACCCCTTCCAACAAAAATAGATTTTCCAAATCGGTTCAGCCGTTTTTGAGTAATCGGTGAACATAAATAAAAAAAAAAAAGATGATAAAGATAAAGACGGTTAAAAATAAGCAATGAAAATATCAGAGAAGGTATGAAAGCAAAGCCAGTGACGGAAAAGTTGAAGAGTAATAGGTTTGCGTGGAATGGGCATGTCACGCGGAGGGAAGAAAGTCATGTCATAAGAAGGGTGACGGTTTTGAATGTATATAGATAAAAGGGTAGAAGTAAGCATAAGAAAAGATGGATAGACTGTGTTTATGTGTAAGGAATGAGGGACTACGGAGCGATAAAAGGAAGTGGAAAAGAAGATCTCTTGTGCCGACCCCACTTTACGTGGGAAAAGGGAGAAAGATAAGCTAGCTATGAGAAGGAGCATAATGTATGCATATGAGAAGAATTTGTATTTACAAAGGATGATACGCCAAGACTTGCTAATTCTTCTCAGACTTGGGATAGGAGAAATTTGCTTTCTACTTGCGACTTGTTGGAGGAAAGTTGGATGTAGACGAGTTTCATGCCGGTTCTTCTCGAGCTTGGGTTAGGAGGAATTGGCATCTAAATTCACCTAATATGTAAGACGTTTCAAGTGATCCTTGTGATTGTATTTAATAAAGAATCTTTTGACTTTGACGTTGAGACTGCGCCTTTAGGAAGCAATGGGCAAAGTGCTTAGTACACTGCTTATTCTTAATCCAACGCAATATTTATATTTGTTTTTAGTGTATTTCTATAAAGGTTTATATAATAAATCTATATTCGAGTATATAAAAGGCGATGTATGTATGTGTGTTTCCTATAAACTCCGAAATGGCTAGACCGATTTCTATGATTTTTTTAGAAAATCTTCAGATTGGGCTAGCGGGTAATCCTGTGAAGTTTGGTAGTGATCGGATCAATATAGCTTTTTTTTTCATTAATCTAATTTGGTATGGATAGATTGTATTTTAGGATGCGTGCGAAGCCGCGGGCAGGAGCTAGTAATATATATAATAATTATAAATGTGGTAGTGAAATGGAATGTCAGATGCTGTGTGAAAAGAAACGTTATGAATGCGGGATTGAATTGAACGATAGATCTGAATAACTGAAAGAATTAAAGGTTTTGGCATCATGGCTGCACCGGTGTAAAACGCGGATAGGATTTAACGAAGAAGAAAAGTTCAAATATATTTCCGCATATATATGTTGTGTCCACTGCCCCATTCCACATAAATATTACTGAAGAATTCACACAACATCAACTAGTCCCAAACTAAGCATTGTTATATGGTGACCTGTATGGCGGGAACTTTTGACACAACCAATGTCTATCAGTTTCGATTAGCAATCGGTATGACTTCAATCATTAGTTGGATTGTAATTAGAACCAGTTTTGACAAGATGGATTACTATTACGTACGTTCGGTTTCCTATACATATGACAGCATGTATGACAATCAACATCACCCATAATACCAATTCATAAATAGTAACTGAAACCGATTATTATCAAAGTTTTGATAGTATCAGAATTCCATAATCGCCCCGCGAATGACTTCTAGAATAATTATATATTATTAAATACATACTTATGATACTTTATAACACTCAAACACAGAACAAACACCTATGGTCATCACACAAAAATGTTTGTTCTGGGGGGAATTCGAACCCTCAAATTGCAGTGTAAATGGCAGAGCAACTACCAACTGAGCTGCCGGACTGGCAGTCTCGATATGGCAAGCATTTAATTTTGTGAAGTTTAAATATATATATATACTAGCTGACCCGGCAAACGTTGTTTTGTCTTATTGAACAAAAAATAAAAAAATTTGGGGTGAGCCACCCTTAACACTTAGGGGTATAAAATAAAAAAATGTTACAAACCTATTCTCAGACCTACTGAATATACATATAAAATTTCATCAAAATCAGTCAAGTTGTTTCGGAGGAGTATTAACACGAAAACTGGGACACAAGATTTTTATATATAGGGATTTGTTTTAATTTTTAAATTCACCTAGTTTAAATAAATAATAATAAAAGTAATATTAATAATAATAATTCCTGACATTTCACACAGCATCATCTAGCCCCAAAGTAAGCAGAGCTTGCGTTATGGGTACCACATGACTGATATACTACCTAAATATTTTTTTTTGTAAATACATACATATTATACATAGAAACAACCAGACCCGAGACAAATACTTGCAGATCATACAACCATTTGTTCCGCGGGGAGAATCGATGCCGATAATTATGTAAAACTATTCAAAGTGATCCTTGTAATTGTATTGAATTATCATCATAATCATAACAACCTTTATGAAGTCCACTGCCGAACATAGGCCTCCCCAATTGATTTCCAGGAAGAACGTTTTTGAGCCCTTTCCATACACCGACTTCCTGCGATCTATACAATGTCGTCAGTATATAGGTATGCCTCCTCGCTACTGGGAGGTAGCTAAGCCTTAGTCAAGGTGATTATAAGTAGATACAAAAAAATTATTGAATTGTATTGAATACAAAGATTAGAATATGAATTTGATTTATCTAGTGCTATTACTTTCGTTTAAATGAGAGGCCAACTCAGGCGACGCAGTTAATAGGCCGCCCGTAGGCCTCCATCGTGGCCTAACTTCTTTTGAAAAGCCGGGAACGACAGCTTAACATACTCTCCTGAGCACGGATATGAATATGCCAATGAGGTCACCTATATTCAGGTAGATACTAATAAAAATAATAATAAATTTATTGAGAACACTACAAAAATAAATACGAAATTTAAGCCTTAGTGCATATACATAAATTAATTAATAGTGTCCTACAATCGGTGGTCTTATCGTGGTTACGATTTCTACCAGACAACCGACAACCGATACTGACCTCACAGAGCGTTGCTTAGCTGCGTTTATGTATGTTTTGATCTGTTTGACAATATTTGTGGCGCAGTAAGCGAAGGCTCGCTTGAAACTATGAAGGTTGGAAGGCTGGGTGTTTTCTATCGCTAATATGTATTTATTTACAAAAATATCGGTAGATAATTCACACAACACCATCTAGCTCCAAACTCAGCATGTTTTATGGTGACCAGATGACTGATAGCAAACTTATATATTTTTTAATATATACTTATTATACCTGAAAAACCCAGACACAGAACAAACACCTATGTTCATCACACAAATGTTTGTCCTGGGAGGGAATAAAACCCATAACCTACAGCGCAGAAGGCAGAGCTACTACCAACTGAGCTGACTGGCTAGTCGTTATAAAAAGTATACAAGAGTAGTTTAACAGTCATGTGGTTAATTAATTTATTAAGTACTTGTTCTTAATAAATATATGACTAGTTAGTTTAGCTATACCTCGAGTTCATCATTCATCGATTACCTAAGTTGAGTAAGTGAAACGCTATTTCTGCTATAATTAACAAAATATCATATTCTAGTGTTATATTTACGACAGCGCATAACATAATAGCTGTCATAGTGCCAAATTCAGCACCGTGCCAGAGTAATGACAATATGAAATGTTTATGACGATTTTATATCTACAAGCGGTTTACGATCACCGTGCGTCGACGAGAGAGCACTCTGTATTTTAATTCGTCATCCGATGCTAGTTTCTTCAAGTGTGACTAGGGAGGTTAATGTCTATCAAATGTTATCAAAGATATGACAAAACATGAGCGAGTTACATTAGAGCCGTGAGGTTTTATACAATACTAGTTGCTGCCCGCTGCTTCGCACATAAGAAGTAGTATATGTCCTTCTCCAAGGTCCCATTTATCTCTATACCAAAATTAATCAAAATTATAGAAAATTATAGAAATAAGGATTTGTGTGTTTATCTCGATTTTTTCTGCCTTAAAAATAAGGAAAGCATTACGAATAATGCTTTCGCATGCTTAAGCGTGCTTTCGCATGCTTTCGCAATAATGCAGCGCAGTATGACGACCTCTGTGGCGCAGTGGGCTTAGGTCCGGCTGAGACGCAAAAGGTTGTGGGTCCGATTCCCGCCGCGGGACAAATGTTTGTATGATTCCGCCAGATGATAGTGTGTGAAATGTCCGGAATTATTTATTATTTATTTATTTAGTATTAAAAGTAAGCAGAGCTTGTGTTATGGGTACCACATGACTGATATACTACTTACATACTTTTTTTTTGTAAATTCATACATATTATACATAGAAACACCCAGACCCGAGACAAATACTTGCAGATCATACAAACATTTGTCCCGCGGCGGGAATTGAACCCGCAACCTTTTGCGTCTCAGCGTATTCAACAGAAGTCTAATAGTAAAGGGTATTGTTTCACTTTCAAAACATTTGTGAATTGAAATGTTAATTTAAAAAAACGATTTATGACATATTCGTCCCGAGGAAGTTCATCCCATATAAAAAAATCTGCTTTCGTCCCGCATTGTATTGTAAGTATAGTTACGTAATAAGAATTATACTGTAATAATAAATATTATTTTACCTGTTGTAACCCTTAGCTCTAAGGTAATGAATAAAGATTTATTATTATTATTATTATTATTATTGTATACCATATTCGGCCCGTAATACATTTTATTAAATAAAATCTTATTTCGTCCTACTTTTTAAGTCCACATTCGGCCCAAAACACAAGTTTTACGATGTTATTTTGAAGAGAATCTTCATGGGTGAGTATGATCCGCGGTCCGCGCGTTCCCGCTCACGTACACGGTTCGCTCAGATTCTCTAGATGAATCGAAATAGTGTCGGTGCCTTTATCGACAAAATATACGTGATGAATACGTACTAAAATCAGTGTTTATCAAAATGAGAGTATTTTTTTGTACTTATAATCATCGTGTATTGCACCTTGACTAAAGCTTAGCTACCTCCCAGTAGCGAGGCAAACCTATGCCGGGTCGAGGCCATTTTGTAACTGTGCTATACAAATACATACTCTGCCTTCTCCATATATTCATCCGCCTGAGACGCAAAGGTTGCGGGTTCGATTCCTGCCACGGGACAAATTTTTGTATGATCTGCAAGTATTTGTCTCGGGTCTGGGTGTTTCTATGTATAATAAGTAAGAATAAAAAAAAAAGAGTATATAAGTAGTATATCATTCATGTGATACCCATAACACAAGCTCTGCTTACTTTGGGGCCAGATGATGTTGTGTGGAATGTCCGGCATTATTATTATTATTCATTTGTTTTGTGTGTGAGTAACCTCTACCTAAATTTTCGACGACCTCTGTGGCGCAGTGGGCCAAAGCCTGAGTCGCAGGTTGCGGGTTTGATGCCCGCCACGGGACAAATGTTTGTATGATCTACAAGTGTTTGTATAATATGTATGTATTTACAATATATATATAAGTAGTATATCAGTCATGCATGTGGTATCCGTAACACAAGGTCTGCTTACTTTGGGCACCTTTGGGCCAGATGATGTTGTGTGAAATGTTAAGTAACAAATAAATGATTCTGTTAAGTCTTGTCTACTAAGAATAAGATTTTTTCCACCTCTATAGCAACCCCTATCACCCTCACCCGAAATACTCACCCCATAAACCATAGTCTCATAAAAACAGCGTGCGTCTTACAGTTCGTAAACTTTACTACATTCCCGTACATACAAAATGTATGTAAAATTTCATGTCAGGACGTTATCTTCGAGTCACTGATGTGTTTTATTGTTTTCGCTGACACCTACGAGTACATCAAAGATATGTAGGACAATAAATGTCTTGTGCGTCATGAAATATGGCCTATTTTTGTTAGGACGTATTTTGATGAGGTTTCTAACCTTCAATACTTTGTATTGGACCAGTTTTTTTTGTGACTGTGACGTCTTCTGTCAAGACTGGATGAAAACTATACCAAAATAATCACTGAGTCTACTAATATAGCAAAAAAGTATCCATAAATTATATCAAATCAATAATTTGATAATAATTAAATAATTATTATAGATAATATTATTAATAATTTAATAAGAGAATAATTCGCGATGACTAGTAATATTCGTGGATTGTGCGATCACTCCTGTCAAACACAGGCGTATTTCCGCCTGTGGGTGGTTAAAAGGCAGCGGATGGCAAGAGTAAATAATTTCACACAGCATCACCTGGCCCGAAGTAAGCAGAGCTTGTGTTATGGGTACCACATGACTGATATACTACTTATATACTTTTTTTTTGTAAACACATACTTATTATACTTAGAAACACCCATATCCGAGACAAATACTTGCAGATCATACAAACATTTGTCCCGCGGCGGGAATCGAACCCGCAACCTTCTGCGTCTCAGCCGGACATAAGCCCACTGCGCTACAGAGGTCGTCAGAGTAACAGTAACATTCTAATTTATAAACCTTAAAAACATACAAAGTTTTATATTTTTTTTAAACCAAAGTTCCTTTTCGCGCATTGGCGAGGGGACCTACCTGAGAAATAATTACGTTTTAAAAACTAAAAAGACAACCAATTTCGTGTATAAACAAGCAAAATATCAAAATAACGTTTAATTACGGACGATATACTTTTTTCAGATCATTTTTATTTTAAAAACCTAACTACTGAACCGATTTGTACCGAACATTTATGAAATTTATGTGTGACCAATTGAAATGAGATTTTTTCAAAACAAAGTCTAAGACAAGTCAAAAGATGATTTATTCAATACAATCACAAGGATCACTTTGAAACGTCTTACATACTAGGTGAATTTAGGTGCCAATTCATCCTAACCCAAGCTCGAGAACAATTGGCAAGAAACTCGTCTTGGTCCTAGCGCTTTTTTATATGACCCATCTTATAACTACCTTAATTACGAAATACTAATACAAGAGAGTTTATACATTTCAAGTGTGTCGGTTAACTGTCTGACGGCAGAGCGACATGAGGCCATGCATTCTTATCAATAATATAGTCATCTATATTATAATAAGCTTTCTTCAAAAGACTACCTTTAATGTATGCTTTAAATTTCTTAATAGGTAGTTTAGTAGCATTTTCAGGAAGCTTATTATAGAAGCGCACCGTGTTCCCCATAAATGACTTATTAACTTTTTCTAGTCGAAACCTAGGGATGTATAATTTATGTTTATTCCTAGTGTTGATTTTATGAAGGTCACTATTTTGCTGAATCCTATCTCTATTTTTATGTGTATTTAACAAATTTTTATATATATATTGTGAAGCTATTGTGAGAATATTAATTTCTTTGAATATTTCTCTCAAAGATTCTCGTGGTTTCATTTTATAAATGGCACGTATTGCCCTTTTTTTAAATACAAATATTTTACCAATATCAGCTGCTTTCTCCCAGAGAATGATGCCGTATGACATAACACTATGGAAGTAACTGAAATAAACTAGTCTAGCTGTAGCTTCATCAGTAAGCCACCTTATCGCACGAACTGCATATGCAGCGGAACTAAGCCTACCAGCAAGCGTTTCAATTTGTGGTCCCCACTGTAGTTTTGCATCAATATTAAGACCTAGGAAGATCGTGGAATTTACAAGATTCATTGTCTCTCCATTTATTTCAATGTTGGACGGGCTATGAATAACATTTGGCAAAGTGAATTTGACACATTTAGTTTTTTTGGAATTAAGCAAAAGATTATTTACAGTGAACCAGTTAAGAACTAACGATAAGGATTCATTTACGTTATTGCAAATACTGGTTTTACCTCTATCAACTTTAAAAATTAAAGACGTATCGTCTGCAAATATAACTATATCACAAATATTTTTTACAAAAATAGATAAATCGTTAACGTATACTAGGAATAAAAAAAGGCCTAGTATCGATCATTGAGGTACCCCTATATCAATAATTGATCCCAAAGACCTCTCACCACCCACGTCTACTTTCTGGACTCTATTGGATAGATAAGACTGTATGAGGTCAATCGCCCGGTTTTTAATGGCATAATATTTTAACTTTGTGATTAGGGTTGCATGACTCTCACAGTCAAAGGCCTTAGATAGATCGCAGAATACCCCAACTGCATCCTGTGACTTCTCCCAGGCCTCAAATATATGCTTTAAGAGCGCTATACCTGCATCAGCTGTTGATCGACCTTTAGTAAATCCGTATTGATTACTATGTAGCAGGCCGTTAACGTTAAAGTGGTATAATAACTGATTAAGAATTATTTTTTCAAAGATTTTACTTAAAGACCTGCTTTAATATCGATATTGGTCTATAATTAGCGAGATCACTTTCACTTCCAGACTTAAACATAGGAATGAGTTTACTGTGTTTCATGAGATCGGGAAA
The DNA here is from genome assembly GCA_948098915.1 of Lampropteryx suffumata. NCBI lineage: Eukaryota > Metazoa > Arthropoda > Insecta > Lepidoptera > Geometridae > Lampropteryx > Lampropteryx suffumata. The sequence continues at coordinate 18,666,582 of OX402547.1, forward strand.
AACTCCCTCGTCGATACATCTATTAAAAATATAAGCTAAACATGGTGCAATATCTAAGATAATGACACCCAGCACTTTTGTAGACATTCCCCAAAGAACCTCTGTATTTTTTATATTAATTAACTTGTATGCTTATATAATACTAGCCTCGTTAATGTAGCTAAAACTAAACTCATTCTTACATTTTGCAACACTAGATTCTAATAGAACGGAAGCTCTAGAGGCTGAAGAGTTTAACGATTTGGTCTCTATTTTTGCTATATCTGAGAAAAAACTATCAGATGCATTCGCAACATCCTGTTCTTTAGTCAAAATTGTACCATTTATATTTAATTTGAACTGTATATTGCGAGCCCTTTACCTGTTTCATTATTAATTAATTTCCAAATTGCTTTTATTTTATTTGTTGAATTTTCTATTATTTTTTAAAAAACAGTGACTTAGCCGCATGACAAACTTTTTTGAAGACTTTTGAGTAATTCCTAACATATAAGATAAAAACTGGATCATCTAACATTGTCTCTCTGGTAGCATATAATTCATACAATGTATTCCTACTTCTTTAAAAACCCGGTGTAGCCCAGTCGATAAATCTAACACAATTTTTTGTTTTGCATGTTTTTACTGTAAATATATCAGCATGTTCTTTAATTATTAAATTAGACAATGTGGTGAAAAGATCATTTGGATCATCGATGCATGGTACAAGGGAAACTTTGTGTTCAATTCTACTTTGAAATGTTTTGATGCGGCTCTCTGTAATAGGTCGGTGAGTAAAGCTCTGAGCTTCAACTATACGATCACAAGAAAAGGTGGCGCAATGACCGTAATGGTCAGACCTAAAATGTTTTAGTACACACTTATGAACTGGTGTGCAAATCGGTTTATAAATGACGGAATTATGAGGTAATAAACATAAAAAGAAACAAACTGAGAACCTCTTCCTTTTTTGAAGTCTGTAGAAAATATAACGCGTTACGTTACGAAAACGCGTTACGAAAAACCGTAAGAGAAAGAGAGAATGAAGAAGACCGATAACTAGTCTCCCACATATAAGCTTTCACATGGAAGCTTTCACATGGTCTGACATGAGCTTGGACAATTTATTTATCTACATACCAGACATACAATGCCGTGGTTATTATTTTAAAGACTTGAGACTGATTTCGCAAACATTATTGTCGCGTTGCTATTGTTTCTTTTACGAAATAACCCTGTCTAACGGTTCTAATCGGAAAATCTATGCTTTGATCTTGAACTGAACTTTCTGAAGTACAGCCTAGAAACTTTCTTCAAAAACTACGTTGGTGTACCTGGCTACTTGATGTTTCTTTTTGCGTCACTTTGGAATGCGTATTGGTACCAAAGCCGCAGTTCAAATCAACTCAGGCTTACCAGTTTTGACTAATACAAAGTTTCATTTATGTACAATCATTCGTTAGTAGAAATCGTTAGTTAACTTTTCTAAATCAGAAGAATGCTAGTGAAGTAGGATAGTGGCGTAAGATTATCGAAGAACACCAACAACTTGATTGTTAGTGTTGTTATTGCAATAATATCAAATATGTCAAAGTAGAACATAGTGCAAGAGCTCACCCTAAATCCCTTACGATAAAAACACGCTACGAAAAACGAGTGAAATAAAAATGGCCGCTTTTCACCGAATAAGCGTTACCATAAAAAAGGTTTTCAGTGAGCAAGTGAATCATAATTTATGAATTCCGGTGTCCGCCCGCTGCGGGAGATTTACGCCGGGTCATTGTGTCGGCTCCTGGACTATGTAGAACTAGAAATCTTTTCTATTTTGGTAATATAATTTAGTTTCACATTATATCATATTATTCGGTACATGTATGGAAATAAATGTTAATACTTAAAGCTGTTTCGATGTTTGAATACTGACTTTGTTCCTCATAATAAATCTAGTGGAACTCCGTTACTTCGACTACGAAATGTAAACACGTAAATCTAACTTTTCAACCCCTATTAGGTTACCCTTACCCTATTTAGGCTCGGTATTTTGACCCGTAGTCTAACCCCAACAAATCTTACTTGATAATATATATATTTTTTTTACCCTTACTGCCCCAATTAGGGGTAGAAAACAAAAGGAAACAAGGTAATCTAGGCCTACACTCAAACTCTGAGACATAAACCACTAAGTTATCCCTGGTACCTTAGTTTATGAAGGCTGGGTCATTTCTACCCCCATTTAGCTCTATAGCAAACAATCGTTAATGAAACATAAGGGGTGTGCTGCATCCCTTCGTTTATCCCTCTATATCTCCGTGAGGGTAGCTTGTAAGAGTAGTGATGAGCTAGCCATGGAACAGAATGAACCATTTATAATCACAATGATAATCTTACTCGTATATAAAACTTTTACTATTATAAGATTCACTCAAAACGGTATTTACCATGATTTATGAGTTTTACTGTTTCCCGATATTTCGGCACAGTTGCATGCGCCATGATCGCAAAATAAACTTAAATCTTTGCTATTGGTAAAGACTATAATAGAAGAATAATGTTATTGGCATACATATCAGTCTACCCTCTGCCCAAGTCGGTTTACACAACAGACAACAAACAGACTTTACCATAAGAATACCGCTAAGAATACATTGATCGCTTATGCCGATCGTGCCTCTCTATCGCTTGTCCCGCGCTCTTGCTTGCACGCTCGGCTCATGAAAATTTTTCGTGTGTGCAACCGTTCATATCAAGTATTATAATGAGACGGTAAAAGTAGTTAGCAGCCACGCAACCACACATAATGACCGTGCTAAGCATTGCTTATCTATAAACAACTATGATTGTTACACTACGTTTCTTATTACTCCCTCAGTTACGTTTATCCGAAGGGTTGGTAAACAGATATAGCTTACCCACTAATCGCTCGACAGAAAAAAGTTGTTTTTTTTAAAAACATGTCTTAAAATCAGAATATTAAGGCTCTTTTTCAAAGTCACAACGTAAAAAGTATGATAAAAAGTTGATGACAAAATGAAAAAAAGGTTTTTGCATCCGATTGAGATATTTTTCCATAAATAACTGTTTAATTACGTTCAAAGATACTATAAAATAAAATAAATATTGTTAGTAAGGACTTGCCTCTGACCTTCCCATTAGACATTCTCAAAAAGATCCAAGTATTTCGTAGTCATCGAAAATGTTTTTTGTTTGTTTAGATATGTTAATGAAATTGCCCTTAGACCTTACATTCCTAATACCCTATATCCAGGCCATGAACATTCACCTCACTGGTGGTTTCATCATTAATTCCATGCTATTTAAACCCAAGAAACCGTACTCAAATATTGAAACCGAATACCGTCGTTTGTTATACTATTAAGTATTCTGTGGCCAGGGTTGTGACGTCACGAGTCACGTCCAGTTTTTATTCCGGACCACAGAACTGCTAGAATATTGATGGTAGAGCCTTTTCAATGTGAGTAGACTTGTGACTCGATGTATTTTGTATCTTATGTGATCGAAATAAATATCACCCCAGCGCTCTAAATCAACAAACATCGTTGAGCATTGAGTAAGGTTTGCTAGGATATATTGATTTTGGAATTATATAGGAGTTCTATCGAATCACACAAAATGGGCCACGACTTAGGTCAAAATTATAATGCTCACAAGCATTGGAGAGCATTCGCTTGGAAAATGAGATGAATATGTCACGAAGACGACGTGTTTTTTTCTCAAAACGGTACATTTTGGGAGAGATGATGTCATCTGCGTGAGATATTAAAACTCACTTTAGATACATAGATAGATAGATAATACTTTATTGCACACCAAATATACAAGTAGAATCAAAAATAACAATGTTTTGCTAGTCGGTAGTACAATGGGCGGTCTTATCGCTATGTAGCGATCTCTGCCAGACAACTTTTACTTCATAGAGTTCACTGTTCAATAAAAGAAAAGACGTAAAGTGTAAACTTTTCTTTTTTTAAATAAATAAATAATCCCGTACATTTTAACACAGCATCATCTAGCCCCAAAGTAAGCAGAGCTTGTGTTATGGGTACCACATGCCTGATATACTACTTATATACTTTTTTTTTGTAAATACAGACATATTATACATAGAAACACCCAGACCCGAGACAAATACTTGCAGATCATACAAACATTAGTCTCGCGGCGGGAATCGAACCCGGAACTTTCTGCGTCTCAGCCGGATCTTAGCCCACTGCGCCACAGAGGTCGTCATAAATAATGTCACTGACACACATTTTAGCTTTAAAAAGCAATATTTTATAACCCATTTTTTATTGAACAGGTTCTATGTCCCTGAGAGGAAACTTGGAATCCTGTCACAATGCCAAAAAGTATTACACGTAATATTAGGCTAACGTATTCATTCCTAACTGAAAAAAGAAGTCATGCAACGCTCTGAGTTGTTCGGTCTGGATGGGTGATTGCAGTAGCATTTTTGTCAGTATGCTTTCGAGCGTCGGAGAGAACGTTAAGCTGTTCCAAGGTTTTTAAAATGGTTAAGCCAGGTCGGAGGCCTATGGACGGCTTGTTAACTCCGATAACCAGATTTCGCCACTAAGTCATACGAATATCAAATCAAAATATTCATTATTTAATAAAACAAGGACAACTTTGAATCGTCTTCTTACATGCTAGTGAATCTAGGTGCCAGTTCCTCCTGACCCTAGCAAGGATAATGGAGTTTAGATACTATCAAAACGTTAATACAATACTAATACAGCTTTCAGTTACTATGAATTTGCATTACTAAATGTTGATGTTTATTGTAACGCATGCTGTCATATGAATAGAAACTGAGATTATTGAGTACATATGTATGTACATTCTTCTATTGCGCAGTGAGGTAAAAACTTCATGTGATCGTTTTATTTTGAGTCGTAGACTGAAAAGCAAGAAATCAGTATTTCTCTGCAGAAAGTAACATCATAGCAGAGAAACAAAAACAAATACTACGTGTTGGTTTGAAGGGCACTAGATACTACTGAGCGAATAGACGAAGAAAAACTCCTAGTTTAGGGAAACCACTATCAGATGAGCCGTCGTGTTTGCTATATCACTTGTATAACACATTTCACTTGCAATACTTATGTGAGTGATTTTTGAATAAACACAAACATTTTGATAAAGACGGGTTTTATTCATGTATTATTTTGTCGATGGAGGCATCGATAATCTTGCGATTCATATAAAGAGCCATCATCAAGGTGAGTTTTATCCGCGGTCCGCTCGTTGTTGATCGCGTTCACGGTTCGCACATACGTGAGTAAAACCCGTGTTTATCAATAAGTTATTTATTTAAAACATTGTCACGAAAAATGCCCATGCTTAGTAGACATGTCCTAAGATCTCTAGTTACTTCTTTGGTCTTTGGACAAGTTTTTGTGGATGTCTAAAAGTAAAAACCTCATAAAGCCAGTAATTTAATCGGAATCCTACCACACTGAGCTCTTTCTGGGAGTCTCGTTAGACCGCGGTACATAATACTGTTAAGAAAAGTGCCAGAATTCCATTCTTGACCGAAAGTGCCTTGAATATCTGACGATCTTTAGCATGGAAACATACGGACTGAAACTCATGCCGGAAATGCCAATAGATCCGTACTTAAAAATATAAATTAAAAAGATGTGTTTCTTTTTTTATTTGTTTCACTTTCACGATTAACTGGCTGAATGCATCTTGATGTCGATAAATTGTGTCTTGGGGAAAGGCTATTTTTTATGAATGTAAACAATAATAATTTAAATGTGAAATTATAAGTACCATGGTATGATATTTTGTAACTCTTGTATTTAAAACAGTAAAACAGCAAGCAAGTAATCGAAAAAACTGACGCGCGGTACATAGCGGAGGCTTCTTCATGTAGAACTTTGTCTTTGAACTTTGAGATATTATGCTGCCAAATTTTGAAAAGTCAGAACCGGTAGCTTCCTCAAAAGCACGGAAGCGCTGCTGATATTGTTACTACAGTCTCCCAACACCGAAAATGTCTCCCATCGCAATGCACAATCGAAGAAGCAAAATTTTTGTAATTTGATTGAAATCATACCGCAGCAGTTCAACATTAACTTTCGACGCGTTTTCTTATTTTGAAAACAAACAACTTTTATGAAGTCGCCAGCGATCGATTGCATGTTTTTTTTTTGTTTGGCCATAGAGATTACAGAATAGGTTTTTGGGTTAATATCGGAACGCAATCGAAGCCGACAAGTAAAATATAAATTTATGCGTAGACATGGATTGGAATATTACGATAACTTCTCTAAATCATAGGCTTCTTAAATATATATTAATATCTATATATTAATACGTGAAGCAAAAACTTTATACCCCTTATTACGAAAATTGCGCGGACGGAGGAGTATAATTTTCGCTCACTTTATATAGAGTTAATATAGAGAAGGAGTGCAGAATGCTATTTTTTTTTTAATTATGCATAAAAAAACATCATTAATAATTAATTATGGTTGAATTTCGACCAGTGGGCGACCACTAGTTTATTTAATTCTATGACTACAAGCCTTTCCTACGGTACGAAACAAATATCTAAATTTAATATTTCTTAAGAATTTAAATTGAAGCCTTAAATCCTGTTAAATCGGACTACCTATCTGCATATTAGATGCCGATATCTTTCAGGAGTCCTACCTATAGCTCTTTTAAAAATCAAAAATTTTTAAAAAGAGCTATAGGTAGGACTCCTGAAACTCAGCGTTTTTGTTCAAACTAACATCCCGCCCGTTTCTGTGTGAAGGACCGCGCCCGGGGCCCGGAATCCGTTTGTCACCGTCCTTTGACGAAACGTATTTAGGACAAACCCTTTCCAAAGAGCGGGCTATCTTCATCTTGTTTACCCTCCACGGCAAATAGACCTCAGAGCACTCTTTTATTGTTAGATAAGGCTCTTTAGTTCGCGTTTTTGATAATAAGTACATACTCGTATATCTGATTGACCTCACATTCTATAGACATTATTTAATTTTAGTAAGAAGTTATTTATCAATCAAAAATAAATTGTAAAATAAAAAAGCTTATAGTCAAAAACCAAGTCAACGTAATTAAAATTTCTAAATTAGACGATCTCTGCAACTGTAAAAATTCGCCTGAAACGCAGGTTGCGGGTTTGGTTCTCGCCGCGAGAAATGTTTGTTAGATCTGCAAAAATGTGTCTGGGTATTTTTCTATGTATATTTACTATGTATATTTAATAGGTATGTATGTTTACTTATAAACAAAAATAAGTATATAAGTAGTATATAAGTCATTTCGTACTCATAACAGAAGCTCTGCTTACTTTGGGGATAGATGACGCTGTGTGAAATGTAAAAAAATAATAATTATGTACTGCCTTTTTTTTGTCCTCGATAAACCTGATTTTGACCACGATCTCGCCTCATGTTAAGCGACGATGTGGGCGTCGATGGGGCACGCATGTCTATAAGACACCTATTTACTCGAGACCTGACGAGACCTAGATTGTAGTTTTTAGGAAAGACAGACGACGGCAAAGCATTCCAATCCTTGGCTGTACACATTGTAAATTGTAATGTAAATGTGGAAGCAAAGCGCTTTGTTCGTAAGGGCAGTAGACTGACAAGGTATGGATGGCATTGAGTGGTGCGTCTGCTTGTCCTGTTGTGAAAAGGAGATGGTGGAATTAGATCACGTAATTTGCCTTAATTAATGCCTTATGCAGCATATTTCGACACAGCGAGTATATTAAAACTTATGGGGTACTTTCGATTGTTTTGTTTACAACTGAGCCAACAAACAAGCCTATGGCCCACCCAATGGTAAGTGGTTGCCGTAGCCTATGACTTTTGTTCTGTCCAAACAAATGCTTAGTCCTCTATATGTTCTCTATCTGAGTTCGACCTTAAAAGTATAACTACTCATTCTTCTCAGTCAGTGAAGTCTCAGGAGTATCCTAAATAGTATATCTAAGGCAGTTGGAGGTGTTGATATTTAGTTGCTTAGACAATTATACACGACTCACACACAACAAACTTTCAATTTCAAAAACAGTTGACATGAAATTTCAAAGACGTAGCCCATTACATGGCACTTTCCAAGTCGAGGTGTGAGTCGTGTTAACATGGTTGTTCTTGCCGAGTTCCGACATAGATACTAGTTGTAAACTTGTAATAAGTTTCGAGTTTCCAAGTTGGCTAACATGAAGTTACACTTAGAACACCTACCGGTACTAGGAACCACAGGTATCTAAGGGCGTGAATACACAAACTCAACTCTACAGATGGAATCTGTCTATGTGGTTATCAACGCAGTGCTATATATTCTACCTAGAAGCGGTAGTATGCAAATCTCTCTATTTAGGTATGAAAGGCACTGAAGCAAGTGAAATTACTGGCCGAACGTATGTCTAGGGCCGGTAACGTACGCGACAGCTGATTTTCCAAGCGTCATAGGTTATGGTAACCAGTTATTATTAAGTGCGCAGAATTTTTGTATGCCGGCTCAGGTGTATAAAAATAAACGAGCGAGACTTACAGTAGTCGCATATGATGTGTAACATCTGACATCTCGCCTTGGTTTTAAGCAACATTAACATAATATCCTGAATTGTTTATATAACAGCACACTTAATACACAACACTGTAAGTTAAGCGCACGGCTGATGCGTTCTCCTTCTCTTTTTCTCTGTCTCGTCTCACACACGCACACACTGTCAACTGACAGTACCAACCTTTCAGGATGTGGGTTTTTACCATATGACGATCAACTCCATCAACGCGTGGGCTCATTCGCTTCCTCGGCTTTCTGTTACACACTTCCGTCTCTTTTCCCGAAATCACTCTTACAAATTGCAGGAAAGTGACAGGAAAGATCAAAAATAACAATTTATGCACATTAGAGTCGTTTACACGTAATTAGTGGCGCGACAGTAAAATGATACTAGGCCGCGAGTGAGCGTGGTCGAGTACGAATAGGTGTATACGCACCTGAAGGACTGGGCGACACGGCGAGTCGTTCATTCGTCAAAGTTTTCATGACCGAGTACTACCGAGGGCACTTCCACTTTACTCCACTGTTTACCTTTAGAGTCTGTTCGCTAAGAGAAAATTGCTACAGGGTTATTATAAAAGTAGCAGTAGTAATAGAAATATCTACGAAAGCAGTCGCAAGTCGAAGAAAATTAATTTAATATATATGGAAGCAAGTCACAAATTATTACTCGCCTGTCGCTCACCAACAGCGGATAATGCGCTTATAGCAAAAAAATTCTCTGAGAGGAAAGTGTTTGATAGCAGTGATCGATGATACATATGTCATTGATATAGGATAACAAATAGAATTATTGACTCATATTGTTATAAACTAGTTATAGTAACGTGAGTACGTGAGGAAAACCCGTGTTTCTAATATTGTACTGTATACTCGCCTTAATTGTTAGGATGCTCATATACTACTTATATCTAAGTAAGTACTTAAGTACTTGAAGTTGTAGCGAGGATGGCGATACAAATTAGGATAGTTTGGAGCTTAATGTCTTCAGGTGAATATGACTCACCGGTGGTAGTATACTAGTTACTAGTATAATAGCGTAAAAAATACCTTCTTTCAGGGTAGTGGTGTTTAACTACTGCTTAGAGGAAGGGATTTACAATAACAAAATAACTCGGTATTTATATAAAAAGCTCGTAGCACTGCTACGATCGTAGTAGTACGTAGCTGTGCTACGTCAACGGCTATATTTGTAACTACTCGCTAGTATACTAACCGTATACTAACCTACTAACTTAAATGTCTAGCCGTAATATAGCCACATATTTTTATTAAATAAAACAATATGGATTATTTTAAATTGTCTCCTTGTATCAAGGTAAATCTAGGTGCCGGTTCTTCTTAACCCCAGTTAAAGAAGAATCTGGCAAGAAGAAACTGGTATTAACGCTTTTTAACCGACTTAAAAAAGCGAGGAGATTTTCAATTCGGTTGTATTTTTATGAGCTCAAAATTCATTCAATGAAGTCGGTTTTCTTTTTAGCTCTTAAAACGTAATTATTTGTATGATTTTTTCTGATTTTGTTACGGATGCCGAGTCGAGTCAGAGCAGATTCATCCCGAGCTATTTTGTCATCTAAACAATCTGTGAGTTTTTTGTCCAAATCGTCCAATAAATTGATAGTGATAGCTAGTAATTATCCGATTCGTTCATCCTTCATAATTTAAAAAAAATATGACTTTTATAGGCTGCTATAGACCATAGGCTGCTACTTATTAGTTAAAAATTAATCTATGTATATAAAAGGCGATGTGTGTATGTATGTTCACTATAGACTCCGAAACGGCTAGACCGATTTCGACATTTTTAGGAAATCTTCAGATTGGCCTAGCGGGTGATTAGTATGATGGTTGGTAGCGATTGATTGATTGGATCAATAGAACTTTTTTTTAACGGAACGGACATAAGCTACTTTTTATGTATGTACTATGCGTGCGAAGCCGCGGGCAGAAGCTAGTAATTTATATTTTTGGACACAGCACCAAGAATATAAATTACTACATATATATAAGTATATATTAACAAGTACTTAAATGCTTGTAAACATATACTTATAATAACAGCCAGAAACAGAACATACGTTATGTTTATCACATTTTTTTTTGTCTTAGTGGCATCTACTGAAAACCAGAGCTTGGTTTTCAAATGTGCATCCAGCACAATGCTGATTAGAGGCTATATTTGTCATGGAGGATCCTGGAGTAGAGGCCATATTGGTCCTGGAGGAACCAAGGCAAATAATAATAATAATAATAATGCTGGACATTTCACACAGCATCATCTGGCCCCAAAGTAAGCAGAGCTTGTGTTAAGGATACTTTTTTTTGTTAATACATACATATTATACATAGAAACACCCAGACCCGAGACAAATACTTGCAGATCATGCAAACATTTGTCCCGTGGCGGGAATCGAACCTGCAACCTTCTGCGTCTCAGCCAGACCTTAGCCCACTGCGCCACAGAGGTCGTCATATAGCAAATATAGCCTTTACTCATCTGCGCACAAATTTTATAATTTTTTACGTAGAACTTTTGTTCTTGTATGTAGTCTTAGGTTATTATGTATGTAGTGATTTTTAGGACATTTTCTTTTTTTCTTTTCGTTCTTGAGGATCGAACTCACAACCTGCGGCGCAGAAGGCAGAGCTTCCACCAACTGAGCCAAGAGGCTAATAAAGTACCATTTCATTTGAAACACTGTCCAATGTACCACTTCTATCTTAACTATTTGATTTTCTAAAAGTTCAACTTTAGTTTCAACCAAGTTGAGAGTACTTACTCATCCATCCATTCTTTCCTACAAGACAGAGCCTTAACCCCACAGTTCCGGGAAAGTCGAAGCCAATACAGACCTTAGCACCAGTTCCTCAGGCTTTTAGCCCCTATAAAAGCACTAAGCATTGATCATTTGACCGATTATTGTTGGTTCGATTGACATGGCGCTGGTAGCTGCGACACATTTTAACAACTGCTGCTGTTATCATCGTTTCCCATATTCTGTACATCAAAGAAACATGTTGTCTAAATAAACAATTTTATGATTTTAATAAAGACTAAATTATATACAGAAATAATTACAGAAATGTACAGAATAATATAATTTAATATAAAATAAATTTAAAGCTTTCGATTATTTATAATAAATTTAATATAAATAATCGAAAGCTTGTAATATTTCTGCTGTCTGTCCTTCACATTGTAAACAAAACGCAATGTGCGCTTGCACTTTGTTTGGAACGACTCTCATGTGTTTCATTCAACCCCCGATAGTCAAAACTAGCATTACTTTTAATTTGAGTTGAGTTTCTCAGAACGTACAGTTGTAATTACTTTAGCGACTCTTTAGCGTCCTTAACTAGTGCTAGGGTCTAGCTTTGTTCGTCGAAACAAGTTAAGATGTGCAGTTCGCTTCGACTTTAAAATTGTACAGTTACTTTTCCAATTGTACTGAACTCGATCGAACAAGTTCGATCATTTTAGTGCCCGTTCGATATTATTAGCTGAGCTGGAAGTTGAATCAAAGCTTTAAAGTTACAAATACTACTAATATGTGTGTTATTTTTGTTAGTTAAACCCCTATTATTTTAAATATTAAATTGCCATTTTGATGTATTGACACTATGAATTTAAATTAGGTTAAAGAAATACGACTTTTGATTGTTTGGCTTTAGATTATTTTTACGTTCAGCTTTAAAGGTAAAGATGGTTACATCGATAAAAAGAGTAGCTTACCCCCCAATGGTGGCAATTCTGTTGGTTCATTTCTAAAATTAGGAATTGTCTTAAATATATTTTAGTTAGTCATAGCATTTGTAAAACCTATTCGAGTGGTACCATCTAACTAAATTAGGAACGCTTAATCAAATTAAATTAGGATAAGTTGGTAACAGCAGAATACCAAAGTTTCATTTGACATGCTAAACCTAATTTTAGCTAAAATTAGTTAGGTTGGTGCCAACAGAATTGAGGCCATATTATTTGTACCAAATCAGTATAATAAAAACAAACGTAATTCGTTCATAGCGTAATTTACTTCTTCCTTAATTACTTCTTCCTCCTTGCTTTCCTAGATCCGGTCAAGCAATAACGACAGACATTAATAGCATAACGACATCTTACATCTGAGAACTGCAAACAAAGCTTGCAGAGGAACAGCCCTGACTCGTCAACCGATTATTGCTGCACTATAACGCAAGACCTCACACTGCTCGAGAGACCGTTATAACAACAGGACGTTTAGTAAGATTTCTATGAACGGTGTTGGACTAGCAACCTGCTAGGTACAGAATATTAACTTTTGTGCTAAACGTGTCAAGTATAATGTTTGGACGTGCCTCTGGCCCTCTTAGATATCTTTAAAGAGGTCTTAGCAATTAAAGAACCGAGGAGGTGTCTACTTAGTATAAAGATTGTGATTTGTTTTGGGAACAGACACGGCGTCCAAAACTGGGTATGATAGTCATAATAATAATAATATAATAGTCATAATAGTCATTTATTGATAATGTAACTACATGTTACTACGTTATAGGTCAGAAATAAAAAAATAAATAGCAATGAGTACATAAATAGCTAACTACTAACTAAATCGCTACGTGACAATTGCAGATTAGATTCAAATTAGATTTAATTAAAACATAAAAAAATAATATTAGATAATGATAACAACTTTGGGTAAGGTATATTACTGCCCATAAATTCATCATAGGTGTAGACAGTACGCTCGATAAGCCAGCATTTCAATTTATTTTTAAAAATGTTTAAGTATGTAGCATTTGTGATAGTATTCGGAAGTCTTTTAACATATGTTTCCATTCGTTTTTAATATCTTCAACTCCCAAGGTTTGCTGGAAGAGAACTCTTTTTAGGGTTAAGCTCGCCTGTGTACATGCCATTATTGATTAAGTTTAGATTATGTTTTTTTTGTGTACAATAAAGAATAAAGAATATATCGTGGGACCCGTGACATGCGTTAGCTTAGATGTCTTTGTGAGTCATATATTCGGTTATTCAAACGCGAGAATTCTGGCATCTAATGTCTCAGTCAATCAGTCAATGTTAAAAAATGTCTAAGTCAATAGTGCACGAAAAGAAAGCTCCTTTCCTGTACCTTAATCTTTTCAGCACACTGGTTAGAAAAAAATCCTCACAATTAATTTTCACATAACGGCACTTAAGATCGTTTCCACGCAGACATTGTAGACACCATTGCATGCCTGAGAATCCTGTGTGCACATGCTTTTTCTTAATGCTTTTTCGTAGTTTTCTTAGCAAATCTTGGTGCAACACGAGCATATTATGATGCAAGGACAGCCGCAGCCACCGCGGCCACCGTACTCACCGCACCCACCGCATCCATTGCACCCACCGCAACCAGTGCACCCACCGGCACCCATCACACCGCATCTTGAGTTATTTTTTAATTGAAGGAAAACGGAATGATCTATAAATCGGTCGTCGAAGAGACGTAGTTGCACTTGTCGAATTATTTTGAAGTCCTTATCGGTTTTAATGTTTTTAACTGTTTACCGAGTTTACAGAGGAATTGAATGTACTAGTGACTCTATAAGAAGTTAAAAAAGCTTCTGAAACTATCATGGTTATGAATATAATTTTCACAAAAAATGAGATATTTACCATGCTGTGTGAGTTTTACTTCTTCTTGATATTTTGACATGGTATTCCTCTTTGAGTAAAAATGATGTATGTTAGAATAGTGTACGAAACCAGCTTCTGTGACGCATTCAAATCCTTTGACCAAACTGGTTCGAAATAACATCATATTTAATATTATAAATGTGAATGTAAGTTTGTTTGTTACGCTTTCACGCAAAAACTACGTAACCGATCATCATGAAACCTTGTACACATGATATTTTTGGATTAACATAGGATATTTTTTATAAAAAAAATAAAATTTAAGAAAGATAAATTAAATATTTATTCTAAGCATACGCGTACAAAGTCGCAGGTAGCTAGTTCAAAATAAAGTTAGTACGCTAAGAGAAGAGTTCTGGGAAGATATTTAAGTCTATCAACAAAAAGTCATATTATGACTTTTTGACTTTTTGCCGTCGGTGAATTTCTTGATGAATACGTATTAGGTATTGAGTCGCTGACGAGCGAGATGTTATTTCTCAACACGTTACTCACACGGAGTTTCTGAACTAACATTTATGGTGCCATAGATCACTGACAGTTTACTAACACCGTTAAATAGAAGCAGCTGAAACAGCAAAATAGGCGTTTTCCATTGAATTTTACGTTTAGAATAGAAATAAATAATTAAATAATAAATATTGTCGGATCTTTTTCACACAACATAATCTGCCATCTAGGTTAACAGAGCTTGTGTAATAGGTACCACATGACTGATATACTACATATTTTTTTAATACAAGAATATTAGTAACCTTCGTGACAAATGCTTTCAGATCATACATACATTTGTTAATCTGATTCCCGCGGCAGAAATCAAAGCCGCAACTGTGTCCATCTGCCTTGCACCACTGCACCACAAAGGTAATTGAAAAAATAATTAGTTTATTGAAAAAATTAGCAATATAAATGTTGGTTATAGATTTAATAATATTAAAGTAAGGTCAAAGCATTATCCAGATGTTTATATATATAAATTTTCTATGCGTGTGTAATTAAACTCCTCCTAAACTGGAGTGAGGAGGAGGCTGGACCGATTTTGATGATTTTTAGGGTTCCGTAGCCAAATTGCAAAAAAACGGAATCCTTATCGATTCGTCATGTCTGTCTGTCCGACCGTATGTCACAGCCACTTTTCGAAACTATGAGAACTATACTGTTGAAATTTGGTAAGTAGATGTATTCTGTGAACTGCATTTAGATTTTCACACAAAAATAGAAAAAAAACAATACATTTTTGGGGTTCCCCGTACTTAGAACTGAAGTTCAAAAAAATAAATCTCTAGCCATCATTTTTCCATACTCTAAGGTTCGCCCTAATTTCGGCTCTCAATCCACACATCCGAAGGTGAATCTTAATTAACGTTAACAAACTCATTAGCGAGGAGGGCGTTAATCGTACGTTTGCTTTAATTAGTGAGAAATTGCGTACTTAGGATCGAAGTTCGAAGTATCTACGATTTTTAATGATTTGGTAGGTGATTAAAGTTTGCCTACTACAAAACTACTATTGCACTAAAACTACTACTTTTTTATATCGTGTGACTAATAATTGTTGCCTAGTATAAGATAATAGTGACCTGTAACACAGGTTCTGGTGACCTGTAACATAGGTTTCGCTTACCTATCTCAGGCACCAGTCTCTCGCAAAACCGATCTAAAAATTTGTAAAACGCACCAAAAACATAGTTTTAAGTATTTCTAAGAACCTTTGTGAGAGAAAATAAATGAATTTTATTATTATTATTAATATTATTGGTACATTGTACACCTAGGCGAGAAAGTGCCCAATTCCTACCGAGTGTGTCATTTGCGATTCCTACCTCGTGTGTCTTAAAACACAGAATACAGAAGTAGGAATCGCACTTTCTCCCGAGTGATACATAGTGCTTAATACTACACCTACGAGGAATAAAAACTTCACTATCCCTCGACGACATTCTGTAGAATTCATAAAATTACCAAACCCAAATTTAAATTTAGAAGAAATTCCCGCGAATGCTTTTATTAATTGGGTTCTTTTTTCAAAATATTGTTTGGAAATTGGAAAAGGAATAAATCATTTGTTGGATTCCGAGTAAAAACTTTTTGTCGTTTGACCTATAATGAAAATAACCATAGCTACCAGCTGATCTATAAATAAATTATAAAAAAATAACACGTTAGAAATGGATTTCCATACACTTTTCTCTCCCGCTAAACGAGATAGAAATGAAAATCCATAGACTTTTCCGTCCCGTATTTTAGTTGGCCTGAAATGATGTAATTTCTAAGTTATATTTGGAAAAGGAATGGGCAAGTCTCTCAGTAGGTGTGGTGTAAAGATTATTCCTGACTAGTTTTAAGGTCTGTTCTTTTTCCATTTCTTCATTTTTTGTATTGCTTCATTAAACATAGGTAGGTAGATGTAATGATTTGGTATTATCTGTAATGTTACTCTTAATGAAATAAATAAATAAACGTAAAAAATATATGAAACTAGTTCTACTGAACCAGTGTGGTAAAAGGATTAAGAACGCCTTTCATGTCTTTGAATTTTTTTTGGTTCTACGACATGCCGATTTCCTAACGATGTTTTTACCACGAGGTTTCAGAGCACACTGATATTTTTCAAACAGAAAACTCCATTGATACACGACCTAATTCAAAAACACGACCACGATCGGAAGGCTGGTCACTACCACTACCAATATTCCATTCATGTTAGGCAACTCTCCATCCAAGGGTTGTCTGGAAGAAATCGCTCACTTAGCGATAAGACCGCATCGTATATATATTTTTAGGTTTTCTTAGTTCTCAAATTGTTTATGTCCTATTTTTGAAGTGTATAAAGTGTTTTTATTTACTAGACTAGTGGTATGAATAAATGAATGAATGAACTAAACCATCATTGCTCTACTATTACTTTGAGTGAGTCAGAATTAATAGGACATCCATAAGGCTCCGAAATGGACTCAGAACTTAAAAAGCCAGCTCCGACATCTTAAAGTTTTGTCCACAATTTATTATATCATTTTATTATAGCATTTTACTTTTCACCTTACGAGTACGACTGTTATTTGCTAGAGTAGAGTGCTGACGTTTATGCCAATGGCATAAGGTATAAAATCAAATGTTTTATGACTCTACTCTAATGAAAATACTTAATGATTACAGCAGTGTTCCATAGCCTTATACCCTTTACCTTACGAGTTCTACGTATTTTATTTTAACAGATTTATTCTCGATTTTAGTGCGTTTGGTAAAATCCTTGAGTTATTACAATCTAAGCTCGTAGTAACATTAATTCATGATTATGTACAATCTAAAGCGTTCTTTGAATTAATGTAATCTTTTTGTTCAAAAACTTTTCCCCCAGGACCATAAAACAGTTTTCTTGTGCCACGAAACCCGAAAAACAAAGCGCCTACAAGACAGGAGACGCAGCTAAATCACAACGATGCCTCAACGATGTTTATCCCCAACCTCCCCTGGCATTCCGCGAAATTTATGACGTCACGGACTATTAGTGCAGGCGAGCGAAGCCGAGGGTAATGCTATGAGTAACTGTCATGTTTCGGCGCTGGAATATGGAATTGTTTATGGGTTATCATACGAGTTATTGCTCTTTGTTTATACATATATAATATATACATATATAATACATGTTTTTTAAACCTTTGCTTAAATGTAGTTAAAGTATGTACCTTGCTAATAAATATTAATATTTACAGAGATAATTACAGAAATGTACAGAATAATATACAATAATAATAAAATACATGTGAAACAGTTGAGCTATCTAAGGACCGTTTAAAACGATCTATAGATAGCTCAACTGATCCAGATCACTGCCAGAGGGCAGAGTTCCCAAGATACTGGCGGCATTTGACGACCTCTGTGGCGCAGTTGGATAAGACCCGGCTGAAACGCAGAAGGTTGCGGGTTCGATTCCCGCCGCGGGCAAATGTTTGTACGATCTGCAAGTATTTGTCTCGGGTATGGGTGTTTCTATGTATAATATGTATGTATTTACGAAAAATAAGTATATTAGTAGTATATCAGTCATGTGGTACCCATAACACAAGATCCGCTAACTTTGGGGCCAGCTGATGTTGTGAGAAATGTCCGGCATTATTTATTATAATTTTTATTTTTTTATTTCCACGTTGAATGGTAATGCTAATACGCTGAGCCAGATACTCGTAGGAGCCAGTTCTTGGGTCACGCAATGTATCTGCCAGACGCCCTGATATTGTAATAATAAATATTTGTGGACAATCTACACAACACTATTTAGCCCCAAACTAAGCATAGCTTGTACAGTCGGTCCTTGTTTTCAAAAGTTGTTAGGCCGGACGGCCTGATCAATTCATCACTAGAGTTATCTTTTGACTTATACGAAAGCACTAAGTAGGTACTAGGTAGAACTAGGTAGTGCCGGTTACAGTCACCTTTGTGTCATCTGTGGCGCAAATGACCAAGGCGCGGTTGAGCCGCCGGCGAGGGCCGGGTTCGATTCAATCCGCGGGACATATATTTGTATGATCTGCAAGTATATGTTTCGCGTCTAGTCTGCCCCTACCTTAAAGTATGCCCATAACCTTCCTTTCGTTCAATTGGTATATATCTTTTAACTCCTTAAATTCTACGACTTGCCGATTTCTTTTCGATATTTTTCATCAATCTTTTAAAGTCTCTATATCCGACGACTGCATAGTATGTAAAGAAAAACACAGCTTGATACAATTACCATCATACAAAGACCAGCGACCTTAGTAAGAGCACTTTTGCACCCTCACTGAAATCAAGTGACGTCACTGGCATTGCTGCATCGTGCAATTTATGACGTCATGCAGTATTAGCTATTCCGCTTGTAGTAGGGCTGCCACTCATTTATCGTTTCAAAATTGCCATTTATCGAATTCCTTTAAACGAGCAATTCTTGTATAAATGTATATATATAATCTGAATCTCAGAAACGGTTCCAACAATTTTCATGAGATTTAGTATGCAGGGGGTTTCGGGGGTGATAAATCGTTATAGTTAGGTTTTTTTAGAAATTTTTAGAAAACGTCGTTTTATTCGTGTTTTATACCGAGCAAAGCTCGGTCATCCGGATAATTATAATAAATATAATAAATGTAAATATTTGTGTGAATGTTTGATTATTATTCAATCACGCCATAATGACTGAACGGATTTGGATGAATCTGGGAATAGTTATAAATATAGAGTTGAAGTAGCCTACGTATTGGTAATTTTCTACGTACCATGCCCACAACGCGCAACAGACAATATCGTGAAGGAAACCGGTATATCGTAAATTGATGTGTTTGAAAGAACTGACCATCGATTTTATGATAATTTTGTATGGAACTCTATAAAAGATTTACTTTTTAAAAACTAAAGAGAAAACCGACTTTATTGAATGAAATTTGAGGCCATAAAAATACAATCGAATTGAGAACCGCCTCTTATTTATAAAGTCGATTACAAAAGTTTTTAGTACGTTATCATTATTAGAAATTAGAAATTTCGTTTACTTTGATGCCATATTTTTTTCAGCTATTTTGTTTTAAAAACCAAACTGCTGAACCAAATTGAATGAAATTTTTATGGGACCAAATGGAAAGTTTATACCTTCACTTTCAATATTTTTTTTAATCGGTTTATAAATGACAGAGTTTAAATGTAACAAGTAAAGAAAAAAAAAATATAAAAGCAACCCAATTGAGAATCTGAACATTTGAAGTCGGTTATTAAGATTACACTGAGGATCATTTTTATTCCTTTGTTGTGTTTATGTGTTTAGAAAATGCGTGAGAGCCCTACGCATGCAACTTTCGGTATAACTTTAGCACCAAAGTGCGGCTAACTCTGTTTCGTGTAGTCACTCCACTGTTGCGGTGTTTGTTGCTGCAAAGTTATAATGCATATAAGTTCTCACGTGTGTTTTTTTAATACAGGCACTCGACCATACCAAAGCTGAATTACATTACGGAAACTAAACTAACTTAATACATTTATCAAGTTTAATATACAAATACAACATAGAAATATTATTTATTAAAAAAAATATATATATATATAATTTAAAATATTCAAAATTTTATGGGTGTTGCTTAGACTTTTTTGATGTTTATTATTAGTAAGATTATCTTCTTATTGTGTCACAAGCTCTTTTAACTAGTGTGGTGAGTGGATTATGCGCCTCAGTTGCTCGTTTTGTGCACTTGGCAGGTTTCGAACTTTTAGCGTTTTATGACATGCTGGTTTCCTAGATTTCTGATCCCTACTTCTAATTACGACCTAATGACGACCATTGTGACGTAGTGGTCCAAGGCCTGGCTGATACGCAGAAGGTTAGGGTTCCATTCCCGCCGCGGGACAAATGTTTGTATGATCTGCTAGTATTTGTCTCCGGTCTGGTTGTTTCAATATATAATATGTATGTATTTACAAAAAATAAAGTATATAAGTAGTATATCAGTCATGTGGTACCCATAACACAAGCTCTGCTTACTTTCGGGCCAGATGATTTTGTGTGAAATGTCCGGCATTATTTATTTATTTAATCTAAATAAACAGCGCTGAACGTGCTTTAAAGGAACGACTAAGCATTCTTACTTAACATGTTCCAACACAGGTAAATAAAGATATCAAGACCAATCCAATCTTTCAAACAATCTTTTATATAACTTATTCGTAACATGACAGACACACCAAGCTCAACTTTCCAAGTTACCGTGCGTGCTACACACCGATCCTTCTCAACTTTCTGTGCGTGCGACACACGGATCCTAACTCCCCAAGTTTCCCATGCGTGTGACACAGCGTAGGTAACTTACCAACTTGCGTAGGTAACTTAACAATCTGACAGTCTCGTAGATGGCGCGTCCCGTTTCTATTACGTAACTCGCGACAGTTAAATAGAGTATTTTTTAAACTTTTGCGATCAGATTTTTTGTTGTTTTAGTATATTGCTCAGCAGTAGTTCCCGCGTATAGATTTTTAACTATTCCCAACGTTTCTGATATATTGTGGCAACCGTAGTCGCGGGCTGATCACTACTAAATAGGTGTAAGTTAACCCCTATAGTACCCCTATAGAACTTTAATGTATTTAATGTAGGATACCAGCGCCAATACTTGACCACAAAACAGCCGTCCGTTACGTTTTATTTTTATGTATAGTTGGTGTATCCGTGGTGACGGCATGTCTGCAGGAGAATCTGAATGAAATTTCCTATTAAAAACTATTTAATAATAAAAAGGATTTGAAATCTAAAATAAGTTAATACGCGACAAACAAATATAAACAAAATGGCGGGTAAAAATTGTTTGTTTACAAAAATTTAAATTCGAAATAATTCACTGTGGCTATTCACACTCCAAAAAACGGCAAAATAACCTCCATATGCTATCAAGGAGTTTCTATTATTAATTTATAGTAAATAAAAAATAAAAATATTACATCTAGAACCAAATTAAACTATAGGAACCAGATAACGGACAGAATACATATGTATATACCTATATATTCTCAAATACTTACTTACCGAGTATGATATTTTATAATACCCAGATACAGAACAAACATGTTCATCACACAAAATGTTTGTCTTTAGAGGAAATCGAACCCCTAACCTACAGCGCAGAAGGCAGAGTAACTAGTCAGCTACTAGCCTCTAGTCTTGTGAGAGTTGCGCTTTCTAGGCAGCATACACTTTTTTGTAAGCGTTCAAAAAGTGTATGCTGCCGAGATCGCGCATAGCTTATATTCAGCTGATAGATATTTTGTTGGGTTCAAGCGAATGACAAGTGAGCACGCTGCGGTCGCCTTCCTTAATAAGAGTTTTTCTTACGACTAGTGAACTCCCGTTGCTATTGCTGTGATTTCTGCTACTTTTACGTAATAACCTCGGCCATCCCTTAGGGACACTCTATTTCCCTGTGGAAGAATGCACTTAGCAAGGATATTAAACTCAAATCATGCAAGGGTGGCGTACTTAGGGTTTCGATTCAAATGTAGTCAAGGAGTCCAGGGATACTTCTTCTTTATATCGTGGTACTAGCTATTTCGAACCAGTGTGGTGAAAGGATTAAATTGCACCCTAGAGGTTCCTTTACTGCACTAGAAACGAGGGCAATAACCATAGATTCCTATCTTTAGCAATAGCACGCATGAAAACGTCAACTAAGTTTTTACAAGATTTTTATATGAATTCATTGTTATTTATATAATAAAAATCAATTGCTGTTCATTAGTCTCGCTAAAACTCGAGAACGGCTGGACTGATTTGGCTAATTTTGGTGTTGAAATGTTTGTCGTAGTCCAGGGAAGGTTTAAACGGTGAGAAAATTTGTGGCATTGCAAGCATGCCGGGTACAGCTAGTAATAAATAAATATTCCTGGACAATGCACACAACACCATCTAGCCCAAACTAAGCATAGCTTGTATTATGGTGACTAGATGACTGATAGAATACTTATATATTTTTAATACATACTTTTGATACTTTATAACACCCAGACTCCAAACAAACACCTATGTTCTTCACACAAATTTTTATCCTGGGAGGGAATCGAACCCTCAACTTACAGCATAGAAGGCAGAGTTGACAGGCCAGTCCAGTGTTATAACAGTAAGTATAATATAAAAATGTTTGTACGTTTGTTATGTTTACTTCATCTATACCTATACAAGAGCTTAACCTGACTGACTGACTGATTCATCATCGCCGTACCGAAACCACTGAAGCTAGAAAGCTGAAATTTGGAAGGATTCCTGTTACAGCCAAACCAACCAATTTTAAAATTCGATGGTTTCTCGTACAAACGCGTGGGTGAAGTCGCGGGGGTTCCAGCTAGTAAACAATATGTATGCAGGTTACTTGTATATAGTGTTATATGGTGTGCCTTAAGTATATAACATTTTTAATAAAAAAAAAGGCGTAATTTTTATTTTGTGTAGATAATAAATACATATTATGTATGTATTTACATATATATATATATAAATAGTATATCAGTCATGTGGTACCCATAACACCAGCTCTGCTTACTATACTATACTAAAAACCAAACACGCTGAAAACTTCTATTGCTTGCCATCTCTTTAGATTTCGAGTTATTGTGGCTTTGAGCTTTGAATTTGAGCATTTACACTTCGAGGATGTCTTTATTATGTAAGTTTTATTAGAGGCACGTAAAACAAAAGCATTTTCGTTTTTTTTTAAATTAATTTATTTATTTTGGTAAATAGCTCCCGCACTATGTATACCATCTCAAAATGCAACAAGCTTACAATATCCTGTCCAGCTCCTGCAACTAATGACGAGGGGTCTGTTGACCCCTCGGGGGGTCATTCCAAGGGTCTGTCATCGCCGCTTTAGGGATGAGCTTCAAATGACCCCGAGTGCCCGCATCTAGGGTAATGGGACGGAACGAAACTTATTGAATTTTAATATCGTTTTGTTTTAAATTGTTTGTGTTCAATTTCCATCGATCAATGAAATAATGCATTGTAATCGACATTTAAAAAACTTTTACGTCTGGTTATTAATTTACTAGCTATTGCCCAATTACCGTAATTAAGATATTGCAAGAGACGTGCAGATAACTCAAACATGATATAATGTTTTGTATAGGCCGTATTCCAGATCAAAATTAAAACTCAAATCAAATTAAGATCGCATCGGGTTTTTGACTATCAGTCCTCTGTGGCGCAGTGGGCGAAGGTCCAGCAGAAGGTTGTTCATTCCCGCCGTGGGTTCGATTCCCGCCGTGGGACAAATGTTTGTATGATTTGCAATCTATGTATAATCACTATATATATAAAAATCTAGTGTCACAGTTTTCGTGTTTATACTCTTGCGAAACGGTTTGACCGATTTTGATGAAATTTTATATGTATATTCAGTAGTCAGACTGCTACTAAGAATAGGTTTATAACAAATTTTTATATCCCTAAGCGTTAAGGGTGGCTCACCCAAAAAAATATGTTCAATAAAGCAAAACAACGTTTGCCAGGTCAGCTAGTAAATATATATATATTTACAGAAACGCATATAAGTAGTATATCAGTCATGTGGTACGCATTACACAAGCTCTACTTACTTTGGGGCCTTTGGGTCTGGCATTATTTCAATATTTATTTATAAGAAAAAAATACTTATCTCTTGACCGGATCTCGAGCTTTGCTCTTAAATAATTAAGGGGCTTTAAACCTGGCAATCAACACGCGTACATCAAATGAGGCATACGGCACCTTTGACGTTTACATTTCCAGAATTGTATTGAATCCATGAACTGTGCTGTCCAGCAAAGCTCACAAAGACCTATGTTTAACTTAAAAATAGCTAGGTCCTGAGATAAATCATTCAACTAGCCAACTTTCAAAAGCGTGACCCAAGAGCTGGCTCAGCATACTAGCATTGCCATTCACCGTGGCAATGCCGGCAGTGTATTGAGATCGCTGCCCCCTGGCTGTGATCTGGATCAGTTGAGCTATCTATAGATTGTTTTAAACGGTCGTTAGGTAGGTCAACTGTTTCACATGTATTTTATATTATCGTATATTATTCACATTTCTGTAATTATTTATGTAAATAAATTACTTTCAATAGAATATCTGTAAAAGCGATTGTAGTGGATTTCCATCCAACATAAAATTTATTTTATAATCAAAAGACTGAGAACTAGGCGAGCGAGCAATACCTCGGGACAAAGGAGCAGAGAACCATCTCCTTTCCCGTTAGACAATACAAAGTGAAAATTAAAATTATTCACTTTGAATTTTTGAACAATCTATTATTTCAGACTTCAGTAAATGCTTTGAAACTTTTAAAGGGTCTGAGCCGACGCTAGTGGCATAGTTAACAAAGTCATAACGGATCAACGACTGCGAGGTACCTTAGACCTTAGAGGACCTTAGAGGCATTTTGATCTGAGCGCTTTCGTGCTTCGGAGGGTCAAATAATAATAATAAATAATTAATATGGCTGGACAATGCACACAACACCATCTAGCCCCAAACCAAACATAGATTGTATTATGGTGACAAGATGACTGATATACATCCCTA
The DNA here is from genome assembly GCA_948098915.1 of Lampropteryx suffumata. Taxonomy (NCBI): domain Eukaryota; kingdom Metazoa; phylum Arthropoda; class Insecta; order Lepidoptera; family Geometridae; genus Lampropteryx; species Lampropteryx suffumata. The sequence goes on from OX402547.1 coordinate 18,691,847, forward strand.
GGTTTCGACTAGAAAAAGTAAATAAGTCATTATCGGGATCACGGTGCGCTTCTATAATAAGCTTCCTCAAAATGCTACTAAACTACCCATTAAGCAATTTAAAGCATACATAAAAGGTAGTCTTTTGACAAAAGCTTATTATAATATAAATGACTATATTATTGATAAGAATGCATGGCCTCATTTCACTCTGCCCTCAGACATTTAACCGACACACTTGAAATGTATACTCTCTTGTATTACTATTTCACAGTTAAGGTATGTAGCTATAAGATGGATCATATAATAAAGCGCTAGGACCAAGACGAGTTTCTTGCCAGGTCTTCTCGGGCTTGGGTTAGCATGAATTGGCACCTAAATTCATCTAAATGTAAGACGTTTCAAAGTGATCCTTGTGATTGTATTGAATAAAGTAAAAAAAAAAAACAAAAATATAAAAAATATTTTTATATTAGATACAAACACACCTACAGAAGAAGAAATACCACTCCTACAATTTGTTGTAGGATAGGGATTACTTCTTTAAGTTTACACCTGTGATAGAAGAATCCCCTCGATTCTGTGGCGATTAAATTGTAATATATTTGTAAGTAACGTAAACAATACAGAAAAAAAATAGCTTAAGCCTCAGAAGTAGGTACTACATAATGTATATGTAGTATCATTATGTCTATACATATTTAAGCCATTTGAAGTCGTGATCCTGGGCCCGTGGGGAACAGGAGCCTACCGCGTTTTCAAAATTATTTCACGGCGTCTAGTCTGGTAGATATTGCGTGATCCAAGAACTGGCTCCTATTTGGCTCAGCATTGCCATTCAACGTGGCAATGCTGCCAGTGTCTTGGGAACGCTGCTCTCTGGCAGTGATCTGGATCTGTTGAGCTAACTATAGATCGTTTTAGGTTACTTAGATAGCCTAACTGTTTCACATGTATTTATATTATTGTACATTATTCTGTACATTTTCGTAAAGAAATTCTCTATTTACTGTATACTAATAATTACCATTTACAATTATGTTAGATAGTTTTTTTATGGGTACTTTGCATAGGTTCTTATATAATTATTATGTAGTTTTAATCTTCTTCTTTCGTGTCAATTTTCTCTCATAAAAATTTAATTTCCTCGACCAAAATGTTGCTGCCGCTATAGCGGCGTCTGAGGCGGTGTTGAGGTCAGCTCTTGTGCAGAAGGTTTAATAATGGGTAGGTACCGAATAATTATTGTAAACAAAGTAAGTTTTCTATAAAAGTATGAAGTAATGTTGATATTTAGATAGGTATTTATTAATTTCGTTTAGACCTTGAAGTGAAATTTCGCATGATGTACCGGCTCTCAGCGAGCTTTGGCTTATAAATAAGTAGAGGCAGATTTACGGCGCGTCTTTATATTAAATTCCAATAGAATTTACTGCCGGTAGGTGGCGCCTCATTGTGCGATTCGTGTGAAATATTGGATTGTAGTGGGCGGCTGGATTTCACGTGTACAATTGGAAAATGTTAAATATATTTGCAAGCTTTTAATAAAAAAATAAATGATATGCGGAAGTTTGCGTGGATGTTTCGTTGAAACACAAATGTGAATCTGGATTAATTTAAAATTTGTTTATTTATCATGCGGACAAAGCCGTGGGCAGCAATTAGTCTATCATTAGTCGACCTCTGTGGCGTAGTAAGCAGAGGCCCACTTGAGACACAGATGGTTTAGGGGTTATATTTCCGTCTCGCGACAAATGTTTGTATAATCTACAAGTATTTGTCTCTAGGTCTGACAATTCTCAAGGGTGTTTTTCTATGTATAATAAATATGAATTTACAAAAAAAGTATATAAGTAGTATATACTTTCGTAGTTAGTAGTTTATACTTTTATCATGTGGTACTCGTAACACAAGCACTGCTTACTTTGGAGCTAGATGATGCTGTCTGACATTTCTCACAGTATCATTCCGGTATCCGGTATTATTATTATTAGTATTTACTAGTAATCTAGAATTTTTTATATGTATTCTCTTAGTCGTCTGGTTCATAAAATAAAAAGCTAAATCATAGCTCGTATTTAGGAGCAGATGACCAGTTTGGAGCTCGTAGATGATGTTGTGGACGCCATTTTTTTTGTTTGTTGTGCGACCCTGCGTTTTGTTCATATGGTAGTGTTCAAATCACGTTCATGCACCAATACTCTTCTGAAAGCAGGCAAATTACAGCCATACAGTACATATGCAATTCTAGCTATCCCAATTGTCAGGCGTTGATGAAATCCTTCTTGAAAGAGTCTATTGGTTCTAAGATTTTTTTTTTTGGTCGTCAGTGTGGTGTTCATAATAAAGCGTTTGAGTTTGACGCGCCCGGCAGTCTCTCGCTCGCTCATTCTGGGAATAGCGAGCGGACAGTGCGGGTACGCCGCACTCAGATTATAAGCAAAAACATTTGTTTATCTAGAATCCTATAATTCCCTACCTTTTAGGACAGTGACTGAACCTCACAGTCAGCCTTTAGTCACTATCGTTCTTCGTAATACTGATAATCTAATTACTAGAACCCAATACTGTCAAAGTCATCTGTAGAGACAATTACAATTCAAACCAGGAATTCTTCGTCTGTCATTCCATGGAGTAACATAGCTCTGCTAATTTAGAATTATTTTATCCCGTATTTGTATTTACCCGTTTTATTGCATGTTTTATTCGGTAATATTGGCGGAATTTTAATGAATAAATTGTGACTACAGGACGGGTATGGATAATTGAATTATAATGTGTATTGTGGTGCAATGTGATTTGAATGACGAGGAATCCCAAGAAAATTCTAGACGCCATTCCGCGTGACGTCTAGAATTGACAATTGACCTTCGACTAAGACTAATAACAAACAAACTGACTTTAAACTATAAACACTTGACATTGGCAGAATTGACATTAGTATGTCACAGGCCATAAACAAAGAAGAAGAAGAAAAATTAATCTTAGTCTAGGACACAGGTAGACAGTTTTCAAAAACGTCCCATGAAAAGACAAATTAAAATAATGTTAAATCAGATCCAAGCTCCAAGGACGCACCGGCAACTAACATTACGTAGCTAGAGATAGTTGGGCATAACTGGATGCCGCAGCGGAGTCGTGATGCCGCATCAAATTGCAACCACGTCCACCGGTAGCCTACATTCCGAGCACGGATGTAGAGAATCTACTAGAAGAGACAGTTTGTATTATATAAAGAACGAAGTAAAGAGAGAATGAAAAGCTTGATTTGTGTCACGTTTAGATACCTTTATATTCGTATTATGTACTTATAAGTAAGTAAATCAAATGTCAAAGTCAAAGTCAAAAGATACTTTATTCATTGCAATCACAAGGATCACTTTGAAACGCAAAATCGATGTCGGTCGCCGCGATGTTAAGTGATTATAATGATAAACTACATCATTAATAAGAAACAATGCTACTATATACAAGGTACTACATAAAACAAACGATTGTAAACTCCTATTAAATTAAGACCCGTTTTTAGAACAAAACACAAACATATATCAAAAACTTACCAAATATTGACGAATTTTCTGGCGTAGTGTGCAAAAAAGTCAGAAGGTTGATGGTTCAATTCCCGCCACATGACAAACGTTATTATGATCTGCAAGTAATTGTCTCTGATCTAGGTATTTTTCTATGAATATGTATTTAGGTTTTCAAAGCTTTCGTGAGTTGTACAAGTAAAGCCCGTGTTTATCAAAATGTATGTATTTTTGTGTTTACAAAAGAAAAAAAGTATGTAATTAATAGTATATCAGTCATGTGGTACCCATAACACAAGTTCTGCTTACTTTGGGGCTAGATTATGCTGTGTGAATGTTCGGCTTTATTTATTTATTTGTAGATTTTTTGTCAGTTTTGTATATGATGCTGCCAATGCAATGCATATAAATATTAATGTTCTAGAATACGACCCTTGATCTGAATGTTTGTCAAAAAACACTTCCTACGTACTACGTAGGTTTCACTCCTTTGAAGCTTTGTATTGACATTCGACATTACATGCATTAATATTATAAATAGGTCATTACGTTGAAATTATTAATGGCCGTCTTGCATAGGAAACATTGCGCTTATATTATTTATTTTTATCAAATTTCGAAAAAAATACAAATAAAGCTAGGGCTATTAGCTCAGGTGTAAATTATTAGTCTAAAAGCTTTGTGTTGCAAAGCTGATTCAAGATAAAATAATCTAAATAATTAATTAATGAAAAGTCACTACAAAGTTTAAGGTATAAGACCACCTTGTTTGACTTGACATTGGTTAAATAGTACTTAATCATTTCAGGACTTATTATTTTTGTTTGTTCTTGACATCTTAACAATAAAATAAAATAATTCTACACATTTCACAGCATCATCTGGTCCTAAAGTAAGTAGAGCTTGTTTTATGGGTACCACTTGAGTAATATATTTTTAATAACCTTAATTACTGGCACCTAAGCCCGAGATAAATACTTGCAGATCATACAAACATTAATCCCGCGGCGGAAACGAAATCGCAACCTTCTGCGTCTCAGCCGGACCTTGCCAACAGCGCCATAAAGGTCGTCATCTTGTTTCGAATATACTGTATTCGATTAGATATAGTGATCCCGTGGTATAAAGCCGTTTCCAGAACTAGCTACCTCACCTCATCTACCTATAGGTATCAACCTTACCCCTTACAACCTGACCTAGATTTTTTTATTTCACTTCAGAGAGAATGAAATTGCTTGGAGTGGGCCGTGTATTTTTTATTTGTACACGGAAACACTTTTTGTTTTCATATTACCGTTGTACAGGCGAGTGGATAATAATGAAATGGCTCTCTACACCAGATGCGAGTACAATGTTATGGGAATTGTGGCTTTGTGGCTATTATGTTGTGCCAGTGAGGTAAAAAAATCAAATGTATGTAGACTTTACATATATTTTTATACATCACTGAGGATAATTTGAACTAAGAATTATAGACTTTTGTACGTTATTTTTACAGAACACGCAAAACAATTTGTCGAGTATGTTTATGTATACAGTTGAAAGCCCAGGATAGTTTGGAAGCTGCAATAATAAATTAGTGCCAACAGGCCACTCGACCGATTCGGTTGTTTTCTTTCCTCCGTTCCCTTCTATTCTATCACTATCAATTATCACAATCAGTAAGGAGTAGTTTATCTCTATATGTTTGGTCCTTCGAATCTTGTTTGCATTTGAACCCGGTTTTACGCACCGCGTTTTTTTGTACGAGTGACATACAGTGCAGTTCAGAGAAGAGGTATTTACTTTATTGGTAAATGTTTCTTTGTACATCTTTAGTATTGTAGCGCATCGCTTAATGGTAATACCTTTAACGACATTATCATTTTTTGACAACGACATACTCCGTAAGGTATCATGGACGCTATGGAAGCTGTGTACTCAACGTGAACAAACACGCGCCAAAGTGAACTTATAGAATTATAGCGGAGCTGAAGCGGATTGGGACTAAATTTGACAAGAATAGAGAGATATGAAAATGAAATGAAATGAAATAAAATGAAATGAAATAAATTTATTTTGACACACACACACTGATAAAAGTTACGATAATATAGTAGGTACACAGATCCAACCAATACTAACTAACTAACTAATACTAAACCTACGTGTACCCACCTTGTTCCAAACCTAGTCTGCGTTTGTCAAAAAAGCACAGTCTCAGCTTTATGCTATTTCACACAGTGCGAAATAGCGCTGGTTTTCAGACTGCGCCGAACAAGGAGGGAACAAGGAGATATCTAAGAGGAAGACAAGTGATTGCATTCAGGTACGTGTGATTGCTCTTGATCAGTTATGGGGTGATTTTGAGCAGAATGACAAAAGTTTGACAGACTATCCAGACGAAAATCATGAAAATTTTACAAATATTTTTTATTTTTTATATTTATTTTTGAAAAAATAAGGAAGTTCTAGAAATCGATACGACAAACATTAGTAAAGATTGCGGTTCCGTCAACGCAACGTCCGCGGGGGATCTAGTGGATATTGTGACTCTCCCTAGAGGCGAAAAGGAGAGCATGTTTGACGTATTGGACATTGATAAAGGTTTTGTAGGTACGGATTCGAGCGATCCGGTAGAAGAATTACTGTCACAACAACGAACATACTTTAGAGTTCTTCACGTTTGCAAGCGTATCAACATTGCCAGCACTAGTGAAAGATGGGAGATTGAGGATTAATATAAGGATTTTCAGCACATTTGGTGGATGATTGATGAATGGCATCTACGAATCGGCAATATTTTACAAGGTTACAATATTATTGCTTGGAGACTGATGATGGAGACCACTGCGATAGTCTTGAAATTATTGAAGTCCACCTGCTGACTAATAGAAGAGCTAGCAACAGAGAAGACCGTTATAGCAGCCGTTATGCGCCTGTAACCAAACCGACATCGCATGTACTGACTCGTCTCTCCTGCGGGTCCTGTCGGTAAGGTCGAGAGGATAGTGTGGGTACCTGGGAAGGTCTGCGCTATCAAACAGAATCCTCGACTGAGTGGCGTCAGTGGAGAGGAAACTTCACCCACCTCTGCTTGCTGGAGTGGATCTATGAACGAATGTTTTTAATTACTAATAACTGCTCTGTATCTTGACTGATGCCACCTAAATCATCCTTAACAGATGAGCTAACGCCAATGATAATAATGAACAATAAAACCTATGAGGAAGAATTTTCTCAACTAGAGAACTCATTCAGTGGCATCAGGAGAGGTTAGAAAACTACCAAAGGATATGTGGCTGTGCTTGTGAGCATGATGACCAAGACTATACACCAAGAATTGGTATCAGATCTAAGCACACCCACATTTCTGGCAGCTTTTCGTTGAATGTGTGCGCTTAGAGGAAAGCTTACTACAGCGTCATATTAAAACTGCAAGATGAATTTAATGAAATAGAACATTACAAAAGCTCACTCAAATATCATAACAACAACAAACGTCAGGAAAAGAGGATTGATTAATGGGATCGGTTATGTGGCTCACTCACTAGTTGGAATGGGACTTCTGACTTGCAATTGCAGTGGCTAAATCACAGACAAGTGCCAAGGACGCAAGAATCGCAACCGTCAAGTACAAACGTGTCAGACAACGCCCTCGCCACCTTCGTTACAGCTGCACTACCGTCGCACCTACCAGCACCGCCGCACCAGTGACATCGAGCAGCCAGCCTTGATGACAAAGAGAGGTCGCCAGCGACGCCGCGACGCGTTAGAATAGCGAGTCTATAATATGTTGCATTGTTAACTTAATATTACATTTCCTGTTTTTTTTCTCTAAAGATGTACGGCTAAACATAAAATTTTATAAAACTAGCATTTAACATTTCGACTATAACAATAATAATAAATTAGTGCCAATAAGACACTCGGCTGGTTTGGTTGTTTTCTGTCCTTTGTTCCCGTCTATTCCATCATTTTCTGTTATCACTATCAGTAACGTGTAGTTTATCACTACACAACTTGGAAAATGGCGTCACGATGTTACAACAATGAAATATACAATAAAAAAATAAATTTTAAAGTTGTTAAATATTAAATAATATATATAAATATTGGTGGACAATGAACACAACCTCACCTAGCCCCTAACTAAGCATAGCAACTATTATACTGACCAGATGACTAATAAAATACTTATAACTTTTAAAACTATCATGGTTTTGCACATAATTTTCACTCAAAACGGGATATTTACCATGATATATGAGTTTTTCTGCTTCTCGATATTTCGGCACAGTTGCATGCGCCATGATCACGAGATAAACTGTTTAAACAGTTAAAACAGTTAAAACAGTTTATCTCGTGATCATGGCGCATGCAACTGTGCCGAAATATCGAGAAGCAGAAAAACTCATATATCATGGTAAATATCCCGTTTTGAGTGAAAATTAAAATACTTATATATTTTTAAATAAATATTTATGATACGTTATAACACCCAGCCACAGAACGAACACATGTGTTCATCACACAAATGTTTATCTGAATCGAAGGGACTCGAACCCTCAACCTACAGCGCAGAAGGCACAGCTACTACCAACCAAGCTGACAGGCCAGTCTATTACGTATAATTATAATTGCATACAATAGTACATCAAAAACGGAACTATGTCCCCATGTAACGGTTTCCCAACTTTAAAAACGGCGGCATAGGGTTACAACAAAGAAATATACAACAAAACATAAAATTCATGAAATTAGGTGATGGTTGTAAATAGCACTTAATTCATAAGTTATTAAATAAATACATTACAGTGCAGCTAACTGTAACTCTCGCCATAACAGTCTACTAGATATCCATATACCTAATATAAGAGAACAGTGAAGTTAATAATAATAATAATAATACAATATTTTTCAAAAATGTCTTAAATAAATTTACAGTTATTCCTGCGTAAGCTAGCGCAAAGTTTAGTTCTGTGATAACCCTTGGACCAGTTTTGGTGGGTACCTCGCTCTAAGTTTGCACTTGTATGTAGACGCGAGGGATCACTGCTTTCGCTAGTGCCAAAAGGTATTGTTCACAAACACTTTTAGCAATGTTTACGCCTTAAGAAGACATACATGCTATACAGTTAGTGATTCCTTTGTGGAAAGTTACTAACTTTCCACAAAGGAATCACATCGGAAAGTCAAAGTCTAGATAGCACAGAAACTGAACTAGGTCTCCGTGTACCTCGCACTATAAACATTAAACAGTATACGAAGTATTTACATGCCTATTTCAGGAGTATGAATAGCGAAGTTGCCGGCGCTCCACAATAGAATCACATCGGGAAGTTACAGATGAATTCACGGGTAAGTTACGTACGTCCCGGAGGATTCCCGGGATGTTGAAGATTCTTGAAACCTATGGGTATGAATATTGAATAGGTTTATCGTGCAAGTTTGGAACAATAGCTACAATCAATATTATCCATGCAGGTTAAAATAACCTGATGCAAGAATTAGATGACGCGTTGACAAGAGACATTTATTATTAGATGACCTCTGTGGCGCAGTGGGTTAAGGTTCGGCTGAGACGCTGAAGGTTGAGGTTTCGATTCCCGCCGCGGGACAAATGTTTGTGTGATCTTCATGTATTTGCCTTGGGTCTGGGTTGTGCTATGTATTATATAGTATTATATATACTTAAGTATTTACAAAAAAAAAGTATATAATGTACCTAGTTCACATATGACTTTCAACGATGTTTAGCACCACATCGCAAAAATATGTTTTATGTAGGTATTAGAACAAGCATTACATCCCTACATTATTTTCTTAAATACAAATTAAATTCTGAGGTTTTCCTAAATCAGAAAATAAATTGAAATAGGTACATTAGAAATACGTTTCGTCAATTAGAACAAAGAAAGGGTTGGCCCTAAATAATATAATGGTCGTTAGGACGAGTGCAACCGAGGCGTCATTATCTTACAGGTAAAGGTGTGGTTTTACATACCGCGTCTAACAAAACTATACCAAATATACACAGTTAACACCTCGCTTGTTATGTAATTATATATTTTTTTATTTAATATGTAACATAAAGTCTACGGTTTAGTATAGAAGAAGTTGTCACTTCAAAAAGTATAAAGGTATAAACAATATTTATTAAGGACAATGTACATACAAATGTGTACAAACAAAGATACAAATATGAAGTTGTAAAACTGTGCAAGAGCCTCAACGCTCACCTCTTTAACCAATGGAGTAGAGTTCTGTTTGTACGAACTGTTTGTGTTTGTATGAACTATGATTTTGATTTGTATTCAATATTAAATAAAAAATGTGAAACTGTACGGAGGAGCGAATGCTACGAAAACTGAATCAATTCAAATCAAAACGAAATATTATTTATTTAATAAAATCACTGTGAACTGTGAACCACTGTGAATCGTCTGCTTACATGCTAGTGAATCTAGTAATCTAGAAGAAAAATCCGTCAAGAAACTCGTCTGGTCTTAATACATTTTGTATCCTTGCTACTTTGGATACGTACTGATGCCGAGTCGATTGGAGCAGATTCATCGCAAGCTTTTTTGTCATATAAAAAATTACGGGTTGCACTCTGTTAGTGCCGACAGAAGTGAAAACTTATTTTAACGCGTTAGACATTTTTTAGATGGGTACTAGGTTTATTGGGTTATGAATTGCATTTTATTTATGAATTATATTTTATTAGTTATTAGAAACTTTAAAATATATTTAATATTCTTTTATGTTTTTGTTCAGAATGTAGATAATATATCAAAGAACCTAACTCAGTAAACTTCTCCATACAAAAGTAGACTGTAAACATGTGAATTAAGGTTTATAATCAAATGGGGCGAGCGCGGCAGCCTTGCGTCTCGGTAACGGTGTCGCGAGTCCAGAGGTTTTAGCTCATCTAAAAATATGCGTACCGCGCTAAAAGAAGTTTTCACTTCAATAATCTGTTAGTGAAAGTATGTAAGTGTGAATGAAGGGTGTGTAAATTTTATATGAATGGTGTGGAATTGTGTGAAGTGAGTGTTGTACTGATGTGAGGTAACCCACAGAACACAATTATAAATTTCAGATTTTTATGTGGTTAACGCTCAGTTAATAAGCCCGCTCTCATTCGCACCGCACTAATCACACGGATATTTCTTTTTTTAGACGAAGCAATTAGAGCCCAAGTCCTCTCAAAGGGCGAAAGGGATCGTAATAAAAGTAAAATGTTATCGGGTTAGATTAATTTATCGGCTTGATGAGAAACAGACTCTATAGCTTTTTATTGGTAGGAATATATTTTTAGTATCCTCCAGATATCTATCTATTTTTGTATGCTCTGGAGTTTGTCAGTGTTGTTTACTTTTTGGAATTAAATAAACAAACAAATATTAGTGAATATTACCTACACTATCTAGCCCCGAAGCAAAGGCAAAAGTTTGAACTGTGGAAACCATATGATAGAAACCATGAGAAAGATAGTCTTTAATTTGACGATCTCTGTGGTGCAGTACGTCTGTCTGAGACGCAGGAGTTGAAGTTTGAATTGTATGACTGTTGGGTTTACGTGGATGATGATAAACTTAGTCAAAAGCTTTAGAAATTGTTTGACAGTAAGGGCGATTCCTCCGACCGATCAACCGAAAACTCCCGAAATGGAAACTTTATGTAAATTAAAACCAAAATCTTTAAAACCTCTCGCCCCCTTTAAAACACTTCATAAGTCTCCTCAATATGCTAATAGGTTTACAAACAGCATACTTAAGGCCGTTCGAGCTGCTTAAGTGATTCAGAATCATCGGATTTTCCTCCAAGTTTGTCTCGTAGGCGCAGGCGGAGCCGGGTGAACTTTGCACTCAAAACGATCGTAAATCGAGATAAATGTTTGATGGGATTCGAAACTTGGCGAACAGTTTGCGAGGAAATATTTAAAAACTTTCCGAACACTCGGATATTTGAAGTGATGCAGGAAGTAGGGCAGGATTTGTGTCGTGTTCGGTATTTTATGAAATAATGGCGTACTTTAGTTTAACGGGTCGTATTTCGTCAAGATCCTTTGGAAATATTGTCAATCTCAAGTTATAAGGAACAAACTTATTTACTGATACTGCAAAATAACGCCTACCTATTTTAGATCTACAACAATTTCATTCAAATCCATCAAGCCCCAGTTAAAATTATAATTAAAAAATATTAAAGAATGTGATTTTTACTTCACCTGAGCAATGAGCAAACCTGGGAGCCAGCATACCCACAGTCCCTTGATCCTTCCCTATTTCATAGTCATCTTTTAAATCCGTAGTGACCACGTGATGGTTGAAATTGGGGAAGCTGAAACGATCTGCAATAATTTCGTTATTCTTGCTGTTATATTTAAGTCAGTGAGTTTTAGCAGTCTTCATGAACGTGCAGCAACTTCAGCCCACAGAGAGACAGGCTCAGCAGCGCCATGTCGTCAACGTAGCTAATATTATTGACAAATGGCCTCGCACCTTGAGGTTGAATGCGGTCAAAATGATACATTATCCAAAAGTTATACTACTATGTTATACTATGTAAACATGATGATTGACAAAATACTGAAATACTCGTAATACATTACAACACTCAGATATAGAACAACTTATATTCATCACACAAATGTTTGTCATGAGGTGTAAAACCCAATCGAGCTGCGAGTAAAAGTCTGGGCTCCATTTAATTGTAAAACTGTAGCTTTTCACGCATATCTAAGAGGCTTAGGATATTGCTAGGAGCTTCACTGAATATATGGAGCTTTGGATATGTGTCATCATGTCGCATGTCGCCGCAATTGGCAATTTGACACGCGAGCGAGCTCGGTAATACATTTCCACGTGAGGCATTCAACCTACCTAGCACTTAGCTAGTCTGGGCTTGGTCTTATATTTAACTAGCCGATAATTGGACGTTTATGTAGATCGCGGTATTAGGCGTATCTGGTGAAAGAAATTAAGTAGATAGCCCGTGAATTGGTACATACTAGCTGACATACGGCTCGGACTCAAACTCCATTGAATGTACCGCGTGACCACATATCTTTCCTATAATTGGTTCAAAGCTTTATAATTTTGCCTCTTAATTTGAAGTGTGAGAACTCTTTATAAAAGCTACAAGGTATAATGTTTTTAAGCAATAAGTCTAAATATATAATTTATAAAATGAAACAATTTAAAGAAAAAACTACTGGCTTCTATTTGAAACTCCGATCAAGAGACATCCATCCGAATGCCTATCTACTTCACTTCGCTACGACCACAATACAATCGATTATCCCTCTTTTCCTCCTCACTAGTTCCCGACTTGCTATCCTTGAACTCCAGATTAAGCGAAATACAACCTTAACTTAGTGGGTTAAGGTTTTAGGGAGATGCGTTTAATGGATGTTTCGAGAAGCTAATGTGAGCATTGGCAGTGACGTTTGACGTCACTCGCGATCTTCTTTTGTTCGTCGATAATGCATCCGGACGGAGCGGGGAGGGTAGATAGGGAGTTACTAAGGAAGATTTAATTTCTTGGTATTGATTTTTGGAGATACATTGTACGAGTATGTTTCAATTTGTTTTCTATCAAGTAGGGGATGGTAATGCGTATCAAGATGCGAATTTCTTTGTTCAGTTACGTTATTTTTGTAGATGAGTCACCAGTTTTACAAGTATTTTCCTCTTTATGTGTCCTCTTCTTCTTGCCTATAATGACATTCTGTTTAGTTGTAATATTTTTTTATTTATTTCAGAATAAAACCCATAGGTACGTACAATTACTATAGGTATAATATAATTCAATACAATACACAAATTAAAAGAAACCTAAGACTAAGAATTTAAGATTAAAACATTAACAGATACTATAAGAGGCAGATAAAATCATAAAATCAAATTAATTTAAAATTCAGAACAAAAACAGAAACTTAAAAGAATCAGATAATATGGAAAAATATATACAGGCTGTCCCAGAACTTGACACTATTCAAGCGAAAGTCCAGAGATAGAACACCCCTTGGGGTACCCGAATCACCCCCATGTATGTTCCGCGATTTTTATAGTTTTCGAGTTATGAATTTTTGAAAATTTTCGACTTGAACAACTTAAAAAATTCTTTAAAAAAAAGTAGTTACATATTCTACATAGAAACACCCAGACTCAAGACAAATACTTGCAGTTCATACAAACATAACAGAACCCGCAACCTTTTGCGTCACAGTCGAGCCTAGGCCCACTGCGTCACAGAGGTCGTCAAATTTGCTTAAATCGCTTGTCGTACAAAATCATAAAGCAATCTAATACTTGTTATTCAATTGTAATAAAAGTAACAATTTATTGATAAAAATTCTGCTAAGATAACCGAACAATCATGCAATGACATGTTTAACCCTTTTCTTCTTCCTGTAACGACATGTACTTTGTTGTCAATTTTACCAATGTCAAATGGTTTTGTTTTGTTATAATTTCTTCACAAAGTAGTAGTCGATATGCATTTGTCTGGTCAAAACGTCTTCGTCTAATAATTTCATTATCTACACTTATGCTAAGAAGTTACAATTTAATGATTAAAATTGTGGTAAGATTACTGTGGTGTTTATAATAAAGCGATAGAGTTTGACGCGCCCGCCAGTCTCTCGCTCGTTCATTCTGAGAATAGCAAGTGGACAGTGCGGGTACGCCGCACTCAGATTATAAGCAAAAACATTTGTTTATCTGGAATCCTATAGTTCCCTACCTTTTAGGACATTGACTGAACCTCACAATTACCCAATAAAACATGAAATTACACGGGAAAAGCGAATTAATTTAGAAAAGATATGTTACTTCTTGAAATGTCAAACGAAGAATCCAGATTAACTTTATATCGATCTTTTCATATCGATTGATTTTGTTTTTGTGAATTCTATTGTCAATTGACACTTGGCAAAAATTGTTATCGTAATGAAGAAAGACGTCATTTAAAAGAAGGTGTTAAAAAACTTATTATTTTCGTAGGTTTGACAGACTACGCCTCGCAAGGTTACATACATAGCTCCCGTATTCTAAGTAACGTGGCTATAACTGTCTGTCGGACGACTTTCGAGGCGTTTTACAGGCCAGTTCGGCAGAAGCTGTTCAAAACTTCCACGATACAATGGAAGTCAGTTCATCAGAAATGAATTCATCCATAACTTAATAATGGCGGAGTGCTTTCTTATGTCTTCGGCTTGATAAAGAGCATTTTTCTACTTCGCGGAGGGAATGTTTGGTGCAAGTGACAAGAGGTATCACTGTGTTTCAAATACTGGTTTTTATATTTAATTTATTTTATTCTCAAAAAACTAACTATTTTTATAAAACAAACAAACATTTTTATTTATTTGGTTCACATTTCAGAAATAAGTTCCTAGATTCCATATAAAATAAATAAATAAATAAAGCCCGACATTTCACACAACATTGATTTGGCGGGCTGACTGATTGACTGAGTTATATAATTATTATGAACGTATACCCACCTAACAAGTATTATTATCGATTATTTATATAACGTGAAGTTATTAGTTTGTTGTAATTATTGTCAAAATCTATTCTCTAACTCTCACAATCTTACACCACATAAAGTAGGGAGCGCGGAATTACGAAGAATCAATTAGTTTCTTTTTGTTTCCCGCTTCATTATAATATTCGAATGAGAATGAAAACGCAATGAATATTTTAAGCCGAGTGTAAATGTAGTTTTAATTTCTGAGAGCTCGTTTACACGGAGAGTTTAATGGCACGGGTTTGTAAGTAGTGAAAGTAATTAGCTTAAAATTCAGAGACTAACTTAGGCCTGGATTTTTACGCGATATTTTGTGGAACATGGAATTATACGTAGACGCACGTACTAGCTGGAAAAACTAAATTGAAAATTACATACTTCAGAATAGCGCGGTTGAATCACGTGAATGCATTCGCTTGTACGTGCTAGGTCTTAGTGGGAGCTTATGTTTCCGTTTGTTTCAAATTTTACACAAACATCTGAAACATGAGCTTTGCATTAGTTTTCGGAAACAAACTAGTCTGTTCTTTAAGATTAGAGTGCTAGGGTGATATTTAAATCAATGCCATGAGATACAAAATGCAAAGATTTATGACTCTACTAAAAAAAATTAGCCCTAAAAATCGAAATTTTAGTCTATAGAATACTTCTTTAGATCACAACGACAAACAACTTAAAAAATGGTGGTTAGGATATATTTAACGAAGTACTATCGTAGTATAAAGGCACATAATCATTTTATTGAAATGATAACTTCTTATGAGAGGGTAAACCGCTTCGTTACGTAACGCGTTACGGCGCCAGTCAGTCTTGCTTTCCTTTCTCTCACGCATACGGCAGCGGTAGGCAGGCTCCTCCTCTCTTACTAACCCACAGCGCTAGTTAGATTTAAATTTAAGTTATCATTTCTGTCGGGCGTCCCAAATGGCACACTTTTTTAAAATTTTATTTATCATTCACCTGTATGTACCATAGTGTTACGACTAGTACTCGTATGGTAGGAATCCTAGCCTTCTTCGCTATAATGGTAGTTTTTGGCAGGTGCAGAGATGAAACGAGAAGTCCAAAGACTTGAAAGCAGTGCTAGTGAAATCACTCGTATAAAATTACTTACCTATTATAGTTTTATAACAGTGACTTGACTAGCAGGTTAGTAGCTTGCACAGTGCAAATGCTCCTGCAACTGGATGGACATGTTCCCGTGGTATTACCCAGGGATAGTTAAACGCTAACTCTGTTTGTATTTAATTTACGTTTGTAGCTTAAAACTTCTCAGTGCGAATGAAAAAAGATCTTTATCTCTTTTGTAGTGCATTCAGATTCTTTCTTTTAATTTTCTTTTTAAATGTTTACTTGTCTTTTACATTGTTTTTAAATGTTGAAGGGATTTTGTATAATAATTAACAAACTTTCAGTTCAAGAGCTCGTGACGTTGCATATTTATTCAGATAAACGTTCGACGCTGCCAGCACCTAGATGGGTGACTGATTTAAACATGTGTATTTCCGTTCTGCAGATGGTAGCGTCACTGTTGGAAACCAGTTACAACAGGAGGAAGCCATGTCAACGATCGAAAGATCGTTACTTCTATGTTTCTTTTGTCTTTGTTATTAGTCTTTTTTAATAGTTATTACTTCTATGTTTTTGTTGAAACACTCCGGCTTTGTTGCTGACTGGCCTGTCAGCTCAGCTGGTAGTAGCTTTGCCTTCTGCGCCGTAGGTTGAGGGTTCGATTCCTTTCCAACAAATATTTGAACACATATCTGTTTGTTATGTGTCTGGGTGCTCTTAAGTATCATAAGTATGGATTCTACCAGTCATTTAGTAACCATAATACAAGCTATGCTTAGTTTGGGGCTAGATGGTGTGGTGTGCATTGTCCGCTATTATTTATTTATTTATGCACTGGTCGCAGTATTTGATATTAGAATGCTAAAATTTGTCGTTATGAGAACAGGTCTCATAACTACAAACATTAGCGTTCTATTACTTATTCTATTCTATTATAGCTAGGATGACAGTTATACCAATGAAGTAAGAATCAAAATGGAATGATTCTACTCTATGCGAATCATGTTGAGTCAGACATCTTTTTGTGACGTTTCACGTACATAAGGTATAGACCAGAGTAGAAATATTGTTAATATAATCTTAATTTAAAGCCCTGAAACAGAGGGATGTATCTAGATACATTTGTGTCTGTGTATATGTGTCAGTTTATTGATACACACTTACTACATTATATTTATTTAGAAAATCTGTTCAGATATTTGAAGAGCTCTTTTCTAGTAGATGCAGGGATGTAAGCAACTTCCACAGGTCTGATCGATTCGAAATTAAGTACCCTGGTACTTCAATGATATTGTGTGAACATGGTAAGCTTGACCTAATGCTACAGCATCACCTGGAACTTTCTCTCAGACAGTTAGACAGTTACCTGTCAGATTTGCCATGTATAAACTATTGTAATTTTGTATTCGTCTTTCGTAGTAAAGCTAGTTATAAGATGGATCATACAAAAAAGCGCTAGAACAAGAACGAGTTTCTTGCCAGTTCTTCTCAGGCTTGGTTTAGGAGGAATTGGCACCTAAATTCACCAATGTAAGACGTTCCAAAGTGATCCATGTGATTGTATGAATAGAAATATTTTAGGTTGTGAATAATTTTTAGTGTTGGAGGTTAAAACATATTTATATAATATACTTGTTATTTAAAGTGTTTTATATTGATAATGTCTGTATCTCTCAGTAAGGTACCGTTACAAATAAAACGATTTTCTATCTTTCTTTACATTTATTATTATCATACCCGAGGCATCACATTTATCATTGAATAGCCAAATTCCAATTACACATTACAATCCCATAAATTCTCATACATTAACATTCTGAAGGTTTCTACTCTAATTACGCAGAGAAATTGTATTCCATTTCAATGGTTATTGTGACAATTCAGAAGCGACTTATTGCAGGAATTCCTCAAAGTTAAATTATTAATCTTGAGGGAATTAATTGGAATATTATTTAGACGTGTCGGTTGCCAGGTGGCGCCGTTCTTTGAGTAAGTACAGCCATTTTGTTTCTATTGCTGTGACAAAAATGGCTGCCGGTTCTAAATTCAAACTTATACGTTTTGACGCAACTAAACTTGTGCCTCGGAGTGCATGATGTTTTGGAGAAATATTTTACTCATTTCTTATCCCTCCTTACCCCAGCAAGGTTTTTTGTTAAAAACTTCATATCTTTAACATGTAACATTATTTATTATGTACAAACAGAGAGCAGATCAACATTAGGGCATGAATTCTTAGCAATAATATTAGTAATTTATCACATCACACTAATATTATAAAGGCGAAAGTTTGTGAGTGTGTGTTTGTTACTTCTTCACGTTTAAACGGCTGGAACGATTTTAATAAAATTTGGTATGGAGTTAGCTGACACTCTGGATTAACACATAGGCTACGTTTTACTGCGTTTTTTTTTGTTTGTTATCACGGGTAACACCGCGGGGCACAGCTAGTTTATTATAATACTATTTCTTCAACAACAAACCCGGCTCGGTGCCAGCCGTTATGCACTTACAACCGAACCGACACCGCATGTACAGACTCGTTTTTCCTGCCATTCCTGTCTGCAAGGTCGAGAGGTTAGTGTACCTGGGAAGGCCTGCGCTATCAAACAGAATCTCAGGCAGAGTGACGTCAGTGGAGAGGAAAGTTTCCTCTCCACTGACGTCACTCTGCCCACCTCAGCTGCCCACCCACCTCAGCTTACTGGAATGGATTCATGAACGAATGTGTTCAATAACAAAAAATGATGCTCTGTAACTTAATCATATTCAACAGAAGAACTAAGGCCAATGATGAGTATTTTAAAAAAAAAAAAAACTACCTTTTATGAAAGTATTACATTTCGTGGTAGTGTGTTGACCTGTGACCTGTGTCTAAATACTTTGTCTCTGTCGTGTTATCGTTATAATAGCTGTGCGATTGTCCAGTAAGTCTTGTTGAAATACGAAACCCTTGTAAGTTTTATTGAATGACCGAGCCTGGAGCAGTTTGACCCAGGTGGAAGACGAGTCAAGGTCTCAAACTTATAAAGAGACACCTTCGATTCCGACATCTGCCGATGCATAGATTGGACCCTAAAGGCTACTTTCTATCAACTTAACACGCGGACAGAAGCTTGTACTCAAAAAGTTAAGATCTTCTTCTTGGAGCACCCAAGCACCGAAGCATTAAGTAATTTATGATCCGTCTGATTGCAGAAGTAAAAGCCTCTTGTCAATAATTAATGGTCTCCGCACCCTCGCATCATAAAACTGCTGTTAAATTCAACTTTTAACTTGCAATTTGAAGTGAAGTAGGCATTATGTTTATTGCATCGTTTAGTTAGGAATTTTAATAAAATATAATTGTATGGGTGCTTGAAATTAAGGAAGCTCCTTCCTTCTTCTTCTTTGTTAATAGCATGTGTCTTAATGATGTCAATTTTGTCAGTGTCAAGTTATTGAATTTTATATAGTAAAACGACACAAAGTGGTATGTTGTAGTTCGTCATGGTCCTTTTATATAAAATAATTATAATGAAACATACTAATTTTATTCCAACTATTAACTCTAGCGTTATTTGAAAAATATCACCAAAATTACAAATCAAACTCGAAATAGCTCGAGAAAATAAATAATATATAAAATAACCCAATGTTTGCTTTGCAAGACGGCCAAAAATAATTCACTTCCTTATACTTGCAATGACAGAATTAAATAAAAAACTGTCAGAAAAAATGGCAACGTGGATTATTTTAGACTGCTTTGCAATAAAAACAAGGCGCTATTTAAACTTTTAATGTTCTAGTAGACATTTAGACAATTTGGTATTTTTTTCTATTTTGTTTAAAAACGCCTCATAAAATGCAGCAAAAGTATTCGAAAGTATTCACTGGAGTGTAAACCAATCGAGTAGTACACCGTGAAACAAATTCGAAAGATTACATGTCCCTGTCGAACCCCTGACGTCACGCACCTACCAATTTTAATCCCCACAGAGAGGTTAGCACTGGTTCAAGCGTTTTTGAAATGCTAGCGAAACGTTCTCATGTCATTGAAGGATTTCTTCTTCGTCTTGATAACAACTTTTAAAATTTTACTTGATTTTATTTTCTTACAATATTGTCAGAAGTTTACTCTGAAGGTCATCACAGAATGAGCCTGCGGAATTTTCATGAATACATACATACATTTTCACAATACATTTTCATCGTACATATTATAAAAAAATATGGTACATTTATAATTATATTTTTTGCACTTGTGTTAAAAAGTCACGATTTATTGACTAAATTTTTGCAAAAATTACCTAATAAAACTTGAAATAACTCAAGAAAGTTAAGGTAATTTATAAAAGCTATGCTACTTTATAAAATGTCATACAAAGAATCCTTCTTCTCTGTATTTAATAGGATCTGTTTTCATTCATTGTCATGAAAGTCATCTTTGCCAGTGTCAAGTGAATAGTTTGATACAGTAACGTCACAAAATCATTCGTCATTATTCTGTCATATTTTTTTTTCTAATTTGACTGACATTGTTGAACCTTGCCGAAGATGCAAAAGAAGTAAAATGGTATTAGTTTGATAGAAATTAAATGTATTAAAAATGTCATTCCTCGTGCTAACCCTCTTCGCGCTGTCATTGGAACGCGAAATCACTGGCCGCAGACAGCACTCACAGTTGAAAAATGAAAAACAATTCAAATTTGGAACGTCAACCGTTTGAATTTGGAATGGTAAGCGTCGAGGCGTAGCGCGTTTGCGTGCGTTCGTCCTTTCGCGACGGCGGCGTAGGAACGCATGCGGTATGCGGGACTTACTCGGAACGCATTTTGACTAGGATTTTTGGAGGTGGTATTTTGACATAGATTTTGAATCTATTTATTTTATTTATTTATTTATTTATTTAGTTGTACCAACAAAGTATACACCAAAACATACACGAAAAAAACATACCAGTTCCAAAAAAGAGTTAAGTGCTACCTTAATTACAGATACAAACCGCAATGCAAATATAAAACATCAATGCCTAAAAATTCAAAAAAATAATAGTTTACATGCATACAAAAGCTTGAAAAGTAAATAATTTTACGCTGAATAAACATAACTAAGATAAAATTAATATTAAAAATATATAAATTTAAATTACACAACAAAAAAAAAGAAACATTTATGAACATCAAGATTTAAGAAAACACTCCAATATTTTCCTAAAGCTATACAGGCTGTTAGAAAAAATATCAATTTCCTGATGCTTATCCACATTACCCGTTCTCATAGACTTGTCCCTCACAGAAATAATAGTTTTCTTATTGTGTATAGCGTTATATGCTTTAGTTATTCTATTTAAAGGAGAATAAAGACCCAAGTTGGAACGTGCTGATTTTTGGACAAAAAGTCTGTAACTCATCGCCCTGGGTAATCCTCTCGGAACAGACAAAATTAATTTTGATAGGAGGTAAGAACTATCAATATAATTGTTAACCAGCTTGTATAAAAACATGTTGTCAAGCAATTTCCGACGACAAACTAGAGAATCCATATTGAAATGTCTTAGTCGTTCCTCATAGCTTGGTAATTTTTTAGCTAAATGACAACTGTAAGACAAGTGCCATAAAAACCTTTTTTGCACACTTTCCAAACGTTTATTGTAAATGTCGTAATGTGGGTTCCACACAACACTGCAGTATTCTAAAGAGCTACGCACTAGAGCGTTATAAATAGTTATTTTGGTCATAGATTTTCGGAAATCCCTACAATTACGCAATACAAATCCCAAGGTCCTCAAGCTTTTTTTTACGATATTTCAATACTTTTGCTGCATCAATATGCACATTAAATCGCAATTTGTTATCGAGGGTGACACCAAGATCACGAATATTTTCAACCTCGGACAGCAGGTCATTATTTATGTAGTATGACCTAGAAGCAACAACTTTTTTTCTAGTGAAAAGAATCACATGACATTTTTGTGTATTCAGGCTCATGCCGTTCAGATCACACCAAGAGACCAAACTGTCGAGATCCTTTTGAAGAAGTAGAACATCTTCGGCAGAATTAACCCTTCGAAAGATTTTTAAATCATCAGCGAACATATAAAACTTCGAATTTTTGAAACAACTACCAATATCATTTATGAAAACGTTAAAAAACAGTGGGCCAAGATGTGACCCTTGGGGGACACCTGAGAGGGTGTCGAAAGGTTTAGAAGAATAACCTCCCGCTACAACTTCCGATTTTCTATCAGCCAAATAAGATCTACACCAGTTGAGAAAAATGCCGGCTACACCAAACGACGAAAGCTTCATGATCAGCATATCATGGTTAACTTTATCGAAGGCTTTGCTGAAATCAGTGTAAATTGCGTCCAATGAGTATCCATGATCAACATCTACCACAAGGTCATCGACAAAGGACATTAAGTTAGTTGCTGTAGACCTAGCCTTTATGAATCCATGCTGTTCAAGAGACATAGTTTGCTTGAGGTGCCACGTTAAAATTGGACATATAGACTTGATGTTGATCGCACGGCGACCTCTCGCAACTTCCTTACAAGCATAAGATGTATTTCCAACCTATGTATTTTGACAAGACACTAGATAGCCTTTTTGACTAGGATTTAGAGACGAAACCAGGCTTGAAACTGGATGATTTTTTTTGTAAGTTTTTCGTAATTAATAAAAATTGATTGTGATCGTATCAATATTTTCCCAGGAGTCTCATTACTGGTACTACTGACAAGAAGTCTCAGTATTCCCGTCATCCGCCATTACTGATTAAAAAAAAAGTTATACACAAAGGTATTAAGTACTTAATTCCCACCAGTGCCCCTATAATAAAGGAACATGTACCTATTAGAAATACAAAATCGCAAAAAGGTCACCAAACTTTTGGTGAATGTAGAATACCGCTGGTTGTCGCAGCGCCTACATTATCCGCTTTCTACCTCTCTAACCGGAACAGCAGAATTCGGCATCGCTTGGAAGCATAGCGCGTTGAGGCGTCTACATTTCGGAACGGTTTCGGAACGCACTCGGTATGCGAGTCTGACTTGCCCGATCCTCTAATAAAACTGGAGGTGGTATTTAAATATGAAAACAAAAAAAAGAATGAAAATACATTGTATTGAATAAACTCTTATTTTTAGCACAAGTGTTTAAAAATGCCAGTTTGGAATAAAACTTCGTGTAGATGTCTGTCTAGTCTGTGACCTAGAATAGAAATACATTTTTCTTCTAAATTGCATGCTGCCTGAAGAACTCAAAGTGTGGCGTAATAAATTTCACACAGCATTATTTAGCCCCAAAGTAAGCAGTGCTTGTGTTATGGAAACCACATGACTGATATACTATTTCCTTTTGTAAGTACATAGGAAAACACACAGATCCGAGACAAATCTTCGGCTTCGACAAATCTTCTGAGATCGGCAATTATAGTTTACGACGATCTATCAGGTTAAAAATAACTTTATGTCCTTGAAATTTACCGCCTCTTTTTTTTATTTTGTTTTCATTTTTTTTATCATTGATAGACCTACGTTGACCACGAACTCGCCTCATGTTAAGCGACGATGGGGCACGCAGGTCTAGAAGATACCTATTCACTCTTGACTTAAAGAGACACAAATTTTAGTTTTCAGGAAAGACATACGACGGCAAATCATTCCAATCCTTGGCTGTACGCATTATAAATGTGGAAGCAAAGCGCTTTGTTCTTAAGGGTGGTAGACTGACAAGGTATGCATGGTATTGAGCGGTGCGTCTGCTTGTCCTGTTGTGAAAAGGAGATGGTAGAATGAGATCATGCAATTCCTGGGCACATTCTCCGAAATGTATTCTATAAAAGATCGAAAGGCAAGCAACTTTACGACGGTGCTCGAGACTCTGGAACTTAGTCTCAGCGTTTAGCTGCTCACTTATCACCCTCAATGCTCTACGCTCAATCGAGTCCAAAGCACCCAGCTGGTGTTTGGCTGAACCATCCCACAGATGGCAGCAATACTCCATACCCGACCGGACTTGAGCTTTATATAAAGTGGAAAGCTGTCCAGGTGTGAAGTATCGCCTCACCTTGTTGAGGATGCCAAGCTTCATGGCAGCAGTCTTGGCCTTGGACTCAATATGGAAGCCAAAATTGAGAGTCCGAGTGAGTAAGACTATTAAGGTAAATAACATAAAAACTGCTTAAGATTCGTCACTGTTTGTCACTATCTTACAAAAAGGCACTATTGGCACTAGTGGCACTATTTTAAAAAATGATTATCTCTTGAACTTTTGATTGAAGTTGAGAAACGTTTATAAGTAAGGCCGATGATGACACTTCACCTTGGTAATATGCAATCACGGCCACTCTTGATCAAATCAAATAGCGCGCTTCCCCGGTTTCCTGTTACACACTTCTGCTTTTTTTTCACTTCAATAGATTGCATATCCTGCAATCTGTTGGAGTGAAAAAAACAGAAGGAGAAATAAGGTGTTACACCAAAAAAAGATTATTTTGCGTTTTTGTACATCTACGCAGATAATCTACTATGCGTAGCGTTGGATCAGCGTAGCGTAGCATCTACGCAGAATATCCTACGCATTATAGTATATTTCGTAGCAAGATATCTACAAAGTGTAGCAACTACGCAGAATGCCCTACGCAGAATGCCCTACGCAGGATAAAATATTTTGTAGCATTATTATCCGCAGCGTAGAGCATGCGTAGCATAGCATAAACAACGTACTGGCGTCGGTGTTTATTTTCTGTTCTATGTTATGCTATGTTGTACATTGCGTAGTGTATATATGTATAATCAAACTTTATGTAATGTAATATTTACCCAATGTGCTTTAGCATAATCTAGCAACCGTGGGATTGAATATGCGTTTTCAAGCATCTAAACAGACTATCATACACAACATCGCGTATTTCGTAGCATTATATCTGCACAGCGTAGCATCTATGCAGAATAACCTACTCAGGATGACATGTTCTGTAGCATCATATCTACATAGTGTTGAGTCTGCGTAGCATAGTATGTAAATCGTAGTAGCGTCGGGTATCTATATTTAGTTTTTGTTACATTGTGTAGAATATAAGCAGTCTAGCTTCCACGTCAAGAAATATCTACGCAATGTTCACTTTAGTTATACGTTATAATCGTAGAGGCACATATCTCTACGAAACATTACTACAGTAATGTATCGTAGATCTCTGTTAGATGGTACAGTCCTGACTACTTTGCGACACGTCTGTCGCTCAGCCATCGCTGGCGATGTCTGTTCTATAAAGGTAGAGTCCTGAAATGCAATGGCATTTTGAATCTTATATCAATGTTATAAAGTTACTCCAGCACTCTTCTCGTAACATTCTGTTTTACCTTGTGTATACCACATTGTATTGCAATGTTTGAGGATTTTTAATTTCAAATTATCAGGAATCACAGGCTTCTCAGTTCAGTTGATAGTAGCTCAGTCTTCTTCTTCTTCTGTATGTTGTCGGTTCGATACCCTTCCAGGACAAACATTTGTGTGATGATGTTGGTTATGTCTGGGTATTATAAAGTATCATAAGTATGTATTTAAAATATATAAGTATTCAATCAGTCATCTGGTCATCACAGTAAAAGCTATGCTCAATTGGAGGCTCGATGGCTGTGTGGATTATTCAACAATACACTTGTTCTAAGCTGGATTAAACGGTAGTTATAAAGTACCCACTGCGAATTGCATCTCGACTCTGATTGCAAAGAAAAACTATGTTAATTAGATACCAATTACTTCAATTGATTGCATCGTGCATTTTATATGTCCTTTTATAAACACGTCCATTTAAACTATGCTTGCTACGCGGAAACATTTGCCCTTAAAGGGAACTATTTACATGTCGTTAACCCTTTTTAAGGGAATACTCATTTTTTACAGATAATGGACTAACGGAAAAATTACTTTCAACAAGCTACTGCCTGTGGCTTCGTCCGAGTTGTATGTATTTAAAAAAAACGTGTGCGTATCGGGACGCCCGTCCCGTACATAAGATATGAATTAAACTATTCTAACTAGCGCTTTGGGTTAGAGTGAGAGAGGAGGAGCCTACCTACCGCTGCCGTATGCGTGAGAGAAAGGGATGCCAGACAGACTGGTTCTGTAACGCGTTACGTAAAGAAGCGGTTTACAGTCCCATCAATTCAAAATTAGTCTATACGGAAATTGAATCTTTATTTATGTTAAGTTTCATCCAAATCGCTTCAGCTATTAATAAACAAATATATTTTGGAGGACAATGCATACAATACCAAGTAATCTCAAATTAAGCATAGCATATATTATGGTGACCAGATGACTGATAGAATACTTATATACATATTTTTAATACCATACGTATGATACTTTATAACATTCAGAATATGCACATGCAAATGTTTGTCCTGAGGGTATTAAACTCTCAACCTACAGCGCAGAATGCAGAGCTACTACCAATTGAGCTGACAGGCCAGTATTACATGATTGAGCAATCAACAAATATTAAAACGTATAAACATACACACACTATCAAATATAAGTTGTCAAATATTAGTAGAACAGAACAATTCACTATATAGCTGATTTGGAGATACATTTTGATAAACACGTGTTTTACCCACGTATTATTTTGTCGATGACAAAATAATTTTTGTCGTATTTTTATTTTGCACCGACACTGTTTCCATTTATCTAGAGAATCTTCATCAGGGTGAGTTTCATCCGCGGTCCGTGAGTTGCCGCTCGAGCTTGAACGTTAACCCATTAGCAAAACACGAAACGAAACTCACGAATGTTTTGATTTGGAGATATTTATTTTTACTAAATATCACCTTAATCTCCGTCTGAAAATCAGTGCTGCCCCGATCCTCCATTGGTTTGGTACAGCATCATGCTGGGACGGGGAACTATTTGCCCCACACAACAGTCTAGGTGTTTAGTTTTATTTTTTTTATTATTAAAAGTATGTATTTTCTTTTTTAATAGTAGGTGCCCTATATGCTGGGTCAAATTAAAACATTTTCTTTCTTGATTTTCTTCTTCTTATTAATCTGGTAAAACCTGCAGGCAGGAGGTAGTATCACAAATAACGCATTAAGTGACGAGTGAGTGGCCTATTATTATGTTAGTCTAATGACATCTTAAAAAACAGATCTCCAATAAACAACTAAATTATCAAACAGTTCCTGATATAAATGCCTTGTACCTAACAGTTTACAGAATGTTCACTCTCTATCACCCTAGAATAAGGTTTAAAATCGCATGATTGAGTCAGCAGGTGCAACATTAATCTGTGTTACGTGTACACGTGGTGTCCTAGTGTGCACATTCTCGACAATCGGTGAAGCTCATTAACTTTTATTGGCGCTGGTCGGGTATGTACGGAGTGGTGAATTGACGTTGTGTACGTTTCCATTGTGTGAAGGGAAATTGCTTATTAATGATGTCGTAGACGTTTCCTACTCTATAAGGGAGAAAACATAACAAAAAACTTACTTACACACACACATAATTACATACAAGCATCACACTTGGTTACTGTTGGTTTCAAAGTCAAAGTCAAAGTCAAAACATTCTTTATCCAATAAAACTACAAAGACCACATTGAATAGTCTTCTTACATGCTAGTTAATCTAGGTGCCAGTTCCTCCTAACCTCTGTTCAAGAATAATCCGGCAAGAAACTCGTCTGGTCTTAACACTAAGTTTTGTGTACACTATTTTTAAGAGCTGTGGATTTTGTATAACGAATAAATAAATAAACATGTAAGTATACTTAAATACTACCAGGTTTGTGACGTAGATTGGAATGGTGAATTAGAGAAACTTATCTATGCCAGCCCCGAATCTATGTTGCGAATGTTTTTAAGGTTTCGTGCCTCAAAAGAAATAATGAAACCCTATAGTATAACTTCGTTGTCCGTCCGTCTGTCTGTGTGACCTTTTTTTCAAGAATGTCTAATGAATATAAAAACTAAATGAATACAATAAAAAAATAAAACATTTATTTACAGATATGTACAAAATAATATACAGTAATATAAAATACACGTGAAACAGTTGAGCTATCTAAGGACCGTTTAAAACGATCAATAGATAGCTCAACTGATCCAGATCATAGCCAAAGGGCAGCGTTCCCAAGATACTGGCGGCATAACCACGTTGAATGGCAATGGTAGTACGCTGAGCCAGATAGGAGCCAGCTCTTGGGTCTTGCAACGTATCTACCAGACGCCGTGAAATAATTTTGAAAACGCGGTGGGCTCCTTTTCCCCACGGGCCCAGGGTGTCGACTCCAAAAGGCTCAAATATGTAGGCCTTATCCAAACCGGCATATTTGCGGTTTTTTAAGGTCTTCGGCACATTCTGCCGCCGCACGAGTCCTAACGGAAGTCCCCGACAGATGGGATGCGGCCAGGGTGTCTACGCAAGTAACATCCCACACTAATGGCCTACCCATCTCCCAAGGGACAAGTCCTCTTACCATCATCACGTATCAGACCGTTGGGTTCGAGAACAGCTGGTACGTTGTCGCTGGTGAGTGCCCGACGAATGATATCGTTAAGACCGGCGTGGCGGGCAATCCTACCGGCGGCCCTATGACACGATAACCCATGGAGACCAAGCTGGTCGACCGCTGTACCACACTGGTACTGATGAGGGGCGCAGCACCGCGCACCCAACCGCAGACAAATTGCAACTCGAAATGTTGTAGGATCTAATAATGTTCCAATGTTAGATGATGGTAGTGCTTGTAACCAATGTCCTGACTCCCATTTCGAAACGGCTAGGAGACGGGCGCGATCTACGGAGCTTCAGCATGTTTCTAACAGATCATTCCATGTAAGCTCACAGTAGTAATGTAGAAATCACAGAATCAATGAATATTAAGTATTGGGGTTTGCGTTCTCTTAATGCTGTAAAAATCAAGCTACTAATTTAACGCAATCAAAAATTACGTCCTAAATCAAAACCTATAAGTTACTTCCCGTTGATTTAGAATCATGTAATTTCTCAAAAAGTTATCTTATCTTATCTTAAGCTTATCTTATAGTGTCACTAGTAATTTTGAACCAGTGTGGGGAAAGGATTAAAGTGCGCCTCAGAGGCTCCTTTCGTGCATTTGGCACATGCTTTCAAACTTTTTAAGTTCAACAACATGCCAGTTTCCTCACAATGTTTTCCTTCACCGATTGAGAGTACTGGTACAGGGCTCATACATTATTCGAATGAAAAAATCCAATGGTACACGACCGGATTCAAACCCACGATCTTAGGATCGGAAGGTGGAGCCACTACTACTAAACCATCAGTGCTCGTTAATTTGCGCATATATCTTGATTACATCAGATTAAAAAGAAAATCTGCAATTAAAAAATTACAAGCATTATTTGCTGTATGTATGTGACCAATGTTCACTGCTTCCATTGTTTACGATACTTAGTGGCTCTGATTGTATTAGTAATAGTAACCGATGCTAAGAGAACCATCATGGTTAAGATACCCACTTTTTTAACCAAGTACTGTACATCTCAGGTTCGTCACGTCAGAGAATATTTTTTTTTATATATAAAAAAATCTTATTTAAAAATAATTAGGTACTAAATAATTAATATTTTTTTATCAATTTATAATTTTTTAATTATTTATTTGATTTATTTTTAAATATATAATTATTTATTTCTTAATTTATAATCTATAAATCAGTTTTCCGAAATTGCACATTCTCGTGTCGTGCGACAGTGATAACACACACCACGCACTATCATGTTACAGTGCGCATTACATTTTATAGCATTAGATAACATTGAGTGCAAAGCTTCTTTAGTCCCGATAGTATTTGAGTTTTATTGACGGGTAATTAGAACTATTTTACTTGCACTCATTTGTCTAGTTTAGGATATAGTTGTTGGTGTCTCGTTCGCTATGCTTAATTTATAAAATCGTCTAACTTCAATGTAAAGCTGTAAATAACATATGTCCTATTTGCTTAGAAGCAATCGGCACCTAATTCACCTAGTATGTAGAACTATTCAAATTAGCCCTTGAATTAAATAAAAAATATTTGAATTTGAATTTGAGCTGAAATGATCGCATACCCTGCGTATAGTGAAGGAATATAATACAAATATATTCCATGGTAACAACGGTGTTCCTGAAACTATAACAAAGTCACAGAGAGTTCCACCGCCCTTCCCTTATCCTGTGCTAAGTGAGGTCGGCACACCATGTTTCATTCTTCCATTTCCCTTCTATCAGCCGTCATTCCAGTACTCACGTCTTTCGTACTTCTTCATATCGTCTTTCACACAATCCATCCACCTTTTCTTTAGCTTTTCACTACTTTTGTGCTCATCCATATTTATTATCTAACTCTCTCGTCACATGAAATTCATCCCACCTCATAGTATGCTCATAACCTATTACTTCTCAACTTATCTGTCACTAGCGAAGTGCTACTTTCAGTCTTCCAGCTTCGGGCAGAGAGCTATGTGAGTGAGTGATCTTCAAATCTTCAAATTTTCTCTTTTCCCGACAACAAAATGCTATAAAATACTATGCTATGGAAGTAAGCATAATAAAACAGGTGCAGCTGTATCTGGCGCACAATTTTGGAGTTTTGACTGTTTTAAAATATTGATACTAAGAGCTTTCAGTTGCTATTGATGAATTGGTACTCATTACATAATAACTACACAAACACAACAACAGAACCTAATAGTATCTAACTATGAAATCAATACAGCTCCAACTAGAAAATAAAATGTTTAGTGTCAATCATGCTAATCTAATCCAGAGCATCCAATCCATGTACACAGATCAATACCTGTCCAACGATACCTTACATATTGACGATGAATGGTTCAGTTAGATGTACATTATTAATACCGGTAGAGCGTACCGGTATTGTGGTATTAGCTGACGGCATCCTGACATACATACCCCTAGTGCCAACTAATACAGCTCATTCTAACCTAACAGACATAATTATATTCTTTTATAAAGTGAAATTTATGTATTTTATGTATGTGTAAATATTTATGTAATAAATTGGTCAAGTGCCAATTGAAAACTTTTCAACTGCAGAGGTTTACTGTTTAAAAAAACCTTTAAGGCACGGATGCCTCGGAGGCAAGATAGGCACGTATGACCACTGATACGCGTTACCGTGTAAATTTATATTTGGATAAGGCTAAATTTCTTTAGGGCAGACAGACAGATAGGTAGACGGACATGGCGAAACTATATAAATAAATAATCCCGGACATTTCACACAGCATCATCTGGCCCCAAAGTAAGAAGAGCTTGTGTTATGGGTACATGACTGATACACTGCGCACTTATATACTTTTTTTTTGTAAATTCATACATATTATACATAGAAACACCCAGACCCGAGACAAATACTTGCAGATCATACAAACATTTGTCCCGCGGCGGGAATCGAACCCGCAACCTTCTGCGTCTCAGCCGGATCTTAGCCCACTGCGCCACAGAGGTCGTCACAATTACTATATGTATATAAATATATGTATTTATAGTGGAATCCTTAAAAATATATTAATTCAGTCAGTTCTGGTCGACACCAGATGAATTTGTGCCCAGAACACTGACGGCATTGCAACGTTGTATAGCATGTTAATTCATCGACCAAACTATTTCGGTCAGTAAATTCTGGCATCTGGCACCTATATGTCGGTATTCTAGTCATACATGGTCTCCATCAGTCACTCCGCTAGGTCCTTGTAGATTTGATGTGCCCTAGATACTCATGGACCCCAAACTCAAATATAATTTAAATTTGTGTTAGGTATCTATATTCCATTGTCTGTGGATGGAGAGGGCTCAAAATCGTTCTTGCTGGAAATCTATTGGGGAGGCCTATGTTCAGCAGTGGACTTCTAGAGGCTGATATGATGATGATGATTATGATGATCTGAATTTGTGTAAATCGTTTATGTAAATATATATAGGTAAGTATCAATAATATTGTGTAAGTTTATTGCGTATATTTGCTTTATATAAGTAAGATATAGTTCATAATTCAGTGCACCCCGACCAATCTTCCAAATAAGATAAGCTTCTCTCCATCCAAAGGTTGTCTGGAAGAAATCCCTTCCTTAGCGATAAGACCACAAATTGTACATAATTTTTCGTAAATAAATTTACTTAGTTATAAGGTGTACAATATAATGTTTTCATTCATTTATTCATTCATTCTAATATATGATGCCGCTGCGTTACCGTTCTCGTTCCCGTTGTTTTTCTTGGACAAAAAATAGCCTTTATCCTAACCCAAGTTACTAACTATATTCATATTATGTTTCCTCCAAATCAGTCCAGCGGTTCTCGAGTTATAAGTGGTGGACCTAATACGACTTTCTTTTATATATAAAGACTAGCTAATCCCTGCCCACTTCGTTGGGTGGTTACAACTTCACAAAAAATATTGAAGTTTAATATCGATATTTAAAAATGATAGCTATTCAAATTATTGTAATAATTACAGAGATTAACAAACTTAAGGATAAATATTGATAGATGGCTCTAGTGGCAACCCGCGGCTTCGTCCGACCGTACCCGTTCCCTTTCCCGTTACCGTTGTTTTTTAAGGTTAAAAATTAGCCTATATCCTAATCCAAGTTACTTATTATATTCATTTTAAGTTTCATCCAAATCGGTCCAGCGGGTATCGAGTTATAAGTGGTGTAACTAACACGACTTTCTTTTATATATATAGATATAAAGATAGATGTAGTATTTTGTAGTGTAATAATGATTTTAATTGAAAATTATGTTCATTGAGCTATGAAATTGACTGGTAACTTTACAACTTCAGCAAATCAGATTCGCGACAACTCATTTCATGCAATTGCTATCAAAGAAGCAACATGCATAATGTTCTTATGTGTCATTACAATATTTTTTCTTCAATTCGCTCGCGTTGAAGTCGAGCAATTTGTGATACAACTTCGACCAGACCAGATACTAAGCACGTTTCAATCAGTGGTGTCTCCAGAGTTTCTGCACAACATAGCAAATGATTTTGCGAAGAAAGCTGCTGAGCATCTGATCAACGAGATGAAGCTCCAGGGGAAACATCTGTTTATGGAGAGGTTATAATACTCACCAAAAAAGAGTTAGACTAATTTATCGTAAGACGATGTCAGGCGATGGGAAAAAGGAGGCCTTACAGGATTACTTTGTTGTTCGTCTGTCTGTCTATCTGTTTGTCTGTATGTCTGTCATTGTGAGTCAATACCATTTTTTTCAGGAAAAAAACGCGTCTCGAATCGAAATTAATATATTATCAAATAATAAGGTCTTATAAAAAATCAAGCTTCTATTTCAACGCAATCAAAAAATTCGATATAAATACGGACACTTATGCGATAGTTTTTTTAGTTAATCAAAACCTGAATAATGTACACCCACATTCATAAAATTTGTCAAAAGCAAGGTCTCACAGTTTCAGCATTTGAAAAAATCCGCAAACCGGTGTTCGTTACTAATTAAAAATATTTATAATGTACATCTTATATAATATCATCATTCATTATCATTATATTTGTATCTTATGTGATCTTATGTGATTTTATATGTACAATGTATCGATGTATGGATTTTTTTTCAACAATAAAGTTAAGTTTATTCGACTTATCCTTACGTATGTACCGATGAGACGGTACATACGGAGATTGTTATATTTGAGAGCTTGCCAGTTTCAGAGAGCTATGTTAGTGACATAGCTATAGATATCTTTTATAGCTTGTATCTTAAATGCGATCCATATATATTTTCAAACAGCTGATGGTCACTCGGCAAATGGTTACAACTCATATCTCTTTATGCAGAACTGAAGGAAAACCAACCGGTCTAGACTCAAAGCTGGTCAACAAAGCGGAAGTGATGTCATTGCTGAGGGAACCCTTGCCTGACGGAGACAACTTGGAGGTGGAAATGCTTCTCTCAGATGAAGAAGGTGTGAATTCGACCAAAGACAGAGGACCGATCATACCGATGAAGATAAACGGTGCTTATTTCAAACGAAGTAATTTGTTCAAGCATTAGTAAATATATAATTAATATTTGTTTTATTTAATAAAAGAACTAACAATGAAGTCTGTTCAATTAAAGAAGAGTGATACGGTGACATTTAACTGGCATGTTAGCTCAGTTGGTAGTTGCTCTGCCTTTTGCACTGTAGGTTGAGGGTTCGATTCCCTCCCAAGGCACACATTTGTGTGACGAATATAGATGTTTGTTTTGTGCCTGGGTGTTATAAAGTATCTTATGTATGTATTTAAAAATAGTTTAAGTATTCTATCACCATAATACAAGCTATGCTTAGTTTAGGGCTAGATGGTGTTTTGTGCATTGTCTAGTAATATTTATTTATTTATATCAATTACAAGATGCTAAATTCAAGACACTAAATAATTGGAATAGACTACTTGTATGCATGTAAAACTAACTATTAAAATAAGGGCGATTTAAGAAGAACCTTATAGAGACAACCGCAAGAGCAACTCC
The DNA here is from genome assembly GCA_948098915.1 of Lampropteryx suffumata. Lineage (NCBI taxonomy): Eukaryota > Metazoa > Arthropoda > Insecta > Lepidoptera > Geometridae > Lampropteryx > Lampropteryx suffumata. The sequence continues at coordinate 18,726,470 of OX402547.1, forward strand.
GTTTTACAAATAAAACTGGAAAATTGTCACTGTGTCTATAGTACCATTGATTTGTACAATCAATGGTGATACTACTATGTGTCCTTTGTACCATCAATGGCACTAGTGATACTACTATGTGTCCTTTGTACCATTAAAATATGTACTAGTTTATACCAAGTATTTACTTTTTAGTTAAATCAGATCGAAACCAGTTAGTTAGGTTATGTTAGAGTATAGAAAACAACTCACTAGGCGAGCGAGCAAAGCGAGCGTGCCGCGACAGCGGCCGCCGAAGCACCAGAATAAAATAGTTCATCCGCCTAGATACATAACTCTGTCCAGTTGCTAAACTGTCCAGCTGAGAATATGTCCAGATGATACTAAAGCATTTAGGTTAGGTTAGGTTTGTTTTTAGAAAAAATTCGTCGTTAATTTTTTTGGTAAATAAAGTAATTACACAGTATAAACTAGTATATATTTTAATGTTACTAAGGATACAAAATTGTGTCATTGTACCATCAATGGTACAACTCAATGGTACTACTGGTGGAAAATTCTACCCACAAGCTTGTATATTTCGATATAGCTACAATAAACTACAATAGACCGGAACTAACACTTATTGACAAAATAAATAAACCAGCACTTCACACAAAATAAATCCCACACAACTTGAAAAATACAATAGCGGAAAGTTTTCCAAATACGATGAAAAATTAAATAAGCCGTATGGAGACTGGAAAAGGTTACTATCATTCCTATCATCCTATCTTCAACTGATCTACCAAATATTATTTAGATCGGAACAACGTTTCGAAAGTTATACACCAACATACATACTCGTAATCAGCTAACTAACAATTATAATAATAAATAATAATATTAATAATGCCAGACATTTCACACAGCACCATCTGGCCCCAAAGTAAGCATAGCTTGTGTTATGGGTACCACATGACTGATACACTAGTTATATATTCTTTTTTTGTAAATACACACATATTATTCATAGAAACAACCAGACTAGAGACAACACATGACTGAGATACTAACTACATACTTTTTTTTGTACATACAAATTATACATAGGAACACCTAGACCCATGACAAATACTTGCAGATCATACAAACATTTGACCCGCGGCGGGAATCGAACCCACAACCTTCTGCGTCTTAGCCAGACGGTAGTCCACAGCGTCATAGAGGTCGTCAAATTAGTGTAGATGTATGTAGATGTTAATATAGATATGAGTATATACGTAGATGTCGTAAGACCTGATAGAGGATGCTCCGAAATCCATCACCATGGCTGTCCAGCAAAGCACCCTCTTTCACGTATCATTTCTGCAGAATTTCTCCAGAATTTTCCACAATGAGGAGACATTTCCGTGAAGGAAAAGCTGAAGCTGGGTCTTCAGCTAAAGTAGCGGTATTACGTCAACAATAGCAAGCCTTAGATAGCCCAGGGAGGAAATCCCGAGGATCGTCGCCGCAATAATTCAGAGGCGATGAATTATTGATAGCCCTGCGATGTTGGGAAGGCCTTAGATGATGTACGGTGCGGCCTTAAAAATGAAAATAATGTGAGGGTTTTACTAGAATTTCTTCAGCAAAAATGAGCAACGCTAATCTTTTTGTATGAAATCTAATCTAGATTATTTTTCCAATGGAACTATTTATGACTGGCCTGTCAGCTCAGTTGGTAGTAGCTCTGCCTTCTGCGCTGTAGGTTAAGGGTTCGATTCCCTCCCAGGATAAACATTTGTGTGATGAACACCACCTGTGTTTGTTCTGTGTCTAGGTGTTATAAAGTATCATAAGTATGTATTTAAAATTAAATAAGTACACTATCAGTCATCTAGTCACCATAATACAAGCTTTGCTTAGCTCGGGACTAGACGGTGTTGTGTGCATTGTCCAGTAATATTTATATTATATTATTCACTCATGCACTCTAGTGAAGTATGTTAGTAGCTAGAGCAACATTTAGTACGAATTGTTGCCAAGGATAACAATTCTCGGGATAGATCGCATCGCATTGAAGTGATTTCGTTTATTATTCAGACATTGTAGCTGCCATGTTTGAGTGGTCAGGTTCCCCAAGGAACAGATGAAATGTAGTTTGGTTGACATTGATATTTCGATATTGACCCTGATTTTGTAGTTTCGCAGGGCTTGGGATTCGTATTTTCATGACAGTTCTAAATAAGTTAAAATTGACCTTAATTCCTTTATTAAATTGTTTTCTTATGATTTTTAGCTAGTTTATACCATTTTATATGTTTACATGTTGACTAAAATATACTTAAGCACGTCAGTCATGTCAACATAGTAAATTTAAGAAATGTCATATCAAAATCTTACTCTTATTTAGTGGTGGAATGTTTGGTCTTGTGGTAGTGGCCTCGCCATCCGATTCTAAGGTTGAGGTTCCAACCCGGTCGTGCACCAATTCATTTTTCAAAAAAAAAATCTAATTAAAATTAGAAAAATTGGGCTCTTAAATGGGCAGGAAAACGTCGCTAGGTATGGTTAGGTTAGCATAACTTAAACATTTCTAAGATATATTCCAAGTGCACGACAGTAGCCTCTGGGGCGCCCTTTAATCCTTTCGTCATACCTTTTTGAAATAACTAGTGACACAATAAGAAGAAGAAGAAGACTTTAGCGCAAATAAAATAAGGTCGTTCGTATTTTACGAGTAGAAGTTGTTCGACGAAAGTACAGAATTGTATGAAATCGAACATTGTATCGATTTCATATCTTGGGCATAAATAGTGTATGTACACTTTATATATGTAGTAGACATTTAAGAATGAACCACTGTTTCAAATATCTAAAAAATAGTGAGATAGATAGAAAATACTTTATTGCACACCATATAAACATTAGATAAGTAGAAAAAAAAACGGGTTGCACTCCTGGAGTGCCGACAGAAGTGAAATCTTATTTTGGCGCGTTAGAGTTTAGTAATAAATCACTTCAAAATCAGTAATTATGGCGACTGCCAATCAAATACTGAACGAACACAGATGATGCAATATTTTTTGTTCAGAATGTAGATAATATATCAAAGAACCTCAGTAAACTTCTCCATACAAAAGTAGACTGTGAACATGTGAATTAAGGTTTATAATCAAATGGGGCGAGCGCGGCAGCCGGCTGCGTTTCTCCCCAGACGGTAACGGTGTCGCGAATCCAGAGTTTTTACCTCATCTAAAAATATGAGTACCGCGCTAAAAGAAGTTTTCACTTCAAAAATAACAATGTTTTGCTAGTCGGTAGTACATTGGGCGGTCCCTGCCAGACAACCTTGGGATGGATTAAACTCAATCGATTAAATTTACACCAGATTTTGTCTTTGACTAGCGTTTTAAGAATCCACAAGGGCAGTAGCCTCCTATATAACTTATAAAACTATCACGATTTTGAACATTTTCAGTCAAACCGGGTATACATTTAAACATAACACAACACAAACATAGTATATGTTTATCTCGTGAGCATAGCGCTTGCAACTGCCGAAATATCGGGAAGCATAAAAATGTAATTAAATGTAAAATATCTCTATTTAGAGTGAAAAATAGTATCCTATTTTAAAAAAATACAGTAGATTTCACTTACACCCGCTAATAGATTTCGTGATTGAAGCTATTTACGCATTGATTCGTCAAATAAAAATAAATTCCTTTACGTAATTCTTATAATCCCTGTCAGTCAGACTTACAAGGAGACGCTAAGTGGATTATAGGGCATTAGCTTCGGATCAATAAGGTAGTGAGTGCGGGTTGTATTCAGAGCTTCTTTTACGGGGGTAGTTATTAAAACTATACTACTTTAGTATCCGTCAATGACCAATTCGGTTGATGAGTTAATATAGACCCCAGAAGCAAACCAAAATCGGTTTTGCGAATCATATTCGCTCGCATATTAATAAATAAAACAATCTTGTAAAAATAAATAATTATCAATCGTGCAAAGGTGCGCCATCAACAGATACGTCGCACAGATATACAAGGATACACGGATACATCGCGGAGGACATCATCATTAATGCCTGGAAACTATGGAAATATGGCTTAAGACTGAAACCTCAGCAAATGACATTTTGTGTGGAAAAATTGTGTCATAATTAGCCGCCATTTTGTATTTATCTTCGCGTTACTTCATTCAAAAATAATTTAAAATAAATTTAATATATATTTTCAGTATTTTTCTTTAAACTTGCTCGTTTTAAAATGTTTTTAAAGTTATTGTTAATTGTGTAATTTAATTATTAGATCAGGTCATTGGCATATTGGTCATGGTCATATGGCATTGATACTACACGGCGGGCGCCAACATCAATTTATTGAGGGAAACATTTGGAGAACGCATCAATTCCCGAACTGGCATGTATGATCTTGTGATCTCATTTTTAGATGATTTAGATTTAGGGGTATATGAAATCACAAGTACACCAGACACCATGGACCACATGGAAGTAGTCGGAAATTGGACTTCACGGCTGCGTTTCGTTCGACCTTCGTTCGACCGTGGCGCTCATATGCCCGAAATTATATTTAAACACTAATGGCATAAATTGTCTATTAAATAAATATATCTATCTATTGTAGACATTAACATTAATTTAATGTGTTTTATTTCATTTTGAATTTGTTCACTTATAAAAAATCTGTCTTTACTTTTGATTTGATACTGTTAGCAAAATTTGTATCAAATAATTTAATTGATAATATTACACGAAGAGGTCTAAAAATCGGAGTAAACAAGTTTTATGAGTTTTTAGTCCCTTATTTCCCTTTGAGTCCATCTCTGGAGGTTACAATTCCGGCAGCGCTACCGGTTCCAGTTCACTCAATATCATATAGGATTTATTTTGAGTCCCGGTTGGACGCAGGGATTTCGTATATTGACGTTTATTTTAAAGTTCATTATTAGTTGGCTGCTTTTAAATTCAATTGGATATATTTCAAAGCTACTGCTTATGTAGTACTGTTTTAAATTTGTATTATATTTGGTGGCTTATCCATTATATGCTGTCTACTAATATTTATAAATGTAACAGTTAGTCTGGATCTTTGATTGTTACTCATTGATATATAAAAAAAGGGTTTTTTATATCAATGTTGTTACTACACCTATTTGTTTGGAACATAGTAAAAATGTAGCTGTGTAAGTACCTGGTTTAACATAGAGACAACTTTTTATCAACATACCAGCGGAGCGAAGCCGCAAGTAAGAGTTGGTAATTTAAAGGGGTGTTAGACGATCTCTGTGGTGCAGTGGGCCAAAGTCCGGCTGAGATGCAGAAGGTTGTGATTTCGATTCGCGCCGCGGGACCAATATTTGTATGATCTGCAAGTATTTATCTCGGGTTTGGGTGTTTGTATGTATAATATGTATGTATTAAAAAAAAAGTATATATGTACTATATCAGTCATGTGGTATCCATAACAAAAGCTCTGCTTAATTTTGGGCTAGATGATGCTATGTGAAAAGTCCAGTTCAATTTTTTTTTTTTTATTATTACTACTCCAAGTAACACAATAAGTGCAACTTCTTTGAGTCACATCATCAAATTGTGAGTTCAAATGTAGTATCATATTTTAATGTGACTTTACTAGCTAAATGTTAATGGTGTATTTAAGAATCACTCACTAATGTTGTGTTAAAATCATCTTTATTCATTGACATTACACTGACAAAGACAAAGCATACTTGAACACCACGCTAACTAATTATTTGTTTATAAGATAGAGGGCAATCGTTTAGTGACTGAGCAAGTAAACTAAAAAAACGTGTTAGCCTTACAGTAGTCGCATATGATGTGTAACATTAACATTATATCCTGAACTGGTTTATATAACTGCACACTTTATACACAACACTTAAAGGTTAGGCGCACAGCTGATGCGTTCTCCTTCTCTATTACCCATTCGCTTTCTCATCACATGCACACACTTTTGGCTGATAGTACCAACCTCTCGGAAAATGGGTTGGTACCATCTAATGGGCAGCTCTACTAACGCGCGTGCACATTGGTCATATTAAATAGCACGCGCTTTTCCGTCTCCCTGTTACACACTTCCGTCCCTACGAAATCGCTCTCAAATTGCAGTAAAGCGAGAGGAAAGAGGTTACACATCAATAACAATAACACTAACTTATTAAGTAAACAATTCGACTGCATCGCAGCGACTCATTAAAAGTTTATAATCTGGAATCGAGCGAGAAGTTAACCCGATGGAATAACGCAAGGGAATACAGTACAGTAAATAAACAAATAAAACTGAGAATTCCACTAAAGCTGGTGTTTGGAAGAGTCCCGGTAACATTTATGTTAATGGTATAAGATGCAAAATCCAATGACTCACGACTCTTTTTACTGACTCTATTCTTGCTTCGTAGACCGGCTGAGTCGGCTCGTAAGAGTACTTTTTCACTAAAAATTGCTATAGGTGTGAATTTCCACTGTTGGCCTTTTTTTAAATAAATTATTTATTTTCCATCTGGTATATTAATTTATGTAAAAGAAAGTTAAATAACAAAGATCGTACAGGTTAGCTTTTTAGCTACTGATGTGTCTTAGATAAATAATAATTGGTGGACAATGCACACAAATATGCCCAGACTAAGCTTAGCATTTATTATCGTCTGATTACCATAATACATGCTATACATAGTTTGAGTTTGATATAATACTTATATATTTTAAAATTCATACTTATGATACTTTATAACACCCAATACCAGAACAAATACCTATTAAAACTATTAAAAGTTTATGTTAGAGTATAGAAAACAACGCGCAAGGCGAGCGAGCGAAACGAGCGTGCCGCGGGCAAGCGGCGGCCAAAGCGCAAGAAGAATATAGTTCATCTGCCGATGAGATTGAAGCCAGATGTAAAGCATAGTCTTATAAGTCACAGAACTAATGGTAAAAAAAAACCCAATAGTACTGCCAACAGAACTACTCAACAGAACAGGTGGGAGTAGACGGACAATCGAAACGCAGAAAGTAGAGCTTCTCTAGAGCTACGCTTGAGCGCTGACAGGCCAGTCAAAGTAAAGCGTATTTTTAAAAGTAGAAGCTTCTCTCGTGTTACAAGTTATTTCTAACTAGTGTTGTGAAAGCATTAGAACCTCGAAGGTTCCTTTCGTGCGTAAGAAGTCGAAACGAAACAATATCGTGCCATTATGAAGTCTAATTTGAAGCAGGTTAGGTGAAAAATACGCGAGCTTTGAAAAAGCAACCTTTAATATTTTCAAAAACATGTCAGATAAAATTCTGTTTGTACCGACTAGTTCAAATTGTTTGAAATTTTCTCTTTGAATCCAAAGAATTCCTGAATACGCGGACTCGATGTAGGTCTTTCTACAAAACGTTTGCAAACTTTTATTAAACCGACGTTGGATCGCGTCGCCGCAGGGACTGCATTGCTACGAACCTATTTTAAATTTTCTACTCCTCAAACTTGCGTATTTTTAAAGGAAACACTCAGATTTCCAATAACGGGATGTTTATGCTTTGAAGTCTGGATTAAGTTGTGATGTGAAGAGATACTTATGGTGGAATTGCTTTGGAAATTGTTCGCCAGGAAAATATTGCGCTGTATTTTGCGTCGCTGACAGTCGAGTGGTGTTAGTAGTGCAATGTCGGAGTCATAACACAGATTAGATCAGCTGGTTTTCCTGCGAAAAATGAGATAAATAAGATCGTGGAGCCTTATTTTTGTCATTACTTATTCTGTTAACCAATAGCTTCAAAATAACGATAGTTTTTTCAAGGCACTGAAATAATAAAAAGATTACGATGACGAGCAACGTAGGAAATTAACTAATATAAGTACGATTATTGGACACTAGGACATCCCTGTATTATTATTATTTAGTACCATAAAACACGCTCTGCTTACTTTGAGGCCAGAAGATGCTGTTTGAAATGGCACAGCATTATTATTATTCTATATATAAAGTTAATTGCCGTGCTTTAGTCAAAACTTGAAGTCATACTTGAAAATAGCTCGATATATTTGATTATTTTTTTGTTCTCCTCAATTTGTGTTACTATTGGTTTAACATAATTGGGACCTGACTATTGATTTATTTATAGGCAAAAATGCTTTCGTATGTCTGTCCGTACGGCGTCCGAACGGCGTCCGGCCGGCGTCTATCCGAATGCTCGTCTCTACAGGTCGCATTTTCAACCGATTCTCGAGAAATTTTGTGAGCAGGTTCTATAACTATGTAGAATTTTTTGTCAGTTTTCAGAAATTTTACAAAATGGCGGAGATATGGGGGTTGAAAACGTAAAAAGTTATATTTCAGTCATTTTGAAAAATGTTCGCGAGGTCTACACAGAGCCACTAGTGATACGAGTACTTTGCTGTTATGCTCAAAGGAAACAGTACCAGTGCCAATATGTATGTGGTACTTTACACCTTCAGTGAGGTCAGTTCTTGGATGACCGTAATGCATTTTCATTTGAGGACATCCGCGTTTCGGAGGACACGTCAAGCTATCTGTTCCGGCTTTTCTAAAGTAGTTCAAGACGGAGGCATTTGAGGGGCTTATTTACTGCGTCACAAGTTAGTCACAGACTCTTCTGCGCTGTAGGTTGGGGGTTCGGCTACCTACAAGTATCTACATTTGTGTAATGACCATAATGTGTATGGGTGTTATAAAGTATCATAAGTATGTATTGTGTTGATGGTGTTGTGTGCATTGTCCTCCTATATTTATTTATTAATATTAAAAGTAGTAGTAACGTTTTGACGCCAAGATCACGAATGTTAGTCTCTTTGAGTCTGATTGATATTTGTTAAATGTCATACTTTGCACTCAGCAAATTTATTTTATTTGGGAGAACAAATAGAACTTAATTATAATATTAGCAAATAATTATATGACAATCCTTAATCCAAAGGATCTCCGCTAATTTATATAATTTACTAATTTACAAATACATGCACTTCTAGGTGGAAGCTGCTAAGTTAACACTGCCAGCATTTCAATGCTTAACATAAACAGAGTAAATTAAAATGTAGGTATTTATATCAACAAAAAATTGCTAAAAAGCTAAAATAATTTAAAACAATTTGTAATGCTTACAACGGGAGATTCAGAAGGAGTTTTTGACGCCTTTCTCACTAGGCTAAGCCTGAGTGACCTGAGATTACTGACACTAGATGCCTGTAGGACTAGAACTTTGCTAGCATTTAAAATGTTGGAAAAGTTTTAGATCAGGCTGACGCAAAATTGCAGCTTATCCATTTACAACACGAGTTCTCCCACAGTCGTAACACAATAAGCCATCATTGCATTCGCCTCACGTACCAGGTCCGGGGTGAATGGGAATTAGGTCATTTCAGAACGCTGCAATGATAGGAAGCTACGTTTGGTTGGCTGAGATCAATTTACTTGCACCGTTGACTCGTTTAAGCTGCAGGGGTTTTACAGGACAGTTCACCAATGAAAGAGCATTTGACTGTGTCACAGTGGTGCTGATACAGCCAGTACAATATGAGTAGTCATTTTATTTTTCTTCCAATGTAATTGACAATATATACTGGTCATTAACTCATATGAAATAAAAAGTGGTAATAGACATAAAATAATATTTTAAAATTAAACACAGAAATGGACAGAATAACGTTCTATAGATAGCGCAAATAATCCAGATCACTGCCAGATGGTAGCGTCCCCAAGGCACTAGCGGCATTAAAACGTTAAATGTCAATGTGAATATGCTAGGCCAGATAGGAGCCAGCGCTTTTGTAAATAAATAATAAATAAATATTGGTGGGCAATGCAAACAACACAATATAGCCCCAAACTAAGCATAGCTTGTACTATGCTGACCAGATGACTGATATAATACTTCTATATTTTTAAATACATACATAAATAATATATAATACATAAATAAGATAGTTTGTAACACCCAGACACAAAACAAACCCCTATGTTCATCGCAAAAACGTTTATCCTGTGAGGGAATCGAACCCTCAACCTACAGCGTAGAAGGCAGAGCTATAGAGCTACCAACTGAGCTGATAGGTCAGTCAAAGTCACGCAAATTTTCTACCAGACGCCGTAAATGTTTAATACAGACGTATTGTCTGTCAGACATCAAACTGGCGCTCACTTAGCAAGAAATATAATTTTGTTACTCACAAGAATAAAATATTTGTTATAGACTACTAAATATTAGTTATAAGTATTATAATGTAACCTATTTTATAAAAAACTAACTGAATAATTCATGGCATAAATTACAAAAATAATCCAGTTTGTCCCTGTCGTCACAAGATGCATGCCTAGCTCACTGACAGCATTGCCACGTTTTATGGCAATGCTAATACGCTGACCGGAATGGAAGCCAGAACTTTGGTCACATATGTACTCTCCGTTAGGTCCTTGTGTTTTGCCCTTGATCCCCATGGACATAAAGTATTCACCCTAAGCAGCTGAAAAATATAACCATAATCATATCACCCTAGAGCAGAAAATTGCGCTAGCGAATAGACTCAAATGCTACTAAATAAAGCTGAATGGAGTTAATCTTAAGGTAACTAATATAAATTTTTAACAAAGAACTTTCCTTCTGCAATATAGACAGAAGACAGCCAAAGTCAGAGATTAGTGCAAGATAGAGTTGGAAAATAGAGTACGGGCTACAAGAATTACAATAATTATGATCACGAGAGTAATTTCCAGGCCTGGTAGAATCTGGCTGTGACTATAGGCTAAAAGATACTATAGGCTAAAAGATACAACAGTAATTTGAAATTGTAATTTGCCTGGTAACTGTGGCTGAAGATGATGCATTTCCACCTGCAATAAAGGAAAAGCCAACGTAAACTTGCCTTCCTGTGAAGTAGGTATACGCTTAAAACTTATATACAGTCATTTTGAAATAGCACCCTTATCATGTAAAACTGTGACACCGTATTTACTTGTTCTATATGATACTTTAACTTTTTATGATACTATGATACTATGATATGATACTTTAACTTAATATTTGTACTTGGTGTACAAATATTTTGCTTTTTAACCGACATCATAAAAGGAGGAGGGTCTCGATTGTTTTTTTCTTTGGGCAGCCTTAGGATAACCTTTCACGTGAAAAGGTTTATCGCGCCCGGTTCACGGATGCCAGCCGGATAGGCGTAAGTACTATGATATGCACACCAATTGCATGCGCCTGCGCGCCCTGCGTAGTGCGCAATATAGCTTGCACTGATTACTGCTGTTACGAATGCTGCTTAAAACAACTCATTACAAAGTGCGAGGTAATTTATGCTTGTACCCTATTTTTTGTGTATTATAATATGTTCTGCTGCATTTTTTACAAACAATTTGAACCACAGCTCATTAATTTATACTTCACTATTACTCACAATTTATTTTTCTTGCGATTTTCGTTATTATTAGTCATACATATTTTGCTTTGGTATATATTAGGCGATCTTATTTTTTATTTATTTATTCCACAACTGTTACTGATGCACATTAGTCATTGCTTTTCCTGTTTTTATGATGGCTTCTAAGCTTAACATATATTACCAGAACACTCGAGGGCTACGCACAAAAACGCAAATAATAAAACGTAGTATAAGTCTTAAAGCATATGATGTTATTTCAATCACAGAGAGCTGGTTGATTGATATTATTAACAACAATGAGTACATTGACGATAGGTATGTGGTTTGGAGGCGCGACAGGAACTATGCTCTTACCCAGGAAATGTACGGCGGTGGAGTCTTATTAGCGGTCCGCAAAGAGCTGGGTGCAGTTGAGCGTCCTGAATGGTGCTCTTCTGCAGAGGATATTTGGGTAACTGTGACTACTAAAAATAAAGATCGTACTTACAAAAAAATCCACATTTGTACCTTATACCTCTGTTATGAAAACCTAGGGAACTCTTTCAACACTCAGCTTACTAACTTCACAGATAAACTATATCTGATATCGACCTCCTGTCCCAATGATACTTTTATTATATTAGGTGATTTTAACTTAAGTAGCGTTGACTGGCTCTGTAACCGAGGGTTGCCACAACCTACTGGAATTGCAGGGGATAGTCAGATTTACTTTTTTGACACATTGTCAGTGTGCAATTTAATTCAATTTAATATATATCAAAATAATAATAACAATATTCTATATTACGTTTTGTGTAATGCTGATGTTTCCGTATCAGTTTGTGACGATCCACTGGTACCTGAAGATGGGCACCATAAATCCTTAGTTGTTCTAGAATCTAGATCAACAAGCATCTATGCCCCTCGCACAAAATTCACGTACCAAATATTTATATCATTCTGGAGATTATGACGGTATTAATTCTAACTTAATGGACACTAATTGGAACACACTATTGAATAATGAGAGTTTAGAAACCGCTGTTAATTTGTTTTATGAAGTCCGTGACAAATTCATACCTCAAAAAATTATTAATTCGTCAAGTTTTCCACCATGTCCCTCTTAAGAAAATGCTGAAAGAAAAATACAAGTACCTATGTAAATATTACACTTACGGCAACGTCTCAGATTACGAGTCTTTTTCTCTTCTTAGACAGAGAGCTAAGACTCTTGAAGAATCGTGCTATACAGCTTATATAAAAACCACTGAAGACTTTATTCTGAGAAATACTAAAGTTTTTTGGTCGTATGTTAAATCTCTCAAAAAGGGTAACAACTCTTTACCCTCTTCTCTAATTTTTGAGGGGCAGGAGGCTGACGATGGAGAAGGTATCTGTAATCTCTTCTCGGATTATTTTCATCAACTTTTCTGTCTTTGTCTCAGTCCTCCCAAGTCGGTCTCACTGATTTTGATAATGAATATTCATCTAGCAAATATCCTTGCTCTATTGGTGACATTGAAATTGATTCAGCTTCTATTTTAAAAATTCTTAAGTCACTTGACGTGTCAAAAGGAGCCGGGCCCGATAATATTGTCCCCTCATTTATAGTTAAATGTGCTGCAAGCCTAACTAAAATGTGCCAAAAATGTGGAAATTGGCGTTTATCTCTCCTATCCACAAAAGAGGAAGTAGAACAGAAATTAAGAATTACAGGCCATATCAAAATTATGTATTTTTGCCAAGGTTTTTGAAAGGATGGTTTATGCTCGGGTATACTCAACGCTTTCTGCTTGTTTTATTCCTGAGCAGCATGGGTTTCTGAAGAACCGCTCAACCACGTCTAATTTACTCTTATTTAATGACTATACTTCTGTAAACATGGACTCAGGGGGACAGGTGGATGCTGTATACAGTGATTATAGTAAAGCATTTGATCGAATAGACCACCAATTGCTTTTACAGAAGCTCTTATACGCTGGAATTCAAGGTAACTTGTACAGATGGTTCAAATCATACATCGAAAATTGTTCTCAGAAGGTAGTAGTCAATGGTTTCTGTTCATCCACTTGGACCTGTGTTCCCTCTGGTGTACCTCAAGGATCCTTGCTCGGACCCCTACTTTTCTCAATATTTCTTAACGATATAGACTTCTGTTTTATACACTCTCGCTTTTTATTATACGCCGACGATATGAAGGTTTTCAAGCACATAAATTGCATTGATGATTGTTATTCACTACAGGAAGATCTAACTCGGTTTGAACAATACTGCCTACAAAACAAGTTAGATCTCAACGTCGCTAAGTGTTTCACCATAACATTTACCCGCAAGCAAAAACCCACTAAATTCACCTACGTGTTGAAAGGAACCACCCTTAAAGAAGTAGATGAAATACGGGACCTGGGTGTTCTACAGGACTCTAAGCTGTCCTTTGACAAACACATCGACAATGTTTCCACCAGAGCAAATAAAGCACTAGGTTTTGTCATAAGAGTTAGCTCACAGTTCTCCTGCATAAAGGTAGTAAAAATATTATATTGTGCCTATGTGCGTAGTATCCTCGAGTACTGTTCTCAGGTGTGGAACCCACAGTATGATATTTATATAAAAAGAATAGAGTCCATCCAACGTCGATTCTTAAGGTTTTTACAATATAAATGTAAGTGCCATGATGTTGACTACGCCGCTAGGTGTAGGAGACACCACATGTTGCCACTACTAGAGAGACGTAAAATAGCGCAAAGTAAAATAGATTCCCCACAGCTACTTCAAAATTTAAATTTGAAAATCCCAAGCAGATCAGTTAGACTCCCTTGTCCCCTAGCAGTGCCATTTAGTTCAACTAATTATAGACAAAATTCATACCTTAGCAGAGCAGTAATCGCATATAACAACCTGGCTGACATCCCTGAACTTGACCTATTCAACAGTAAACCACCCAAAATAAAAAATGTCTTAGCGGAACGCTGGTTTGACATGTCTTCTTAAATCTTTTTACGATAATTTTGTCATTTTCTCTTTATCTGTTATATTATTATACATTTTCATTTTCTTTTTTGTTTAAGTCATATTTTTTTTTTTTTAATGTAAGCAAGCTTTAGACTCGATATGCGAAAACTATTAATTAGTCTTTAGTTATCTATTTAGTTCATAGTTATAGTATTAAGAGATTGTTTGTTTTCCTAAGAAAATAAAATAAATAAAAATAAAATAATGTATGTATATAAAAACAATTATATAAGAAGTACTTATATCAGTCATGTGGTACCCATAACACAAGCTTGCTTACTTTGGGGCTAGATAATGCTGTGTGAAATGTCCGGCATTATTTATTTATTAGTAGCAAGGATATGCGGTTAGAAACTGCCCTTGAATTGCTAAACACCAAGAGAATTGTAATCTAGGTTACACGTTGTTGTCTACTATTATGTAGGTCATAAAGATAGTTTTGTTTCCCGACCTTACCTCCCACGGGAACCTTAAATCCGGGAAATTACTCCCGGTACTCCTGTAACTTGCTTATTAGGAAGGATTACTTGAAGTTGCGGCGTAATATTCTTTTTCCGGAATTTATAACATTACTCTTGCTAAGTTTGTTCTACGTAAGTATTTAAATAATTGTTAATTGATTCAGGCGTGGCTTTGCAGAAATCCATAACAAAACATTAAATAGATTGACAAATATTTAGTACTATTCCGGACACTCATTGGGAATAGATTGGCGGAATAGTACTAAATATGTGTCCATCTATTTAATACTTAATAATAATAATTTTAATAATTTGAAACAAGCCCAGCTTGGTGCCAGCCGTTAGTGTGGGTACCTGGAAAGGCCTGCGCTATCAAACAGAATCCCAGGCAGAGTGACGTCAGTGGAGAGGAAACATCACCCACCTCAGCATGTCGGAGTGGATCCATGAACGAAAATTTTCAATTACAATTAACTGCTCTGTAACTTCACTGACGCCATCTAAATCATCCTCAACAGATGAACGAAGGCCAATGATGATGATGATGAATAAAGTACCTCTTATACATTTTTTGGTAAATTTTGGCATATATTTGTTGCATGCATGATATTATAATAATAATAAATAATAATAGTCCCGGACATTTCACACAACATCATCTGGCCCCAAAGCTTGTGCTGTGGGTATCACATGACTGTATATCAGTCTTACTACTTATATACTTTTTTTTGTTTTTTATATATACATATTATTATACATAGAAACACTCAGACCTGAGACAAATACTTGCAGATCATACAAACATTTGTCCTGCGGCGGAAATCCAAGCAACCTTCAGCGTCTCAGCCGGACCTTAGCCCATTGCGCTACAGATGTCGTTGTATTATATTAAGATTGTAATTCAAAATTGCCTTTGTTGTTTATTACCTCTTTACAGCTAAACCGCTGTACTAATTTTGATGAAACGGGTTACAAAGATAGATTGCATTTTAGGGTTGGACATGTGCTTCTTTTTATGTAGGTCATGCATGCGAAGCCATGGATTGTAGCTAGTTTTTTTATATATACCTAGCTGTTACCCGCGACTTCGTACGCTTAGAACCATCATTTTTATTTTTGTAAGGAATGCATTCTGTGCATTTAAAGAACATCTTATAAGTTTAATCGCATATTTTACACCTTTCGGGGATGATTTTGGAAACACGTGGAAACACGTAAAATTTTAATTTTCATATCCCTAACTTAAGAAAATAAGAGGTGCCCTAACAAACTTTCATCCCCTATTTTACCCTCTTCAAAGTTGGTTTTTAAAGACAAAAAGTAACCTATGTTCTTCTCCCAAATGCAATACATCTTCTTACTAAATTTCATTAAGATACGTTCAGCAGTTTAGCCGGGAAAACGTAAGAAACAGACATACAGAGACACTTTTGCATTTATAATATTAAGTATGGATACGAGTAATACTCGTATTGTATCTAACTTAATGAATACATAATAAAACGTTAAGTTTAATTTTTCCTCACAGGGCGCTGTAGTAACTTGTATAAGGCCGTACAAGCATACGGCCCACCTGATAGTAAGTAGTTACAGCAGCCTACGACGCTTACACTACCCTGTTGCTTAACTTTTTAAATGATGAATCCTGTTTAATCATAATTAGCCGGGTTGACGCAACGCAGTCGCTTTTCCGCTAAACACATTTCTTTTTCTAATTGAATCCCTTTGTTAGTACAAACGAAGTGCTAAGATATCTGCTGGGAGGAACAATAGTGATGTGCCGGCGAGCTAGCAGATACGGAAAGTCAAAGCCAAGTCAAAGTCAATGTCAAAAGATATTTTCCACGGACGTTAAAAAAGTAGGTTCTCAATTCGACTGTAATTTTTTTTTGTTGTGTTTTTCATGTTTGTTACCTCATAAATCCGTCATTTATGAACCGATTTATAAAAATCTGATTTCATGTAAAAGGATATATTTCCCGATTGGTCTCATATAAATTTCATATTTATCAGTTTTGTAGTTATGTTTTTATATTAAAAAATAACGGAAAAGAAAATGTCGTTCACTTGTATAAATGAAGTTGGTTTTTTTAAGTTTTTATGACGTTATTATATTCAATACAATCACAAGGATCACTTTGAAACGTCTTACATACAAGGTGAAACGGAAGCATATGATAAAAGGTTTGTTTTTTGTCCGCAAGAAAACCTTATTATTTCGCTATGCCTGTCTGTCTGTCTGTCTGTCCGCCACTAATCAAGGTTTTTACTCGCAGACTGATAGTTTTATCGTGATTTTGCACGATAATACGTATTAGTAGCCTCTAGGGATACCTTCCCTACAACCCCATTAGGTGGGGTTGTTTTTTAATTATTTTAATACCCCATCGTGTGGTATATCGTTGGACAGGTCTTTTCAAAATACTATGAGGTTTCTTATACAGTTATCGATACAGATTTTCGTTTCATAGATATTAAGCTTTAAAGATGCTACTTTAGGTACAGGAAGTATCACAGTCCCAGCTAAATAATTGTTTGGGAAAACCTGAAATGTTTTGCAAAATGTATTTAAATTAGTGGCTCTGTGAGCTGTAGACCCCGCGACTTTTACGAAGTGATTGAAATATAACTTTTTACGTTTTCAAGCCCATCTGAAATATTAGAATTTTTGAAAATTCCGCCCTTTTGAAAAAAAAACAAAAAACTGAATCCACAAAAAAAAAATATAGTTATAGAACCTGCTCACAAAATTTCACGAGAATCGTTTGAGACATGCGACCTGTAGAGTAGAACATCCAGACAGACAGACATACGAAACCATTTTCGCCTAAGCTGAAACGGAGACACTAGCTTCGTTTGGTCAATTACAAGAAAAAACATCACAGCTAGTAAGGCTTTACTAGATTTAAAGTAACAGCCTGATTTGTAAATCTAAAAAAAAAAAACAAAAAGTCTAAAACAATTTGTTTTGCTATTGCTATGCTATTGTGTTGAAATGGTTTTGGAGATATCAATTGGTGATTCTTATCCTTACTGATTTCGGAAGCCTTTACATTGTCTGGTCACATGCGTTTGGCCAATTTATTTTCAAAACATCACAGTAAAATGTTAATTGTATAATTGTATTAAGATTTTCAGAGAGTCGGTTTTGACATCGTGGCAAATAAATAAACATTTACTTATGGAACTCCTTACCTTTATCTATTCTCACATCTAAATCTATTCATATATGTATATGTATTGTAACCTTTATCTGTGTTATTCTGGAAACTGGTAACTGGTTGTTAGCTTCTATCCCTATAGAAAGTTGTTTGTTAGTATGTATGTTATCTTTATTTGAGTAATTTTGTTTTGTAGGCTTAATTATAGGCATTGTTATAGTTATTATTATATTTTGTATTTTTATGTATAGTTAACTTTTTTGTACACCGCAGACTTTTTGTTTTTTGTCTATCCTGTCCATCCAAAGGTTGCCTGGAAGAGATCGCTTTTAGCGATAAGGCCGCCAATCGTACAACTGTATTAATCATTATTTTTTGTGTGTTCTCTTGTGTACAATAAAGTGTTTATCTATATATTTTAACGACCTCTGTAGCGCAGTGGGCTTACGTCCGAATTAGACGCAGACGGTTGCGGGTTTCATTCCCGTTGCGGGACAAATGTTTGTATGATCTGCAAGTATTTGCCTCGGGTCTGAGCGTTTCTTTGTATAATATGTATGTATTTACAAAAATAAAAAAAAGTATATAAGTAGTATATCAGTCATGTGGTACCCATAACACAAGCTCTGCTTACTTTGGGGCCAGAGAACGTTTTAAACGATCCTTAGATAGCTCAACTGTTGAGCTATCTATAGATCGTTTTAAACGATCCATAGATAGCTCAACTGTTTCACGTGTATTATATTCATGTATATTATTCTGTACATTTCTGTAATTATTTCTGTAAGAAAAAATATTTGTATATACAAATATTTAAATGTTCTAATAGTCATATGTTTCCAATAGTACTATGCCATTAAGCTATGCTTAGGTCGGGGCTATAATGGATAATTTTTAATTGTCCACAAAAAATATGTTATTTAATTGTATACGGACGTAGTAACGGATCCGTTAGGTACAACACTACAGCACAGCTGTTACTCAAGGATTGCAAAGACAAAGAAAAATGTCTTTTGTACTTTAAAGCTGAAAAATGTAGAAGTATTGCAGAGGAGTATAAAAAGCTTTTTAGTGCAACGATATAAAAAATAATACAATGTGACTGTATCCATAAATTTTTTCTTATTTTTTGGTAACTAGTACTTTCGTATAAAGTCAGTGGCCAAATTCATGACGGACTAAATAGGCCGCCTGCAGGCCACTGTCACAATTTAACAAATTTAAAAAAACCGGGATCGATAACTTACGGAAGCGCTCAGATAATAATAAATAATGCTTGACATTTCACACAGCACCATCTGGTCCCAAAGTAAGCAGAGCTTGTGTTATGGGTACCACATGACTGATACACTACCTATATACTTTATTTTTTTTGTAAATACATACATCTTATACATAGAAACACCCAGACCCATTTGTCTCGCGGCGGGAATCGAACCCGCATCCTTCTGCGTCTCAGCCAGATCTTAACCCACTGCGCCACAGAGGTCGTCAACCCATCACCCATCCACCTGGATGGGTGATGGGTGGGACAGAGACCAGAGAACGTTACTTAACGTCGTTGATCTAGAATAGAATAGAATTATAGATTATTTGACACACAACACGAAAAAAGTTACAGACAGAAAGAAACAAGCAAGTAAATGATTAGAAAAGATAGGACAAATTGAACATGTTAAGAGATGTCTACTTGTTGTTCCAAACGGGTCCAATCTCAGCTTTAATGCCATTCTTATAGGAGACAGCGCTGGTTTTCAGACCGAACCTTACAGGGAGACATCACGGCCGGGACATTTAAACATAAATATATAAAAATACAGGCAGTTAAAATAGTTAAGGTAACAAACATAAAAGTAGCAATAGAGAAGGAAACAAGCTCGGCTCGGTGCCAGATATTATATTTAGGCTAACCCAAGTGCACGAAAGGAGCCTCTGAGGCGCACAATCCTTTCACCACACTGGTTAGAAAAAACAAGTGACACGATAAGAAGAAGTAGAGTAACAAACATTAAATTATGGAAATACTTTTTGGTAGAATACGTACTAAATACAAGCACATATATACAATGACAATGTTTTTAACGTGACAATGACAGGTGACAGATTAGAAAATGGTTTGATAGAATTTAATAGTTTAATAGAGATTCTTCGTTTGTCATTTCATGAAGTAGCATGGCTCTGCTAATTTAATATTGTTTTATTCGTTTTATTGCATGTTTTATTCAGTAATAATGGCGGAATTTTAATGAATAAATTGTGACTACAGGACGGGTATGGAGAATTGAATTAAACGTGTGTTGTGATGCAATGCGATGTGAACGACGAGGAATCCCAAGAAAATTTTAGACGCCATTCCGCGTGACGTCTAAAATTGACAATTGACCATCGACTAAGACTTTATTAAACAAATTGACCATAAACAAACATAAACACTTGACACTGGCTAAATTGGCATTATTATGTCACATGCCATAAACAAAGAAGAAAAAGAATAGTTTAATAAAGTGAAATGGAGATTATTTTTGCCGTTTTTCAGAGTAAACGTTGTGCTGTTATATTATTTAGTGTATTACATTTAGAGTTATTTCATGTTTTATTTGTAATTTTGGTGATTTTATTCAAATAATAAATAAAGCTAGAGTTATTTACTTAGGTGTGAATAATTGGAATGAAAGTTTTGTATTTCTTTGTGATTCGAGCAAAAATAATCCGTATAATTATTTTATAAACAGACACCAATTTAAAAAAAAAAACGACGAACGGCAACATACGACTTTGTGACGTCTTATTATAAACAATCTAAACACTTGACATTGGCAAAATTGACATCATATGACACATGCCATTAACGATGAAGAAGAAAAAGTTTATAAAATGAACAACACAACATAAACTAATTTATTTCATAAACATACTTAGTTCCGTTTTATCTAAAGTACCTGGATGTCCGAGCTTTACTCGGTATAAAACACGGATAAAACGACGTTTTCTAAAAATGAAACCTAGCTAGATCGATTTATCGCCCCCGAAACCCCCTGCATACTAAATTTCATGAAAATCGTTGAAGCCGTTTCCGAGACTCAGATTACATAATATATAAAGTATTTTTATTTCTGTTTGTACAAATGAAGTACAAAACAAGTAAACAAGTAGGTATTATAAACATAATGATTAATGCTATTGTGTAGAACTTATTATAATTAGGTATAATTACTTGTTATAACAATATTAAAGTGCCGTAGCTCCCACCCTAGGAAAACCTGTATTGTGGGTAGCTAGTTCTCTTTCGCAAAAAAATGTGTCATTTGTATTCATACAAGTGTGAATATACCTACGCGTTGAGAGGGTGCAACACATCAAAATATTTTTTTTTGTTATTAGGTATATATATATATATATATATATATATAATAATAATAATAATAATGCCGGACATTTCACACAGCATCATCTGGCCCCAAAGTAAGCAGAGCTTGTGTAATGGGTACCACATGACTAATATACTACTTAAATGCTTTTTTTTTGTACATACATACTTATTATACAAAGAAACACCCAGACCCGAGACAAATACTTGCATATCATACAAGCATTTGTCCCGTGGCGGGAATCGAACCCGAAATCTTTTGCGTCTCTGCCGGAACTAAGCCCACTGCGCCACAGAGGTCGTCATATAATTTAACGTCGAAACGTAACGACGTCGTTTTATCCGTGTTTTATACATATATAATATTATATACAAGAATCGCTCGTTTAAAGTATTATACAGATATTTATATACAAGAATTTATCATGGAAAATGGACAGACAAAATGTTAGAGTTGTTTCTAACAGTTATTCATAACAGCTAATCTGATTAATTTGCTATTATTTGAAACAAAAGCACACGTTTTATAAGACGTCATGTAGTGATATCATGATAAGACTACGACGCGACGTCATGTAGTGATATCACATCATGATAAGACTACGACGCGACGTCTTGTACTGAAATGTTTAGGTCGAAACAGCTGGAACAAATGCGTCATCTTCATTACCCTACTGGGCCCATAACCACATTTTTACTGTCGAATGTCATTATCATAACAATGCGAGTTCCGCCTATTCGAACTGCGTCTTAATACGGTCGTGGGTGGTTAAGTCTTAGCACGCACTGCGGGTTATTCCGTTGCGAGTATTCTCGTGGAATTCTTCGTAACGGGTATCAGCAGTTTTTTCCGCCACCCGCGATTTGATCCGTCCGTCACGATTTCCACCAGCCTCGGTGTGGAAATCCATCAGGTCTTATCCTCGAGGTTTTTTCTTCTAGCCAGCTAATTTTTTGCGGTTTAAACTGCAATAAATGTACATACCTACCAAAAAGGATATGCAGAAATATCAGCTCGTACGTGCGCTTACGTCTGACTCTATCATCATTATGATCCATAGCCTGAATTCATCTACTGCTGGAATTTTTTAGGTCTGCTATAAATTTAAGTCACGTAAGTTTTAACTATCCGCCGTGATCCTGTGCTAATCTTAACCCATTTTGCCAAAGGACGGTTGAATCCATGTTCAATAGAATAGCGCGAAAATTTGCCGCGGATAAATTTGCAGTGCGCGCTAGGATTTATAGAGCCGGTCTGATGAAGCTGTTAGTGTCTTGTAACGTGGCTATTGTCTCATTTTGCATTATTGCTTTCCACGGCCTCCCACTAGATGGGCCGATGGCATTGTAACAGAGTTGTAATGGTGGACCAATACCGTTTCTGCATTTTATGAAAGAAAATCTGTGTTGAACGTCTTACGAATTATGGTAAAATATGTTAATGCTAATTTTAGATGGTAAACCTACATCTGAAAGAAGGGAAATTTATGAGTCAATGTGGTTATTTTGATTTTGACGATGTGGAACTTGAAACTAAATGTGGTGATAAGATTTAGTCTAAGAGGAGACAACAGTATACTTATAGAATTATTTGGCCAAGCGCATTAGACTACGCACCGTGATTGCTTCCAAAATATGTGGAGATAATAATAATTAGTGGTCAAGTCCCAGACCAATTCAAACTACCTAGTTAGCAAACTTAAATAATTTAGTAATTCATTTTCGTGATTTTTAAAATTTACGAATCTATACTATTTATCTCAAAACTGTGATATTTGAATCATAACTTCAGCATAAACCCTACGAATATCTGTATCGCAAAAACAGTTCAAGATACCCTCTCATATCTTCAGAAGATCTATGCAACAATATGTCAGACGATAAGGTAATGAAATCCTAAAAAAACTCAATACAAATTGGGTAGGTAAGTCATTTACTGACCAACATACTCAAAAATTATTTTTACTGACCTTAATATTAATTTTAGAATATTTTTATTTTATAACTTTGTAGAGACCACAATACATTATTACGGTGCTATTTTTACGATAAGACTAATACTAGTCTACGAGCAAGAGCTTTTGATAAGGGGTAGTCAGGCTACAGATAGCCGGCCGGGTTCCTTGTTCGACGTGGGATCCTAAAAACTGCATACTCGTCTGAGTAGAGTATATTCTCTAAAAAAACCGGCCAAGTGCGAATCAGACTCGCGCACCGAGGGTTCCGTACAAACCTGTAGGTATATAAGTAAAAGTTCACGTTAAGAGACGTTGCTTCGTACCAAATTTCAAGATTCCGAGTTTACGGGAAGTACCCTGTAGGTTTTGATTACCTTGCGAGTGTCGAAAATTTGCGGAAATTTGCGGCATAAACGGCTGTATCTTTTGATTGCGTTGGCTTAGAAGTTTGTTTTTTTTACAGCTTTAAGGGACAATAGACAAATTTCAATATTTATATAAATTTCAGCTTGATACCTCCACGCGTTCTTGAGAAAAACGGTCTTGACAGACAGACGGACGGACAGACAGCAAAGTGATCCTATAAGGGTTCCGTTTTTTCCTTTCGATGTACGGAACCCTAAAAAGCAGTCAAAGTCATACTCAAAGTCAAAAGATATTTTATTCAATACAATCACAAGAATCACTTTAAAACGGCTTACATACTAGATGAATTTAGGTGCCAATTCCTCCTAACCCAAGCCCGACAAGATCTGGCAAGAAACTCGTACTGAGCGCTTTCTTGCATGATCCACCATAAAACTACCTTAACTACGAAAAACTAATACAAGAGGGTTTATACGTGTGTCGTTTAACTGTCTGAGGGCAGAGCAACATGTGGCTATGTATTCTTATCAATAATATCGTCATTTATATTATAATACAATTTATTCAAAAGACTACCCTTTATGTTAGCTTTAAACATAGTTTAGTTTAGCTTAGTTGCATTTGTTGACATTTATATCAACGACATAAGATAGAAAATGCATTGATTCACTACTCTATTCAAATTAAACAGACTCTATCAATAAGTGTCTAGGACGGGTGTAAAAATAGAGCTAGCAAAAAACACGTCAAAACAAAATTCTAACTAGATTTTCTAAAGTTGAAACCAAACTAAAAACTATCGCGTTCTGATAACGATCTCCTATTTTTAGTTCCACAACTCTAAATTACTGTTCGCTGCCAACGTCTATGCAAGTTTAATAGCTTCCAACATCATGTTACTGTACCATCAATACTTCCACCACATTACCACCACGGGGAAAAGTACCCCCGATACCTTCGACCACGTCGTCACCACATTGCGTTTTTTGTTAAACGATGTTTCGAATACGTTTTATCAAACGCGCAATGATTGCAGACTCAGTAAGGTTGCCGTTGTTTAGAAAGATTGCTTGGTAGTAGGAAGGTTGTATTTGTTTTGTTGTTCATTCAATCAAACGGCCCAGTGGATGCTGATTGGTAAATAAGGCAGGGTACATGTTTTTTTAACGAAACGATCCGTTCACGTCATGAAGCTTAACAATGTGTCAACACCAGTTTCGACGAAGATTATTGTGTGTACAAAGCTTTATGGAAATATTGGATGTCATTAGTCAGTCAGTCAATTGAAAGTTTTCATTATAATTTCATTCACAAATTGCGTTTCATGAAATGAATTTCAGTGTGAAGCTTTTGTATTTTTCTTTTTATATTTTTCCAGCCTAAACTCACAAAACCATTATTTTTCGACATTATCAGTCAAAAAATTGTTTTTTCACCATGAAAATGTCAACAAAATGATGACAAAAAGTTAAGCCTCAACGAAACGGCCATAACACGCGTATTATAGCCCCATATATTCGAAATATGAGAAAGTATGAAAACCTACAAAGGACTTGGCCCGTTTGATCTTGGGATAGAGAGATTTTCAATTTGCATCGTATTTCTGAAGAGGTCCTCGTGTTGGAAGAAGTATTCTGGATAAGGATTTTATAATTATACGATTTTAAAACGAGATTTAAGAGGTCCCGATGAAACCGGACTATGCATTGGAAAAATTGTACAAAACGTATAGAACTTTAATTCAAGCAAGTTGATTTCCAATACCAAAGACTAAAACGGCATATATCAACGTGACTGAATAGTCTACCCACCAAACGCTTTGCCATTACTGGCGAGTCCATAACGATCTTTCTCATTTCCACCAAACCTTAGGTAGTTTTGAGAGCGTTTAGAACAGTATTTTCATTCTATTAGCAAATATTCGCGATAAAAATGCTGAACTTATTAATTTTATATTTTATATTCACCATCTTTAAAAAATATACTCTTTTCCCCATTGCGCTTTTTTATCACAAAAGACTGTCAAACGCCTTCGCAAAATTCGACACCGCTCCTCGGATTTCCGTAATAGTCCCGTGCCAGCTAAAAGGGATGCTCGTAGATAGATTCTTCTTTTTAAGAATTGAATGTTGGGCAGATATTTATATCAATGACATACGGTACAAAATGCTATGACTCACGATTCTATTCATATTGAACAGACTCTAGCTGGAATATTTCCAATAAACGCGACAAGAGACGTATGATCGACAAGATTATTAATTTTAACCTTGCACGATTTGAATACCTGCATGTCTGAGCAGGAGGGGTGGTATCTATAGCCTGAATACAATATAGGAGATCTTCTTTTAAACCCAAACATTTACTGGCCTGTCAACACAGATAGTAGTAGCTCTGCTTTTTGGGCAAACATTTGTGTGATGAACAAAGGTGTTTGTTCTAACATGAAGTATCATATCTCTTTCACTTTCAACACTTTCGTGAGTTGTATTATACATTTTGATAAACACGGACTTGACTCACGTATTGTCATGTTGATGACCCGCGCCGCGAGATATGTCACCCCCAGTACGAACCGTGACCGCGAGCGGCAACGAGCGGACCGCGGATTAAACTCATCCTGATCGAGGTCCTCTAGATGAATCAAAACAGTGTCGGTGTCTCCATCGACAAAATAATATGTGGGTAAAGCCTGTGTTTATCAAAATGTATCATAAGTTTTATGTATATAAGTATTCTGTAGCACAGTGGGCTAAGGTCCGGCTGAGACGCAGAAGGTTGCGGGTGCGATTCCCGCCGCGAGACAAATGTTTGTATGATCTTCAAGTATTTGTCTCGGGTCTGGGTGTTTCTATGTATGATATGTATGTATTTACAAAAAAAAGTATATAAGTAGTATATCAGTCATGTGGTTCCCATAACACAAGCTCTGCTTACTTTGGGGCCAGATGATGCTGTGTGAAATGTCCGGGATTCTATCAGCCCTAAACTAGGTATAGCTTGTATTATGGTGATCAGACCATAATACAAGCAATGCTTAGGGGCTAGATGGTGTTCTGTGCATTGTCTACCAATATTTATTATTATTTATGATGTTTAACTGTTTTAATTACTTTTAGTTTTGAATTTGAATTCGAAATTTAAAGTTTTGTGTGTGAATATAAGCCGCTTTAATGTGAGTAAGTTTGCCAGTATTGAGGTCAATAATGCACTTGAAAAGTGCGATAAGAACTCACAATTCCGATCATTCTCTTCGACAAATCGATGGTCTTGTAAGTAATATTAATAGATTGCACTTTCATCTATTTACCACACTGATTTGAAAGATCTAGACCGTAAGAAGAAGAATAGATTACATCCCAAAATTAAGTTCAAGTAGGAGTCGATAGTTTCCTCAACTTTTTGAATTGAACTGTTTGAAGAATAGGTGATAAACACGATTTCAATAGTATAGGACTCATGCATAAGTTACTATTCCTAATACCTACATCTTGTCATCCTCGTCAACATAAATTACCCACGTAGTTTTGTTCATTCTCGTAGATGTATATTATATTAATAATGTCATAAACAATATATTTTTCGTAATGTCACGCCTGAATCACTACTGAGACTAAAATAAGTCTCATTTGTCCAATTACTAACTTAATTGATCTTCTTGTATATGAACATGTACTAGGAACGCAAAACCGCAAAGAGGTGTTCCACAAACAACACCTCAGTCACAACTATAAAGTTCCCCAATCAAGTTCCACGCTCACACTCAGAGTAATGATTTGTCGCACCGCACTGCGCCCAATTGAGTCTGCAAACATATCGTTGGCACTGGTTTTTGGTGTTTTTAACTCGCAAGAAATTCCATCAAAAATCAGTCAGCGAGATGGAAAAGAACAAATGTCTTTAGGATAACCGCGTCATACTAAATTTTGACTCCTATAATTTTGTCAAAGTAACACTACGGTGAGGTACAAATATGTTTTCATAAAGAGTGAATTGATATAGATAAAAAACTATGCTCCCGACTGTAATAACCAGGCTAAGTAGATACCTCCGTAGATCTCTAGTTACCTCTGAAGATATGAAGGGTAAAGTCAGAGGCACGCCCGACTATTATTTAACACGTTTCTTTAAAATTTTGGATGTAAAAGTTTTACTCGAAGTAAACTAATGCGATTGCTTAACCATTCAATGTAATTTTTAAAATATACAAAAACATGCTAAAAATCCTAAAATTGAATAATATTCAAAGCAATCAAAAAGCCAAAAGGATTTTCAGTTCTACAGTTCAATGAAATGTGAAAAAGATTTTAAATCTTTCGTACTAGTGCTAACCTCTTGAAGTTAGGAATAATTTGCATCAGACAATACGTACGTATATGTATGTACGTTAAATTGCACTCGCGCATTGTTACCTGAGATTCGGTTTGTTATAAATAGATCCTATTGGAACTTTGTGTTCTGCTTGTGGAAGTGTAGAGACGTTTGGTAAACTTCATTTGCGATCATTATGTAGCATATGGATCATTATGTACAATAGAGAAAGGAAATTTTACGCGAATTCCGCGATCAGAGAATTCTCATACCTACTTTTCCATAGCTATAGACTGTCTGTCGTATGGTACTTACCCAACGAGAACGGTCTATAGCAATGCCTACTATTACCTTATTATTCCTCCAATACTTTTATTATCATTCATTCATTCATTTAGATTCATTTAGAGAATCTTCATCAAGGTGAGTTTAATTCGCAGTCCGCTTATTACTCGCGTCGTCGCTGCTATTGACCAAGTAATACGTTAGTACAACCCGTGCTTGTGTATAGTACGCGTTATTATCGCCCGATTACTACAACAGTCACTTTTCAAATATAGTTGTGAAGGATAACGGGATCTCAAATGTTTGAGTTAGTTTCAAATGCTTAAGCAGCCTTCAGTATTCATAATAATAATAATAGTAAAATGATTTATTTTTCCACACAAAGGGTTACTTAGCATAGGCTAATTACGAATAGTACACATGTAATGTAGTGAGATGAGCCAAGTAAACCTGTTTTGTGTAGAACTGTAGGGCGATTATGGAACTCTTGATACAATCAATGTCTATCAGTTTTGATTAGCAATCGGCATCAATGTTTATCAATTTCGATTAGCAATAGGCATTATTTCAATCAATCATATACGATGTATTTAAATGCTTAGTACGCTAAACACGGTTACTACCACAATCGTACTTTGTATATCGGTCGAGTTATAGTTTGACACCAACTTCACAATGTAACTAGAGATATAAGCCGATAGAAATCGCAGCGATCCGTAAAATCAATTAATCAATAGTAACTGAAAGCTATGAGTATCAATGTTTTGATAGTATCAAAGTTCCATAATCGCCCCACTGGTGCCTGAGATAGGTTTAAAAAAAACCTATAATACAGGTCACCAGTATTCGGGCATCAGTCTTCAAATGAATCATGGACTATCCTGCGCTGGTTACGTAATATTTTAATAATATAGAACCAGCACCAGTTGCAATAGTGCCTTTATTTCAGACGAACTTCAACTTTGACAATGAAAACGGTAGTTAAATCTGGTCCACGGGATTCATAACCTACAGATCCTTCATCCTGAAATCCATTAAATCAGGTTTATGGGAAAAATGATAAGTTGTCCTAAAAACTCCATAAAAGTGGAATTCTATCGTAAAATGTTTTGTGTTCATATTTTATGATTTTTTGATGACCCATCATGGGATTTGTTTGTTTTAGTTTGTAGTGGATTGGTGCTTTTATGGGAACCTGTGTAAAGCCATGTAGAGAGGATAGGAGAAGTCTCAAGCTATTTACAACGCTCGTGGCACAGTTAGTCGCTTATAACGATTTTGACGACCTCTGTGGAGCAGTGGGCCAAGGTCCGGCTGAGTCGCAAAAGATTGTGGGTTCGATTCTTCCCGCAAGACAAATGGTTATGATCTGCAAGAATTTGTCTCTAGTCTGGTTGTTTCTATGTATAATATGTATGTATTTACAAAAAAAGAGTATGTAAGTAGTATATCAGTCATGTGGTCTGAAATGTCTGGCATTATTTCTTTATTTATTTAACGGACTTACTTGCTCTTGCGTGTCAATGATACAGTTATCTTAATTTTGAATCCATCGTCCGTGGCGTCCATTAGGTAAGTAAATAAATAAATAAATAAACGTTTATTCATTATCTTAGAGCTTAGTGTTACAATACGTACAATAATATCTATTATTATACTATAATACTTATTATGTAACTATACATAGATAACTGCTTACAATATGCCTGAAGTAGGAGAACCTGTGTCTCAGGATGAAAAGGACTAACAATATTAACTTATAGGTAGGTAAATAAACAAAAATTCTGTAAACATAAGTTATAAAATTAAATAAACAATGTTACTATATAAACGGTTATGTGAAAGACAAACAAAGCGAAAACCTACTTTTAACATAAAAGGTTAAAAGTTTTAAATATTACCTACTCTACTATAACTAATAAATCCTCAGTTTCTTCGTAAGTATGACAAGATAGGGCATGTTGTAGGGTTATTTTACAATTAGTAAAATTCATTGCATAGATGCCTAGTTTACGATTAAGTCTACATGAAAGGCCCTAGGAACACAATAAATCTAGAGGCGAAAGCATGTTTTAGTGGAAATAGAACAGTAATATCCACTCTCATCTAAAAAACCTTCTATGTGTAAAAAAAAAGGACTGCCACCACTTTTCCATTTCGTCGCTGTATATTTTTGAGGCAGCTATGTTTGTTAGAAATAACCCAGACTTATTTTTAAGGCTTTCTGATGTTGTGGTTCGTACGAGACGAGATGACTATAAAGTCTGTGTTCGGGACTCAAAAACTACAATGGTGCGCAATAGTATTTTTTGTACGGCTCCTTTCATTTATAATATGAACCCTAAGTCTTTGAGAGAATTACCGAATATAATGTTTCAAAGAAAGCTCAAAACCATACTCGCAAACAAATGTTATTATACATTAGATGAATTTATGATCGATAAAAATATAATCATTTAGTTTTAGTTTATAATTTAACATGCATGACCATTTATTTAATTTAATTATTTATAAGTTATTGTTGTATTAAAGACATTTCATGCACCAATTGGGTAGAATACATTGATCTACTATTTAATTATAACTACATCTTTAATACAATGTACTTCAAGCAATAAATGAACTTTAAACTCAATTCTGTTGGCACCAACCTTACTAATTTTAGCTAAAATTAGGTTTTGAACGTCAAATTAATCTTTGGTATTCTGCTGCTACCAACTTATCCTAATTTAATGTTATCTAATTTAATTAAGCGTTTCTAATGTAGGTAGATGGTACCAACCGAATAGGTTTTACAAATGCTATGACTAACTAAATATATTTTAGACTATTCCTAATTTTAGATATGTATCAACCGAATTGCCACCAATGTATGCATTACGAGTTGGTGATGTTGGCCGTTGAGGCGTTGGGGTTGTTGTTATATCATTGTGTTGAAAAAAATCGTTAGCCTAAACCCTGCGTTACTGTGACTAGCTGTTACCAGTGCACAATGTGGAGGTTTCACGCACTCCGAAGTAGGGCAACGCGTAGCGAGATCAGTACCTCTTTGGGTGGGTTACTGAAGTGGGACTTTTGTATAGAAGTTTCCGTGCTTTGGAGAACAAGACGGATGTTTTTGAACCGTTTATATCATTAGTAATGATCTCATGCAAGTCTTTTTCTTATTGTGTCAACATTTATTTCGAACCAGGTGTGATAGATTAAAGTGTGCCTTCGTGGCTCCTATCATGCTCATGGCACATGTATGTGGGTTCTATGACTTGGCGGTTTCTTCATGCTGTTTTGCTTCACCTTTAATAGTAATGGTATAGCGCATATTGTGTGGGTACTTGGGAAATACTGCGCTTTTATACAGAATCCCAGACATAATGTCATTAATGGAGAGGAAACTTCACCCACAGCTTGCTGAAGTGGATCCATGATCGAAAATTTTCAATTACAAATAAGTGATCTATAACTTGTCATCAAATCATCTTCAACAGATTAATTAAGACCAATGATGATGATGATAGCTTGCATTATTTTTTTGAATAGAAAAAGATATTGACTGGCTTCGAATCCACGACCGACTTTTAGAAACCGAAGGTGGGGCCACTGCCTCTAGACCAGTACTCTCTATGCAAAGGCATTAGTAGTTCTAATACTTACTATTAAGTAGTATAAAGTCCTGAATACTATTAAGCATAGAATAAAAGACTTCTGCAAACCTACGGCCTCAGAAATTATAGGTATAGCCACTACCTCTAGACTACCAGTGATCTCTATGCAAAGGCATTTGTAGTTCTACTTCTTATTATTAAGTAGTATTAAGTGCTGAATAACACTATTAAGTACAGAATCAAAGACTTCTACACAATCTAGAAATTTTGTTCTTTCTACAATAAAGTAACCGCACTATACGTAGGTAGATCCAAAATCATCGTCATTCTGCAATAAGATACTTTTATGTTTGATGCTGGCTGCCCGGTAACTGGCATTTAATTTTAACCCTGTATTAAATTAGCTAATAGGAACCCTTTCACAACCATAAAGAATTTAGAAATCGCAAAACAAACCCCCGCAAAAATTCAACCTCTGATAAATTCAACCTCTAAAATAGAACCTTACATTCCACCCTCCATAATCCCCTTAAAATATCCCGTATTATACATACGTACATATATGAATTCTAGCTACCCCTATAACCCCATACATTAACCGTTTGTCCCCCTCACACAATGGTTCGATATTGGCATTCCATGGGACAATACCACCATTGTTGGTGGGCTAATGATAGATTGCTGAAATCTCGGCTGAGCCAATGCGGAATTGATTTTGTGATATTGATAGTTTGGCGATTGGCCGTTATTGACAGAGCATGACTAAGCTGATTGTGGTTGAGTGGTCAAAAATGCTAGGGTTGTGTAAAATTCAGCATTTCAAAAATCAGCATCAGCTATTATATATACAGCAGACAATTTCGGGATTATGGTGCTGCCACACTGCTGTTAAGAGAGTTTACAAACATTTTCAAACATTAATACATATACTAACATAGTAATTGTTACATTATGTTAGGAATTGTTAGATGTTTTGTGTGCACCGCTGATAGAAAATGTTTACAAACATTTATAACCTTTAAAAACTTGAAATCGGCTCGCAGTTTGAATTTACGTTCCGAGGCATATACACGAAAATGGAAGAAGATTTGCTCATTGGATTTTATTTAAAAAAAAAAACAAAAAGCATTCTATCTGAATGCGCCAAACACTAAGAGCTCAAACAAATGATAATAATGGCACTATTTCTAAAAATTTTGAACAACTTTTGATTAAAGTTGAGAGATGTTTATAAGTAAGGATTTGTTTTTGATGTTTTTGACCCGTTTGCCACACTATGGGCGTGTTTAACCTTACAAGTTTCTACTTTGTGTTTTATCTAATAAAATATATTTGCTACAGTGTTTTGCGCTTAAACGCTTTGTGTTGTACTCAAATGTTTTTGACATGAAAGGAAATTCATTTGATTTAGTTTTTATCAATTTGTAAAATACAGTGGACCACCAACTGAGTATAAGTGAGGTTAATTTATAAATATTAATAAAAAGATCATCTTTCAATCAATAGGGGAAGAATTAACACAATTTATTAATCATTAATCTGAATCATCGAGTTGTTAGATCTTATTCATAATAATCGGTATAAATTGGATATCCTACTAATCTATAAATATAAAACGAAGTCGTGTTGCTTTGACTTTGACTTGACATTGCAAAATAGTTTTAACTTTAAAAAAACATGCAAAATTAAAAAATAACGTGTGCGTCTCGGGACGCCCGACAGCAGTGATAACTTAAACTAATCTAACTAGCGCTGTGGGTTAGAGTGAGATAGGAAGAGAGATATGAAGAGATATGAGAGATAGGAAGAGCCTGTATGCGTGAGAGAATGGGAAGCCAGACAGACTGGCGCCGTAACGCGTCACGTTAAAATGCGGTTTATTCTCCCATAAGAAGTTATCACTGCAAAAAACGCGCGGACGAAGTTGTGAACGGGACAGTTAGTATTATATAAATAAAAGTTGTGGAAGTTTTTGTTTGTTTATCTCTCTATTCCTGTAATAGCATGAATAACCTGTGGTTCAGGTATACTAAAAAGATGATAAATGCTTTACGGGTTCAGTATAATAATAGTTTCATCCTGCTTGTACTTAATTCTTACTTGGTACTTGGACTGCGGAAGAGTTATCGCAATTAGGCCTCTGATGAGCCCCTTTTGCGTGACGGGTGGACTCCTATTCCAGCCACCCGATGACTTCCAGGAAGGCCAGCATCTTACTGATCCCGGCGCATGCCTCCTTGGGTGTCCTTGGTGTGCATTTTCATTTTTGCATACCTTTTGCATTTTGCATTACCCTCCGTTAATGGTTTTCATGTCATCCGTTAATGGTTTTTTGCCCATATTTTCAAACCCCATATCTCCGCCATTTAGAAAAAAAAATCCAAATACTGAATCGACAAAAAACATCTATATACATATTTATAGAACCTGCTCACAAAATATCACGAGAATCGGTTGAGAAATGTGACCTGTAGAGGAGAACATCCGAACATACGGCAGACATACGAAAGCATTTTCGCCTAAGCTGAAACGGAGACACTCCATTCGCTCAGTTAATAAATACCGGACAGATATGATCTGCCAATTATGAAATCTTTCATTCGGGTTCTAGACAAGGCTGGAGCACGAACTCTTATCACTCGAACTTCACTCTTATTTTAATATTTAACACAATATAAAAATATGACTTACATAACTACTAACCCCAAATGTTATAATGTGTCTGATATAATAAATGAATTATTATTATTATATAGACATTGTAGGGATTCGAAGTCCAATGCCACCTTTTTTTATAGTATCGCTATGTCTGTCTGACAGTCCGGTCTTTTTCAGAACCCTTACGCACAGATTATAAGTCCCATTTTTTATGAAATTCTTTCTAAGTATATATTTTTTCATTATATACATATATATGTTTTCATATCGTGAAAAAATGCACTTGTGGCCTAGTGGAAACGGCCCCGCTTTCTGATCTTTAGTTCTCAGCTTGGAATTTAGTCATGCACCAATAAATATTTCGATTCGAATAATGTATGTACGACCTCCTAAGGCCCATTGTGATCAGATAAGAACTAAATAAGTAATGCACTCCGGCCCAACATAAAAAATCAAGTTATCAAATTTACCGCCCATCGTCATCAACCGAGGACAGAAAACATTTTAGCTCACAGATTCAAAATTACGCGCGTTATTTATCGGTTTTCACTCTTGATTGATTGATCCCTTTCGTAGTGACACTGTAATCAGTGAAAGAGGCATGTCGTAAAACTTAGAGTTCGAAGATGTGCCAAGCGCGCGCAAGGAGCTTTGCTTCTACATTTATAATGCGTACAGCCAAGGATTGGAATGATTTGCCGTCATATGTCTTTCCTGAAAACTACAATTTGTGTCTCTTCAAGTCAAGAGTGAATAGGTATCTTCTAGAGTGAATAGGTATCTTCCTGCGTGCCCCATCGTCGGCCACATCGTCGCTTAACATCAGGCGAGTTCGTGGTCAAACGTAGGTCTATCAAGGATAAAAAAAAGGAGCTTCCACAGGCGCACTCTAATTCTTTTACACTGGTTAGTTATACGATAAGAAGAAGAATTGTAAAAAACAAGTAGAAGTAGATAAGTTAGTAACAACAATTGTGCGAGTATTTTTTTCATAATAATACCTTTAATTTCATATTATCTCTGACTTCAGACATAAAACCATTAGGCAGGTTGGAAAACTCCAATACATTATTAAAACGGAAGCTATTGCCGAGTCTTTATACTTCTTTAGACTGTTATTAGCTAAAAGTGTTCACCGTTATATGACGGAGACGCGACAGACACCGTATTCTTCAAACGGCTTTAGTCTTGCACTAGAGTATTCATCGATTTCCAAAGAATCTCACTTTTTGTCCATCAAAAATAAAATAAAAAACAAAATCTGAATTTAGAATTTTTGGTAAACCATAACTTTTTCCCGCCATTTTGTTTGTCGCGTATAACTCAATGAAGATTTACCTTCTATTATATAATTACACAATTAGCTAGGGTATGCTCTGTCCTTCCTTGTCATACTAATGTCAAAGAATAGAGATAGCAACAGATTTAAACAATTCGTTAGCTAGTGTGTGTACCTATCTGTAAATGTGTATATACTGAATCAGATTCATCTGCTGATGCCGTAAACACATACCCTATAGGTATAATATAATATTGAACTTTTAGTTAGGACGGCCATTTTATATATCTTTAAAGTTCTATATTATGCTACTCGAGAAGTTTAACGGAAAAAGGCTGGTGGTAATAATTTGCATCTTTATGGCTGTGTTACGGTCGGTATTCAACGCCACTTTTTAGAAAACTAGGCTTAACTACAGTCAAAGTTTCGGGGTGCATAAAATATCGATGCCCGCTTCACTTCGATCGCAGGAATATAAACTTGGTTAGTATTGAAAAGGTGATGTACTTTCTATTCAGTTGGGGTGGCTCTTAGTTTTGTTTGTCTACATCTATAAAGAAGACCCCTAATTCTTGGGTCCTCAAATATATCAAATAAAAAAACCAGTAAAAAAAATTGGTTGTCTGTAAAGTCGGTTACGGACGATAGTTTAACGTGATAACGTCATAACATCATCTATCTATTTTGTTATGCGCTCTCGCTCCGATCGTAACGTTACAATGAGCGAAACGGGACAATGAGCGTAACGGAACAATGTGTTATCCTTTTTCGTGCGTGCAGCCGGCGTTCATCGATTTATTAGACGTTGTCACGTCAAAATAACTAACTTTTAGTTAGGACGGCCATTTTGTTCAAGCAGTGGTGCGGATATCTTTAAAGTTCTATATTATGCAACTCGAGAAGTTTAACCAAGTTTAACCAAAGTTTAACCCACCACTAATAAGCAATAAATGACCCAAAAAGATTTTATTTATTGGAAGAAATTTATTCCATTTTCCCTTTTTGTACTATTGAACAATTATGCTTGCCTGGCAAGTATTGCCTGGTTCAATAGTGTACGGTTACATATAAATCTCATAAGACTTCGACACGAAATCAATTAACGCCTGAAAAGGTCATACGAAATAAGTGAAAGGTAGAATTCTCTTGTTGCATTTCTAAAATAAAAAAGATACTTTCTCATTTTTATTACAGTAAAAGGAAAGAAACCGCTTTGTTGGTACTATTTAGATTTAGAAAATCAATACCAAATTCATACATAATTCGTTCGTAGGTACACTTCGTTTTGCACGCACAGTTTCTGTTTTTAAGGTTCCAAAGTCTACAAAAAACCCTTAAAGTTTGGGTATCTATCTATCTGATTACATTTTGCACGGTAATACATATAAAAGTGGCCCCAACAAAGTTATGAAATAAAAACATTAAATAAAAGGTTTTAAGGGATACCTCGCCTAAATATTATTATTTTAGTCGTTAAATTAAAAAGATAATACGCGATAAATACTAGATTTATCACGTATTATCTTTTTAATTTATTCCTGAAGTATCGGTTATGTTTAAATTATCGTTGTAGCAGGCTGACTGGATTCTTAAAGAATTGCCGCCGCGTAGTATTGCCAGTTTTTTTTAAAACTACCCTCAGTCGGTCTTCGGAATCCGCAATGTCCATTGTTCATTCCGAATTAAATGTTTCAGTAGACGGACACTCACATTCCTAAGCACCCCTTCGGAATGTTCTATATCACGTGTTTTAATCCGAACATACGTAGGTAATAAGTCCCAATCACGACATTTAGTTATAAAATGTCAGCGATGTTACTCTTATCAACCAAATACTTTTCTTGCGAAGGAGCTCAAGCTGACGATTTTTATTTGCCATTTCCGGCCCGTACATGTTGGTAAAAGTATTTTTTAAACTTTCGCGATCAGAATTCATATTGTTTTAATAGTTAGCAGGTATTTCTCACGTATTAGGTGACATACCTTTTTATTTGCCTCCCCTATACTTTAACTATCCCATCGTTTGGCATTATCGTTTAATAGGTTTATTAAAGATAATAAAAGTGGCTTTGTAAAGAGTTTTTCGATACATATAGTCGTTTGATATATATTAAACTTTGAAGTGGTTAGTGTCGCCCCTCTGATGGCTATGCCGCTATTTGCAGAAACCCGAAATATTTAACAAAATAGTAATAATAATAACTAATAAATATTGATGGACAATGCACACAACACCATCTAGTCTTAAACTAAGCATAGCTTGTATTATGGTGACCAGATAACTGATAGAATACTTAAATAGTTTTAAGTACATACTTATGATAATTTATAGCACCCAGACAGAACAAAAACCTGTGTTTATCACACAAATGTTTATCCTGGGAGAGAATCGAACTCTCAACCTACAGCGCAGAAGGCAGAGATACTACCTACCAACTGAGCTGACCGGCCAATCAAATTTAGTTACTAGTGGTCGCCCTCTGGTCGAAATTCGACCATAATTGATTAATAACAGTCGACCTCTGTGGCGCAGTGGGCTAAGAACCGGCTGAGACACAGAAGGTTGCGGGTTCAATTCCCCCCGCGGGACAAATGTTTGTACGATCTGCAAGTATTTGTCTCGGTTCTGGGTGATTCTATGTATAATATGTATGTATTTACAAAAAAAAAGTATATAAGTAGTATATCAGTCATGTGGTATCCATAACACAAGCTCTGCTTACTTTGGGGCCAGATGATGCAGTGTGAAATGTCTGGGGTTATTTATTTATTTATTTATAATTAATGTATTTTTTTTATTAATTATGCACTCCTCTATATAAACTATAAGTGTGGGAAATTTTATACTCCTCCGCCCGCACAATTTTCGTAAAAAGGGGTACAAAGTTTTTGCTTCACGTATTAATATATAGATAATAATGTAATTGCAAGGAAACTTATCACGGGTAGGCTTTACTAGATTTTGAGTATCTAAATGCTGCATACTATACATTAAGTATATTTTTCTACTTAAAAAAAAAACAAAATGCCGCATACATTTTTTTACTGTGCTACTTAAATGGAGTTGATTTGGTAAAAGATCACTTGTAATTCTTCTTTACTGAATTCAAATGCCTACAATTTGCGTTAACACATGCGTTAGGCCAATTTATTATCTGCCATTTCTGTCCTGGCCCTTTTTTAATACATAGGTAGAACGCCTTTATACAGCTTTAATAACGTGTCTAATATACGAGGCAGGCGCCAGCCACATGGCCTGACATACGACATGACGGGTGTAGTAATACTGTTCATTATTATCCGCTCCCTCGCGCACGGATAAAGGGAAAATTACAATTCAGTTAAGACGTTGTGTTGAAGAAAGACAGAACAGGTGGATGATCACACGATGATCTTAGGGCGAATATGATTTACAGACTTGATAAGTTATCTTAAACATCGAATCCTAAGCAGACTTTTATCATTCTAGACGTTTATCATCAGACGTGAGAGTTTTAACTACCTGACTGGCCTGTCAGCTTAGTTGATAGTAGGTAGGTAGGTAAGGTTCGATTATCATGTTCATCACAAAAATGTTTATCCTGGGAGGGATCCCAGGATAAACCTTTTTGTGATGAACATAGGTTCATGTTCTGTGGCTGAGTTATTATACACTACCATAAGTATGTATTTAAAAATATATAAGGATTTTATCAGTCATCTGATATCACAATAGTTCAAACGATGCTTTGTTTGGGGTAGATGGTGTTGTCTACCAATATTTATTTATTTATTTACCTTGCAGAATGCCTCCTGGCCATGTTTCATGTCTGGTTCAGTATACTATATTTAAAGTGGCTGAAAAGATCTCTTAAAATGTA
The DNA here is from genome assembly GCA_948098915.1 of Lampropteryx suffumata. Classification (NCBI taxonomy): domain Eukaryota; kingdom Metazoa; phylum Arthropoda; class Insecta; order Lepidoptera; family Geometridae; genus Lampropteryx; species Lampropteryx suffumata. The sequence goes on from OX402547.1 coordinate 18,766,144, forward strand.
TGTCTCTGTATAACATTAGTCTCTTCCAAGCGCCTTGCAGAAGTTCCTAAAGATTAATCTCTTGCTTTCAAACGGCTAATATAGCTTATTTAAATTTAATACAAAATAAATAATATGTAGATAGGTACTTTAATTTAAATTTCAAATCATATTTCTCAAAACAATCGCAAGAACTACTTTAAACCACTTTACATGCTATGTGAATAAGGTCCCGATTCCTTTGAAGATAATAGATAGATAAATAACTCTTGGTTGATAAACCACACGGAACATTACAAAAACAGTTAATTTAGAATAAACGGCAATGCAATGGGCGGCCTTATCGCTAACAGCGACCTCTGCAGGCTACATTTGGATGGACTGAGAATAAACAGAGAAAGGGTATATAATTTTATAATCTGTAGTATAATCTAAATAAAATACTGATATAAATAAATACATACATACACAATTGGTAGAATAATAAACAGAAATATACTTAATTAATAAAAATATAAAGTCAATTTCTCACAAAATAATAAAGCACATAAAAAAATAATTTACCTTCGTAGCGTCCATTCCAACACAAGACCAGCCAGCCAATACGACCTAAATAACATCCAATTTTAAACCCGATGCTGCCTCGGAATCCATTTTACCAATAACTCGAGCGCGGACCTAACCTATTACTGTAATGCATTTCAGTGACCGCTACAACGATTTCAGAAATTAAAAAGTGGAAGAAATTGTGTACTTCGATTTGAGGTTCAAAAGTATCAAAGAATTCAAGAGTTGAGAAATGATTTTGGTTGAAATTAGCTTATGCTTTTCATATTTGAAACGTATTAGATTCGGCTAACTTCAGCTAGGTGCCTAGAACTGTTTACGCTAGATATTCTCTAAGACTAATGTGGCAAGAGGTCTGAGGTAATTGTCTAACAAGCTTGGGTTTTACAGTCGTGTGTTTTTATTAGGCAGAGGTGTAAATAGATAACGAGAGGATACGGATACGGTGGAGACAACACACATGCAACGACGCAATTTGAAAGATCGTGCAGTGTCTACATCCAAGCTCTGATTTTAGGCTTATTTTTTGTTATTTAAATTTAAATCCGTTTTCTAAATCTAAACTATTTAAATTATATATTATTTCTATAAACAATTTATATAATATGTTTTATGTGTTTGTGTGATTGTTTATAATTGATGACCTTAAAAACTACTTTTTAAAAATTCTTTAACGTGTAGAAAATTAAAATATAAGCGAGTAACGTGGACTATATTTTATTTAAAAAAAAAAACAAATCGGCTTGTACTCCGGGAGTGCCGACAGAAGTGAAAACTTATTTTGGCGCGTTAGAGTTTAGTAATAAATCACTTCAAAATCAGTAATTATGGCGACTGCCAATCAAATACTGAACAAACACAGATGATGCAATATTTTTTGTTCAGAATGTAGATAATATATCAAAGATACTAACTCAGTAAACTTCTCCATACAAAAGTAGACTGTAAACATGTGAAATAAGGTTTATAATCAAATGGGGCGAGCAGCCGGCTTCGTCTCGCCCATACGGTATCGGTGTCGCGAATCGAGAGATTTTACCTCATCTAAAAATATGCGTACCGCGCTAGCAAAAGAAGTTTTCACTTGAAAAAATAAATATTTATGAAAATTTAAGTAATGTATCCCTATGTATTAAACACTTTGTCCATGAAAATAATTATTTGGCCTGCGCTGTGAATGTACATAATGTATGCGACTTGTTTATGGTACTCATTATTAACCACACAAAAGTCCATGAAGTCTTTATCTCTAACTTTTATATATTTTATAAATTTTATTGATAAGTTTCAAACCAACACCCACCACCCATTAAAAAGTTTCCATGAAAACATTCACACCCCATTTTACTCTTTTATGAGAGTTATTTTGAAAAATCCTGAACCATTTAGTCCATCCAGTCCATTTATTTTGCATTTTAGTTTCATACATTCGTTTCACCCCTTTTCACCCTCTTCGGGTTTGAATTTCAAAAACTCCCGCCTTAGTGAGTTTTGCTGTAAAAGGAAGCTACCTTCCAAATTTCAGCTTTCTAGCTTAAGCGTTTCGGCTCGGCGATGATGAATCTGTCAGTCAGGTTAAGCTCTTTTATAGGTATAGATAAATATATAATCTGAATCTCGGAAACGGCTCCATCGATTTTCGTGAAATTTAGTATGCAGGGGATTTTGGGAGCAAAAAATCGATCCAGCTAGGTTTCATTTTTAGAAAACGCTATTTTATCCGTGTTTTATACCGAGCAAAGCTCGGTCATCCAGGTACTTATTGATTATCCAACTAAATAGTTTTATAATCCAGGGTTATTATGCACATGTAAATTATAACTTCTAATGCATAGCGGGGGTTGGTCGTTTGTATTAAATACATCACAAGGACCACTTTGAATTGACTTAGGTACGTGCTAACTAAATTTAGGCGCAGACCTTTCCTTGGCAAGCTTTTATACTCTTGTTGAGTAGGTATAACGTGGCTACACAAATCGTACACAAATGACGTAGCCTAAGCGACTAGTCAGCTATCGTCAGACTGTTGTAGACGAACCCTCGGAGGACTTGCATAAATCGAAATTATATTCCTTTCAACAAGGTACATGTTACACTGTATCTACTACAAAGCCGTGTGTTTCCTTAAAAGCAGTTACCGTTGTATGACAGTATCTTCCCTACAGCATTTCTGTGATGTGCAATCAACAACTAGTTACAACTAAAACACGCTTCGGCATCTCATTTGTTTCTTACTCTCCCACCTCATGGATTATTTTCTACTATACTGTATTTACTATATTCTACTATACTATATTGTAAGCGTGTAAGGACCACTTTAAGCGGCAAAAGCCTCCTCCAGCTCTCTCCATCTTACTCTGATCTCTAGCGACTCTGCTCCACTCTTTGCCTGCTATTTTTACAATGTCGTCTCCCATCTTTTATACGGTCTTCCTTTTTTATGTTTTTTATGGATTGGGTGCCAATTCGTTATTTCTTTGGACCATCTCTCATCGTTTAGTCTCTGGATGTGTCCTGCCCATTTCCATTTTAGGGATAAAACTTTTTGAGTAGCATCTGATGCTTTGGTTATTTTTCTAATTTTTATGTTTCTTACTTTATCTTTTAATTTAAGGTTCAAAAAACTCCTTTTTATACATATCCTTTTACGTCTAAGATTCTGCGCAGTTAAAGACCATGTCTGACATGCATAGGTGAGGCATATAGGCAGGAGGAGTAGGCATGTTTCCATTATTTTTGGTAGACAGTTTGCTTTTGAAGATTTCCTTCATTGCCCAGACTGACAGACAGAAGACTACATAACATTAAATGTCTATTTACCTACTTTTACTTTTTAAATGAACCTTACTTTTAACTGCATAAAAATGATGTTAATTTGGGTTTGATTAGGGGGGACGTTACTGGCTGCGCCACAGTTGTACTATTTTAGCATTTTGTTACCTTGTTATTTTTGATTTAAATAAATATATTTGTATTTGTTTTTGTTTATAGGTCTGCTACCAGCGGTTTGTATGACATCATAGACCTTTACGTCAAGAGTGGTGTGGTCAGTTCAACTTACGTCTTGTTGCGGGTTCGGTTACCGCCGCGGGACAAATGTTTGTATATGATCTGCTAGTATTGTCTCGGTTCTCGATGTTTTTATGTATAATATGCATGAATGTATTTACCAAAAAAAAAGCTAAGTAGTATATCAGCCATGTCACATGTGGTAACACAAGTTCTGCTTACTTAGGGGCCAGATGATGGTGTGTGAAATGTCCAGGTTATTTATTTATTTATTTATTGTCACTCGATATTTTGGCTCTGCCCATAATATTCAAAGGCTCACTAACTAGATTCTAGTATCATTGAGTTCTTGGGTAATGATACAGCCTTTTACACGTTTTCTTGATTTTTGGCACCTCTAAACCAAGAAACTATTATTTTATAAGCATATATTATATGATGACTATTTGAGTACTTATGTGTTTGGATCTGAATGTTACAATGTTTACTTTGTAGGTAAGTATTTACGAAAAAGTAAATATATCAGTCATAACATATATATCAGTTATGACATATTTATTTATATATTTATTCATATAACACAAGCTCTGCTTACTTTGGGGCGAGATGGTGCTGTGTTATATGTATTATATATTTATTTATTTATAGTTTTATTTGTTTCTTGTTTCTGACTTTACGGTCATCATAATACGGTAGCTGATTTTAAGAAAGCGAAGATTTAACAAAATGCCGGGAGCAGATGCATGCGACCGTATGCAATCTGCTTCGGCTTTGAAGACGGTATTATCGAAAATTTAATACGGCGCGGGCCGATTCTTTCAAAGGGATGGCACAATCGAATAAACTGATCGTTAAGAGAAGAGTGCTAGAGTGACATTATGTCAGTGATATAAAATCCACAATGCAATAATTCACGACTCCTTATTTTAATAAAGTGAAAATGTATTTTATAATATAACACCCTTGTTGTGAAATGTATAATCTAAGCCTGCTCATCATTTGCCCATATTCCAAGACGTTTCTAAGGTACCTCGCTCTTGGATGGCCCACCTTATTATAAAATGCAATAAACTCGTAATTCTTGACCATTTTCTTCATTTTAACTGTGTAAATTAATTTTTTTAAAACCTATACTGTGGGCCATCTTAAAAACCTATAGGTCTAAGATGGCCCGCTATATTAGATGTTGTGCACTTTATTTTGAGATTTGGATGTGATTTTCGTTGAATGACGTACTTTTTGTCAGATTTTTGAGAAATGGGCTATCTAAAATCCATGAAAATTTAAAATAGCTATAAAATCAAAACCTTAAGTATGAATCTTAAACAAGTACAGTTTTTATCAGTTATGCAACTAAAATTTTAAAAGTAAGAAGAAAAAAAAACGAATTTCTATGATTTATTTTTATCTTGTTATAAAATGGGCCTTACAAGGACGATAAAAAAACACTTAAAAATATTGCAAAACTTTTTTAAAAATATAATGTAAAACTAACGCAAAGCATTAAATAAAAATTAGTACCATATTTTTATGTGATCCAACTTAGTAACCATTTTCAGTCCACACGCCATATTATGTTTTCTATAAATGATCCATTTATTAAATCTAAAAAATAAAAATATAAATAAGAACCTACATTTATATACATATTTTTTGTTAAGTATTCTTTTTAGGGTCATTAGCTCAATTTGAATATGATAAAACCAAATTATTTTAATATAATTATTTTATACCTTATTCACAATTATAATTATAATTGATAATTTTTTCATGTTCTAACTATAGCAGCATTGTATTTTTCGTAATATTTGATATAAAATAATTTGGCTCATAGCTTTAAATGGCCCGGGTCATCTAAGGTTCACGAGGAGTGAAGACATTTCCCTGTGAGAATAAAATTAACAACAAATTCACTGTAAATACGTTACACATAAAATATAATAAATACTTACTTGAAGTTTAGGGCTCAAAACATTATTCTTTGAAGTTAACTAATAGAAACAAAAGAAATCCACACATAGAACGCCAAAATGACAAAAAGTTTGACGAAACGAGATTATAACCCGCGTGATTTTCTAAACTATACTGACAAACTGATGACTGCTGTCAAAATGACGTCTTGCTTCCGTTCGTTTTGAATTGCCAGCTTGTTAATGGATGCGTTCGCACATTCCCACCAAAATTTAAAAGTTTTAAATTACTGAAAGTACCTTTTATTTAAAGTGGGCCATCCTATGTACCGGGCCATCTAAGGGCAAGGTACCTTATAACTTCAGCAAAGTAGAAAAGATAATCCTTAGGGAGACGTGGGAGGAATCTACTGAGATTTCTATTGTCACTTGGTCAATGGTATCCATTGCAAACAATGTGTTTAACGACTTCAAAGTATACATACCTATGAGTATAAGTAGCTTATTTCGTTTTTTATATGGAACATACGCTCGTGTATTTAATGTTATTTTCATACAAACTTTAACCCCCCCGCTGAACTTCTTAGGGGTTGCATTTCAGAAATGACTATCCTAAGACACAGATTAAATACTGTAAAAAATAGACCCTTAAAATTTCATGTCTCTACGACAAGCGATTTAAAGTGTGCGTCAGTGTGTCAGTGTGTGTATAATGTCAGTGAGTCAGCCAGAACTTTTATTAATTTAAGTTGATTGTTAATTACTATGTTGGATTTATCTCCAGAACTTTTTGCACTTTGTTTCTTAGCTATAAGATTTTAAAATAAAATTAAAAAACACACGAGTTACACCTAACACACACTACAGTGTGTATTAGTTTCTCGTGTGTTTTTTGATTTATTATTTACTGAATTTTTCATTTAGTATTAGTAGTTAAGTTTGTTATATTATTTTGTACCTTATTGGTGGCAATTCGGTTGGTTCATTTCTAAAATTAGGAATTGTCTAAAATATATTTAGTTAGTCATAGCATTTGTAAAACCTATTCGGTTGGTACCATCTAACTAAATTAGGAATTAGTTAGATAACATTAAATTAGGATAAGTTTGTAGCAGCCGAATACCAATGGTTAATTTGTCAGTTCAAAACCTAATTTAAGTTAATATTAGTTATGTTGGTGCCAACAGAATTGAGGCCATTGTGTGTCCGTGTGTAATGTTATGTCAAATAAAGCTTCTTCTTCTTCGTTAATAGCATGTGTCCTAATAATGATAATTTAGCCAGTGTCAAGAGTTTATAGTATGTCACAAAGTCGTATCTTGTCATTTGTGATTTGTTATTTTATATAAAATGGTGCATTTCATATAAAATAACTACGGATATTTTTTTATGAATCACAAATAAACACAAAGCTTTTGTTCCAATTATTCACACCCGAGTCAATAACTCTCTTATTAAATAAAAACACCAAAATTACTAATAAAATCGGAAATAACTCGAGAAAAGTAAATAATATAAGAACGCAATGTTTATTTCGCAAGACGGCCAAAAATAATCCAAATAAAGTATCTATCTATCTATCTATCTGTCTGTCTGTCTGTCTGTCTGTCTGTCTGTCTGTCTGTCTGTCTGTCTGTCTGTCTATCTGTCTGTCTGTCTGTCTGTCTGTCTGTCTGTCTGTCTGCCTGTCTGTCTGTCTGTCTGTCTGTCTGTCTGTCTGTCTGTCTGTCTGTCTGTCTGTCTGTCTGTCTGTCTGTCTGTCTGTCTGTCTGTCTGTCTGTCTATCTATCTATCTATCTATCTATCTATCTATCTATCTATCTATCTATCTATCTATCTATCTATCTATCTATCTATCTATCTATCTATCTATCTATCTATCTATCTATCTATCTATCTATCTATCTATCTATCTATCTATCTATCTATCTATCTATCTATCTATCTTTCTATCTATCTATTTATATATCTATCTATCTATCTATCTACCTATCGTTGTCTTTAATCATCTGCAACATTATTTGCAATTTGCAATTATCAAAATCATGATTATTTCTGTAGCTTTCTTGGCGGTAGCCCTGCCAGTAATCGCGTTTCACGGTGCCCGCAGACGTAGCGTTATCAACCAATTCGTGCGATCGGTAACGTAATTTCGGTTATCAGATTATGGTCTGTTAATTGGATATGGACACAGGTAAGGGCACTTGGGCACTTGTGGTTTGTGGGTTAGTGAAGTGGTTTAGTGACTTCGTGTCTTGAGATTATAGGCGAGTGTGCGGGGTTTTGAGATATCCGAGAACTTCCCTTCAGTCCCCTTCAGTCCCTCAAATACTTTTATATGGTATGAAGATAAGACGACCCCGGATTTAATGCAATATCGATCAAAAGAGTTGCACCTTATCGATAATATTACCATTTCTATAAATACGCTCTCTTCTTTGGGGCTAGATGACGCATTAATGACATTAATGTAATGTCAGGCATTATTTATTTATTTATTTACTACCTCTCTGGCGCAGTGAGCCAGAGTTGAGACGCAGAAGGTTCCGGGTTCGATTCCCGCTGCGGGACAACTGTTTGTATGATCTTTAAATATTTGTCTCGGGTTTGGGCTTTTCTATGTATAATATGTATGTATACAAAAAGTATATAAATATCAGTATCAGTCATGTGGTACTCATAACACAAGCTTTCCTTACTTTGGGGCTAGATGAGGCTTCGTGTGAAGTCCAGAATTATTTATTTATTTATAATTAATGCCTAGACCGATATTAGGCTTTAAAGTAATGAAATACCTTAATTTATTTTACACACACACGCACTTATAACCTCAACTATCAGTAGTATAAAATACATATTATGTTAGTACCGGTTTCAATTAGAAACCACTTAAAAAAAAAAACTCAAACCATAACTAAAAAAACTAGACGATTTTTTTTAACGTTTCTGGCGTATCTTATGTACTTTGATTACAAGTGATACTGTTTATTTATCGATAAGTGTTGACGAGTTTCCCCTCTCTTTGCTAGGATTACATTCTCCATCCGCAGGTAAATCTTCTGCTCCGTACATTTCATCCCGTATGAAGATTGCCAGCCACTCGAATTACGACGGCTCTTGGATTACATATAGATCGAGAGAGCATCGTCAACCTGAGTTTCTAGTTTCGCCGGACTAAATTTCGTAAATCACGCGCTCTTATTTTGTTTGCACCTAAGTCTAAAATTGAGTAAAATTTTTTTATCATAATTTTTCTTAATTATTGTGTGATTGTGATTGTTTAAGATCATTTTAGTCACCGTGTAAAGAGATGTTGAAACAATTCAATAATCCTTCATTAAATGAAATGCCGGTTTTAACTTATTTTAGAACTGTCATTTAAAAGGTTACACTAATTTTGACTTTAGTATAAGCAAGTTAAATAAATTTTAGTTTGTCTTGTGAAACTCAGAATGGAACTTATAATTATTTTATTAATTAACGGGCAGTTAATTTATTATTAGGTATCTATAAAATCTGTGTCTAAGTAACGACAAAAATATAGTATAGATTAAAAGTTATGAAAGGGTATTTATAACAACATACTTTTTAGGTTTATTTCAGTTAAGTTTTTAAAATATCTACTCTATTTTTACATCATGATGATTTACATTTAGACCATGGTACGTCCTAATTATACGAACATTAACAAAAACACCATATAGTTATTTAATGACATAATTTTTCCGTTAGTGCGCTCCGGGTCTAATAGATTTGAATTCCTATGTGCTTGAACGCAGGTATTTTATACGTTCCGTGTTTTGACAAGGTTTGTATGGCTTCATGAGATTTCCAGTCAACATAGATAATAATGCTTTCGTTTCCGTATGGCAAAACGCACTTCTACTGTCTAACACTTGTGACAAAGTTAATAATGATTGTTAATTAAATCACAACAACAAGATGCGCTGATTTTCGTCAATATAAACGCTAGTTCATGCTTTATTTTGTCTCTGAATAATAACCTTGAAGTTTACATTAAAATTCTTGAATTAAAGTATTATTAGGTATAAACCGGCTTCTTAACCCTGAATATTAAAACCTGTGACATCAAATAACTAATCAGAGTCAAAGTCAAAGTCAAAAGATACTTTATTCAATACAATCACGAGAATCAATTTAAAACGCCTTACATACTAAGTGAATTTAGGTGCCAATTCCTCCTAACCCTAGCCCGAAAAGAACCGACAAGAAACTCGTCCTGGTCTTAGCGCTTTTTTGCATGATCCATCTTATAACTACAATTGGAACAATTAAAATAATGGCCTGGAACAGTAATGGGCTTCAAAAACACCAGAATGAACTTCAAGCAGTCTTAGACATGGAAAATATAGATGTTTGCATCATATCCGAGACACATTTTACAAAACAGTCGCACATCAAATTCAAAGGCTACAAAAATCTATCATGCACTACACCCAGCTTGACTACGAAAAACTATACAAGAGAGTTTTAAATGTTTCAAATGTGTCATTTAACTGTCTGAGGGCAGAGCGTATAATAACCTAGTATCTAATTTCAATGTATGGTATTTTTGACACCAATGCGTTCCGTAAAGTATCTTTAAAGGCCATGGTCTGATTAACTGACATGTTCCTATTAAGGTATCCCCTGTGATTACCAATGCAATGCCGTAACTGGAATACATAAGCTGCTTGTCGTCGGAGAGTTCCACAGGGGATCTTTAAAGTCCATGGTCTTCTTCTTGCTTGTCAATGATACAACTAAATAAGGTTTGAATAGAATACTGCCACCCTCACTCCATCGTCCGTGGCGTACATTAGGTCATCCCTTGTGCAGGTGTAAGGGCACAAAGGGCAGACGAGTAGATGTGACATCGTTTCGATGGGAGCTCCGCAGTCGCATTGGGTACAAGCAGAGTCACGATAGCCTCGATAGTCTGATCAACAGACAAGTATGCCTAAAGTTATTACCTGAGATCTCCAATACAATGCTTTAATTGCGATACATAAGTTGTATATCGTTAAAAAGTTCTGTATCTGTGTCTTTAAATTCTATTGTCAAGTCAGTTGACCACTGAAATGTACCCAAATAGGTATTCCCTTACTATGTTTTTCAAAATGATTGGACATAGACATATACATAGGTACTCATTTATTACTCAAGCAAACAATTAGTACAAACATAAACATATATTGAAGTATAAATAAAAATGGTGAATACAAAGAGTATGTTATGTATCTGTGTATAACATTAGTAAATGCTGGTCTCGACTCAGCATAATGCATCCACTATGTTTGCAGAGGCACGGGTCGATGGTTTTCAAGCCATCATCCGTAAGAAAACTGCCTCATTGCTCAGCAGAGTGCGGGGCAGTTCCAAAAGCATCCTACAAGTCGTTCCAGATCGCTACGACCTGCCAGTAATGAAGACCTTTATTCGGGTCCTGGTCGAGTAGAAAGTCACGCCTGAGACAGCTTGATCGGGGCACAAGTAAGGGTCCTTAAACCTTATTTTTAAATTTGTATATGTTGTACTTTCATTGTAATTTAACATAGTTTTTAAGACAACACACTAATAAACAAATTGACTTTATAGGATGTCGATTTATAAATGAATTTAATTTAATTTAATTTAATTTAATTTAATAATAAATCTCGTCACTAAGAGGTAGCTAGCTATAATTTGCGATGCATTTGTTCTGATGCATTGAAGAGTTTCAGATTTCGATCATGTTTTTCCATTATCAGATCTACACCAAACTTATATGACCACTAGGCACACTCTATGGAATAACAATTAAACATAAAATAAAATTGTCTAATAATTGGCTGAGATAACAGGTAATATACTTACAAAAATACATACAAAAACAGGCAGAGAGACAGACAGACATGGCGAAACTATAAGATTTCATGTTGAACTTTGGAATCCTAATAATTACGTTTTAAAAACTAAAAGGAAAGCTGACTTCATTTATTTAAAATACGAAATTTCGTTTACTTGGATGACATATTTCTTCCGACTCTTCTGATTTAACAACCGAACTACTGAACCGTTGAAATTTCTATGAGACTTATCGGAGAGTTTCACAAAAAAAAAATATTTTTTCACATCACTTCATCAATGACGGAGTTATGAGGTAACAATAATATAAAAAAAACAACCTTATTGAAAACCTCTTTTTTTGAAGCTGGTTATAATAAAACAAAATTGGACGAACGGAAGCGTAAGTTTACGCAAGTTTTTTCTCAGAATCATATAGCCCTGCACTGCATTGTATATTTGCATTGGATTATGTGATTAACAGAATGTCACCCCATACATACTCCATGTCTTTTTTCGACGACCAAACCACTATCGACGAGGAGCTGCGAGCAATCTTACTAATATTCTAAACGTGAATGTTAGTGTGTATTTTTGGATATTTCTTTGTTACTCAAGCACGCTTGTGCTGAACCGATTTGGATAAAACTTGGTTCTTCTTCTTCTTTCGTGTCAATTATCTCTCGAAATAATTAAATTTACCTCGACCAAAACGTTGCTGCCGCTATAGCGGCGTCCAAGGCGGTGTTCAGGTCAACTTTTGTGCAGGAGGAAGGGCAAGTTGGGCAATCAAGTAGATGAGACATTATTTGGAACCACAGACGCACTGTACACGTGACTTGTCTAGCATTCCCCACTTACACAAATCATATCTGCATTTACCCACTTGTGCTCGCAGTCTATGGAGGAATTTCCAGATTGCGTAAGGTTGGTAATTTCCTGGTGGTAGTCGCTCATAAGAGGGCTTAGAAGATCAAGAGAAATTTCTTTCAATAAAACTTGCTTAAAATATAATAATTTAAACCTGGAATAACACATAGTCTACTTACTTTGTAGGTATCACACGTGAAAAGCCGCCGACAGATGCTGGTAATTTCAATATGTAACATCACATTCAATCAAGTAGGTATTTACCTCAATTCAAGTTAGTTCAAATAAAACCGCGAACCTCGACTCAAAACAGCTCTAATAAGCAGCTATTAGCAAAATTGGGGCATCAATCTCAAAATAGGTAAAGGTAAAGGTAACTCTGGCAACATATGTAAAACAATATTGGCAAAGATAAAGCAATAGAAAAGACAGTACACTGAATATGACACAAAGGTCACGCTTGTGTCCTATTCAGGTTAATATCAAAGAATACGTGGATTGTACATTTTATATACTTACCTGTTATCTCAGTTGATAGTAGTTCTGCTTTCTGTGCTCTAGCTTGGGGGCCAACAATTATCAGTTCTGCGAGCTATATGGCCTGCCCATTGCCACTTCAACTTGCAAATTTTGAGTGCTATGTCGATGACTTTGGTTCTTCTACGGATTTCCTCGTTGCGGATTTTATCACATTGTGAAACACCCAACATAGCTCTCTCCATAGCACGTTGCACGACTCTGAGCTTGTGTATGAGGCCAATAGTTAGCAACCAAGTCTCAGTTTCATATGTCATCACTGGCAACACGCACTGATATCTGTTGGGAGACGATATTGAGGTCGCTGAGCATTGTGCCTAGGTCTTCCAGCGATTCTGCCATGATGACTATATCGTCGGCAAATCAAGGTCAGTGATACGTTTGCCATTGATGTTGATACCATGTCTATGCCAGTACAAGAGCTTGAAAACATCCTCCAATGCAGAGGTGAACAGTTTTGGAGAAATAACATCTCCCTGTCTCACCCCTTCATGCAATGGGATTCGTGCTCTGGTCCTGGAGTCGGATAGACATGGTGGCGTTACTGTACATACATTTCAATACTTCGATATACCGATAGTCGATTTGGCACCGCTGGAGTGACCGCAACACTGCCCAGGTTTCGACAGAATCAAAGGCTTTCTCATAGTCCACAAACGCTAAACAAAGTGGCCGATTATACTCTTCGGTCTTCTGTATAACCTGCCGGAGCGTATGGATGTGGTCTATGGTGTTCAAGCCTTTTCGGAACCCGGCTTTTTCGGGAGGCTGGAAGTCGTCAAACCTACGAGCGAGACGATTAGTAACTACTCTCAAAAACGGCTTATAGACATGGCTCAACAGTGAGATGGGCATGTAATTCTTTAAGAGGGTGTTATCCCCTTTCTTAAAGAACAGTATCACCACGCTCCTGTTCCAAGCCTCTAGCGTAGTTCCCTCGAGGATGACGGAGTTGAACAGCTTCTGGAGGACCTTAATTACCGGTGTTCCACCCGCTCTCAGAAGCTCTGTCGCTATTCCGTCTTCCTCCGGTTCCTTGTTGTTCTTAAGCTGCTTGAGAGCCGTTCGAATCTCGTATAGGCTGACGTCCGGAATGTCTTCAGTGTAGTGTCGGGTTAGGCGGGCTCTTGCATCACTAGTCGTGCTTATAGTAGGACTTTGCGATGAGGTGTATAGTTGTCCATAGAACTTCTCGAGCTCTCGTAAAATTTCTGGCGTCGAGGAAACGACACTGCCACTGTCAATCTTCAGCTTCGTCAACAGACTTTGCCCAATAGAAAGATCTCTCACGAACACTTTGGAGCCTTGGTTGCGCTCTATTGCGTTCTTAATACTACACGTATTAAAGAGACGCAAATCACGTCGCATAGACTTAGAGATCTGTTTATTGAGCGAGCTGTATTTCGACATGTCCACTGAAGACTGCAGTTTCATTTCGCTACGTTCTGCCATGAGTTTAAGAGTGTGCTCAGAGAGTTTTTGGGTTCTACCTTTGCGCTTGGTTTTACAGAACTTTGACCCAACGGCATGGACAATTTCCACCAGACCGTCATTTATTTCGTCCACGGATCCGCATTCGGCGAGGCATTGGAAGCGATTTTGGAGTTCCAACTGAAAGCTCTCAGGGTTTTGGATTTGAGCAGGACTTGAGCAAAGAGTAGATTTTATCAGACAGGACCTTTCTAGCTTTACGTTAAGATTTAATGAGCCTCTAACCATTCGGTGATCACTGGCGGTTTTGACCCTGTTGATCACTGAGACATCATTAAATATTTGCTTTTTTGAGTTATGATGAAATCTATCTCGCGTTTGTGTCTAACAGGAAGAAGCCACGTCCATTTCCTGGACGACCGCTTCTTGAAAAAGGAGTTCATCATAAAGAATCCTTCCTTTTCCATGAAGTCGGCCAATCACTGACCCCGTTGGTTCCGTAGTCCAAATCCAAATTACCCCACTCTCAGTTCATCGCCATTCCTCACACCTAGCCGCGCGTTGCATTTGAAATGTCATCATACATAGCCTCCACTTCATCGTCTGGACGTTTCGAGTGAGGTGCGTACACCTGTATGACCTTAAGCGAATACCGTTTGGTTATTCTGAGCATAAGGTATACCACCCTGCTTGACACGCTTTCGATCTTTACTATGTTGTTAACGAGGGATTTGTGGTCGAGAAATCCGACACCGTGCTGAGAAAGTTGATCGCCCTCCCGGTAGTAGAATAAGTTGCCGGAATTTAGGATTATCGTGTCCTCTCCATTTCTTTGGATTTATGATAACCCTATAATATCCCAGTGCAACTTATTTACTACTTCTTCCAGCTCTATCAACTTCTCGTCGGTCCTCAGTGTGCGTGCGTTGTATGTTGCCAGGGCCAGGGGTTGTTGGGATTGGTAGCTACACCTCTGCCAGAGATTCTTCGCACCCCCTGTTCCGCCGTTACCGTGGCCGCCACCTATGCCAGGAATAGCGGAACTGTCGGGAACTGGGGGCCGTCTTCTAGTTGTGTTCATCATATGGGGGTTTTGCCATAGTCACCACGCTTGGCAGGCGGATAGGTGACCGCAGATTCAGTATTTTGTGCTCGGGGGGTGCTGCTGCCTAATCCCCCGGTGTGTGTTCCCTTAGTCGCCTTTTACGACATCCACGGGAGGAGATGGAGGGGTCCTATTCTATGCCGGAACCACCACGGTCAGTTATTTTAAATCAGCGTTATTTTGAATCAGTCAAAATATTAAAGTGCGCATCAGAGGCTTCTTTCGTGTGGATAGACATATCTGTGAACTTTTTAGATTTTCTCAGGATTTTTCCATTCACCATTCCATAACGCATATTATTTATTTTTGAATATACACTTAAGGATCAATTGTTTGTGGAATATAAAATAATAAAGATTTATTATTTTATTATTATTATAAATAACATTAGGCGAATAGTGATCTGAAAAATACATAATAGCCCATCGATGTCCATGAATTAAAAATTTCAAATTTATGTCGTGGAACATCTACGAAAGACCATTCGTTGACCATTGTGCCTATAAAAAACCCTTAGAAGCTTAAAAAAAAAAATATGAATAATATGAATGATTTGCATCCAAAACTGGCGTATTGTAAATGCTTGTTATCCTTGCCAATGTACACGAAGCCATGAGATTATTATTATTAAAACATCAAATATTGATCAACCGTTATGACACATCCAATTATTTTGCACGCGGCGTACGAGTCAACAGTTCTGTTGACCTGCCCAACAGCCGCAGGTAAAGTTTGCAACGTATCGTACACTTCAGTGCAAATAAAACTGAACATCGATGTAGTTAAAATTTCAGGAGTCTGGTGCGGTGTTATTCCGAACTCGGAGCGTTTGTTGAGGGCAGCGCAGCACTTGTTTCTGACATAAAGTTTTATACAATAATCTAATGGAATTCATCGCAACTTTGTTCACGTAAACTTCTCGCCGCACGTTTGGGGTTTTCTGAGCAAATGCACCTCCAATATCCCTATCGAACTTTTGGCTCACTATAATAAATAAATAAATAATGCCGGACATTTCACACGGTATCATCAGGTCTCAAAGTAAGCAAAGCTTGTGTTATGCTTTTGTAAAAACGCCACTTTAAGACCAACACAAACGTTTAAGACCCCGTAATTATTTAAAATTTTATGAGGAAAATGACAAAAATTTCTCCTATGTATCAATTTAAAATATTTGTGTGATTGTTCTGTGTCTAGGTGTTATAAAGTATCATAAGTGTGTATTTAAGTAAGTTAAGTACTATATCAGTCAACTGGTCACCATAATACAATTTGGGACTAGATGATATGTGAATTGTTTAATATTTATTTACATATATATTTATATTGCTCGCGTAATTTTGTTATGAAAACAAAATTACGCGAGCAATATAAAATTTATAAAATTAAAAATATAAATGTAAAAATAAAATTTGACTGCACACCTTAGAGGTTGAATTTCATGAATTTCTTGCTATGTGCACGTACAAAATTTATTAGAAGACATTCGTTACCAATCTTGATGACAGTCAAGACATTAATAATGCCTGGCCTCGCAACTCAGTTGGTAGTAAGCTCTGCCTTTTGTTTTGTATGTTGTGGGTTCGTTTCCCTCCCAGGACAAACCTTTTGTGTTATGAAAAAATATTTTTGTTCTTTGTCTGGGTGTTATAAAGATACATAAGATTAAGCATGTGTTTATAAACATTTATGTATTAGTCATCGGATTTCCATTGCTTATGCTTAGTTGGGAGCTGGATGGTATTATATGGATTGTCCATATATGACTAGCTGCTGGTCGCGTTTTCGTAAGCAATAAACTTACATAAAAAGTTGCCAATGTTCTTCCCTAAAATACCATTACCATTCAGCCGTTTAGCCGTGTAATCGTTACAAACAAACATACATACAGACACTTTTGAATTTGTATGGATGGTATATAAAGCCAATGTTAAAATAAAACAAATTAAAAAAAAATTACGTCGAAAAAAATAATTGTGACAGTTGAAGAGAGTAAAAAAGACAAAGATAATAAAAAAAATTTTTTTTTTATTAAAGTGGTTCGTATTTGAGGGAGTCGAGGTTACACACATTTTAAAAAAATACAACTGAATTGGGAACCTAGTCCTTTTTTTGAAGTCAGTTAAAAAGGTAGCGCACACCAATCACAGATATAACAACAAAAAGAAATTCGACACGTGTTTCACCTCCAAGCAATTTGGAAGTTTTTTCCACCTAACACAGTTTGCAACGTCACGACTTGTGCTAACTGCCCAGTTCTTGAATAATTTAGCGAGTAGTGTTTGATTTGAATGCGGGTAGAAGTGGCACGTTCAATTCGGTTCGATGGATATGTTTTTGACAGTGTCCAAAATAATACCCAAAACCTGCATCTCGAGTAGCTCGCGTGTCAAAAGTATCTTCGCACAGATGTTTCACGTTTATCACGTATCACGTTTTCTTGTTATATTTTGGTGGATAGTGGTCTTGTTATGTGGTTTTGCATGACTAACTGAGATATTGTAATATACGAATAATTTATTTCGTTTGCACCAAAGTCTAAATTAGAGCAATATTACAATACAATTAAACAAAACGTGTCATCCAATGACTTATATTTACTAAATTAGCGTGGAATTAGTATGTTTTACTTAATTTTAGACGTTATTTAATTCTGTTTTCAGTAAAACTATAGAAATACTTAAACAAATTAATTCAATAAAGGATGTCAATTTTAACATTTTTAAATAAATAAATAAAAATAGTTTATTTGCAACGGTAACTTTAGGAACCGAGCGACACACAAAAATATAAAAAAAAACAAGAAATAAACATGAAATAATATAAAATAAAAACAGCTTAGAATTACAATATTAGAAAAAGTTCTATGTTGTGTCTCTCTCAATCCATGGGATGACATCAGAAAGTGGTGTCCGACTCAGCATGATGTTGCCTTCAGTAGTACTACTGCATACAATGCGAGTAAAACTGTCATTTATTTACATTTACTGTCAAATGTAACTCTAATAGGCTCTGGTGTAAGCAAAATAAGATCGATTGTATTTTAGGATGTTTAAGCTAGTCCGGAAAAACAACGGATTCACCACCATTAAAGTTGACACCAGTAGGGCAATTATGGAGCTCTTGAACCTAGAAACTGATAGACATTGATTGTTCAATGTCTATCAGTTTCTATTAGCAATAGAATAGCAATAATTATTTAAATCAATCATATACGATGTATTTAAATGCTAAGTACAGAGCATTATGACGGTTCTTACCACAATCGTACTTTGTAAATTGGTCGAGTTATAGTTTGACACCAACTTCCCATTGTAACTAGCGATAGAAGCCGATAGGAATCGCAACGATCAGTAATACCAATTCATCAATAGTAGCTGAAAGCTATTTAGTATCAATGTTTTGATAGTATCAAAGTTCCATAATCGCCCCACAGAATGTAAGGCGTCACAAAGTCGTATGTCATTCATCGTTTGTTATTATAAAAAATTGATCTTTTTTATTAAATAATTAAACGGATTATTTTTGCTTGAATCACAAAGAAACACAAAGCTTTTATTCCAATTATTCACACCCGAGTCTATAACTCTAGTTTTATTTAAATAAAATTACCAAAATTACAAATAAAACCCTAAATAACTCGGGAAAACTTAATAATACTCGTAGAGGACCACAATGTTTACTTCGAAAAACGGGCAAAAATAAATAATTAATCCCGGACATTTCACACACAATATCTGGCCCCAAAGTAAGCAGAGCTTGTGTTATGGGTACCACATGACTAATATACCACTTATATACTTTTTTTGTAAATACATACGAGTACCTATTATACATAGAAACACCCAGACCCGTGACGAATACTTGCAGATCATACAACATTATTCCCGCAGCGGGAATCGAATCCGCAACCTTCTGGATCTCAACAATAATAATCATACTTATTCTTACATTTAATTTTATAATGACACCAAGCAGACTGTCAAGATGGGTCACATGTCACTGTCACTTCATAGAACTGGCTGCTTAACGCTAAACATTTAGAGTAACTATACATACCTAGGCAACATATTATCATCATTGCCCTTAGTTTATCTGTTGAAGATGATTTGGCTTGAAGATGGTGGCGTCAGTCAAGTTACAGAGCAATTAAAAACTTTCGTTCATGAATCCACTCCAGCTAGCTGAGGTATGGTGAAGCTGAGGGTGAAGTTTCCACTCCACTGACGCCACTCTACCTGGGATTCTGTTTGATAGCGCAGGCCTTCCCAGGTACCCACACTAACCTCTCGACCTTGCCGACAGGTCCCGCAGGTAAGACGAGTCGGTACATGCGGTTACGGTTGGGTTAGGTTAGTGCAGGTGCATAACGGCTCCACGGACCTGCTAGGTTGTCCTAGTGGGCGGGGAGGTGAACCCCGACGTGGCGCGTCCCCAGGTGGCGGATAGGGGATCGGCTCCCAGAAATGGGAGCTACCGGTTTACCGGCGCGGACCAAACACCAAAGGAGGGAGGGTTGCGTCGTCCTGCCCGGTTTTCCGCGAGTCGGCTGTATGGGTCAGTTTCCTTGCGGGATTCCGAGTGGGGCGGCACTTCGTGCGGTGCTTTGTGCAGCGCATCTCGCGCAGGCGGGACGCCCTTTTCAGGGCGCAAGGGGGGGTTACTGTTGGAGAATCGGGGGACTCTCTAACGGTCTGCACGACCCCCCTGTGTGAGGGCACGAGGGGTGATTTTTGGTATGAGCAAATTCACCCCTCCATAGAGGAGAAAGGGCCCTTTTTAGGGCCAACCACCGGGGCAAGATGGTTGAATGCTAACGCGACCCCATCTTGTCCCAGAAAGGTGGAAGAGGGACTCATCCCAGGTTTTTAGTGGGTATGCCGCTGTGAGGTAGGCGGAGACTCCCACATAACCACCTTGCTCCCCCGGGCAGGTGGTATCCATAAAGGATTTTCCTGGGTCAAAAAAAAAAAAAAAAAAAAAAAAAAAAAAAAAAAAAAAAAAAAAAAAGGTGCATAACGGCTCCACGGACCTGCTAGGTTGTCCTAGTGGGCGGGGAGGTGAACCCCGACGTGGCGCGTCCCCAGGTGGCGGATAGGGGATCGGCTCCCAGAAATGAGAGCTACCGGTTTACCGGCGCGGACCAAACACCAAAGGAGGGAGTGTTGCGTCGTCCTGCCCGGTTTTCCGCGAGTCGGCTGTATGGGTCAGTTTCCTTGCGGGATTCCGAGTGGGGCGGTGCTTCGTGCGGTGCTTCGTGCAGCGCATCTCGCGCAGGCGGGACGCCCTTTTCAGGGCGCAAAGGGGGGTTACTGTTGGAGAATCGGGGGAATCTCTAACGGTCTGCACGACCCCCCTGCATGAGGGCACGAGGGGTGATTTTTGGTATGAGCAAATTAACCCCTCTATAGAGGAGAAAGGGCCCTTTTTAGGGCCAACCACCGGGGCAAGATGGTTGAATGCTAACGCGACCCCATCTTGTCCCACAAAGGTGGAAGAGGGACTCATCCCAGGTTTTTAGTGGGTATGCCGCCGCGAGGTAGGCGGAGACTCCCACATAACCTACCTTGCTCCCCCGGGCAGGTGGTATCCATAAAGGATTTTCCTGGGTCAAAAAAAAAAAAAAAAGGTGCATAACGGCTGGCACCGTGCCGGGCTTGTTTCAAGTTTTCCTTCTCTGTTGCTAGCTCTTCTGTTAGTCAGCAGGGGGACCACGTGCACAATTTTGTATTACCTTATTAAAACACCGGTATTATCCATAGTAGTTTATGAATCAGGGGGAGGCCTAAGATTAAAGGTCAAAGAACTTAGGCAACTAAACCTGACCAATTAATTAAAATATCAATTGCAGTTTTAGATCAGTTTCCAAAGAGATTATAACTCAAACTTTAAATGGAAAAGGTCGTGAATAGCGCCACTGAAATACGTTAATTCTGTCAAACTTTTGTTTTTTAAAAAGTAGTTACCGTTTTTATGATTGTTTAAGCGTAAGATGTGAAAATCCTTTATCATTGTAGGGTAGAATTATTTAACTTACTATATCCTATATGTATGTATTGTAGGTATATATTTTGTATAAGTATGTATCTCTTTCTTGTCTTGTAAATTTGTATATACAGATTATTTTTATTATTAATCACTTATTATTATTATCATCACCCTTTTTTCAGCTACATTTAGTTCAATCCACCCCAAGGTGGTCTGGCAAAGATCGCTACATAGCGATAAGACCTCCCATTGTGCTACCAACTAGCAAAACATTGTTATTTTGGTTTCTACTTGTTCAATGTATATTTGGTGTGCAATAAAGTATTTTCTATTCTATTCTATTCTATTCTATATTAACCTATAAAAGAGCTTAACCTGACTGACTGATTCATCATCGCCGAGCCGAAACCGCTGAAGCTAGAAAGCTGAAATTTGGAAGGTAGCTTCTTTTACAGCCAAACCATCAGCTAAGATGGGGTGTTTTGAAATTCAACCCCTAAGAGGCTGAAAAGGGGTGAAAACGATTGTATGAAACTTTTTAACGCGCGATTTGCTTGAAACTTGATATAAATAAATAAAACGCCAAATAAATGGACACGTGTTTCAGGATTTTTCAAAATAACTCTAACAAACGGGTAAAATAGGGTGTCAAAGTTTGCTTGGAAACTTTTTAACGGGTTATGTGATTTCTTAGAAACTTGGTTTGGATACTTAAAATGCAAAAGAAATGGACACGTGTTTCAGGGTTTTTCAAAATAACTCTCATAAAGGAGTAAAATGGGGTGTGAATGTTTGTATGGAAACTTGTTAAGGGGTGGTGTGATTTTTTAGAAACTTGGTTTGGATAGGTACTTAATATGCAAAATAAATGCAAACGACTTTCAAGATTTTTTAAAATAACAATAAAATAAAGGAAAAAACGGAGTGAAAAGATGGTTCTCGTACAAACGCGTGAAGTCGCAGGGGTTGCAGCTCACATGAAGTCACATGTACATGTGCCACATATAGCGTAATACATTCTACATTTTCGTTGCACTTATTTTTTCGGGTGGAGACTGTATAAATCAGTATTTTTGTGATCAATAATTAGTAATATAGCGATAAGACCGCCCATTGTACAACTGTACTGCTAATCATTATTTTTTTTTGTATATTCTCTTGTGTACAATAAAGTGTTTATCTATCTATCTATCTATCTATCTAATATAATTAAATGATAAATAATTGGAATAACAATTTGATCTATTATTTTATTTTAAAAAAATAAACTTATTTAAATTATAATCATTTTAGACGCTGTGAAGTAGAAAATGGTAGCAGGTTATTTATGTTTCTATCTACCCTTACTTTGTTAACTACTTGTGTTTTTGTGAATAAATGATTGTATCGTAAAAAAATTCTAATAATCTTTTTCAAAATATATTATCAAAAGATGGTAGCGCCATCTTCATCCAAACAGATAAGTTGGCATTACGTACCTACTGCAGTTAATTTTTGACATGACATAATAATAATAAATAATAAATAAAACAAAAACCCGACTCAAAACAAATAATCTATCTCTGACTATTTGTTCTGACGACCTCTGTGGCCGAGTGGGCTAAGGTCCAGCTGAGACGCAGAAGGTTGCGGGTTCAATTCCCGCCGCGGGACAAATGTTTGTGTTATCTGCAAGTATTTGTCTCGGGTCTGGGTGTTTCTATGTATGATATGTATGTATTTAAAAAAAAAACAGTATATAAGTAGTATATTAGTCATGTGGTACCCATAACACAAGCTCTGCTTACTTTGGTGCCAGATGATGCTGTGAGAAATGTCCGGGGTTATTTATTATTATTATTATCTATAACCTAATCATTTAAATACATAGATACACATACACATCGATACACACGTTAAATATATAACACCCCTCTATTTTCTTCGAGTGTTAAAAATAAACGCTACACGTAAATGCCAGATCTTAATGACAGGTTACGTCCGTTATTATGCAACTGTCACCGGTTTTCAGGAGTCAGGTTTTATCAGCTCATCCAGTACAGTTCTAAAGGTATCATACTGCATTCAGCGAAAGAGAATATTTAATCCTGACTGGATTCAAAGTCGCTGCTCAAAACCTGCAGCTAAAAATATTTTGATAAGAAAATAAATGATTTTTAGTTTAGGCTTAGGAACAATTGCACATAAATAACATATTTAAAAAATGGTTGTCTGTAAAGTCGGTTTACGGACGATAATTTTACGTGATAACGTCATAAGAAAACATCCGATCGTGCCTCTCTATCGCTTGTTCCGCGCTCTCGCTTGCACGCTCGGCTAAGGCGGAACGTGACATTTTTTCTTGCGTGCAGCCGGTGTTCATCAAGACGTTATCACGGAAAAAAATTGGTGGACAATACACACAACACCATCTTTTACAAAACTAAGCATAGCTTGTATTATGGTGACCAGAACACTGGATCTGTCCATGATACAAACAGCTATGCTTAGTTTATCTGTCATCTTAGTAATTGCATTGTATATCAGTATAGAATACTTTAAGTATATTTTTAAATACATACTTGTGATTCTTCATATAACCCAGACACAGAACATCTATGTTCATCACACAAATATTTGTTCCAGGAAAGAACTGAACACTCAACCTAAAGCGTAGAAGGCAGAACTATTATTTTCCAATGTTAAAATGATTTATCAAAAACACATCAACACTTCAGCTCAGCTATTTATGATACGTTTACAACTGACAATGTAACTTGAGACGTGCTGTCAGGGAAAAAAGTTCAGATCAAATGATGTGGTATGATAACGATTTAGGGTGAAATGCTTGATATAATATCAGCGCTTCATAGTACGCCATGCTTAAAAACCCGGTAATAGCTTCAAGCGCCTCATTCAACTCATTATAAAAAAAATCTTATCATTTTTTTCTTACCTCCACCCAGGACTGAATCTAGTAAATTAGTTTCATTATCGCTCTGTCCCAGGTGCTTCAGCTTTTGGGCCGACAGGGGGCGCCTTAACTGGCTTTATTACTTCAAGTCTTTAGTGCGGGTAGTTTTAACTTGGCGATTACTTATTGTGCTCTTTGTGAACAAAGTGTTTTTGTTGTTGTAGAGGGTCTGCCTTGGTTTTCTGAAATCGTTGACCGTCTTAAACCGTTCGATAAGCGATGACAGTAGTTTTCAAGCTTAAGATAAACATAATGACGTGACATTGATAAAATGATCAATTCATTTGAAACTTTCTTCAGACAGTTCATAACAACAATAATAATAATAATAATGCCGGACATTTCACACAACATCATCTGGCCCCAAAGTAAGCAGAGCTTGTGTTATGGGTACCACATGACTGATATACTACTTATATACTTTTTTTTGTAAAAACGTACATATTATACATAGAAACACCCGGACTCGAAACAAATACTTGCAGATCATACAAACATTTGTCATCATAGGCTGATACTTTTTGGAAACTTATACTTAAAACTTTACAAGACCTATTTAAATAGTGCTGGAAACACGGAAAAGTATCATATAACAATTTTGTAGTTTTACAAAATTTTCATTAAGCCTGCCGTTTCACACGCGTTGTATTTACTTAAAAAGTATGTATTATATTTATGTACAAATTATCTATCTACCAAATTTAATTAAGATCAAGATAAAAAACAGGGACATTTTGTGCCTTGTAATTATTATAGATTATGTATAGATGAAAATGAAACTGAAAAAATATTTATTGCAAAAACAAATGGGTATCTAACTTTACAGAACACAATAGCTTAAACTTGTTTTATTGAAGGAGCTGCTCTTGGATTCCTCAGCAGGTTAAGCTTATAGGAGATGAAGTTTTTTTTGAATTTACCGAATCCGGTCACGCACCAATAGATTTTTTGGTCCTAATATTCTATGCTGCGCGAAACCGGATGTTGTAGAGCCTAAAAAGTTCGAAGACATGTGGCAAGTGCACGAAAGGAACCCTTGGCGCATAAGAAGTTTTTTTATCATGGTGGTTATGTTATGTAAATCCATTCCAATGCGAAGACTTGCACCATTATCATTATCATAATGAATATGTCCGTAAACCTCAAGTAGCGGTGGTAACGACCTGACAATTACTGGGCATATTTAAAATTAATTATGACCTGGCGCGTTATTATCGCAAAGGAGGGCGAATTTATCAGCACACTCGAAGGCTCTCGTGTTAAATTAAATTATATTTGGTGTATGGTACAGTTTGAAGAGCCAGCGGACTGAATATCAAGTTAACTTACCAAATGCAAAAGCTTTTGAATTGGCCTACATCATGGTTAGATTGCTACTTTACATGCTAGGTGAATTTAACCCATAATAATGACAAAACTTAAAACACTTTAGCATTTAGGTAACCAATCTAATTTTGGACAATACGAAATTTTGAATTTAGCACAATAATTTATGTCATCATATTTATAAGGAATCGTTGTACCAGTTATATCTATTTTACAACTAAACGAGTAATGGCTAGTTTCTTTACAGAAATGTACTGAACAATATAAAATATATTGTTATGTTAAACAGTTGATCTATCTTAGGTCTGAGGTCCTAGTAGGTAGTTAATATATTTATATAATTTTGTTAATAATTTTCACCTTATTAAATTAAATTGTTGAATACCATAGAGATATTTATAATTAAAATCTAAGAAAAAAATTGCTCGCCTAAGCTTCTTTCTTCCACCACATGGAAAGTCACATCGGCTTCGCGGACAAAATTGAATGCAGCGCGGAAATTCGACAATGGCTATATAATTAGATGTCATTATTTACTGTAAGTGACAGGCTGACTCTTATCACTTCACCTGTAACCTGCTCATCAGAAGTCGCTGAGCATCTCAGTTAGGTACGCAAGTAAGCGCTACCAATAAACTCATCAGATCTCCATCTCCATCATCTCATCTCCATCAGAGGCCCTGGGAATAGACTTAGATGCTGGTTATTGAACAGGCACCAGAGAGCCGCAGAGCTAGATAGCCAATTTACATGCAACCAATTATGTTGGGCATTCATATTCTGAACACTCACTATATACCTAACTTTTAAAAAACTAAAAGGAAAACCGTCTTCATTCTTTTCATTCTTAATTTTTTTGTGGAAAGTAGATGTATTTTGTTTATATATAATATGGGTAATTGTTGATTTTTTAAAACCGCTTGACCGATTTCGATAAAATTTAAATGGGACCACCTGGGAAGTATTATACTCTTTTAAACAAAAAAAAATCTAAATCGGTTCAGGCGTCTTTGAATAATCGGTATACATACATAAAATTACATTTGGACTCAAAAACTTGATAAAAGTAGTTAATGTTCAAAAAACTTAACATGCAAAAAATTCTTATGATATTGAAAAATAATCAAAAAAAGTTGACGAATGACAGAGAAGAGTCGAAGAAAAGAACCAGTTGTGCCAACCTCACCTAGTAGGCATATTATCAGGGAGGGAAGATAAATAGTCGTGCGTAGAAATAATGTCAAAAAGTTTATGACAGGTGTAATTTATCACCTGAGTTGCTCAGCTACTTTTGACGACTTTACCTGCTGATTAATCTGTGTAAAGATACCTTTGTTTACGGAGGCTTTCACGGGTAATGAGTAGTCTTTGTTCGCGGTTTTGAGTTGTTTATTTTGGCGGGAGATGTGGCCAGTCTAGGGGGCGAATCAGAGATTGAATGTCTTTACTGCGCAGGGTTTTAGGTAAGAAAAGTATTAAGTGTGTGACTGTACTCTTGCGTTCTAGATTCTAGATATGTATTTAAATAAAAAAAATACAATAACGTTTTAGAAAGGAAAATAAAACCGACTTAATTTTTTATATAATAACGTTTTAAAAACTTAAAAGAAACCGACTTCATTGAATGAAATAATAATAATAATTAACTTTATTGAGAACATAACATTTCATGAAGTACAAACCAATAATAATAATAATAAATCAGAGCCGGTCTGAACTATCAACATGCGTATGACATGCAAACTGGTGAGACAATAGAATCTCTCAGTGAAAATGAAACGTACAAATACTTAGGATACAACCAATCAAAACAGATACAACATAAAGAAATAAAAACTAAACTAACACAGAATTTTAAACACAGATTAAACTCCATTCTTAAAACACAACTTTACTCCTAAAATATTATTAAAGCTATAAATACTTTTGCAATCCCGATACTAACATACTCATTTGGTGTTATAAAGTGGACTAAAACAGAACTTAAAGATCTACAGCGGCTTATAAATGTAACAATGACAAAACAAAGAAAACATCATCCTCGAGCTTGCGTACAAAGGCAGGTGCTACCTCGAATAGAAGGAGGCAGGGGTATTATTAATGTACAAAACCTACACAATAGGCAAATATCCACACTCAGGTCATACTTTTATTCTAAATCCGAAACATTTATACTTCATTATTAGATTGTAAGCACACTCTACTTAACTTACAAAACCACGAAAAACTAAATCATGAAGTACTGACAGACATACAGACATTAATCGCAGAATGGTCTCGTAAGTCTCTCCACGGAAGGCACCACTATGACTTGAGCCAACCCACCGTCGACAAAAAGGCGTCGAACGAATATCTCAACCGAGGTGAACTCTTTCCCGAGACTGAAGGGTTCATGATAGCTATCCAGGACCAAGTGATTGAAACCCGGAACTACCAGAAATATATTATGAAGATACATAACTTACCAACAGACTCGTGTCGACGATGTAATAGTTCCTCTGAAACCATCCAGCAAATAACGGGGGCATGTAACTAGCACTAGCACAAACAGACTACAAATTTCGACACGACCAAGTGGCAAATATCATCCACCAAAGACTAGCTGCTATGTATAACTTAATTGACACATCTGTAAAAACAACCCCGTATTACATATACATTCCAGAAACGGTGCTAGAGAATACCACGCATATATACTAATAAACTCCATTTCGACAGAGCTATCCTGACCGACAAGACAACACATTATAATAGACCCGACTTAACTCTCTTGGATAAAAGTAACAACACAGCTCCCCTAATTGACATTGCTATCCCCAACACCCACAACCTGCAGAATACCATTGCCGAAAAACTAGCTAAATATGTCGATTTAAAAAATGAAATCACCCGCATGTGGCGTCTCCAGAATGTCTCTATAGTCCCGATTGTCTTGTCTTCTACAGGTGTAGTCCCAAAACAACTATTTCAATCCCATGACCGGTTAAATCTCCCAAAACATACATATGCTCTTCTCCAGAAGGCTGTTATATTAAACACCTGCAGAATAGTTAGGAAATTCCTGCAGACGTGCAGGATGAAGGAACTCCCAACCTTAATAAGCACTGATATGCACTTGGCTTAGGCCCGTGAATACCGGTTAACTCCCGGTTTAATCGTAAAACTGAGTACGAAAAATATAACACAAAAATAATAGTAATAATAATAATACCGGACATTTCACACAGCATCATCTGGCGCCAAAGTAAGCAGAGCCTTGTGTTATGGGTACCACATGACTGATATACTACTTATATACTTTTTTTTCTGTAAATACATACATATTATACATAGAAACACCCAGACCCGAGACAAATACTTGCAGATCATACAAACATTTGTCCCGTGGCGGGAATCGAACCAGCAACCTAAGCCCTCTGATAATAAGACCAATAAGACGACCTCTGTGGCGCAGTCCACAGAGGTCGTCTTATTAATGCAACGGCCACAAAGTAATATTTCCTGCAACCGGCGGTCTTATCACATATGGCGATATCTTCCAGACAACCTTTAACTATGCTAAACTTATTCTAGAAGGAAATTGAGGTGTCGATAAACCAACATCAAGGTTCAGTGTGTTGAGTATTTGCCAGCCCCCGAATTAGTTGGAAACTGTACCTCGGGGGTATGGTTGTACCCTCAACACTGTCCCTGCCGACGTGTATCGACCGACACCTGCATTCTCGGATTCGGATCTGGATGTTATAATAATTTATAAAATTTCATAAGTGTGTACTTAGTGTATACGGTGTGTGAAGAAGAGGTGTGTGTGTGTGTGATGTCTCAACATAGCAAGGAAAGTAATTAGTAAATTTTATTATTAACCGACTTCATCAAAAAGGAGGAGGTTCTGAATTCGTCAGAAATCGTCAGAATTCGTTTTTTTTTTTTTTTCACCGATTACTCGAAAACGGCTGAACCCATTTGGAAAATTCTTTTTTTGTTTGAAAGGGTATACTTTACAGGTGGTCCCATATTAATTTTATCAAAATCGGACGAGCTGAAAAATAAACCAAAATCTAAAAATTGTATACATCAAGAATTATTAAGAATTAAGAATTGTTTTCATGTACTTTCATACCTCGCTGTCTCATTGTTGGAGCGTTGCGTTTATTTGGCCTACCCATATTATATATTTACAAAATACATCTACTTTCCACTAAAAATCTATTATAGGCTCAAATTTCATTATGCGAATCCCTCTTTAGATACTGCATTCCCGTATGCTCGGTTAAAACTAGAATGCTGCAACTTAAGAGAGCGCAGAGAGCTGTGCTCAAGGTGATGCTGAAAAAACCTTTTCGTTATTCTACTACATCTCTTTACAATGACGCTAAAGTACTCACGGTGAGTACTACGAAATTATGTCATAATAAATAAATCATGCCGGACATTTCACACAACAGCATCTGTATTGTTAGTTCATCTGTATTAGTTTTCGGCGTAATTTCTTACTGATAGACATTGATTGTAATTAGAGTTCCATAATCGCCCTACTGGTCCCAAAGTAGTAGAGCTTGTGTTATGGCCTTATGGGTACCTACCATGACTGATATACTGTTTATATACATACATATTATACATAGAAACTCCTAAACCCGAGACAAATACTTGCATATCATACAAAAATTTGTTTCGTGGCGGGAATCGAAACCGCAACCTTCCTCGTCTGGTCAAAAGTTATATTTCGAAAAATGTTGCGAGGTCTATAGCTCACAGAGGCACTAGTTAATATCATGCTTAAGTATAAATTGGTTTATATTACAGTAGTCGCCCATATATTCCCCCTATATCTTTCCATATATATCTCGCTTGTCTCATCCAATCTGTCTATTCAGTCTGCCTGAATATATCCTCCCAACGTTTCTTCGGACCTCTGTAATGTGTGGTTAGGTTGCGGAAGTATGTAATGTGTTGTGCGAGTTCGTGTGGGTGCGTGTGTGTTCGTTTGTCTGTTGGTACGGCCCGCAACTTTTATTATATTATATGGAATAGATGTTCTGTTTCGTCATAGGTCAAACAAACACAAAAATGTCACTCTTATTTGGATATTAGTGAAAGCAAAGTATATCCGGTAAAGTCAAGTGACTACTCTCCGTACCAGTTTGCACTGTATGACGGCAGATTAGTCGTTGCTCTGACTTTTTGTACAAATTAATTTATTTAATTATTATGTTCTAGCTGTGGCGCAGCTTCGCCCGCGTTGAAGATTTTTCCCGGGACAAACCAATTTTTCCGTTATAAAAAGTAGCCTATGTCACCCGGAGATAGTGCAGCTTTTGAACGGTAATATAATTTTTCAAATCGGTCCAGTAGTTTTTATGTTTATTCGTTCCATACAAAATACAAAAATACAAATCTTTCCTCTAAGATGAGTGCCATCTTAATTATTTTTTATGTGTTTACTTTTGGATATACTTTTTTTATTTGATTTATAATGATATTATAAATTAATAACAGTTATGGCTATTATGACTAAGTCTCAGATGAATTTTCTTGCTTAACCACAAAATAACGAAAGCCTCTGAAGTGCACTTCAGTCCTTTTACCACACTGCTTTGAATTAGCTACTGACACGACACGAAGAAGAAAGAGACTTATTATCCTAATTAATTAATTAATATATGTTTGAATACAACATAAAAACATAAATGTTTATATTAGTTTGTGGCTCCAACACGCCGTATCGGCTGAACGGATTTGGATGAACCTTCTTATAGATGTAGTTCGAGAATAGCGTAAAAGTTTTTGAGACTTTTTAAAATAGGGCTAGTAAAGGCTAGTAATCACGGGATCTATTATCCGTATTCGACAAACTAACATAACATCGATAGCAAATGAAATATTGAAAAATAAACATCATTCAAGTCTGTCTGTGCATCTGTGAAATACCATGGTTTATTCTTTAAGAATAGAGTCGTGAATAGTTGCATTTAGTATCTATTTCATTGACAAAAACAGACTCAAATCACACGTTTAGCTTAATCCAGAGCTCAGAGACTCAAGATTGTGTGACGCAAACCAACCTAGCAATAAAACCGTATTGCAATTTTGTTTACTAACGTCACACAAGGAAATCCCGGACGGTAGCAGTAACGAAATAATAGACCGTATAAACGAAAAAACTAAAAATATTTCACAGAAAATCCCGCAACCATTGTGATCGCGCGTGTTATTCCCGGTATATCCGGGATTTATTCGATCGTGGACTAATGTTGCGAAAAACAAATGGATGTTTTTTTTTTAAACTGGTGATAGAATACCTTTGTTTTGTGTTTGGGTTTTGCTAAGGTTGGTGTCCCACCGAAAGTGAGTAAACGAGAAATGGTAGCCTTGAACTTATAAGTAATTTTACCTCCCTATAAGTTAGGACTTAGGAGAATACCGTAATATACGAACGATCTTACTTTGCTTTAAATGCTACGAATATTACAACCAAAAATGCTTAGAATAGAAAAGTGTAAAATAATAAGATGTCCTAGTTGTTAGTTTGTAAACACGTAATTACTGAATAAACGTTATTGTTATTGTTACTTTAGGCAACTAGTCATCCAAAAAACTCGCCATAGCTATAAAAAGTTTGCTCGATAGCCAGTGTTTCAGACTGTTTTTTAAAATGATTGAGTTTGAAGTTATATGTAATTTCACACTGTTTTAGACGTCAAAGGTATTTTCTCATTATAACTGAGTCCATCGTTCAGTCTAGCCTTATTTCTTGTCGCTCCAGCGCTCTGAAGCGCTCTCAACTGCTCTAATTTAACACTCAAAATAAATGAACTGTAGAACGCCAGCGAAGTTCTTTGTATTCGAAGCGCCTTTGACTAAAGCAAGACTATACCGTGATGTTAGAAAGCATAGATTCCGTGATTTTTCTTTTCACGAGGCCTTTTCTCGTGGAAGGTCCACGAGGGAGGCCTTTGAGCAGCATAAGAAAATAAGTCACTAGAGTTAGTCACTGACTCGTATGAATGGTTTCTCAACTCTGCCTTCTGCACTGTAGGTTGTGAGTTTCATCTCCCAGGACATAGACGTTTGACGACTTTTTAACTTACTTTAGAACTGTCATATAAAATTGTTAATCTAATTTGAACTTTCGAATTAGTATAATAAGGTCGCTTCTCAACTCTGCCTTCTGCACTGTAGGTTGTGAGTTTCATCTCCCAGGACATAGACGTTTGACGACTTTTTAACTTACTTTGGAACTGTCATATAAAATTGTTAATCTAATTTGAACTTTCGAATTAGTATAATAAGGTCGCTTATATTTTAGAAAATTTTAGCCTGAGTGAAAGGGTTATAATTTACATCAGGCGCCACATTTAAACACTTATAGCCTTTTAATATATTTTTTTTTATATAAACTATCCTAAGTATAAATATAAAAATATATAAGTATTCTATCAACCATCTGGTCACCATAATACTAGCTACGTTGGGGCTAGATGATTTTGTGTGCATTGTCCATGAATATTAATTTATTTAATTAATAACAATCACTGAAATCAAAATTATTTTATTAAGTAATAACTCTTACAAATCATCATATCTATACTAGTATTATAAATTGGAATGTGTTTGTCTATTTGTTTGGTACTTACGGATTGTGCGAAGTCACGGTACCAGTTCATTTTATAAAAACACTATCAGCAGATAGTGTTTATATAAAATAAACTGCACGCTTATTAATGTCCTTCTATATCTTATAACTTTGTTTCTTGTAAAGACTTCACTTTGTCGACGTCATCTCGCGTACCTCTCATTTGCAGTCAAGCAATTATAAGACTATCCAGTGGCGATGTTTCAAATGCAAATGGAGGCGTGTTGGGGTTGCCAAGGTTTCTGGGCTTGGAAGACTAATTGCTGTTGGTTTTCCGTTGGTGAGGTCATTGCTCATTCTGACTTAAGAGTGGTCATTGGTCTAATCATATAAATAAATAAATATAAAATCCCAGACATTTTACACAGCATCATCTGGCCCCAAAGTAAGCAGAGCTTGTGTTATGGGCACCACATTACTTATGTACTTTTTTTTGTAAGCACATACATATCATACATAGAAACACCCAGACCCTAGAATACTTGCAGATCATACAAACATTTGTCCCGCGGCGGGGATCAAGCCCGCAACCTTCTGCGTCTCAGCAGGATCTGCGCCACAAAGGTCGTCACTTTGGAAGCATTCACTGTGCATGGTCCTGGACGTTTGGCGGTGAAGAACCTTCTAAGACACAGATTTCGGTAAATAGTAGGTAGTACTTCAAAACTGACTGGCCTGTCAGCTTAGTTGGTCAGCTCTGCCTTCTGCGCTGTAGGTTGAGGGTTCGATTCCCTCCCAGGATAAATATTTGTGTGATGAATATAAGTCTTTGATTTGTGTCTAGGTGTTAAATTAAATAATGCCGGACATTTCACACAGCATCATCTAGCGCTAGTAAGCCGAGCTCGTGTTATGGGTACCACATGACTGATAGGTATACTTTTTTCTTATGTGAATATATAAATATACTTAGCACATCATACAAATATTTACTCCGCGGCGAGAATCGAACCCGCAACACCGCGCCACAGAGGTCACTGCGTCACAGAGGTCGTCGTATAAGTATGTTTTTAAATATATAAGTAGGTATTCTCTCAGTCATCTGGTCACCATAATACAAGCTATGCTTAGTTTGGGGTTTGATGGTGTTGTGTTCTCCAATATTTATCTGTATCTAACTAATATTATAAAATGCGAAAGTAACTCTGTCCGTCCCTCTGTTTGTTACGCTTTCACGCCTAAACCGCTGAACCGATTTTGATGTAATTTGGTACAGAGATATATGGGACTTTGGAGATGGACAAGGACGTACTTTTTATGTAGGTACCACGCGTGCGAAGCCGCGGGCAGCAGCTAGTATAGTTATATAATAATTACTGATTTATTTCGCTGATGGATAGACAGTTCCTAAGGACCTTATATCTATCTATATTTATGTTATAGTCAAGTCAAGTCAAAGTCAAAAGATACTTTATTCAACACTATCACAAGGATCACTTTGAAACGTCTTACATACTAGGTATTTTCAGTTCCAATTCACCCTAACCCAAGCCCGAGAAGAATTGGCAAGAAACTTGTCTTGGTTCTAGCGCTTTTTTATATGATCCATCTTATAACTACCTTAACTAGGAAATACTAATACAAGAGAGTTCATACATTTCAAGTGTGTCGGTTAACTGTCTGACGGCAGAGCGACATGAGGCCATGCATTCTTATCAATAATATAGTCATTAAAACTTTATATTATAACAAGCTATCTTCAAAAGACTACCTTTTATGTATGCTTTAAATTTCTTAATAGGTAGTTTAGTAGCATTTTCAGGAAGCTTATTATAGAAGCGCACCGTGTTTCTCATAAAGGACTTATTTACTATTTCTAGTCAAAACCTGGGGATGTATAATTTATGTCTATTCTTAGTATTGATTCTATGAAGGTTGCTATTTTTCTGAATCCCATCTCTATTTTTATGTGTGTATAACAAATTTATATATATATATATTGTGAAGCTATTGTGAGAATATTAATTTCTTTGAATATTTCTCTCAAAGATTCTCGTGGTTTCATTTTATAAATGGCAAATAATGCCCTTTTTTTGGATTACAAATATTTTACCAATATCAGCTGCTTTCCCCCAGAGAATGAAGCCATATGACATAACACTATGGAAGTAACTGAAATAAACTAGTCTAGCTGTAGCTTCATCAGTAAGCCACCGTATCGCACGAACTGCATATGCAGCGGAACTAAGCCTACCAGCAAGTGTTTTAATTTGTGGTCCCCACTGTAGTTTTGCATCAATATTAAGATCTAGGAAGATCGTGGAATTTACAAAATTCATTGCCTCTCCATTTATTTAAATGTTGGTCGGGCTATGAATAACAGTTGGCAAAGTGAATTTGATACATTAAGTTTTTTTGAAATTAAGCAAAATATTATTTACAGTGAACCAGTTAAGAACTAACGATAAGGATTCATTTACGTTATCGCAAATACTGGTTTTACCTCTATCAACTTTAAAAATTAAAGATGTATCGTCTGCAAATAAAACTATATCACAAATATTTTTTACAAAAAAAAGGTAAAACGTTAACGTATACTAGGAATAAAAAAGGGTCTAGTATCGATCCCTGAGGTACCCCTATATCAAAAATTGATCCTGAAGACCTCTCACCACCCACGTCTACTTTCTGGACTCTATTGGATAGATAAGACTGTATGAGGTATATATAGATAGAGGATAATATTTTAACTTTGTGAATAGGGTTGCATGACTCACACAGTCAAAGGCCTTAGATAGATCGCAGAATACCCAGAATACAGAAACTGCATCCTGTGACTTCTTCCAGGCCTCAAATATATGCTTTAAGAGCGCTATACCTGCATCAGCTGTTGATCGACCTTTAGTAAATCCGTATTGATTACTATGTAGCAGGCCGTTAACGTAAAAGTAGATTGATTTGATTGAATTGATTCAGAATTATTTTTTCAAAGATTTTACTTAACGCAGGTAATATCGATATCGGACAAACTTTTTTGAAGACTTCTGAATTATTCTTAACATGTAAGATAAAAACTGAATCATCTAACATTGTCTCTCTGGAAGCATACAATTCGTACAATGTATTCCTACTTCTATAGATACCCGGTGTAGCCCAGTCCGCAAATCTAGCAAAATTTTTTGCTTTGCATGTTTTTACTGTAAATATATCAGCATGTTCTTTAATTATTAAATTAGACAATGTGGTGAAAAGATCATTTGGATCATCGGTACGAGAGAAACTTTGTGTTCAATTCTACTTTGAAATGTCTTGATGCGGTTCTCTGTAATAGGTCGGTGAGTAAAGTTCTGAGCCTCAATTATACGATTACAAGAAAAGGTGGCGCTGTGACCGTAATGGTCAGAACCAAAATGCTTTAGTACACACTTATAGTATGTATAGATGGGCATGTGCCGAATATTATGTTTGGGTGTTGCTCGACTACCCAGAAAAATAGAGATGGGTTAACATCCCTAGGTTTCAACTAGAAAAAGTAAATAAGTCCTTTATGGGGAACACGGTGCGTTTCTATAATAAGCTTCCAGAAAATTCAACTAAACTACCTAGTAAGAAATTTAAGACTGACATAAAGGGTAGTCTTAGGAAGAAAACTTATTATAATGTAAATGTATATTATTGATAAGAATTCATGGCCTTCATGTTGCTCTGCCCTCAGACAGTTAACATGTATAATAAATATACAAGTGAGTTTATCATTAAAAATGTATAAACTCACTTGTATAATGTTTTTTCGTAGTATAAAGGTAGTTTGTTATAAGATGGGTCATACAAAGAAGCGCTAGGACCAGAACAAGTTTTTTGCCAGTTCTTTTCCGGCTTGTTATTGTGATCCTTGTGATTGTATTGAATAAATATTTTTTTGACTAGGACTTTGACTTTGACCCCTATATAATTATACATCATCAAATAAATAAAAACTAGAGATCTATAGAGCTGTCTACAAAGCCCGGGGGTCACAGTCGTGAGTATGTATGTTTTATTTAGTTTTTAGTTTTTCATGGTTCCGTACCTCAAAAGGATAGAAGGAACCCTTATCAGATCGCTTTACAGTCCATCTGTCTGTATGTATGTCAAGTCAATGAATATCAAGGTCAAGATCAAGAAAATCATCGATTAGACACATTCTTGTATAGGGCAAAGTGTACGCTTCTATAACAAGGGCCCAAGCGACGTATTAAATATGTCGATTGGCAAAAATTAAAAACGTCAATAAACAGAAACTGTAAATTATAAAATATCTGATAATCTAGATGACAAAAAAGCTTGCGATGAATCTGCTCCAACTCGACTCGGCATCCGTAAGAAAATTGGCAAGGATCATACAAAAAAGTGTTAAGATCAGACGAGTTTCTTGCCGGATTCTTCTTGTACTGGAGTTAGGAGGAACCAGCACCTAGATTCACTAGCATGTAAGAAAACGATTCAAAGTGGTCCTTGTGATTTTATTGAATAATGAAAGATATATTTTTGTAAAAAACGTTCAGTTTGCTCGTATGCATTCTGACTAGCGTGCTTTAGGAGTTTCGTGCATCTTGCATTCTTTCTGTTCCTTACTATACAAACTTTGTAGTTCCTGAATACGATCGGTATTTCAAGTATCAAGATTCAGGCGTACGTCATCACCAACAAAGGCTTATTACCCAGCTAATAACAATAAACCCGGACTAATGGCACTACATTTTATCTCCGCCACTCATATCCTGTACGTAAACAAACATAAGTAGATACGTAACGTAGGCAGGGTTAGTATACTCGTACATAACGCGGGCGAACCTTAAGCCAGACTCATAAAGCCAAATTAGGCGTGTCTTACAGGATATCTACACACGGTTATTTTGTTGTGTAAACAAACATTTTAAGCGAAATCAAGAACATAAAATACATGAGAATCACTTTAGTAAATACCACTCTATTGTTCTTACAATCCTTTCCATTCGAAGGTTGCCAAGAGATCGCTTGAAACTTGTTTATTATCGCTAAGGAAGCGATTTCTTCTAGACAACTGGTTGGAGAAGAGTTTATCTTGATTGGAAAATTGGTCAGCGTACACTTAATTATAAAGCTTAACCTGCTTATTTAGAACAAACAAACGCAATTAAATTAGATAGATTAGATACTTATATATATTTACATAAACAATACACACATATATGTACATATAACACATATTTAGTTAAATAAATAATTATTAAACATACAAGGAATAAGAAACTTAGTACTAAGATTTTAGGTACTAGTTTAATATATAAATCGTTATTATATTGTTTTATTATTTATTCATAAGATGTATAATAAATATATATTATATTCAGTTCTAGTGAAGACAATATTATTATCCTACTGTATTTTATGTTTTTCTTATCTCCTGTCGTCCAATGTTCGTGTGCAACAACTAAATAAAGTACAAGCTGCCGCCCGATCTCAGGCAATTAATTCAAGATCTTGACCCAATGTCAACCACAAAAATAAAACACATACATATTCCTATTAGAATTACACTTACAAACAGTTAATCAGAACAACAATAAGTTAAATACATGGTAATAGAAAAGTAGTTACTTCAAATAAAAAAATATATATTGGTGGATAAATCCCTCATCACCTAGACCTTAACCAAGCCAAGCTTGCACCTACTATGGGAATCAAATGACCGATAGAATACTTACGAAGTATATCGTGAGGTTGAAGTTCAAGTTATTTGACTGGTTTCAGCTCAATTGGTTGTTTCGGAGCAGAAGCCAGAGTTACAACCAATTGAGCTGAAACCAGTCAATTAACCTAAATACATTGTTAAATACAGTGAGTAAAAAAAAGACCAACAGTGTTGCGCTGCTATAAAAAATAACAATATAAAAAAAACGAGTAGTTCTTTCTGTAAGGGTCTCAGAGACCCTCA
Source organism: Lampropteryx suffumata (assembly GCA_948098915.1). NCBI lineage: Eukaryota > Metazoa > Arthropoda > Insecta > Lepidoptera > Geometridae > Lampropteryx > Lampropteryx suffumata. The sequence goes on from OX402547.1 coordinate 18,805,177, forward strand.
TGGAATGGTCTCATGGAATGTTAATGTGATTAATAATACCCTTGGCAAAATAAACCAATTATAAATAGCAGTGCAAATTATATGGATAAATGCGATCAAAATTATAATGCAGCAAAAAAAAAATATGTTTGTTATATTTCGAGTCCGTGTGTCTCGAGCAGAAGACTCACCTGAAGCTCTTCTCCGAAATACTGCATTTTCCCACAGCCCAAGCCACGCGAATATACACTATAAACCACCGACATAAGAGTGTTTCTTTTATTCACATTAGCATTACCTATGTATATTTTTGTTCGGTACACGTGTTATGCTTAAGTTTTAATACGGTCGGATGTTATTTCTTTGTTACAAGAACACCTTGGACTTATTATAACTTAGTGTTATCCAGGTTAATAAAGTATGTAAGCAACTACCTGGATACTACTACCTGGACTTATAGCTCAGTTAGTAGCTCTGACCTACTACAGATGGCAGAGCTACTAGATACTAACTCTACTAGTTGTGGGTGAAATACACATCCAGGATAAACATTGAAGATTATAGATGTGTGTTCTGTGTATGGGTGTTATAAGTTAGTTATTTTTAAAGCCTATTACAGCCTACCTACCTACCAACCTATTACAGCCATCCGAGCTCATTAAGTACTTACGTTCAAGACCTACACGAGAGTGACAGGTACGACCGCATTTCAAAAAAGAAAATTGACTCGTCCCTGTAGGTGGTAAAAGGAGAGCAGCTCGTTGATGTCTCAAAGTGCGCTTTTGAGACATCAAGTTAAGTCATGCTCATGTGCAATATCTTTATCGAAGAGCGGTTTCTTTTAACTGTGTCGGTCCTCTGCTTTCTCCTCCCACTTAGCCGGATCAATTTCTAAAATGATCACGTCACGCTTGGCACTGTCAAGTCTCTTGGCGTCGGCTTTTTCCCCTAGGAGATTTTTTTAGCAAACCACAAGGTTTCATCCTGTGCACGAGTTGCAATCAATAAAACCGCCGCTGTTTCAACAGGGTGGTAATGCTATACAACTGAGTAATTTCAAGCACTTTCTCGTTTGTCACCTTATCCCTCTAGGAACATTTTAAGATGCTCCTAAGGCAGCGCATTATGAAAGTTGCTATCGGTGTTATAAAGTATCAACATAAAATAGCAGAACACCAGCGCTAAGTAGATAGGTTTAGCCTACATAATTGGCATGAATGGATCTTTTTAGTGCGGTGTTGGTACTACGCGTGCAAAGCAAATGCAATAAAATTTGTAATTTAAATGTAATTGTGACGTTTCAAAGTAAAACTTGTAATTGTAATGAATAAAAATATTTTTAACTTTGACTATGACTTGGTACCCGAAAGCTCTGCTCACTTTCTGCTGACTGACATTATTGGAAAGTTCCTTATCGCACAGTACGGACTTGGCGGATGGGGGCTAGGTGAAAAAAAGAGTAAGTTTTTTCTGTCACGAATTTCCGTCACTACCCTTTAGTATAGATATCCATAGAGTCACACGATTCTTCATCCCCGGACAAAAATATCTCCGTAAATATCTTCGTAATTAATATATTTTTAAAGTTGTGAAAATAATCATTTTATTGTACATATTTCAATTCATTAATTATTTCTGCGTTTCATTTAATTGCTAGACGCTAGTAATTCATTCATTTGTATTTGTAAATCAATAATATAATACGTTTATCAATAGTATATTCTACGATACAAACTTCGTTCAAACAGAGTGTTCCACGACACTAAAGCATTTTTATTACTAGTGGTCGCCTACTGGTTGAAATTCGACCATAATTAATTAATAATTAATTTATATTTTATGAAAAATAAAAAAAATATTCTATCATTTTGCACTGCTTCCATAGTTTCATGTATAAACTACTATCTGTCCGGGCGCTGCTTCGCCCGCGTTGAAGATTTTCCCGTGATAAAACAGTTTTCCCGGGATAAAAAGTTGCCTATGTCACCCGGAGATAGTGTAACTTTCTAACGGTAAAAGAATTTTTCAAATCGGTCCAGTAGTTTTTATGTTTATTCGTTACACACAAATCTTTCCTCTTTATAATATTAGTGTAGATAAGTATGCGAAATTTTTCGCTCCTCCGTTTGCGCAATTTTCGTAAAAAGGGGTACAAAGTTTTTGCTTCACGTATTAATATACTAATAATATTAATTATTATCACATAATATCTCTTGTAACTTTTACTTATTCATATTGTAGTTATAGAACTACGAAATAATGAATGATACAGGTACTAGAAAATGAGGCAATTTTAGCAACAAATGTCGATATAGAGCTTAATTCGTATGAAACGCAAGCCCGTTTCCGATTACGTCGGAGCCCGGAACTCATTTGCCTAAAACTGCTCCAATTTATTAGGATTCCCGGAATAACCCGACCAAGACAACAACACAAATTGAATTGTATGCTGTAGGTATTACAGGTAGGTTTAGTGATTCACGTCGGTACTACTGTTCGCAGTTTTGCTCGGGTGGTACAGTCACCATCTGATGATCAAATGTGGACGCACCCTAAGAGATTTCCACTAATTATTTTATACTCTAAACGTCTTGGTAACTCAAAACTCTGAAGTCATTAATCGTAAGGATCTTGTAACTTCACTCCTAATCAATCTCAAGGGCGTTTCATAATTTTCCTGCTATAGACCGTATTTTAAATAAGAGTAATGGTCTGACATTTATGCCAATGACTTAAGAAACAAAATTCAATGATTTATTTCGCTTCTTATATAAAACAGTCTTTAAATCACCTTTACGACGCAAAAAGATTCAGCCTCATCAAGCAACGTTGCAGTTTTTACGAGATGCTACTACGGATTCTCGAATTATTTGTTACTAGTGGAAAGCCTGGCGATTTTTTTTTTACACAAAAATGGACTGGGTATTACTTTGTGCTTACCTTTTAAATTTCAAGTTACTACGACCAGCGGTGTAGGCCGTGCGTTATCCCTAAGCCAGTCAGTATTTTATTAATAGCCTAGCGGCCCGCGCCGATGTTTGCATTTTACCTTGAGTAAGGCTCAAGGTCAAGCAATTTTTTTTGCTACTAGCAACTCGCCTAATTATTTTAAGGTTTTTATCTTATTCAATAATGCTTTTAGTGGGGTTTTAGGCTTTGAATTTTTGATAATTCGTCCAAGGATGTACGAATAAGTATTACATATTTCTCTTCTAGATCTTCAGAAAGTTAAATGCTTGCATACACGAAATGTTCGAATGGAACTTTGAAAGCACACTTTAATCCTTTCACCACACTGAATTGAAATAACCAGTGACACTTAAAAAAGAATATGGTTTCCGATTTAAAGGATTTGGATGTCTAAGAAAATACACCGATACGGCGAAGTGGTTCATGTTATTGTATTCAAAAAAATGTTTTATCATTGACATTGACTTTTTACATTTGTCTCAGGGTAACTTGTTCGATGAGGTATATTTGTTTAAAATCGGTGAATATTGATCGAGAACCAACAGTATTTTCTTATCCAAAGTCGGGTTGCGGTCGGCTGGGAACTCATTAACGCTCAAATAAAAGAGGTTTTATTACATATTTTTATTTCGCGTCGGAAACTCCACGAAGATTTTTAAACGAATCGCTTAGTAAAACTTTACAAACAAAAGATTATGAGTTATTTCCTTCTATAAAATTCTCTTTAAAGTTTAAATTCTTAAGTATCCACATAATATTTTTGCAGAGAGTCTATAATAGAGTTCCAAAATGTTATAAATCATTTATCATTTTCTAGAGCACTAGTGGTGTAATGTAGCGGTAGCACCCTTTCGATTCTTAGATCGTGGGTTCGAACCCGGTCATGTACCAATTTACTTTTCAAAAGAAAAATGTATATGCGCAGTCCCAGTGTTCTCTAAAAGTTAAGAAAAACATCGTGAGGAACCCGTGGCTTATTCAGCTCTGTACATTGTCCCAGACTCTACAGATTCCTGGGAGTGAGTAAAAAGTCCCCACTTGACACTGAATAAGTCACCTAGTGAGGCTTATTTCTGCTAGTTAATTAATTCAGGCGTGTCTTTGTAAGAAAATTCATTAAAATATATTGAATAGTACTATTAAATTATTTGGTAGTATTGTACCTGTAATTTTATATGGACGCTTTGCATGGCTTTTAAATTAAAATAATTAGAAAAGTTTATTTTTTCACATTTAAATCGTATATAAGTATGTAAAAACACAAGTAGGTAAGCAAATCGAAAGAAAAATTGGTCGACACTCAGCTTAGGTTATAGTAGCACTTGAAACCACTACAATTTACAGACGGGAGGAAGGTACACGCGTCTGCATTTATTGCTGATTAAGAATAGATTGGTGGAATTGTGCTATATATTAGCCTGTTCAATTTTTATTTCTGCTAACTTTCTACCAAAACCGGGTACCATATAACATTCCATTGAAGGTACTCAAATAAACAAACAATAAATACCACCTTTAAAGGTTGTACATAAAGAGCTTCAGAAAACAAAGTGGGCTATAAATTCTAAATTCCACCGAGACCACAGATTAAACAAGAGTAAGTTGGTACCTCTTTTACCAAAGCCCGCGACCGCCTTTGATACTGAATCGGGTCAAACGGTTTTTGTTTTAAGATTCTGTTCGATTTGAGGGCTGCGGTGCCACAAAGGAAAGTTGCGGAAAGTGTGCGCGGTAAATAGAAATCAAAGGAATTTGTTCGTTTTGTTTCTGTTGTGTTATGCAATATCGAGGCTCAAGAAATCTTAAACATAGCAGAAGTCATTTTTTTGACAGCATTTCAGAAATCCAGAACCAAAAACCAAAAGCAGGATTCGGCTGCGTGTTTGGACAAAAACATTATTTAATTAATAACACAAAGACCGAATCTGGTACCATGCGGTTACCAGACTCGGGCGAAAGTACAGTACGTTAGCTGCCAATTTTAGAGCTCTCAATAATTCACATTAAATTCAAAGCTGCCCCAAAACCCGGCAACGTATTTGTTCCGTATTACGTAATCGCAAACACTAGCGATATGCGTACACTGCGCAATCAAACACGTCAGGGCCACATTGCTACATATTTTCTATTGCGTATTTTATTCAGACTTCACTTCATCTACCAGACAAGCACACACACCTTCACACTTTCTCTGACATATGCACATACACACATACACACCCACACACTTAAACCTAACAAAAACACGTTAAGCTACACTTTGTTTTGTTTTAATTCAAGCCCATAAGTTTTCTAATCACAACTTTTAAATGTTTAACGATTTTATCAACTCAAACCACAGTTGAATTAACCAAGGCAAGAGCGAAATCTCCTATTACAAGTATTTTTTGCTTAAAAAGGAGGTTTTACCATTGTTATAATATATGTATCTTAGGAAACTAAATAAAAACATTTGTATTTGTATTGTATTTGCTTTGCTATAATTGTCGCTACTCCCTTTTTTTACGTAATAACCCTGCGGATCCGACCATCGAAATATGTTCAGGAGTAAAGGTATAAGCCGTTTACCGACTTTACCCCAGTCACGGCTCTGGACGTGAAGTACCTAATTCAGGATAAGATATAATAAAATTTTGAAACTTACGGGATAACATTCTTTACAAGGATAAAATAAAATACACAACGAAAAAGTTTTTTAAAACGTTTTCAAACATAAAAGCTAAACAGGCGTGAGCCGTATCTGAATAAAACTTTCCCAAAGTTTATTGTTGCTTGCGGGTGAGTAGGTAGGAGCCATTAACCAACGGTCAGCAAAGACTAGTTTTGTATGATGATGATATTCAAATAGAAATACCCAAACTGACTTCTCATTTAAATATTTGTTATCTTGTAACGTGACCTAACCTGTCGACTCAAGAGCCGTCTCCTATCTGGCCCAGCGTCTTACATTGCCATTGCTAGTGTCTTGGGGATGCTGCCCTAAGAGATGATGCTGCAAAATGATCTGGATCAGTTGGGCTATCAATAGATCGGTTTAAACGGTCGTTAGATAGCTCAACTGTTCCACATGTATTATTGTATATGATTCTGTACATTTTCATAAATTACTAGATTATAGTATTTAAGAGCCTTTTCAAAATGAATAAGGCCGCGATTCATAGATTTTTGTACCCTATGACATTCACACCCCATGACACTAGCATTATCTAACTGACTATGCATACCTATTTAGTTTTAAAACGATACCGTAAAGCAAGCCGCGAACCCGGACGCAATAAAACTCCGAGTGTTTCCACATACCAGTTGGCGTACAACTTATTGGAGTGTTTTCCTTTAAATTTAGGGCACCGTACGTGACCTAGCCGGGACGTGGCGCGACGAATTACGAGCTAAGTTCACGAAGCTCAAAATATAGTAAGTTACCCGGGGCTTGTCGTTCACTGAATGTAGCTTAGCTTTTTGTTTTCAGATATTTTTGTACGTATTATTATATTATTATTTTATATTTCATAACAATATGTCCATTCTAATGTCAACGAATAAGGATGGAAACAGATTTAAACAATTATTCTTTGTTTGTCATTTCATGAATTAACATAGCACTTCAAAATTTTTTTCGTGCTATTGCTTGTTTTGTTCAGTAATCTTAGCAGATATTTAACTCATAAATTGTGACTTCATAACACAAGTATGGACAATTTTATAATAAGAATATTATGTTGCAATGTGATATTAACGAATAGGAACCCCAAAAAAGTTCTAGACGGCGGAACGTCATCACGGAATGCCGCGATCACGTTTAGAATAGGCAAATCGACTAAGACTTTATAACCGAACAATCACTTGACACTGGCAAAGTTGTCAACAAGACAGATGCCGTTATACGAAGAAAAGAAGAAAAAATGATATATAAACAACTCATTAACTTTTAAGTGATTATAAAATAGACCTTATCCCTTTATCCTTTAATCGCATAATTAGCTAGCATTGTGTTTATATATTTAGGTGTCGATGCTAAAACGTGACATGGTCTAGAACGCGCTCTAGTTGCGTTCTAATAAATTAGGGACTCAAAACTTATATTCAGTTAACTAGATAGTGCCATTGGACAAGGGGATTTCAATTGTTTTATTACACCTTAAGAGTTATCCTTTATATCTTGGTATCATCCTATAGCCTAATATAATCTTCACTTTAAAAATATTCTTGAACAAAATTATTTAAAAATAATTACAGAAATGCACAGACTAATATACATTAATATAAAAAACATGCAAAACAGTTGATGTTTAAAATTATCTTTAAATAGTTTAACTGATCCAGATCACTGCCAAAGGGCAGCGTCCCCAAAACACTAGTGACATTGCCACGTTGAAAGACAATACTAATACGCTGGGCCAAATAGAAGCCAGCTCTTGGGGCACGCGATATTTCTACTTTCGACTCGAGAACAGCTTGTACGTTGACGCCGAGGAGATCAAGCTGGTCGAACGCAGTACCATACTGACACTGAAAGTGGCGCAGCACCGCGCACCCAACCGCAGACAATAGAAAAATTCAAAATGCTTGCAAAAGTTATTTTATTATTTGAAAATATTTGTGTTCGACATTGACCACAGAAAACATTATTAATACTACATATTTTGATAATGTATCGTTAAACTCTGTTGCGTTAAAATAAAATTTCTAAGACATTCGAATGTCAAAAACTGTCCATGTTTTAGCATCAAATTAATTAATTATGTGTCTATAATATAGACCCTTTGACTTTGATTCTTAAGAGTCGTGTATTGCACAGTGAAGTTGGTCATTATGATAAAGCTTGTAAGAGCAGAGAGTCTGTAGAGCACATCTACTATACTGACAAACTAGCAGGGCCAACTGTTATAGAGTTAACTGTTAAGAGTAAATAGTAAGCGTTACCTATGGACGCATGCATTACCTGACTTAATATCTCTTTAATTACATTTTAAGGTTCAAACACGCCTATCTCTGATGGTGAGTTGTTACCGTGATGATGCTAGCAATAGGTATCTCACCCATGTTGCCAACTCAAGACATTCTTTTGTCTATTTCACTTTAAAAACATTCGTGAGTTGTACTATACATTTTGATAAACACGGGCTTTACTCACTTAATATTTTGTCAATGGAGACATCGACACTGTTTAGATTCATCTAGAGAATTCTTTTGTCCAGTAATTTCACTTGCTTTAGTGCCATTCAAACCTAAACATTAATGCACACAACTGCTTGAAAGTAGGATGTTTGACACTGTGGTGTAACTCACCAAGACTGCTGTAGACTTCTACATCAGGTAAAAGGTATTTATTTATGTTCTAAGTCATAATTTTATATTATGAGTTGGAACGCATCCCTAACCCAGCTAAGGGGCCTGTAATGTGACGTATAGTTAATACGTTTAGGAGTTCCCCGTACAGCTCTGTGATTTGTGCGCGGAAGCAGCGTTTAGATGGGGGTTTGATAACTGTGTTTACATGTGTCGTAATTGGAGTTGGAATGTTTTTGCTTAGAACTTATTTGGTGGAGGCACAGCTGTGCTGATTTATTAGATTGTTATGCATTGATATACTAGCGGTCACCCACCTGAGAAATTAAGCACGCCATCGTTTCAAGTAAAATAAAATGATAGATGGAAACACAGTTTCCCAATAACACCATCTATCTTCCTCGTCTGTACTCTGGGTGAGTTCGCAACTCCTTGGCAAGGAAACGGGCACATTAAGATAACCGAAATGTTAATTTATTATTTACACTACATTAAACCCCGACTTCGCTTACTCAGGCAGCAATCTGCCATAACTTTGTTATAGGGTTATATTGTTTTTATGAGTGGTTTTATGCTCTAACATCATGTCTCTGTAAAAATGGCTATGAATAAAAAACAAGATGTCGTTTGATGATCTTTTGTAACTTTACAATCATATTTAACATTTTAATGAAGGCTTTGAATAAAGCGCCCTCATTTCCACTACACCGATTGCTTCGTATGATAATGGTGGTGTTTCTGCTGTTTCGCGAGATAAAATAAAATTTAATTAAATCAAATACGAAACATCTTATTCGTTAATTAAAAAAAAAATGTAAATTGGTGATGAATAACAAATATAATAGAAAAACCAATGTAACAAGAGAACAAAATGTTCATTTTCATAATTCGACATGAGCTAAAATTACATATCGCACCTCACAACTAATACCGTCCTAACTCAAAAAAGTCGATTTTAAGATATCGCGTTTTGAAGATTTGAAAAATCATATCAATAAAAATCATACTGTCTAATACATACATTATGATGGCTAAATTTAAATGCCAGTTTATAGATATTTTATCTGACTATATGTTTTATTTGAGTAAGGAATTATTAAATAAACATTTCAAGACTTATCAGTATTCTTTCAATATTACTTCGACTTAAGACTGTACTGCCTATATGAAATAAATAAAATTGAGATATAAGACCATAAAGCCTGTTTTTTTTAAGATTATTTTACTAGATTCAGCGGTTATATTTTCATTGAGACTTTATTAGTAAACATTTGCTAATAATTTAACTAATAATAAAGGGGTTGTATATATGGGGGCTAGAGCGGGTATGTACTAGTTTGAATTTAATTAAATACAACACAATATTAGAACATAAATATATTTAGGAAAGTAACAATATACCTATAAACATAACTATAATATACAAAATTATTATTAAAGTTGGTGGGTATCTACTCGTACACTGTTTTTAGCTTTGCAATAATATTATTTCGAAAATAAATATTAGTATATTAGTTCCTACCTTAATTTTGACAAAATATGAATTCCTTAGTTATTTGAATGAATGAAATTGTAGATATATAAACTACGTTGGTATTATATTATAATAAAACTATACATTTCCAAACTATGATATTATCAAAGTCACTAAATAGTCATTTACCTAGTTTACTTATTCAAAAAATATAAACTTAAGTACCCTATTAGTTTTTTGAGTCAAAGTTATAATAAACATCTCACTAGAAAACAGTCAAACAACATAATCACATAAATATCTAATTACTTAGAAACTATTAGTTTCTAGGTCTAATTAGTATCAGTCTCCAAAATTATACTCTTACCTATAAAGTATTTAAATCAAGAAAATATAGAAGAGATCATCAGTTACAATACTGATATATTGTACCATTGATACAAATCAGAAAGTACCAATTAGTAACACACATCCATGAACTGTTGCTATTCATGAGCTATCTTAAAACTGATGCATTAGCTAAACTCAACTATACTAACTTACTCACTCTTCAAACAGAGTACAATTAATTGTAAAACTCAAAGTATGCTTGAGGAATGTGCCTCTTCTGTTAAAAAGGTTTTGTTTGTTCTTTTAATTGATTTTCTGTCTACATGAGTAAACTTTGTTTAAAGATTCTAGCATAGTAAATGTCATTTTTTCTAGTATTAGCCTTTCTAAATTTAGATCCGTTGAAATTCACTATCGGCATAAGATGCTTTTACTTAAAAGGTCACGGGATCCTCTTTCCTAGTTTGTAAAATTTTGATATCTGTGACTTTTATGTAGGTATTTGTTTTTGGAAGTCTGAATAATTATTTCCAATTAGTTTACAGAGAGCTTTCAGCTTCTGTAAAATCACTAAATGCAAGTTCTAATACTATATTAGTATATTAGTTCTTATATTCTATTATATTTTTTTTGTTTTTTGCCGTTGCATTATTTTCATCGGCTGGGGATCTCAAGGAAAACGATTTGAGTAAAGGTAAGAGTGGTATAAGGATTATTTTTTTCAGCAATGGTCCTATCAGAAGTGTTTTTATAATGTGTGCAGTTATCAAGAAATCACAGTAATCAAAGTGGTCAAAACAAAGAAAGGTACTGCATTTACTACATGCGGCAAACACTCATGAAGCCCAAGGTACATAGTCTCAGAGTTGGCTCTGGCTCCCAGACGATTTTCTCGTGATGGGTTCAAAAGTTTTATCAGCAACATCGTTATCTCCATCGGCAAACGGATCATTGTCCTTCAAATTTTCAAAAAATAAAAACAAAAATAAACTATCAAGCAATACCGTCTTAACCATTAATATAATCTTATTTATGTATCTGACAATCAGGCAATAAAGTCGCATATAAGAAATAATGCTATATTGATTACTCACCTTCTATGCGTTTGTATCCAAAGTTAACATTCACGATGTCTTATTTAGAAATGTAACAAGATAAATACTGACGTCCGTGTCGCGGAGTCACGACTGACTATCTTATGATGAGACAGTACTAATTGCTGAATTAATGAAGGAAATGAATTGGCAAAATAGAGTTTTAGTGTTATTTCTCGGTGATCGTAGAAGGTAAAAATATAACGGTCTCACCAATTTGTAGAGAAAAAAATAACGGTTTTAACGGCATACTTAACTCAAATATGCAAAATTTTGAGTTAAGACTATATTAGTTGTGAGGTGCGATATCACGTCACGTATCACAACCAAATTCACGTAAAACAAGTCAATTTTGTAAACTGAAGATGTGTAATTTAATAAAATGATCAACTTCCGACTTTGGTGTTAGTAAATCCGAGGTAACAAAGGAATCAACACCAGTGACGTCAAATTGGAAATCAAAATTTTGCTGCATATGAAAGTTTTAGGGTCCAATTGTACTCAACTAACCGCTTTCAAGTTACAGTGACCTTGCTTTTAATTCTAAGTCATTGAATTTTCTTCAGTGCTATCGATAAACATTTTTTAAAGTGATTATTTAATAGAACCGATACCCAGTTTTGTAACGTCTCCTCTAAGCTCAGTCTACTACATAACTCGCGACAACTAGCTAAACTGTGCGATAATTGCTGTCAAACAATCTTTTTTATACTCGTACCATAATATTTCCACTATAAGCGTATTTTTGCCTAGCAAATAGACAGTCGATAGCTTTCAAGTTATTGTTTTTGACGTGATAACGTCTATGAACGCCGGCTGCAAGCATGAAAAAATGTCACGTTCCGCCTGAGCCGAGAGTGCAAGGGAGAGCACAGAACAAGCGATAGAAAGGCACAATCGGCCTAAGCGTCGGCTTGTGACGCATCTAATTAGGTTAAAAGTATGCAATTTTTCATAAATGTTTTCTTATGATGTTATCACGTAAAATTATCGTCCATAAACCGACTTTAGAGTCAACTATTTTTCGTACTCGAGTTGCTATATTTACCTAATAGCCCTGCTGTAGCTACCCACTGGAGAGACTATGCCCAGCTGTGGTCGTCTTGATAATAATACCTGTCAGGCTAATTTTCAAATTAATGTTTCAAAACGCGCCCTATATAAGTTCTGGAACAAGTGCCTTTTAATTACCAAAACTCTCAACAATACGAAGTTCGGAAAGTTTCAATTTCGGGGAGTAGCAGTTTAGACCCGTCTTCAAACTTCGGGTTTTGAAAGGATCCCAAACTGTGGAGAAACTCAAAGGTTCAGAATGATTGATAGCTAGGAACTTCTGTTGTGATGGCTAGCTGGAGATTCCATATTTAGGACTTGGGTTAACTATCCCTAAAACCGCACTGGTGGAATAGTGGTAGTACCCTTGCCTTCTGATCTTGAAATCGTGGGTTTGAACCTGGGCGTATACCAGAGTACTTTCTATCCCCTTGTGCGCAATGCCAATGTACTGTGAAACGGTGATGGAGAACATCGTGAAAAAATCGGAAAACCGTGCTGTAGAACCTAAAATCTGAATGTGTTTGTTATCGATCAGTATTTCTTTATGTGTGTGTTCTTTATTTAGAATACCTACTGTGCATATATGTGAGCATGCGTTATAAAATATCCTCAAATACTTAAATAACTAACGAAGATGTAATAAGCCAAGAGGTAATGAAACTAAACGACATATTAAGAAATTCAAAGTATACATAAAGGGTAGTCGTTTCAAGAGAGCGTATTATAATATAAATGACTATATTATTGATAAGAATGCATGTACTCATGTCGCTCTGCCCTCAGACAGACATTTGAAATGAATAAACTCTCTTGTATTCGTTTTTCGTAGTAAAGTTAGTTAAATGAAGTGCAATGAAATGAAATGAAATTAATTTATTTGCTCGAAGTATGGTATGGTAAGTATGGTTATAAGATGGATCATGCAAAAAAGCGCTAGGACCAGGACGAATTTCTTGCCAGTTCTTCTCGGGCTTGGGTTAGGAGGAATTGCCACTTAAATTCACCTGGAATGTAAACATTTCAAAGTGATCCTTGTGATTGTATTGAATAAAGTATCTTTTGACTTTGAATTTTGGTTGTAGACGTAAGTTTGCTTGTTTTTTTATTGTATGCCTAAATTTTGTTCAAAATTATACAATATCCGTTTCAATTGTAAATTTGAATAAACGTAATGTGTATGAGCGCTGTATCATCCGAGGTACTATTTGATACAGTTTATTAATTGCTGTAATTGTTATGTTAAGGTTATCTGCCTTTATCTGTAAAAATAATTTCAGTTTTCGTCATAATCATAGATTGAAAAGGCGATAACTCCATGGCAAGTTTAAACCTAAAACCGAACCAAGCTCCTATCATAAACAGTTTTATGATAATAAGTAACATTAGTAAAACAACTAAGTACATAAACGCCAACATGGTACAAACTAAAGCCGAGTTTACACTGGCGAAGCTCAACGCAGCATACTAGAAGTTCAAAACGTGCTGAAGCAACAACGCATTCGCATACAGATTATTAACTAAAAGCAAAACAGTGTTGCGCGTCGGGACTATGTCATGCATAAAATAAGCGCGCGTTAAGAAATTTCGAGCACCTATGCTTGCTAAGGCGGTGTACTCACTGTGGGACGTATTTTATTATGCATTTCTCGAAAATACTTTGGATGTCTTATTTTGTAGCAAAATTTGTCGAAAGTTCCAGGCACATTGTATCGTACTACTAATATTTAAGGTCTACTGCTAAAATGTTTTTTAACTTTTTTCTTGCATTCACAAAAAAAGCTACTTTTAAAGTCCACGTTGCATTCTCCTAATTACTCAGCAATGGTGATGTAATGCAAAATGTTTATTTTAACAAAATATGAATAGTATTGTACAAAATTTTACCTAGTCCAGCATAATAACAGAATCACCACCACAGAAATAAGTAAGTACGAGCTTAATTTAACTTATACAGAGTACATAAACAACCATTGTCAAGTTTTCAATAATACCTAATTTTGCCAATAACATTAGAGTTTAAGTAGCCTCCCACTCAACTATTAGCACTAAAATCCATCATCCATTGACACCATGTAATTGAAAACTGACGCTTATTAGATGCGTAGGCGCTGCTTGAGAAACTTTAGGTGCCTGTCTGTTGTCTAACTAAATTTTCGAAGAGATTCTATAATATTTATGGAGCTCATTTGTATCGGATCTAAGTACTTCAATAACAAGTTAAATGAGATGATTTAAACGAACTACAGATATTAATATAATATACCTATGAAATAGCTTAACCTGACTGACTGACTGATTCATCATCGCCGAGCCAAAACCACTGAAGCTAGAAATCTGAAATTTAGAAGGTAGTTTCCTTTTATAGCAAAACAACCCACTAAGGCAGGATTTTTTGAAATTAAACCTCTAAGTTTCATACATTCGTTTTCACCCTTGCTCAGGGTGAGAAGGGGTGAAAACGAATGTATGAAATTTTCAAAATGGCGGAATGTATATCCGCCATTTTGAAAATTTTCCAAAAACTGAATCGACAAAAAAATTCTATACATGTAGTTATAGAACCTGCTCAAGACAGACTGAGGACAGACGCCGGCCGGACAGACAGACATACGAAAGCATTTTTACCTAAGCAGAAACGGAGACACTCGTTCGCGCTTCGCGTTCTCTCGGTCAATTAAGTTAAGTAAATAATAAGTGTCTAGGCTTGCGAAGTCCATGGAACCTAGGTCCGTTTGTCTGTTTGTCTGTCCACATAATCAGAGCTCATGCTTGCTGTTAAGTATTATGTAATGTTTTCACAATTACAATAATGTAATAATGATTTTTTTAAAGGTTTACAATCAGGGTGTTACTCAGAATCTAAAAACTAGCCTTGATAATTTTCATTATAATTTCAACCTTTATGCTACTACTTTGAAAACATTGAAGTAAACACAGGACACTTATTTTATCTTGAACTACACATTTGCATAAGCTCAGATTATTTACCAATATCACTTTTTGACGACCTCTGTGGCGCAGTGGGCCAAGGTCCAGCTGAGACGCAGAAGGTTGCGGGTTCGATTCCCGCCGCGGGTCAAATGTTTGTATGATCTGCAAGTATTTGTCTCGGATCTAGGTGTTTCTATGTATAACATGTATTTGATCAAAAAAAATTTATATATGTAGTATATCAGTCATGTGGTACCCATAACACAAGCTCTGCTTACTTTGGGGCCAGACGATGTTGTTTGAAATGTCCGGCATTATTATTATTATTATTATTAGTATATCAGTCATATGATACCCATAACACCAGTTATGCTTTCTTTGGGGCCAGATAATGATGTGTGAAGTTTCCGGGATTTTATTATTATTATATTTATTTATTATTTATCTATATCTATAAAAGAGCTTAACCTGACTGACTGACTGACTGATTCGTCATCGCCGAGCCAAAACCGCTGAAGCTAACTTAGAAAGCTGAAATTCAGAAGTTAGCTTTTTTTTATAGCAAAACCACTAAGGCGGGATTTTTTAAAATTCAACTCAGTGAAAAGGGGTGAAAACTAACGTATGAAACTTTGTTATGCGTGGTGCGATTTGCTTATAATAATAATAATAATAATACCGGACATTTCACGCAGCATCATCTGGCCCCAAAGTAAGCAGAGCTTGTGTTATGGGTACCACATGACTGATATACTACCAATATACTTTTTTTTTTTTAATTACATATATATTATACATTAAACACCCAGACCCGAGACAAATACTTGCAGATCATACAAACATTTGTCCCGTGGCGGGACTCGAACCCGCAACCTTTTGCGTCTCAGTCGGACCTAACCCCACTGTGCTACAGAGGTCGTCAAACTTGAATGCTTGAAACTTGATTTGAATAATTAAAATGCAAGATAAATGCATTTATACAATATAAATCCCGTGTTTCAGGATTTATAAAAGAACCCTTACAAAGGGGTAAAATGGGGTGTCAAAGTTTGTATGGGAACTTTTTAACGGGGGTGGTGTGATTTCTTAGAAACTTGGTTTTGATACTTAAAATGCAAAGTAAATGCAAACGTGTTTCGGAATTTTTCAAAAGAAACCCTCATAAAGAGGGTGAAAAGGGGATGAAAACGAATGTATGAAACATTTTAACTCGTGGTGCGATTTGCTTGTAACTTGATATGAATAATACCATAAAACAAATTCGATGGTGTCTCGTACAAACTCGCGAACGAAGTCGCGGGGGCAAAAAAATAAAAATAAAATAATATAAAAATATAACATCAACATTCATCTCGCATTCCTGCAATCTGTGAGAATGATTATGTAAAAAGAGATGGAATTCTGTAAGCCGGAGAATAACGCGCCATTTGTGATCAAAAAGCGCGCACGGTGGTAGAGTTGCCCCTCAGATGGTACCAACCCATTTTCGAGAAGATTGCGTGTGTGTGACGAGAAAGAGAGAATGAAAACGCATCAGCTGTGTGCTGAACGTACAGTGTTGTGTACAAAGTGTGATGTTGTTTTAACTAATTCAGGATATAATGTTAATGTTGCTTATCACCAAGAGATGTCAGATGTTTACACATCATTCATAAGCGACTACTGTAAAGCTTGCTCGTTTTTGAAGTGATAACTTCTTATGGGAGGGTAAACCGCTTCGTTACGTAACGCGTTACGGCGCCAGTCGGTCTGGCTTCCCTTTCTCTCACGCATACGGCAGCGGTATGCAGGCTCCTCCTCTATCACTCTAATCCACAGCGCTAGTAAGATTAGTTTAAGTTATCACTTCTGTCGGTCGTCCCGAGACGCATACGTTTTTTTTTTTTAAATAAGATTTCTGTATTTCTTGTAAAACGTGATTCAATGTAGATTCTGGTAATAGGATTTCACCTTTCAACATTAAAATGTATAATGCCCTCGAAGCTCAGCGCTTTCTAGCGAACTAATAGGCTTTTTCGTTGGAACCGTTGCATGTTACAATCATGCGCTTGTGTATATTATAGACCTTAGAAGCTCTATAGTGTTGTACAGCTTTTTTAGTAGTATTTTTTATAAAATATAATACGTTATTTATAAAATATATTACGTCATAGTGCAATGCGTTTAATGCACTGTAGTTGTGTATATATTATCATAACCTGTTAATTTTTAGAAAATCGTTAAATAAATTTAACTCTTGACGAGGCTTATATCCACATCTTTCCTATAACTGGCGCAGTAGGCTAAGGACTAGATGTGACGCAAAAGGTTGCGGGTTCGATTCCCGCTACGGGACAAATGTTTGTATGATCTGCGAGTATTTGTCTCAGGTCTGGGTGTTTCTATGTATAATATGTATGTATTTACAAAAAATATATGTAAGTAGTATATCAGTACCATAACACATGCTCTGCTTACTTTGGGGCCAGATGTGTAAAATGTCCAGTATTTATTTATTTAACCAATAATAGTTCAGCTAAGCTGTTTATTTAAACTTAAACGTTCCGCTATAAGCCTACAGTTATAACGATTTAAACTCAAATACTATCGTACAAAAATATGCAACGAAATCGCAAAAGAAAACTTTTGTAGCAAAATAAACTTTTACTCCAGCTTTTAATCCATCATTTTATTATCTGGTTGGTACACTCAAGGATAAAAAAGCATCACAATGTAATGGCACCACTAGTCCGTATAACTGCACCCTAGTGTACTCCATATGAAGAGTAACCCGCTTAGATTTCATATGTATGTTGCTGTTAGGGAGTAAAAAACGGTAAACCTAAAATTGACTTGTGCTATAAATGAACCTCGAATGACAATCCTTTTACTACACTGGCAAAAAAATTTGTGAAACGATAAGTAGAAGAACGAGAAGAATACTTGGTAGATCCATACAGTCAAGTCTTTTTACACTATTTGAGTAGCTTGGCGTTCTGCGCTATCATTTGAGGGTTGATTCCCTCCCATGACAAATGTTTGTGTGATGAACATAGATGTTCGTCTGTGTCTGGGTGTTATAAAGTATCATAAGTATGTAAATAAATAAAATAATATAAGCCTTTACTGCTGTTTGCTACGTACAGACAGAAGCATTAATTGGTATCCCCCTTACAGTATATGTAATAGTGCCATCCGGTAGCACGCAGGTTCAAACCCTTCTAGCTTTGAACATAAAAATATTGATTTTAGTTTACGTTTATCATTGGAAATTTGGCTATTTAACGTGTTTTGTTTTATTATAAAGTTTATTCAATTGTTTTAATAAAAAATAATGATTCTTTCAAATTCATATTCATAAACATCTGTATTATCATGAGTAAAGATATTAAAATTTCAACGCATTGTCACATACAACTATGGTGTAGTGGTTAGTGTAGCCGAGTTTCTCTCGCTTCACACTGATAGACCCGTCATCGATTCCTAACGATGGATGTCTTTTTGTTTATTTATCTTTTTAATTACAGCCAATTTCTATTTTTATTTAAGTAATGTAATGTATTCATGTGAATAGTGAAGTTATTGTATATTTGTCTGAATTAGAGGTGGTTGATAAAATAAAACATAATTTTAGGTAGGTATACATACTTACTTTAATTAATTAAAAAGTTTTGACTACACAACACAAAAAAAAAACGTAATTAGTATTTACGTATTTTATAATTTAACCTACTTACATATAGCTCCCTATCCTGATTAATAATATTCCATTTTCGATTTAGTAGGCAGAATACACATGTTTTCATTAGATTTTTGTTTACATAACTTATCTAATGAATTAAACAATTTGGATCTCCTATAAATCGTGAAAAATTATTAATCAGTTAGGTTTTTGAAAATAAATAAGTGAGGTCAAATGGTATTTTTCTGACTATGTTAAAACGTAACATTGCACTTAAAATAAAGTAGTGATAATTATCGATTTTTATATATAGCGATTCTTATCGCTTAATAGCGTAAGCCTAAGGGATAACCACCACTAAGTATAATTTGTTGTAGTCTGTTTCTCATCTGAGTAACCATGTTCCATCCCATATTATTCCTCGCATTAACTCCCAGGTCCTCATGACCTCTTGGTCTAAATTATGCTTGTACCTCAATTCACTAGGATCCCAATTTAAAACCATTTGACCCCACATATTTTCTATCGGATTTAGATCCGGACTTTTAGATGGCCAAGGAATAACAGTGATGTCTTCTTGAGAAGAGAGCCATTCAGAAACCATTCGCGTACGATGCACTGCACAATTATCATGGACAAAATATATTTGTCCCTCTGGATACGCGATTCGCACAGAAGGTAACATGACTTCCTGCAGCACTTTCAAATATTGTTCTTCATTCATGCGCCCACTTATGTCTACTATTTCTCCGGGACCCATAGAGGACATCCATCCCCAATAACCTAAAAAGAACAATTTAATCAATTAGTAGCGATTATTTAGTTGTGGAATAAAATACAAAATCATCTTTTTGCATTGTTTGAATACAACTTGTCAAAAAAATCAGATTGTGATGAAATAATCATTGGTCATCAATAAAGGTAATTGGATTCGTTGAGAATTATAATATAACTTACCTAACGTTATTCTGCCACTTGCCCTGCCAGGTAATATATTTTGTGGATTATGGCGTTCATTAGGTTTTCTTAACAACATCTTTCGACCGTCGGTATCTGATCTAAAAGTTTTTTCATCGGTGAAAATAACGATATTATTGTGCCAGTCAAAATCTAGAAACTCTTCAGCAAAGCGCACCCTTGCCCTGCGGTGTAGTTCAGACAGTTCTATTTTTTTGCTGCTCGATAATTATGTATATCAGCTGCATGTAAGTGCCTTCTAACTGTTGATATTGATATCAAATATTGTTGAGCAGTTAAACGAGTGGATGCAAATGGCGAACTAGTGTGAATGTCAACAATAGCATTGTGGCGGCTACACTGATTTGTATACACTCCTGTTGTTTTTCTGCCAAGTCTTCTTGCATTCACATCCCCTTCGGATAGAAATCTACGCACCCATAAGCGCACGGTTTTAATCTGTAAGAAAACAAATCAGTAAATATAGATATTTGATTATATGTTATGATGCTAAAGGTAACAAGGTTTTACTAAAAATATAGGTAGGTATTTGCTTCGTTATGTTATTATGTAACATAACATAAAGTAGATAACTTACCATAATTCCAAGTTGACGAGCAATATCCCTAATACTCATTTGCTGTTCGAAAAGAATAGCGATCTTGGTTCTCACAAAATTACTGATATGCACCATTTTCTTCAATTCTTTGATAAATTAGAACCACCAAGTCAAGACTCGAATCGAGAATAGCTAGTAACATTTTCTTTGTTCACTAAAATTATATTCAGATCTACCCTCAAACACTTTTTTATTTTTTCTTATCCAGCGTAATGAGATACCGGAAACTAAATCTCTTGCCGAACACTAATAATACAAAATTTCAGAGCTTTGATGACTAGTTCATTGGTTTAGTTGGTTAGTGCAGTTGTTACTCGATGTGTAAGCGACTGGATGCCTGGTTCGATTCCCGTCTTGGTGATACGATTTTTGCTTTAGAATTTCAGTAGAAGATTTATAAATTGTGCTATTATGATACCAATTAATGCTTCTGTCTGTACATATAAGTTGATAAAATAGAAAATGCCTTAACTAATACTATAACCACTTATACTAAAGTTGTTTATTCCTAATCCCGGACATTTCACACAGCATCATCTGGCCCCAAAGTAAACAGAGGTTGTGTTATGGTACCACATGACTGATACACTACTTATATACTTTTTTTTTTGTAAATACATATATATTATATATAGAAACACCCAGACCCGAGACAAATACTTGCAGATCATACAAACATTTATCCCGCGGCGGGAATAGAACCCGCAACCTTTTGCGTCTCAGCCGGATCTTAGCTCACTGCGCCACAGAGGTCGTCAAAAAAATATTATGTATCGGCAAGCGGTTCTTCTACAACAGCTTGTGCTTCGACAAAGGCCTCTTCTAAAGATTTCCACCGTGTCCTATCTCTTGCTACCCTATTCCATGCTGAGCCAGCTGTCTTCTTCATTCGTGAAGAAGACATAAGTATATAGGTACACATAAATATACAAGTATTCTATCAGTCATCTTGTCACCATAATGAATAATGTGCTTGTTGTTGTGTGTATTGTCCACTAATACTTATTTATTTATTTATCTATCTAGGACAAATACAAACTTAGTAGCAAGTTAAAATACTGGGCAAGAGGATGAAAATGTATCGAATAATCGAAGAAAATGTACTTGTAAATATATTTTTAATGTCGTCTATCCTATTGTGTTATTTTCTATATTTATATATCTATAACTATTTGTGGAAACTTTTAATTAACTTTCAGTGTATGTCTCTATTTTGTAGGAACATCTATTTTTTTGTCTGTACCTTTTCTGTGTTAGATGTAAGTAATTCGATAATTCTAAAATATAAAAAAATTGGTTGTCAGTAAAGTCGGTCTACGGATGATAGTTTAACGTAAGAACGAAATAACAAAACAGATAGATCTATCTGCCTGATCTATCTGTTTTGTTATGCGCTCTCGCTCCGATCGTAACGTTACAATGAGCGTAACGGGACAAAGAGTCTTTCTCTTTCGTGCGTGCAGCCGGCGTTCATCGATTTATTAGACGTTGTCACGTCAATAAAACAAAAGTGTAGGATCGGCAACTTGTGTGTGATCTGCTAAATATTCCATAACGTACGTTCCCATAACTGCATATCATATATTGAACCATATGCTTGTATGCCAACAAGGGTTATGGTATAACAAATAACACATTTTTTTATTTATTTATTAGATAACTTATAAACCTAAGATAATTCCGGCCGCTTTCTCTCAACTTCTTGCCTTATTCTCATCAGTTGTTCGCAGTAGAGCTCAAAACCGATGGTCCTGCCTGGTGATAACAGCTCATAATGCCCTTCCAATCCCACCACACACACAGCATCACCTTGTTGCGAGTTAACCCGGGTTTCGCCACAGTCTGAGAAGCCTGACCGGTCTTTGACCACGACCTTTTTCGCACGTTCTTGTCGTACGTGATCCACTTTTCATCACCAGTTATCAGCTACTTCAAAAATGGTTAGGTTTCATTACGTCGTAATAAAGAATCACAAATGAGTACACGGTTCATTAGGTTTCTTTCAGTGAGCTCGTGAGGTACCCAAATATCGAGCTTTTTTGTGTACCCAGTTTTTTTAAAATGCGCCAATACTGTTTTGTTGTTAAACTCCCAGCTCTTCACCTACGTCGTAACTACCGATATGTCGATCTTGCTCCACTTTTTCAAAAATGGCATCCATTTTATCCGTAATAGGGCGACCAGAGCGACGTGCATCTATGACATCAAAATTTCCGGATCGAAAACGCTTAAACCAAATTTGTGCTACTCTAACAGACACTGCATTAGGTCCATAAACATCGCAAATTTTTTTCGAGGCTTGTGTTGCATTTTGACCTTTTGAGCTTCACTTGTATGTATGTTTGTATGTTAGTATGTTACAAAAATGAATCTGGCCGTTTAAAGTGGGTCAAAATCGCGTCCTAAGGAGTCGGTTACATACAAATGTATTTTGTACAAATGTATTCAAATTTTGCACACCTGTCAAAGACCGATGACAATGAAATAATTCGAAAATAAACTATTTATCCTAAAACTAAAAAGTAGAAAATAGAAGATAGTTTAAAAAAACTAAAAAACACGCTTTATATAGAAAACTAAATTATTAAAATAGTTTAATATAATTATATAATTTTATATTATTTTATATAAATATAATTTTTAGTTTAGTTTTCTATATAAAGCGTGTTTTTTAGTTTTTTTAAACTATTATTTATTTTCTACTTTTTTTGTAATAAAATTTTAAAATGTATCGAAATTCTTCATTAGATTCACTCATCTTGACAGTACGAAAAAACAAAAAAAAATCACACATTTTCCTAATTTGAATTTGGAATTATGTTCTTTAAATTTAAACTTTTAATTATACCTAAACCAGCCAGATACAAATAGTATAGCCAAAGAGATTTTATTACAAGTCCATACATACTATAATGCGAAAAGACTTCTTCCCCAACCTAATATAATTTTAACTCAAAACGGGAGATTTACATGTGTGTATGTTATCATATTACATACCATGGTAAATATCCCGTTTTGAGTGAAAATGTTAAAAACAATAATAGTTGTCAATGAGCAAAGTCTGAGTCATTTTTAGTATTGTCGATATTTTAAACAATAACCACAACATGCGCACTTTTGTGTGGCGGTTGTGCAAAGACAATAGGTAGAGTGTTTTCACGTTTTTGCCGTCATTTTATTTTCAGTCTAAAATTTTAGCTGTTTGCCATTTACGAACAAAGGACTATTCGGGTATCTGCGCGTGGCAGATCTATTTATCCTGATATAATAGGCTTTAAAACTTTTCAGATCTTTTTTCTCAGTATTTTTTATGTGGTCGACGATGGGGCACGCAGGTCTAAAAGACACCTATTTACTCGAGACTTGAAGATACCTAGATTGTAGTTTTCAGGAAAGACAGACAGGAAAATCTAAAGAAAATTTATGAATGAGATCACACCGAGCATTGTAAAGATTAACTAAATTTGTAAAGACCGATATTTAGATATCTACTTTAAAAGACAAAACACACTGTTATATATCTTTTAAAATTATAATTATTTTAAAAATAATTTTCACTTCGAACGGGATATTTACAATGATATGTGAGTTTTACGGCTTCCCGATATTTCGGCACAGTTGCTTACGCCATGATTACGAGATACACTGCAAGCAGCAACTAGAGGCAATAAAACTGACAAATCATGGTAAATATTTTAAACTAGCTGGTGCCCGCGACTTCGTCTGCGCAGGATTAGTACTTCGTGTAATTCTAACGGTTTTTGCAGCGCACGCCAGAATAGCTCGCAGATGGCTGATTTTGATTTTTTTCCTACCTACTTGAAACATATCGTTATATTTTAGACAATTCACACAATATCTTTATAAATTATATATGTTATTCTGATGTATATATAAGCTACATTATTGTAAAGTTTTATAAAAATCCATTCAGTAGTTTTTTCGTGAAAGAGTAACAAACATACATACAAACGTTCGCGTTTATAATATTAGTAAAATACCCGATTTTAAGAGTGAACAAGTCGATTATCTTTCCATACAAACGTCGAAGGGTGATCACACCACCGTCTGATGATGAACAACCAAAACTAAAAGTGATATAAATTTGTCTTGTCATAATCTATGCTTGTATCATACAGAATTGTGAAAATAATATGGGTTTGAAAGATACAAGACTAAAAAAAAATCGTTTTTCATTACTGATTTTATCGCAACTTTAGGTGTGAATAAATAACAAACGGAGTACGCAAACTAAAAAATTGTTCCTATATAAGCATAGATTATTTATTCAAGAGCTCAAATAACTTTTTTTTTATGATTACATTTAGTAGTTTTTTCATGAGAACCCTTGAGCCAAAGGTCGATACGATGGTACGAAGTACCATACAATTCTTCAATATAATTAACTAGTTGCAGCAAACGTTGTTTTGCATTATAAATATCTTTCGTAAAAAATTTTTTTTTTCTTTTACACGTATCCTATGTTACTTCTAATACCTCCAAGAATATTATGTACAAAGTTTCATGATGATCGGTTAGTTTTTGCGTGAAAGCGTTACAAACAAACTTATACATTTATAATATTAGGTATGATAACTAGAACGACTTTATCAGTCGTGACTGAAAGTTAATACTAATACATAGTAAGCATGGCGTTAAAAAATCATCTGCCCTTGTCTGTTCTTGATATTTAGTTGTTATAATTAAACCAGCCCGCTAATTAATCACCGCTAGAAACTTAATAATTTTATGCATGAATGTACATTTGCGCAAACATCCATACACTTTTGGAAAGCGCTATTAAACTGTGCCGGGACCTGTATCGTACAGAGGCTACAGTCAGGTGTGCTAGGAACCCATTAGCATTGGCTACTGAACGTATATAATTAAGTTTTAATTGATTCGGCAACTATGAGCAGATACGTAATGTTTGGGGTTATTTTTAATATCGATAATATAACGTTAATAAAACGCGAGTTTTTTTATGTCATAGGAATTTACGGCCCCAGTGGTAATCGAACCCATTTAGACACAGGATCCCTTGTCCTTTATTTTGGTGTTATAGTCTGTTCGATGTGAGTAAAGTTGTGTTCCTGCTTGTAGATACGTGATTGGCATTAGGAAGAAACTGATAAGTAGTAAAAATAAATAATAGTTTAAAAAATCTAAAAAACACGCTTTTTAATGAAAACCAAACTAAAAATAGAAAATAAATTTTAATATATGTAAGTAAGAAACAAAATGTTTTATTTAAAAAAAAAGCGTGGGGTGCTTTTTAAGATATCACCGAAATGATAATCCTTCTTCTCATATCTGTCAATCAAATATTTATAACTATTGACACCATGCACCCCACGCTTTTTTTATAATAAAACATTTTTTTCTTACTTACATTTATTAAAATTTATTTTCTATTTTTAGTTTGGTTTTCTATATAAAGCGTGTTTTTAAGTTTTTTTTAACTATTATTTATTTTCTACTCTTTATTTTTAGGATAATCGGTTTTTTTTATTTTTTTTTTCAAATTATTGCATTGTCATCGGTCTTTGACAGGTGTGCAAAATTTGAATGAAATCTGGCCGTTTAAAGTGGGTCAAAATCGGGTCCTAAGAAGTCGGTTACAAACATACAAACATACATACAAGTGAAGCTAATATAAAGCGAATAATAATGTACGTAATATAGTACATAATGTAGCACATGACAATATAATGTAATAAGTTTGATAAGTCATTTAAGTAAATATTTGTTAAACAGTTTGTATTAAGTTCAAACTCAATTTTTGTAGTTTACTGATATTTAATTATTTAATTTTAACTTTTAATTTCTGACGCAGTCTTAAAACAAACGTTGTCACGAGTTGACTATGGTATAAAGTAACATGTACCACTGAGCAGCAATGGTTTTCCAAACTACCCTTACTCGACATGCAAAGTGCATTTGCATTTTTGTGTTATAATATTTGGGTTAGCCATATTATAATTTAATATTATTATTGAAATCAACCGACGTGTAAGTTACCAAAACGTTACCAATTAACATTTTTTTTTCTTATTTATGTAAGGGTTTGGTCGGATATATGAGTTCAAATCGCGAAAAAAACACTGTACCATTGTACCATACACCTTTATAGTAGCAAAAGCGTCTTTGGCAGTTCCCCAACTAGGATACCGTGTTAATTAATGTAACAAGTCAGTTTTAATTCAAGTGATATCTTGGCAACGCCATCTACCGTACTGAAACAAAACAACCCTAGTTTGGCTAACACCAGGGCCAATTCGCTCATTTGTCTAGTATTAAAAAGTATGTAGGTATTTAAGACTAATATTTTGTAATATATACTTGTTTGATTGGCCTATCAGAGTTGGTCGTAGCATTGCCTTCTGCATTGTAGGTTGGGCGTTAGATTCCTTCCTAGGACACCCATTTGTGAGATTAATGTAGGTGTTAGTTCTGTGTCTGGGTGTTATAAAGTCATCCCGTGACCACGACAGAGTGTAAACCTGTCGAAACGTCGGGAAAAATAGGTAAATAAACGCGATAAATACCCGTAAGTATTTATAATAATGTGTTCTGATCGCGTAAGTTTAAAAAACTTTATAAAGTATTATATGTATAGAAATATTCTGTCAATCATTTGGTCACCATAATACAAGCTATGTTTAGTTTGGGGCTAGATGGTGTTGTGTGCATTGGCCACTACTTTTTTATTTATATATTATACTAGCTGCTGCCCACGGCTTCGCACGCATGGTACCTGCATAAAACGTAGCTTATATTCTTCTCCAAGGTCCCATATATCTCTTTACCAAAATTCATCAAAATCGGTTCAGCGATTTAGACTTGAAAACGTAGAGACAGACAGAGTTACTTTCACATTTATAATATTAGTAGGAATCAACAGCCTAAAATTTAATGCATCTACTTCTGAAAATTACAATACTTTCATACAATCTTTCACCCCCCTTTTCAACCCTTTACAACACTTTTTAACCGATTTTATCAAAAAAGAGGGGGTTCTCAATTCGTCGGAATCTTTTTTTTTTTATGTATGTTTACCGATTACTCGAAAACGGCTGAACCGATTTTTTTTTGTGTGAAAAGTCGACGAAAATCAAAACATTGTATAAATCGATGATGTTTTCATGTACTTCGATACCTCGCTGTCTCATTGGAGCGGTGCGTTTATTTGGCCTACCCATATTATCTAAATACAAAATACATCTACTTTCCACTAAAAATGTATTATAGGCATAAATTTCATTCAATGAAGTCGGTTTCGGTTCGGTTAGTTTTTAAAACGTAATTATTTTAAATTAAAAAGTAGCCTATGTCCTTTCTCAGGTTTTAGACTATCTGTGTACCAATTTCATTTAAATCGGTTCAGTAGTTTTGGCGTGAAAACGAGACAGACAGACAGACAGAGTTACTTTCGCATTTATAATATTAATAAGGATCAAAAATAGTCAATAAAAATCAAGCCTTAGCATTTACTATAATACAATACGTCAATTTTATATTTTCGATATACATTTTATCAATATATCAATTTCTAAGAGAAAACACACTATAATCACACTATACTACAAGTACTAGTAACTCACTTCCACAAAATTTATTTATTCTCAAAGAACGTTCAAAAGGAAGTCGATAAACGGCCTGGCTGATGTTGTAAGTCGACTAAACCGGCAATTTAAAATCGTAAGCCGTGAATCCAGGTCGAGGTATTAATATTATAGAGGTGGGGAATCAGCCTCTGAATATTACAGCGAGCGTGTCATTTCCACGTGTGTTCGTACACGGTATACGCGTTTACACGTTACACGTGAAAACGACGAACTGTAAATGAGTTCCCGGAAGCAAGCTAATATTTTATGGAGCTTGCTTGGGTGATTGTTTTGCTTGAATAGTATAGAAATGTACGCGAGTGTGATTTCTAGATGGTTTATTGTTCGATTCTCGGGATATAATAAATGTTTGCATGATCTGCAATTTCTCATTTGCTTGAATAAATAATCCCGGACATTTCACACAGCATCAACTGGCCCCAAAGTAAGCAGAGCTTGTGTTATGGGTACCACATGACTGACACGAAGTTTTTTTTGTAAATACATACTTACAAATTATACATAGAAACACCCAGACCCGAGACAAATACTTGCAGATCACAAAAACATTTGTCTCGCGGCGGGAATTGTACCCGCAACCTTCTGCATCTCAGCTGGACCTGAGTCCACTGCGCCACAGAGGTGGTCTTGAATAGTATAGAAATGTACGCGAGTGTGATTGAATATTGTTTTTTTATTTGATTCTCGGGATATAATAAATGTTATATCCCGAGAATGATCCCGATAAATGATCTGCAAATTTCTATTCGGGCTTGGCGTCTACTCGGCAAACCGAGTTAGATATATATAATTTTTAACAAAAAAAACGACTTCAACCAGAAAACTAATGAATATAAAAGTCTTAAATAGTAGTGCTTTATTAAGGAATTTAATATTATTATTTAAGGAAAAAAAATTACAAACGCACTAGTAGCCGGCCATAAGCCGAAGGTTCCCCTCGATTTCTCTCAGATGCCATCTTCAGATCCTGGTTTCCTTATCATGGTACCAACCTTATCTCCTTTCCAACAAAAAAGAATCATCAAAATTACATTTTAAACGACGAAGTTATCCGCGAACACACATAATTTTTTTATCGCGGGACAAATGTTTGTATGATCTGAAAGTATTTGTCTCGGGTCTGGGTGTTTCTATGTATAATATGTATGTATTTACAAAAAAAAGATACATAAGTAGTATATCAGTTATGTGGTACCCATAACACAAGCTCTGCTTACTTTGGGGCCAGATGATGTTGTGTGAAATGTTCGGAATTATTATTATTATTATATACGGTCGAATTGAGAAAGCTCCTTTTTTTAAGTCGGTTAAAAACCGATAACATCGGTAAAATGTTTGTGAATTGTTTTTTTCACAGTTGTTTTGTTATCGCACCATCTGTTCTGTACGATATTACAAAATCGTGATATCGTATAGTATTGTAATTCTGGATTACGAGATCGATTGTCAAAAGTAAAATCAGTCGTTCTATCGTTCAAAAAGAATCGAAACTTTGTAGCTAAAAAAACGTTTTGCATTAATATTGTCCGAGATAGTAATATCGTGTATCGATTTTAGGAGTAGGTCTCTTGAGCGTTGTTGTATAGTCAAAGTACCCATGTGGTTTCTCATATCCATGTCGTTTTGTTCAGAATTTGATTGCTTTGGTGGTAGTGATTAATAGGCTATTTTCAAGCGGTCTTTAGATAGTATCTCTCTATTCTATAATCACACATGTTTAACTAGCGTAGCGTTTATACTTAAACGCTACGCTACGCTCCGTCTATGTCTTTCAAGCGTCAACGAAAAAAGATGACAGAGTTTTACAACAGATTAACTAGGGTGTGATTATAATAATATCTCCTATATTCTATAGGGCGATTTATATATGTATATATTGTTTTATACAATTATTAATTAGCTTTGTTGTTTAAGTACCTAGGTGCTTTATATATATTTTTGTTACTTAAGTATTTCATTAACTTTATTGTCTGCTGATTTTGAAAATGTTTCCAACTCAAACGTTTGAAGGTATCTCAATTATAAAGTTTTGTACGAGAATCTTCGAGTTTTAAGTAACAGTCTTGTAAAGTTGTCTAATTGTCGACGAATTCATTAATTCTTATTGTTTTACTTTGACCTTCTTTTTTTTCTATTATATTTATTGAATCTGAATAAATTTATTCATTCATTTTGAATCAGAATCTTCATAATCAGAATAAATCATCGTTATATTATAATTATTTCATTAGAAAAACATACATACTTATATAATATAGACATACTTGCTTCTGCCCGCAGCTTCACACATGTAGTACCTACCTATATACAAAGTAGCCTATATGCTATGCCAAGTCATCGACTACATCTATATGAGGCTTTTTTCAAATTCGTTTAGCCGTTATGGAATAATTGAGCCAAAAACCAAACTATCTACAAATTTCGCACCATATATAATATTAAGATGTCTGTAATCTTCAGAGATAGGTTAGATAGATGCCCTGAGATTGCCCTTAGATAGTTGGCTTTCTAATCTTTAAGATGGCTACTACAAGGTTTTTTAATAAGCAATCACCCGTTTGTATGTAGTGCATATGTGTATGAGAATAGAAAATTCCCTGTTCTGATTTTCATTGAAAAAGAGACAGTTTGATCTTATTTAAATCGGACATAAAAGACGTATTTTAAAGAAAGCCGGCCCTCAAGGTAAATTAAAAAAAAGATACTAGCAAATTAAATCTCGTGGTTTGAATACGTGTTATTCTAAAGTGTCATTATTAACGCGGTTTTTTCAGCTATTGCATGCACTCAGATACAGTTCTGAGTGATTGTAGTGTACTGACTCAGACGTAGTGATCCCATGTACCACATAATAGCGCGAAAAAATCGCTAAGCCTTACCTTAGTGCTCACACTAGCGGAAGAAACCACTTTGAAAATGACATACTGCAGATTAGGTTTAGAATAGCGCGATTTGAACTGCGCGGATTAATTTGATAGTGCTAGGCTTCAGATGCTCATAAGTAATCTTTATAATAAACTTTGTGTAGAAAATCATCGCGAACGAAGCCACGGCATTTCACAAGCGTAGCAGTGTAGGTGACCTGTCAGTTCAGGTTCAAGTAGCTTCAATAACCATCAGTGGTCAAATTATAACTTTCAACGGTTGAGAAGGTGCATTCCATGCATTTTCAGTTTACGGTGCCAAATGATAAGAAGAAGCGAGTTGAGCTTATGATCTTCAACTCTTGTTTCTGATTAGTTATTTTTGATTTATAATGAAGTCAGTCTATTTAGCAACTATGCAAAAAGTCGAAATTTCAGTAAGTCATCTTGTAGAGAGTACTGATGGTCTAGTGAACTTAGAATCGGAAGATGTGGCTTCGAATCAGGCAGTTAAGCGACACATTTAAAATCTCTTTTAATTCAATTTGAAACGTCTCACTTGTATTAGTTTTTTGTAGTTATAAGATGGATCATGAAAAAAAGCGCTAGGACCAGGACGAGTTTCTTGCCAGTTCTTCTCGGGCTTGGGTTAGGAGGAATTGGCACCTAAATTCACCTAGCATGTAAGACGTTTCAAAGTGATCCTTGTGATTACATTGAATAAAATACCTTTTGACTTTGGCATTGACTTGAAACCAATGGCTTTTTCTGTTTCAAAAAATTATGTGCGTTATACCAGTATTCTCAAACGGTAAAGGTACATCGTGAGGAACCAGAATGTATAATCTGAAAAGTTCGAAGACATGTACCACGAAAAGTGCCTCTGAGCTTGTTTAACCCATTCACCACACTGGTTTGAATTAACAAAAGAAGATCTTGTATCCAAAAACCTACATGTATTTTCTGGAACACGGTTCTTTAGGCACGAGTATGTCTACTGTACACTTTCATGTTCATCTAAGGTCTTCAACGTTCAATTCGTCTTGCGTCAAGCGTATACAATACTGATTATCTAATCTTATGATGCAACTTATTGCCTTATTAGCACTATCGAAGCCGGATTAGCCTGCGAGAAGCTTGCGCTGTTATCGAACTAGTTTAAGGGTATCTGCTATTGCATACGCTATGGCGCTTTACGTTTACGTCGAGAGATGACACAAGATTACCTTGAAACCTCAGTGATGTCGATTATGGTGAATATGGAATACTTCCGTATTTTGATGTGTATTAACTTGCCTCTCGCTTTTCTGTAATCTATGAGGGTGATTTCGTGAAAAAAGACAGAAGTCTGTAACAGGACGCTGGGGATCCGCGCGCTAGTTGATTTGAGCAATGAGGGCGTGCGGTTGTAGAGTTTGCCGTCAGATGGTATCAACCCTGTTTCCAAAAGGTTAAAACTGACAGCTAACAGTGTGTGCGTGTGTGTGACGAGAAAGATAAAGGTAAATAGAGAAGGAGAACGCATCAACTGTGCGTTTAATTTACAGTGTTGTGTATAAGGTACGCTGTTATATAAACTAATTCAGGATATAATGCTAATGTTGCTTATTACAAAGGAGAGATGTCAGATGTTACACATTATGCGACTACTGTAAAACTTGCTCGTTTTCTTAAATATAAAATATTGATACTTTAAAACATCCAATACAACAAAAACCAATGTTTATCTCACAAATGTTTGTATTTGGCGGAAATCTATGATGAAATGTATACAACTACAGCTAGAAAACGCTCGTAACTCAGACCAAAAATGTACAAAGAAACTTTTCCAATAAACGCTACGAGGGACATCCCACGCGGTCAGGGTAGGTACCCTCATTGATTAAAGGGATAACCGCTTCTAACTGGTTTTAATCTTTTAACCCCACTCGCTTTTGTTGGTTAGGCAGGTGTAGCATTCTTTTGTTATCGGGTTCTGGAGTTTTGGGCCTGAAGTTCACCAAACTAACAGGTAGTTTAGGATTCGATTTGTAAGGTTTTCGGACTTGGTATCGGTAGTATAGTTGGTAATTATTGCCACTTGCATAACCTATTTCAATAAACTCGAAAATTATAAGGCGGTTTTAGTCATGGACACTTGCACTATATTGCTATTAGTATTGACATTACTAGAACCGGATTTTAAGATTCGATTCTTCAATGTCTGGTCTAATAACTCAGTTGGTAATAGCTAGTAATAGGTTGAGCGTTCAAATCCCTCCCAGGTTCAACATTTTGTGTGATGAATATGAAACATAGATGTTTGTTCTGTCTGGGTGTTATAAATTGACATAACATACATATGAATTTGTATATTTATAATATAATAAATTTGAAAATATATATAAGAACTATATTAAGTGACCTGTTTACCATAATACGAAGTGTGCTTGGGGTTAGTTAGATGGTGTTGAGTGCATTGTCTACATAAATTTATTTATTTATTCATTTATTGAATAATACAGGTTATTCAGAGGTCAGGGGTATTTTTTCGTTTCTGACAAGGAAGCAGATTTGAATCAGATATTATTTCATAATTTTTGAATCCTTTTGCGTATTGGAAGAAATCTATAGGTAATTTATACCAGCAATAAATATTAATGTTACCGATAATAATAACCAATTCAGTACAACCGACTGTTTATCCGTTGCTAAACTTTAGCAAAAACGTTTGGGGATTTCAACAATGCTGATTCGAGCGCGCGATTCACGAGATGTTTTTATCGAACCTGAGAATTTATTGAAGCTTTTGTATTGAAGATGTGCTGATTAAGATGTTAGCGTTGGCAACACTAAGATTAAAATTTCGACAAAGCTTCGGCAGAACTTGCGCCCTCTATTCATATTTGCATAGAAATAACTGTTTTTAAAATAAAGGGTGGAGAATTCACGACCTTGGTCACAAACATGGACTTACATTGCAAAACAATCAATAAATAAATAAATAATGCCAGAAATTTCACACATCATCTGGCCCCAAGGTAAGCAGAGCTTGTGTTATGGGTACCACATGACTCAAATACTACTTAATTATATCCTTTTTTTTGTAAATATACATATTATAATATTAAAACCCCCAGACCCGAGACCAATACTTGCAGCTTTGTTCAATTTGGGGCCAGATGATGCTGTGTGAAAAAGCCGGCATTATTTATGTATTTATTATAACAGAAGCAACATTGCATAGGTTAAAATTAATGTTGATTAATTAGGAATTCTACATCAAGCATTCCAGATTGCCTTAGTAGACTATGCCTTAGTAATGTTGTGTCATGAATAGGTTGGCACATTAATTAGTAACATCATCATTTTGAAGCTTTATTATATAGATACTATATACTATCCTTGCTAATATTATAAATATGAAAGTAACTCTGTCTGTCTGTCTGTCACGTTTTCACGCCTAAACCGCTAAACCGATTTTAATTAATTTTGGTATAGAGATAGATGGGACCTTGGAGAAGGACATAGGCTACTTTTTATGTAGGTACCACGCGTGCAAAGCCGCGGGCAGCAACTAGTAATAATATATATTACACTACAATGATCTACAATACTATATTATACTGACCAAACTACAGACTCGGTGCCAATAACATATCAAAATGTACATGAATATAAAATACATAGGTATGAAACGCAAACATCCAATCAACCAACTTCCAAACTAGGCTAGCGACACGAAATAAATCCGATTGTGACACAAAAACAATTAAATAGAAAATATAATCACGTTTCGCGTCGAATTTGTCGGAAACTCGTCAAACACGATACCATGTCAAAATAAGAGTTCACAGAAAAAGTAATTAGCTTGTGGTACAAGCTATAAGACCGAGGCGGCCAGGCGGCAGACCGTGGCGGTTCCGGCATAGAATAGGACCCCTCCATCTCCTCCCGTGGATGTCGTAAAAGGCGACTAAGGGAACACACACCGGGGGATTGAGCAGCAGCACCTCTCGAGTACTTAACACAAAATCTGCGGTCACCAATCCGCCTGCCAAGCGTGGTGACTATGGCACGGTGTTGGGTTTCTCGTCCACAAATCCCTCGTTAACAACATTGTGAAGATCGAAAGCGTGTCGAGCAGGGTGGTATACCTTATACTCAGAATAACCAAACGGTATTCGCTTAAAGTCATACAGGTGACGCACCTCACTCGAAACGTCCAGACGATGAAGTGGAGGCTATGTATGATGACATTTCAAATGCCATGCAAGCCTCGAAAACAAACTACGGTTGTAATGGGGGACTTCAACGCGCGGCTAGGTATGAGGAACGGCGATGAACTGAGAGTGGGGCAATTTGGATTTGGACAGCGGAACCAACGGGGTCAGCGATTGGCCGACTTCATGGAAAAAGAGGGACTCTTTATGATGAACTCCTTTTTCAAGAAGCGGTCGTCCAGGAAATGGACGTGGCTTCACCCCGGTGGACACAAACACAATATTTGCTTTTTTGTTGTCATGATGAAATCTATCATCATGACAACAAAAAAGGAAATATTTAATGATGTCTCAGTGATCAACAGGGTCAAAACCGGCAGTGATCACCGAATGGTTCTTAACGATAAGCTAGAAAGGTCCCGTCTGATGAAATCTACTCTTCGCCCAAGTCCTGCCCAAATCCAAAACCCCGAGAGCTTTCAATTGGAACTTCAAGATCGCTTCAAATGCTTCGCCGAATGCGCAAAGGTAGAACCCAAAAACTCTCTTAGCAAACTCTAAAACTCATGGCAGAACGTAGCGAAATGAAACTGCAGTTTTTAGTAGACATTTCAAAATACAGTACGCTAAATAAACAGATCTCCAAGTCTATGCGACGCGATTTGCGTCTGTATAATACTTCTAATATAAAGAACGCAATAGAGCGCAACCAAGGCTCCAAAGTATTCGCGAGAGATCTGTCTATTGGGCAAAGCCTGTTGAAGCTGAAGACCGACAGTGGCAGGGTCGTTTCTTCAAAGCCAGAGGTTTTACGAGAGCTCGAGAAGTTCTATGGACAACTGTACACTTCATCGCAAAGCCCTGCTACAAGCACGACTAGCGATGCAAGAGCCCGCCTAACCCGACACTATACTGAAGACATTCCGGACGTCAGCCTATACGAGATCCGAACGGCTCTCAAGCAGCTTAAGAACAACAAGGCACCGGGGGAAGACGGAATAACGACAGAGCTTCTGAGAGCGGGTGGAACACCGGTACTTAAGGTCCTCCAGAAGCTGTTCAACTCCGTCATCCTCGAGGGAACTACGCCAGAGGCGTGGAACAGGAGCGTGGTGGTACTGGTCTTTAAGAAAGGGGATAAAACCCTCTTGAAGAATTACAGGCCCATCTCGCTGTTGAGCCATGTCTATAAGCTGTTTTCGAGAGTAGTAACTAATCGTCTCGCTCGTAGGTTTGACGGCTTCCAGCCTCCCGAACAAGCCGGGTTCCGAAAAGGCTTTAGCACCATAGACCACATCCATACGCTCCGGCAGGTTATACAGAAGACCGAAGAGTATAACCGGCCATTTTGTTTAGCGTTTGTGGACTATGAGAAAGCCTTTGATTCTGTCGAAACCTGGGCAGTGTTGCGGTCACTCCAGCGGTGCCAAATCGACTATCGGTATATCGTAAGTGTTGAAATGTCTGAACAGTAACGCCAGCATGTCTAACCGACACCAGGACCAGAGCACGAATCCAATCCTATTGCATAAAGGGGTGAGACAGGGAGATGTTATTTCTCCGAAACTGTTCACTTCTGCATTGGAGGATGTTTTCAAGCTCTTGTACTGGCATAGATATGGTATCAACATCAACGGCGAACGCATCACTCACCTTCGATTTGCCGACGATATAGTCATCATGGCAGAATCGCTGGAAGACCTTGGCGCAATGCTCAGCGATCTCAATATAGTCTCTAAACAAGTGGGTCTTAAAATGAACATGAGCAAGACAAAAATCATGTCAAATGCTCATGTTGCACCCGTACTGGTACATGTTGAGATCGATATAATCGAAGTTGTAGACCATTATGTCTATTTGGGTCAGACGATTCAACTAGGCAAGTCCAACTTCGACAAAGAGGTCAGCCGACGAATCCAACTTGGATGGGCAGCGTTCAGGAAATTACGGCACATCTTCTCGTCACAGATACCGCAGAGCCTCGAGACGAAAGTCTTTAATCAGTGCGTGTTGCCAGTGATGACATATGGAACTGAGACTTGGTCGCTAACTATTGGCCTCATACACAAGCTCAGAGTCGCGCAACGAGCTATGGAGAGAGCTATGTTGGGTGTTTCACTACGTGATAAAATCCGCAACGAAGAAATCCGTAGAAGAACCAAAGTCACCGACATAGCACTCAAAATTTGCAAGTTGAAGTGGCAATGGGCAGGCCATATAGCTCGCAGAACTGATAGCCGTTGGGGAATAAAAGTTCTCGAATGGCGACCAAGGACAGGAAAACGAAGCGTAGGACGACCCCCCACCCGATGGACTGACGACATTGTAAAGATCGCAGGAAGTCGGTGGATGGAGAGGGCTCAAAATCGTTCTTCCTGGAAATCAACTGGGGAGGCCATGTCCAGCAGTGAACTTCCTAAAGGCTGGTATGATGATGACAAGCTATAAGATTAAAGATGGTATTTTTTTATCAGAGCGTTTCAATAACAGTGATTTTATTCGAAGTCTTCTAGATAGTTTTTCGTAAAAATATAATGTGCTTTATAAAGTTTTTATCTGCTTTTAGTTTTGTTTTAAAAAGGTATCTTCATACTCAGTCTGGCTTAGCCCATTGTTGAGCTAAAGTTTTTTATTATTTATTATGCAGACTGCGATTGTGTTTAGAATAATTGGCTGGGATAAAGACCGTGGTGTTGGGCGATAAATTTAACGATCCGTCGTCTCTGGCGCACCGACATTTCGGGCGTCATTTTGTTTGTTATAATAAAACACTAAAAGGGTTACATATAGCCACACATCTATGTATTTCTTACCCTACAACATACATCACATAAGATACAGGAAAATAATAAGACACTGGCATACTTGTTTTATAAGTTTAGGGGTAGGTATCAACTTTTAATTACTTGCGACGGGACAACCGAAAGGTTGTGGTACAAGTACAACAACTGTTGTTGCGGGTTAATTGTTGTTGCAGCATAGGGAGCTACAGTTGAATGGCAACGGCAGTTTTGCAAACTCTCACCTAGTCGACAGATTCTAAAATTTTCACATTCACATTGCGACGCACCACAGTAATAATAAATAATAAATAAATAATACTGGACATTTCACACAGCATCGTATGGTCCTAAAGTTAGCAGAGCTTGTGTTATAAGTACCACATGACTGATATACTACTTATATACTTTTTTTTGTAAATACATGATCTGAGACAAATACTTGCAGATCATACAAACATTTGTCCCGCGGCAGGAATCGAACCCGCAACCTTTAGCGTCTCAGCCGGACCTTAGTCCACTGCGCCACAGAGGTCGTCGAGTTATAATAATAACACACTAGTATCTACGCACTGATATGCTGAAACATACTTTATATCGCTCGCTGTCCTTCCATACCACGAACCATACACGAATGGTATACACTTAGTATACATTACAGATTATGTCGATTTTTTTTTCTATTCCAGTCACGTGACACCGGCGGCCAGTGTCGAATATTATTTTCCTCGTTAGCAACTCGACACCAATAATCGTGGATCGATGACGGAAACCTTAGAAAGTAAAAAAGACATTAAAATTTAACGCAAGCCTGTGACAGGTGGGTCGCGGTTTACGACATGAAAGTCTATAGTAAGAGGCTTCTAAGGAAATTTAATAATTAGTCTTTTTTGTTGAAATACTCTTTGTTTATTTACCAGCGTAACTGCTATAGATGAAACTTTAAGACCCGTATTATATAACCATACTCAAATCGAGATATGCATTTCTGAATTAAAAACTGTCAAATAATCTTGCGCCTCGATTCAGTTTAAATGTAGTTCTAGAATATGGCCCTAAGTCGACAGATATATAGTAAAATTAGCATAAGTATTTTGAGAGAGTTTCAACTTAGGTGGTATAATCCATACTTCCATACTCATAATATAAATTTGAAAATGTCTCTGTCTGTCTGTTGGTTTGTTACTTATTCCAGACTTGACGGCTAAGCGTATCTTGATGAAATTAGGTTAGGAAATTAATCGTATGGACATAAACCACTTTTTAAATAAATAATTTATAAAAAGATATTTTTGGACAATACACACAGCATTACCTAGCACCAAACTAGCTTATATATAGTGACCCAGATGGCTGATAAAACACTTATAGAAGCAGCCGCGGCAGCATAAAATATATGATCTAATATTCTTCAAAACTGGTCACACTGTTTATTATAAATACTTACGGGTATTTATCGCGTTTATTTACCTATTTTTCGGGATGTCATCCCGTGACCACGACAGAGTGTAAACCTGTCGAAACGTCGGGAAAAATAGGTAAATAAACGCGATAAATACCCGTAAGTATTTATAATAATGTGTTCTGATCGCGTAAGTTTAAAAAACTTTGGTCACACTGTATTTTTATTTCTTTTGCTGACTTTGCATTTCCTTAACTTCAAGGTTCCATAACATCCTATAGCAACAGGAACTCTCTTCTCAGGCGAACTGTTATTGCCATTAGTGAATAGTTTCAAGTTAGTTATTTCTATAGAATTTGTATTCACCTCACTTGTGTGTTCGTGGTCTGCATCACTCTAACCGGTTTTAACTGTAAAAGGAGCTTTATGGCGCTTATTTTAAATTCAAATTCAAATCAATTTTATTCAGTGTTAATTTAACACAAGGACATTTTTTTAAATCGTCTTTCAAGCTTATGTTTTTGTGAACGACTTTTCCTAAGCCAAGTTCAGAAAGGATTTCTGATTCTGTTTTTCCAACTCTGTCCTCGTTCGTTAAGTTTTTTGTCAGTGTTGTACGAGTATTAATATTATAAATATTTTAGTTCGTTTGTGCTTGTTTACTGCCAAGGTCCAGTTGCCAGATAAGTTTCTTCATTGACTTGGAGTCGAGATAAGAATAGTGTCGAGATGAGGATATGGGTGGATGAATTCCTATGGGTGTCTTTTGAAGGTAGAAGTGATACTTCTATACGTTGACGATGCTAGAGTATCTGTGTCCGTGTTTCGTGGAACGATTGAGGAAGTTGCTCGTGTAGTTATGTTATTAATAAGTGCCTTTGGTCTTAGGAATTGACTGTAATACGCTTTAGAACTATTGTTGGTGACTTTGCGTGCTTTGGAATAATTAGCATGCCTTGGCTTTCAATAATAATAATAATAATAGTGACTCGGATCCGGGTGTTTCTATGTATAATATGTATGTATTTACAAATCAAATAAAATGTATCTAAATAGTGTATCAGTAATGTGTTACCCATAACATAAGGTCTTTTTACTTTGGGGCCTGATGATGCTGTGTGAAATGTCCGGGATTATTTATTTATTTTATAATGACTCATTTAATAAATCACACACAATTTATAACATCATACACATCTCACATTATTTATTAAATGAATCATTAAAAATAAATAAATAATGCCGGACATTTGGCACGGCAACATCTGGCCCTAAAGTAGGCAGAGCTTGTGTTATGGGTACCACATAACTAATATACTATTTATATACATTTTTTTTAAACACTTACATATTATACATAGAAACACCTAGACCCGAGACAAATACTTGCAGATCATACAAACATTTGTCCCGTGGCGTGGATCAAACCCGCATCCTTCTGTGTCTCAGCTGGGCTTTAGCTCACAGCGCCACAGAGGTTGTCAAATCGATTCGATTAGTGTAACATTAAAATAAATGTGATGGACACGTAGAACGTTATGATCTCTCATTCGCACTCTTGTCTAACAGTCTCATGGGTTAACACTAGACTAGTACCCGAATGAAAGATTTCTTATAGGCAGATCATAATCTGTCCAGTATGACCCGCAGAGTGCTATTGGTGCTGGCCGTCAATCTGCTGAGTAGTGAGGCTGTTTTCTCGCGGGTGATGGCATGGAAACCATCAACTCTCGCTTCCGCAAACATGGTTGATTTAAGTTAAATATTACACTAGATTTTTTTTTTGTATCTATGTATTTCTCTCTAATATGTATGTATATTACACATAGAAACACCCAGACCCGTTTACCGTTTAAAAAAAAAAAATCATATAAGTAGTTTAACAATCATGTGGTGCCTATAACACAAGCTCTGCTTTCTTTGGGGCCAGATGATGTTGTGTGAAATGTCCGGGATTATTTATTTATTTATATCACAAAAAAACATGGCCTCAATATTTTGGAATGAATTAGTTTTAAAATTGTAGACATAACTTCCGGGTATAATGTAGGTAAATTAAATTTTCCTTAAAAGCATAATTGTCATTTTTATTGTCTAGCAGTGAAGATCGAATTTGTTCCTACTCTCGTCTCAATTGACCTCCCATCTACTGGACG
Source organism: Lampropteryx suffumata (assembly GCA_948098915.1). Taxonomy (NCBI): domain Eukaryota; kingdom Metazoa; phylum Arthropoda; class Insecta; order Lepidoptera; family Geometridae; genus Lampropteryx; species Lampropteryx suffumata. The sequence goes on from OX402547.1 coordinate 18,846,569, forward strand.
TCGTCAAATAGAAATAGATAAATCCACTTTAGAAAACTGTTTACTGGCTAGCACAATGAAAAATACATTACACGAATATTTGTATCGCTTCTGTGTGTTCTTCTATGTATAAAATGTATAAAATGTATTTACAAAAAGGTATATCAGTAATTTGGTTCCCATAACACAAGCTCTGCTTACATTGGGGCTAGATGACGCTGTGTAAAAATGTCTAGCATTATTTATTTTTTTACATATACAACGGTCTTATTGCTAACAGCGGTTTTCACCAGGTAACCTATTAAATTGATTGACTTATTTCAATTATCGGTGACGAAATACCAAATTTTTGAATAATTTGTGGCCATTTCATTATTTTGTTCACCATGTTAATACAATAACAACAATGTGCGAACACAAAGCCTGTTCACTCAACCGTTAATTTTAAACCTTTTGTATTTGCGTTACAGCCCGTTTTGAAATGGCAAAATGATTTATGGAAATGCAGCGTCAGAAAAAGGTTTCTAATTGGAAAACAAAATGAGGTAAATTAAATTGGTTTGTTCCGCTTTTGTAGGTGTTGGACTTAATTAGGGTGGAAACTCCACAGTGCTGACACCCAAACCAATATTGCGTATGTATGACGCGAAAATATATTTAGAAGTGTTGCTTAAAATATACTTTTTGAATCCTTTTAAAAAAAGCGTATCGTTAATGTAAATGACTATATTATTTATAATAATTTATGAACTCCTGTTGCTCTGCCCTCAGATAGTTAACTGATAGAGATGGTATGTATATGCTACTGTAATCTGAATATTGATTATTCATCTGGATGACCAGGCATGGCTGCAGGCCTCCCTTCGAGTCAAATTGGTAGGCTTATATATTCGCAGAATTTCAAAATGCTCCAGCAGTGTTTTTGTCTTCCATCTACAGCACTAATAATTTGGTTGAATATTAATCTAATTCAGTCTTTTCCGGCTAGTTCTGGCATCGTTCATAAAATTTAATATACGAGGCTAAAAACGCTTGGAACAGTGATGGCCTTAATTACGCTCCCCCCAAGAACATTATTTTTGGCCCAACATCAATGGGACGGGCCTCTATGTGAGCTTACATGGAATCATCTGTTAGAAACGTGCTCAAGCTCCGTAGATCGCGTCCGTCTCCTAGCTGTTTCGAAATGGGAGTTAGGACATTGGTAACAAGCACTACCATCATTTCGAATTGCAATTTGTCAGTAGTTGGGTGCGCGGTGCTGTGCTTCTCATTGGTGCCAGCGTGGTACAGCGGTCGACCAGCTTGGTCTTCATGAGTTATCGTGTTCTAGGGTTGCCGGTAGGATTGCCCGCCATGCAAGTCATAATGATGTCATTCGTCGGGCACTCACCAGCGTCAACGTACCAGCTATACTCGAACCGAACGGTCTGATACGTGATGATGGTAAGAGGCCTGATGGTATGACTCTTGTCATTGGGTAGGCCATTGGTGTGCGATGCTACTTACGTAGACACCCTGGCCGCATACCCTTTTTCGGGTACTTTCGTTAGAGCTGGTGCAGCGGCTAAAAGTGCGAGGACTTTAAAAATATGCCAGTCTTGATAAGGCCTACATATTTGAGCCTTTTGGAGTCGAGACTCTGGCCCCGTGGGGAACAGGAGCCAACCGCGTTTTCAAAATTATTTCACGGGCGTCCGGATCTGGCTCAGCGTATAAGCAATGCCATTCAACGTAGCAGTGTCTTTGGAACGCTGCCCTCTGGCAGTGATCTGGAAAAGTGAGCTATCTATAGATCGTTTTAAATGGTCCTTAGATAGCTCATTTGTTTCACATGTATTTTATATTATTGTATATTATTCTGTACATTTCTGTAATTATTTCTGTAAATAAATCATCTGTTTTTCATAGTTAAGCTAGTTATAAAATGGATCGTACAAAAAAACGTACGAGGGAAATGAAACGATGGAAAGTCTCCATTGAGCCAACGTACATATACCAAGTTAATGACGCGCACTTCAGGTATCTATGTTAAATGTGTACTTACTTAGTACAGGGTTTGTTCAATAAACCTAACATCAACACTTATGTACCTACAATAAATATTTTCTAACAATATTCTGAAAGCTACCTCCGTATTTCTACTAAACAATAATAACCACAGCCTTCGCACTGCTTTTGAACAAGCTAAGCTATTTAAGTCAAGCAGTACTAACTTGTCGTCACAGCCGGCTTCTCTCGACCGATATAATTTTCCATGTTATTGAGCGACGCTCGGCGATGTTCGTGTTGACAACTTGAGATACACAGGAGGGTTTTCTGTTGAACTTGCTACGGTAACCTTTGATAGAGACATACTTAGACATAATTACATTTATTTACTATTAAAACACACATGACGCAAATAGTTAACAATTTAGAAAATGGATACAATATTGATAAGTATTACTGATGAATGTGAAAAATATGCGTTCATAAGGTAATTAAAATGTTTAAAATCAGCTATAAACAGTGAGGTGTTGAGTTTGAGCTCAACATGCGTGTGGATGTGTATGTGGGGGTGTAGAGCTGGGTGAGCGTATGAGTGTATGTGTGTGTGTGTGTGTTACGAGTGAGTGTAAGATGGTATGTCATTGTGTATTTGTTTATTTATTCAGTATTTATTCAGATTTGTTGTTTTATGGTTAATTTAGAGCAACTTAATAAGTGTAGATAACTATAGTATTTATTATAAGTTCTTGGAGCACAATACAATACTGAGTGTTGGTCGTAGTGTCAGTTTACCTTCTGTTAAAAACCCATCCTTTTTATTTATTAAATTCAAAAAAAGTATCTGTCTCTTTCTTTTATTTGTTACGTTTTCACGTAAAAAATGATGTCATTGGTAAGGATATGGGTTACTTTTATGTTGTGCAAAGCCGCAGGAAAAAATTGAATGTAAATAATTATTGTGAGAGCATAGTACGATAGTATCATTTTGGTTTTCATGACGTTTTTGCTTCCGTTTCCTTTGTTCGTTTAGTCATACATAATAAAGATAGATACTAATATACTACATTATTTTTAGATTTGCAAACAGTGCTCGCTGAAGCGTACCTCCGTATGTTTTCACAACGCCAAAGTGACAGCCGGATTTGTTCCGGTTATTTCCGGCACGTTCGGAAACGTCGCGGTACCGTTCAGGCTTTTCCGGAATTGCTTGCAGAAATGTTCGATTGTAGTCTGACATCACTTTGCAATTTCAATTTGTTGTTCACTATCCAATTAGAAAATAGATGTGACAATATTATTTACATATTTTTTGACAGCATTTTTATTGCAAGCTATACGCAGCTATGCACTCACATGTAAGTTGCATTATGTCTGTCTATCAACATACCAAGATATAATCTATCTCTTCATAAAGATCAAGACAAGTTTAATATGGTGTGGGTTTTCTTATTTAAGAAGGCACTTTGCAAAATCGACCTAGATCTCAGTACATATCTACTTAAGATAAAAGTGTGATACATTTTGATAAACACAGGTTTTACTCAAGTATTATTAAACGGAGTAGGCACCGACCCTGTTCCGATACATCTAGAGAATTTTCATCAGGGAGAGTTTGATCCGTGGTCCGCTCGTTGCCGCTTGCGTTGACGATAAAACCCGTGTTCATCAAAATGTGTAGAAGAAAAATTAAACTATTAGAAACCGAGGACCAAAACTATAGTTCTTAAATTAATTCTTGATCTTATATATCTTATTATCAATACTTAAATTATATATGTATGTGAAAGTAACTCTGTCTGTCTGTTTGTTACGTTTTCACGCCTACACCGCTGAACCGATTTTGATGAATTTTGGTATAGAGATAGATGGGACCTTGGCGATGGACATATGCTACTTTTTTTGTAGGTACCACGCATGCGAAGCCGCGGGCAGCAGCTAGTATCTTATATAATCACATAATTACCTAGATTTAGTACACTCTGTTACCTCACAACTCCGTAATTTATGTACCGATATCAAAAGACCGATTTTTCATGTGAAAAGACTACTATCCGGTTGGTCCCATAGAAATTTAATCAAAATTGGTTCAGCAGGCTAGTTTTTAAATCAAAGTCGATAAAATATGTTATACAAGTAAACGTATAGTATTTTGCGTATAGTAATGTTTGTGAATTTCGAAAAATGATAAGGTACTAAAAAGCGTAAAATAAAAACTTTTCTAACCGACTTCAGAAAAATGAAGAGGTTCTCAAATCGAATGTGTTTTTATGAACTTAAATTTCATTCAATGATGTCAGTTTTATTTCTAGTTTTTAAAACGTAATGTCAAAGAATAAAAATGTCAACTGATTTAATTAATTCATTATCTAGAGTGTATATAAAATAGACCTTAAATCGAACCTGCAACCTACCTCAACCTCTGCGCAGAAGAAAGAGCTACCTACCTACTACCAACTGAGCTGACAGGCTCGTCAATTTACTATCCTTATCCTTACTTCCTTACTAATATTATAAACGCGAAAGTTTGTATGTATGTTCGTTACTCTTTCACGCAAAAAACGACTAAATGGATTTTAATGAAACTTTACAATAAAATAGCTTATAAATCAGAATAACACAAAGGCTATAATTATATTGATAATGATATTGTGTGAATTGTCCAAAATATAACGATAAGTGTCAAGTAAGTAGGAAAAAAATCTGCTATCTGCGTGCAAGCTACGAGTAATACGGCGTGCGCTGTAAAAACCGTTAGAATTACACGAAGTACTAATCCTACGCCGACAAAGTCGCGAGCAGCAGCTAGTCTATCATAAGTATGTGTTTAAAATTATATAATTATTCAACTGATGCCATAATACAAGCTATGCTTAGTTAGGAGCTAGATGGTATTGTGTGCATTGTTCATTCTTTCATTCTACTTATTTCTTTTGGTAATGGAATTTTCTTACCAAAATAACCTATTTTCGTACATAACGGAGTCGTTTAGTCTATCGCGAACACGTTCTCTCCATTTACGAGTACAACTACATTCGGTTAATGGAAGCCGAATGCGAACATTTCCTGAAACTGACTTATATGGGAAAATAATTACCTACCACAATTAATTGGGAATAAACAGATTCAAATTACCTTTACATATTCAATGTTAATGTTATTGCCATATAACTTACAGTGGTATTTCATCTTCCTTGCTTCGGAGAAAATGTTTAAAAAATCTGTCGGTCTCTGCTTTTCGAAAGCTGTTAAACCAAGTCAGTATATACCTGTAATCTATTTATCTATCTACCTTTAAACGAGTAATTTTTGTATATATCTATATATATAATCTGAGTCTCGGAAACGGCTCTAAAGATTTTCATGAAATTTAGTATGCAGGTTTCGGTTTCGGGGGCGATTAATCGATCTAGAATTAGAATTAGAATTAGAATTAGAATTAGAATTAGAATATATCTTAATAGTACACCTTATATATAATAAAACACAATATTCGAATTTAATTAAAGTAAAGGTATTTAAGTGGTACAATGGGCGGCCATATCGCTTGAGAGCGATCTCTTCCTGACAAACTTTGGATGGAAAGGATCGTATTAAGTTGAGTGGACGGCGCGGCGTACATTAAGCTAATTATAAATTATATAAATAAATAAATAAATATTCAACTAAATACTACAAACATACACATAAATACAAATAAATACATACAAATACTAGCTAGATTTCATTTTTAGAAAACTTCATCCAGCTATTAAATAAATAATGCCTGACATTTCACACAGCATTATCTGGCCTCAACGTAAGCAGAGCTTGTGTTATGGGTACCATAAATGACTGATATACTACTCGGTTTTACTACTATTTTTTTTGGTTAATACATGCATATTCCTCGACGTGGCTGAAATAGCTGCGAAACTGAAGTGGTACTGGGGTGGGCACGTCTGCCGCATGCCGGATGAATTGTGGGCCAAAACTACCACTGAGTGGAGCCCTGAGACAGTGAGATAGCGCGGTAGACCATACAAGCGATTGCGTGACGAGCTAGACACCTTTAGTAACTGTCGGTGGCAGACAATGGCGTTGGACCGAAATTAATGGAAAGCTCGAGGGGAGGCCTTTGCCCAGCACTGGGTCGGTACGGGCTAAAAACAACATCAACAAAATACATAATATCCCAAGAAACACCCAGACCCGAGGCAAATACTTGCTGATCATACAAACATTTGTATGATTTCGCAGCGGGAATCAAACCGGGCGGGCTTTAGTCCACTACGCCACAGAGGTCGTCAAAATAAATTGTCAACAGAAAAGAAACAATGATCAATTAATAAATGAAATAGCTTTATATTGAATAAGGGTCCCTCGAGACCTTTTACGTCACGATTCTAGATAAGTACGTCGTCTATTAAAAAAGATCTAAGTAAAATAGTGCAAGTACTGATAAGTTACAATGTAATCTACATAGCTTCATTGGCAATGCATGCCAGAGACTGGCTCGATGGATTTCCTGCACGAGCTATTCAAGACGATAGAATTTTAACCGAGATTCCTAGAGGGGAAACTGTGGGATATAAAGCTGTACTGTATAGTTCACTAGAGATACCCGTTGTGGCTGCTTGATACTTAAAAAAAACGTATATATATATATTTATATTTTATATATAAGTAGTTGTATCCGGTTCATATTTATGTCGAAATCTATTTAGACACAATAACGTGGTTAAATAACAATATATTACCACTGGATGGGACTTGCTAGGGACCGGAAAGAGAGGCATAATAAAAATGGAGGCCTATACTCTGCATATGCTCCCTATGCTCTCGATAGGTACCTAAACTATAAGGTAGTCATTGTTGCGCCCGACCGGAACACTTTGACGGAGACATGCATTGTTAGACGTTCAGGGCTCCGGAATTCGGCACAAAAGGTTACGGCTGATGTGAGGTACGTTACGCTCTGTCAGCCTCGTATTAGAAACTATAGGAATGGATCATCGACATTTTATTTTTTATCCTATTTTATTCCACGGCTTACAACCTGCATTAAATATAATTATAATGTCAATATCTTCCTATAATAAAAAACAAAGGACTCGGGATCGTACCTCCAACGCTTTCTTCGCTGACCGCTCGCACCATCCGTTAGGCTGCCAAGGTGTTGTTTTTTTAGTTTCTAGGCATCGTAATATTTCCTGCGTGACTCAGCCGGCTACTGGGTATCACAGACGTCACGATATATTCACGCCGATACTCGAAAGCAAGCCAGTAAATAAAATGTACATTGGAGCCCGCATTCGCTTATCCTACACATAAGTTTGCGGACACAATAATGTATTATCCCTATCAAAAGTTTAGTTTGCTGTGAACCTTTTAGATCATAGCAAAAATAACAGAATTTTAAACTAATATATAGTTAGTTTAATAGATAGTTTGGATAATAAATCTATACCTATAAAAGAGCTTAATCTGGCTGACTGACTGATTCATCATCGCCGAGCCGAAACCGCTGAAGCTAGAAAGCTGAAATTTGGAAGGTAGCTTGCTGTTATAGCAAAACCATCCACTAAGGCGGGATTTTTTGAAATTCAACCCCTAAGAGGGTGAAAAGTGGTGAAACTGTTTGAAACTTTTTAACGCGTCTTGCGATTTGGTTGATACTTGATATGAATAATTCTATAATATAAACTCGATGGTTTCTCGTACAAACGCGGGGGCAAAGTCGATGAGGTTCCTGCTAGTAAGTTTTTTTAACAGTAGTCACCTTTTTATGGTTTTTTGTAGTTCTCTAACCACAATCTGTATACAAAAGAATCATTCCTTAAGTTACTTCTGAGCAGGGATATTTGTACCTGATGAAGTTTATCTAGAAGAATCGAAACAGTGTCGGTGTCTGCATCGACAATAAACGCCAGTAAAACCCGTGTTTATGAAAATGTATAGTATAACTCACGATAGTTTTTAATGTGTAAGAGATATTTGAGTTTGAACGGTTAATAAATAACCATGTTAATACAGTTAAAGTATTTTTATTTTTAATAGACCGAAATGAATAACGCCGAAGTTCATGAACACTTTATAAACTATAATACTGAACAATTCCAAATTTGGAAAAATACATTTGCATATGTAGTTTTGGACAAAAATAATAATAATAATGCCTGACATTAATCACTATGACATGAATCAATAGTTCAGCATATTCTTTATACAAACTATCCGCAACTGTTAATATACAGTCATTGCTCACGGCTTATTACGGGACAGTAGAATCCATACTCCGATTTGGTATAATATTTCGGGGTAACTCTACTGACAAGGATATAATATTTAAAGCACAAAAACGTACTTAGTCCATTGAAAAGTTACATTTGGGTATGCATTTGTCAGAGGACGCAATTTTATTTTTTTAATGTGTAGGGGGGGTCAGTAGAAGCTTAAGTTCAAGTTTGTGGGGTCGGCACCCTTGTCCCCCGGCCGCCATCTTGGAAAAGGGGGTGCAAAGGGTTTTCGCGCTGTATCTCGTAAACTAGTTACCTTACAGAAAATTTAATCAAACATAAAATGTAGCAAATTAAATTTCCTACAATTTTATTTCTATTACTTTTTATCGTCAAGTGACCAACAAAAAAGTTATAAACAAAAATAAATGAAAATTTTGTTTGTTTGTTCTAGGTTTTACAGCGCTCCAAACTTAAACGGATTCTCGAATGCTCATAGGGATGCAATAAAAACTAAAAATTAGGCTTACTTTTCTATCTATATTTTTTTTATTCATACAATTTATTATGATCTTAACATTCCTATGCTATTATTGAACTATGTTTGACCCTTTTACCCACCACCTATGAGGTATAACATGGGCAAAGTCAAATTTATAAAAATTTTGCAGAAGCATCCAGAGTTAGCAAGTGGAACTAAATTATTTATGAGTGAGAAAGTCGAGTCATCGTTACTCAGTGTTGTTGGCGAACGTTTTTTCGTCTTTTTATATGGCGGAAATAAAGACGATACTCTAGACACTCTGCGATACAAACGATTTGCTAAGACAGTGACAAAAAATGCATTAAAAAATGCATTAAATTTTTATAAATTTGACTTTGCCCATGTTATACCTCATAGGTGGTGGGTAAAAGGGTCAAACATAGTTCAATAATAGCATAGGAATGTTAAGATCATAATAAATTGTATGAATAAAAAAAATATAGATAGAAAAGTAAGCCTAATTTTTAGTTTTTATTGCATCCCTATGAGCATTCGAGAATCCGTTTAAGTTTGGAGCGCTGTAAAACCTAGAACAAACAAACAAAATTTTCATTTATTTTTGTTTATAACTTTTTTGTTGGTCACTTGACGATAAAAAGTAATAGAAATAAAATTGTAGGAAATTTAATTTGCTACATTTTATGTTTGATTAAATTTTCTGTAAGGTAACTAGTTTACGAGATACAGCGCGAAAACCCTTTGCACCCCCTTTTCCAAGATGGCGGCCGGGGGACAAGGGTGCCGACCCCACAAACTTGAACTTAAGCTTCTACTGACCCCCCCTACACATTAAAAAAATAAAATTGCGTCCTCTGACAAATGCACACTAAGGCCTAAAAAATGTAACATTTTAATGGACTAACTATTAGATCCATGTTTGGCATACCTATGACTGACAGTTGCAAACCATTATTTATTAAGCATAAAATTCTTGCACTTCCGTCACTATACATTTTTGAAGTTGCATTATTTGTAAGAAAAAACAGTCATCTGTTTTTAAAAATGGCTGACGTTGCTGTGCGTAACAGACGAGATAACAACAGACTCAGTACGCATAGTTGCAAAACTGCACTGTTATATAAAAGCTTAGTCTGTATGGCACCTAAAATATATAATATAATACCTAAGTCATTTTTAAATGTTAGTGAGATTATGTTTAAAGCAAAATTAAAACAATTATTAGTAAGTAAGTGCTACTATAATATTAATGACTTCTTAGCTGACGATTTGAAACATTGACATTTAATTCAATAATTTTATAAACACTTTAACTATGTATATAATACAAACATAATTTTTAATATTTGCATGCCTAATTTTTAAGGTAGAACATAATAGAACCATTCAATATATTTAAGACCTACAACTGTAACCCACATTATGTTGAAGCAAATAAATTAATCTTAATCTCTAATCTTTATCTTTATCATTTCACACAGCATCATCTGGCCCCAAATTAAGCAGAGCTCGTGTTATGGCTACCACATGACTGATATACTACTTAGAAACTTTTTTCTTGTATTGTAAAAATACATACATTTTATACATAGAAACACCAAATACTTGCAGATCATACAAACCATTGTCCAGCAGCGGGAATCTAACCCGCAACCTTGTCCCGCGGTTGGGCCTGGGCTCGCGTCTCAGCCGGCCCTTGGCCCACTGTGTCACAGAGGTCGTCAAAATACATCAGGCGTCTGTATTTTAATCACATAACTAATTAGAAAGAAAGAAAGAAAAGTTGATTTCGTGTCTTATATCATATATCATAATAAGTACTTATGAAGTTAGTAATGTACAACAAGTAAGTAAATTGACAGCAAAATTGGTCGTCACTCAGCATGTGTTATAAATAGCGTTTAGAACGCTTTTATAACGCTGGTCTTTCGTGACGCCGCGTTGGTATGCGCATCGGCACTGTGGTACCGCACTGTCGTCGTGTACCATCATAATTGCAATTTATGTCTATTTACAATAAGTGAAGTAAGAACTAAAATAAATATAATTATGTAAAGTTAACTAAAATACAATATTGAAATTCAAATTAAACGCAAAAACAACAGAAAATAAAACAAAAATATTTAAGGATAAAAAAAGAAAATACTTATAATTACCTACAAATTATCAGTTAATGTGGTATTAAAATCTGTTGCCGTCTTTATTCATTGACATTAAAACGACAAAGACAAAACATACCTTAACATAACCCCACATTAGCTATTTATGAGATTTTGAAGACTGTGGACGATCGAAAAACGTGAAAACGCCCTCGAATTTATTTGACCAAAGTGTTATAACTTGTGTAACTGGGACCTGTTGTTTATATATTTTATATAACACGAGCTGCAATAAAAAGCTTATAATTGCCAAAAAATACCAGCAAAATCAGTTCGATCATCCGGCCCTCAGGGGCAGGTTCATTAATAAAACTTAATTAACTCCACATTAAGAACGTCGAGCTGGATTAGCGGAGCGCCGCCTCAACGAATTAATAGGGATTTGCCGAAATTATAGGGAACACCTCAGACGTAAACACAGGGGATGCAATAATGGTTTACACTCGTATTATTCGTTTATAGTGCAGCACCCTCAGTTTTTTTGGTCCGAAGCAATCAAATTCAAAGTTAATCAATAGTTAATTAGTTTGAATTGATTGAAATACCTAATGATCCACTTTGCCATTCTTGGCGTCGTCGCTCGGCATCGGTTGCTTACCGTGTCCTGAACATTGTTAATAATCACTGGATTCCACTGCACGGTGCCTACTGCCTACTGCCAGTCGGTTTAGGTACGTAACCGAAGTCAGCAAAAGAAGACTGTCTTTAAACTAGTACATTTACAGGTATGTAAGTTGGTAAGTCACAAATAGCAATCTAGGGCAAAGGTTAGTATATTTTAAATTTTCGCGATCAGAATTTATATTATTTAAATAGTTAGTCTGGTGATAGAGTTTTATAATCATCCAAAAGCTATAATAGCCAACAGTGAAAGCAAGAATCAACAGCTTCTAATCGCGTCAGTTGAACATAGCCTAAAATTATAACTGCTCGTAATTTTTCACCGTATGTTTCCATTGCAAGGAAGATTTACGTTGCCTACTTTGTCCTGAATTTTTCGCTGGATTATCTTTGTTGGTCCTTCTGTCCCTTATTTAGATAATGTTATTCATGGCGTTGTGTTCTTATCTCATAATTGGTTATGCCAAATTTCATTCTCACGATGAGTGATGTTCTTAAGCGGTAAAGGAACGAAATCGTGAGGTAATCGGTAAAACCTTGAATTCAAAAGTATGTGTTACTGTTAGTATTTCTATAAGCGATGATAACTAACGACCTATAACTAACTTGTTACTAAAACGAAATGTCACGAAAACCTTACTGTCCTTATTTCGTTTACCAGCTACTCAATTTATTATATCCCGTCTCTTCTTGAATTCATTCTCATATCCTCTCTCCAAATAACGTCTCCAAGCACGGTCAAACAGCAACTCCCTCATTTTCTAACCACGGTTTTGCATGCATGGGCACGCAAACATCTGCCAACATCAGCCACGAAAACCAAGTTGATCTTAACAGCAATTCACCGTCTCTTCTTGACCTCATTCTCGTATCCTCTCTCCAAATAAGGTCTCCAAGCACGGTCAAATAGCAACTTCTTCATTTTCTAACTACAGTTTGATTTTCCAATCCTACAAAGTCCGCCCACCGAAGGCCAAGCCCAAAATTATCCAGCAGCGTAACTTTGGTAAATTAAACCTCGTAAGCCTTAGCAAGGGTACTCAACAGATAGACTGGGCTGAGTGGATGACATGGTGGAGTGTTTTAACTATAAACACATTAATCTATAAGACGCGTACACAAACATATGCCAGCTCTATGACTCACTGATGAGATCCGATTAACTATGCATAAGAGAGATCTCACTAAGGTTAGCATGAGGTGCAAGCTCGTTGATGAAAATGTGGCTAAATACCACGATCGTTGAAATCAATACAACAAGCAAACAATAAAATGTCAACACATGACATTTGGTATACACCACTGTTCTCCGTAAGTCCAGGATTTTCCACTGAAAGGGAAAAGTCTACCATATTCACACTCCAGAACTTTAACAGCGATTTTTGTAATGTTGATTTTTACCTTCTTTTGGGTGTGCTTAGCTCTCTTAACAATCTCCATCAGTTAATGGTTGGTTTCGTATCTACTTATTCGACCAGTAGCGCCTTCGTGCTGAGGACTTCATGCGTCCTTACTGCTGGTATCCCTCGAGGCGGCGTCCTCTCTCCTTTTCTTTTTACTATTTTTTTCAATTCCATAGCGCGAAATCTTTTATTTTCCATCACCCTGTTATATGCTCATAATATGATCTTTAAACATATGGCCATACCAAGAAAACAAAAAAACTTTTGGAGCTATTTAAATAAATAAATAAATAAAATAAGTAATCCCGGACATTTCACAAAGCATTATCTGGCCCCAAAGTAAGCATAGCTTATGTTATGGGTACCACATGACCGATATTATTATACTACTTGTATAGGTATTTTTTTTTGTAAATACATACATAATTATACATAGATTTAATAGCTATCTGCTCGTTAACTGAAGTATTTCTTCAAATAACTAATCGATTTAAAAAAATATATACATAAAAAACTTCCTTGTTTATATTATTGATTTACCGATTTCCAAACCACTCTTTAGTTATAAATAAAAACAGTTACCTACCCTATTAACTAAAACCAGACACGTCTAAACCAGTCTTATAAACAATTTATAATACTCATTTTAAAGTCATGGTGCCTAAAACTGACAAGATTTTAAATAGACGAACTAAATAAATAAACTGAAAGCGTCACATCAAACAGAATCGGTTAAAAATAGGTCTGTAGCCAACATATAAACAAAACTAGGTATGGGTAAACTATTCGGGTTTACAACCGGTGAATAATTTGTGGGAATTTTTTTTAATTTTTGCCATGACTACGATTATTAAGTATTAAGTGGAATGGATAACGGGAGATAGACAAAAGCGGGAACAGAGTGGTGGCCAAGAGATGCTCAACAGCCAAGAGGCAGACCACCCGCTCGATGGTCGAACGATATAGTTAGCGTTATCGGGAACCACTGGATCAGACTTGCTAGAGACCGGAAAAAGTGGCATTATAAAGAGCAGGCCTATATATAACCACCAGTGGGTGCGATCGGGCTGAATGGTGATGATGATAATGATGAAGTATAATTAGTTACACGAAAAGAAGAATTATCATAAGACTCATATGTATGTATGTTATGTTTTCTATCAGTCATATAATTTTTTTATTTTAAATGTAGGTGGACAAAGCACACAATACCATCTAACCAAAAAACTAAAACTAGCTTGTATTAGATGACTGATAGAATACTTATATAATTATTAATACATTATTGAAGATGATTTATAACACCCAAACACATAACAAATACCCATGTTAATCACACAAATAATGAATACTGGACATTTTCACGTGTCATCGAGCCCCACAGTACGCAGAGCTTATGTTATGTTATGAGTACCACATAACTGATATATTACTTAATTTTTTTTCTTTTGTAAATACTTACATATCCTACTAATAATATTATAAACGCGAAAGTTTGTATGTATGTTTGTTACTCTTTCACGCAAAAACTACTAATTGGATTTTAATGAAACTTTATAATAATATAGCTTATACATCAGAATAACACATAGGCTATAATTTATAAAGATATTGTGTGATTGTCCAAAATGTAACGATAAGTGTGAAATAAGTAGGAAAAAAAATTGTCATCTGCGAGCTATTCTGGCATGCGCTGCAAAAACCGTTAGAATTACACAAAGTACTAAGCCTGCGCAGACAAAGTCATGGCACCAGCTAGTTAAACATAGAACGTCCAAACCCGAGACAAATACTTGCAAACATTTGTCTCACGACGGGAATCGAACCCGCAACCTTCAGTGCTGAATGCAGAGCTATTACCAACTGATCAGCCAATTTCCATTGTACAAGTTTTGCTTGTCACGGGATGTCATCCCGTGACCACGACAGAGTGTAAACCTGTCGAAACGTCGGGAAAAATAGGTAAATAAACGCGATAAATACCCGTTAATATTTATAATAATGTGTTCTGATCGCGTAAGTTTAAAAAACTTAAGTTTTGCTTTAGCATAGCTTTGCATAGCTTGCTGTGTAAAACTGCCCACCAATCATAATTTAGCTATCAATATTTATTATAAGTAGTTCTTATGTTGTACCTTACTTACTGGGGAAGAGTCCCCAGTAACTTTGCCCGCATTTTCAATTCTGTCATATCTCTTTGAAAGAAAACTATTCAGACCCAATCGGCTTTAGGGCTCCAACAATATAATCAATTTTGTAGTGCCCTTCAGAATTTGGGATCGGCTTGTACATCTGCTCGTATCTCAAAATATTACTATTATCAGTAAAATCAACCTTAATCACTTCGCATTAGAGCTACATAGGGGTAGGTAAGTTTGTGGGAAGGGCATGTCAATTTGCCGGCCACATGGTTGTATTTCTGTGAATTATTAAAATACAATTTAAGATGTTTTATTTAAACAACATTGATAGAGTTGCTGATATCATTGGAATCTTTTAACTAAAATACATTTTTTCAGGCTTGTGCTCAGACAAAGCCTCTTGAATTTCTTGTCAACCAAATTAAAAAGGTTGCTGTTGTGTCATAAAGACATCAAGGAGGCTGCACTGGAGACGAACAGATGGAAAGAGCTGCATTATACACCGACAAGAGCACAGCTCTTAAATTAGAAGAAGTTGACAAAGCCGTGTGCACAAGCTAATACACAAATACAACTAACAAGTTAAAACTAGATTTAAGTCACTGTCCGTTCAGAACCTCCTTGAAGAAGGAAGAATGTCTCCTTTTGAGCAAATTCGTTTTATTGTGACTTTCGATGTGTACGTTCATTGTTGGACACTATTGTTTATTATTATCTTAGCTTATCTTAGCTTATCTTATTGTTTAGAATTTATCTTCTAACCTAACTATAAAGCTAAAGTTTTTCTTAAAATTTAGGAAGATTACATCAGTCTAGTAATTCAATGGTCATAGTGTGGTCATAGCATAGAGCATTCGATCGAGACATAACTTTAACGATTTAACGATCGACTACAAAAAAGGAGGAGGTTTTCAATTCGACTGTTTTTTTTTAATGTTTGTTACCTCATAACTCCGTCATTTATGAACCGATTTGAAAAATATGATGTCATTTGAAACTTATATACTTCCCGATATAGGAATGGATATACTTATAAATTTAACCACCATTTAAATTTTATTAAAATCGGTTCAGTAGTTAGGTTTTTAAATAAAAAAAACTAAAAAATATGGTCATAACAAGGTCAATGCATACTTAAACTCATGCTAGCTTACTATACGATTATATAAGTAAAACTATAATTAAATTAAACTATAGCGGAGCTGAAACTCATTAGAAACCGAAAATATGGGCATTTTCATCACTTATTTTTTATTTATTATACGTATACAATAGAACCCTCTATTTATGGTTTTAAATTTTTTTGCTCGTTCCGACTGAACGGGTAAATTTTTGAAGGGATCTTTATTCTCGCTGATAATGTAGATTCAATAAATTTAGATAATATAGATAAAATACATTTTAAAATTAGTTACGCAGTTTTATAATTATCCATTACTAGCAAATAAAATGTACAACAACTTGCTTTCGCAGGTTTTGCATAATGGTCTTTTAATTTATTAAAAATAAGGTTAAAAAAACTGCTGACAGGGAAAGCCTATGGTGTATCAGAATACTTGCGTGATAAATTTGAATGCCTGTATTTCTTTGGTAGTCTTAATGTTAATATTTTTGGCCCATTGCATTGTGACTTACTCTATATTATGTAATTTTTTTAAATAATCTTAATTCAATTGCTATACATTCTAGTTTTAGTACGTTTTTACTTTATATTTGCATGCCGCCGCTCAGTAGAAACATGGCTGTATAATAATATATAATTTTCTAAATTTTATACATTACCTGTGATTTGCGAGTTAATTAATTACTATTATTATTACTATTATTATAAAAAATATATATATTATTAGTGTAGAAGTGTAGAAAACAAAACGTCAAAAACATTAAAACTAATGCTAATACCCAGCATAAGTCCAATGAAGCCTCAATCCATATTAATCCTAATATGATTCTTTCTTATCTCATCCATGTTGAACCAGGCGTAGTACGAGCGCACACGGGGGTGCAATAGGGGAAAATGCAATTAATTTCATCACAAAAGGCTTTTCAGAAGCCCGCCAATAGGAATTGGTATGTTGTCTTAATTTTCACAATCGAGGGTAGGTTTTGTTGTATTGGTATGGTTTCTAATAGTGCCTTAGATAGAGTACAGAAAACTTTTGTTTGAGCTTACAAAATTTTCAGAATATGAAATTATTAATGTGTACAGTACAACTTTAGACAACCTACTTTTTTATGTTAGATACATCTACTTTTGACTTCGATCACGCGCGGTGGCAAGCGACGATGCGGCCGACGATGAGGCACGAAGGTCTACAAGACACTCATTTACTCTTGACTAGAAGATACCCAGATTGTAGTTTTCAGGATTGACATACGGAATACGGTAAAGCATTCCAATCCTTGGCTGTATGTATAATAAATGTGGAATCAAGGCGCTTTGTTCGTAAGGGTGGTAAACCAACCAACCAACCAGGTATCATCCATACCTGGTTGGTTGGTTACAAGTGGTACTGCTTGTCCTTTAGTGAAAAGGATTTTAATGTTTGGATTAGATCATGCAATTCCTAGGCATATTCGAAATTATGCTTTAAAAGATCGAAAGACAAGCCACTTTTCGGCGGTGCTCGAGACTCTGGAGCTTAGTCTCAGCGTTAAGCTGCTCACCCATCAACCCCATTGCTCTACGATCGATCGAGTCCAAGGCAGTCAGCTGGTGTTTGGCTGAACCATCCCATAAATGGCACCAATTCTCTATACCCGACCGGACTTGAGTTCTATATAAAGTGGAAAGCAGGTGTGCAGTATCGCCTCACCTTGTTGAGGATGACAAGCTTCATGGCAGCAGTCTTGGCCTTAGACTTATACTACTAAAGTAAAACCCGTGTTTATCAAAATGTATAACATATTATAGGCTCATTTGGAAGGTTCGTGATCATGATGACGTGATTATCAAGCGAAATATTTTATCACGTGATTTGGACACTTGTTTTCTAAACTATTTATATGACTACAGCATAAAAACACTGACAATACGACTGCAGTTTATGAAATAGGAAAACTTGTTAACCATTGTATTTTGCATTTTATGTCGTTGACATAATGCAAGCGATGTCCGACTATGCTATCCGTTTAAAAAATGTCCAATGTTAAATAAATGAATGCATGCCAATATTAACATTGAAATCGAAGAGAGAGATCTCGATCACCACCGTGTTCCTAGGCATTACCTTTTGAAACATGTTATCATGTTTCAATGGCGCCTGCATATAGATAAATTGTCAGAGACTCAGCTCTTCGGTATACGCAGTCAAGTACGTATACGTACAGATGTACGTATAAGTACGTACTTGAATGCGTATACCGAAGAGGTATATAGCTCAACTGATTTGGATTGCGAAAGGGCAGTCTCCAAGACACTGGCGGCTTTGCTAATTTGCTGGGCCGAAAGGAGCCAGCTCTTGGGTCACGCGATGTACCTACTAGGAATATTTCGATTTAATTTGGGTTTCTCTACTTAACAGACTCCATCTAGCATGAACCGTCTCTATACGGTGTGACTCTAGCCTTAAAAACATCGAAAGAAAGTCCCATCCTTGTCAATACCATTCATTCCATTAGCAACTTGAAACAACATCCTAAACACAACGGTAGTCCCACTTAAATCCGGGTCTCTGCCCCGGAAGCCGTAAAGGGCCTTTAAAATTAAAATGGGCCATTATCGGATGGCCCTAATCCGGTACACTTTAAGCAACGGCCCAGGTGACCGGCTCGACCTTTGTTCTCCATTTAAAATGCAAATTTTGGAGGTGCTAGCCCCGATGTGGCTTGACGATATAGAAACGATACGATAATAATATTACAGCGTTATGTTTAATTTTATTTTTAAAATAAGGACTTGTAATCATTATACTGATATCCACATGCCTTCATGATAATGTAAACCTTTTCGATTTATTGTTTTATCACATTACTTCGATCATACGAGTATGAAAGTGATTTTAGTACAAGATACACTATATACACAAAATACACTTACTTTTTAAAATCCATCATAATCCATCATGTTTAGTTATGACTTGAAAAGTGTATTAATTTTGAGCAATTCAATCTTTTTTGTATCACAAAATCCTAAAAGAACCTATTAGCTATATTTGTCATGTTTTATAATACCGTTAGTCTGAATATTCTCCAACTAACAAAAGCCACTTCAGTTGGCAACACTTATCTTACCTGAATTAAATTTATGGTGACTTTGATGTCCAATTTGTATTTAATTAAACTGATAGGAACATTCTGATTTTCTTTTATTTTATTAAACACTTTACGAGGTGAATAAAATAAAAGTAGAAAGTATTAAGTAAGAGTAAACGCCCACAAGCTACTAAATTTCGTATTTACCTTCCTACTAAAATAACTTTAAGCGAGTTGGTTAAACTAGTTTTTGCATCGCTTATCGCTCCGCTCATATCTCCGCTATAATGAGAATGGATTATTTTAAAATCTACCTGGATACTGCGGTGTTTTCTCATTAATTTTGACTCTTTCGAATCTGAAGCTGCACGCCCACTAATTTAAAGCGACTATGTAAATAATTATTTCCACTTAAAAAGTAACAAACGACATCAATTTTGCATCAAACCCTACAAGGGCATAACATTTAATGTTTCTTTTACAATCACTACACCAATGTAGTCTTATAACAGTATAAAAAAGTTGTCTTGGCTTACTCACTGACATAGTTCGTACCTACTGGTACTATTTATTTATTTATTTATTGAATTTGATAACTTCTGATTCATCGCGTTGCTAAAATTATTTCACAGCGTTTGGCATAACATCGCGTGACCAAGAACTCGCTTCTATCTGGCAGCGTGTTAGCATTGCTATTCAACGTGGCAATGTATGTCATGGGGACGATCTCCTCTATCATTGATCTGGATCAGTTGAGCTAGCTATAGATCGTTTTAAACGGGTTTTAGATAGGTCAACTGTATGTATTTTATATTATTATATATTCTGTACATTTCCTTAATACTAGTAAAAGTCACCATAATACGTCTACATACAAAATGCTAATTATGAGAAATTTAATTATGATATGGTCTGGGTATTTATTTTCATGTTTACATAGGAACAGGTTTTTGATCTCACTATCCTGAAACTCTGTAGGTGTGCAGGCGTATGGCAGGTCAAAAGACTAAAAAGTTTTTACGTTAAACGTGTCACTTGTTCTTTCAAACCAATGTGGTGAAAGGAATAAAGCGTGCCTTAAAGGATCCCTTCATGTACTTGGAATATGTCATAGAACTTATTTCTAAATTTGTATATTGTTAAATAACTCCATGCAGATGAAGTCGCGAGCATTTAGTAGTATTTTAATCAGAAAGCGGTGTTCGTACGATCCAAAGTTAAAATCGCAATTAGAATTTTAAAATGCGAACCAATTTACGGGAACTACTATGGTATCTCGAATAATGTTTGAGAAATAAGAAAAGGTGAACATTTTAAAAATGGCTGTTTAGTTTGTTCCTACGCAAATATGCTTTAAAAAATGAGCATCGTTATGTGCGCTCACTCATTTATTGCGCATTTTTAGTCAGTCTGTATTTAAACTCCCAAAAGAAACCTACTTTATATGTGTAGATCAGCGTCATTGGTGGTGTTTTATTGTTTCCACATGAGTAATATTAGAAAAATATTTTTTTTTACGTGGTAACGTCTTATAAATCGAACGCCGGCTGCACGCATGAAAAATTAAGCTAAGCGTTCGGCTTCTGACGCATCTTAATAGGTTAAAAGTATGCAATTTTTCATCAAAGTTTTCTTATGACGTTATCACGTAAAGTTATCGTCCGTAAACCGACTTTACAGACAACTTTTTTTTTTTGTTCTAAATTGTGTTAAAATTGACATTTTGTTTTGGAAAATTATACTGTGGAAAATTATAGGCAAGTCCATTAAATAACTAGTGGATTTGCCTATAATTTACCATAGTTTAATTCAATACAAACATTTTAATTGCTACTGAAATGAGGTTAAACACATCAATCACACGTTAATTTAGTAAATTTAAGCAATGTAATTTTTACTTTGATATAAACTTTTGTGTAAACAAAATAAAGTTGTTACTTATGTTAGTACATAATATAACAAAACAACAACTTGATTAAATTTTTTTGTCATAAGACCGGTACCGAGAATGTGAAAACCAGATTTTCGTATTTAGGCAACCTGATGATGATGATCATGATGATATCCACGAGAAAACATTATAAATAATGATAATGAAAATTACTATTAAAAAAAACGATTTAAAAATAAACATATTTGCTCCATGAATTTTGAAGAACTTATCATTCGAGTTGTATTCGAATTTTAACAGTAACGTCACTGTTCAGGTATTTATTCAGTCGATTATGCGTGCGAAGGTGGTTTTAATTTACAGAATAACATGGCACCATGTTCAATCAATAAGGCTGCGTGTACACGAATGAGTTATAACGTAATTTACCTCACGCAAATTGAATTATTACTAAATTAAATTAAATTATGCTCCAGTTGTCTGTTTCAAAACTCTGGTACCGTTCTATGTAATAAGATAAAGGTACAGATGCTTTGACAGTAGTTTATTTAGTACTTTAAAATTGGAAATATTATTCAATACTTGATCTCGGGTTGATTCATATTTTCAGGGTTAAAATGATACTGGATATATACATCATCATCATCAGCCCGTGTCAGTCCACTGCTGGACATAGGCCTCTCCCATGGCACGCCATTTAGCTCGATTTTCAGCTCTTCTCCTCCAATCCTTGCCCGCTGCCTTACGAATATCATCGCCCCACCTAGCTACAGGGCGCCCTACACTACGTTTGCCGACACGCGGCCTCCACTCAAGAACCAGTCTGCCCCAACGGCCATCGGTTCTGCGGCATATGTGACCTGCCCACTGCCACTTCAGCTTGCTAATTCGCTGAGCTATGTCGTTCTCTGACGAATATTTTCGTTTCGGATTCGATCCCTAAGAGAAACTCCGAGCATAGCTCTCTCCATAGCTCGCTGAGCGACCTTGAACTGGTGGACAAGTCGCACGGTGAGTGGCCACGTTTCGGCTCCGTATGTCATTACTGGTAGGTAGCACTGATTAAAAACTTTAGTTTTTAGATTTTGAGGTATGGGCGATGAGAAGACTCGACGAAGTTTACCAAACGCTGCCCAGCCCAGTTGTATTCGCCTCTTAACTTCCTTGTCGAAGTTGTTTCTACCTAGTTGGAGCAACTGCCCTAGGTAGACATATTCGGATACAACTTCGAGGAAGACTCCGTTTACGGTGACCGGTCCCAGGTCAACGTGCTCGTTGATCATAACTTTGGTTTTATCCATGTTCATCCGGAGACCGATTCGCTGAGACGAATCCGCAAGGCTGTTTAGCATCTGTTGTAAATCCTGCAACGTTTCAGCCATGATGACGATGTCGTCTGCAAACCGCAGGTGAGAGATGTGTGCGCCATTTATATTGATGCCACGACTTCTCCAGTCCAGCGTCTTGAAAATATCCTCCAGAGCGTTGTTGAACAGTTTCGGTGATATGACATCACCCTGTCGCACTCCGCGGCGCAGGTGAATATGTTCAGTCTGCTGGTTCTGTACTTGGACGGTCATCGTTGCGGCTTCATAAAGGCCAATTATTGGCCAATATTGTTCTCATCACCTCGATATATCGCCAATCGACTTGGCACCGTTGCAGGGAGTCCAAAATAGACCAGGTTTCGACAGTGTCAAAGGCCTTTTCGTAGTCCACAAAGGCTAGACACAGGGGTCGATTATATTCTGCAGCCTTCTGTATGATCTGCCGCACTGTGTGGATGTGGTCTATAGTCCCGTAGCCACTTCGAAACCCAGCCTGTTCCGGCGGTTGAAACTCGTCGAGTCCTCGCGCAAGACGGTTCGAGATGATCCTTGAAAACAGCTTGTATACATGGCTCAGCAGCGATATGGGTCGATAGTTTTTTAGAAGAGTTTTGTCACCCTTTTTAAAAAACAGAATGACTACGCCACTGTTCCATGCATGCGGAGTTCTCCCAGTGAAGAGGACAGCATTATATAACTCCTGAAGCTCCTTAAGTATGGGGGTTCCTCCCGCTTTCAGAAGCTCAGTCGTAACACCATCCTCACCTGGGGCTTTTCCATTTTTAAGCTGTTTTAGGGCCAACTCGATCTCATCTAAGCTGATCTCGGGCAAGTCTTCCGTGAAGTGGCGTGTAAGGGTGGCTCTTGGATCTTCTCTGACAGTTTCTGGACGAGGTTCGTGTGAGGCGTAGAGCTGGCCATAGAAATTCTTTACTTCCGAGAGGATCTCCGACCTAAAAGCGACGACAGTACCCGCTTGTGTAGTCAACCTTGTCAAGTGGCTTCTCCCGAGTGGCTGGACAAATACTTTCGACCCCCGATTCTGCTCGATTGCTTTTTCAATTTGAAGCGTGTTGAAAGCTCGGAGGTCGCGTCGAACCTGCTTCGTGATTTTTTTATTTAGGGCCCGGTGTTCTGACATGGTTGAGGGGGGATTTTGGCGTCGCATGCATAAAAGCTCTAGAGTTCCCCTCGAAAGTTTAGATTTCCTGCCTGTGCGCCTCATTTCGTAGAATTTAGTGCCTTCTTCTCTAAGAGCCTTCACCAACTGGTCGAATTTCTGGTCAACGTTGTCAGTGGTTTCTAAGGCAGCGAATCGGTTTTCCAGTTTTATCTCGAAAGCTTGGGAAGTTGTGGCGGCTTGTAGCAGATTCGGTCGGAGTCTGGACTTCATCAAGCGGATTCTTTCGCGCTTAAAGTCGATGTTCAGAGTGCCTCGTACGAGCCGGTGATCGCTCCCGGTTTTGAACCTTGCGACCACTGAGACATCTCTGAATATGCGCCTCTTATCCGCCACGATGAAGTCGATCTCATTTTTAATTCTACCGTCGGGGCTTTGCCACGTCCATTTTCTTTGAGGCTGTTTCTTGAAGAACGCGTTCATCACTAACAAGCTTTCTTTTTCGAGAAAGTTGACGAGCGTTTGCCCCCTGTCGTTTCTGCTGCCATAGCCGTATGGTCCCACTGAGGATTCGCTACCAGTTTTCAATCCTACTTTGGCGTTAAAATCTCCCATGACAACGTTGTAGTGTGCCCTAGTGGTATTATGAAGGGCCTTAGAGATGTCTTCATAAAGAATCTCTATGTCGTCATCCGAGTATGCCGAAGTTGGTGCGTATACCTGCACTACCTTGAGAGTGTACCTCTCGGTTAGCTTAAGTATGAGGTATGCTACCCTTGTCGACACACTGGACATTTCTACAACGTTGTCAGCGAAGGTTCTATGAACCAGAAACCCAACGCCACCCTGGGAAAGTTGGTCTCCCTCTCTGAAATACAAAAGATGGCCAGATTCTAGGGTTATGGTGTCCTCTCCCTCTTTACGGACTTCACATAAACCCAGAACGTGCCATCTTATGCATTTCAGTTCCTCTTCTAACTGCATAAGATGTTCATCGAGTCGCAGCGTGCGTCCATTATACGTAGCCAGGGTCAATTCATATTTATAAGGTTGGCGGCCTACCGTAGCCCGGGGATTCTTCGCACCCCCTGCCCCGCCGGAACCGTGACCGCCGCCGTGGTCAGGAATAGCGGAGCGACCGGGAACTGGGGGCCGTGGTATATCATGACTTGCCATAGAAGGTTTTGCCCATAATCGCCACGCTGGGCATGCGGGTTGGCGATCGCAGTGCGTAACTCCTCGCACCAGTGGCGCTGCTGCCCGTCACTGGATACATACTGATGCTGTAAAGTTTCAATTTCAATTTCAGTTTTATAAAATAGGATAATATCTATTTTTCGAACAAAACACGACTTAGTTGCACAAAAAGGTAAAATCATAAAACTTTTGAAATCCTGGGGCCAATTAGCTGTACGTGTACTCTAAGGCACAGAATCGCTCAGATGAATGGCACTGTGGTCACCTATCCAGGTACTAACCACGCCCAGTATTGCTTACCTTCGCCGATCTGATTGGAACAACAACATTAACTATGCCACGAATGCTTCCTTATAAATATTATCAGCAACAAGATTAGTGAATAGTAAGACAAGAGAAACCAAACAAAGAGCAGCGCGAGTGGTGGCTGATTTTGCTGACATTTCACCTTCTTTGATTTTGTTAGGTTTAAATTGTTTTATTGTAATGTGGTAGCAAAACAAACGTTTTTATTCTATTCTTAAAATAAGTGGACTCACACTTGTCAGTTTTCACTAGTCAGTACGTATAAGTAGCAGAAGTAACAGCAATATCAACGCGACAGCAATATTTGCGATATAAGTCTAAAGTCACCAAAAAATCTTATTACGGAAGCTTACAGTTGTCTTTAACTCGTCTGTCGCCTAACTTGCAGACAAAAATACGTTTTCACCTCGGAAATATTCAGTTAATTATTCGAGTGCAAAAGTGCATTTTAAACGCTAGCGTAATAAATTCAATAATTTTCTATATTTTTTTTCTCATTTGTAGAATAATTGCACTGGCCAGCACGACGAACGTCTAAAAAAATATAAAAAAAAAACTGTAATCAATTCTGTATTTCTCTGTATTCAACTGACTTTGCATCATGTTGGTTTGTTTTTGATAAAATTGTAAGAAATCATTAAATATAAGCGAGTCCAGCGATGAAAATATAAATTTAACACCTGCAGAGTTAGTGAAAGCGGTACATAATGCCGAATTGGATTTTCTTCCGGAAAAATAGCGTGAAGCACCTAGCATTTTCTTCGCTGTAGTGAGGTTAAAAATTATGTTTTTCGCTCGGCAGCAAAGTTATTCTGCGTCTCGTACCTTTGAAACCCTAAGCTTTTTAAAGCTAAACTCAATACAATTACTCGCTCTTAAAAACAGCTTTGCAGCTTTGCATAACAAATAACTATAATAGCAAAAAAAACTGCTCACAAAAAGTGTGTTTCAAAATTAAAGTCAAATTAAATATATACATTATTCAATACAAGGATCACTTTGAAATGTCTTACATACGAGGTGAATTTTGACAGGTGAGTTTGGCAGCAGTGATCGCATAATTTACGCCTGTTGCAGATTGTCTTAGAAGTTAATGGGTACATTTTTATTTATTCCCGACGTATTTATATTGCAATAACCGTGGTCGCGGGTTGACTGGTTGCTTAGGGAGTAGCATGGGCTGTGTTTGAAACTACCCTTAAAATAACCGAAACGTTGGCAGTAAATAAAAAGGTATAAATAAATACCCGTTCACTACTAAAACAATATTAATTCTGATCGCAAATGTTTAAAAATACTATTGCTGGTACTGTTTATAATTTTATGGCTTCTGGTAAAAACATCGCCTGACTCAAGAGCTAGCTCCTATCTGTCCCAGCGTATTATCATTGCCATTCAACGTGGCAATTCCACCATTGTCTTGGGAACGCTGTCCTCTGGCAATGATCTGGATCAGTTGAGCTATCTATAGATAGTTTTAAACGGTTCTTAGATAGCTCAAAAGTTTCACATGTATTTTGTATATTATTCTTTACATTTCTGTAAATATTTAAATTAATATTTTGCTAGTTGTCGCGAATTACATAATAGGGGCCGGGTTTTTTCCATTTGAGTGCGGAACACTAATAAATGACTTCCAGTGTAAACGCCTCCTATAATTCGAGGCCGGAGATCGCGTTTGATCGAGTTATGCATTATTAATGAACATCGACGTATAATTACAGGGCGCACTGATTTATAGTCGTGTACAAATCGGATACGGTTCGGAGAAAACGTCTCGTGTGCGTGGGGCCTTATTGAGATGTACCAACTCGTCTATGATTTCGTGTTTGGTTAATTTATTGCCTACGTTTGTGTGTTGATTAAACCAAGAACTAAGCAATAGTGGCGTAGCTTGCTTAGTTAAGTTTGTTCTACAATTTTGGTCCAAAATAGTTTTGCCATATAATATACTAGCTGGTGCCCGCGATTTCGTCTGCGCAGCATTAGTACTTCGTGTTATTTTAATGGTTTTTGCAGTGCACGCCAGAATAGCTTGCAGATGGCAGATTTTTTCTTGCTTACGTGACACTTAAATTTGGACAATTCACACAATATCTTTATAAATTATAGCCTATGTGTTATTCTGATGTATAAGCTATATAATTGTAAAGTTTCATTAAACTCCATTCAATAATGTTTGCGTGAAAAAGTAACAAGCATACATACAAACTTTCGCCTTCATAATATTAGTAAGGGTTCTTCAGCTTAAAACGTTTAAATACTAAATCTTTATACCAAACTTAGCGTGTTTTAAACAAATCGTTTATTTTCGGTCACGACTGTACTAACAATCTGAGCGTACACGATGAACAGTCTTGAGTCGTTCAATCATCAATGTTATGGATTAAAAATACAGAAAGTATGTTAACTTAATAAACGCAAAACATCAATAATTCGCCTTATTTTAAATCGTCAACCATAATAATATTGTCACCATAACTTATGACACACATAACATGTAATAAGAGATGTGACTAAAATAAAATAAATATTATAAAAACCCTCAAATTATTTGTTTAATCCTGATCGTTTGAAATACCAATTAAAGTTAACGATGGAATAGTACGCGGCAATTCATATGGCATTATAATAAAGTTAAATAAAAAGTATGTCCCATCACATAAACTCTTCATGACTTTGCTTGCAATTCTATTTTTGCAGATACTTTGATACATTTGTGGCACAATGGGCCAAGGCTCGGCTGAGATGCAGGTTGTGGATTTGATTCCAGCCGCGGGATGAACGTTTGTATGATCTCCAAATATTGATTTTGGGTCAGGGTGTTTCTATGTATAACATGTATGTATTTACAAAAATAAAGAGTACATAAGTAGTATATCAGTCATGTCATGTCAGTCATGGTCAGATGAAGCTATGTGAAATGTAGGGCATTATTTATTTTATTTATTATTATTTAAATAATCTGTTCTTTTATGAAACCGATTACATTTGTTCAAATTAGGTTCGTTCTCATATTGTGCTACCTAACTTATAGCCAGCATAAGTGAAGTCATGATGATGATGACTTATTATGTGCCACAACAAACAACGCGTACTGCAAAGAAAAATAATATGCACGTAAAATGAGCGTCTTATCGCGAACCATCTCAAGGTGTCGTCGCTTTGCAAATATGTGTTTTGTCGATAAGAGGACAGTTAATCGAATACAAGCACTGTATAATACAGTTATACATACGGCTCGGCATTCGTTATAAAACAAGCAAAGATGATACAAAAAAGCATTGAACAGATGAGTTTCTTGCTAGATTATTCGTGGACTAGGGTTAGCAGGAAGGAACCAGCATCTAGATTCACTTGTTTCAAAATGTTCCATAGAGTTTATTTGTCTACAAGATGACCCAGTGAACTTTGTACCACTTCAAATTGATTGTAAACAAACAACAAAAATTTATTTCAAAAATTCAACAAAAAATGGCAAGTAAACAGAAAGTATACAAAATTTTTTAAAACATCACAAAATTTCAAACTGATTACGTCAGTGCATCATTAAATTATAAGTCGATATTGAGTATGTTGGAAAAATCGATTAAAAACTAATTAATATGTGATGGGATCCCTTTCGGTGGCAATGGCGCGTGCGACAGCGTTTTAAATTTAATCGAATTATGGTTTATTAAATTGGTTTCCGGTATTTCCACATTTTCCATGGTGATTATTTTCGGCCGCGGTTAATTTTACCTTTTGCTAAGCTTTGTAGTTGGAAATGTTATAGTCAAGCATATAGGTTGCAAGTACAATGACGACCTCTTTGCCGCAGTGTACGTTTGATTCCGCGAGACAAATGTATGTATGATCTGAAAATAATTGTTTCAGGTCTGGTTGTTTCTCTATGTACATATAACACGCATCAACATAAGTGCAAGAGAGCTTAAATTGTTAATGGGACAAGTTAAACTTTTTAAGCTCGTTTGTTCAATCAATGAAAGAACTGTCCTGTCAGCTAAGTTGGTAGTAGCTGTGTCTTCTGCACAGGTTGAGGTTTCGATAAACATTTGATAAACACTTGTGAAAAGAACATAGGTGTTTGTATCTAAAAATACATAAGTATTCTATCAGTCACCTGGTCACCTTAATACAAGCTATGCTTAATTTGGGGCTAGATGGTGTTCTGTGCATCGTCCAGGTATATTTATTATTATTACTATTATTAATAAACTGAGAATGGGCCGACAACGTGCGTGTGATACCTCCTGGTATTGCAAGTGACATACCATCGAACTAGAGGAAGCCTGCACCTGCCTGAGCGAGCTACTGGCTTTCCTGGAGGACATTGGGTGGCTGGAGTAGCAGCCTCCACCCGTCACGCAAAAAGGTAACACCTGCGGCCTACTTGCGGAAAACTGTCCACACACCAAGTACCAAGTACCATCGAACTAACGACTTACCAACAGGCAGACCGTATGCTGACCGTACCTGATTGTAAGTGCTAACCGTTATGTTAGTTGTACGCTTGTTAGCTAGCTCCGTTGGATACCGCCACCAGTTGTACCGACTTCAAAAAAATTATGTTCTCAATTCAGTTTTTTGAAGTGACAACTTCTTATGGGAGGGTAAACCGCTTCGGTACGTAATGCGTTACGGCGTCAGTCTGTCTGGTTTTCCTTTTTCTCACGCATACGGCAGCGGTAGGCAGGCTCATCCTCTCTCACTCTAACCCGCTAGTTAGATTAGTTTTAGTTTTCACTTCTGTCGGGATTTTTTTTTACGTATTTATTTCAAATAGTATTTTTGTTGTCATTTAAAAAAAAACGTTTATAGCCTTAGTAGATAGAGTAGAGAGGTACAAAATTGGTAAATATTTTAAATATCTTATAACGCTAGACTTACGGTCAATAGGTGCAAATTCAGCATCAGCATCTGTTAATAAGTAGGTAGTAGATAGGTATACCTACCTAAACAGCGCTTTTTTGCCCCACTCGGATAGTTCTTCACCGAGAGTTAAGAACAAGCGGGCTACAGATTTAAAATAG
The DNA here is from genome assembly GCA_948098915.1 of Lampropteryx suffumata. Classification (NCBI taxonomy): domain Eukaryota; kingdom Metazoa; phylum Arthropoda; class Insecta; order Lepidoptera; family Geometridae; genus Lampropteryx; species Lampropteryx suffumata. Next base: position 18,876,650 of record OX402547.1, read on the forward strand.
CTCCGTCATTTATGAATTGATTTAAAAACTTATTGTTTTAGGTTAAAGGATATACGAGTAAGTACTTTCCTATTGGTTCCATAGAAATTTCATAAAATTGGTTAATGCAGTTTGGTTTTGAAATCAAAATAGCTGGAAAAAAGAATCATCCAAGTAAACGAAATTTTGTATTTTTATATAAATTAGTGGTCGACCATAATTCATTTAAATTAAAAAAACTATATAATTAAATTAACTGTCCGCTAGTAGTAGATTTCTCCCGGGACAAACCAATTTTCCCGGGATAAAAAGTAGCCTACCCGGGGATAGTGTAGCTTTCTAACGGTAAAAGAATTTTTAAAATCGGTCCAGTAGTTTTTAAGTTAATTCGTTACATTTAAATATACAAAAATACAAATCTTTCTTCTTTATAATATTATTATTAGCGTAGATAGGTGTGCGAAATTTCATATTCCTCCGTCCGCGCAATTTTCGTAAAAAGGGGTGCAAAATTTTTGCTTCACGTATTAATATATAGATGAAGTCGGTTTTCTTTTTAGTTTTCAAAACGTAATTATGACAATAAAAACGACAGAACACTCGCATTTAAACTAAAGACCTCAATAAACACACATTGTTAAGTGGATTACCACCTACGTGCAATTAAGTATTTAAATGGAGGAATTAAATTAAGTTATGGTATGCGAAGCGGCGTGCTTTGATTTTTGTTTACTTTTACTGAATTTTATATTACGTAGAATTATGGTATAACATTTTGTAGAGCTTCGTAATCCATCTATGCTATTAGTATACTTTAGATAATTTGTTTAAGTTTGTTTGTTAGTTTTTGACGACCTCTGTGGCGCAGTGGGCGAAGACCTGCCTGAGACGAAGAAAGTTCCGAGTTCAATTCCCGCCGCGGGTGAAATGTTTTTATGTTCTGCATGTATTTGTCTCGGGTCTGGGTTTTTCTATGTATGATATTTATGTTTTAAAAAAAAGTGTATAAAGTTTGTATGTTACCTTTTGACGACTTATGTGGCACAGTGGGCGAAGACCTGCTTGAAACGCAAAAGGTTGTTGGTTCAATTCCCGTCGCGGGTCAAATGTTTGTATGATCTGCAAGTATTTGTCTAGGGTCTGGGTATTTTTCTATGTATGATTATTTATGTATTGAAAATAAGTGTATGCGTAGTATCAGTCATGTGGTACCCATAACACAAGCTCTGCTTACTTTGGAGCTAGATGATGATGTGTTAAATTCCGACTTTATGTGTAAAAGGTTAGTTCTCGTTAACATTATGTATTTATTATTTATTTTTACGACTAAACTGCTGAATGGAGCTTAAATAAACTTTGGTAAGGAAATTGTATACTGAAGAAGAATATAGCCTACTTTTTACTTCTTAAGCCACAGGCAACTAGACCTTAATTATACGTATTGTGATAATGCCACAACTATATAATTTAGAAATTTGAGTGTATGTCATTGGCATCAAGCTCCCAAACGGATGAAACGATTTCAATTTGATTTTTTTGATTAAATGGTGACTTGAACGAGAGTTTTTTTAACTATTACGGGTCGACCATGAAGTGGCCGTAATTTCGACCAATTCTTACCATGAAATACATTTATTCCGCGATCGCTCCCGAAGACGGCACGTCACAATGCGTCATTGATTATTCCTACCATAAAGCGTCTGGACCAACGAAGTGACGGCAGTTTGACAGCACTTAAATAAATAAATATATATCTTCTTCTTCTCTTTAAATAAAAATGATTGTTGCTAAGCGCATAACTCGAGAATGGCTCGATCAATTCGGCTACTTGTAAATTTTTCTGGGTTAGATAATTAATTCAGGCGTGACTTTGCGGAAAACCATTACAAATCATTAAATAGATGGACAAATATTTAGTACTATTCCGCCAATCTATTCCCAAAGAGTTAGACACGATGCAGACGCATGCACTGCCCTCCCGCCCGCAATTGAAAAGACACGCAAAGCGTAAAAGGCAAGCACACACAATCCACACATGCAACCTCTAAGAGAACGGGAGGGAGGTGCATTGCATCGTGTCTAACTCTTTGGGAATAGATTGGAGGAATAGTACTAAATATTTGTCCATCTATTTAAATTCTTCGAGGGTTAGGAGGAATTGTTACCTGAATTCTCCTAGTATGTAGAACTTTTCAAAGTGATTTTTGAGATTGTATTAAAAAAACATTTTTTTACTGTTAAGATTTTGACCTTATCAACATACATCAGCAGAGGTATCGTGTTGGAGATCATTAGAATCACCCTTATGAATAGGCTGTAGATAGACACTATTTTTAAGTCAGCGGTTTTTAAGTTTTAAATTTTAACATACGTGTTTTACAATATAATATTTGTTATATTCTTAACTACTAAGGAGCCTGCTCTTGGGTTACGTTTCTGGTATGTTTCTACCAGACGTCGTGAAATAATGTTTTAAACGCAATGGGCTCCCACGGGCTCAGGGTCTTGACTCCAGAAGGCTCAAATATGTAGGCCCTATATGGACCGGCATATTAGCCGCTTTTGAGGTCTTCGACACATTCAGCGGCCACACTTGCTCTAACGGAAGTCCCGGCAGATGGGATGCGGTCAGGGTTACGCATTGCCATTCAACGTGGCAATGCCGCTAGTGTCTTGGGGACGCTGCCCTTTGGCAGTGATCTGGATCAGTTGAGCTATCTATAGTTTTAAATGGTCCTTAGCCTTAATTAAAATACTTTATCCTTAATTAATATACATAACACAACAAGAGCTCAACTCTTGTTGATGTATTTTAATTTATTTTTAAATAAACGTACCAGATAATTATCTAGATTAGTAAGAATTAAATTAAATAACTCATTATATGAACCATAATTTTATTGAGAAATGTTCTTCTTTTTGTCTTTCTCATACTTTCTCATTCTTTCGGTAGTCGATTAAATTTATCGATATAATTATTCCAATAATAATTGGATCTGTTTATTTCCATTAACGATTTTAACTGAACTTATTTATTTCACAATAAAAAAGACAGCTCTTTAAAGTTTCTTTTGGATTATTTGCATTAAAATTGTTTTTATCTCAGCACTTACATAAATTGTTAAAAATACGTAAAACTGCAGAACGTAGTCGGTCATCGTATTAGGCCCATTTTCCATGTAGCGGCCAGCCGCATGCGATAAACCAGGAGACACTGTTGCTTAAAGGACCACAACTATAATCTATGACACCACTATGCAATTTTTCATCCATCAAGAACGCACAGCGAAATCAACAGACCACGTGAGGCATGTCCATGTCACATGTCTCAAATCACTGGACAGCATAGCGTGCGCTTTGAACACATGTTTCCTGATAACTAGTCGATTTCTGTTGAAGACTACTTGCCATAATTTTAGGACCAAAAGATAAAATACTTAATAAAACTCTACACAAACAATAGGGTATATAAGTTTAGACCGCATATATTCCAGAATTTTGTTTTCATCACACATTATCAATCAGACTACAGGAACGACTGAAAATAATGCCACTGATGCATAACCCATTGAATGAACACAGGTTATACGCTATCTACACCAGTGCATGTTCATGTTCATCTTTCGTCTTTCTCTAACGCATGCAGCTCCATAACACGTGCCCAGTAACTAAATAGATAAAAGCGCATGCCCCTAACGCACGTATCTTATGTAGCATGCATTATAATCATCATGCTTTTTATTATTTAATATATATGGACACACAACACCATCTAGCCCCAAACTTAACATATCTTGTAGTAAGATGATAAGATGACTGATATAATACTAAGATATTCTTAAATTATACTTTATAACACCCAGATGCAGACGAACAAACACCTGTGTTCATTACACAAATATTTGTGTTTGGAGGGAATTGAACCCTCAACCTATAGCACAGAAGGCAGAGCTACTGCCAACTGAGCTGTCAAGCCAGTTATTTGAAGACGCAAGATGTATTAAAAAAAAGCGAATCTGGTGTGGACGGAGCTGAAGAGTTCTAACGCAGGTACAGATCAAAGCTTCAGGCTACCCGCATAGTGATATATATAAATAAAGGTATTAATAAGGATTTTGTATACATTCCCAAAATGTTTTTCATTGTCGATGATATCAGTAAAACTTAAAACAGATAATAACAATGCTATAAAAATATTATTTATTGCATTTTTGAAACATTTACGCCCATTATTAAACCCATTCGATTTTCATGACTCAATTATACAGTACGAGGTTTTAAACAATAAAATGTAAAACTTATATGGGTGTGATATACAATTTGTAACAAAGAGTAGTATCGAGTAAGATATAGATAATATCAAGTGGTTTCGACGATTAAAAAGTAATTTTAAAGCATTCGCGATTAGAATTCATAATGTTTTCGCTCATGCATAATGCCAGAACGCGTCTCTGCAAGAATTTATTAATTTGGCCTACGTTATGTGAATTCTTCTTATCGTGTCACTAGTTACTTTAAATCAGTGTGGTGAATGGATTAAAGTGCCCCTGAGGCTCATGTTATGTTATGTGGTTGAATATTTTTTGCTATTAATGCCCGATTTCAATATAATATATATGTTTTAAGAGCCGGATGCTTTCAAAAAATAATATTGTTATTGTTTATTACTTATATTAGATGTTCGCATCATGTCATGAACAAAACCTTTTTTTTCATGACTTTGACATTGATAAGTATTGTGATGAGTATTGTGAGGATCCAGCATAAATTAGCAGAACCTGATGAAAATTGTCTAGATGAATCGAAACAGTGTCGGTGCCTCGATTGACAAAGAAACACGTGAGTAAAGCCCGTGTTTATTAAAATTGCTTACTGTTCATACCTTTGCTCTACATTTAACTCTACAACACTCTACGTGACTCCTTTGTTCTTTTTATCATACAATTTGATAGCTTTTTATATTTATGATGGTAATAACATCTTCGATTACAACGCATTGAGCTTTAATTACCTATTTTTGTTTTTTATATTCAGGTCATTTAGAAATTCATTGCGGAATAATCAAATTGTACTTCTTTAAGTGCCGATAGACTTGCAGCTTATCATGTGCGAAATATACCATCTTCTGTGCAAAATATTGTCAAGTGTCTCTATCTCTTTGAGACATCCTCAAAAGTACAAAAGTATCTAAAGATCAGAGATGTCGCTAGGACCAAGACAAGTTTCTTGCCAATTCTTCACGGGCTTGGGTTAGGATGAATTGGCACCTAAATTCACCTAGTATGTAAGACGTTTCAAAGTGATCCTTGTGATTGTATTGAAAAAAGTATCTTTTGACTTTGACTTTGACTTTGTCCACTAAGTCTGAGGATCACAGTCTTGAGCAGGGTTTCTATGTCATACCAAATAAGCAATGGGCAAAGATCGCACCCAAATACTTAAAATCTGTTCCTATCCTTCGAGTCCTTCCACCATTCTCATTCGGAGGTGTCGCGATTATCCCTACAACGCCTTCTTTGGTAACCGCGACGCTGCTGTCTGTCAGTTTACCAGGGAGTTACAATGTTGGCCCATCTGTCCGAGAGCATGCGACTCATGTGGCCTTGTATTTTATTACAAAATTCTGCTCAGTCATCGTTTTAGCCTCTTTAATTTAAAACTCACTCACCAAAATATAATATCCATTGCCACTGGAAGATTTACAGCCTTACAAAAAGTTTGAAACTCAAATCGCTCTGCCCCACAGTCTGACGTATAGAGGTCGCAAATCATGGAACCCTCGTCATAATAAAAGCTTCGGTACGTATCACTTGGTTTTAAAATGATTCCTGATCGTCTTTTTGTTTTATCAAATAGGGTTTTGGTTATTCAATCAGGTGTTGAAGGATATTTAAAAAAGACACGTAAACACACAAACTGTAAACCCAAGGCTTGGTAGACACTTCCTCAGTGATGCAATTATGAAATTCTGATATAAACAAAGTAGTGATAATTATAAGCATTATTTAGTTTTTATTGATAAATTGGTATTAAGGATGGTTGATTATTTATTTTGTAATATATGCTGTCATTTGAATAGCAACCGAAGGTACATAATATCAAATTTAAACAACCGATGAAAAACATTTTTTTTTAATTGGTTCCAGTTGCAATCATTCTAATAGCTGTAACAATGCATCTACCAAATCCTCTGTTACGGATTAAGCATTTTCATTGGTAAATCATCCTTTTGTAAATGTACTTCCGTAAGAGATTTTTTTATTATTTTTTTATCATTGATAGACCTACGTTTGACCACGAACTCGCCTGATGTTAAGCAACGATGTGGCCGACGCTGGGGCACGCAGGTCTAGAAGATACCTATTCACTCTTGACTTGAAGAGACACAAATTGTAGTTTTCAGGAAAGACATACGTACATACATTATAAATGTGGAAGCAAAGCGCTTTGTTCGTAAGGGTGGTAGACTGACAAGGTATGGATGGTATTGAGCGGTGCGTCTGCTTGTCCTGTTGTGAAAAGGAGATGGTGGAATGAGATCATGCAATTCCTGGGCACATTCTCCGAAATGTATTCTATAAAAGATCGAAAGGCAAGCAACTTTACGACGGTGCTCGAGACTCTGGAACTTAGTCTCAGCGTTTAGCTGCTCACCTATCACTCTCAATGCTCTACGCTCAACCGAGTCCAAATTATAATCGAATTATATAAGAACAAAGATAATATTTTTGATTTCTTAAAGTAATTATAATGCTCTCACTGAAGTTAATATAATTTAATCCGTTTATAATTATAATCTAACTTTTCTGGCACGTAAGTATCCTTTCAATTTGGCAGCATTTGCCCATACTGTTATAGCACAGTTCATAATAGAATGGCAGTAAACATTATAGACCGAAATTAGAGTTTTTCTATTATATATGGATTTCAACTTCAGGATATATACTCATGATTTACTCAACACGTCCAGGCATAATATTTGGTAATAATAATATTATGCCAATAATAATAATATTCAACACATGCCCACCTTTTGAACAAATGTAAGTATTCTCATTTGAATACTGGTGCGGATTTTCTTAGCAGATGGGATGGGATGGGATGCAGACGCAGTTTATTGTGTGAAAATTGTTGCATTTATGAATCTTAAAGACGGTCACAGCTTCTTAAGGATTATGAAGACAAAGTTGGTCCTGCTAGGTCCAGTCGGGGTCAGACGGTAAAGGGAACGATGTTATCAAATGTCCCAGTACTCGTTCGACGCTCGTGACTTACCTTTCTGAATAGGGCATGGGATAAACTACAAGAGGGAGCGATGCATCTACATAGATCATGTCTTTTCCCTAAATTCTGGACTAATTTCTTGCTGGAATTTAAAAAGTCTCACAAAAAACATTGCATTTCTTTATCTTAATGTATTTAATGGCTTTGACGGAATGGGCTAATAAGAAAACTAGTGAATTTCAGTTTTAGTGCGGCTTCTAACTCCAAAAAGACGAGACAATTCAGCTCTCTAAAACATATGTTTTAGGATATGCGTTGTTTGTCAGTCAGTCAGTTATAAGAACGTAATGATTTTATATGTCAGATATTAGTACATAATATTTTATTATACAAAAGCCAAGACCCGTATAATTTATTTTTTGTTCTATTTTATAAAAAAAAATTATGACGGCTTCTGATGGTAAGTGATCTATGAACTCTGAGTCAGCTGCTGATGAGTCATACTTACTACCCTGTATAGTTGTAGAGTTCTAAGAATGTCGAATTTGTACTGACTCGTACTAATAGTAATATGTTACTCTATAAGGTGTAATCTTCCATCTCTCATAGTTTCCACCGTAGTCCAAACTAGCTCGGACAAAGGAGTGGGCGGAGGAATGACGCGAATGCATTCACGATTGTTTCATTTAAGAATGGACTCTTCATTTGAGGCTAATGAGTCATCAGATCGGAGATTGGAAAGTTTATGGTCGTTCTTTGAATGTGGGACTGATAACCGCTAAACGGAATTCTATAATTTTTCTAAATAGTTCTAACTGATTGTGATAGATAACTATCGTGAAGGAGAAACACTCTTCAAGCACAAATACAACTTAAAAACGTCGAACTTGCTAACATTTATTCGCTGATGGGGTGACCTTTATATTAATGTAATAAGACACAAAGTGCAATGGTTCACGACTCTCATTATTGAATAGTATCTATGTCAATTTAGATGCCGATAGTTTCAGAAAAACCAGGCAAGAAACACTCGTCTTGGTTGTAAATATCCGTATGGGTTTGATGCTAACGCTAGATAGGGATTACAGACCATCGGAAAACCTACTTTCATATCTGGACCGATGGTTTGAAGTGCATCGAAATCATTTTTTCAGCTCATTGTCCATACCATGTCGAAGGCCTTCGGGTTCTATTAACTCTAGAGTTGACCTTAACTCATACGAAATAAATAATATTTATATATAAAAATCTAGCGTCACGATATATCTGCGGGATAAACTCCGGAACTACTTATTTTTTTTTAAGAAATTTGGCTTACTGTATGTAATTTGGTGTAACTTAAAAATAGGATAGTTAGTAATAAATAGTTAAATAAATATTGGTGGACAATGCACACAACACCTCTAGCCCCAAACTAAACATAGCTTGGGTTATGGTTTTTTTTGATTATTTGTTATTTTATTTACAGAAATAATTACAGAAATGTACGGAATAATATACAATAAGTAATATAAAAAACATGTGAAACAGTTGAGCTATCTAAGGACCGTTTAAAACGATATATAGATAGCTCAACTGATCCAGATCACTGCCAGATGGCAGCGTTCCCAAGATACTGGCGGCAATGCTACGTTGAATGGCAATGCTAATAAGCTGAGCCAGATAGGAGCCAGCTCTTGGGTCACGCAATGTATCTACCAGACGCCCTGAAATAATTTTGAAAACGCGGTGGGCTCCTGTCTATGTCTATGTGTATATCACTTATTGTAATTTAATTATGACAAGAGCTGGAACCAAACGGCTTCATGCAAATATTAGTTCCAAACCACAGCCTCCTCGACCGGACACTGCCCTGCAGAGGTCATGACCCTTATCATAAAAGCAGAGGGAACGAAAAAGTTTTGTTTTATCTATCACAGAATTATCGTTTTGAGAATCACATAGGAGCAATAACACGACGCAACATCACTAATAAAGGAAGTTGCCTAATAAAAACCGATAATCTAATCTAATCTAATCCGGCCCACCCATAAACAGAGCGCCTGTTTACGAGCACATACCCTTTGAACCGCCGTATAGGGCTTGGATGGCTTGTAATAGTTTCTGTCAAATTTTATGTAGGACTTGCCTTACAGATAAAGGCAATTGTAGCTACAATCACACATGCATAAAATAACAACCAAAACCAATACAGAACTGAACGTGTCGCGGGATACGCGTTTGGAACGAAGTCTCTTTCGTGTGCAGGATTGGCATAATTAATTATTAATGTGCCAGGCTCTCATTCTCTTTACCCACCCCTCGCTTTAATTTTGATTATTAATGCAATATATAACTATATTCATATATATATATGTACATATATACACACACATATATATATATATATATATATATGTATACACATGTGGGAGACTAGTTATCGGTCTTCTTCATTCTCTCTTTCTGTTACGGTTTTTCGAAATGTAACGCGTTACATTTTTCTCGGCTAGGTCCCTCTTCAACCAGCGATAAGGTTAAAAAAAAACCATTTACAATAGTCCTATTAATATATGTGTATTGCAGCCAGGCAAAAAGGTCATAAGGCGCAAAATGTTGCTCAAAGAGTTGAACGAGTTGAACGATACAAATTAACCTTAGAGTTGGTAGTAACTCTGCCGTTTCGATGTAGGCTGTAGATTTTATCCCTATCCTGGACTCACATTTGTTGGTGAATTGGTATTAGTACCTGGATGACCAAACTTTGCTTGGTATAAAGCACGGATAAATCCACGTTTTCTAAAAATGAAACCTAGCTAGATCTATTTATCGGCTCTGAAACAACCTGCACACTAAATTTCATGAAAATCGTTGGAGCCGTTTCCGAGATTCAGATTATATATATACAAGAATTGCTCGTTCAAATGTATTAGACATTGTTATTAATGAAAAGAAACTAAGATAAAAACTGAACGTTTCTACGTTTGGTATGAATAGCTCAACTCAGATCACTACCAGAGGGCAAAGTCCCCAAGACATTGATGGCATTGCCACGTTGAATGGCAATGCTAATACGCTAGGCCAGATAGGAGCCAGCTCTTGGGTCCAGCATATCTTCTACCAGACGCCGAGAAATCATTTCAAAACTATATTTTGCTGCTTTGTAGATGTCTTGTTTTTCATTTTTGCTGAATTAATTTAGAACAATCCGATCTCCAAAAGACCTGAAAATTGAAATTTCTATGAATGCTTTGTATATTCTAACTAACGTGTTAATCCGCTTGAGTCGATTCGAAAAAGGGAAATAACTGAGCACCACAAAGACTTGTTCTTTGTTTTTGTTTTCTTATGTTATACACGCCCTAATGTAGAGGCATCTTTATCTCCCAATCTTGTTGCTGATAAGACCCTCGCCTTATCCGCTTAAATCGTGATTTTAACCAGAAACTTGTGATCAAACATTAGGTGATTAATCAAGTAACAACTGATAAAACTGACCACCAACATAGCTTGGGAATGTAAGCCCAGGTTTCTGGTGTAGCGACTGTCATAGTACTCATCTACTCGCATGTCTTTAGTACCATTAATTTGAACCATCAATGGTACTAGGGATACTACTATGTGTCCTTAGTGCCATTAAAATAGATTCAAGTTTATACCGTGTATTTACGTTTTTTTACCAAAAAAATTAACGATACAATTTTTCTAGCCCCATACTAAGCATAGCTTATGGTGACCAGATGACTGATAGATTACTTTTATATTTTCTCCCAGACAGAAAAAATACCTATATTCATTACACAAATATTTATCCTGGATGGAAATCGAACCCACAACCTACAACGCAGAAGGCAATTTACCAAGTGAGCTGACAGGCCAGTCAATTCAATAAACAATTTAACAGATTTTTGTCTTTTTCTAGTACAAATCATTATTTTGTCGAGCATTCTACCATCAATATTAATCGGCATAAATATTACTACAAAATATTACACAAATGTACTACATTTATGCTTCCAATGTTCAATACCAATGGCCGGTCATTGCATAGGCGTCTGATTAAAATATTAGTACGTAGTGTAAGCATAACATTTCATCTGACGTATCTCAGTCTGACGTATTTGAAAGGATATGTTTCAGTTTCTGAGAAACGTATTAATACATAGGTTCCATTATGTTGCAAACTTTGATATGTCTGGGTAGAGCAAATTGGTAATATAGTTCCTATTAGTGATAAAATATATATTGTTATGAGAAGTTCAAATGTTAATATTTACTTGGAAGTGTAAAATACATATTGTTTTTTTATGTTCTCGTACTCATAGCTTAGTGCACCTAATCGTGACGGTAGTGTATTTTTCTAACATTCATATATTTTGTATTGTATGATGTCCATTATTATAGAACGCATTGCGTAATATTACCTGTATTACATCAAAATTCAAAAAATTCAAAATCACTTTATTCATTACAATCACAAGGACCACTTTGAATCGTCTTCTTACATGCTAGTGAATCTAGGTGCCGGTTCCTCCTAACCCCAGTTCAAGAAGAATCCGGCAAGAAACTTGTCTGGTCCTAACACTTTTTTGTATGATCCTTGACAATTTTGTTACGGATGCCGAGTCGAGTTGGAGCAGATTCATCCCAAGCTTTTTTGTCTTCTAAATAATCAGATATTTTATAATTTGCTTTAATAGACAGTTTATGTTTAATTACGTTTTTAAATTTGCCAATCGACAAATCTAACACGTCGCTTGGGACCTTGTTATAGAAGCGTACTCATTGCCCTATTAATGACTTATTAACTTTAGCGAGCCTAACAGTGGGAACAGCGAGCATCAAATGTATTATATTGGTAATTAGCGACCCGCCCCGACTTCGCACGGGTGCAATGCTGATACTAAATATACTACAGAATGTCTTTATATACAACGTTATCTAAGAGAATAACATAGACTAAGAGATATACACATACCATTGCGGACTTTTGTGTAGTCCTTTTTAAGGTGTACAATACTGTAGGCCATTATTTTGATCTATCTCTTAGGGTTCAGCCAGCGTTTGCAATGTAAGCGCAAAAAATGTGTTTATATACGACACCACATTAGAAACCTCTAAAATTATCAGTGTTTCTCTATATCTATGTATATTATGCATGTTTTATACATATAAACCTTCCTCTTGAATTACTCTATCTATTTAAAAAAACGCATCAAAATCCGTTGCATAGTTTTAAAGATTTAAACATACATCGGGACAGACAGACACAGCGGGAGGCAACTTTGTATTATACTATGTTACTATGTAATGATAAACTAAATATGAATTAGAATCTACCTTAACCTACACGTAACCCTCTATACCGTCTTGTTCAAACTAATCCCATCTAGTAACCTAATATCTTTCTTAACTATTAATTTCCTTCCTCATCGAATACCGAAATTAATTATCGCTACAAAAACTACCACCATGCCCTTTGACGGTGACCTGACATCAGCTGGTGAATTGATGCGGAGAGTAGGGTTACCATGAGAAAATGTAACATGGATATTTATACTGTTTAATTAGTACCAATGGTTAGAGTTGCCATCAACCACAGACGTCAACAGTTTGCACTAAAAGAAGAATTCTACTGTAAATTATTACGGATGAAAAATTCCGTATCATAGTTTTTAGTTTATTTTTTGCGACGCGAGTGGAATTTATGGCTTCATTTATTTTAATAAATTGCTGCCGTAAATCAGTGGCGAAACAAATTGGCTATTTTGTGTGACTACATAGTTTTTGAGCTTACTTGAGTTGTTACAATGGCTTTAGTGGTAGAACTAAAACACAAGGAGACGAAGCCGAAGCCGCTCGCGATTTTACAATGTAATATCAGCAACTTTTTAAACAACAATATAATAAAAGCAAATCTGACAACAAGAGCTAAGAATACATTTCACGACAGTTCTAAATAAACTGTCAAAATACGTCACTCATACCTCAGTAGTTTAAGAGACCTATTACATTACGACGATGACTTTTAAATTAAATACACATCTTTGGCGTACTTTGTCTTATTCAGAGAAACTGAAACAATTTTAAATTACTGAAATTACTGAAATTACTGAAACTATTAGACAATTTTGACTTATTGTCTGGTGGAGAATAGTTATACAAATATCAAAAATATATAATAATATCTCTTAAATAGTAGTTGAACAGTATTCGAATTTAGAAATATGTATGGGATATTTACAGAAAGAATCCATTCCAAACAATGAAACTACTAAAAAGGTTACGAATTATCTGTAAATTACTCCTTACTACATTAATATTATTAAGTAAAATGTATACAAAAATAAACGTTGTCTATATGAAAAAAAAACCCAATTAATTTTTATTCTACAAGAGTTACATAATTCGTTGCGTCGGCCGCAGAATGACATGTTCTGATAGGTATTTTAAAGTAGAATATTTTTCGGTCTAAAATGAAATATTGTCACCCTACAGTCCCTTTGTCGCAGTTTGCCCTTTGCGATTGATTAGCCGACATTTCCCTCCCTTTTCATAGTAAGATCCCTTAGCATAAGGCGTCTCAGAAGCCGCACAAAAAAGGGGGTTTAGTTCAAGGGTTGAATGAAGTGAACGACAGAACGTACTACTGTATTCACTTACATAGTGTTGGTTAATTATAGAGAAAGTCGTTATTAGGTTTCTATCAATGGAATTAAATAGATTCCTATTACTTATTAGTGTTACTTATTACCTATGACATTTACTATTTTCAATTAATTATTACGAGACCCAAATGGACTCTATACACCAAAGTGATTAATTATTGAACGAGCGAGCGAAGCGAGAGAAGATCTCAGTGGCAGCTTCGGCGACTTGGCTTTGCGTTTTGTATGTTTGATTATTTATTAATAACTTTCGAACCTTTTATCCGATCTGCATGAAACTTATAAGCTGGTAGATTATTGAACTAAATTGGACAATGAGTTGTTAAGGTAAAAAAATGTTGGTGTCATATTAAAAGTGCTTTGTTTGTACATTTCAAATCGATTTGGTTTTTATTTTAGGATATTACGTTTTTAGGTAAAAGATAAATTTAATATTTTTGATCGAATGATTTCATAACGAGACTGGTAAGGTTTTTGATTTAATATATCAGTTTGAGAAGTGTCTTTACTTAATTTCTTGATTGAAACATTGCACATAAAGTAGGTAAGTATGTAATTATGGTGACAACAAGTTGATCTGATGATGATCTTATGATGGAGAACAGTTCAAGAGCTGTTCCCCATCATATGATTATACAAATATTTGTCCCGCGGCAGGAATAGAACCCGCAACCTTCTGCGTCTCAGTCGTGTATTGGCCTTAATATTACTACCAAAATGTACACACGTACAATAAATGAATAGATCAATAATTTATATAAACAAATAGCATCCGTCCACGACTTTGCACGCGTGGTACCTACAAAAATCTTGCCTGTATCCTAAAGATGATCTGTCGTTTTACCAAATTTCATCAATATCTGTTTAGCTGTAAAATTATATACTTATATAATATATATTTTTTATATGAGTCTCATGAATATGCATTACTCATTCGACGCACTAGGACATGACGGCAGCCTAATGGTGGCCTAAAAACTTAATCAGTAGATTCAATCTACTCGTAATTTCTACTAACGAACCAAGTACTTTGCTTCCACATTTATAATGCGGACATTTATAAATGAATCTTTGCCGTCGTCTGTCTTTCCTGAAAACTACAATCTGGGTCTCTTCAAGCCAAGAGTAAATAGTTGTTTTCTAGACCTGCGTGCCCCATCGTCGGACACATCGGGCGAGATCGTGATCAAACGTAGGTTTATCTATGACAAATTAAAAAGTGGTTGTCTGTAAACATTGATTGTAAACATTGATGAAAAATTGCATACTTTTAACCTAGTAAGATGCGTCATAAGCCGTACGCTTAGGCCGATCGTGACTCTCTATCGCTTGTTCCGCACTCTCGCTTGTATGCTCGTCTCAGACGGAACGTGACAATTTATCAGTAGCGTTCATCGATTTTTAAGACGTTATTACGTCAAAAAACGTTTTTTAGTGACAGTAACCTAATGTGTGAATGAATGACCCCCACCCTCACAAAAAGCAGTAGCCGTAATGTGCATTTTATAGCTGCACCTGCCTATTTATAACCCCTGACCGAATAGCGTTATAATGTATTTAAATGTATGCTTAAAATGTGTTAGGTGTGCTTTGGTGCGAGTGCGAGCGATTGTAGAGCTTGTACCTACTGGGCTTGGTCAGGCTCTAGGGGATTATCGTTTAACAGCATATTTTTCTTGTTTTGTGGTTTACCTGACGTTTCGTATTCAGACACGCTCTAGATTATTTTTTTCGAAAAGGTTCGAGAAGCATAAGCACATATTTTAATTAATAACAGTATTTCATTCCAAATAATCGAAAGTCGTCCTTAAATATGAAATATGGCCAATGACTTCATTCATTCATATGAACGAGCTCATTGGGCCATATTGAATTGTTCATGCAATGCTTCATTATTTTGATAGTGTACATGGCGCGATACGATGAAACCGGGTACTCATAGAATATCTACGTAACATAATCAAAAAGCAACACAAAATCACTCTGTGATTCTGGTTTTTGTCTCAAAATTTACTTATTTTTTCGTTTGTGCCTTTGCGCTCCAACTGCCGCCAAACCCTGATTGGTCACAGCCCCGCGAAGACTCGCGCCAGCATAAAGGCAAGCTCACACCTGCCTACATTACCGCTCACAATGCCCCACACCTTATTTACATGTCGCACTATTGTCCGATAAAAAACTAAATATTTAACAGAATTTCCTCGGCTGTCATTTCAAATTGAAGATTTAAAGCGTATCTGAGTTGTACAGACGATTTCTTTCGTTTCTCCAAAATTCCTGCGTTTGTTTTGTTTGTGGAGACAGTCTGGAATTTAAATGGGTCCGTTTGTGAAGAAGCGTCCGGACAGAATTCTTTTGCCGCGTTGTGATTGGTAAATTAGTTAGTGTTATTGTAAGCAAAGAGTGGAACAAATTGGTACATTTTTACTTAATATCATGGATTCGTGAGTCTATAAATTTGCATTTTGACCTTGATAAACTAGAATCTGATAATATGGTTTCTATTTAGTGCGTTATATTTTTTTTCGATTTGGATCAATTTTTTTATTTATAGTTTTCACATTGAACAGTGGAATTTCCATTTGAGCGCAAGTCATGACTCAGCAGCAGTATCAGCAGTCTTTGCCATTGCCTTATACGATGTAGAGATAGCTGTAGTTTTTTAACAGATTTTGATTTATATAACAAACATAATTTGTTTAAAATATACCTACCGTTTCAAAATATTAATTCGCAATTCGTAAATAGCTTAAATTTCATCCTAATATAGTATTTTGATGCTTCGAATTATTTTTAGGTACTTACCCCAAATTTTCCAACTAATTAGACCACATTTTAATGCGCTGGAAGTACTGAAATAAAACTACAAAATGCACAGTTAAACATAATTTATTTCATATTATTTAATTATCACAGATTCATTTATTTTAATAGTCATCACGTTAACAAAAATATAATTATAATCTACCGCGATGTTACCGTTAAGCCAACGCCACACGGCTGATACACCATGTCTGGGTTCAAAGTGGTTAGTTTGACAAGGTGATGACACGGTTGTCAGTCGTGTGGCCACGACTTTACAAATCATGGTTATTACATTGTTTCTACATGTTGTCAAAGGTTTTATTATAATTAATGCAAATATTTTATCAATACGATTATTAAATATATGGTAAATCTTAGTAGATGCAATGGAAAGTATAAAAGTAAAAATATATGCATGTAAGTTGCTTTTTAATACATTTTATTGTAACGAGTTCTATGTAGTTTATATATGTAAATAAATCTACATAGTGAACATCAAGAAACTCCGTATAAATACGTTTCCGCAACGATTCTTTTAGCAACAAAAACATAAACGTTAATTTGTTCTAACTTAATGAACAACAGCGCACTTCAGTAAAAACTTAACATTCGTTCCAGACGAATACATAAATAATTATTCAGCGAAAGATTCTAATTCATTTCACACATTATTCGCTAATTATAATAAAACCTTTGCTGTAAGTAATACATTATTTACAATCTTGATTTTATATACAAGTTATATGCAATCTAAGTTATATAGTCACATAGATAAGATGAATTTGTGATGTTTACATACAATTATAGTAGTGACAAGTAAAGTTTTATAGGCCAGAAAATTATCATATACTCAGGCCAAGGATACACAAGAAACACACACTGTTTCCGAGACAATTTTATAAAATTTCATAGCATATTGTTCTTCCTCAACCATAATTATTTAACTCAATTCGAAAGTTAGAAGACGTCTGGCCTGGCCCTCAAAGTCTTATTTTATTTTAAAAGTGACAGCAAAAAAGCGAGGTTCAGAAATGACTATAAAAGTAACAAAACTCAGTTTTCATCTATACATTAAGCTCACACTTCTATCAATTATACCTTTCGCTGTGGCGTCACCTATTTGGCACAAAGTTCGAAACATTAAGCTTAAACTAAGCTTAAACGAAAGCAATCTTGATTAGCGACATACATTATAAACACTCAAACACTTTCAAAAAATTAACAAACTATCCAACGGTCAACCGACTAATCGGCGCGATTCTTTTAAAGATTGTAGGCACTATTATTGCTAATATAATTTATCTGTCGCTTATCTACAGCGTAGAAATAATGTCTATACAAAATATACTACCCAGATTTTACATACTTTAACATAACTAAACTTTACTAATATTTTAATTCTGTATCCCACACGCATAATAATCTAAAGCATCTCAATTGCAGTCCACTGTATTTTGCACGTTCAAACATCCGCTATCAAAAACGCTTGCTAGGAGTACCTGCTTTCAAATGAATATCTGCACCTCCTCAAGAGACAAAAATTTGGGAAATTCCTAGTGCATTTTTAGGACTGCTTTCTAGGACTTAAGGTTTAGGTAATGCGTTGTAGTTTTGCGTTAATTTTAACCCTACGTTCACAGTTTGTTTATAGCCAAGAAGGTCGACTTTGTATGAGGTCAGCTGCGTCAAGTCGGTCCATTTGTCTGAGAGCAGCGGCGAGGGCTGCGGTCGCGCCTGCCCCTCTCTCTCTACATTCCCACAACTCCAGTATAGCCTCTGTGGGCGAGCTCTTTGTGGCAAACCACGTGGTATATCTATCGACTCCGAGCCGAGACGCGAGCGCTCGCCAATCATTCCCCCGAGCATTAGGAGGATCGAGAATCGAACACAACTGCCTCTTTGTTCTAGCGTTCAGCTTGAAAGGCCCTTCGCCTGTGCATTCGTTGACCCCCGCCTCGCTTACAACGACAGAAACGTTCCGTTTTGCGCTACTGTCGCTTCCTTCCTCGCTTCTACACATCCGAGCTTCAAGTAAATTTTCTGTTATATTAAAACTGCGTTGAGATTCTGCACGCGGCGATCTGCCCCGTGGCGATCGGCTCCGAACATCTTCGAGCGATATTCTAAACGTTTGCTTGTACGATGGATTGGTTCTCTGACACGCGGATATATTGAAGTCTATATTGTCACAGTCCTGTGTCCTCTCTAACGAAAAACTGCAATGTAATGCATTGTAATTGGAACACCAGACGTGATTGAATGGTATCTCCTGGTAACCGATGCCGGGTTTCGCTTTCCAGCCAGGACTTACGTGTTCCAAATTCAAACATAAGTTGGAACCTCCGTCTTGGAACAAAAGAGTTTTTGGGCGCTCGAGTAGGACCCCTCCGAGTTTCTTTTCCTGTTCTTGACAATAATAGGCCGCGCATGGTGTGTCTTCGAACACGTACAATCTGATATTGTATTCGGAATTGGTTTCGCTCAGCGCAGCCGGGGCGTATATTGCTAATTGAAGCTCTTTCACGGCTTTTCCATTGAAACTTTCGCCCACTAATACAAACGTTGAAAGCATGTCTGTTACTAGAAATATTTTATCATTGTCAAGCTGTGTGAACACGGGTGTGTTGATAGTTTCTTGGCCGAGTCCAACAATTTTCTTCCATTGAGGTGGGGTACCGTCTGGTTGTTTGTTGTGGTCAATGGCATAAAGAGATAGGTTCCAAAAGCCGTGTTTAAGACTAGCGCAGTGGGGGATTTGAAGGATGACTGACTTGTTTAGTTGGAGACGCGGAGGCCCGCACTTAACTACCGGACTGAGTTGCGTGATACCTGCAGGGCGAAATTTATTTTATAAATACCTGATAGGTTTAATAGAGCGGGTATTATAGGTGCGGTTGGCTTGCGCCTCGGGCTACCCACATTTTTCAACACAACCAGATATTCAAAGATTCTCTATTGCAAAATCAATTTGTTTTTATTAACTTACCAAGTCAAAACGCTATAAATATTCATAAAGGTTTAATAAACTGGGGATAATGTAAATATTTGGTGAACTGATTTATATGTATGAATAATTTACAGTGAACTTTGCTCACCTTTGCCGAGACGTGGTCTGTATCGGTCGTCTTTGACTACGGCTACGTAGATTTGTTCTCTTCGGCCTCTACTGAGGGCTCCTTCGGCTACTGATAAAGCCACTCCAGCGGCAGGTAAAGCCAGTCTGGCTCCTCCACTAGCAACTGATAGAGACTGGGATGTTGGGGAGTTAGAAACCAGCTCTGCTAGTTGAAGGGTGACTGATTCGTTGGCTGCATCGTACATCGATCCAGCTGGAAAAGACGCTGAAGTCAGTTATCTAGAATCATTTTCATAGAAAAAACAGGTTTTGACTACGAAAACTCAACTATACATAAGCTATAAAAACATTTTAAAGTTTGTAAAGTTAAAAAAAGGTAGTCTGTTTAATGTGGGGACAGTAAATCTGACTGCCCTTTTAGCTCAATCGGTAATAGCTCTGCCACCTGCGCTGTAGGTTGAGGGTTCGATTCTCACCCAGGACGAACATTTCTGTAAAGAACATAGGTTATTCTGTGTTTTAAAGTTTGGGTGTTATAAAGTATCATAAGTATGTATTTGTATTTGACAACCTCTGTGGCGCAGTGGGTGCAGGCCTGCCTGAGACACAGAAGCGGGTTCTATGATAGAATGATAGAATGATCTATGATCTGCAACTATTTGTCTCGGGTCCGGGTGTTTCTATGTATAATATGTATGTATTTACAAAAAAAAGTATGTATATAAGTAGTATATCAGTCATGTGGTACCCATTACACAAGCTTTGCATACTTTGGGGTCAGATGATGCTGTGTGAAATGTCCGGCATTATTTATTTATTTATTTATTATTATTATTTATTTATTTAAAGTTATGTATGTATTCTATCTGTCATCTTGTCACCATAGTACAAGCTATGCTTAGTTTGGCTAGAGGGTGTTGCATTGTCTACTTATATGTATCTATTTAATCATTGCATTTTGTATCTTATATTAGTGACATAAGTTTCACCCAAGCACTCTTTTCTTAACAGTTTTTAAGTAGGCTCCTAAATTAATGCACTTTGTAGTAAAATCACAGTGTAAAGAGCAGGTTTACTTACAGCTCGTAAAACAGCTAGAGACTGAGT
This sequence comes from Lampropteryx suffumata, assembly GCA_948098915.1. Classification (NCBI taxonomy): domain Eukaryota; kingdom Metazoa; phylum Arthropoda; class Insecta; order Lepidoptera; family Geometridae; genus Lampropteryx; species Lampropteryx suffumata. The sequence continues at coordinate 18,897,488 of OX402547.1, forward strand.
GCTCAGATTCGCTGTAAGGCTTGCTGTCGTACTCGTCGCTCTGACCTTTGCTCGACGCGCAGGGCGTCACTTGGTGGTCTACCGGCGATGCGTAGCTGCGAAAAAAGACGTTTTATGTTTTCTCGCTTATATTTAAATAGGAAAAACTAAAGCAATATAAAATAACTACCTATCTATTTTTAAACATACCTAAAGTAAATCACAATTTTGAAAATTATATAAAAAATCAGTTGATCCTGAGACTTTTACAATGTGTTTGCGTTAGTCACTACTAAATTTTGTAATTACCTACATAAATTTGAATAAAAAATATAGAGCGAAACAATGTTTTCTTGTTTTGGCAACATTTGTCATGGTTAAAGATTTGTTTTTAAATTATTGCGTTCTTTCAGCTCCTTTTATGTAGATAAAGCTAAAAATGCTTCGAAAATTTTGCTAATGCTAAAATAAGGTGTAAATTGTCTGCCACATTGACAGTATCGTGTTTTTTAGAAACATTTTCATGACAAAATGCAAAGATACATTTAATAGCGTTAGATCTACATAACAAAAAGGGAAAGGCGGTATCGATTGAAACTCTGTAGTTAGGGCGTGTTAGATTCTTGTATATTTTCTCATATACACCATTCACTGTTTGCAAAAAGTTGTAGTAAAACGGAAACTATTACTTTAACGCGTTTATTTAAATGATTTAAAACATGCCACATACAAGGTTCCCGATCACTCCAATCCATTTTCTATTAGCAAGAGTGGGTTTTAGGGTCACTTGATATTGGCCAATTATTCCTATCCATCTCTTTTATAGAATTTTATGGAAACTTCGGTACTTGGCTACGTATAGCTGTCGTTCTGATGTTCCTAAAAACACCTAAACAAAATGAGATCAGCAATAGCAGGGTCATTATTTGCAAGGTTCGCTGATGCATCTGAGTTTTAACGTGCTACAAAGAAGGCGTCGCCTTACAGATGTAACATTCTCTCTCTCAAAAAATATCCTCCTCTTCGGGTAATCCATGACCTTCGTTTGCCACCAGCTTTCACTCAAACTAACCTGTTTGTAAGATGAGGTACGTCGTAATGGTGTTCAGCTCTGGTGTCGATCGATGGGTGCTCGTATCTTGGAGGGCGGTGCTGCATCAGGTCTGGAGCCAGTGAGAGAGATTGTTTCTCGACTGTCGGGTACATTTCTGGTTGGAAATCTGCTTAGAAAACATTTACTGTTATAATTTGCAACTAGGCCTCACTCCTTAAATACCTATGTAACTAGAGATCTGAAATTATGTCAACTTAGTCATGCCTAGAGATCTGAAATTATGTCAACTTAGTCAAGCTTTTGTTGACATAACTTAGTTATGTCAACAAAGGCTTAGTAGCCTGGAGTTTTTTATCATGAGCATAATCCCTAATAATATTATAAATGTGAAGGTAACTCTGTCTTTCTGTCTGTGTTTGTTACGTTTTAACGCCTATACCGAGGAACCAGTTTAGATTAATTTTGGGACCTTGGAGACAGACATAGGTTACTTTTTATGTAGGTACCACGCGTGCGAAGCCTCGGGCAACAGCTAGTCTTTTTATATATTTGACTTAGCTCAGTTGGTAGTAGCTCTGCCTTCTGTACTGTAGGTTAAGGGTTCGATTCCTTCCCAGGATAAACATTTGTGTTATGAATCAGGTGTTTGTTCTTTGTCTGGGCGTTATAAAATATCATAAGTATAATATAATAAATATTTATTTGAAATGTATAAGTGTCCAGTGTCCAATTAGGCATCTGGTCACGATAATACAAGTTATTAGTTTAGGATATGTGTGATGTCCTATAACATTTATATTTACTATTTAATTTTATGTCTAGTACAAAAAATCGTCCTTGTTCCTAGCCATATCGATATTATTTCTAGAATATTGTTCTAAATTGTTACCAGTTCTAGTCATCGTGTAAAGGGAATGGTCTCTGGTCTTCCGCTGCAGCAGTTTGTATACTACGGCTGCTCCACCCAGGAACACCACCACTGCAACTGCGATGCCGATGTACAGGGGAATGTCGCTGTGAGCTGCTACTGTTGACAATAATACCTGATTAGGTCTTTGAAAGATCTTAGATACCTTATATAAACGTAGTATTGGGTTGTGTCTCGCTGTCTGACTAAATGTCCAACTGTTTAGGAATTAAAATTATCCGTGGGCCAACTATACAAAACTGTAATTCTTTGAATTAATTCACAAAGGCCGCATAACTTATTTTATTTTATAATTGTAAAAGAAATACATAGTCATACATATAAAAGAGCTTGTTAAATTAATAATAATAAATATAAGAGAAAATAAATACATATTAAATTCTTGTGCCTTTCAAAATAATGAGTTGACTATCCATTATATCCTTGAGCTAAGCGACATAGATTAGAGGTACCATACCGCTTAGCTGATATTCTCAAAGGTCTAAGTAACTGGAGTTAATGAATTAGATACAATGAGATGCCTTCCAAACCTAATGATTACATATTTTGATTTACACATATTATTTTTGTGTTGTGGAGGCATCGATACTGCCGACACCGACAGTGCGTATCGTGAACGCGAGCGGCAACGAGTGGACCGCAGATCGAACTCACCCTGATAATTATCTAGATGAATCGAAACAGTATCGGTGCCTCCATTGTCAAAATAATACGAGGATGAAACCCGTGGTTATCAAAATGTATGGTCACGAATGTTTTGAAACTAAGGATTACAGTCGAGAGCATGTTTTTTTGTTTTTTTTGATAAGCTTAAATGGTGTTTCTTGCACAACTTTGGGGTTAAACATTATTTATTACCACTTTCAAACCTAACGTCATCAGTTTCACTTTTACAGCTTATTTAGCTAAAACAAAAAGACATAAATTACAACGGTAGCTAAGTATCCATTTCACGAAAACTTTTATTACGTGGGAATGAACCAAACTTTGCTCTTCCTTCGAGTATTCAGAAAAACAGGAGTGAACATAAAATAAACCTCAAAATAAGCCACCTGCATATGATAAGCTTTTAACGATTAGTTATAAAAACCAAAACAAAATAACGATGGGTTTGTTTGCAGCCAATAATCTTCTTTATTGTTTGTGCAACAGGACGCAAAGTGGTTTGATTTGGTTGTTATATTTTACAGGATTCCGATTTTAAAGGTGGCTACAGACGCAACGTTCAAATCGTGACAGTTATTGGTTAGTTATTGACATCTTTAATTCAATTCGTCTGTCTTCTCTTCAAAGTGATGTGTAGCCATTTGCCTGTATTAATTGTTTGTAAGATTCAGTATCTGAGAAAGATCTACTTCTAATTAGACAAGCCATCGCACGTTTGCAAGTTTAGTACTGGTAGTGCCATAACATTTATACAGGCTTTTTGATATGAGTAGAGACGTGGGATGACTATTATGATAATGGCATGAGGTTCCAAATTCAATAATTCACGAATATACTTATATCGGTTGCAAATAACGCTGTTGGAGCATTTTCTAAGACTAACTAAATAATACTATCGCGATCTCTTTCGTCTTGGTGTGATAAGAAAACAACAGCAAAAGTTTTAGTTAGTATCAGCTGGATCGCCCGCGCGTTTGTGCTTAAGTTTGTACATAACTATACATAATAGTTAGACATATAGACTTGTGTACTTATTCTAGGTAATAATGAGTACCTACTTTAGACAGTTAGTACATTATTTTATGTATCAGCGCACGCCAAATAATGACTTTAACAGGCAAATTGTTGATTCAATTTATGCAATTTTCGTATATTTTTTTTTAAATCAATACAGGCCATGTTACGCTGTTGTCGATAAAGAATTGTTAAAATCGGTCAAGTAGTTTTTCAGTTTTTCGATTACAACATAACAAATCAAACCTTTTTTGTATATTAATAATTTAGATAAATTAATCGATGCAGCAGCGGAATGACAATCATTAATCTCTTCCAAATATGTAGTTGTACCGCTCGTCTGTGCCCGTCTTATTATTCGGGCTGCGAGCCTTTTTTAATAATTTATGTCATCGCGTCTTAGTTTAACGATAACCACTCGTTTTTATGTGATAACTAGTTTGAAAGCTATGATTTTAACGACTCGACGGGGGATGTATGCGATTTGAATGTAGATTTCGAATTGAACGTTTTCTTTGAGGAGGTGCCGGGAACGAGTCCCATGTGGCGTTTTGTAATATTCTTTTTAAGGTCTTGCTACATATAAAGTATGAATCTGAACTGTGCGGCAGTAAAACTAAAATTGTGCCGTAGCTTGTTCTAAGCACGTTTAGATGGGGCAGGACTGCGTTCGATTGCTTCACTGTGACGTAATTGCCAAAGGAAATTGCGTCATGCAAGCAAGATTCAAAAATAAGCGAAATTTAAATTAGGCATAGCTTATATATTATTATATTATAAATTTATATTTTTGACTAGCCTGTCAGCTCAGTTGGTAGTTGCTCTGCCTTCTGCGATGTAGGTTGAGGGTTCGATTCCCTCCCAGGACACACATTTGCGTGACGAACCTAGATGTTCCTTCTGCGTCTGGGTGTTATAAAGTATCTTATGTATGTTTTTAAAAATGGCAGACGAACACTTATACTAGTAGTTAGTTAGTTAGTTAGTTAGTGTTCTATCTGCCATTATTACCATTATTACCTATTTCGCTGGTGACCAGATGTCACTATAATACAAGTTATGCTTAGTTTTGGGCTAGATGATGTTGTGTGCATTGTCCACTAATATTAATTTAATTATATTTAATTAGCGACTTATAGAAGAAGTTTTACCATAACTGTTTTGACAATTTTCATTACATGTTTTGTGAGTTGATAAGAAACCAGAGCATGGTATCCATAGTCTGATCCAGAGCTTTATAATTGCCTGAAGAAGATCGTTTTTTCAAAGCGTTTTAAAATACGCTCGTTTTAACTTAAAAGCCTGTGTTTCCGAAGTATTTATGGTAAAAGTTGGACTGTAAAGTCTAGACAGAAAAAGCGAGATAAAGTTTCTTGGCAGCCAAACGCAGGACGTTCCGTCGTTTGTTTCAATCATTCGCCATGTGCTTATTGAATCGATACAAATTACTCACATTATCGATATGTATCTTTTCTCTTGTGAGGGAACGACCACCCTCTTTACTTATTTACTTTTTTGTATTGTGTAGTTATTATTCGACTACCTCTGTGGCGCAGTGGACTAAGATCCGGCTGAGACGCAGAAGGTTGCGGGTTCGATTCCCGCCGCGGGACAAATGTTTGTATGATCTGCAAGTATTTGTCTCGGGTCTGGGTGTTTCTATGTATAATATGGAAGTATTTACAAAAAAAATGTCTATAAGTAGTATATCAGTCATGTCGTACCCATAATACAAGCCCTGCTTACTTTGGGGCCAGATGATGCGGTGTGAAATGTCCGGGATTTATTATTATTATTATGTATGTGGTAGTTTTTAGGACAAATAAAAATATTTTCTTCAATTTTTTTTTCCTTCTTAGATTTTTATTATTATTTCCAACCGAGTTGACAAACATGCTCAGTAGGCCTGATGTGATGGTGAATGGTTAGCGTAACAAAGTCAAAGTCAAAAGGTACATTATTCAATACAACCACAAGGATCACTTTGAAACGTCGTACAAACTAGGTGAATTTAGTTGCCAATTCCTCCTAACCCAAGCCCGGCAAGAAACTCGTCCTGGTCCTAGCGCTTTTTTTCCATCTTATAACTACTTTCACTACGAAAAACGAATACAATAGAATTTATACATTTCAAATGTGTCGGTTAACTGTCTGGTTACCTATGGGGACTTGTAAGGTACCAGAGGTATATAATACGCGCGTTGCCGATTCAAGAACATAGTTTGCGGATAACTGGAAGACGATTGAGAGACTGTGCCTTACCTACTGTGAGAATAAACGCTCTGTATGAATATAGCTTTACTCATAATATTATTTAGTGTAGGTATAACTTCCTTTCATTAGTAGATTGTTCAGACTTTTTAAAAGTAAGATTTACCTAATTTGACTTTTTCTCTGTACTTTTTATATCAACTTTTATTTATTTCTTCTACTGTTTTGTGTTCCTATTTTTAACGCCTTAAATATTATCTTGTAATGTTTAAATAAGGTGTATTAAATTGAATTGAAAAAATATATGTATTTTTTGTCTATTCGCCCAGTACGTTCACTTGCTCCAATACCCTTCCGACCTAAATACGAAACTTCGTTTGTTTCAAGCCGTATAAGCATAATAATTATACATAAATCATAAATAATTACGTATATGTAACCTTAGTAAATCAAGTTACATCGTCACCAAACGAAACGACAATAAGATCGTTAGTATTTACTTTATTTTATGTTGACTTCTGTCGCGCAGTTGGAGAAGGCATGCCTGAGACGCCGAATATTCTGGGTTCGATTTCTGTCATGGGACAATGATCTGTGAATATTTATTTCGGGTTTGGGTGTTTTTCTATGTATAATATATATGTATTTACAAAAAAGATATATAAGTATTATACCAGTAATGTGGTACACATAACATAACCTCTACATAATTTGAGGCTTGATGATGTATGTGAAATGTCAAAAAAAACATCTCGCTGCTAGTACCTACTCGTTCCACGGTTTCCCTTCATATATGTATACCCACTTAAATAACGCATTTAACACTCAATAATAATTGAACCATATAACAATGAAAGAATTTATTAAATTGGTTCGGATTATTCTTAATATACAAACAGAATTACGTACGACACATCGTTATAATGTAATGTGGATCAGATACTAGTCGGTGTAAAAATTCTAGCTACTGCATAAATATAAATAATATTCAATGTTAATTTATACTGGATAAGGGTTTTGCAGCGCGAATGTAGTTTCATTTATCGGTTGGAACTGAGCACGGTACAACGCTGCCACCCCTTAATAAGAGGCTGTTCCACATAGGCCTTTTGTTATTATTCTAATCAATGTATTTATTTGGTTCTATCTCAGTTTTCTTATTTAGTAAAAAGTGGATTACCTCTGTAATAATCAGACTTTTAAGAGACTGGCGGATCACGAAACTCAAATGCACACGCATTTCACATTATCTCTCACCTCTCACCCCTACACACACACACGCACACACAAACACACACTTCAATATAATACAACATTGCGCATTTGGCCAGGGCCCAGCTTAGCGCAGAAGGTTGCGGGTGGGATTACCGCCGCAGAACAAATGTTTGTAAGATCTGCAAGTATTTGTCTCGGGTCTGGGTGTTTCTATGTATAATAATGTATGTATTAATAAATATATATATAAATATATAAGTCATGTGGTACCCATATATAAATAACACAAGCTCAGCTTACTTTGGGGCTAGATGAGGCTGTGTTTTTTATTATTTATTAATTCAAAAAAGTAATCTTAATAGTAATTACATTCTGCTACAAATTCAATTCTAATGTCTTCTTCTCTGTTCCAATTGCATCAGGTAGTAGAAAATATGAAATAAGTACAAGTATTCATACAATTTCCAATATTGGCACGATTTAGTTTGAATTTTTGTTCATTATTAGCAATGCTGTTACAATTCTTTTTAACAAAACTGGTGCAATGCGTAACCCACCGTCCGCGCCTAGCTTTTAATTACTCAGCCAACATGCACCCAGCAGATTGTTATCGAGTTATCGAAAGCGATGACTTCATTTATTCATTCACTCTTTGAAATAGGCTATGAACTGGTTCAAATGTAGAACTGTGTGAGCAACAAGCACATGATATTTTGCGAATGAATGAGTTGATTCATTTGCTCGCTTTAAAGTGAAAATTACAATCTAATTTGATTGTGAAATTTTAGAGCTTTCAAAGTGATTTGAGTATTTTTTACTTTTGATTTCGTTACTCAATAATCATCATCATCCGCAGCCAGAGACTGTTCATGTATATTGGCTTTTAGCAAGTAAGTGAATAGTTTCAATGCAAGCCAATAATATCCTAACCCAGTTCACAGCCAACATGCCAGCTAACGTATGGAAGTCCGATAAAAAACGCAATGAATTCAACGATCGAAATAACTCGATTTATATTCATAGCCAGAATTAAGGCTTGCTGTCCGCTAAAGAATACATTTTAGTTTACTGACCAACTGTTTTGCACCAAAAAGGCGTTGAAAGCCTTGGGCGTTAAACTCCTATCATGTCTAGTCTTCAGCAGATTGCAGATGATGGTAATGTTAAAATGACTGATTTTAAATCATCCATATGTATATTATAAACTCGAAGTGTCTTTGTCTGTTTGTCTACCTGCAACCTCCACAGGACTAAACGACTAAATGAATTTTGATAACATTTTGTAAGGAGATAAATTATATCTTAGGGATGGAGAAACTATGTTTGACTCTTGTGTATTGGAAATATTCGGTCAGTGACGGACGGCCCCCTACGCAACTGACGAATGGAGGTTAACTAATTAATGTCGATACCCAAGCTTCTATCAATGCTTTAGCAGCAAGCGTATTTAATTATAAAACATATCACGTCTGTATGTAGGACACGTCTGTTTCATTGAAGCTTATATTTTCATTATTGAAAAATGCTGATAACAATGGAATGAACGCGTGGGCGTCCAGATGTAACTAGGACGAGCGACTGTTACCATTTTATGACGATACCTACATTCAGTATTCAGTATTCAGTATTTATTCAGTACAGTTATCATATTACAATATATAAACATAAAAACATTATTTACAACAATAATGTTTACAATGTATAAACATTAAACATTGGAAGCTTTTTATAAATTAATATTCTGAAAGAGTAATGCAAGAAACTAACTAGACCACTGTGAAGTCAACTTGGAATATACATTTCATTATTTACGCTGAAGGTAGAAAATCAAGCTTTTCAAACTGAGTTTATAATTTCAATGAAGGATAACATCAATAAAAATATATTGAGATTAAAAGTATTGCGTAAGTAATATGTAAATTTAAAATACGGGAAGAACCAGCAATTAAACAAATTGATCAACAGTCTTGAGATAAAACTATTACTCATATTCGATCCGAAGGCATGGCGCAACGCAGTAAACTGTTCATATCAATAAATCTCAAATATAAACAAGTTTCGAGTCCCCACAAAGTTTATTACTGACCGATGTTTGAAATTCAATAAATCACTACACATCCGCTACTTCATTTCAACCGCACGGTACTTAGTACTGGGATACTTGTATAAAATTGATTTCTCCCTCGATTAGTGCGAGTTTATCGGATTAATTTTGAAATCTGTTCTCTATGTAAACATTCGTCTACGTCAGTCGTATATTCGTGTCCGATGCAGAGATCCGAGATAGGAAACCCAGTCGAAATTTACAAACCCTTGTCGTTTTGCCCATAACGTGGTAGGAGGGCTGGCGGAATTTAATTCTCCGACTGCACACCTCAAGCCAAACAAACCTTTACAGCTTCAGCATAGTAGTGAAAGTCCCGTGAAAGATGAGAATGTGTGCATGCAGTTTGTGATCGCCCGCTGCGTTCTCTCGACGAAATCACAACAAATCATTTACGGGACCCACCTCCGATAATGACGGCTGCATCGCATATAAATTGGATTTTACCGATGCTTGCTTAATCATTAATCTCTTTATTGTCACAACTGTTGATAAACTTTACAGCCTCGGCCATGATCCTACAAGTTTGCTCGACGATTGCTAAAGCTTTACCCAGTAAAATAGCAAAACATTTAATTCGGCAATGAGAAGTGTCCCCAGCGCCGTAATAATGTAAATTTATACGTTCTACATTTACGGAACGCATTTCTACGATTCACACGGAGATTAGTCGTAGATAGCAGAGATATTAAATAATCATACCGATATTTCACAAATCGAATTCGTTACAAAAGCGGAAGCGACGACACATACAAATGGACTGTTCGAGAATGGTAATAAACATTTTCATAATGAATTATTAATATGAACACTACTGAATAACAATAAACGTGCAGTATTTTATATTAACGATAAAGTTTCTAAAGAACATAAGCTGTAAAAGCCTATAAATCTAATCTCAGACGATAAAGCCAAGGTAAGGCATAAAGTTAAAATGGCGGCTATCAAGGCAACAACACACTAATGACGGTATTTCCCTTTTCAATCCTTGTAAGAATATTACACTAACAAATAAAGTAGGTATTTATAAAAATGTTAAAACTAATGCACAAATTAAAATCGTAAAAATTCTGAATGTCAGTCAAGCCTTTTTGCAGGCTCGGAATGTATTAAAGACTTTGAAAAAGTCTGCACGAGAACTACGTAAGGGCACATCAGAAGGGTTTGTATAAACATGACTGCTCGCAAACGAAGTTGTAAAAAATTCACATTTTCAGTTGAGTCAACTACATAATTTGTGGTAAAACATAGAGTTAAGTTTAGCTCTCGACTACTAATCATCTATGTAGTTTGTTATCCACAAAAATATCCTACATCTCGATATTTAGGCAACAAAGGTTGAAGAGCTATGAAATTTCACCATTACCTTTGCACCATTTCCCTTTGTGAGCGGCAATTAGGCTAATGAAGTAGCGAGAGCCGAGGTGGGAAACGTGCGAATGAATAGCCTTCTCGGCGTTCTTTGCATTCAGAGACCACCTTTCATGTGGGTAATTTACTGATGGTCTACATTCAATGAAAATACTCGAATCGCTAAGTAATGGACGGGATATGAATGTTTGTAGGAATAGTGAATAAAAATATTTTTTGAATTTGAAATTTTATTTGGATAAATTTTTCACTCAAACGGGGTATTAACGATGATTATGTGAGTTTTACTTCGTCCCGATATTCCGGCACAGTTACATGCGCTATGATCACGAGATAAACTGAACTGACTAAAATGAATTATGTTCATAACAAACATATATATAATAAAAATTATAAGGGTAACTTTTGGGATGGCTAAAACTCGAGAACGGCTGGACTGATTTAGCTGATTTTGGTGTTGAAATGTTTGTCGTAGTCTAGGGAAGGTTTAAAAGGTGAGGAAATTTGAAAAATACATACTCGCTTTTTTATTTATTGATTCAGAGGCGGTAATAAGTTTGCCGGGTCAGCTAGTATACAATAAAGTACCGCTATCACAAAGTAATTTATTCGATCATTACCAAAAAATGCATAAAGAAAAAAATTATATTAAATACTGTTGCGTAAAGCAAACTGTGAATTAATTCTTATATGGCCGCAATACTATCTAGTATTTTGTGACTATTTTATGTAATATTATATAGTGTATCTTATTGTATGCAATATATGTGGCAATACTTTTATATATAAACTATGTTATAATTCCTATTTTTTTTATGTCCACCTACCTGCCAAATGCAGTAAGCAAGGGCCGGAAATTCCTAATTTTATGAAATCATTTTGTAACAGATTTCATGGTTATGATTATCATTTTTATTGCATTGTTTTTATATACACTACTTTCCAACTTGTTATATAATTCAGAGGTCCAAAGGTACACGAAGCATTTCTGAGCTTGTGTGTTGATTTATATTAAATTTTAATAATAGGCCTTTCCATCTAACCTAAGTGATTTCTAGATGAGTCAAGATGATACAGCATCAAGACAATCTTTTAATTCGCTTGGACGCTAAATGCATGGGACAGAGATGTACGCAATAATATCAGGAAAATCTTCTTTTCTACATTTAAAGTTAGAATACCACAAAAACCAAAACACCACCACGCTTTACTCGGAGTTTCCTAGGTGTTGTAACCTTTACCAGATCAATCAAGACACCATCATCAATCTTGGCAATATTGTATGAAACCAAAGCCAATCTGGTGCCACTCGACAAAATAATAATCAATCTGCAAACAAAGATAAACAAAAGCAATTTACAAACAAACGCAGTAGATTGCGGGTTTATTTAGCGTGGAAATCGAAAGCGGAGAAGAAGAAATTGTACAAACCAAACAACTCACAAGGCTCGAGGCTATTTATCAAACGCACGATAACCAGAGTGGGGAAATTGAAACCGAGTCAACGGGGAACACGGAAATGATTTATTGCCATTATAAACAAAATATCGACTGATCATTTTCCATTTGGAGATTGAATTTGGACCGCCAAGGGAGTCGAACACGAGTCAGAATGTATATCGTTTAACATTGTGCATTTTGTTGTTGATCGGGTAGTGATATGGAATGTTTACATTCTATTAGCATTTAGAATGAATTAGCATGTTTTATGGTCAATTGGTTCAAGTTATACGATAGTGTCTCAATCCTTTCAGATATTTAGCATGTTGCTTTGCGTTACATATTTTTTAACATGACGTTATTCGCGAAATTTTTATCTCACTATATTTTGTCATTCATTTTGGAAGCTTTACTATTGTTTCATATAGCTACGAATTTGAAAGTTGGTCAAACAAGCCAAAATTTATACCACGCCATCAAAACGGGTCTAAAGTTTATCTACACAATAGAGAGTAACGACCAATTTCAGACATAAAGCATTAGGATTATGATGATAAAAGTTGGAACCTCAAAAATGTTGGTAAGAACAGCATAAAATTCTAGTCTCTCGTCTATATTTAGATGTGATACGACCCAGATGGTCATGGCTCCCGATTTTAGTATCTCTCGAATCTTTTCAACGCGTCCATCTAAATGTGACCCGTGCTTCACCTTTTCTCCACCTTCAACTTTATCAAAGCTTTTACGTGCCAGAAGGGGGGAGAAGGTCTGGGTGGAATGGTATGGGTAGAGTTACAGCCGATAGCCTGTTATGAAGCGACCGTCCTAGCATTTGATAGTTATGAGCGCGCGCGGAAAAGGAAGTGTATATTTAGGTATGGCATCTGGTACCAAAAGCTTTTCATAGAACCCAGTTAATTAACATGTCCCTTGAGAAACTGTTTCATAATTTGTACCGACCACATGACAAGACGTCATAAAGTTTTGCCCGAAATTCGTTGCAGCTATCCCATGTTTAGATTGTTGGGTTCTCTGTGATATATGATGTCAATTAGCGCTAATATTTCTGGAGAAGTACGGAAGTCAGAAATGTGAGATGTTATGAAAAATGCGGCGGTTATAGTCTGAAATATTTCAAGATTATAATGTATGATAGCGTGTTAATCGCCAGGCACTGATGGATGTGTTATGTTTGTGGAAATTTCAACCAAAACTCATTAAATCGTCTGTAATAAGCCGTTTATTATTGAAAATTTATCTGGATTACTATATACCTTTATATAGTTTTTTAGATTACTATATATCGTTTTTCATAACATAATATGATGAATGAGAAATGAAATGAAAGTATGAAAGTCAAAAGTCAAAAGTCAAAAGTCAAAAGCTATTTAATTCAATACAATCACAAGGATAACTTTGAAACGTCTAACACATATTATAATTGAATTAAGGTGGCAAATCGTCCTAACCCAAGCCCGAGAAGATCTGGCAAGAAACTCGTCCTGGTCTTAGCGCTTTTTTACATGATCCATCTTATAACTACCTTAACTACGAAAAACTAATACGAGAGAGTTTATATTTACATTTCAAATATGTCGGTTTCAACGTGGTTTCAACTGTCTGAGGGCAGGTATTGACTTATTATATTTCTAAAATAAGTTTTATTTAATAAGTATTTCAATACACATTAATTGTGTATCTACCTACGAGTATAATAGTATGTGGTGCCTATATTGCGTGTTTGTAAATACATAGGTAGTCGGAACGTAAAGGTATTTGAGCTAAATCAAACCCCTCTACCACATAATTTGATAGCTGTCTCACCCAAAGCTCTGCGTTTCAGTTTCCTAACATAGTTAACGTACACTGTCCCATTTACCAACCTAACTTCATTACTGGATACGCAATATGGTTTATAAGTTAGTAGTAAGTAACCTACCAAGATCTAACGACCTTTATTAATTTGGCTATTGTAAATTGAAACTTGTAATGTGGAAATTGAACGTTCAAAGAATGAAAGATAAACTTAAAGAATGTTAAAGAAAGATAATTCTGAAATAATTATAGAAATGTACAGAATAATTATATGTTAATATAAAATACATGTGTAACAGTTAAAGCTATCTAAGGATCGTTTAAAACGATCTATAGATTCAGATCTGTATGTAATGCCTTTATGAAAAAAATCTATGCTTAATTTTCTACCTAAGTTAGAGTTTACAGGAATTCGACCCTTAGAATTTGCAAAGCTCAATGTATATACAAAAAAACCCTTCGTCATTCTGAAATACGGCTTTAAAAAATATACAAAGCCCAATGCAAATTACACAGAAAAACCCTTTATCAGGCAGCAATTAGTCACTTCCACTACAAAAATACTTTTCTAATATATTATGTATATCACAGTCAAGATAAATACAGTCCTACTAAGCGAATTCGAGTACAATCATGGTATCTATTTATAATTATGCTCATAAGTGAAACTTTCTAACACAATATACTTCTAATTAAAAGGTATCAAACATGTCTTCATCTGTCGCATTTGTACTAACCTCCATGAACACCGCAGTAGTCACCAACGCACTCAGCATACTGGGTGTAAGCACCAGAGCACGGCGTGTCTCCAATGCAGGACCGACGTCGGTTCTGACGGCAATCAGGACCGCAGACTGACCACTCGGTCCACGTGCCCCAGCGGCCGGGCTGAGCTGAAGAATGAAGGCTAGGTTATTGACCATCATAATCTATGAACTTTTTTTTTTGATGTTCCGGAATTATGTTATGTTCTTTTTAGAAAAAATTACAGAATGTACAGAAAAATATACAATAATATAAAATATGTGGAACAGTTGAGCTATCTAAGGACAGTTTAAAACGATCTAAAGATAGCTCAACTGATCCAGATCACTGTCCCTAAGACACTGCTAATACGCTGTGTCAGATAGGAGCCAGCTAGCTCTAGAGTCACACGATGTGTCTACCAGAAATAATTTTGAAAACGCGATGGGCTCCTGTTCTGTCCTGTTCAATGGGCCAAGGGTCTCATTCTCTTATATATGCCCAATCAACACCGACACATTTACATCTTTTCTGTACCAATTTATTACCATCAAATACATTATTTAGTTTTTTTTATTCGGTTTATTATGATATTGACAATCATTTTATTGTTTCCATTTCATAGTCGTCGGATTTCTGAAACCAGTCTTATCTATACTCTTTCTATCGAATACAATAGATATTACTTTACGTATTTTCCAACTAAATACAGCTTTAGAACTACTCAAAGGCAATTACTGCATCGTTTAACATTATAAATGGCGTCTCTAATAATACACGTATGAGGTATTGCTCTATAAATTGAAATAAAAATATACCGTAGTCCCTACAAGAGTGTGGTGCATAAATCACACGTTTTTTAAAAAATAAATAATAGTTTGTGTTTGGAACTGAATGGAACAAGCGACGGGTTAAAACAATATTGTCTTATTTATAAAGGAGAGGTAAGGAGGTAAGCGAATCAACACACAACTCTTTGTCATGAAATGCGGAAGATAAAAACGTTTATTTTGAAGAAGGTTTTGTAAATAAATCTAGAGAAAGGTAAATATTTTGTAACTTAGCATTACTTGGCTTCTTTTTACCCTTTTCTTACTGTGCCGATATAATAGGTATCTACTTACAAAAGTTCAAATATATCAATATCATGTCATAAATAATGACCATCCAAAAAAACTAATTAAAACCGGTAAAACATATGAAAAAGCGTTTGTATTACGATTATAATTTATCGTACCAGTCTATTACACCATTGCTTCAATCCCGAATGACCTTAATTTTTAGCACCCACATAAGGAACAAAACAACGGTGCAATTATCACAACAAAATAATTACACACTCGTTTAGATTTAAGCCGAGCATTGAGATCTTATCACTTAACCCAACCGCTTTCTATGTGGGTGCATCGACAACCATACGTTTCTTAAGGTGCGGCTACAAAAGATGTTTATGGATAACCAGCGATTTGTGACTAATTTCTGACAAAAAGAAACATGCACTAGAAAACCGTTAAATATAAATATAAACATAAGTTTCTCAATGAAGTGGCTCAACTTTTTCCATGTGTCGCAACAATGTGTTAAACAAAAAATGACACAAATAAATTGGTTTTTGAGTCATTTTCCTATTTTGTCTCTAGCTTTTTGAACCAGTATAGTGAAAGGATTAAAATGCACTTCTGAAGCTCTTTGCGTTCACTTGTTCCTTGTTTTTGAACTTTTTAGGTTGTACGACATGCCAGTTTCCTCTCAATATTTTCCTTCCATTTGAGAGTACTGGTTTACTAAACTATTGGTGCGCTGGATTCGAACCCACTGTAGGATAGAAACACGGCTCCACTACCACTAGTACTCTTATGATGATAGGCATATTTAATAGATCTGTCTGATATGGGAGATGTCAGTAACCAGATTACAGCATCTTAACATCGCTATTCGCGGTCTATGCGACTAGAGCTTTACTGCACTCAATCGCGCACGCCTCAGATATAAACGCGCCCTTATTAATTAATGCGCACAACATAAATCAGTCTTGGTTCGTTAGAGAAACGACAAAGGACCCTCGTATACAGTAAAACGCATTATTTTCTCTTTTAAACGAGATATGTAAATAAATTGTGTGTAATTGCGTCGCGCGACATGTCTGGAAAACGAATTTTAAGAAGATAATGGTCTCGAAATATAAGGCAAGTGTGTGTCAAGAAAGAAAAGAGGACTCCGTAGCCCAATGGCAGCCTATATTTTTTAATCACTCACACAAAATAGTGTTGTCAAGCTACAAAAAACTCCATGTGATTTTTGGAAGCCTATGTTTATGGAGAAAATAAACGCACTATAAATACATATTTTTTACTTGAACGGTACTCTTTAGGAGGGATCTCGAAATTACAGCCTGAATTTAGAATGCCCTGGTACCTACTCAACGTGAGTGGATTGTTTTATATACGATAATTCAGTAGAAAACCCACTTCTCGTGATCAGTTCTGAACCAATGATTATTATTTCACTAAAAACCGGTAAAACAGAAAAAAAATGAAAAACTACATTTTCCACTCTACGCGACAAATAAGTTCACACTTAGAGTGGAAAAGGTTTTTTTTTTAAAACCAGGTTTTTATAACGTACATACATGCCTTCATAAGTTACATACTAATATAGTATGTAACTTATGAAGGCATCGATAATCCAGTTAAACAAAATAAACATTTTATGTCATAAACTTATTGACCAATAATCCATATCCATACACTTCGAGTGAGGATTTCTAAGTGGAACTGATCCCAGATGACTGCTGCTTGGAGACTGAAGATGGAGACGACTGCGAAAGTCTTCAAATTATTTGGGAATAGCTGACTAACAGAAGAACTAGCAATAGACAAGGATAACATGAAACAAGCCCGGCTCGGTGCCAGCCGTTACATTAAACCTTACCTAAGTGCACGAAAGGAGCCTCTGAAGCGCACTTTTATCTTTTCACCACACTGGTTAGATAAAAAGAAGAACGGCTAATTAGATCGTGGTGAAATTAGGTATTTCATCATTC
Organism: Lampropteryx suffumata; assembly: GCA_948098915.1. Lineage (NCBI taxonomy): Eukaryota > Metazoa > Arthropoda > Insecta > Lepidoptera > Geometridae > Lampropteryx > Lampropteryx suffumata. The sequence goes on from OX402547.1 coordinate 18,915,072, forward strand.
TTATCATTCATATCATTCTTAAGTCAATGAATAAAGATAGCAACTTATTAGTTAGTTTATGATTATAAAATATACTCTTAGATTGTATTTCTAATTTGACTATTGTAAGTGGTGTATGTACCGTTCTAGTTCTATAAATAAGTAAATACATTTCGACTACTTTTTAACCGACTTCAAAAAGAGGAGGTTTTCAATTCGGTTGTTTTTGTGTTGTTACTTCATAAATCCGTCATTTATGAGCCGATTAGAAAAAAAAAAATTAAATGGATTTACTTTTCGATCGGTCCCATAGAAATTTCATAAAAATTGTCACAGTAGGTACTTCAGTTTTTAAATCAAAATAGTTTGAATTTTTATGTCATCCAAGTAAACGAAATTTCTTATTTTAATATAAATGAAGTCGGATTTTTTTTCTCGTGCGTAGTCGTGGATAGCAGTTAGTGGTTTACATGATGGTAAAACCACATTTATGGCAATATCTAGAGCCTTCAGCCGCGGCTTTTTAAATACCTAAAACATAAAGTTCATCAAGCGTGCCGCTACATCTGGCACTAATTGCCAACAATGGCGACGAGACGTTACGATCTGTTGATTGAGTTTTATTGTTCGCGTGGTTGGTCTAGTAGAAATTTTGAAACGCTGTGTAAATACTTGAGATGTCGTTAGATTAGTTTGAGTAAATGTGATAAAATGTAATCAGTGATAGTGAACTTAAGCTTATTAATGAGAGGTCAAACACTGCTCCGGTTAAATTTAGTACCCTGTAGATTCAAATAGCCCAAAACATTTTACATTTTTTATTGCGTGCTTTTCTACCCTCACATTCAAAAAAACAATAGGTATTTTCTATAGTTAGTCTTGGGCACTTGTAATAATAAAACTTAAACTGGGATAACATATGTATGCACATGTAAAAAAACAGTTCTGAACTTCAGCCGGTAGTGTTGGTCAAAAACCGGTTTTACCAAAATTCCAAATACAAAACCGATATTCATAAAGATTTTATGACAAACATCTTCACAATAACTCGCATTCACTGGTATCTCTGCGTTTCATAACTCTCATTTTTATTAAAACCACTTGAGTTTATAGCCCTGAGTACAATGACGGGATTTAATGGGAGATCTACCTCTTAACCGGTCATTTGCTTAGGGACACGTGTCCTTTATGTGCATTATTTAATAAAGATGCATCTATGTATCTTTAGGCTTATAGCGACCTTACAATTTTAAACTTTTTTCAAATTTGTTCAAAATGTATACAATTCGTAATAATCCGGATCCCAGAGACACTCTCCGGGACAAATGGTTGTATGAGATCTGCAAGTATTTGTCTCGGGTCTGCGTGTTTTCTTATGTATGTATTCAAAAGAAAAATTCAGTCTTGTGGTACCCATAACACAAGCTCTGCTTGCCTTAGGGCTAGATGATGATGTGTGAAATATCCAGCATTATCTATTTACTTTCAAATTCATAATACTAATATTATAGAAAATGTAACTTTTTCTGTAATTTTGTTAGGTTTTGACGGCTAAACGACTAAACGGATCATGATTAAATTTAGTAAGGAGATAAATTGTATCTTGGGAACATATTTTATTTTATATGTAGGTACGCAATAAACTAACATAGATTACTATTATTTTTATATTAAAAGGTAAATAAATTATAATGGGATAATAAAAAATTCACACGCGTGGTACCACGCGTGTGTAAGTTGCGGCCGAAAGCTAGTACTGAGATAAAAATGTTTTTCGTATCTACATACCACTGAGTAACTGTTGAGTGCTATCGTATCCTTGGAGATCCATGTATCCTTTGTTTATATCTTCAATGTAAGCATTGTAAAGGAAAAATCACATTAGCTCAAATTTGGTAACCACGTACATAGGTAATTGCTAGACTACATTATCTCGAGGAATCGGCACTTAAGCTTACCAAGCATGTAGGAAAATTCTATGTGGTCCTTTTCATTCGAATTTATCTGAAAATTGTTTGAGGCTTTTGGACATAAGCTTCATCACTCTGTTTTCCTTTATTGTTTTTTACACTTAAGTGGAAGTTACTAAGAGAAAAATATTATACCATTCTGACAAGGCACGCAATCCCCAGTCCTCTGCACAGCCGGGCCTTGACAGGGCAAACCAGTATTCAGCGGGTGCGGCTCCGTGCAGGTTCGGGACCGCCTTTGCCCGCTGGCTATGCGTCCATTGCAGCGGCATTGTGTCCAAGATCCCCAGGAGCTCCAGCCTCCGTTTACTGTAGGCAAGATATTAATATATTAGCAATGTTATATTAGTTTTACAGGCCTCAGCCTATTGGTATCAACTCTGCCTTATGCGCTGTAGTTTATGAGTTCGATCCTGATCCAGGTCAAACATATATTTGATGAACAAGTATCTGCTCTGTATCTAATATTTAACTTATTTATCAACACTTTGTAATAAAACTGTTCTGTTTGTCTTTCGTTGACTGTTTTATATAGTCAGTTCTTTGCAGGTGTGAATCGAGGCATTCTATTTAAATAGTCTTAAGAGATTTGGATCAAAATAAGAACCGCAGTGCGGTAGCCCTGAATCTAGGTGACCTGATTACTCTAAAAAGCTTTAAATAAAATAGGTATTTAATGTTCAGATAGTTGTTTTCTTCTAAGTGATTTATAGAGCGTAATGTAATTTGTTATAATAACATATTATACATTTAAATCCAATTTTGATCTTAATCGTGGTTTCAAACTCTTCTGTGCCCTAACATAAGTCAACCATCAATAACTTAGGTACGTAAATAGCTATATGTTCACATAAAACATAGACGCGGAAAACCAAGTATTACTTATCTATTCGCCATTCAAACACCTCATTGACCCCAAGTCTCGAAGTTAAGACCCGATGAATCGATGCAAAATTACAGACGCATAATTTAAATTGGTAATCAACGGGCACACAACGATACAACATAAATAAATACAGTCAACGCGTATTTATGCACAACACAATATGAGCTTGGAATAGAAATATCATAAATATTTATCGTCGTTAGCATTCGACGTAAAGCAAGCTGTTTATAGTTTTTAATTTGCATCTAAAGCGTAAGATTTGATTAAGTTATAAACCTGACTGGGTCGCGGGATGGCTAGATATTTGATCGATCACATCCCGCCAAGCGATCAATAACATAATATGTTATAATGTTTTCACGTGAGAAAACTGCAGTAAGATATGTTTGACTTAAATCAAAGTCAATAAAAGTCAAGGTAAATCTTAGCTAAGTATGACTTTTGAGAAATTATCGATTTGTAAAAAAAATGCTGTTTAAATTTAATACAACAATCTACATAAGCACACAGGAATATGGACATACAGACACCAAACAGAATACACCTACAGTTTTGTTAGTTATAAGGTAAACTCTTATTACAGTAGGTACACCTTTTGATATGTGCACTGATACGAAATCAACACCAATTATTCATATATTTTTATTATTTCCAGTATTTATGTCTAATTATTTGTGGAGTGATAATTATAATGAATACAGCGACACTATTGAAAACGGTAGTTAGTTAAATTGGGTGTTCAACTGTTCATTCCGACGTGATTGAGCTCATGCAATCACAGTCAATTAAAGTCATGAACTTATACGGAATATGAGTTTTGGTTTACGGATGTCATAAAACCGGTTTTCTTACTCTAAAACCGACTTTTTGTTTGGTGATGATGTTTATTAAAACAAGTGGTCAAACACAACGGTATATTCAATTATGAAGACAATTAGGTCGGAGTTTTATGCTTTTGGATTAATGGAAAAAGTGTTTTTATAAGAAATCTTACTCATGGATTGAATACCTTGATCTTTATTATTTTTTTATAAATTTATATATTAAATTTACAAATAAAATACGTTATAAAACTATTATTTAAAATAAAAATGAGAACAACTTAACTCTATACTAAAATATAACAATCTTGATACTAATAATGCACATACAAATAAGCTAGTAAACCTGTACGCAGCTGCTAGTGTGATTTTAATCTATTGTAGGATCAGCATGCTATTCTGGCACGCGAACTCGCGTGCATCACCTAGCTTCTAAATTTTAGCCCTAACGACCTAGAATTTACTTTAACTTTTAAGGTTAAAACAAACAGCACAGTTCAGTATTTATGCAGACGTGATACTTACCTATAAAATTATTAAATAGAATGGCATAGCATTTGCAGTTAAATACAAAATTCCGGGAACTTTTGCATACATATTGTGAAACCGGTTTTCGCTCAGACATTATGCTGAAGCACGCGATACTATGTTGTTTGGCATGTATTGTGTAGATTGATTGATTTTATCGTTACTTTGTATATTTTTATTACGATCTTGATACTTCCGGTGAAACTTTGTTATTTACTTCGTCCAATAATGTAAATTAAATTTATTTCTGTGATTACAAATAATATGTATTATTATTATTATTATTATAGTAGTTAAAGGGTTACTGCGTATTAGCTTCTAAGTTATTCCCGACGTTTTGGTAATACCCGATAAAATTACATTTATTTACAGAAATAATTACAGAAATGTACAGAATAATAAACAATAATCTATCTATATTCATATTCTTTATTGTTTGTGAATCCTGAATACGCATACAAACGTTAGGTAGGTAGGTAGGTAAGTACATTAACAAAATCATTACAAACAAAAAAAATTACATGGTCCAAACTATACAGAAATGTAAAAACATGAAATCTGATCCTTTTAGTTAATAATTACGTTTTAAAAACTAAAAAGACACCGACTTTTCAAATTTCATTCAATGAGAATGAAATTTGAGCCTATAATATATTTTTAGTGGAAAGTAGATGTACTTTGTATATATATAATATGAGTAGGCCAAATAAACACACCGCTCCAATGCAATGAGACAGCGAGGTATGAAGTCCATGAAAACATCATCGATGTATACAATTTTTAGATTTTCGTTGACTTTTCAGCTCGACCGATTTTGATAATATTTATATAGGAATATAAATGTGAAGTATACCCTTTCAAACAAAAAAGAATTTTCCAAATCGTTTCAGCCGTTTTCGAGTAATCGGTGAACATAAATAAAAAAAAAGATTCCGACGAATTGAAAACCTCCTCCTTTTTTGGTTAAGTCTGTTAACTAGGTAGTAAAAACAGTTTTGAAACAAACACACGGTATCGCAAAAACCTGCGACGATATATAATAATTTATTTACATCAATGAAAAGCTAAAAAACAATATATACGTAGGACAAAGCGGCGAGATTTTATGTCTGCCCAAAAGGATGGATCACCGGTCAACATTATCATAGTGCCGGCACGTGACCAACATTAAAACTGTTACTCTAACTTTAGTATTGATGTGTAACATCTTTCTTTTTGCTTTCCTGCAGTTTGTGAGTGATTTCGTGAAACGGGACGGATGTTTATAAAAGGATGCCGGTGATGCGAGAACTATTTAATTTGATCAATGAGCGCGCGCGGTTGTTGAGGTGACGTCTGATGGTACCAACCCATTTTCCGGGTGGTTGGTACTGTTGGTACTGTTAGTTAACAGAGTGTGGAAGGAGAACGGATCAGATGTGCGTTTAACCTACAGTCTGTGTTTAAAGTGTGCTGATATATATACTAATTCAAGATATAATGTTAATATTGCTTATTACCATGAGATGTCAGATATTACACATCATATGCAATATATGCAATGTATGCAATATTTAATCCTTACTATATAATAGTGTAAATTTGAGAGTAACTCTGTCTGTCTGTCTGTCACGAGGAGCCCAAAAAATTACGTCTAGTGACTAAGTGTGATTTCATGTTTCACAGAAAAGTTCGATATATTCACCGTAGATGCCGCAGTGCGTGCTTTACTCTCGGGAAAGTGCGTTGTCATTGAGAAAGATGACGTTCTGCGTAAAATCTCGGCAAAAAATTTTGAGTGTCAAATTGATCGTCATAATATCCGATCTCGGAAAAGGTCAACGAAAGTCAATTTGGTTGAAAGAACCAACTACGTTAATCTCACTTTTATTAGCATTGCATATTAAGAGCTAGCAACAGAGAAGGAAAGCTTATACAAACCCGGCTCGGTGCCAGTCGTTATTGTTAGAAGCTACCTGGGAAGACCTGCGCTATCAAACAGAATCCCAAGTAGAGTGGCGTCAGTGGAGAGGAAACTTCACTTACCTTAGCTTGCTGGAGTGGATCCATGAACGAACGTTTTCAATTACAGATAACTGCTCTGTAACTTGACTGACGCCACCTTAATCATCTTCAACAGATGAACTAAGGCCAATAATGATGATTGGCATAAGCAACGGTACCTATCAAAACTGAATGTAAAACCAGTGTGTAATGTGTGATTGAGTTTTGTCCTAATGTTTTTAATCTAAATATAAATAAATAAATAAATAATCCCGGACATTTCACACAGCATCATCTGGCCTCAAAGTAAGCAGAGCTTGTGTCATGAGTACGACATGACTGATATACTACTTATATAGTTTTTTTTAGTAAATACATACTTATTATACATAAAAACACCCAGACCCGAGACAAATACTTGCAGATCGTACAAAAATTTGTCCCGCGGCGGGAACTGAATCCGCAACCTTCTGCGTCTCAGCCGGACCTTAGCCCACTGTGCCAGAGGTCGTTTAAATCTACTAAAATAATGTATCTAATGCTATATCAATATTAACAGTACTTTAATAATTTAATTAATTAATAACTTGTTCCTAATATACATAAACAATATGTATAAAGCATGTCTTAGTGTACATATAATGCTGTATGCCGACGATACCTGCCTGTTTTATTTTGGCAACTCGATTCACAATATCATTGGCGAGGCGCAGAATGACTTGAATCTGATTAATACATGGTTTCAGTATAACTTGCTTACAGTCAATGTTTCTAAAACTTCATATATGATATTTAAAGCTATTAATAAAAGAATCGATGACTATGTGTTGCTAACACTAATCGGTGAAACTCTTAAAAAGTGTAATAGTGAGAAATATCTCGGGTTGGTATTGGATGAACACTTAACCTGGAAACCACACATAGATAAACTTGATCTAAAATAACATCCCTAATGGAGCTACTCCGGCCAGTTACAAGTTGTTTTCCAAAAAACGTAAAAATACTAATATACAACTCACTTGTAAAATCAAATTTGGAATACTTGATAGAAGTGTGGGGAACCGCGGCTAAATCAAACTTAAGGGAACTGCAAACTGCACAGAACAAAATTATCAAAGTCTTATTCAATTATGACTACTTTACTCGGACAGAAAAACTCTATAAGGAAACCCAAATCATGAGCGTAAATCAAATCTACATTTATAATACTTGCCTGCTCATACGTAAAATAATTAAGAAAGAAATACACACAGACATAACATTCCAACGAACGAATCAAATACACAAATATAACACAAGAAGCTCTAAAAATCTAGTACTTGATCCTCCCAGAACCAACTATGGTAAAAGAAACATAACATATGAAGGAGCACAACTGTACAATAAATTACCTAGCTGTATTAAAGAAGCCACAAGTATGTATTCATTTAAAAAAAAGGTTAAAAAATTATATACAGAAAAACACTTCCATAACATGACAAATATCTAACATAGTTTTTATATAAGTATAAGTAGTAATGAAACTGTTATAACACTGGACCCAAACCAGTACTTAATGTACATACATTGTAATCAAATATTCTCTAAAAGTGAACCTTGTTCTTTGAGAAATAAATATCTTTAACCAATAATAATTTAATAACCGACTAGTAGGTACCCGTGGTAGGTACATAACCAATTTAAATTTGAAAACCAATTCCAACCGCGTGGGTGGTCGGTCACTAACATGTTATATTGATATAATTATTTTATTTTAAAGCTGTCGTAGATTCGTTATTACTTGATTGTTTAATAGAAAGTTTTTAATTAAGGCGTAGAAAATTGAATCTAAGCAAAGGCGGATAATTTATTGAATAAACTTTTATTATTACTTAATCACTTTCATTCATAAGGTATACAGGATATAATTGGTTAAATTGGTGTAACATATTTCAAATATACACGGCCTTACCTACAAACACCTCTTAACTTGAATACTATTAAAGATTCGCCCTGTCACTATCTGTCACTATTTTACAAAAAGGGATGTCTTTATATTAAACTAGCGACCCGCCGCGGCTTCGCACGGGTGCAATGCTGATACATCAGCCAGCTTTTGCAATGTAAGCGCAAAAAAATTGTTTATTTACGACATCACATTAGAAACCTCTAAAATTATCAGTGTTTCTCTACTATATTAAGCATGTTTTATACATATAAACCTTACTCTTGAATCTTTCTATTTATTAAAAAAACCACACCAAAATCCGTTGCGTAGTTTCAAAGAACTAAGCATACATAGGGACAGACAGACAGCGGGAAGCGACTTTGTTTTATACTATGTAATGATAATAATAATAATAAACATTGCTGGACAATGCACACAACACCATCTAATCCCAAACTCAGCATAGCTTGTATTATGGTGACTAGATGACTGATAGAATACTTATATATTTTTAAATACATACGTATGATACTTTATAACACCCAGACACAGAACAAACACCTATGTTCTTCACACAAAGGTTTATCCTGGGAGGTAATCGAACCCTCAAGAACCATACAGCGCAGAAGGCAGAGCTACTACCAACTGATAGGCCAGATAGGTCTAATAATGATTATCTTTAGACAAAAGTTGAGAGACGTTTTTAAGTGGAGGGTTAATGTAGGTAGTTTTTGAAATACGCTTAATGTTTTCGTAGTTAGTGGGTACGTATCGCAATTAACAATATACAATATGAATTTTGTTCGCTAAAGCTCAAATAATATTGAGTAAGCTAGGCCAATGCGGTCATGTTGTTTTAGAGTTGGTTGGTTACAAAATAACCCGATTATTCAAATCAAGACATAGACATTAAGTAGGTTTTATTGAGCATTTTAAAATGGTAAGTAATTTTATTGGGAGTAATTAAAACAAAAGTTGAAATTCAAGTCTACAGTCAATTGAATGCGTTCGAATTACGCATAGAGCTAAATAATTAACTTAAAACTTATTCAATTGAATTTAAATGAAGTATTTAAATGATTCACGGTAAACGTGTAATGCCTTTGTGACTCTATTATCTACATTAATTAATTTTAAATACAATGCAGTGGGATTTAATTAAAAAAAATACGAAACCAGCATTTACACACATACCACCATTTATTCCCTAACTAAGCATAGCTTGCAGCCAGATTACTGGAATAATACTTATATTACTTTTGAAATACATATTTACGATACTTTATAACATCAAGACAGAACAAACATCTTTGTTCATCACAACAAACGTTTGTGTAGTCAGAGAAACCCACGGCGCAGAAGGCAGACCTACTACCAACTGAGCTAAGAGGGCAGTCTTATTAATAAATAGATAAAATATAGAAAGGCACACATAAAAATGTACTTTTATACAGATATGTACAGAATTGTAGGCAATAATAGAAAATACATTATGAATTTAAGCTATCTAAGGACCGTTTCAAACGATCTATAAATAACACAACTGATCCTGATAACTGCCAGAGAGCAAAGTTTCCAAGACACCGGCGGCATTGCTTGCGAGTACATTGCAATGCTAATACGCGGAGCCAGATCGGAGCCAGCTTTTATCCAATTGTAGGGTCCGTCCTTTTTAAAAATAGTCTGTGCATTCAATATTATTCAAAATTCCGCTCCAGGGTTCTACCAACAGTATTTTTGCAATTTCCTGACCTAAAGTGGCTTGGAATCACGAATTCATCCCAAATGACTTAGTTCAAAGCTCGCACTATCCACTACCTATTTGAAGCTCTGTTGAGTCCAATTAGCGGCCACACTCAAACATAAACATTCTGTCACTCGGTCCTAATTGCCGCAGTACGAACTTGCACCAATTACCTTTATTAGAGGCCTTCAGCCCTTTTGTTTGAGCGAACGAAGGGATTGGACTTGGGGAAAATGGGGATAGTGCAACACCAACACAATCAAAGATTTCATATTCTTCTTTTGATTTTTGAGAGCGTAGCATGACGATTTCTACATCATGACGCCTTCGAAAGAAGATGTCGGATGTTTTAAAGAAAATATTTACCAGCAGACGAAATAGGTTAAGAAAATGTTTGTATATTTTTTTTCATATTTGCATTTTTTTGGTATATAGTAATATATCTACATGTAGGTATCTAGGAGTCACTTTGGATAGTCAGTTAAGTTGGATACCTTAGATTGATTCTGTTACCTCACGGACCCGTAAACTTATCTGGATCTTCAAAAACTTACGTCATGTTGCGGATTTCCAATTATTAAAAACTGTGTATTACGCTCTTGGCCAGTCAATCCTAAGCTATTGTGTGTCTGTATGGGGTGGAGCATACAAGACCCATCTTATAAAAGCCGAAAGAGCACAACTTTCAGTGTTAAAAGTCATGAGTTTTAAGCCCTTTCGCTACAAAACCACTTCCCTCTACCATGAGTGCAAACTCCTATCCATCCGAAAACTATTCATCCTTCAGTCCACACTTCTTTGCCACCGAACGCTCAATTATGACCTTATCCAAGACACTCTACCAAGACTTTTCAAGTGCAACTTCACCAAAATTAACACCTCGTTTGCAAGGCAGAGCGGGTACTAAATGAAATCATACCTATTTTCAAAAATGAACAAAACCCTAAAATTATATTCCCTTTCTCACTTCGAATGCAAACGGACTGTTAAGGATTGACTTCTTGATCTTGACTATGACTCGACTGAAAACCTTTTAATTGCCTTAACATAATAATACTCACCATTTATATTAATAATACATAATTTGCTTACAATTTTATTATTCTGGAATTATTATTATTTAAAAAAATCAATGCCTTTTAGTTTAATTTTAATTCCTGCTTTAATTTTAATTTTAATAAAATTTTAATTTTTATTTAATGATTAGAATTCACAAGACACCCATCCTAGTTTGGGTACCAATGTTCGTCCAATCAGTAATAAAAAACCAATAATTATAGAAATATATTAATTAGGTAAAGTTATGATTGTACACTGATTACTTATGTTTGTTATTCTCTTAATAAATTTCATTTCATATAATAAATCGTTTTAAACGGTCTTTAGATAACTCAACTGTTTCACATGTATTTTATATTATTGTATATTATACTATATTATAGTACATTATAGTATATTATTCTGTACATTTCTGAAAGTAATTTATTTTTTCTTGCTTTTTAACTTTTTATTTTTAGGCGCTTAGAATTCGTCAAGTATTCTCCAAAGTTTTATGCACATCGTTATAAACTTGACTAATCATAATCAAGGGTAAAAATGCCCCGCCTTCCCTCCTGCGTACGGCCCATGCGTGCCATATAGAAATTGTGGCACTTACGTGCAAATTGGGCTATACATTGTTATAAACTTGAGCGGGCGTAGGCGTAACAATACTTTATCACTTTATACAATTACGAGATTTATAAGATACTCTTTTCTTTTGTATAAGACCTCTTTGAAGATGACAAGTTTTAAAAATGTTTGAAAGTTGCTTTGTATAACTTTATGGGCACGCCTGCTTTGTTGCTAGGAAGTATACTCAGTTTAGTACTCTAAGAAAGTAATATATTGTGAAATAATTGAAAAAAGAAACAAAAATTATGACTTCGGTTATTGCTGGTAATCCGAAAAGGAGAGTTAAAAGACTTCCCTGATACGCTGGCGCCGTATGCAGAATGCGTTTGCAAACAATGGCTCAACTTATACTATAAGTTTACGAAGTCTCCAACTAATGATCAAAAGTATTATGTTTTAATGAAAGAGAAAAGTAAACAGATTCCGGGGATTTTAACAAAACGTAACTGGAGCCGAAACGTGGACAGATTAGAATATATATAATTTATTTTCTATTGTTGTTGACATGATATCGCGACTTCGGTACTTATAGGTTAAAAAACATAATAATTACGTTTAAAAAACTTAAAGACAACTGACTTCATAATATAAAAAAGTTATTTTGATAAAAACCGTTTTTTTATTTAAAAACCGATACTGAACCGATTTTTATGAAATTTATATGGGAACAATCGTGAAGTATACAATTTTACATGAATTATTACATGATTTTATTATTTTAAATTACAGTCGAATTGAGAACCTCCTCCTTTTTTTAAGTCGATTAAAAGCACTTTAAAACGTCTTACATACTAGGTGAATTTAGGTGACAATTCCTCCTAGCCCAAGTCCTTGTCCAAATATAGGTAAGCACCAGCGGCATTTACATCTGAGCGCTGTCAGCCTCAGCTTTAAAATGGTTAGGCCATGACGTAGGCCTATTATCTAACTATTAGCCTATTAACTGCGTCACTAGATTTAGCCACTGACTCATACGTATAATATCACGTAGCAAACGAGGTAAGTTAACAAGCGCATAGATCACAGCGCAGCGTGTGAAGTCGTAGGTGATTGCAATCAGTTAGCTGAGCCGTACCGATATGCATCACAGGCGCCATGGGTGCACTAGCGTTTGTTACTGGTTTTGTGTAGACATTTTATTAAAATTAAAAATTAAGACAAGAAACCTCATTGAGAAGTAAAATTCCCCCAACTGGTTGTACAATTTTTGGGATATAGAAATATATACAGTTATACAATATATTTTTTTGTTTCACACATTGTTAATGTTATATTATTAAGAGACAGGAGCAAAAATTAAAATTCATTTTTTTTAATTAATAAAACCACAAGGATCATTTTGAAACATACTAGGTAAATTTAAGTGCCAATTCCTGCTTGGGTTAAGAGAAGAACTGGCAAGAAACTTGTCCTAGCTACTAGCGATTTTTGTATGATCCTAATTAAGAAAGGCGAATACATGATAACAGTAGTTAATATATTGCAAATGTGTCAGTTACCGGTTTGAGGGCAGAGCAACATGAGGACATGCAGTCTTAAATAATATATTTGCAAATACTTTTACTTACTCGTATCTGCACATAAAATATTATACTATCAAAAAGACAAAGGCCAAAAGTGCTCAATGCATTAGAAAATATAAAAAATGCAAATAAATAAAATGCAATGCTAAAATACCCAGAGATCATGTGTTTTGCTTTTATCGATAAGCAACTTCAATTATGACCAATATTTAATTTGATGAATTCTTGTTAAAGAAGGTACATCTTATCGTAACTATTTTGAACCAGATTGCCAGTGTGATAAAAGTGCTATTCAGGGGTTTCTTTGTGCACCTGGCACATATCTTAGATCTTTTATGGTGCTACGATATTCCGGCCTACAGGTCATAATAATACAACTAACCGCTTTCGGCTATTTGTCAAAAACAGACGCCTTCACCCGGCTTAAAACCGTCTCCAGAGTTGACCACATTTACTATGAACGTGCACAGTTTCAGTTTGCGCACAGCGTGGGTGAACCAGACCATCCTAATGATCTCGCATGCTCGCGCGCTGCAATTATTGCAGCATCGGCGCCTGCCCTTTGATCTCGCTAAAGATAGTTATTACGTACAACCAAGGGTGAAATGAGCTAGGTGCTGAGAGAGCAACGTCGAACGCGACGTGTAATGCTCGGTAACGTAATTACAGTCATCATTATCATTTAGTGGTGTAGATGATGCAGCTTCCTCCTTGAGCCTCTCTTAGTACACTTAATACGACATTCGTGTTACGAGTTATTTCGAACAAGATTAAAGTGCGCCTCAGAAGCTCCTTTCGTGCACTTGTCATATAGCTTATTCAAGGCCTTCCCTCTCATTTTTTTTTCTATAATGTTCCTAGATATACTGTCGTATAAAAAGCCATAATTTTCCCTCTTCTGTTTTGGAGGAAAAAATCTTGATGTCCATTAATTATAGTATTTTGTGTTAACAACAAAATATGAGCTGCGGTTCAGGTTCATTACGTTTTAAAAATTAAAAAGAAAAATACCGTAAAAACCGTCTTTCTTTTTTATTAAAAATACAAAATTTCGTTACCTAAATAACGTATTTTTTTTTATATATTTCTAAATTTAATTTTTCTTGATTTAAGAACCAAACTACTGAACTGATGAAATTTCTATGGGATTAATCGGAAAGTTCATCCTTTCACATAAAAAAAACAAATCGTTTCCTAGGCCGAGTCATGAGGTAACAAACAAAAAACAACCAAATTAAAAACCTCCTCTTTTTAAGTCCGTTAACAACAAGCACAATTGCGTAAACTACATTTTTATACAACAAAACCAGGACGATTATAACTTGCGAACTGGAAGATTGTGAACTCACGATAAAATTTCCATTCTTAGTAGTTAATAATCTACCGCTATCTGACCGTCCCATTGTAAACAAAATGCAACAAGGTACACTCTAGTTGGTTGGTTCTCACTATGCACTATTGTATATCGTGCCAGCCGTTATGCACCTGTAACCGAACCGACACCGCATGTATTGACTCGTCTTTTCTGCGGGTCCTGTCCTGCAGGTTCGTTTGGGTACCTGGGAAGGCCTGCGCTATAAAAAGAATCCCAGGCAGAGTGTCTTCAGTAGAAAGGAGCCTCACCTCCTGACCTCACCCACCTCTGCTTGCTGGAGTGGATCCATGAACGAATGTATTCAATTTTAAATAACTGCTCTGTAACTTGACAGACGCCACCTTAATCATCTTCAACAGATGAACTAAGGCCAATGATGATGATATCGGGAAATATTTTCTGCTTTGTTTTTGCGCTTAACCCTCCCTACCCTATTGTTTTAGGGTGCATTTTACATTGTATATTACATTTTAAAGGTACAGTCCCGTTTTAATTTATAACATCGATAACATTTTGCAATAGCTAATACATGCATGGACGTGCTCGTGTTCAGTCAGACCGCACCTACAAATGCCGCAGAATGCTCGGTTGTCTAATAAATTGCGTTTGAAATAATGTAACGCTAGATATCGTCTTGTTGGCGGCTGAATTGTCTGTTATGACGTGATTGCTTCTAATGTTAGGGATATTGCAGCTCATTTAGCCGTTCACAGCTATCAGCTGATGGCTTTTAGGGCCGTATTTCTGTGCAAAACTCAAGCTCAGGTCGAGAACAAAGCCTGCTTTTTACATTGTCCAGAACTCTATGCTTAGTGTTCGAGTTTACTGAAATCTATATCTATAAAAGGCGATGTATGTATGTATGTTACCTTTAGACTCCGAAACGGCTGATCCGATTTCGATGATCTCTTCACATTGGCCTAGCGGGTAATCCTGTGAAGTTTCGTAGTGTCAACAGAACTTAGGAGCGGAGATAGCTACTTTTTATGTACGTACAAAGTGTGCGAAGCCGCAGGAAGAAGCTAGTATAATAATAATTTGCTGAGCAACTATGTGTATATCGGCGATGAACTATAATTCCACGAGTTTTATAAGGTCTGAGTAAAAATATAATAATAATATAATATAATAATAAGTGACAACTACTTATAGTGCCACTTATATTTATGATGGCGGGGTTCCATAAGATCTGAATTTTCCATTATAATAGAAAAAACACTTTTACTTTACTTACCATAAACTGTTAGAAGGGCAGGGTCTGAAATTCTCTTTCCGGCAATGTTTTCAGCGACGCAGCTGTAGTTAGCCATATCCTGTGGACAAACAATATTGTATTTATTTCAAAGCAGCTCAAAAAAAAACTAAAATAAATGTATTAAAATCTATATCGGTGGATCACACAAATAACTTTTGAAAGTATCATTTATGGTTATGAACATAATTTAACTGAAAACGGAATATTTACCATGATATGTGAATTTTACTTCTTCCCGATATTTGTTCAGTTTATCTCGTGATCCATAAATATTCCATTAAGCATGGAACTCTTAAAATATCAGGAAGAAGTAAAACTTACTTAGATCATGGAAAATATCCCGTTTTGAGTCAATATGAATAACACTCAAGTTCCAAAAGATGAAGAAACTACAAAATCTTTATTTAACTTTTTTTTACATACTACAGTCTATGTAGCGTACGTTGTTGGCCTACCGTTGGCTTACATAATCTTGAAACGCGAGTTTTTAAAAAATATCCGTGAATAGAAATTGCATAAATGGGGCAAAGGCCGGAAGTACAACGTTAAATTTCTTTTTTAATTACATTTATTAAAGTTTTTCAATATGTATCACTAATTATAACCTTAATGAACTGAAAACTGCTTGTCATTAAACATTTTCAGTAATCATCATTACCAACAAAGCCCGCACAAAAGGATCAAGTGCCGCCATTACGCAAGCACAACGAACATTTAACGCCATCCGTCAACGAAATCCGAGCGAAAATAAACCCGCATGAGCAATTTGTTTATTTCTAACATAAATGAAAGTGCCGTACGATGCGTAAATCTACGTAAGTGCCGTACAAATAGAGTGGGATGGGGCTTGGGATCCGGACATATTTGGAGCTTATCTTAAAGCTTACAGTGAGTAGAATCTGTAATTTTTTATTAGTTTTAAGTATTGTAATGTATGCAGTTTGAATACCATACATATATCGCAGAGATTAGTTTTAACATATGGTACGTGTAAGAACATTGAACTTTGTACTAAGGGTGGTACTCAAAGTTTAGCACGAAATTGGAAAAAAAAATTGATTTCTAATGTATTCTGCATGCATTCCTCTAATGCTGCTAGTGATAATAATAGTCTCGCGACAATTCTCATTCTTTTTTACGATAGTGCTTAACCACCGAGAAACCCCTAAATTAACTTAGGTAGGTTTATTTAGGGGTAACTAACGGAAAATATTTGTGACGTAAAACGTGGGTCTTCTATAGCAGCAAGAGAGTTTTCCAAAAAGCCGGATATATCTCTGAACCTACCCTACTTGAGAGCGTTAATATTACAGAGGACCAAGCTATTAATATAAAAGCATATTACGTTAATTAAGACACCGCCTAACACCTTTGTGTAAAGTTACAGAGATACGTGTGTGCTCGGATAAAATGAAACAAACAACACGAATAAAAGACACGGGCAGAGAGAATTTACTGCATACTGCAGTAAATAACTTTTTTTAACAGGTTTACAAAGGAATGCTCTGAAAATAGATTTAATAACTTTTTATATGACTGAGATGGGTACAAAAAATATATCTCTTAATATGAAATTATATTCAAACTTCGTCACAAGAATTATATCATTAAAAACAAAATCGCTTCCCGCTGTATTACTGTCCCTATGTATGCTTAGATCTTTAAAACTACGCAACGAATTTTCATGCGGAGTTTTTAAAGGATGGAGTGATTCAAGAGGAAGGTTAATATGTATTATACATGCAAAATATAGTAAAGAAACACTGATAATTTTAGAGGTTTTTAATCACGTTAGATATTCTGTGGTATATTTAGTATCAGCATTGCACCCGTGCGAAGCCGGAGCGGGTCGCTAGTATCTTAGTGACAAACAATTAACGGTACATAAACAACAAAAGTATCAACAATAAAACAACAACAATAAAAGTAATAAATAACAACAATAAAAGTAATTGTTTGTCTCCTAAGCTCCTAACGCTATTAAAAAATAAATTAAATAAATAAATAAGTAATGCTGGACATTTCACACAACATCATCTGGCCCCAAAGTAAGCAGAGCTTGTGTTATGGGTACCACATGACTGATATACAAGTTATATACTTATTTTTTGTAAATACTATTATAATTATATAGAAACACCCGAGACATATATAAAAAATCTTGTCTAATTCCAGGGCTACCCTCAATTAACAATTCCATTTAAATCAGTTCACCTATTAAAACGTGATTGAGAAACAAATTCAAATATATTAATGTTATTTTCATTTGTAACAAAATTAGATACGCATTTCACGATATAAAACCTTATTACCTAAGAAAAAATAACTTCACCGTTTTGTAATATCGAAATTTACTCTACAATGAGTGAGACAGTATAACACGAAGTACACTGGTTGCAATTAATCCGTGTCTGTGCGCGTCTAATTAGTGGGTGCTCCGTAGCGGAAACCGGAGATGGAAAGGTTATTTGCGATCGCAAAGGTTGCGAAGATGGACGCATGGGTGGCAAGCGAAGCATACTGAAAGTGATGGCAATTATTAAAATGTATAAGCAATTATTGGGTTTTATAAATAGTAATGTCTGATGCAGTTAAAATATTGTAAAGATAATTAGGGATTAGCACTGCAAATATGATTATGATAATAATAGAAGATTATATTACGGTTATTCCTAGTTGCCCCCATAAGCAGTAACAGACATAAGCAGATAACTTGGAGACCAATAATAAAGATCCCAGTCCCCACAAAAAAAAAAAAATTTTTTATTCCGAAATCATAATTTATAAAATAAATAATAAAATTACTTACAAACATTCCAAATCATAAGTAACAAGTCAAGTCGAGATAAACTAAAATGTAGTCTAAAATTAGCTCACTTTTATCAGCTTTGAAAGGGTACACCGGAGCAAAAAGGCGACAAAGGCGACAGCGACTCGTGTCGCATCGTGTCGCAATTAATAAACGTCTGTTGCTCTGAACTAATTAGTCGCTGTCGCTATAAAGTCGCTTTTACATTACCTGGACAATACCTTCATTGGCTCCGTACATCTACATATACGAGTAAATTAAGACGGCAAATCAAAAATTAATTGAGATACATCAGCAGTTTTATATACTCAATTGAGTGTAGTTTGAAAATAAAACTGATCAATCAGCTATCAACTGATTTCATCTTCTACATTCATATAAAAAGTAGATTGTAATAAGGTCAACAAGTCAAGGAGCCTAGCTTACCGATGAATTCAAAAATAAGATAAGCATCACAACGACTACATAGTAGACAAAGTCGCATTGTGTAAAGGCGTGTTAACCGATTGGCTGATGCAGAGGCGAGTAGCGAACAAGACGGTCAATGACGTAGCGATTGAGCTGATTGACGCTAAGAATGTTAATGAGCTCACTAGAGTGCCTAGTATCGTGTTCGTACACGAAGTACTGTCACAGCTTAGGGTTGAAAACATTTAGGACAACGATTCTAAAACGAGCGTGAGTTTTATTCAATTTCAACTTTTTTTTTGTAGATGTTAATATGTTTGACTCTACCACAATGAAACGGCCGAGCAGTATTAGATGAAACTTGATATATATACATACATCAGTGGTATATATATAACAATTTATTATAAAGATTTTTCTCGGTTTTCTGATATTCTCAGTTTGGTAGTTTTTTTTTGTAGTCACCTCATAACTCTGTCTCAATTCTAACTCATAACTAACTATGATTTCACTTAAAAATATTTTATGTGAAATCATATTTTATATTTTCCAATTAGTCCCATTGAAATTTAATAAAATTTATAGTTGAGTTAGGTAAGGTTGAATAGTTTGGTTTTTAAATTAAATAGCTGGAAAATATGAAATTTCGTATTTTTCTTTCTCGTGACTTTCCAGTGGGTGAAAAAAATAGGGAATGAAATTTATAATATGCTGAGATTTATAATAACTTTAGATCGGCTCAAATTTTAATACAATTTAATCGGTTTTCTTTTTAGTTTTTTCATAGTATACTTGCAAAGCAGGCATACGCTTATGAACATAAAATTTCATCAAATTCCGCTTATGTCTTGTGTTTGAATAATGATTAATCCTATTTTATATTTTTTTCCAAAAGCAGAAAGAACTCAATAACCATAAAACTAGATTGTTAACTTTCTTTTCGGCTTATAAAAAAACTCCACAATACCTAATAAGTCTTGTCAGAAACAAACTCTCTTGACAGAAAACAAACACATCTGTAAATTCCAGTGAGTGATGAAGCTCTTCTTATTTCTCTGTAAATGTGTCCAGTTATACCTCAGGACAAGCGTTGTATGTGCTAATTGAGTATGACTTTAGAAGCGTATGCGTTTGCCTTATCTAACATAAGTGCATGAAATCTGCTTGCAAATGGATAAAACAGATAAACGCCTCCAAAGACTCCTTAGAACAGTTTTTATGGATGTAAGAGTAGGCATAATCTTTTCTGTACTTAAGTACATACTGATAATATTTTGCATGTTAGAAGTTTGATCGGAAGCTAGCCCATCGTTAGTTGTCGTATTTATTTACAAGAAATTGATACTATCAATCATCTACTTTCCATAGTACAAGTTATGGAGAGATATTGCTATGTGAATTGCTTAACAATATATGTAAATAAAAAAAAAAATATAATGCCGGATATTTCACACAGCGTCATCAAGCCCTAAAGTTAGAGAGCTTGTGTTGTAGGTACCACATAACTAATATACTTTTTTTTTGTAAATACATTCATTTTATACATAAAAACACAAGACCCGAGACAAATGCTTGCAAATACTAATATAAATCTAGATTTTACTTATTTACTTAAGTTAACTCTATTTATGCGAACTAATTAAATCATTTGTCTGCCCATTCCAAAACACAAACTACACTGCTTTGCTTTCTCATGCATTTATTATGTCTTCATAAATTATTATAATCACATCATTCTGTGAAACTGGATCATGCTCTAAAACATTAGAGGCACTTGGTGTTATTCTTGGATCACTGGAAGTATCACCATGTGTGTCCTGTGACTCATATCATGTCAAGAAACCAGCATTCTTATAGCCATCTTCGAGTTCCTCAACTTTATACTCATTTGCTTCATCGCTAGAGTCTATATTTGAACTGTTTTTACAATTATTAGTAACATCACTAATGGTATCAATAGTGTTTGTAGAAAAATAGTGTCCCTATTAGTTTGACACGTGTTTTTGAATGAATTAGCTGTTGTTTATATTTGCGGCTTCAAACCACAGAGTAAATAACAGAATATAATAGCGGTAGTGTTTCTTGTGATTTATAGGCAATTAAATTTTGCTGGACAAGTGTGTGGGTGATAATAGTCGAAGGCATTGTAATGTAGTATAACGTAGGTTTCGTTTTATTATATAAAATAAAACTCTTTATGATCGTTTAAACCTCTATAAAGTTAATAATTCGTTAGAAAACTTTGTTCTTTTCAAAAAAGTGCGCTAAAAAGTCTTTTCAACTTTACGCATGTTTTGACCCCCGCTGCACCCTTTAGGGGTTAAATCCCTTTCCCTTTGACAAATAAATTTTCACTAAGAAATTTTCTCACTATAAAGAACAGACAAAAATTTCAAAACTTTACTTATCAATGCTACGTATTGTTTTATTATTATGCCAGTGAGTCAGATTGAAAAGAACATCAATTATGTTTATGAATAATAACATATTATTTACCTGTAAAGTAGCTCTGGAAATCAACAGGTTACCCTCAGCTGATATCAGTACATTGTGATCCTGCTGCAGTGGAGCTCCATGTTTCAGCCAGGTCACTCTCGGAGACGGCGCGGCAGCTGGCGGTGAGCATCGGAGTGAAGCAGCTGCACCAGCTTCTACTG
This sequence comes from Lampropteryx suffumata, assembly GCA_948098915.1. Lineage (NCBI taxonomy): Eukaryota > Metazoa > Arthropoda > Insecta > Lepidoptera > Geometridae > Lampropteryx > Lampropteryx suffumata. Next base: position 18,936,611 of record OX402547.1, read on the forward strand.
ATGTTGCCAACGGTGTTGTAGTAAAGGGTTTTTTTAGATCTGAGAGAGAAAATGGTTGGGTCAAAAATAATCTAACGACATACACTTTTGAGTAATGCTAGGTGGATGGCACGACCAAATGTCTCTTTCCAATCGACTTATTTTCTTTTAAGTCATAATCGTACCAAAACGGTTCTTCTTCGTTATTAGCATAATGTCATAAATATGTAAATTTTGAAAGAAAGAAATAAAGAAAGTAAAACATTTATGTAGTACACACACAAAACAAAAGAGAAAATATGAGCGGAAACAAAACTAAAAAATACAAAAAATTGCTCCCAAGGGGAAATATTTTGCCAGTGTCAAGTGTTCATATTGTTTATGGTTATGATGTCACAATGTCTTGACGTTCGTAATTTGTTATTTTATATAAAATTTTGACTTTCATATAAAATAATTATACGTATTATTTTGCTCGAATCACAAAGATAAACAACGCTTTTATTCCAGTTATTCAAACCGAGTCAATTACTCTAGCTAAATAACTAACCAAAAATAACCCGAGAAAAACAAATAATATAAGAGCGCAATGATACCTTTGCAAGACAGCCAAAAATAATCCATCAAAAAGTTGTAGACCTTAAAAAATAACGTCAAATTATGATTAAGGCATTCACTGTCAATGTCAATTGGGAACTGTAAACTGTTTTAAGAACGCCAGAAGCTTTTGTGATAATTCGATAATTGTCACACAATGGCCAACTCTTGCGCAAATAGCGTGTGGTGTAAGTCATTGTATAATAATACTTTGAGTCATGTATACATATTAGATCGATATTCTGAAATGTTTACTTTGTTATTATATTATTTTTGATCACGGAGTTAATCTTTGATTTACTATTCTATTGTCTGTTACAATGTATATAATATATATTACTAGCTGCGCGTGGTACAGCCTCAAATTTTATGCTTCTAGTTCTGAAAATTACAATACTTTCATACAACCTTTCATCCCCCTTTTCAACCCCTTACAACACTTATTTCCAATTAAAAAGTAGCCTATGTCCTTTCTCAGGCTTTAGACTAACTCTGTACCAAATTTCATTTAAATCGGTTCTGTAGTTTTGACGTGAAAGCGAGACAGACAGACAGACAGACAGAGTTACTTTCGCATTTATAATATTAGTAAGGATTTTGATCATATATTATATTATTTACCTGTTTTACTATTATTGCTTTCATTTACTAGTGTAAACAGTTGAATATATAATTTTCATATAAAAACCGCTTTTATGTTCGATCATGTGCCACCCCCCAAACTCCTGTCTTCTCACGTCAATCTCAATAAATACAAACCGAGTCCGTCGATTATACAATTGCTCGTCGGTTGTCCAACATTCAACAATGATAATTGTTGTTTCATTAAATACTTTAGCTGTATTGAATAGCTTCGAATTAGTTTTAGTCCTTCAATAAACTTTTGGCTTGATATTCTATGACCTGTTTTTTTCCCATTCGTAAATATTTTAAATAAAGCTTTCTATGGATTTTACATAAAATAAACAACAAGATATTATAGATTAATAGAAAACAGCAATTTAAATTAAAATATGTTATTCAATACAATCACTTTGAAACGTCTTACATACTAGGTGAATTCAAGTGCCAATTCCGCCTAACCGAAGTCCGAGAAGAACTGGCAAGAAACTCGGCCTGGGGGATAATTCTGTTAATTTACAACGGTATTCGTTCAATTTCGTTCCATTTTAATCCATCTACGTTTCAGCTCTAATTACGGTTCGATAATTACCTAAAAACATATTCTAATATCTCTATGACCAAACAAAAGAAAACTTTCGATCGATCATTGAAGACTTCGTAAACGTATGTAAGCTGAGTCGTTGTTAATTAGCAGAATACGAAATTACGTCAAAACCGATAGCTTTTCACGAGTTCAGTTCAGCTGCGGTTAGATTCTAATGAAGCTAACAGAAATTAGTAGAACTACCCCCTGGTCCTAGCGCTTTTTTGTATGATCAACAATTTAGTCATTTATATTATAATAGGTACTCATTATTTAAAAGACTATTCTATGAATATGTAAGCTTTAAATTTCTTAATAGTTGCATTTTCAGGAAGTTTATTATTAAGAAGCGTAAATAAGTCCTTTATTAGGAACACGGTGCATGTTCCTCATAAAGGACTTATTTATTTTTTCTAGTCGAAACTATGTATGATTGGTTTTACTATTTTTCTAAAACCCATCTCTATTTTTATGAGTGTATAATACATTTTCATATATTGTGAAGCTATTGTCAGAATAATAATTTTATTTCAAAGACTCTCACGGTTTAATTTATAAATGGTAATTCCCTTTTTTGAACAAATATTTCTTGAATATCAGCCGTGCAGTAAGCCTTGCATGGTAATAAACAATGAAGGTTCACACTCCCATTTCCCTTGGAACTATTCAATTTATTTTCATCACATTGCTCGTATATGTGGTAAGTGCACATAGCACACTGTAGTGGGAGCAATGAAGCGTCCTTTAACAGATTTATGGCCTCAGCGCGCTGAAACTCAAGACCGGCGCTACCGTGAAAGCCTGTGCATTTATATCCCTCGCTATGTTGGTGTATGTAGTTTCAAATTGTTTGAAGGGAACTCAATTTTCAGAGCATTTCAATTTCATGTCGGATGTTCTGTTTGTGTTGTAGATTTAAAATATAGTTTGCTGAAGATAATAAATTCTAAAGCTTAATTATTTTATCAAAATTTTATCAAAAGTCTAGATTGCTCCAATATCCATAATATTGTCATTTTAAATAAAGATCCATTTGCTTAGTATAAACTTTACAAATATTTTGTATACAACATGCAAACCTCTATACCGGCAGCAAAAATCAATTCCAAGCTATAAAATAATTTGCAATCAATGATCAGTTATTTCAAACGTTTAATTTTGATGAACAAGTATTGTAACTTCTTCGTTTATGGCTAGTGCCGTTACTGTAAATTACATTATAACGGTATTTCAACCATTTCCAGCTACGACCCCTGCTAGTACTTTCGCGCTGACTGTGAAGTTGAATATTAGTTTTTCGCCGCATGATTTGTTCGGCTTCACGAGTTTCAAACTCAGTTGAAACGTAGTCGCAACTACATGGCTTTTTGCAGTTTATTTTGCTAACCACTTTTTTACATTTTAGATTTATATAAAATAAATAAAACACAGACAAAACAGAAAGCCCTAAAGACATTCATGAAGGCTTATTTCTTATAATGGTGTCGTTAGACTCATAAAAGCATATACTAAAAAAAAATCTACACGTTAAAACCTATTGCTATCCTTATTAATTAATGTTATTTTCTTTATGCATAATTAAAAAAAATAGCATTCTGCACTCTTTCTCAATATGTATAAACTATAAGTGTGCGAAATTTGAAACTCCTCCTTCCACGCAATTTTCGTAAAATCCTTTGTAGGTACCCCACCTACAAAGTTTTTGCTTCACCGATATAGATTAGAATGACAAGGACAGATCATACATATCAATGGGCTTTTAAATGTCAAACTATATAAATAAAAAAGAAGTAAGAAAATAAGAAAATAGCTCCATGCAAACAAAGATGCAAAGTTTCCTCTACTTAAAAACGTCAGATAACTTATGTCAAAAGATAATCACTGTTTAAAATAGTGCCATTCCTTCTTAGTTAGAGTCAAATAGAGACAGGGCTAATCTTGAGCAGTGTTTAGGCAGTGTTCAAGTTAAGCGGCGTTTCTATGTAGTGCTAATACTATTTTACTTATACACACTTATACACTAAAACACTACTTGAGATCCGGCCTGATACTACTTGTCGCTATTTAAAAAAAAGAGATGGCGCTATTTAAAACTATAACTTTTGACAGACGTTGTGAGACGTTTATAATTAATGCCGATAATGTTTTATAAGAATTCTTCGTTTGTCATTTCATGAAGTAACATGGCTCTGCTAATTTAATATTTTTTAATCGTGTTATTACATGTTTTATTCAGTAATCTTAGCGGAATTTTAACGAATAAATTGAATAAGGACAAGTATGGACAATTGAATTATATGTGTATTATGGTGCGATGTGATTTGAACGACGAGGAATCCAAAGAAAATTCTAGACGGCCATTCCGCGATGACGTTTAGAATTGACAATTGACCATCGACTAAGACTTTTTTAACAAACAAATTGACTATAAACAAATATATACACTTGACACTGGCAAAATTGACATTATTATGTCACATGCCATTTAGGTGCGATGTGATTTGAACGACGAGGAATCCAAAGAAAATTCTAGACGGCCATTCCCCGATGACGTGTAGAATTGACAATTGACCATCGACTAAGACTTTTTTAACAAACAAATTGACTATAAACAAATATATACACTTGACACTGGCAAAATTGACATTATTATGTCACATGCCATTTACAAAGAATAAGAATGTTTCGTAATTAGAAGGATAATGTTTATAACAATGTTTGTGTTGTTTTCGAATTTCACTGTATCGATTATATTTAAAAAAGCAGAGCTTTCCAGTGAATAAACTAAAACCGTACCTACCAAGTTGATGGGCGTAAATGATAAGTGTTAGGTGGATCCGGCTGAGTTCGTGTAGAGCCATAAATTACAAGGCACGTTTCATTTCCTCTATTCGTATCTGCGGAAGTGAGGTAGAGATGGAAAAGGTCGTGGTTTATGTAGAAATAGGTACCAACCTCTTGATTAAAATTATATGAGAATACAGAATTTAGTTTGCTTAAAATTTACATTTCAAATTGAGATTGTTGATAATAAGTCTTTGCTGGATATAAAGTTTGAAGACATGTGCCAAGTACACGAAAGGAGCCATTGAAACGCATTTTTACCCTTTCACCAAACTGGTTCAAAAAAAATCGTGACACGTAAAACTCCTACTATCCTATCCTTTCCTACTAATATTATAAATGCAAAAGTTTGTATGTATGTTTGTTACTCTTTCACGCAAAAACTACTGTATTTACTTTAATGAAACTTTACAATAGTATAGATTATACATCAGAATAACACATAGGCTATAATTTATAAAGATATTGTGTGAATTGTCCAAAATGTAACGATAAATGTTAAATAAGTAGGAAAAAAATCTGTCATCTGCGAGCTATTCTGGCGTGCGCTGCAAAAACCGATAGAATTACACAAAGTACTAAGCCTGCGCAGACAAAGTCGCGGGCACCAGCTAGTAATAAATAAATAAATAATGCAGGACATTTCACACAGCATCATGAGGCACCAAAGTAAGCAGCAGTAATAAAGTTTTTTGTAACTACATACATAATTGTACAAAGAAATACCCAAATCCGAGGCAAATACTTACTGATCATACAAACATTTACCTCGCGACGGGGATCGAACCCGCCACCTTCTGCGTCTCAGTCGGGCCTTGATCCACTGTGCCACTTAAGTCGTCAAAGAGAAGAAGCTGGATATAATTTCTTTCTAATTTATATTCCTTCTTATGTATAAAAAACATGTAACAAAACTTCCAATGTTATAATTATGTACCCCAACAAAAATAACTATCGTCTATAATATTATTATTAATAGAAGCTTAATGAACTTCTTCTTCTTTTCGTGTCACTAGTTATTTTTAACCAGTGTGGTGAGAGGACTAATCTGCGCTTCAAACGCTACTTTCGTGCACTTAATATAAATTAGTTCTATAAAATCGAGTTACATAAAAACGATAAAAAGATATAATGATGCCGATGCTTTGGTTCCTCTAACACTTCCAGTAAAATTTTATTATTTTTGCTCACATAAAATATCGCAGTACGGATTTATCAGCATAACTGCTACATTGAATTGAATTATATTCAGCCGAGCTTGGTACAGATACAGGCTTTTTGTTCCGTTCCATTCTATGTTGGGCAATGGAATTTAATATTGGATTTTATTTGCATCAATGATTATGGATTTGTGTTTCCGTGGGATATAATAATATTGGGTATCGAAGGAATATTATTATAGGGAATCTGTGATAAATTAAAATTATAGTCACGGTTTGAATTGACAGATATTAAATAGCTTGAGGGTCATAATAGTCGTAGGTAAATTCGTCCAGCATTTGATCCTAGAGAACTCAAAAAAATGCTTGTTTAGATGGTTTGTCTAATCTGTTTGGTTTGTATAATCGAATCGTTACTAATTTAATAATCACACAATGTATCGTCAATTTTTATTTCTACGCAAATTATTTATCCTTAAGAAATTATCTTTAAGATATTCTTGTATCCATAGAATATTATATCATTAGCAAAAGACGAAAAAAATTGCAAAAAAGAAAAATATTTTGCTGTTATTCAATAGCTACCCGCTCGTTAGCTTTTTTTAATTTATTAAAAATATTGTATGTATTTACAATACCTTGCCTCGAAGTACCCCATTTCCAATTGTTTTTTAAAACCATTGTTATATCTGTAATATAATTATTAAATAAAGTCTAAACTATTCAATATTCATTAGTTTCTCGAGTTGACGTAGCTGATCTGGTACCTTACGATTTAATAAAAGAATAAACTAGTTAAGAGATCCCGTACTACTTATTATAAAACTATTATTTAGGATTTTTTTGGATTAAAATCGCAGTTTGAGCACCTTCAAGATGCGTCATGGTCATTTGCTCAGAGAACCGGTTTAAGTATTAATGTTTCCCTTTAATGGATCATGCTGTGGCTCGAGCTATGGCTGTTGCTACCCAACAATCACAACACACGTGCTGTACGAAGATTTGCTAAGCACCACTGCTGGCAAACTACTATAATGGAACAAACGTTCGAAATGCTGCTTAAAATACATAAGTGTTGTTTAGCTGGTTTATAAATTAAATGATTCATAATTATAGCGATCGTCACATGATGGTCGCTGCTTCCTTAAAAACTAATAACTTAAGCTGAGTATAAAGATTTTAAAATACACCCTCAAGTGGTATCCTACTCCCTGTAAGGGCGCGTAAAAGTGTCAGAAGTAAGTCTTCTACCAGGATTTACTGCTTATGCATTTGAATGTGATGTTTCCATGTTTATGCCCGTGCTTGTAGGTTTAATGGATCTGTATCGTGTAGGACGGAAATAGAGATAGATTAAGAGGTAAGGTTGAAACGTTAAGTTATTGTGTAATGATGTTGTTTTGTTAAACTAAAAAAAAAAAAATTTACATAGAGGTAAAATTTAATTACGTATTAAAAACTAAAAGAAAACCGACTTCATTGAATGATATTTGAGCCTACACATTTTTAGTGGAAAGTAGATGTATTTTGTATATATAATTATAATATGAGTAGGCAAATTAGCGCACCGCTCCAATGAGACAGCGAGGTATCGAAGTACACGGAAACACCATCGATGTATACAAATTTTAGATTTTTGTTGATTTTTCAGCTCGATCGATTTTGATAAAATTTAAATGGGAAATGGGTATACCTTTGAAGTATACCTAATCAAACAAAATAAGTAAAAAAAAAAAAATCGGTTTAGGCGTTTACGAGTAATCGAACATATATAAACAAAATCGGGTTGCACTCCGGGAGTGCCGACAGAAGTGAAAACTTATTTTGGCGCGTTAGAGTTTAGTAATAAATCACTTCAAAATCAGTAATTACGGCGACTGCCAATCAAATACTGAACGAACACAGATGATGCAATATTTTTTGTTCAGAATGTAGATAATATATCAAAGAACCTAAACACACTCACTTAACTAACACGTAAACTCACTTCTCCATACAAAAGTAGACTGTAAACATGTGAATTAAGGTTTATAATCAAATGGGGCGAGCAGCCGGCTGCGTCTTGCCCCAGACGGTAACGGTGTCGCGAATCCAGAGGTTTTACCTCATCTAAAAATATGCGTACCGCGCTAAAAGAAGTTTTCACTTAAAAAAAACGGTCGAATTGAGAACCTCCTCCTTGATGAAGTCGGTTAAAAATAGCAGAGAAACTCGGCAAACCGAATTCAATTTATCGGAAGGATAATGTAATATCGTACGTCATCGATTGTCAAAAGTAACGTCGATCATCACATCGTTTAAAATGGATTCAAAACGACGTACTTGGTTTGGCAGTTTTGCACGATCATTGAACGTAATATCGTTTATTGTTTTACTGAGTAGACCCTCAGAAGACATTAAAAATGTTACTTAACAATTTCAGCAACATTTTTAAACATTTTCGACTTCAAACACGCTCGACGGCTAAGTGAGCGAATGCCCGCCTAAGACACAGAAGGTTGCGTATTCGATTCCTGCCGCAGGACAAATGTTTTTTTGATTTGCAAATATTTGTCTCAGGTTTGGTGTTTTTTTATGTACAATAGGTATTTAAAAAAAAAAGCACATGAGTAGTATATTAGTCATGTGGTTACTATAACACAAGCTCTGCTTGCTTTGGGGCTGATGATTCTGTGTAAAATCTTGTGAAGAAAGCGTATAATAATTATCCCTATATATATAAAAATCTTGTGTCACAGTTTTCGTGTTTATACTACTCCGAAACGGCTTGACCGATTTTGTTGAAATTTTATATGTATATTCAGTAGGTCTGACAATAGGTTTATAACTTATTTTTATACCCTTAAGTGTTAAGGGTGGCTCACCCCAAAAAAAATGTTTTATGTTCAATAAGGCAAAACAATGTTTGCCGGGTCAGCTTGTATGACTATATTGTTGTAAGTAGTTGCTCTGCCTTCAAACAGTTAGCTGACAGATTTGCAGTGTATAAAATACTGTAATCTTGTATAAGTTAAGCTATAAGGATCATACAAAAAAGCGCCAGGACCAGGATGACTTTCTTGCCATTTCTTCACCGACTTGGATTTGGAGGAATTGGCACTTAAATTCACATAGTTTGTTAGACGTTTCAAAGTGGTCCTTGTGATTGTATTGAATATAATATTTGAATTTCAATTTAAATTAAATATTTCAGAACCGGAGTCGCACCTTCAACGTACAATGCTGAAGGTACAGCTACTACCAACTGACCTGTAATACTAGTAAAATACCTAGTTACTAGTTAAAATTCATTCACTAAATCACAAATCCCATTTCAAATGGTCTTATGAACTAAAACCTTTTCCTCTCGGAATTCACATCTTATACATAATACAGGGGTTGTTTATCCAAACCCTTATCACTTTATAAGCTCTCTACACGAAACCGCCGGCTGTTTGTTTGAATCGGGTAGCGCAGAAGGTCTGATGCGGTTTTCTGGCGAGATACAGCAACCGCAGGCTCTGCGGAAATAGATGCACTGAGCTACTGGACCCGACCGTAAGCTGTTTGAGACTTGAATATCGTATTTTACTATGGAGAGGAATTTCGCGTTTATTTTGAGGTTTTAATAAATAAATTAGTGGACAATGCACACAACATCTAGCTCCAAACTAAGCATAGCTTGTATTATGGTGGTCAGATGACTGATAGAATACTTATATATTTTTAAATACATATGATACTTTATAACACCCAGACACAGAACCTACACCTATGTTTATCACACAAATGTTATTCATTGAGGGAATGAAACCCTCAACTTACAGCGCAAAAGGCCGAGATACTAAAACTGAGCTAACAGGCCAGTCAAACGAGGATGTCATCAACATTATGCAAATTTTACTAAAGAAAGACATTATTCATGTTTTTGATTTTAAATCTGAACATAAATTGTCTTTAATAACAGAAAGATCAGATCAGATTGTACAAATCAGATTGTGGTTAAAATTACAAGCGTTTATCTCATATGCTCATACTGAAACGCTACTTGAGTTTGACGGCTTGTCACTTCTACTTACAAGCCTATTAGTCCAGGATCCCTGGTCCATTTTTGCTTTTGATTACTATCAAGCTAATTTTCCGTGAGTAGCTTACTATATCAAGAATACTTTGAGCTTAGGACCGGGATAACGTACCACGCAATTTGTAGGACAATATATACCATAGATTTTGTAGAACAAATATTTTTTCGAATAATTTAAATAATTAACTTAAATTTAATAAAAAAAAAAATCAGTTAGTAATAAATATTTGATCATCATAAAATTGACATATTTTATTCTTGCTTCCTCTGTTAGCTACCACGATAGACAGTTTAGAACAAGAAATTGTTGGGCGTCTCATCAAAATGATGAACTCACGGAAAATTAGTTTGATAGTAATCATAAGCAAAAATGGACCAGGGATCCTGGACTATATGTTTAGAGCGAGAAACTCGAAACAATGTATATCCTGATGTCTTTTACTCGTACACATATCTATGAAAAGTATCCGTTGTACACAGGATACACACACTAGCCGATTAATTTTATTGAAATAAGTTAATGTAAGTCTAAGACAATACAATAATAGTAGATTGTTGCACCGAGCGCAAAGTGGGTTATTATTGCACGAGTGTTATGTTGGTGCCCCAGCGCAAGCGAGGGCACTGAATTAACACGAGTGCATTAATTACTCTCTTTAGTGAGGTGCGTAATTTACTTTTCTTTTAACTACCAATCTAGGTACCTACTGTGATAAAATATACCTACTCAAACGAAAAAATATGAAGAATCAAAGTTTTACAATGGTACAAAATGCGCGCTATTTGTTTTTTTTTTCTCCAAGGCGGTTTTATTCAGCCGATTTTTATTATCAGCTAGTCTCTTTTTGATCTAATGCAAACATTTTATATTAAACTTAATGGGAGATATTAAACCTCTGTGGTAAATTTATATCTAAATAAAAAGTAAAAAACAGTGCAATAATGAAAAACAGTGCAATAATGAGATTTCTATCTCTAATATCTTTGCGCTCGGTGCAACAATCTACTATTAAAGGTTATACTTTCTTCAGACTATTTTGAAGGAAAACGAAATCTCAAACGATTAAATTGCTCTTAAATGCATTAATAGTTTTACAGTCGGACAATAACTCGGACGATGTACCTTTGATAAGACTTGCTAGAGGAAAATGACAACTATCGAGGGTACTACTTCTTTGGTATAAAGTTATATTTGCATATAAAATACCAGCATGAGTTATTTTAAATACCATACAGTGGCACTTACTATATCCTACTTTATTATCAATATAATATCGATATACGTAAACAGTTTTCAAAACAACCATTTCATTTCATCACAATTGCCATAAACCACCGTATTCATAGATGACAATTTATTCACATTTAAACTACTGTTTTATTCCACATTCTGCCAGTAACAGTATTTGCAAAATAGTTAAAGGCGATTCCCTGAGCAAATAACTTTTGTATTGAAATATAAATAGAAAATGTTGATTGTGTTTATGTTGTTATATAAAGATGTTAATATACATTGTTTGTATATAAACCACGTTAGGGCACAGCAATATTTTATAGGGGCGCTATATTATTCACTAGTAACTAATTCCTACTTTCTTAACTTACAATTTATTAATTCAACTTATGACATAAACCTAAGTTATTTCTTAAACATGCCATGTGAAATAGGGGAAATGTGTTTATATTTTACTTTCGAAATTAACAATTCAAATAGTTTTTAGGTAGAAGATTAGAATACTTGAATTATAAAATTAATTAATGCAATAAGGTAATTTGTAAACTAATTGTAAAATAATCAACATTAGCTTTCCCTAAAGCTTACGTTTTAACTTGCAGCAGTTACATAAATAGAAAATAAAAAAACAGAAAACGTTTATCCAAAGATTCCTTATTTGAATTGTTCGTCATAATCACGATTTGATGACAGACCAAACGCGTCAAGGTAAATTGCTCAGTGCATCGTCTTAAGGCTATATTTTATTTATAAGTAGATTTAAATATCGTAAAATGTGCGATTAATGATACAACTTACGCCTAAATATTATTGACTATGAACACTCTGAGGTGGTCTGAGATAAGGTATTCTATTTACATTACCTAGGCCTTGGTACTAAAAGCTGGTTGTTATTAGACTAGCGATTTACGTGCATGTTTCTGATTTAAAATGTTATTTAAAAGCGTGCTTGTCGCAGGTGGGCAATATGCCGCATAAATCGACATCATGGAGAGAATGCGGCGTTTATGTTGCGTTTTCCAAGCGCAATCTAACATTGCTGTAAACTTGGTTCTACGCCAATGCGACAACGATCTCACTGGATATAGAATAGAAGCTGCGTGTAAAGACTTGTGAACTTATGCTCAGAAAGTGAGGCCAACGTTTTACACAGATGACGTCATAGTCTTACCCGAAAACAGTACATTTCAGTTGGGTGAGATAATGACGTCATTTGCTTGAAATATTTTATCTCTCCCTGAGCATCAGCTTCCAGTATTTTTGAAATAAATAGTCTGAATATGCTAAATATTCCATTCATCACACGCGGTATTATAGGAAAGTTTTGTCATTGTTTGGCGATAAAACAATTTATGATCTGCTGCAGTACTTCGTGCATTGAGCCAGTTCGCGTCCATATGCCAGCTAGATTTCACGGACTCATGTTACTTCTCTACATGCTTTTTGCTACTTTAGACCTAGGGATCCTAGAGCTGTCAGATAGTTCGTCTTGAGCTCTTACAGCTGTATGCTCAAAAACGTTCGATAAATATTATTAGGGTGGAATGATTGATTTGACGACCTCTGTGCAGTGGGCCAAGGGCCGGGTGACACGCAGAAGGTTGCGGGTTCGATTCCCGCCGCGAGACAATGGTTGTATGATCTGCAAGTATTTTCTCGGGTCTGGATGTTTCTATGTATTTACAAAAATATATATATAAGTAGTATAGCAGTCATGACCCATAATAAAAGCTCTGCTTACTTTGGGGTCAGGTGATGTGTGAAAATGTCCGGCATTAGTATTATTACCTATATTGGTTCTTAAGTCACTTGCTTTCATTTGAGGTGAGAAGTAGAAAGACGTCAACTCACCTTTGTATTGTTGAACGTTTTAAAACATAAATCACTAATATTGTCTATTGATTGCGATCGATTGCATTCCAGTTTTATATTACATGTGTTGATCATGCTGTATAATAAGCATTTCTTGTTCCCATTGATTTATTAAAGCTACAAATCGAGCGCTTTCAGTACGCACGTACATTAATAGAACAATTAAAACTGTCACAGAAAATTTACGGAATACAGTCGTATTCGGCTTACGGCTATTCCAAGTGTCTCCTGTTCCATCAGCACTGTTCCAGGATATATTTTATTTGCATACGAGTCCATCACAATTGGATATGTCATTATTGTCTAATTGAAATATTGAATCTGACAGAATGTGAAGATTTATGTTATCTATACTATTTTTATAAAAAGGAAATATTTGTTGTTTGTTTGAATTGAATAAGCTCTAAAGCTACTGGACCGATTAGATTTTTTTTTTATCTTTGGAAAGCTACACTATCCCCACATAGGCTACTTTTTATTCCGGAAAATTGGTTTGTCCAGGGAAAAATTTTCAACGCGGGTGAAGTTACGCGCGGACAGCTAGTTGAAAATAAAACGGATAAGGCCGACAAATTTAATGGCTTCATTTTATATTAGCACTTTTGATATCAATATATCTGTCATAGCATAGTCATGCAATTTAGCAATGCCGCCAGTGTTTAGGTGACGCTGACGTCTGAATGATCTGGATCAGTTGAGCTATCTTAGGTGGGTTTAAACGGTTCTACGATAGCTCAACTGTTGTCACATGTATTTATTATTTTGCGGTTGCTGTTCATGCCTGTAATTATATAATTTGACATAAACATTCCAACATCTGATAAAATAAGTTTCATCATAGATTTGTCTGTGTAAATGTCCTTGATTTTATTAACTGACTTCATTAAAAAGGAGGAGGTTCTCAATTCGCCGGCATCTTTTTTTTTATGTATGTTCAGGATTACTCAAAGATGCCTGAACCGATTTAAAAAAAAGTGTTTCAATGGTTACTTCCCAGGTGGTCTCATTTAAATTTTATCGAAATCGGTCGAGTGGTTTTTATAAAATCAACAAAAATCTAAAAATTGTATACATCGATGATATTTCCGTTACCTGCAGTGCAGAGCAGTGCGTAGTATATAATATAATATGGGTAGTAGTTGGTCTACCCATATTATTATATAAACAAAATACATCTACTTTCCACAAAATAATTCAAAATAAAATAATGCTCTCAAGTTGTATCCAATGAAGTCGGTTTTCTTTTTAGTTTTTAAAACGTAATTATTTTACACGTAATGTCACTAGCGACAGATCATGATTCAAAAACGCTAACTAGTGCTAACTCAATACACTTTGAGGTAATTTTAGACACTTATGAACCCCACTTGGAAGTTGTTTTAGGGTGTATTCGGTTTGTTCTGAGACAATTTGTTAAGATTTGTTTGTTTGTATTGTTAGAACTCGTACGTCCAAACTTACACTGAAAACTTTGTAGTCAGTTGTATCTATATACATATCATGCATGGTAGAAGTGCTCGTGGCATTTTTAACTTGGTTGTTCCTAACATAAGACGAAAGGGTACCGGCTCTTTCTCCATACAAACGTAGTTGACTGTTTCCTCCCTGGATAATGACATTAGAGCAAATATTTTTGGACCATTAAACCTTTAACTACCATGACCATGCCCATGTGTCTTGGTTTTCTTATATTCTAATTATCATAGGAAGTAGGAGTCTTTGAAGCTAGAAATATTGCGTAATTTTCTAAACATTTTCAGAGACTCATCCATAAAAAATTATGCATATTTACAAAAAAATTAGAACATAGGGGCATAGCAGATGGTTTTGTTTAGTTATATAAAAAAAACTCAAAACAATTGGGCATGGATTGGGGGAGTAAATAGTCGCCTATGAAATGCTGTTTTGGTCAATAATTATGTACCTGAAACGTACATAACATAACATAACATATATACATAACATAACATAACATACATAAACGTACATGTCAATAATTATGTTATGTGTATTAGTGGCCCCTACAAAGTTATAAAATAATTTTTAGGGAAACCTCCCGTACATTTACTACCCGTTTGTTTAGCATATCGTCGGATATGTCAAAGATAAGGAGGTTTCCTTATAGTTTTTCGATACAGATATTCGTTTTATAAATATTAAGTTTTGATTTTGTAATCCTTATTATAAATGCGAAAGTAACTCCGTCTGGCTGTCTGTCTCGTTTTCACGCCAAAACTACTGAACTGGTTTAAATGAAATTTGGTACACAGATAGTCTTACTTTTTATGAAGGTAGCACGCATGCGAAGCCGCGGGCAGCAGCTCGTTTTAGATAAAACTAAGTGTCTTATCTGACCACTAGTCATTCTGATTTCGGAAGCCTTCACTATGCATAGTAAAATACGTTTGATCAATTTATTAAGAAGTACCTAGTTCGGCCATGATGTAGACCTTTGAGTATTACCTGCAGAAATTTGTGTGGACGTCAGATATTTATATGTGAATCTAACTCACTAATAACAAAACAGAACCTAAATAAGTTCTCGTATTTACATACGTTATCGTCTGCTTTACAATCCACCCGCCATACTAATATTAGTATAAAAATACTAGCCTCAAACAAATTTACCGG
This sequence comes from Lampropteryx suffumata, assembly GCA_948098915.1. Classification (NCBI taxonomy): domain Eukaryota; kingdom Metazoa; phylum Arthropoda; class Insecta; order Lepidoptera; family Geometridae; genus Lampropteryx; species Lampropteryx suffumata. The sequence goes on from OX402547.1 coordinate 18,952,198, forward strand.
CACCATTGGTGGGCATTGGTACACCATATCACAGGACCCCGATCCTAGTTTGGGTACCAATGTTCGTCCAATCAGTAACAAAAAACCAATAATTATAGAAATATATTAATTAGGTACCTAAGGTTATGATCTTACGTGACCAATGTTTATTTTCAATAAATTTCATTTTATTTCATTGAAAGTGACTCTGTCAGTCTGTCTTAGAATATGTTCGTTACCTTTTCACAGCTAAGCTATTGAACGGATTTTGATGAAATTTGGTCAGAAGATATATTGAATTCTTTGGGATAGACATAGGCTACAGACAGTAGCTAGTTATAATCATATTCTTGTTAAACTTGTTGTTGAATAATTACGTTTTGAAAACTATTACGAAAACTTCTTTTATATAAAAATACGAAATATCGTTTACTTGGATGACATATATTAATTATAGGACTAATTGGGACTAATTCCTTTAACATAAAAAATATTTTTTAATATCGGTTCATAAATGACGTAGTTATGAGGTTACAAACAAAAAACAACCGAATTGAGAACTTCCTCCTTTTTTTTAAGTAGTTAAAAACCCAAACACGTTTATTTTTAATAGGCATTACAATAAGTTATTGAGCTAGTTTAAGACCAATCAGCAGCCAGTATCATAGTTTACTTATAAAAACACAGGTGTGTTATTAAATAAGTAATGAAACGCTGTCATGTGAGCTATCGGTCAAGCCCTGCTATCAATCATACGCGATGTAAAAACTCTGACCGGCCATGTTTAATACCAAATAATATATACCAAGATAAGTATCTCAATACAAAGACAGTAATTACAAGCCCTTGGCTTATAAATAAAATTTATTGCGCAACTAACAGCCGGCCTAAAGTTGTAACCGTTACCACAGCTCATTCTGAAAAGCTAGATAACTATGATAAAACTTTTGAAAATCCTTAGTAATATTATAAATGCGAAAGTAACTCTATCTGTCTGTATCGCTTTCACGCCAAAACTACAAAACCGATTTAAATGAAATTTAGTACACAGATAGTCTAAAGCCTGAGAAAGGACATACTTTTTAGTTGGATAAAAGTGTTGTAAAGGGTTGAAAGGGGAGTGAAAGGTTGTATGAAAGTATTGTCATTTTCAGAACTAGAAGCATCAAATTTTAGGCTGTTGAACCCTACTAATATTATGAATGTGAATGTAACTCTGTCTGTCTGTAAAGTTTTCACGTCTAAACGGCTGAACCGATTTTGATTAATTTTGATATAGAGATTGATTATATAGATTGGACCTTGGAGAAGGACGTAGGCTGCATTTTATGTAGGTACCATGCGTGCGAAGCCGCGGGCAGCAGCTAGTAATAAATAAATTATGACGGAAATTTCACACAGCAACATCTGGCCGGGCTAGGCTGTTGGCGATCCCGAGTGCGAGAACTAACCTCCTGAGTGAGGCACCATTCACGCGAGCCCTTTGCATCATCAACAGTCTATGTGAATCTGATGATATTGAATATATTTATTTCTAGTTTGGCGAAGTTCACAGATGCTGCTACACACTATTTATGTGCTATGTGACTCCGTTGTCGTTTTGATGTCCGTACTGTTAAGACAATGAAATTCAGTCTAGAAACAAATACTTGCGGATCTGCAAACATCTATCCACAAAATCACAAAATCCGATACAAATACAAATGTATTAACGGTTCAACAATACTTTGGTCACTGACGTTATGTCGCTTTGTTAAGGGTTATCATATTGAGTAGAAGTACTCTCCTAGTAAATAAACATAAACAAATAAATAAATAAATAATGCAGAACCCATCCAGAGCAGAACAATAAGTAGAAAGACTCCAATTTGTAAATAGATACATTTTTACATAGAAAAACACATACTCAAAACAAATAGTTGCAGATCTGCAAAGATTTGTCCTATGAGTGGTCATTCTGATATCAGTGTGACATGGACCTCTCATAGGATAAATCTTTGCAAATCTGCAAGTATTTGTTTTGAGTATGTGTTTTTCTATGTATAAATGTATCTATTTACAAATTGGAGTCTTTCTACTTATTGTGATACGATTATGTTGTCAGATCATCTATAAAACGTGTTACATGAATCTCTCTGCGTTTTCTTGGACCAGCCAGGGTTGTTTGAGCCAGACGAATAGAGTCAAGGTCTCCGAAGGCTATAAGAAAGACATCTAAGTCGTATCAGCCGACAAATATACGCTACTTTTTGGACAACTGTACTTAATATCGCTTCTTGGTTCACTATTTTATATATCATAGTTGGCGACGTCTTTTCTAAAATCCAGGCTAGTTATTATTCTACCAACAATCTGTTTGCCCACTTCGGACACTATCGATAGTTTGGAATACAATGAACTTTATCTACGGTAGTAAAACTGAAAACAGCGTTAGCAGTTATCATTAGACATTGCAAAATGCAATATCGTAGCTTTAATGCTGTGTAAATCATAGCGTAGTGTTATAGATCCTGTAGCACCAGCTCTCGGTACCTTAGTAAGAAATTAATCATAAATCTATCTAGATATTATATTAAATGAAAAAAAATTGTTGATACTTTTCTGTAAAAGCAATAAATATATAACATAAATTATATTATATCTGTTCTGTTTAAATATGACTCATTAAAATTAACAAACATGAATGTAGTATTACTTGTATGGTATGTCCTTGTTTGAGTTTGAAAATGATAAATGAGTGTACAATATACTGAAGCTTTTGTCTTCATTTCAAAGCATACACATTATGTAAATTCTTTCGTAACATTAACTACAGTAATTATATAAACTTGAAACTGTACCACAGATTCAAATAATGCAATTACCCACTCGCACTTGACCGGTTTTTACATTGCTCAACAACAAACCATAAATCTAAACTACGAAAAATAATTGTAGGTACAAACGTTCAGATATTTTACTCTAAATGCAGTTATACTGTGTACCTACAAATAAGATGTACTCGTGTGAACTAAATTAAAACTTAAAGCTTTCCAGTTACAGTCTGATTTCGATTGGCAAAACAACACGGACGATAGTAGAGGCCTGCTTGCTAGTATCTCAATTGCTCGCATCAGACATTGAATCTTATAGTACCGCGATAAAACTCATTGCACATCAAAAGTCGATTTGGAATGACGCTTGGTCCAACATTATTTAATACGCATAGAAGATTTACGTTTCCACCGTATTGAATTAAATCGCGTTATTGCCCGTAATCCTCTTTATGAACAATAATATAAATGCCTCATGCTTCGAAGTTGAAACTGATGGGACCATTCGTCTTGTCGAAATTATTATCGTAGGCTTGATAGAAAATTATGGATCGCCCACTTATGATTGTAACGCTTTTGGATGATTTATTTTGAATGAAATTGATGCGTGGTTTAGTTTTATTAGACAGAAGTAAGGGATAAGCTACGTACCTTACCTTCTTAACTGGCATATCAGCTCAATTTGTAGTATCTTTGCCATCTGCACTGTAGGTTGAGGGTTCCATTACCTCCCAGGAAAAACATAAACATAGGTAGGTGTTGCTGGCGGTGGCACCGTAGGTCTTATGTATGTATTTAAAAATATATAAGTATTATATCAGTCATCTGGTCATCGTAGTACAAGCTATGCTTAGTATTGGGCTTAGATAGTGTTGCGAGTTCACTAATATTCATTTATTTACAATTGAAAGTAATTTTAATGTACTTAATTACTTTCAATTATCCTTGCACTTCAATGTATTATGCTATCATAAAACGTTTGTTTAAAATATATCCATTTTAAAGGATTAAATACCTGTATACATATTATGTTATTTAATAAAAAAATATGAAGTCTTTAAATTTATTAACCTTTAACATTCTTATAACTCTTCTGTCAGAAATAAAATTACCTGTCATTCTAACTGTCAGAAGAGTAACATCCAAAAAAAACTAAATCAGTCCAACGGAAGATATTCGTGTCTGTTCAACAAAATACGACACATTATTATGAATTCCCGGCACAGGTTATACAACAGTTAGTAGAGCTCCACACAATATTATTAAGGAATATAACATAGTCAGTAAGCTTCTCAAGCCATTATACAAGTGACCGGAGATGGAGCTAACTGGGTTATTCAAAAATAAACTACGGAAACTTTCAGAAATTATGAGTTTTGATGAAATGCCCAACGCCCTAGATCCACCGGAAACTATAATACTTTTATACCTCGATATCGAACGGTTCCTAGAACCGCAGAGCAAGTCGGTTCGATTTCACAGTGCTTGTTACATAAAATTTGATAGCTCTATTTGTTTGTATAATTTGAGTCCCGATACCAGTATTATTGCTCCACTACATTCAAAATGGAAATTGGATTAGTAAAACGAATATAGAACGTATTATTTTAGATGTTTACGTGTTGTTATCATCGATTTTAATCTCAGAAAGTTCTTCGTTTACGCTATTTGATATATCAAATTGGTGATGCAATGATATCGCAAATCTTAAAATGTACCCTACCTATTCTACCTTCCTAACGTAGGAAAAGTATATCCTATATGCAAAAATAGAAATATTAATGTAAGCCTCATTGATTGACAGCAAAACAATTCAAACCATGCATTCACTAGTAGGCACTTCTATGTTTAGAAAGAATGACAGATCTATTTAAAATTTAAACTCACATGATAATTCGACGACGGCCGGCTGACTCCTGATATCACCCCTGCTACTCCAAGCGTAGCACGTGCAAGTAAATCTGTCTTCACCAAAATACTCATCTAGTTGATCTCTTGTCACGTTACACTCAGCCTCGACGATCCTGACACCGCTTTGAGGATCTACGAATTCAAACTGTGTGCTCTTCACGGATCTTACATCATTGCATTTAAAATACACTTGAAGAGCATTAGCAGCACGGCATCTTAGCATAGCTGGTTTGTTCCTAACCACATAAGCGTGCTGAGGCTCTAACAGGAACATAGGTAAGTCATCTGTTGAGCTTTGTAGCAGGTGATCCCCTGAGAGAGAAGGGAGTTCATCAGCATCTTCTCTATTCTCGTGATCATCTTCTTTGTGAGATTCCTGATCGTAATCTTCTTCTAAATAGTCTTTGTGGTTGGATTGTTGATGTGTCTTCTCAGAATTGTAAGGGTCGAGTGCCTCAACGCCCGCTGGATGGGCATACTCGGGTCGTAATGGTATGGGTGGAGTTGGTACTGCTGTACTGTGCTCCTGCTCAGTCGAACTTGGCACTTCTGAAACAATAGCAGTTTTTATTATTATTAGAAGTTACTATAAAAACAATCTGGAAGATCTACATAAATGGTTTTCATTTTTTCATATCACAGACAAGGACATGTACTAGGTTGGAGTATGCTAAATGCTCTTATTTGAATTCAAACTCAAGTTAAGAGGCAAAACGACAAAGTTTTCATTGCGAAACGTCAAACCAACGAGCAACTGAAACTTTATGAAACACGATAGCATTAATAGCTTTCCTTTCATGCACTCACTCTAATTACGGAACGGTAAAATATATTTCGTGTCCCTCCGAAGTTTGGAATAAATAGCATCTGTCATAATAACACGTACCCTCTAAGTTTCGCCATCGATTTCACTCAAAGTCCGCACCTGGTTTGACGCCTCACTCGCGCCTATTTACACGCAAAACATAGATATTTGGATACCGTACACCCTATATTATTAATCTTTTACCCTCCACTCAAAAACCAACCATAGCATCAACATCCAAAGTTGAAAATCGTCCGTCGACAAATTTAAAATTTCCCTCTCGAGAATTTCGCTCAACGTTATCAACATCAGTGTGTGTTACTCATCCAGTGTTGACAGTGTCACTAGAATTGTTATTTGAACTAGAGAATTGTACGAAAATACTCCAAGTCTCGAACCGTGGATAAGTTAATTAGTTTCACTTCCGTTCGGTTTATTTCTATTTCCGTTTTCGTGGGGAACGATATTTCCTTCTCGGATCTATTTTTCCTTAATAGGATTTGTTTCGAGTTTTTCCCGTTTTGAGACGCTTAGCGGCCTCTGTATTGGAATCATTAAAATTTCAATTTCAGTCGGGAATTCTCAGGTGTCGTTCTGCTGTATTATGAAATTCCTTTCTGCTTAAACGGTTATTTTGCAAAAATTATTAATATTTACAACAATTTTGTCTCTTCTTGAAACAATATTGAAGTACTAAATCAATTCTAATAAAGTACAGCAGTACAGGTACATAATAATTTCAATTTTTTTCCATAGTTAGAAGAAATAATTTAAGATTTTTTTAACAAAGGTTAAAAATCTCATAGTTTCAGTCCGTATTAAGAAACAAAAACTAAAAAAAAAACTTAATAAAATCATGGTCTACAAAATAGAGATTTGTATAAAACAAATAATGTTAACGATAATCAAAATTTATTATCTCAATTCCAATGAAACTTTGGTCGGAAATAAAATTAATTTGAGCCAAAGATTCCATTGCAGACGTTGATTAAGCACATCTCATCAATAAAGTCCTCCTCTATCTAGAGAAGCATCGATCCTTAATTATTCGAATACCGGACCAAATGACAGGAGGCGGTCTCTTTCAACGTAACTACGGGATGACGCCAATTCGATGAGTTCTCAAGTTTGTTTTTAGCTCTGGTTAGGAGTCGCCCCAGGAATCCGGACATTCATCAGCCGAAACATATTTCACGCGACGCGATAAGGCATTTCCCATTTACATTCATTTTGTTATTCCCCGTGGTATTTTAAAACTAAGAAAACAAATACCGTTCCGCTATTTAATTCCGAAGCGACTTAAGTGAATTATGATCGAGAGGTCGACTTTAGAAAGCAAGAGTACATTGATCGATCTCATGAGTTGAACACTCGAAGCACAGACATGTATTTATAATGTACAATCGGTTCGTGAGGCATGCGCCCTTTTTAGTTACGCTTCTTATAACAGTACATCTAAATGGAGTTTCGTCACTTGACGAGATAACACTTAAAAAGAACAGTTCGGTATAAAGGACGACCCACATTTCGAGAGTAACAGAAACGTATTTCAACGCGATAACAGCTGTCGAAGAGTCTTTGAGCGTTAATTAAAATACGGATAAAGCTATCGGCTTGTCAAATCTATCAAAGGGCAGTTACAAAATCGGCGACACAGTGAAATTAAAAGCTAGCAGTTGATGGCAGTAGAGAAAATATTATTTTTAGATGGCTAAACGATTATGAGTGATATTTTCATAACCATTCTACAACTAGTTCAAATGACAGCCCGTTTAGGTTTATACTTTAAGACACATTAGTTATCTTACAATATTTTATCTACTACGAGCAAATATCCATACTAATATTATAAATGCCAAAGTGTCTCTGTCTGTCTGTTTGTTACGTTTTCACGGCTAAACGGCTGAAAGGATCTTGATCAAAATTTGGTAAGAAGTTTGGTGTATTGTATTTGGGGGAAGAACATAGGCTACTTTTTGTCTTAAAAAACCACCTTGAAGGGGGTAAAATAGGGGATGAAAGTGTTTAGGCAACTCATATTTTCTAATGTTAGGGATCTGAAAATTTATATTTAGACTTTTGGTAAGAAGAGATACGTGTTTCAACGTCTTTTTTGTAAAATCATTCCCTAAGGGGGTAAAATAGGAGTATAAACATATAAGATGTTCTTTAGATGCACATAAATAAATTCCTTCCTTACAAAAATATATATAAAGGTTCCAAGCATAAGCGTACGAAGTCGCGGATAACAGCTCGTAAATAAATATTGGTGGATAACTCACACAACATAATTTAGTCCCAAACTAAGCGTATTACGGTGAACAGATAACTGATAGAAGACTTATGTATAATAATAAATAATATAATATATATACTAGATAATATAACATAGAATACATATAAATACAAACACCCAGACACAGAAGACACACTTATATACACTTATATACTTATATACACAAACAAATGTTTATTCTAAAAGGGAATGAGATGTTCAACCTACAGCGCAGAAGGCTATACTATAAACTTAGCTGATAGGACAGTCAAATAGTGTGATTTGACGCAGTTGCCACCAACTATCAAATGCTTCATTAGACGTGCTTGGTTTTATGGAATTACATTTTTGTCTTCCATGCTGCCAGTAAGCGTAGAAGCTGATTAAAGTCGTTAATCAAATCAGAGTGCTAAAAGCAATTAAAATTGACGGACCAGTTACCAATCGGAGTCAGCAAGGTGAGCTAACCGGAGCTTAATCAAAAGCCGTTGGGATTAAATAGAATAATAATTGAACACCTTCGTCAGGATAAGTTGTGTGTGACGTTTGTGAGATTGCTTTATTAATAAGAGCGGTTTGGTTTTGTTTCGGGGACCTAAGAAAATACTTACGGTCTTATTACAAAAATATACAAAAGTCTAGGTTTAAACCAAGACCTTCTGGTCTAGGTTTGTTGCGGTAACAAAGTTGGTCCGAGTATCAAAATGTGTTTTTATTACAAAACGTAGTACTAACCAAAGACCAGCTGGTACAAGAAGAAAGACCATGGTTTATTTATTATCCACAGATAAGGTAGTAAAATTGCGCCGTCTGAATGTAAACGTATTGTTAAGGTCTATGCTCTCGTTCTATACAACACCATTTTATGCGATACTGACACTTACACTGACAGTAACGCAGACAGATTTACAAAATAAAATGAAAAATTGTCATCTGTCTCTGTCTGATAAGTCGATATGCTAGCGCGGTAAGTTTGATAACAATTGTCTCTCAGCAAGATTTTATTTAAACAAATCCAAAACATTTCGAAAAGATAAATGTTAAAAAGAAAAGATAGAATGAATGAATGGAAAAATATAACAATCAAGTAAGTAATTAGTAAGTAGGTAGGTATATAAGTACTTTTTATTTGAGTACTTACCTACCTACTCGTTTTTGTTATTGTAAATATTTACATTATTATGTCCTACCATGGCCTGTGTGATGCGATATTCATTTCATGCTTATTTTTTTAGATTATTTGAACTAACTGGTAGAAACGTGATGAAAAAGACATTAGACTAGCATGGCAGAGAATGAAGTTGTCGGCAGAGGCAAATTTATCAAGCCATAGGAGAGAACAATCACACAGGTGGGGGTGAAAAGCCACCATCAACATCTCCCGAGGATCTGGCAGTAATGGCTATTACTCCTCACGACTTTTTCGTAATAATAAATGACTATAACAGTGATGCAGTACCAGTGGTATATACAATTTCTGACATTTTGCCTATTTGAGGCATCATGAAATCAATATTTATATACTGTTAGTAATCTCAGCTTTCTTTTATTTATTTACTTACCTAAATATTTTACCTGCCGATCCCTACCACAAAAAGAGTATCAACTGCTGGACCTAGCAATGAGCTGGGCTGCATCATTATTGAGGACAGTTTCAAACCCAATGTAGAGAGAGAGATTGAAGATCAAGGTAAAATATACTATTAAAACATATGCATACAATATATCTCCTTACCAAATTTCTTCAAGATTCATTCACCCATGAAAACATAACAAACAAGCATACAAACATACAGAGAGAGAAGAAAATAATTAATTCTGTTTTTTATTGTTATTCCAATAAACATTTTTCTTTATGTTTTTAGTGACATCAAGCAAACACCCCATCAATAAAAGCAGCTCAGCCACCAAAAGGAAGAACTCCTATATCTAAATAGGTAGATCACCATTTAATCATCATGATTCATGCATGAGCCACTGGTACACCTAGGCCTTTTAATTTAACTTTCAGGTCAAATGCTTTTGTGGATGCCCACCCTACTTTTTGTGTATAGTTGTATTGCTTCATACATTTTTATGTAACTAATTATTATTTACAGAACTGAAGAAATGCGCTACAATATTATAACAAGTAATATAGAGTTCAAAAACAAACAAATCAAAATGATGGAAGTTGAACATGAAAACAATAAAAAAATTGCAGAATAAAAAATAAAAAACTATAACTGGAAATAGCTTTATTAGAATTACAGTACAAAAAAATACATCTAATATAGAATACATTGTATAGTATAAGTTCCTAACCTACCTTCATATTACTATAGATACATATTGTAAAAAATATTATATACTATTATTAAAAATGAGTTTCAATAAACTGCCTTCTCCTAATATTTCCCCTTATCGTGTTAGGAATATATCTCTGTATTTCTAATGGTTCCCGTGATGTTTGGTCATTGCTATTCTTCTCACCAGGAAACAGGTCTTCCCTTATATCAATAGCAATATTGTGAAGCATGGCACATGCAATAATTGTTTTTTTAATTGTTTCAATATCCCCAAACATGCCTCTTAATAGGCAGCGAAACCTGTTTCCATGGTGTTCCGGGTACGGATGTGGCATCAATTGTAGTTTTGTTCTTGCATAGTTGTGGAGTTCAAACTTATAATTCAAACTAAAATCTTCGTCATGTAATTGAAATGGGATATCGTGTCCGATAATGTTGCTGACGGAATGTCTCCAGCATATCCAAAGCACCTAGATCTTCTAAATCCATCAGATTGTTGTTATCAACCATTTTCGAAACGCAAACCGAAAAAACAACAAAGGAATAAATCCAAACAACGGATATGGTTTGACGTTTATTTGATTGATTTAATTTTGAGGTTATGTTTAGTACCAAAGATTCAAAGATAAATTAGGGGTCTCGTGGGTTTATCTTTAGTACCATAGATGTTACAGTATCTAGAGAAAAACTTCGTTTTGTAATAAGCTTTGGATTAGACCCTGGTTTATCAGCAGGTTTAAACCTAGACTATCTTTAGTCTTCGTTTTGAAATAAGGCCGTTAAGGTTTAAAATATGTTTTTGATTATAATAACATTTATTAGGAATCTTGAAACTTTAACTATCACGTTAAAACATTATATTGTATTTAATAACAATAATAATAAAATTATTATATTTGACTGGCCTCACAGCTCTGTTGGTATAGTAGTAGCTCTGCCTTCGGCGCTGTAGGTGTGATGTTTGTTCTATGTCTTTGTGTTAAAAGGTATCATAAGTATTTTTTAATAAAATATAATTACAAAATATGTATTAGTCATCTGGTTCCCATGGTACCAGCTATGCTTAGTTTGGGGCTAGATGGTTTTGTGTTAATTGTCCACCATTATTTATTATATATATTTATGTCGTTTCATTGGCGTTATGATGAAACGACATAAATACGTACTTATAGAAACCTCGAGCTAAGGATAAATGAAAAACATTAAAACGAACATAAATGAAGACTTAGCAGGTATATGAATACAAACAGTAGGTATCTACGTAATAAATATTTCAAAATACTTTTGTAGGGAAACTCATTCTCGGTTAACAACACCTACTGTACGGATCATAAAAATACGTTTATGAAAAGATTACATAAGCTGTCGCCCAAGATACCGTATCTTAAGTACCACCAAGGTACCACCAATTTTAAATATAACCCCGTTATAATATTAAGCGGCGTCTCACACTTTTTTATCACTGAAACATTACAGATGCAACGTAAGTGGCCACTAAATGCGGAACGAATGAAATAAAAGCATCTAATGGTACAGATATCGGACATTAAACCCGTCTGTTTTTGAGTGCACAGATAACCCAAAGTTTATAAGAGGTTATAAATAAGGAGAATACAGAGGTATTATATCAAAATAGAACGAAATTAGAACGGGTTTGTAGATAGTTGTGGAAACAGTTAAATACTTGCACAAGCAATCATTTTTTATTTTTATATTGATCTTAAATTGTGGGAAACAAAAGAAATCACATAGTTACATGCCAATGCAATAGTCTCAGAAACGAAAGCTAAAGTCAGTCAAATCAAAAACATACATATTAAGTGAATTAAGGTGCCAATACCTAATTACCCAAGTCGGAGAAGAATTGACAAGAAATTCGTCCTTGTCCTTTCGCTATGTTGTATGATCCTAAAGCTTGCAAGCTAGCTTGTAAAGCTAGCATAATTACGAAAAATGAATACTAAGTTATACATTGCAAGTCAGTTAACTGTCAGAGGGTGTAAAACATGAGGCCAAGCATTCATATCAAAAATATAGGCATTGTAATTATAATACGCTTTCTTCAAATGACTACCGACTCAAGTCTACTCAAACAGTTTAATAAAATAAGATTCACGGAACATTGCATTTTGTAACAATGTTGTTTATTGTCACTGAACGGTTTGAATCGTATATTCTAAACCTTAAAATTTTTAAACAGGTTAGTTTTGCAATTTTGTCTATTTGTTTGGTTGTCGGTTACCTTTGAAACTGAACTGAACTGAACTGATTTGGTTTAAGTCAGAGATAGCTAGTATATCCCTTGTAATAGTATGTTAAGCGCGTGAAACCGCGGGATGGCCAGCTTCTCTTTAATATACAATATTCAGTAGTTATTTTGACATAACATGTTTACTGTGAGTACCTTTACGAGAATAGGCTACTCGTAAATGCACTTAGCGCTAAGGGAGACATAAAGGATGCACTCGATCTATTTAATGTGGCGTAGGCGTGCACTTCACGGAATCCAGACACCCTGAGTGATTTGAACGGTGACACGTGTTCCCAAGGTCTGAGGGACACGTTTTTGTGATGACTCATGGGTAATTAATGAAAAATGTGGTCTAGTTTCCAACCCTGGTGTGCCGTTGGGCCAAATGATGTGTTATAAAAAGTTATAGGGTAACCATAAATTCTCTAGGGACTGTTGTAAAGATTGTAAAGCATTACTCGTGTAATATAAATAATGTTGGAAGGGATAGAGAGTTTGAGGACTACGAAGAATATCTTCCACGTTAAGGTGGCGTACATCGCTGAACCTTAAGAAATCTGTCTTCTTATCGTGTCATTAGTTATTTCGAACCAGTGTGGTGAAAGGATTAAAGTACGCCTCAGTTCTACGACATGCCGGTTTCCTCACGATGTTTTTCTTCACCGTTTGAGAGTACTGGTGTACCGCACATACATTTTTCGAACAGAAAAATATATTGGTGCGTGACTGGATTCGAACTTGTAACCTCAAGATCAGAAGGCGGTGTCACTACAACAAGACCTCTAGTGGTCTCTCGAAAAAACTTTTGAAAGTGCTGGGACCTTTGCCAAGAAGCTAAAAAAGAAAAAGATAATGAAGTGCATACACGAATCAGAAAGCAACTTATATTCTTTTAGTGTGAGAAATAATACAGAGACTTAAAACTAGAAAACATTGCACCAACAAAAGAACGAGATACATTTTAAATTACACCAGTTCCGCTTTTATGTACACACAGTATACAAGGTGCAAAAAGCAAAATGCTTTGAGCGGTCCGACAAATTCTCACCCCAATGCAAGGTTTGGAAGCACAAAAGGACCACACCTACAAAAACTGAATAGCCACCTTTGCTTGAAATGTAACACGATATACAGAATAGTCAAGAGCCAGTCAAGAGGTTCCCAAACAAGATAATCCCTTTGTTAGCAGTTATAATGGAGTCTCCCGAGACCTAAGCAACAGATGAAAAAATATATGAACGCACAAAATTTCACTCCTTAGTGAATACAAGCCATAAGCAAACATAAAGTAATTGCACCACGGTCTATTTTCCAAAATGTATAAATTGACATTGCTTGATCGAATAGCTTACTTCGTTCCGATCTTATTTGAAGTGACCCAGGCAAGGGTCTTATGACTTTTCTGTTTCATTCATGCAGCTGCGAGGTGTGCTCGAGTGGCCGTTTCCTATTTCAACGTTAATGGGAATCCGATTTTTGCATTAGCGAAATTGTCTTGGAGTTTTGTTGTAAAATTTTAATCTTGGAAGTGGTTTTGGATGGAAAGGTGATGCTGATTGAAATAGACAAAAAAAATTAAGTATCTCTTTGAGTATGAGTTGTTAAAAAGCAGAAAAGGTGTTCTTTTGGAAAGAGGAAAAAATAACTAAATATGGGAAAAACTGAGATGGTTATGGTTCTCGATAATGGAGTTTTTTGTAAAAAGACTCAATTTCCAATAAAAAGATCCATAGTTAAACGTTATTTGGATATCGTTTACGTCGAAGCTTTGAAATGTTTAAAAATAAGACACCTATTGATTATTTTTTCTAGGATTTAAAGGTTCCCAATAATTCAGCTCAAATTCTGTGATATCCGTATTGGCATTCAGAAATTGAAAACATTAACTAATAGAGCGGCAGAGCAATATTCAGAATGGATTTTTCTACTCTTGTTACTTTTAGCTCGAGGTTTTTATAAGCTTTTGCGGCGCAGTATGAGCATTTATCATATTAACACTTACCTACTTTTGCCCTAGTTTTTCATTCCATCTATTTTTTTGATTGAATTTATACCATTTTAAAAGAATATTTATAATTTCAGAATGCCTTTTTTAGTTTCGTAAAATGTTTTGTTCGATGTCTTTATTTTATTTAAGGTTTGGTGAGGTGCGGTTTATTCACTTTATAAGCCTCTCTTTATCAACAAACCTCTAAAAATCTTTCAAAATCATTTTAACTTCATAGCTCTCAAATGGTAATGAAACATTATAGAATACTGAAGTATGCGTACTAGTACCAAGGCTCTGCCTATTTCATTAGCTCCAGCAAATATACCTTTTTCACACATCCAGTATCTCTGACCCACATTTTCCGTTAAACGATTCTCATTAACGTTTAATGTTCACAATGTTATGAGCACGATGTTCGTGAGGCTCCCTTTTTGTCTTCAATAGGTTCTTTGCTTTGTTACTCTTGGATCGTGACAATCGTTTTTGTCTTGACTTTTTGTTCGGTTTTCACAGAGCATAGTTATATAGTGCTATAGAATTAATCGTTTCATCATGCATTTTATTTTTAGACAAAACGAATGACATTCATATAAAAACTAAAAAACCTGTGCATCTCGGACGCCTAACAGAAGTGATAATTTAAACTAATCTAACTAGCGCTGTGGGTTAGAGTAAGAGAGGACGAGTCTGCCTACCACTGCCGTATGCGTGAGAGAAAGGGAAGCCAGACAGACTGGCGCCGTAACGAGTTACGTAATGAAGCGGTATACCCTTCCATAAGAAGTTATCATTTCAATAACATGACACTTATACATTTTCATAAGGCACCTTCTTGAATTTTGGTAAACCCTAGTTGGGTATAAAACCGCTAATGCTTAGTTTACGCTGACTTGTTTAATCCTACTCAAAGGTATCTTCGATGACAGTTACATTTTGTAGGGTACCTTCGTTTATCTGATCCAGATTAAGCTACACCTCTTCATTTTTTACCAATATATTTTACCAACTGCAAGGTTTTTACCAATATTTTTTTACCGGGAATTTCAGCCGAGTTTTTGCAAGGTGGAGTGGAGGGTGAAAGATAACGTTGAAAAACGTCGTCCACAGAAAGTTTGTGATCATTTCAAAGCGAGGTAATTAAGTGAGATGAAACTTAAATTAACGTGGCCTAGTGGTTTTAATTAAAAACTTTGGTTTAGTTATTATTTTTGACAGCGGTTTAATTTACAGAAGCTTTTACTTTTACTACTGATTTGATATTATCTAGAAAGACATTACTTTAGGAACTTTTACTAGATGGTACATGTCGGTAAGGTATGGTAATATAATATAATATTTACATGGATATTATTGGCTTCTCAGGTCACTTTTAAACCTACAGCGCAAAAGGCAGTGCTACTACACTGCCTTTTGCGATGAAGGTTGAGGGTTCGCGGGACAAACGTTTGTGTGATGAACAAAAATGATATTTCTTGTCTGAGTGTTATGATAG
This sequence comes from Lampropteryx suffumata, assembly GCA_948098915.1. NCBI lineage: Eukaryota > Metazoa > Arthropoda > Insecta > Lepidoptera > Geometridae > Lampropteryx > Lampropteryx suffumata. The sequence continues at coordinate 18,968,002 of OX402547.1, forward strand.
TAGTAGAAGTATCCAAAGTATGTATTTAATAAATATTGTAAATATGATATCAGTCATCTGATCACCATAATACAAGCTATGCTTAGTTTGGGGGTAGATGGTGTTGTGTGCATTGTTCACCAATATTTATTTATTTATTTAATTTTACAATCTTAGATCAAATATTTGGTTCATTAAAATTATCTTTAGTAATTATCTTTTATTTGGCAAGATAGGTAGACCATGTAGTCAAAGTTGCTTATGCTTATGCAGCTGCTTATGGATAAGATTATCAGAGGATCTCACCAGTACGTAAAGTTAGGCTGTGTATGATAATGATGATTATGAATCATATTTCTTACTCAAACGAGCATTTTATATATATACCAGTGATTTATTCTTAGGCACACATAAAAAAGTACAATCTAAATAAAGCTTTTGTTCTTACAAAAATGTAAAGTACTTACCATGTTTACCATCCGCGGCGACGACGACCACCCATAGCAAGAGGAGTCCTACACCCCCCCGCGCCATGCCTTCACATGCGCGATAACATCACCTAAAACAATACAGCATGTTTGAGTAAGCGAAAGCAGACCAATATTTAATTTTGAAAGAGGTGCATTTTTAACTCTCTGTGGTATGTTTCGTAAGTTAATGGCTGTTGAAACAGTTCGATATAACAAGAAATGAGGTTGAAGTTATTGGTCAAACAATTGGAAGGTCATTAAGGTGGAAATCTGTTGTATTGATTATAATATTGATCATATAAGAATTGAATGCTTGAGTTTAAGTGCGATGCAGTTGTCAAGAAACCAAAAATATGGAGATGATATTTTTATGCACCAAGATTGCACTATAGAATACAGATGAGCTTTGAATGTATATTTGTCTATGGCAAAAATAAAACAAATTAACAGAAATACTATTAATACTGATATTAAGATGAGGATGTTGCTTATCAACATCCTCTGACTAAGATGAAATGTGCAGACTATGCCCGTGACTTCTGTCTACATCAATCGAAACAAAATATTCAAGAACCGTACAATTCAGTATTCTGGAACCATTTTTATCAGGCAGCCTGTCTGTAAATTACAAGCAAAAAACACATCAAAATCATAACTTGAAAAACTTAAAAGAAACCGCACCATTTTCGATAGTCATAATTTTAAGAAAAGACCCCCGATATATCATTAGGTTGTATCTGTAACTACAGATCACGGTAGTTTATATAGCGTTTTAAGAAAAGTACCAATCCTTATTCTAAATCAAGTATTAACCAGCACTAAACAACGTTGTCTTTACTAAAAGCATTTTTAAAGTTTGCTTCATAAATATATGTGGCAGCAATGGTGCTTCGCAAATCTTAGGCAGCAAGGTCTACAGCAAGGTACGCAGCGTAACGTGCAGCACCACAGAAAGGTCCGGAGCTCTTCTTCTTCTCTCTTCTTGATTATTCTTTGAATATGTCTCTATAAATCACTCCTTAAGTTGGTGATATGTTTCAGAAGACTGAAGTATGCGAACGTGAACGCTTCAACAGAACACTCATAATGAATTATCATTACATCTTTACGTGCGGCAGTATAGGACGCGTACTGTACCTAGTTTTGTGTGCCACCGCACCGTGACTAATTGGACCCTTTTTGATGGAACTAAAGGGAAAAAAACGTTTTTGGGCAAGAAATTGTGGTGAGAAATCGATTTCAGGGCGATAGAGGAAACCCAAGTCAGAAACAATGTATTTAATGGTTCTAGTGGCTACGGCCATATGAATAACAGCTGTTTCTATAACCGTAGCGTCATCATAATTCTCTGTAAGAAATGCGTTGTAATGAAATAGAAAAGTTTTTTTTTATAAATACAGTCCAAAATACATTACGTGTATATTGAATTGACTAGAAATGTCCAAAATAATTACGACTCTTTATGAGTTTAAAAAAAAACATCGTTCGTTCGATCGTTCGATCGTTTTGTACTTTGACAGCTTCTATAATAATTTATTTGTTAATTCATCATCATCATCATCATCATCATTTCAGCCCGATGGCACCCACTGCTGGGTATAGGCCTCCTCTTTATTATGCCACTCTTTCCGATCCCTAGCAAGTTTCATCCAATGGTAATTCATAATATTTTAAATTTATTTGTTAATTAATAAGATATATTTGGCAAATAAAAAGCAAAATACCTCATAGAAACTCATAATACTACAATTCGTATTAATATTTAGATTTAAAAATGTCTCTGTCTATCTGTCTGTATCTATGTTTGTTTGTTACCGGTTCACGAATAAACTGCAGAAAGAATCTAAAATTAGAAGAAGATTGATTCAAGCCTTGGGACTGACATAGACTAAATTTTTAATAGGCAATACGCGTGCAACACCGCGGGCAGAGGCTAGTTACCAAATAAGTTACGTATTGTAAAAGAACAGTTTGTTATAATTCATTTCTAAGTACACAATAAACTGTTTAATACAAGTGTATTAAACAGCTACATTGACTCTACTGTAAGTACAGTAGAGTCAATGTAGCGTAAGTAAGCACGACTAATAAAAAGCGCGATAAGAGTTCTACGGAAGTCGGTCTTATCACCTGGCGTCATTTCTTGGTAATAAAACTGTGTTGTTCCTTATTGATTTATTACTAGAAATTGCTACATTTGCAAGAAATATTATAAACATTTTATAAACATTGCTGGACAATTCACTCATCCAGTCCGAAACTAACAATGAAAGAAGAGAGAATGAAAGAAAAGTTTAATTGTGTCACATTATGATAGCATATAAGTAATAAGTTCTAACAAGACAGATATATAGATAGATTAATTATTGTACACATAGAGAACATGAAGAAACAAGATGTACAATGGGCCTTATCGCTAAAAGTGATCTTACTGGCAACCTTTGGATGGACATGATATACAAAAAACAAAAACACGGCGGCTTTCAAAAAGTTACATATACATATCTACTAAACTAATAAAAATATAAAATATGAAAATGATAATAGTTAAACTTTGACTTTGACTTTGACTTTAAATAAACAAATAGATTTACATGAGTGAATTGATACAGATAAGGAATTCCATAGGCTTGATCAGTGAAGGATTCACCATACATAGCTGAACTATGGAAAAGTAAGTAAGTAAATTGAAAGCAAAATCTTTCGTCACTCGCGTCATAGTAGCGTTAAAACGCTTTTATAACGGTGGTCTTCACGTGATAACGTCATAAGAAAACATTGATGAAAAATGGCATTCTTTTAACCTATTAAGATGCGTCACAAGCGTGTCTCTCTATCGCTTGTTCCGAGCTCTCGCTTGCACGCTTAGATGGAACGTGACACTTTTTCGTGCGTGCAGCCGGCGTTCATCGATTTTTAAGACGTTATCACGTCAATAATTCTTGTACTATGCTTAACTATGGTCACCAGATGATTGATTGACTAGTTTTTATTTGTAGATGCAAATCAGTATTAGCTAGACCCTAAATCAGAATAAACATGGATACGATACATGGATACGAGTAGAACCGGGTAGAACTAGAGGCAGTTTCTACCAACTGTGATGTGAGACCAGGCTATTATAATTTTTAAACTTTTTTTTCTTATGACGACCTCTGTGTCGCATTGAACCAATGCCCGCCTGAGAGAACGTTGTGGGTTGATGGGTATGATCTGCAAGTATTTGTATTGGGTCTGGGTATGTATTTAAATATAGTAGGTATGTTTTTACAAAATGAAAAAAAATACAAACGTAGTAAATCAGTCATGTAGTTCATAAAACACAAGCTCTGCTTACTTCGGGGCTAGATGATGCTGTGTGAAATGTCCGGCACTATTTATATAATCTTATCGTGTCACTGGTTGTTTCAAGCCAGTGTGATGAAAAGCTCCTTTAGATTTTTTTAACTAATGGTCTTCTAAATCATGTGTTACTTTTATTAGTAATATGGTACACTGTTCTGATAGTATATCATTGCCTCATTTAATACTGAAATTTTCGTATCGAAACCTAGAACTTGTTTTAGTTCTTATCTATTTAGATAACATCTAATACCTTTAAACGAGCAATTCTATATATATATATATATATATAGAATTGTATATATGTATATGTTTATATATTCTATATAGTTCTTTTATACAGATCCTACTCATCAGTCCTGGTGGTGGGCGTTGAGACTGCTTCACAGTTTATAGCTTTTGTAGTTTCATCGTTTTACTTGTAATTTATGTTCACTTGTGTACTTTGTTCTGAATAAACAATTTTTTTTTTTTTAATATGGCAAGTCTGTATTCTAATCGGAATGTCGAAAACAGCTCCAACAATTTTCATGAAATTTAGTATGCAGGAGGTTTCGGGGGCGATAAATCGATCTAGCTAGGTTTTATTTTTAGAAAACGTCGTTTTATCCGTGGTTTATATCGAGCAAAGCTCAGTCATTCAGTTACTATAAATTTAATAGAGTACGCTTTACGCGCTTACGTCTTCAATTAATTCATTCAACTGCATTCACGAAACAAAAGGCAAGTAATATTAAACTAGCATTGTCAAAGTTATAAACAATTATGCATCAGAGAATATAAATACCCAGAAAAATATTTAGGGTACCTAAAACTTGATTACCTACAAAGATCCACGTAGAACATTTATGAACTATCAATGTATGTAGTATGTATACATACTAAAAGACGGCACTACAATCTCTGTCAATCTCCCGCACGTCTGCAACGATCCTAACTTTCCCAACAAAGTTACCGTAATTCTCGGGACCTTGTAAACGTTAAACTGTTTGCACAATTCATTGGACTAATGAGTAATAGGAAAACTAACATCGAGTTCCTTAGTTTGAACTTTATGCCAACGTAATAAAGGTTAGAAAATTGGTCTGTAGTGTAGTTAACTGTTAATTCGGTTTACGGGAATCGAATTGTTTGATCGATTTATTGATAGTATGATTGTTGTTTGCTAGATAGGTTAGTTTTAAATTGATGATTGTTTAGTTGGTGAACGATGATGCAGCAGTTATTGCAAAATCTTTTTGTTTTCTGCCTGGCGTTTCTATAATCGATTAATGAAACACACAGGGTGTCCCACTAGTCGTCTCATACCTTAGACGTCTTATAAACTTAGACATCTCACACCGTTTTCAAGAATAAAAAATATTCTGTCTTATTTTAGGTCAAAACTAACGATAAAATTCCAAATTTTTGCATTTATAAAGTGATGTAAAAAATAGTTCCTGTGATTGTATTAAACTGTTTGAAAAATGAGAAAATCCATTATATTTTTAAAATCAATAATAAATAAATATTGGAAAATGAACACAAAACCATCTGGCCTCAATACTTTTTCTAATCATCTAGATATTCTTCATTAGAATGAGTTTGATCCGCTGTCCGCTCGTTGCTCGAGTTCACGTCGGTGTCGGTGCCTCTATCGACCAAATAATACTTGAAGAAAACTAAATGTACCACATTACTGATAGAAAATATATACAATTTAAAATACATACACATGATACTTTATAATACCTAGACACAGCACAAACAGTTCACACAAGTGCTTTTTATGGGAGGTAACAAATTCTCAATCTATAGCGTAGAAGTCAGTGCTACTAATAACTGAACTGTCGGACCAGACTTCATTAAGTTACCAATTTGGATTGGTTTTGACCACCTCATATTTGAATATCTTGTAAGGGTCATCGAAGTGGATTACAACAGTCCTCATATATTACAAGCTATTTATTTAATCGTGTAATATTCCTAAGTAAACCTTATGTTCCGGTATTACCCAGCGGTAGGTTTACAAGTTAATACTCAGCTAGCTTCTAATCGTGATTTAGCCGTGAGAACAGCTTTCAACCAGCCATTTGTGGGAGCTTACAAAAATAATTCATTATTAGGCGTGAGCGATGTATCATTATAATGAACGCCATTAGGGTAATCGGCCTAATCTGGTGGACACGTGCTCGTCGCTGTAATCGAGGTTTATAGGTAGGTTGACAATGCTATCAGAGCTGGCTTTGTTATAGACCATTATAGTTTTTTACTGTTGTGTTTTACAAAAGGCTGACTGATTTTTATGTTTCAGATTTCTTTCTACTTGTAAAAGTAGTTTACTATAATAGCTCTCATAATTACCTAAACGATATGTCATTCAGGCGTAGATATCAACATAAAATATTTATGTATTTAATTTCTTTAACAATATATTATGTTTGTATGATCTGCAAGTATTTTTCTCGGGTCTGGGTATTTCTATGTATAATACGTATGTATTTACAAAAAAATGTATAAAAGTAGTATATTAGCCATTTGGTACCCATACCAAATGACTAATACAACACAAGCTCTGCTTACTTTGGGGTCAGATGATACTGTGTGAAATGTCGGGCATTATTAACTTTATTTATTTATTTATATGTAGAATCAACGTAGTTTTCGTTTATTTAGTTTATTTTGCTAAGAAAGGAGATGCTGTTGGGCGGCTTGTTCACTTCATAACCAGAGATCGCCACTGACGATTTATGCCATATTCGTCCCGAGGAAGTTCGTCCCATATAAAAAAATCTGCTTTCGTCCCGCATTTTATGCCAATTTTGACACATAGGTACAAAGTGGTATGCATGATTTTTTGTACACACTTTTATAAAAAAATATTGTACCTAAAAATATTTGGATCATTGAAATTTTACGTTTAGTTTTTTTAGTTGTTAGAAATTTATCTAAATCTGTTTTTACATTAGCGATATCGGAATACTTAAACACCATGATAGCTAAATAAATGATTATAGGAGCTATCCCACTAAGGTATGAGCATATAATCGTCTTCTTCTTCTTCTTTATTCTGTCACTACTTATTTCAAAACAGTATGGTGAAAAGATTAAAGTACGTCTCAGAGGCTCATTTCGTGCACATACATGGCTTTGAACTTTTTCGGTTCTACCCCAGAAATAATAATAAATAATCACAAGTGGCCGAACTAAACGAAAATGAGACAACCTAAAAATTTCAAGCATTCATCGAGTAGCTTAAGTACATAAACGATATCTGTAGTTAATCTGTGGACACGCGCTATCTAAGCTATCGCATATCAGAGGCGACTAGCACCAGTTTGTACGAATTGTATATTTTTTAATTCGTCAAAAGATGAGTCAAAAGATAAATTCAACCTAGCCTACAACTCAGTTGGTTGGTAGTAACTCTACCTTTTGTTTTGTAGGTTGCGGGTTTGATTCCAGCCGCAGGACAAATGTTTGTATGTTCTGCAAGTGTTTGTCTTGGGTCCAGGTGTTCCTATATATAATTACGTATATAAATACAAAAAAAGGTATATAAATTGTGTGGTACCCATTGGGGCCAGATGATGCTGAGTGAAATGTCCGTTTTATTTATTTATTCATTTGACGAACATGAAGATGTTGGTTTTGTTTGGGTGGTATAAAGTATTATATGTACTCGTATGTAAATAAGTACTCGTATGTTTCCAGACTACAAAAGTGTGCTTAGTTTGGGACTAGATGGTGCTGTGTTATATATCTGTATACTAGGGTACTTCTTTTCGGCTTATTAACTTATCTTGTAAACTAGCCAATTATTTATCAATTTAAACGTCGAAGGATGATCACTTCATCATCTAGCGTTAAACAACAACAATAACATGTTATATTGTTCTAACTTATGGTTGTATTGCAACAGAATAGGAAAAAAATGTAGGTTTGAAATCATTCAAAAATTCAGTCATATTAGCCTATTTTAGCGCAAGTTTGGGCGTAAATAAAAAACATACAGAGTACGCAAACTCTAAAATGATTATGCATAGTTTATTTATTCGAGAGTTCAATTAACTTTATTTAAAAAGATACACTGAGTAGTTTTACATAAGAGCCTTCGAGCCAAAATTCTAAAATCGTAAAATTCTATGCATGAATTTTACGCAAAATTTTTATATTGAAATCATATGATTAGAACCATAATCATTCTGATTTCTAATCATATGATTCGAATTTATCTATCCTTTCCTATCACTATGGTTGTAGAAATTGCAAACAGTTCACGCACTCAAAGTCAAAATCAAAAGATGATTTATTCAATACAATCACAAGGATCACTTTGAAACGTCTTACATACTAGGTGAATTTAGGTGCCAATTCATTCTCGAGAAGAATTGGCAAGAAACTCGTCTTGGTCCTAGCGCTTTTTTATATGATCCATCTTATAACTACCTTAATTACGAAATACTAATACAAGAGAGTTTATACATTTCAAGTGTGTTGGTTAACTGTCTGACGGCAGAGCGACATGAGGCCATGCATTCTTATCAATAATATAGTCATCTATATTATAATAAGCTTTCTTCAAAAGACTACCTTTAATGTATGCTTTAAATTTCTTAATACGTAATTTAGTAGCATTTTCAGGAAGCTTATTATAGAAGCGCACCGTGTTTCCCATAAATGACTTATTAACTTTTTCTAGTCGAAACCTAGGGATGTATAATTTATGTTTATTCCTAGTGTTGATTTTATGAAGGTCACTATTTTGCTGAATCCCATCTCTATTTTTATGTGTATATAACAAATTTTCATATATATGTTGTGAAGCTATTGTGAGAATATTAATATTTTTGAATATTTCTCTCAAAGATTCTCGTGGTTTCATTTTATAAATGGCACGTATTGCCCTTTTTTGAATTACAAATATATCACTCGCACGTTTCATTCACTAATAATTAAAAACTTTGGTTTGTTTAAAAACTGATGCTAGCTCCCCAAGCCTATCTGGTATCAGGGTATTGTGCTACCGGGCGGTTATCAGGTCATCAAATGCAGTTGACACTTTTGATAAGTGTTTGCACGGCTTTAGTAAATTTACGAAGGCTACCAGTATTAAGTTTTGACATTGTATAGTGATTAACATCTTAACTTGACGTTATCTATACGTGACGTGACTACAACATGAAATGAATTGCTATAATATTTTCGCATTTTTATAGTATTAATAATAAACCTACTTTTTTTATCTAAGATAGACCTACGATTGACCACAAACTCGTCTGATGTTAAGCGACGATGTGGCCGACGGGGCACGCAGATCTAGAAGATACCTATTTACTCTTGACTTGAAGAGACCCTAATTGTAGTTTTCAGAAAAGACAGATGACGGCAAATCCTTTCCAATCCTTGGCTGTACGCATTATAAATGTGGAAGCAAAGCGCTTTTTTCGTAAGGGTGTTAGACTGACAAGGTATGGATGGTATTGAGCAGTACGTTTGCTTGTCCTGTTGTAACTTTGTAAACGGGTATTGTTAGCTTTTTGTTATACTTTCAATAATGATTCTTCAATCTTCTTAAATTATAGAATTAATCATACGCTTGAGAAACATTAATGTTTAAGGCAGGCGGTAAACTATTTAGTTTTTGCCGCTATTCATTTGAAATGTTCGCATTATCATAAAAATTAAAGACATCCATTAATTTTGCGAATGATCGTTTTTTGTGGTATCAAAAAACTATCATTCAGTTTAACTAATCTTTTGTGTCTATATATATCGCATCCAGGATTATACAAATACCAAATTTGATCATTTTCTGCGCCACTTGTAAAGTGCTTTTTTATTATTTTCTACTTTTTCGTGTGGCATATCGTTTGATAGTCTTTCAAAGATACTAAGAGGTTTCCTGAAAACTTTTTTGTCGATACAAATATTCGTTTGCCATGAGGTGATATGAAGTGTGGTTCAGAGTGATAATTTTCGATGAAGTAACTTCGATCCCTTTTCAGCTACAGTTTAGCTGTAGATGGATCGAAATGGGGTACTTAGAAAGCATTAAAAATAGTAGCGCACATAATGAAGTCAGTTATGTTAATCCTTGATTATGAGAATGTAGCCTTATTTGTAAACCTTCAAAAATTTCATGAAAGCTCTATCCTAAATGATTATACTATTGTTGTAATGAACAAAATTATAAAATTTAACTTTTCACTATTTTAACGTTAAAGAAATATACAGAATCTATAATCTATATACAACAATATTAGATATATAGTATTGATCATAAAATACACAGTTATTAAGCTCTGATATCAGAAATACAAAACAATACACGCGAAGTTCTGTCTAAATCAAATTATTAGCAGTCACATCCAGTTCCCCAGTCATTATGAACTAGAATACAATCACGGTTTTAATATACCGCTACCTAAACATACTAGACTGATATAAAAATTCAATTACACGAAACCTTGGCCAAGTTAGAAGGGCTTTGTATCGTTGTATAAAGGTTGGTAGTACCTATATTACAATGTTTAATACGAAATATGTTTTTAATAGATAAAAGGAGGCTCCACACATTGACCTAAAAATTACCTGATCTGCCTAAGACGAACGCGAGGAGGACAGACATGCAGTCATTCGAGCTTGTTTTACCTATGAATAAACTTGGTTTCGCGTCGAGATTATATTTACAAGACGAGAGTTTTGTTGCCGAGTGTGTAGAGAGCTTTATGTTGTTTAATTATTGTAAGGTCATTTTGTAATAGATCGATTAATCTTTTACCTTTAAAGTTAATCTGTTTACGAAACCAAGAGTCATTGCCTTTTTAGCTCAAAGGTGTGATCGGTGAATACATTAAATTAATCGCTTATTGAAGTGTTGCTGGATGTTGCATAAACGAATAAATTTAATCACATTTATGCACATCTCTACTAATATTATAAATGCAAAAGTAACTCTGTTTGTCGGTCTGTTTGTTACGTTTTCACGCTTAAACCGCTGAACCGATAGAGTAGAGAGATAGATAGGTAAATAGATGGGACAATGGAGTTGATCATACTTTGAAAAGGGCAACTTTTTATGTAGGTACCACGCGTGCAAAGCCACGGGCAGCAGCTAGTAGTAATGGGATACTGGTCATAACAATTTAATGATTTTTATGGAAAATCAGACTAATCCTAAAACCTATGCCTAATTAAATAAAGTCATTCCAAAATGGGCTATTTAGTTTTCCAAGAAAGCAACGAGAAATTATTTATTATTACTTGGTTGTCTTGTAATTACATAGTTCGAAATACCAAACAAAAACTATTTTAAATTCCATTTAAATTCCAATTTCAAATCCATTCCATTCCATATTTTCAATTTCCATAAGAAACTATCCTATACCTACAGATAAGTAACTAGCTACACACAAAGTTGCAAGAAAAAGCTTTTAAGTTAGGTAACACAACTATAAAATCAAAGTGAATGACCACACTCTTTTGTTCGGAACTTAGTTCCACTTAAAAACCAATGCATTAAAATGTTTATAAGGTAGTCAGTTTCATAGCTCTTTAAAAAGTTTAGTTCTATCGAGAGTAAGTTAATAAAACCAAGTTTTATTGCCTTGCATCACACCGCATCTCAATGGCTAATGTATTTTGCTTTGTTCCAAAATAAAAATCATGTAAATAATGAGGTATAAAACACTAAAAAGAATTGAGAACCTCCTATTTTGATCGTTTTTTGAAACTACTGATCCTATTTTGATGAAAATAAATAAATCTATAAAACAAATCGTAAAGTATATTCATTCACATTAAAAAAATCGGTTCGTAACAAGAGATCTGAGGATTGGACCAAACCTGGGGACGATTATGATACCAAGTCACGCATTATATTATTCCTTAATATACATTGCGTAGTCTCTATTAGCAATCGTGTTATCCGTTTCCTAATTCTTTGCTCATCTCCACAAAAAGTCTGAAATTAAGCACCCATTCAAAATAATTATCTCCCATAGATAGTCTTGTTGATATCAACATCATCTAACATTGCTAGTTGCACAGTTAGTATGGTATAAAAAGCATCAAATAGCCAAGTATTTCTAAAGTTTGTATGACAATGACGATATCATCGCTATAACGAGCTTTCTTCGTCCTAATCTCAAAACCATCTTCACGTGACAAAACAACGTAATGGGGACCGACATTAGCCTATTTATGCTTTGGGACACTATATCTTCTTTTACTATCGCAATTGTTGCAACATTGCTCGTAAATAATACAAAACTAGTTTGATACCCGGATTCTTATAGAAGCTGTACGCTGCGTGTAGCGTGTAGCGTGTGAAAGTCACGAACAGGGCTTACTTGGGCCAGGCTGGTGACTTACAAATTTTTAAGTGTTCTTCAATTGCGCCGAACACTTCGTTATTCATATCTGCTGATCCTATGGTGTTTTGCCAAATAGATACATACATACATTTGTTTAAATTTTATGGGCTATTTGGATGACCCTTTTTTAATACATAATCAGGTTCTAAAATACAAAAGTTCAGGTTCTTTAACACATTTAGGTTATTCTTTTTTTTCTTTTTTTTTCAAAATAGTGACCTTCTTGACACAAAAAATGGTTTGGTTCTCGCGATAGCTTCACGATCCAAGCTTTGACGTTCCGGTTAGAGCAATAAATTAAATGTTATCACAACTGACTCACTTGAAGATAATACTGAAAGTGATAACAAAAGTGGAGTGCGTATTCAAGAAAACAAGTTAGAAGTTATTGTGAAAGTTCTGGTGAAATGTAAATGTGGAATCAACTTCGGTGTATTTTTAAACAAACGACACTTTTTAAAAGATTAATAGCAATATATAGATAGTAGGTCAATTACCTTAAAAACTTGTAAATAAATAAACGTCTGCGGTTATTTATAAACAAACTCAACACATAAAAGCACAATCCACAACTTCACTGTTCGAATCTCATTAATCCGTTACATCCAATACACAGCAGTCACAACACGTCAAAAATGAAATTGGTTTCACTTCACATATGCAAATGACACGGAGGAAAACTGTTTTCACGATTTCGCGGGAGCTTCGGAGCTCAAAGCGACGCGACCGGCTCGCACCTCCGCCGATGTTAGACTAACTGGAATGGATGGAGCAGAACAGGGGAATGGGGAAGGATCGAAGGGGGACTCTTCAAGATAACTTTTGATCTTTTTGGAGCTGTAGAAGATTTTAATGATGCACTCGCATCTGTAGACAGAACAGAAAAAGCTGTAAGTGTTAATGCATGTCAAGGGCTCGGAGTGGTAGAAAAAGTGGAAGTAGGATTGCGGGTGACATTTTAAAAATAGCCTTAGAGAGAAATGGGTACGATTGATTGGTAATAAAGTTGAAGTTGGGAAAGCTTTTAGATTCTAGATAAGGATCAAGCTGGAACATGAGTTTTTGACGCAGTTGATAGAACCAAAACTAAATAGGTAACTTACATATTAAGCAAGACACTAGGATGACTTAAGATGAAATCTAAAACTTCATTCTATTTTTAGGGATGAAATATTGAATTAAATAGTGTATAAATTAGGTGAAATAAATTAAAATGTCCAGCTTCCAGGCCGCATGTTGTTGATTAATAGTCAATATTATTGGTTAAATAATTCGTATCTCCACATATATATTACAATCGTATGACATGACTGGTTTTAAATGAAAGCTTATACGTTAATTTAAAAACACATGAATACCGTTGCTTGAAAGTCATAACCAAAAATCAAAAATGTAACATGAGCCCCAAAATCTAAAGATTTTAATAATGTTCGAAGATCTGGCAGAGATCTTTCTTTTGGAGTTGAAACGTATTATTTTCACATCATCCAAAGGCATAGAATATTGCGCAAGCTTTTTGTCCCAGCACATGTCAGAAGGGGCGAAGCAGGTACAAAGCCAACCCCGCTTCAAGTTACGGCCTTTAGATTAATGACGGGAACATTTTGGAGTTAAGAACCCAAAAATTTACAACTGCATTGTGTAGTATACCCAACAAAAGGAGACAAAAGATGGGATCAGCTTCTGTTATTACCTTATCGTCTATCTATGATTTCTCTCACTTTTCGAGTAATACGAGATTCATTATTGATGGGGATTTCTGTTTCACGATACCATAAGAAGTAACTATTATTTATTCTGTGTAGTACAGATGTTTGAAGGCGTACCGTTACCATACAAATAATCTTATTGTTAATCTTTTTATGTACCTCAAGTATTCTCGAAAATGTTGCTTTCAATGGATCTTTTTGTAAATTTGAATGAACCTAATTATTTTTCAATTTGTTACTTCTCACTTTAATATTCCATATAACGAGGTTTCCTTCCGAACTGAAGTCACTATCACGTAATCTGTGCTACTATTCAGAGTCGGTAGCTTAAGCATGAGATCATCTGTCTATATACTATCAGAATCTCTGTCCTGACTGACTGCTTGACTGATATAGAGACAACGCAACCTATGATAGTAAGGATTTTGAAATTTAAAGTGTTTTGTTTTCAGTATGTAGACGCTCACTTAGAAAGATATACCCGAAATCAATCCCAAGAACTTCATAGGGGAAGTATGATAATACCATTATGCGAAGCGAAGTCACGGGGTGTTCCAATAGTCACTTATGGCTTGCTAATCCACATCCTTGATACCGAAATTTATATTCTTCGTAGTCGATCATTTAGGAACTTTAATAAGAATAAGTAACATCGACGTGATCTATGGTTTAGAATACCAAGTACCTACTGATTTTCTTGAATACATTTTAAGTCTTTGGAGAATCAATTTAGATCGATCATCATTTATTTCACACTGGTTCGCGTTTGATTTGGGTGACCAAAGGTTACTATTGTGAAATAGCTTGTTTGAAAATGGATTTTAGTATTTCTCTTTTCTAAATCATTGAAAAATGTTGGAATGTATTCAATTTAAATATATATAATAAAAATCAAAAGCTGTTCGTTAGTCTTGCTAAAACTCGTGAACGGCTGGACTGATTTAGCTGATTTTATTGATTCTGAGGCGGTACGAAGTTTGCCGGGTCAGCTAGTCTTAAATAAAAAAAACTTATTGTTTTATTTTTAAAATAGAAGTTGATGGATACATTAAGGAGCTCTGATATTCAGTGGAGAGTTAAATCAGGCTATTAAAGATGTTGATGATAAAGGAAAAAATGCTCGAGTCTTGTTTATTATTTACGAAAACAACGCTCTAAAAAACCTACCATTTTAAAATTGTAAACATGATGCTCCAGATTTTCCAGAAAACAAAGCCCGTCAAAACCAAAAGGATAGACTGATTAATATCTTTGTACAAAACCACAATAAATCATATGAACAGTAGTGCGCTGAAATAAGGCCGCTTCACACGAGCGCGTCTGTAATGAGTAATGGATGAGGGTTCATTACTCAGTGGCGTCCTGCAGTTTGTAATGTAAGCTCCGGTTTAAAACTCTAACCTCAAGGAGATTTACTCTTGGTGTTTTTTATCAACAGGACAGGATTTTTTGAGGTTTGTTTTGTTGTTATAAAGCTTAAACAATGTAAGTATCTACATAGGTTTAACACCGAATATATAAATAATCACTGCCTAAGCTACTGACTATGTACCTTTAGCCATCCACCCAGATTCCGCTGTTTCACTGAACTAAGGTATGTTTCGTAAAATACGAATAATCTTATTTTATTTGCTTAAAAGTCTTAATCAGAGAACTATTTTTAAATGACAATTCCTAAATTTACTAAACTGACGTGTGATTGACATGTTTTAGATCGTTTTACCATGTAAATTGATGTTAGTTAACACCGTGAAAAAGCTAGGAAAAATAAGTCAATATAAGAACTAAACATCATTTTTATGGAACTCTGAAGTGGACTTTCGTGTAAGTAAAATAAGGTAGTTTTTTAAGTAAAATGACAAGCTCATTTTACTTAAAAAACTACCTTATTCGAAAAAACTAAAAAAAATATCCCGATTATTTAACCTATTTCTATAATACATAATACAGCTAATTATTAAAAATATTTTGAATCCACTGTAAATCTTACATCGAAAGATTAATATATAGTATAGTAATGTATAGTAGTTTGTGTGAATTGACAAGCAGGTTTTTTATTATTTACTTTATTTTTCGACGAGAGCTTATACTACAACCGATCTGTCGTCGGTGGCTTCGAGTCTGCAGCGGTCCTAATGCCCACTTGAGCGCTTGTCGTGAGTGTAAAAAGTGTGAACTGAGAAATGTATGGATCTTGAAGAGTTTTTGCAATTGCCATCGGATTTTAAAGTCAAGAGCTTAGTTTAAGATTTAAAAACGTTTCCGTATCTCAAAATGCACTGAATTTTGACAACGAAAGGCTCAGAAAGTAAGCGCATATTCAGGTAAATTGTCAGGATGGACATATTAATGAATTAATAAACATTGATGGACAATTCAAACAGCACCATCTAGCTACAAACGAAGCATAGCTGGTGTTATGGGACTTGTTCCCTGACAGAATACTTATATAATTATTAAAACAATAAATAAAAATATATATATAAAAAAAACCTTTTTAAAGCCTTGTTAGTAAAAAAATTACATAAAATACCCAGATATAAAACGAATATCTTTGTTTGTGTTGAGGTAAATCGAACCCACAATATACAGTGCGGAAGACAGGGTTACTACCGACGGCGCTGTGAGGCTGTCGAAGAGTTTCACTGTCTTATTAGCAAAAAGGCTTAGGAAGATTATGACGAGATTTTTAAGCTTGTATACGATTCTCGGATGGTTTTAACAAGACATATTCGGTTAATACTTTGGAAATGAATAATTAGTTCCTACGTCATGTCATAATCTTCGACAATCGTTAATGTAATCTTGCGCTGTAGCTCGCAACTGTACGCCATACGAGTATAGATTGCAATCACGGCGCTTCAGCTTTTTGGCTTTTGGAAATTTATCACACGAATCCCGACTTCTTTCACCAAAAGTGATAAGCAAAATTAGTTTACAAATTGCCTTGTTTTTTACTTTATTTGTGTTTTTCTTCTTAAAGTGCATAATTTTTATTTTATTTTAATGCTGTAAATGACAGTTAGAAAACATAAAACGATGTTTTAATAACAGGTTTTTCATAATAACTGGACCTATGGATCTACGGTATGCTTAAGGCTTTGCTTGCATAATAACAGCTAAAATATAACCTACAATTATTGACTATTGTGGACATGCCTCTCAGCTTAGTCCGTAATAGCTCTGCCTTCTGCGCTGTAGGTTGGAGGTTCGATTTCCTACTAGGGCAATTTTTTATGTGATTAAGATAGATATTTGTTCTGTGTCTGGGTGTTATAAAGTATCATTAGTATAAATTAACAATAAATATTAGTAAATAATTTATAACAATAAGTATTCTATCATCTGGTCACCATAATACAAGCTATGCTAAGTTTTGGGTTAAATGGTGCCATGTGCATTATCGACTTATATATATACTTATGCTGAAATTCTGCATTTTCAGCATAAAAATAAATAAATAATGTACGATGTGCCTGTGAACATAAAACTTCTAAAACCCAAGAAATTAGAAAGATGAATCGAGCAAAGCTATTGGCAAACCCTATTCCCTGTTCAAGGCATACCCTTGCAAGATAATTAAAAGTGGGCGTTTTGTTCTACCCTTACTAATTAATCTTTACAATTCGTCTGTGGGGTCTAACCGCGGATCTGATTGCTTCGACCGCGGGTGAAGGAGTTTATTATTCCAAGCGTGCCTTAACGCTCATCCGTCGAATGTATGCGGTTGTTGCGATACTGCCGAAGTGTTCGAAGTGAGGAAGTAAAAGAATAAAATATCTAAGAATTTATTTGATTTTTTGACTGTCTTATTTGACCCTAAAGAGAGCGAGAAACTGCGGTGCCTTCAGAACCAGTTACCTTGGGCGGTAAAACAAATGTTATTACTAATCAGCCTGGCTCAAACAATTTTTTTAAATAAATATTACTGGAAATTTCACATAATACCGCCTAGTCCCAAACTAAGCAAAGCATGTACTATAAAACCAGATGATTAAATATGATCAAATATTATATATGATAAAATATTTATTGCAAGTACTTGACTAGTAGGTGAGTAGTAGTTAGCTTAGTTACCTACTAGTAATAAGAACGAAAATGGTCCCAGCCGAGAAGGCGTTGCGTTGGCGAGACGATCTCGAAAACTTCGATATATAATGGCGTCAAATTGCCAAAAACTAGCAAGTATGGAGACTTTTCCACAGCAGTGGGCATAAAATGCTGATCAAAAAACTGACATATGACATTTCATAACAATCACCTATGATAATTACACAAATTTTCTGAGTGCGGATTAAACCCACAGCCTACAGTGCAGAAGGCCGAGTTAATGAGCGGTGAGTCAGCAATCTTTATCGAGGAATACGGGAGCAAAAATATAAATTTTTACAGCTTTGAGTAGCTGTGGGTATGCGCTATGCTATAAAACACCACTTATATCTACCTACTTACTTTTATTCCGTCTAGGAATTGAACCCAGTCAGCCATCGTTGCAACAATGTCGTTGTCATTCAACAACTAGTGATAAACTAGCGGCGCTTTGTAGTGTCATTAGGTCGCGACTTATACTGATAATAAGTTAAGGTTTCGACGTCAGTAGACAGTAATTTCTAGTTATTTACAACATATGCTATTAATTCACGTCAATTAGGTTTCTAAAGCCGAAGTTTCATGCAATAATAATAATAATATTTATTTATTCAGATAACTAAGATCCATTGTATAATACATACATTTAAATAAATAAAAAAAAAACATTGATAAATAACACATAGTAATATAAATTAAATAAGATGTAAAGACTATTTCTACTAACCAAAATACCTACTTAATTAATATGATAGATTTGCTGAGCTAAAGGATTAATCAGGGCTGACACCCAAATACTTTGCAGGATACTGTCCCACCTTTCTGCAAGAGCCCCAAGTATTCTGTTTTTGATTGAACCCATTTTTTTTTCAAATGATTACTTGAAAGTCAGGCACATGAGCATCGGTAAACATGCCCGAAGCACTACAGAATCTAGGTAGCCCCAACAATGTTCTAAAAAAATTTTTATATAGGACACGTAGGGCGCTGAGGGGTTTTTTCGTGTAAATGACCCACAGATCGCAATAAATAACAAATGGCAGTGGATCAGAAGCATTTTATCATCATGTTTTATCATGGCTTCCTTTAGTTGAGCAGATACTTGTAATTAAGCCACGAAGACAAGTCTTGGTTCACCGTCAACAACTGCCACAATTTTGTCAGTACTACTAGTTTTAATAATAAATAATACTAGCTGACCCGTGCCGTGATAGCTATTTAAATTATTGTAATATTAACAGAGATTATGAAAGTTACGGATAAATATTGATAGATGGCGCTATGAGCTACCCGCGGCTTAATCCGCCGCATCGGGAACGGGAACGGCCCGCTCCCGATGTTTTTTCCAGGATAAAAAATAGCCTATATCCTAAAGTTACTAGCTATATTCATTTTAAGTTTCATCCCAATTGGTCCAGCGGTTCTCGAGTTATAAGTTGTGTAACTAACACATTCTTTTATATTATATAGATGAAATTTAATAAATGTTGGTGGATAATGCACATAACACAGTTTAGCCCCACACTTATCATAACTTATATTATGGTGACCAGATGACTGATAGAATACTTAAATACTTTTAAATATATACTTATGATACTTTATACAGAACAAACATCTATGTTCATCACACAAATGGTTAATTCCTGAGAGGAATCGATCCCTCCAGCTACAGCGCAGAAGGCAGAGTTTACCAACTGAGCTAACAGGCCAGTCAGTTGTACTTTCGTATTAGTCAAAAGGCCAATAGGCCGCTCAAAAGTCTCTATCGTGACCTAACTTTAGATAAGCCGTTCAGTAAGAAAAACACTTAAGGTATAAAGACGTTCTTGAGATCCATTGGGGAAGACTCATGATTGTTTAGGATAGGTTTCATATTAAATGACATCTTCATCACATTTAAAATTTCCAGTTTAAACTTTTACTTAATTGTCTGTAAATTAAGGAAATATATACTAAACATGACGTCATAGTCGAACTTCTTGACGGTTATGCTATTTTAGAAAACCCTGGTCTAAACTTTCGTAACATCGAGATATCGCAATCCATACAAATGCGATAAGTAACGATTTCAAAAGACGAGTGTCTACTGCCCTGTCTAAGGTAAATAAGTTAACAAATTGTGAACATTTATCGCTGTACTCAAAGTCGCCAATTATATTAACAATTGATTAAGAAACGCGTAGCCTACAGCTAGTAATGACCAGTTGTAGGTCACACAATGAAACTCAAAGGTGTGTCTCTACTGAGTTCTTGACTCAGTAGGCTTAGTTTGCAATCTAGTGAGACTCTCTCTAGATCGAGTACACCTTACTTTAGCACTAATATTTTAATCATACATTTAAAATATTGACTGCTCTGAGTACGGCCATTTTACTTATTTATAATCAAACCGTGAAACGTTTCAATAGCCGAGTAATATAATTTTAGAGTTTAGTATTGAGCAGGCTAACAATAAATATTCCCAACATGCACAGAATAACTCGTACATAAGTATCCTTTTACTTGGATTATTACCAATAAAATTTCAAAAGTAATAGGTATGTGTTTATCAACGGATACTATTCCAAATTCTTTACTTTTGTGTGTTTTACTATACATTTTGATAAACATGGAACGAACCGCTTATAAAACTCACCCTGATGAAGATTCTCTAGATGAATCGAAACAGTGTCGGTGCCACCATCAACAACATAATACGAGTAAAAGCCGTGTTTGTAACAATGTATGGTTACTATTAATTTTTCAGCTTCGATTATATCTTAGTTCAAACTGCAAAACCCTTCCGTCTATTGACAAACGTGAAAAAACAGCCGAACGATCGTTGGCGTCTTTGTAAGCATATGTTAGCGTAAACTGAGCCGTTGCTCAATAGCAGAATACAATAACACCATAAAAGCTTTGGTTCAGCTGCGAGACGATTCCAATCGGAGTAGTAGACCACCGGTTATCTAGTGATCTTCCAATTTTAAAGTCGTAGGTTTGAATCTTGTCGAAACATTTATGTACAACTAGCTGACCCGTGCCCACTTCGTTGGGCGGTTATAACTTCACAAAAAATATTAAAGAACTTTATACTTTATCGCTATTAAAAAAGAGATAGCTATTCATATTATTGTAATAATTTCGCACAAGCTATTTGTTAACTTATCTAGAATTTCTGTAGCTTAATTGCACCTATATTGAGGGTGGGCGCTGATACCTATCATACAGGATTTTTATTATCTTAGTTTAGGTGTCAGTTGTATCACATTATGTACCTTGTAACTTCCTTAGGTTAAGAAATTATGTATATCTCTAACTTGTACTTATTGTTAGCTAAGGTGCTCAATAAACAATAAACAAACAAAAATTATAGAGATTAACAAAGTTACGGATAAATATTGATAGATGGCGCTATTGCCCACCTGCGGCTTCACCCATCACGTTCCCGTTCCCGTTGTTTTTCCGGGATAAAAAATAGGCTATATCCAAGTTACTAACTACATTATATTCATTTTTTAGTTTCATCCAAATCGGTCTAGTGGTTCTCGAGTTATAGGTGGTGTAACTAACACGACTTTCTTTCATATGGAAAGATATATCAGTACCCTTAATCGGTAAAAGAAATCAGTCTGTCATAAAACTAAAAAAGTTCTATGTCACGTGCCATGTCCTTAAAACAAGCCTCTAAAGAGCACTTTGACCTTTCATCACACTGGTTCTAAATAATAATAACACGATGAGATATAAGTTTTCGGTGTAACAATGTAACATGTTTGTAATTACATTGCTCGCTTGTTGACTACTGCCCTCGAGCGAGTCCATCACTCTTAGTCAATTCTTTAGAAGAAAAGTCGTTGGGTGACATTTATGTGAAGGATATAAGGATTAAAATGCAATAATCCACGGCTCTTCATATCAAAATGGCTATAGTAGTCACGTCTCAGTCAGCTTATCATAAACACGGCAGAATTCATCTTCAGTTTACTACATCTCTGTTATTTTATTTGTTTTTCATTTGCACACGCGTTTTTTGCAATGATACCTGTACTCTAAGAAATGTAATATGTAACCAGAGAACAGACAGCTTATATGTTGTCAAGTTAAGTCAAAACATTTTTTATTTAATAATATCACAAGGAGCACACTGAATCATCTTCTTACATGCTAGTGAATCCCCAGTTCAAGAGGAATCCGAAATAAAATCCGTCTGGTCTTAACACTTTTTTGTATGATCATTGCCAATTTTGTTACGGATTCCGAGTAGAGCTTGAGTAGATTAATTTCAAGCTTTTTCGTCAACTAAATCATTTGTTATTTTATAATGTTTTAAGAGAGAGATTCAGTTTTTTAACGTTTTTAAATTTGCCAATCGATAAATCTAACATGTCGTTTGCGACATGCGACTTTAGCGAGCCTAACTGTAGGAACAGCGAGTATTTCTGTGTGTATTTCTTGATACAATTAATTACTAATTAGAGTCAATTCGCAACAGGAGATTTGGTAGGTATTACGTATAGGCATTGTTCCAATCATTAGTTTGATTTGAATTGGAACCAGTTGTGACTAAATGTGTTTCCAACGACAGTTTAAATTTGTACGTACTTACGTTTGGTTTCTAAATATATTACAACATGTTATATTACAAATACCATCAACCTTACGTTACATAAATTTATCGATAAAAACAAATTAATGCTATTAGTATCATTCTTCGTATCAGTGTTCTACGGTCGCAGAGCAGGGTCATTATTTTACCAATTTTTACCCGACTTTAAAGTGTATATTATATATTTATACACAAACATAACAAAGATTGTTTCTTCTGTGTCGAAACTTGAAGGGATTTCTAATATTCTACGTGACTTCTAATAAATCCGCTGTTTTTTGCGTCCTATTGTTAAAGAGAAATTGGTGTTAACTGAGTTTCCACGTTTCCATCTCGACTGTTGTGTGCAATCAGCAAAAAGTTGAAGATAGTATCTAACAAGTTCCCAGCGTCTATTTTGACATCATGCAACTGTTTTGCAGTAAAAGCTCGGCAAAAACGGTAGAGTACTAGTGGTGTTCTGGTACTGTCTTCTAATCCTAAGAAGAAATAGAAACTGAAATAATTTATTTCCTAGAATAATACTATAATACATGGTTGTAGAATATTGAGTCATAAATCTTTCTTTCTTTCTTTCTTTCTTTTATCCCGGACATTTCACACAACATCATCTGGCCCCAAAGTAAGCAGAGCTTGTGTTATGGGTACCACGTGACTGATATACTACTTTGTACTTTTTTTTTAATACATGCATATTATACATCAAAACACCCAGACCCGAGACAAATAGTTGCAGATCATTCAAACATTTGTCCCGCGGCGGGAATCGAACCCGCAACTTTCTGCGTCTCAGTCGGACCTAAGGCCACTGCGCTACAGAGGTCGTCAAATTTATATATTATAATTATTCTATTATATTCTATTCTATATACATATATCACCAAACAACATCAGCATGGCAATTGTGTTAGATTTCACAATCAATTATGGACGATTTTAGCATTAAACATTAGTTTATACCTACTAGCAAGAAATTCGTCAATATTAAAAAGTTCGTGGGTTTGAACATAGATGTACAGAGCGAACCGTGAACTCGAGCGGCAACAGATCGCGGATCAAACTCATCTTGATGAAGATTCTCTAGCTGAATCGAAACAGTGTCGGTGCCTCCATCGACAAAATAATACGTGAATGAAACCCGTGTTTACCAAAATGTATAGACTTACAAAAATGTCTTGAAATTTTAAAATATTTAAGAGTACCAGGTCTTTAACTCGGAGAACTCTAGATATATACTACATATCTATACTCTAGATTCTAGAGTATGCTAATTTTCTAGAATTGGTATAGCATCTAAAATTAGATTAGTGTCTATTAGAGTCTAGCATTAGAGTCTAGAATTAGAAATTTAAGGGTGTGAGTCATTGGTTAGTATTTCTATAAGCGGTGATGTGCTTGCAAACTGTCATGTATACTATTTAGAATTTGTAGAATATTTATTAGTACAGAAGGCAGCCTCCACATAAACATTTGTATAAATAGCGACTCTTGCAACGACCTAACAAAGTGCCATCATTATATACAACGAAACATAGAAAATACTGGTAAAATTCACATAAGCAAACTTAATTCTAAAACACACACACACACCACACACAAACACACACACACACACACACACACTAACACTCACAAACAACACACGCATAAACACAAATTCGTCAAAATGTTCCCTCTGCCCGATATAGTACCTATATTGTTTAACATTAGTAAAACTTAGTACCTACCTGTATTGTTGTAGCTTCATTCAAACTGTAGTCTTAAATGTTATTCTTAAATGCTCATGTGTTCTCTTTTGTTTTGTGTGTGCTAAATAAATGTTTTTCTTTCTTTCTTTCTTTCTTTATTATTATTGTTCTCTTCATTTTTTTATTGACGTGACGCTTGTTATGTGCATCTTCCTCGCATTAAGTTTCTCACTGTTTAACGTCTTGTTTTTGATAAACATAGGGTTTCCGCGATACAGGCTCGACCTAGTGCGGAAAACACTATTAAAACTGTAAATAGATTGTAATTTTGGGGAAATAAAACATTTATTATTACATTATTATTATATATACATAGTGCCTATCTTTCTTTCGCGTAACTCTATATCGACTGGCGTGGCACTTCTCTACGAATTTGCCCAATAGAATGGGTACGCCAATGTACTTGTAACTTCTCTTGACGGAGTAGTCATCGAGTTATCTAGGTAACCAAAGACCTGAGGAGTTATCTACCATGCCTCAGAATTACAGGCGTGAGTACTTTTTTGTTTTGTAACGGTTCGTTGGCGCAACGGATAAAACTGCAAGTACAGAAAGTTTAGAAGTTGCACTGTGTGTGTGTTGATTTAGTAAATACAAGATTTATGTAATATCTTGGCGTGGTTTGCTTTTCAAATGACTACTTAAATTGGTAAGTAAATGAAGTATTGTGACTTTTTGTCTCATCGGATAAATCTACAGAAGCTCCTGGTTTACTACAAGAAGTTTCTGAGTCGTACCTTTTCACCACACTGGTTAAAAGACCCACTGACACGATAAAAAGAACTGATGTTGGTGAATCACTTTTAAATAAGAAAAATCTCCTACCAGTCTTACCTCAGAATTCGAAAAATCATCGCTCTTAGCACCTGGTGGTAAGGTTGAAAGTTACATAAATTGTACTATGAGCACTAGTTTCTGACGTTGCAATACCAGCAAATTCTATTGTATTATCCATTTTCCGTAGCAAACACACTACCTTGTCTAAATAAAGAGGTTTCCTGCTCCGAGGCAGGAAATAAACCTATTTTATTGTACCTTATAAAATCTCTTGGGTTCCGATACTGGGGTTTTGAATTATGAACGCGTTAAGGTGAAATTGCAACGAACCGAGTATACAGAAAATAACATAAAAGAGCTTTAAGAAAAATACTCCCGAAATACAATGTCAGGTACAATTATTTCAGTAATCATTTCTTCACAACTAGGATGGATTCATCTGGAGCAACTAGTTTTTTCTATACAGTTGCCACATGTTGCCATTGCTGTAGCTTGCTTGATGTTATAACGTCATAATTGGCAAGTATTGCCTAGCACAGAACAAATTAAATTATCCATGTAACTTAGTCAAGTATGTATGAAAATAACGTTTGAAGAAATAACGCGAAGTTGCGGCGCGTACATTATTGCTATAAAGCTGTGAGTTTAACCTGCGGTATTGTGTATAAAATATGCTGTTATATAAACTTATTCAGGATATTATGTTAATGTTGCTTATTACCAAAGTGAGAGGTCAGATGTTACACATCATATGGGACAACTGTAAGGCTCGCTCGATTTTTTTTGTCTCCTGTCCCAAGCACGCACCTTTAGTCGGTTCTACACGAAGGTTCGCTACCGGAGCTCACGAAGTAATCTGTCTTGTGGCTTGCACAATTTGCATGTTACATTAGTGTCTTGGTTTCCGTGAATTTTTAATGTTACCGCCTATTAGCGTCATATTTGTGTCAGGCTTCACTTTTACTGGAGCCTCTGGGGGACTATGGTTTGTAGTGTTTGGAAAATCATGAACGGTAAATAAAATAATTGACTGTAGCTTCTGCCCGCGGCTTTGAACGGCTTGTATTAAACGCTATATTAATAATTACGTTATAAAAACTAAAAAGAAACCGACTTCATTGAATTAAATTTGAGCCTATAATACATTTTTAGTGGAAAGTAGATGTATTTTGTATATATATAATATGGGTAGGCCAAATAAACGCACCGCTCCAATGAGACAGAGAGGTATCGAAGTACATGAAAACATCATCGATGTATAAAACTTTTAGATTTTCGTAAACTTTTCAGCTAGACTGATTTTGATAAGATTTCTATGGGACCACCTGTGTAGTATACCCTTTCAAACAAAAAAGAATTTTCCAAATCGGTCCAGCCGTTTTCGAGTAATCGGTGAACAAACAAAAAAAAAAAAGATTCCGACGAATTGAAAACTTCCTCCTTTTTGATAAAGTCGGTTAAAAATAGCATAACAAGATACAATCATCTCTTTACCGAATTTAATCAAGATCTATCTATCTAGCATTTATGAATAGAATGATTAGTATGGATATGGGTGGATGTCAGCCTAAGTGTTTATGTAACTCAGCGAATCAATTTTAATATTTATAATTATAATGTGGACAATGTGCCCCATCTAGACCTAAACTAAGCATAACTTGTACTATGCGAACGAGATGACTGATAAAATATTCTGATACTATTAAATAGATACTTATGGTATTTTATAACACCCAGACACAGACCAAACATCTATGTTCATCACATAGATATTTTTGTCCTGAGAGGGAATCTAAACCACAACCTACATCGCAGAAGTCAGAGCTACTACTCGTACCAACTAAACTGAGAGGCCAGTCAATAAACCGTAATCGGGTTCAAGTTATTTGTTTATTCTCAGAATTCCAATGCTAAAGTAACTATTGCTTGATATCTGTTAAAAATACTAGAGAAGAGCGTTGAGTTGGCATTTATGTCAAAGATTTTATCACTGATTGTATTATTGCGAATTTTGAGTACTCCCATCAATAATATTTATCATGAATTATGGTATACTAGCTGACCCGGCAAACGTTGTTTTGCCATATAAATATCTTTCGTAAAAAATATTTTTTTTTTCATAAAAATGTCCTATGTTACATCTAATACCTCCAAGAATATGTGTACAGAGTTTCATGATGATCGGTTAAGTAGTTTTTGCGTGAAAGCGTAACAAACAAACTTACATTCACATTTATAATAGTAAGCCTGATTTCTATAACTTTTCCTCGTGGTTCAGAGTAAATGTTATAGAAATCAGGCTTACTATTATTATACCCTGCAAAAAATATCAATTCTTATAACAGTTTTGTTTGACAGTTATGAACCTTGGTACTCGAATAAAAACCTTCAACTCCGCCTCTGTCGAATCGAGAAATCATCAGAGCAAAAAGTCATCAAAAGCGCTCAATACCCCAGATGCTGTATATCTGGAAGGAACAATTGTATGGAAGCCGCTGGGCGTGGCCCGCTGATGCAAATTGCGCAGTGCCCGCAAGCGGCAGACAAATGGCTTCGTGAGCCGACCGCACCGGTAGCCCACGATCCTCCGTCCTGCCGCGGGGTTGCCACAGGGAATATCACTTGGCTATGTGTTATGATGGTTCATTGTAAAGTAGGTAACTGTTTAACATAAAGTTGAACCAACAAGGTAATACGAGATACCTGTGGTTTTACTTACGTGGTACATATTTAAAAAGTTATCTTTATTATGTGAGACTGTCTTTGACAAAAAATGCTAAATGTAGGAAGGAACACCTATTTGCTTTTAGTATTGCTTTATTTTAACAAAACATTCGTGAGTTGTATGTATTTTTGGTAAACACGGGATAAAACCCGTATTATTTTATCGATGTTAGAACCGACACTGTTTCGCACTCAACGAACAGTGAACACGAGCGGCAACGAGCGGACCGCGAATCAAACTCACCCTTATGAAGATTCTCTAGATGAATCGAACAGTGTCGGTGCCTTTATATGTTAGAAGCATATGTAATCTAGGTCCACATCTATATCCAATTATTATTCAAATTGGTTCAGCCAATATTGCGTCTTTGAGTTACAAAACATCATTTATACAAACTTTTACAAACACAAACGATTTTAAATCAATGACTCAACTTGGTCGTTCAAACAGCCTGATGGAATTGGCTGAAATTCTCGATTGTAAATGATAACCATCGTCCAACTGAAACACAGAAATGAAACACATTGGGTTGCATACGCACTACTGGCGAAAACTATTTTAACCACAGTGAAATTCCAAGATTTCTCTGAAGTCTTTATGCCTGTAATTTCAACTGCCTTATCTACGTTTGAATGAAAAAACAGATCAGATATGTGAGTATTTACTGTTTGGAATCATGAAAAATGAAAAAAAAAATGAAAATTTTTTATTTACTGTAGCCAAAATATTACAATAAAAATAAGGTTGAGGTTTTCTTTTAAGTATAAAATACTTGTGTTAGAAAACCTCGCTCTTCTATATCCATTATATAAAGTTACAGAAAGGCACTTATATTAAACTAAAATAAGGTAAGTAGTTACTTAATTAATATAGTTAAAAAAAAAACTAATACAAAAACAAATGTTCCAATAACAACAAAAAAAGTAACTGAATTACACTTTTTACATAAATTTATAAATTTTCAGTTACACCTAACTATATAGTAGGTACTCCAAAAATATGCATGATAGTTTGGTATGTATGTTTATTGTCATTTATTGTCAACATGTCATGTTATCTTTTTAAACTGTGACAACTAATGGACCAAGGAGCCCAGTATTCGTATTTACTGTAAAATAGGTATGTAAATAAAGGTAATGTATTATTTTTACGTGATTGTGTATATATATATATGTTATATTAAAAAATAATGATAATAATAAAAAGTGGTTATATATAATAAAATTTGGTAAATATTATGTAGGTAAGTAGTTTTGATTGCCCTATTATGTAATAATCTATTAAGAATAATTTATAAATTAGGTCACAAACAGGAGAAGAACTTCAATTTCCTCATAAGTTTTTGATTTTAACCAAGTAGATAACGTCTTCCCACACTCGTAATACTGTTTTGGGTAAATATCTAGAATTTTATTAACTGAATTATAAAGATGTGCTGATTGCTTTGCGTATTGGTGATTTGCGAACGAGGTCTTTGTAACGACAGTTTTAGCGGCTTTGTCTTTTCTTCTCCGTTTAAGAGTATTAGGGTCCAAATGTAGTGATTTATGCATTCTTAAGATGATTTGTAGAATGTATACTTTCCGCACAGAAAGTAACCGACTCGCTGAGTATAGACAATCTGTAGAAAATCTATATGGTTTAAAATACATCACTTTTAAAAGAGATCGTTGTGGTCTTTCAACCTCTAAAATTTTGTTTTAGCGGCACCGCCCCAAACCGGGGCACAGTATCTTAAGACCGATTCTGCCAAAGCAATATATATTCTACTCAGTAACATCTCTGGAGCCACATATCTTAGAATTTTAAAAATCCATATTAATTTTCTAATTTTTGTAGTAAGTGCTTCAATTTGTAAATACCATGTTAACTTTTGATCTATTACGACACCTATATTACGATCTATAACTTTTGATCAAGTATTTAGTTGAAGTTACTTTATTTAGGATGGAACAATTACAATCGTTATGAGCTAGTGAATTTTTTGAATCATGTAGTTTTATTGTGTAGTTATTTTCAGGTTGGGTTCTGTTATAGATTGTGGAGCACATATAATTCGTTTTTGATGCATTGAGGGTAAGCAAATTATTTTTTAACCATTGAGCAATTTTGGCAAGCCCTAATTCTGTCTCTATGCGAACATTCGCCCATGATGAACCAGAGAAAACAACAGCAGTATCATCAGCATAAGAAAATATCTTTGCTTCACTTATTTTAAGATTGCACAAACTATTTATATAAATGAGAAATAATGTTGGCCTTAAGACACTTCCTTGAGGGACCCCATAAGAAATACTAAAAACTGCGCTGGTGTATTGGGCAATCCTTACCCTCTGTTTCCGGTCACTTAGGTAGTCTTTAAATAACGCCAGAGGTTTATCTCGGATACCAATATGTTCTAGCTTTTCTACTAGGTTTGGAATATGGACGGTGTCAAAAGCCTTTTTTAAGTCCAGATATACACCGAGGCATTTTTGCCCCCGATCGACTTGATCCACGATAAATGAGCTAAGTGCTACCACAGCGTCTTCTGTAGACCTTCTTCTTCTAAAGCCATATTGTGAGTCCGATAATAATTGGTATTGATTTAGGTACTTTATTAATCTTGAGTTTAGTAATTTTTCCAGTATCTTAGAAATGGCTGGTAATACAGAAATTGGCCTGTAGTTGTTCACATCATCTACACAGCCACTCTTAAATACAGGGGTAATGATGGATTGCTTCAACCACTGAGGAAAAATTCCGTTATTAAAGCAAAGATTAGCTAAATGACAAATAACTGGGACAACATCTTTATTAGCAAGCTTTAAAAAGCTGGTAGGAATATTTTCCCAGCCAGGAGCGCTTTCCGATTTAAGGCCCATTAGAACATCATATATTTCCTTTGGGTCAGTTTCTAAGAGGACAAAAGAATTTAGCTGTATGTGATCCGTTTTGAGTTCAGATTGATTTATTAAGTTAGGGTCTGGCACGATACTCTCAGCCAGCCTTTTCCCAGTATTAGCAAAAAAAATATTGATATAATTGACGGATTCGATAGGGGAATTTTTCAATTTTAATAAATGAGTATTATCTGTTTTGGATTGTTTTAAATGTGTTATTGTTTTGATATTTTTCCACAGATCTTTTTATTTTTTCGTATTTTTCGCAGAAATTTCTAATTGCTTTCTTTCATAGCAGCGCTTCAGTTTTTTTACCAAGTTGTTACAGAAGTTTCGATATCGTTTATAACTAATTTTTAGAATTTCATTATGAGGATCCAGGCGGACTTTTCTTTGGAGTTTATTTCTATTTCTAATGCAACGCAGGATTCTAGTGGTGATCCATGGTTGAATAGTACGTTTACTACATGGCAGTTTTATGGTTTTGGTGTTTTCTTCTAAGGACTCTTTAATTTTATTTATTAACAGCTCTAATACCTGGTTTGGATCATTACAAAACAGCAGCTCTGAAAGATATTTCGCTGCTAAGCTGACAAGAGCTTTGTTAAAATCAGTTGTTGTTTTTGTTTTGCAACATATTTTTGAACAGGTTTTTTTGAAACATATTTTTGAACGGGTTAATCATGTAATATCGATTTTTGGATGAGGTTTTTCAGTTCTGAAGAGGATCAAGTGAACCAACTGTCCTGCACACCTATCCCCAGACTGCCTAGATCCTAGCGTGTTTATATTTCGCAGTGAACGCTTCCAGTATGAATAACTGGACAACGCTGTGACAATCGTTATTGATGGCGCGCCTGTGAGTGAAAATTTCTTTAGCTGCGGGCGCACTGTAATTCTGCTGGGTTAGACAGTGGCGAGTTGTTTCAATGGTTCCTTTTAAGGAGTTAGGTAACTGGTTATAATTATGACGTATGCTGGTTAGAACTTTTTCCACTTAAGGTCTCTTGTCCACTCCAAGGTCTTAGTTTATTTGTACAAATGTTGGTTCTTGCTTACGATATAACTCAACAGTGCTTTTACACGGATTCATCTGCCGACGCGTTGCGTAAGCTTGATGTGTGAAACGCCTAACTTCTTATAATTTACTAGCTGTCCCGTTCGCTCGTCCGCGCGTTTTAAAAAGAAAAAAAATATTTAATTGTTAATCTAAACCATTCTCGAATCCACTTGAACACACACAAAAAAGTCTTTTGATGATTTTTTTGTGTGTGTTCAAGTGGATTCGGTCCAGCTGTTTAGGAGGAGTTTAATTACAAACACACGCACAGAAGACTTATCTAAAATATTATGTTATATACGTCATTATCACATTGATAGTAAGAAACATATTGAGATAAAAAGAGATAGGTATAGAAATCATGTTTTGCTCATCATCTTATAAATTCAGCATCAGTTTCTAACGTTATCGAAAAATTACGAACACAATGCAAAAGACATTTGTTGAGTCAAATATCAAACACGATACCTTGACAATTCAAAGCGGAATGCAACTGCTTGATTGAGATCACAAATAGCACCAATTTAAGGTGCACCAAAACGGTTTCATGAAGAGAACTTGTGCTAATGCCACACCTTGATAACGATAGCTTTCGATATTTCTTGCGTCACTATCATTTCCAAACAAGAAATTAATCGAATCTCGAAGCATTTCTATTTAGATTTGCTATAAAAAATCAATTTAAAATCTTGCTAATAACTATGCTTAGCTCTAATGATAGTGACACTCCTAGTACAAGACTAGGGTTGGGTTGATAATTGACCAGTGAATTAGATGTTGGCATTATTTGTATTGGGTTAAGGTTTAAAATCGTCATATTCAGAAGTAACAGTTGTCATAATTATAATGTACCTAGTAAAGATTGCCTTTGTGGATTAAAACGCCTGTAGGTAATGGAACAACTCAATAATGCAGATAAAATTGACAAGCTTGTATAAGTAACAAATCCCTTTTGACATTATTTCATATTCAACTCACTAAATGCAGCGAAAAACTTATAATATTTCTCCTAAACTACTAATACTAAACATATTTTTAACCGATTTCAAAAAAAGAAGAGATTCTCAAATCGTCGGAATTTTTTTTGTATGTTTACTGATTACTCAAAAACGCCTTGGACCGATTTGGAAAAATCTTTTTTGTTTCAAATACTTCCCAGGTGGTCCCATGTTATCGAAATCGGTCGAGTGGTTTTTCAAAAAGCTACAAAAAATTATAAATTGTGTGCATCGATGATATTTTTATTTAGGTACATGAAGGTTGTATTTTTAGTTTTTATCGTAATTAAACTCAAATGTTAGTTGAATTTTTAATATAGAGCGACTTTCCAACGACTCATAGAATATCCTGGGTGCATTAGAAAAAGTGCAAAAGTCTATAACAATGAACGTTGTTTATAATTCATTAACGCGACCGTCTAGCCTGTTTCCGGTAGTTTTATATTTCTTGCCACTAAGTAATAGAAAAGACATTAAAATTCATTCTAAAGAAGCTATAGATGCGCTGGGCTCTCGACGAAGTAGTACCTACACAATTTCTTTATTCAGACGACACGTGCAAGTTCGTGCAAGTGCACGAACAACAGTTAGATGTTGGATTATGAACTATTTAATAATTACTCTGAATTTCATTTAAAAATTCAAGTAAAAACTAATCTAATGCTCATAAAAATCAAATAAAAATAATGTGATAAAAAAAAATAGATACGAAACAATCTCGATTCATGCAAAAAAGTTTTTCAGCGGACGCAATCTCTGTTCCTTCTATAACCCACTTCAAAAAAGAGGAAGTTCTCAATTTAGAACATTTTTTTTCAAGTTTGTTACACTTTATAACTTCGTCATTTGTTAATCGATTTGAAAAAATCTGATTTCATGTGAAAGGATATACTTTCTGATTGGTCCCATATAAGTTTTATAAAAATCTGTAGTTAGGTTTTTAGATAAAAAAAAACTGAGAAAAATATGACTTCCACTTGGATAAAAACGAAATTTTGATGTTTTGCTTGTTTATACATGAAGTCCGTTGTCTTTTTAGTTTTTAAAACGTAATTATTTTTGTATTTGTCTCGGGTCTGGGTGTTTCTATGTATAATATGTATGTATTTACAAAAAAAAAAATATAAGTAGTATTATCAGTCATATGGTACCCATAACACAAGCTCTGCTTACTTTGGGACCAGATGATGCTGAGTGAAATGTCCGGCATTATTTATTTATTTTATTTTCATTGTATCCATATTCAATAATTAGATAGATAGATAAGTAGATATTTATAATCTGAATTTGAATATTGCACACCAGTTTTTGTTTAACGTTTTTAAATTTGCCAATCGACAAATCTACATCGACAGGTTTCCTGTTCAATATATATAAAAGTATATAAGTAGTTCTATAACAAGGTCCCAAGCGAAGTTTTAGATTTGTCGATTGGCAAATTTAAAAACGTTAAACAGAAACAGAAAATATCTGATTATTTAAATGACAAAAAGCTTTATTATAAATACCTACGGGTATTTATCGCGTTACGGGATGACGCCATCCCGTGACCACGACAGAGTGTAAACCTGTCGAAACGTCGGGAAAAATAGGTAAATAAACGCGATAAATACCCGTAAGTATTTATAATAATGTGTTCTGATCGCGTAAGTTTAAAAGACAAAAAGCTTGTGATAAATCTGCGCCAACTCGATTCAGCATCCGTAACAAAATTAGCAAGGATCATACAAAAAAGAGTTAAGACCAGGCAAGTTTCTTGCTGGATTCTTCTTGAACTGGGGTTGGGAAGAACCGGCACCTAGATTCACTAGCATGTAAGATGACGATTTAAAGTGGTCCTTGTGATTTTATTGCATAAATAAAGTTTTGTATTTGAATATCAGTCATGTGGTACCCATAACACAAGCTCTGCTTACTTTGGGGCCAGATGATGCTGGGTGAAATGTCCGGTATTATTATTATTATTATTACTATGAGAAGATTTGATGACTACATGATGATTGTTTGTAAGTTGTAGGTATAACAAGTTTTATAATTTAACACTAACAAATTATTGTTGTCTAAATGAAATAAGCTTTCTTCTCATTTTCCCTGAGCCCGTTTCGTACAAAACCAGGCTGTGTCCTTTAATAAATCATAATGTTACAGCGCTCGCCCTTTGGGATAAAGAGTAATGTTTAATTTGACAGGAGCGTTCATTTTTCACACAATAAGGGAAGAGATGAAATGTGTTCGTGTTTTGTGAAACGAATCTTGATATTGTATAACACTTGATAATATTCGAGATACTATTTGGTAGCCTTCCGATCTTTAGGTTATGTTTTCGAAGGTGGTCGTGCACCAATGGTTTTATATATATTTTTCTCCGACTTCAAAAAAGGAGGAGGTTCCCAATTCGGCGGAATCATTTTTTCTTTTTAAGTATGTTAACCGATTACTCAAAGACGCTTGAACTGATTTGGAAAAAAAAATTGTTTCAAAGGGTCTTTCCAGGTCGACTTATTTAAATTTTATTAAAATCGGTCAAGCTGTTTTTAAATAATTAACAACAATCTAAAAATTGTATACATCGATGATATTTTCATTTACTCCGAAACCTCGCCTGTGCTGTGCTAAAGCTCTCAAAGCAACCTTTTGTGTTTTGGGTACCACATGACTGATATATGTACTACATTTTATACATAGAAACACCCAGACCCAGAATCTGCAAGTACTTCTGGTACTTGCAGATTCTACAAACATTTGTCCCGCGGCAAAAATCTAACCCGCATCTCAGCCGGGCCTTTGCCCACTGCGTCACATGGGTCGTCTAAAATTTATTGAATCTAAAATAAAAAGGTTTGCATTATCGGTCAGTGTTTTTAAAAGCGTCGTTGATCTTGAGACCTTGCCCATAGCACGTTAATGGGACGATTGTCCAACTGTAAGAAATAATGTCAGTAAAAGTGATGGAAGAGAACATTGTAAATGGTGTCGCTTTTCTTGAAATAATGTCAATAAAAGTGATGGTAGAGAACGTTGGAAATGGTGTCGCGTTTCCTGAAATAATAATGTCAATAAAAGTAATGGAAATGGTGTTGCTTTTCCTGAAATAATAATGTCAATAAAAGTGATGTAGAGAACGTTGGAAATGGTGTTGCTTTTCCTGAAATAATGTCAGTAAAAGTGATGTAGAGAACGTTGGAAATGGTGTCGCTTTTCCTGAAACAATAATGTCAATAAAAGTGATGGAAGAGAACATTGGAAATGGTGTCGCTTTTCCTAAAATAATAATGTCAATAAAAGTGATGTAGAGAACGTTGGAAATGGTGTCGCTTTTCCTGAAACAAAAATGTCAATAAAAGTGATGTAGAGAACGTTGGAAATGGTGTCGCTTTTCCTGAAACAATAATGTCAATAAAAGTGATGGAAGAGAACATTGGAACTGGTGTCGCTTTTACTAAAATAATAATGTCAATAAAAGTGATGTAGAGAACGTTGGAAATGGTGTCGCTTTTCCTGAAATAATAATGTCAATAAAAGTGATGTAGAGAACGTTGGAAATGGTGTCGCTTTTCCTAAAATAATAAAGTCAATAAAAGTGATGTAGAGAACGTTGGAAATGGTGTCGCTTTTCCTGAAACAATAATGTTAATAAAAGTGATGGAAGAGAACATTGGAACTGGTGTCGCTTTTACTAAAATAATAATGTCAATAAAAGTGATGTAGAGAACGTTGGAAATGGTGTCGCTTTTCCTGAAACAATAATGTCAATAAAAGTGATGTAGAGAACGTTGGAAATGGTGTCGCTTTTCCTGAAATAATAATGTCAATAAAAGTGATGTAGAGAACGTTGGAAATGGTGTCGCTTTTCCTGAAACAATAATGTCAATAAAAGTGATGTAGAGAACGTTGGAAATGGTGTCGCTTTTCCTGAAATAATAATGTCAATAAAAGTGATGTAGAGAACGTTGGAAATGGTGTCGCTTTTCCTAAAATAATAAAGTCAATAAAAGTGATGTAGAGAACGTTGGAAATGGTGTCGCTTTTCCTGAAACAATAATGTCAATAAAAGTGATGTAGAGAACGTTGGAAATGGTGTCGCTTTTCCTGCTGATCAAAGTTAGTCTAAGCATGCCTACACTAGCCTCTTTATGATCTTGTAAGTACAGTTAATAAGTCATTATTGACGACCTCTGTGGCGAAGTGGGCCAAAGCCTGGCTAAGATGCAGAAGCGGGTTCGATTCCCGCCACGGGACAACTGTTTGTATGATCTGCATGTATTTGTCTTGGGTTTGAGTGTTTTTATGTATAATATGTAAGTGATAGCAAAAAAGTACATAAGTAATAATATATGTCAGTCATGATATGGTCTATATCTCAAGCTCTTGCTTACTATTAAGATGCGTCACAAGCCGAACGCTTAAGCCCATGCCTCTCGTGCCTCTCTTTCGCTTGTCACGCTCGGCTCAGGCGCAACGTGACAATTTTTCGTACGTGCAGCCGGCGTTCAACGATTTATATGACGTTATCACATCAAAAATATCACAAGCATAATTAAACTTAAGTAAGTCACTTTCATTTGTTTTAAAATGTGAAGATTGACTAGTGGCCAAAAACTGTGACTTACTTTCCGCAAACAAAGACTTGAAGAGAAATGTTCAAATATTTTCCACCCCTTACTACTTAAACAAGCTGACCGAGCCGTATCATGACAGAATGGCCTATTTCAAGCAAAAGGGCAAATTTTGTAAGGCGTTCGTGCCCCGGAGGGCCTGTCACGTACTGTCCCGTTATGTCCCAATTTTTTGTTTGGGACAATGTTATTTTTCTTAGAAAATAGTTGTCTTTTAGGGTTTTTACATCTGTTAGATGATACGTGAAATTTTCGGGAAGATTGTCCTTGTTTGTTGGGAAAATTTGAAGGTCTCTGTAAGTAATGAAAAAAGGATAAGTAGTTTTGTAAGTAGTTGGAAATCTCACGTTCTTGAATCCAATATTGAAATACTTAAAATAGATACTGTCTTATTAGCATAAACGTCAAATATTGCACTTACAGCTACTGATAACCAGAACATTACTTATCCATGGAAACCGAGTATTATTGTTTTGTAACTTTGCAAGACAGTAGGCTTGGGTTTGTAATTTTAGCTTTGTGTTAACATTCCGCTTCGTCGTTTATCATTATTAGCATTCAGATTAGTACTGATATTAATCTTTAGAACATTTCTAAGGTTCTAAATTTATAATTGTAAAAATGAGAGGTTACTTGGCTTAAGCTTATGATTTGATAAAATGACAAAATGCACAGAGCAATTTTTTTTTTTTTTTTTTTAGATTTTTTGGAAAATTTACAGCTAGGTTACATACAAGATAAATAACAAAAACTATATGACATGTACCTATAAAAAGGTACATGTTTGTAATTGTATAGGCCAATTGTGTAATACAAAAAAAAACGGTAAAGAAGACAACTGTTGCAAAAAATTTTGGTATAATAAGTAAACAACTCAAGGGTAACACGAATGATATTAAAATATATATAACACTAGCTGCTGCCCGCGGCTTCGCACGCGTGGTACGTGGTACCTACCTTAAAGGCAGCCTATGTCCTTCTCCAAAGTCCCATCTATCTTTATACCAAAATTAATCAAAATCGGTTTAGCGGTTTAGGCGTGTAAACGTAACAAAAAGACAGACAGACTTAAACATTTATAATATTAGTATAGATTATTGAAAAAATTGTAATAGTAATCGCTTAGGTATTGAGGTTTTATATGGTTGATGTTTTTTTGTTTTTGCCTAAAGGCAAAACTGTCATAGATTAAAAAAAATGCATTGCTCACGTCACGACTGTATTCCCTGAGCTCAGTAGACAAGACACCTGTCAGAGCTTTAGTTGTTCACACACTACAACATATTGGTCACTTCCCTACATTTTGGAGTTAGTATGCCGTAAATAAATAAATAACATCTTTAAACATTAATTAAAAAT
Organism: Lampropteryx suffumata; assembly: GCA_948098915.1. Taxonomy (NCBI): domain Eukaryota; kingdom Metazoa; phylum Arthropoda; class Insecta; order Lepidoptera; family Geometridae; genus Lampropteryx; species Lampropteryx suffumata. The sequence continues at coordinate 19,006,704 of OX402547.1, forward strand.
ATATATATATTATAATAACTACTGCCCGCGGCTTCGCACGCGTGGTACCTACATTAAAAGTAGCCTATGTCCTTTTTCAAAGTCCCATATATCTTTATACCAAAATTCATTAAAATCGGTTCAGCTGTTTAGGCGTGAACGTAACAAACAGACAGATAGAAAGAGTTACTCTCGCATTTGTTATATTAGTTAGATAAAGTCAAGTATACCTATGGAGTCAATTATACAAATGGAGTTGCGCTATTTGTAAATTATTGGTACCATTTTGAATAATTGTCTGTGTTGAGTTGAATATAAAATGCTTCATCTATATATATATAAAAGGCAAAGTGTGTATGTATGTATGTTCCCTATAGACTCAGAAACAGCTGGACAGATTTCGATTATTCTTTTAGCAAATCTTCAGATTGGCCTACTGTGTGTTCCTGTAATGTTTGGTAGCGATCGGATCAACATAACTTTTTTTTGGCAACAATCAAATTTGTTATGGATATAGTTGTATCTTAGGACATAGGCTACTTTTTATGTATGTACTATGTGTGAAGCCGCGGGCAGAAGCGAGTAACTGATATATACGCACGCTCCCACAGTTTCTAAGTTGTATGAACTCAATCCTATGTTGTCAAGATTTCAATCGGGTTCTGAACCCAGGGTCAGGCGCAACATCTTTATTGGAAAGTACGAAGTTGAATATTATGACTTGTTTTCGAGAGGCATCAAATATTCATTGTTACTGTTGAACCAAATCTAGTTTTACTGATACTGTGGGTAAGTATTTGTATTTTTACCATGTAGATTATAGCTTAGAAATTAAAAATAATAATAATAATAATAAAAAACTTTATTGAGAACACTATAAAAGGAAATAAGAAATGTAAGCCTTAGTGCATAAACTTATATTAATAGTGTCCTGCAATCGGCGGTCTTATCGTGGTTACGATTTCTACCAGACAACCGTTTTACTTACTGAAATCACTGCAGTTATAAGTTTATCTTGACAAATGTTTTAATGATCTGCTTAATTCCTTACATTTCACACAGCATCATCTGGCCCCAAAGTAACAAAGCTTGTGTTATGGGTACCACATGACTGATATACTATTTAAATACTTTTGATACATACATATTATACATAAAAACACTCAAACCCGAGACAAATACTTGCAAATCATACAAACACTGGTCCCGCGGCGGGAATCGATCCCGCAACCTTCTGCGTCTCAGCCGGAACTAAGCCTACTGCCAACTATAGAGTATAGGCTAAGCGAAGGCCTCCGTCGCATTTAATCGACTTTTAGAGCATGTATCTCCGCGATGTTTCATAAAAATGTCGAGTCTTTTACATCACTAGTCCACCAAAGGTAGCAATATTTATTTTACAAATAGAAGACAAGAACCGTGTGTTTTTATACATTTTATTACATATTCCGTTGTTCAAAGGGTCGATTTATTTACTAGCCTCCGGCGCAGGGGACCATTTTTTGTTTTCTGCTGTTTCTTAGTGATGTAAGATCACCTATTTTACATTGTTATGTTGTAGAAGGGATTTTGTGTTGTTTATATTGCCGCACGAAATTTTACGACTAGTTTTTAGGTCTGGCAATATTTATAAATGCACGAGTATACACGACACAAGCTATTTATGTTAATAAAGAAATAAGGAGTTTTGAGATCTGGATCTGGAATATGGTTTGCCCATGCCTGACGACCTCTGTGGCGCAATGGGCTGAGATCCGGCTGAGACGCAAAAGGTTTCGGGTTCGATTTCCGCCGCAGGATAAATGTTTTTATGATCTGCAAGTATTTGTCTCGGATCTGGGTGTTTCTATGTATAATACGTATGTATTTACAAAAAAAAGTATATCAGTAGTGTATCAGTCATGTAGTACCCATAACACAAGCCCTGCTTACTTTAGGGCTAGATGATGCTAGATGATGTGTGAAATGTCCGGGATCATTTATTTATATGCCTTGTATTTGAAACTAGCTTCAGCCCGCGGCTTCGCACACATAGTACATACATAAAAATTAGCATATGTCCGTTCCTAAGATACAATCTATATCATTACCAAAAAAAAAAAAGTTTAGTTGATCCGATCGCTACCAAACTTCGCAGGATAACCCGCAGATATAGATACGTAAATAAAATAAAATCAGATCAAAATATTCTTTATTAATATAATCACACGGACAACTTTAATTCGTCTTCTAAAATGCTAGTTCACGAAGAATCAGGCAAGAAACTGATCTGTACAAGGAACACTTTGAAACGTCTAACATACTAGGTGAATTTAGGTTCCAATTCCTCCTAAGCCCGAGAAGAACTGGCAAGAAACTCGTCCTGGTCCTAGCACTTCATTGCATGATCCATCTTATAATTACCTTAGCTCCGAAAAACGAATACAAGAGAGATTTTATACATTACAAACGTGTCGGTAACTGTCTGAGGGCAGAGGGACATAATAGAAATGAATCACATAATACAAATCATTTCTAAAATATATTTAGTTTGTCATAGCATTTGTAAAACCTATTCGGTTTCGGTTGGCCATCTAACTATATTAGGAACGCTTAATTAAGTTAGATAAAATTAAATTAGGATAAGTTGGTAACAGCAGAATACCAAAAATTTATTTGAAAGTTAAAAACCTAATTTTAGCTAAAATTAGTTAGGTTAGGTTAGGTTAGTGCCAACAGAATTGAGGCCAATGTATTTTAATCAATAATATAGTCATTCATATAATACGCTTTCTTGAAAAGACTACCCTTTATGTATGCTTTAAATTTCTTATGAAAGTGATGTCAGTGATTAATTATACTCGTACCTTATTTATTACACAAATAACTCTTTTACTATTTGGAAATTTTTTAGTCAATGTTTTTATATAAATGTATTTTTAACGTATGAAATGTATGTATGACGCTTTATAATGTTCTTTCACACTTTGAAAGTGATTATCCATTGTTACAAGAAACTCGTTCAAGGCAACTAAATGTTCAATTATAACACTATAATTCTTAATTACTCTGTATTTTAATATCTTGCTTCACAGCGGCGTAATTGAGTACGTTCTCATGGGTGTGAGCATTTATTTATAGTTCTAGAAGACCATTTACATTTAAATTAGTTTAAATGTTACATTTAAATTAGGTTAAAGGTTAAATCTTTCCTAAAAATGTAAAAAACATGTTTAATTTTAACTCCTGGGTTTTCTTCTATAAGGATTTATTTTCTGCATTACATTAAGGTTAAAAGAAAACATTTATTTAGAGAAATAATTACAGAAATGTACTGAAAAATATACAATAATATAAAATACATGTGAAACAGTTGAGATATCTATGGGCCGCTTAAAACGATCTATAGATAGTTCAACTGATCCAGATCACTGCCAGAGCACTCTGACAGTAAGGTTATGCGCATTTTAAGGTATTATAAAATTGTGAACCCTTTTTAATACAAATTTAGTTATTTTTCAAATTAGTAACTCGGTCTTAACACATGCTATAGAGGTTTTTTATGAATGCTTGATTCCTTTATTAGGTTAAATTACGTTTGTACCATCTGTCAGTAAATTTAGTTTCAGGAAGAATATTATCCGTTATTTTTTCTTAGATAATTTAACTGACAACTGATCAATAAATGATTTTATTTTATAGGAATACTAGCTACTGCCCGCGGCTTGGCATGCGTGGTACTTACATAAAAATTTACCTATGTCTTTCTTCAAGGACCTCTTCTTTCTTCATCCATCTCTATACCAAAATTAATCAAAATCGGTTCACCGGTTTAGGCGTGAAATCTAAATAAACAGTAGTAATTGAGTATCATACATTTGTTGTTTTTGCTAGACTGTATTAAATTTAAATTTATGTAACAACAAAGATAATCACAAAAACCAATTAACAAAACCACCCCACGGTGCTCAGACAGTGATGAAAACCCAAAAATATTATCTAAATTAAGATACAATAAACTTAAAAGCTAAAAAAATGTGTGTGCACAAAAAACAATCCCTAGTCTTAAAAAAGTATAGGAACTATTTATATTCTGTGGTTTAAGGTACCATCAATCAATGTCCCTAAAAATAAAAAGGTGGGTTCTAACACGACCCACGTAACTTCGTGATTGAAAAAACTTAGACTCGTATATTTTTTGTGATCGACACAGTCGAAGAATTGTTTCCAACGTTCTAATAGGGACACCTTGACTCAAATGTTTCTATGAATAGCTAAGTTTCTTCTTGGTCTTATCGTGTCACTAGTTATTTCTAACCAGTGTGGTGAAAAGGTAGAAGTGCGCCTCAGAAGCTTCTTTCGAGCACTTGGTACACGTGTTCGAACTTTTTTTAGGTTATACGACGCTGGTATCTTCACTATGTTTTCCGTCACTGTTTGAGAGTACTGGTGGGATATTCCTACATATATATTTAGAAAAAAAATTGTGCGCGAAAAATCAATAGTTAAGCTAGATAAGCTAGTTTGAAATGTTGTTGTTGTTTTTAGCCCGTACTGTCCCACTGCTGGGCAAAGGCCTGCCCTCCAGTTTTCCATTGATTTCGGTCCAACGTTATTGTCTGCCACCGACAGTCGCTAAAGGTGTCCAGCTCTAGGCGCCATCGCTTGCGTGGTCTACCGCGCCGTCTCACTGTCTCAGGGCTCAACTCAATGGTAACTTTGGCCCACAGTTCGTCCGGCATGCGGCAGACGTGCCCTGTCCAGTACCACTTCAGTTTTGCAGCTTTTTCAGCCACGTCGAGGACCTTTGTTTTGGTGCTAATAGGCATTTTTGGTTCGGTCGGTTAGTTTTATGACGAGGATGCTTCGCTCCATTGCTCTTTGAAAAACCTCCAGTTTAGTCCTCTGAACACCGTTTGGAATAAATAATAAATTCTGGTGGATAATGCACACAACATCATCTATCCCCAAACTTAGCATAGCTTGTAATATGGTGACTGGATGGCTGATAGAATACTTATATATTTTTAAATACATAAGATACTATATAACACCCAGACACAGAACAAACATCAATGTCACATAAATGCGTGTCCTGGGAGGGAATCTAGCCCTCAACCTACAGCGCAGAAGGCAGAGCTACTGCCAACTGAGCTGACAGGCTTGTCAGATAATAAATCTGATATAAAAATACAACTTCAAAATCGAATTAACCGAAACATTTAGAATACAGACATGAATGAGTTGAAGGCTAATTTTGGTAATCAACACACTCAATAATTGATTATTGCCATATAAGTAAACTAAAATAATTATCTGAGATGGTTAAAATTGCGTAAAGATGTTTAAGAACAAATTTATAATATACATGTAAATTCTAACCAGATTCGGTTCAAGGTTGCTTAAAATAATCACTGGTTTTCAATCATAAAAATAATGAGAAGTATAATTAAAACAGTACACTGTAATGTAGGTAAAGCAATTGCTTATGATGCACGGCTGAGTAACCTAATTACTTACAGTTGAAATAGTAGGCACATTAGCTAATATCGCTGTTGGCAATAAGGCCGCCCATTGCAAAGTTTCTTTTTTTTGTAATTTTCTGTATGGTCAATAAAAAAATTTTCTATCTTATATTAAAGTATCGCGCTATCTGGTGCTAAATTGTATATAAAAGGGGTCAAAGGGGTCACATAGGGTACAATTTAAAAAGGCTTTATTAACAATCTTAAATTATCATTATCTTTATTAATAATTTATTAATAATCCTAAACATCTATTCCAATATTATAAATGTGAAAGTAACTCTGTCTGTCTGTCTGTTTGTTACGTTTTCAGGCCTAAACAGCTGAATCGATTTTATTGAATTTTTATTATAGGTATAGAGATAGATGGGACCTCGGAGAAGGACATAAGTAACTTTTTATGTAGGTGCCGATTATGAATTGCTTAAAAAAACTAGACTTATAATTATATAACCTTTAAAATAATAATTACATAACCTTATAATAGAATTATAACATGATAAGGTTATGAGATTTTATAGATTAAAACATATTTTGACATTGGTATCTAGATAAACAACCTGACAAAGATCAGAGTCATTCATAGACGACCTTTGTGGTGCAGTGGGCCAAGGCCCAAGGCCCAGAAAGCTTCGGGTTCGATTCCACGGGACAAATGTTTGATCTGCAAGTATTTGTCTCGGGTCTGAGTGCTTCTATGTATGTATTTACATCATCATATATCATCATTTCACTGTCAGTGTCAATTTTAAAATCCTTTTAACTCACTGAAAAGGATTGGCGTGTATCGCACTTAAACCCCCGCTTCATGAAACGTATGAATATTTATAGCAACGCAACCGAAGCAAGAATTTGAGCTATCTCTCTTCAAAAGCCGTCTATATGCGTTTTTATTAAAGGTATAAATTAGGAGTGTGGAACTCGCATCCCCATATTTGGGAACAGGGAACGTATTTTCGTGTATTATACTTTCAAATTGCAAAATTCCCGAGTCATTCTGAAGCATCGTTATACTGACGGGTTCTTGCAACGTCCTGTTTCGGTTAAAGTTAAGGGGAGGCTCTACTCAACGAGGCATCTGTACTTCTAATGCTTATTTTTATTTGGTGTACCTAACGTGTAGTTAGACCATTCAGAGCGTCTGTATTTAATTCTCTACTTTATTATTCTTCAAATTTAGAAGAGAATGAAAGCATAATACAAATATCAAGATACTCTAGAACTTTAAAATATTGAATGAATATTTTTATAAGTAACTGAAATCAAGCGCATGACTAACCACGCACCGTTGAAGCTTCCGAAGTCAATAGGGATAAGAAAAACTGTTTTTTATCACTGTGGCTACGGCCTTATTAAACATTTGTATTATATCGCGCCGCTCGGCACTACATGTAGCGACTATGCATCGGCCTACTCGCTGCATTATACAACTACCCACATTACCTAAATATTATTTTTATATTAGAATTGTACCTTTTAAGTAATATAATAATATATTTAATTAATATTTAAGCTACGTATACATGACGGCACGTTCTATATAACTTTTAGTAAATAGTATTTCTCTGTAAGTGAATTTGTAATTCTTGTTAGAAATAAATTCTTAAACCATAAAAACATGTGATCAGGTCCCTAACCAATTTAACACCATTTAGTCAGCAAACTACAATAATTACGTATTGAGCTTTCATGATTTTTTTCAGGTTTATAAATCAAGCTGTTACTGAAATCGAGTAAAGCTGTCATAATTTTCAGTCATGACACCTCATTATATATCTTAAAGACCTACTCAATAATAAGCGACACGATGGGGTTAAAAATAATGCTGGTTTTACATGGAACCATAAAAAACAATTATCTAGAAAATTTAATTTCATTAGGTACCTTGAAGGGGCCACAAATTATTCGAAATAATTTATTTCCAAAAAGTATGGTAAGTTACATGATACTGAGACATACAGTAAGTTCACACATTTCACAAAAAATCATGCATGCATGCATGCAAATTTGAATGTTGTCAAAAACATTTAATTCTATTATATAATATTGTATTTTAGCATTTAACTATAATTAATAGTCACTAATATGTATTACTTTGTAAATTTTATAACAATAAAGGACTAAAGGTCTGCGAGTAATAATTCTTATTAAAAAGTACAAAGAAACAGAAAAACAGACAAATAGACGGAAATGCCGAATCTATTGGGGTTCCTCATAACTTCAGAGCCTTAAAAGGTATTACCCTATTTCTATACGCAATACTTAATAATTTGAGTAATTAATTGTTCTTGCGGGGGAAAATATGTCTACAGGATTCATGCTACGCAGGTAGCCTCTTACTTAGTACGAGTACCTACATTATATTGTAAAAAAGTATCATACATGGCAAACTTCAACTGGTATAACCCATTACAGTTCAAGGGTACGGACCGTGGCATGATCGTTCACAGACAAGCAGCACCTTAAAATATCTTCGGATTGAAAGAGCCGATTGTATAGCTATTTTGGAAGACAATTTCATTTCTTTTTGACTGATTAAAGTCTTTGTTTGCCGGTTAGTCTAAAAACAGAGCATGTAACTGTTTCATTACTCTAACTGTAACAATTTTGGACAGCGATTGCTTTTTATTCTGAATGTAATTACTTTGGATGAGCGTTTTTGTATTTTAATAGTTTTCACATGTTTACTGAGGCTAAGATTTAGAGATTAGCTTCTCTAGTTGGAAACGTCTCTCAACTTCTGTCAAAAGTTAATCTATATTTAAAAAAGTGACATCCCTTTTCTAACTGACTTCAAAAATTTCTCAATTCGACCGTATATTTTTTTTTTGATTTGTGTTCGCGGATAAAATCGTCGTTTATGAACCGATTTTGATGATTCTTTTTTTTTTTGTTTTTTTGAAATTTTGTTGAAATGGAGATATACCAAGGCTGGTACCACGATAAGGAAACCAGGATCTGATAATGGCATCCACGAGAAATCGACGGGAATCTATGAAAATCGTAGTAACAACTAGTGCGTATTTTTTCTTTAAGTATTTTAGAGCACTATTATTTAATGAAGGTCTGGAGTCAATATGATGACGGAAGCGAAAGACAGTCGAGGGAACTCCTCAACGATTTACAGCAATTACCTGGTGTTTGGGCTTGATTAATTTTTATTGATGAGAACTTTACACCTAGATGGGCTGTGACTGTCATTAGGGAAATGATGATGAAGACGAAGGACAGTCAAGGGAACTCCTTAACGTTTTACAGTAGCTTGTGTAGTCAGTTGTCTTTTTATTTTTTAAAACGTAATTATGTAAGATAGTGATAAATAGTGATAGGGCGAATTTTATGTTAAGGTTGAGAGGCGTTTAATAGTAAGGCAGCAAGTATCTACGAAACATTAATATTCTTACTACATCTGGTCCCTAGTTAAACATGACCTACCTAGTTACAAGCTAACACCCGACACCGTTTATGACATAATTACATCCTGACATCACAAAACAATCAATATCGACTTTATCTTCATAGCCATAGAGAATAAAATGTTGAAACATAAAAGGGTTGAACTGGAGCGACATTCGTTAGAGCTTTAATTGTTTGCGTCTCACGTATCTATGATGTATCGGTCCATCAGTCTGTGTCTAAAGTTACCGGTCATTGGGGATGAAATATTTAACCTTTTCGAGTTGGAGCGTTGTGACGAACCCTTTTTACCTAGCTTTGCTAAAGTTAGCCCTGCTTTAAGATCATCTGAATTCATCAGCTCAAGTTACCACTGTTAAGATACTGGTCTCCTCTCAACGTGGGTGTGTTGCTAATCAGTAAAAGTACATGTGAAGATTTTTTTTATTATTTTATGTAATTTTATTGATGTAAAACCACAGCGTTACAGATAATATGAAACTTAGTGAAAATACTTAAGAACAAAGGCCAGATAAGTTTTAAACAAATAGTTAACAATTTAAAAAACGAATACAATATCATCAGTATTACTTTTGAGTTTTAAGAAAACATACGAAGTAAATCAAGTATGTAATTTGAAAATACAAAATCAAAATGATTTCCAGATAACGTAAAAACAAAATTTGACTTATCCTAATACATTCAATGTTGAGTTAGAACATGTTTTTGAATTTAAAGAAAACATACACTAAGAATACAAACGAGGTAGTGTGGCGAAATAATTCAGTGCACTTTGCAGAATGCATTGTTATTTGCCTCAAAAATTTCATTTGCTCATTAAGCAATCGACTATAACCTTTACTTTTCCTATTCGATATTATTCACTAGTTATTATATACCTAGTAATTGTTAATAAAAACAAGTCTAACAAGATCTTTCACTAAGCTTCTAAGTACCTATCTATTCGTATCTATATTGTAATGTTCAGAGGGACTCCGTGTTCGTGGGTGGTCGTTGTAAATTAGGAACGATATGTATCTTTTGGCTTATTGTTTAATAGTTGTTTAACTTCCGGTTTGTTACAATTTTCTGGTATTTAACGGTAAAATGCTGTTTTGGATTAGATAATAGTTTGACTACTGAATATTTTGTTTCTAAACTTCGGGTTCCTTATTTTGTAAAAATAAGGTAAAGTAATGTAATATTTTATTGCATCAAATACATGTATGTAAGGTAACACCTATGTAGGTGTCGTATGTTAAATGAGAAACCGGTACCGGTATAAATACATGAGAAATGTATTTGTACCGGTACGGAGTGCAAATATTTTTATATAATGTTAAAGTCAAGAATATATTAAAATTGAAAAAAAAATAGTAAATTTAAAACTAAAAATTTTAATGGCAAAAAAAAATTAAAATGTCTAAAAACAATTTATCATAATAGTTTTGTGATACATCATTACAAAAAAAACAAGCTCAAAATTTTTAAAATTAGTAGATTAGATAGATTAATACTTAATAGCAATAGTATTATTATGAGAGGCATTTCTTTTTCTAAATCTCTCAAAATTAGGATTATTCCCATCTGTCCCCCTGCTTTGTCCCCTCAGGGGGACAGCTAGGCCAAAACAGTTCGATCTGTCCCCCTGTAGCAAAGAGGGGAACAGATCGAACTTTTATTCATTGAAATAGTTCTATCTGCCCCCCGTCAATTAGAAGGGGGACAGACAGAACTATTTATTCTTGCCTGTCCTGTAAAGCTGTATTTACATTCCAGTCTGTTTATGTTATACAATGGTAAAATTCTATATAATGTCAAGCCGTCACTACTAGAGCTAATTTAGCTTTCGCGGAGTCCACCTTCTGGACTTGTACTAATATACCAGATTTTGTGCCATATCTGAGAAAATTCCATGAAGTACATGGCCGGCTTCTTCGTAAGCAGGTACATTGTATTTTCGATCTTGTTTTATTAATGTTACGAACTAAAATTGCAGATACAACCTAATTTTAAATAATGACTCTAAAGCAAATTACCTAACTCATAATAACTAATTATTTATTTGAAAACAATCAGAACTTCTTTAAAGATATTTTTTTTGTTAGATTGGTAAGTAAGATAGTTTAACAAATATTTGTTTGGTAAGGAATGATATGCCTACGTTATTCCGCTATCGGAATACGGTATTTCGCTATAGTCAAAAATACAATGTAGTTGCTTACAAAGAAGCCGGCCATGTACTTCCTGGAATTTCCTCAGCTCTAGTACAGAATACTCAGTACAAGTACAACAATTACGTTTTAAAAACTAAAAAACTAACAGACTTCATTATATATGGAAGAAAATACTACCGAATTGAGAACCTTCTCCTTTTTCTGAAGTCGTCTGACGATGCAGGTTAATGCAAAATCCTGGAGTAGGTATATGATCACGAAATCTTAGTTTGGAGCGCACTCCTAGTGTATGCTGAGTTTAGTACCTGCTTGGCTGCACATATAGAGAGAGTCTAGTTGAGCTTAAGGCCTACGTATAGGTAGATATGTAGATAGAAGGTACTTTTAGTTGGCAAACGCAATTCCTTTCGTGCACTTGGCACATATTTTCACTCTACTACTTACTCAGATGATGCGGGTTACTGCACGATACTCGTGTACATGATCGCGAGATCTCAGTTCGGAGCGCACTCCTAGTATATGCTGAGTGTAGTTCCTGCTTGGCTGCACAGAGAGGGTCTAGTTGAGCTTATTGCCTACATATAGGTAGTAGATAGAAGGTACTTTTAACTTCTAAAACTATCATGGCTTTAAACATAATTTTCACTCAAAACGGGATATTTACCATGATATATTAGTTTTTCTGTTTCCCGATATTTCGAGTTTATCTCATGATCATGGCGCATGCATCTGTGCCAAAATATCGGGAAGCAGAAAAACTCATGTATCATGGTAAATATCCCCTTTTGAGTGAAAATTAAGGTACTTTTAGTTGGCAATTGCAAATCCTTTCGTGCACTTGGCATATATCTTTCGAACTCTAGGTTCTACGACTATTAGACAGGAATTTTCTCAGATCTGGCACAGAATCTGGCATATTAGTACAAGTACAAAAAGTGGACTCCGCGAAAGCTAAATTAGCTCTAGTAGTGACGGTAACTGGTGGCTTGACATTATATAGAATTTTGCCATTGTATAACATAAACAGACTGCAATGTGAATACAGCTTTACAGGACAGGCAAGAATAAATAGTTCTGTCTGTACTCCTCTAATTGACGAGGGGACAGATAGAACTATTTCAATGAATAAAAGTTCGATCTGTCCCCCTCTTTGCTACGGGGGTCAGATCGAACTTTTTTTGCCCATCTGTCCCCCTGAGGGGACACAGTAGGGGGACAGATGGGAATAATCCCAAAATTATGTTATTACCAAATTTTCATTTATTTTGGTAAAATGATTGCATTTTTCATCAATTTTTTTTTTATACCATCAAATTGACAGACATACCGGGTGCTGCTTTGACATGATACGCTTTAAGCCAACCCTTCTATATAGTACGTCTATAAAAATTCGACGCAGCGTCACATACATAAAAAAATATAGTAAAATGGTGTCGAAAACACAAAAGATATTTTGAACACTGTTTGTTTAGGCTTCGCGGTGCATGCCACTTAATTGGACGCATTTGCGCCGATGGTTTCCACCAGATACTGTCACTCGTGACGTTTCCTTTGATAAGACACGTTTGAAAGGGTGTGTGTGCTGAATGTCACCACTGTGCCGCGTGATTTTAATTAAAATAACACGCGGCAACACCCGATTAAATAATACGTTTTCAAATTTTTTGGGTACACCGAACAAGTTAACAACATCATATCATATTCAACTTTATGTGGAATGCCATTTAACTTTATATTTTTCGAAACTAAATACCTACTCGAAAGCCAATATTGTCCAGACACCTATAATAAATATTGGTAAAATTTTGTGTTTGGCTGTGAACTATCACTTTAAATGATAACCTGTCAAATAACTCTGCTTTGGTATGCTCTTTCGTTTCGTCTCAAATGAAATTATCTCAGCAACAAAATCTGTCAGAATACTATAAAATATTATTAACCAATATATGATTCACTATTTGACAAAATCGAATGACTCTTTCGAACTCAACTCTTTGACAAAACAACGCGTAGACCAGTTTTTGTGTCACCCCTTTCAGCTTTATATTTATTCGTCTTCTTTTTGTTCTGAGCATTGTCTTGAAACAATGGCTGTACTGTCATATCCGGAATTTATCATTCTAGCACCATCGACGGAAACGCGAGGTGATATGTGATTATAATGTGAAATCATTGCCACTTTACTCCATAAATGTTTGTATGTCCTATCAAAATGATGTAAGCGACTCATTCTTACGTGTCCTGCATGCCAGGTATGTAGTCATTCTAATTTTATTCTAAAGTTAGACGATTTGTTCGGAACAGCTTTTTATATTGACAATCGCAAATAAACAAAACAACTAACAAACTTTCGTGGAATAATTCCGAACAGTATTAAAAGTTTCGAAACAAACATACGAAAACATAAAATGATGAATCGAGTCAATATTTTGAGGCCAGTCGAACCCGATCCTGACAAAACAAAACATGCTTATTTAAAAAACAAAGGGAGGGTGCTAAAAGTTGGTGTTTGTTCGGGACAAAATTTTATTACTGAGGACGTCCGTCGCCAACGGAATCGAGGCGCCACTCGCATTAGACAATCCGATACCGGCATCGGATTCGACATTAACCTAACATAAAAATGTTTAGCGTCACATAAATTATTCTCTAAAGGAGCCGATGAATTCACAGATCCACAATAATGTTTTATTACTAATAGGTTACATAAAAAAATACATATTTTATTGTCGTTATATTATTACAAAACTCAAATTTTATAATGACGATAATGGTGTTACAAACCGTAAAATATACTGTGCGGTATCAATAGAAGACAGTAAATACGTTGTAAATTGATATAAAGCGTTTTCGAATCACCCTTGCATTAGCCCACGCGTCCAGAGGTTTGGAACACAACAATACTTTTACATGGGGCCCGATTTGAAGGACGAGGAATAATGATATAGGTCCCAGAGGACCGGCACAATGCAGGGTATAATAATAGTTGTAGATTTGAAAGTGATTTGAATATGAATGGCACCCTCCCGCGCGAGCTCGTAATAACAAATATGAAGTGTTGCTTTTATTCTACCCGGTGATTTTGACTAACGAATTGGGAGTTACAGTTTAGAGTTCAGTAATTATAGCTACAGGTTTTGAGTGTGATTGTGATTTCGGGTTCTGATAGAGAACTTGTTTACCCTTCTCTTCACATTCGAACATTATTATAAACGGTCAGTTATTGTTGACTAATTATTATATATTTTGTTTTGTCGATGTTTTTTAAGCATGTTTGAATGAAGTCAATACAAATAAATTTCATGAATCATTCAATTTTATATGTATTTTCGTAGTAGGTCATTGAAAAAAACGTTTCTCCAGCACACAATACAAACTCTATATAACTTTTTTCTTATTTTATCGTTAACAATATAGAACGACACAACTGTCTCAAACACAAAATGGCGATACACACGCACGCAATAAATATTGGGGAGTGATGTAACAAAAAAGTTATTCTCTTATCTACCCTTGCTTAAACGTAATCGTATACTGGATAGTGTATAGTTGTAGACTTGAAGCGTTAAAACAGCAGTTAATTTAATTTTTTGCTAAGGTTTCTTATTTTGTAATGTGCTAAGTTAAAAAAAAACCGGAACAGAAAGGCTCGGTATCTCTTCTCAGTTCTGTAGTCATTTGAAACTATCAAGATGTTTAAGGGGGATAGTCAAAGACACGTAAAAAATTTGGTACGAGTCTGTACTCTCGCACAATTGTTGATATTCTGTATGTATGGCTTGTAATGCTAGGAATAAACCTATGACAGACACCTTCGACATTTTGATTCTACGGTATGCCAATCTTCTGACGATGTTTTCCTACATCGTTGTTGTTCAAAGATACGTCTTAATTTTATTTTAAACACGTCATATTTTTGTTTTCGTTTAAAATGTCTAATACAAAAACATAGGTGATACCAGTCACATCTGTGAGTATGCTCCACAATCCACATGCAAATTGCAAATCCCCCGTTTTTAACTTGTTTGTTTTGTGTCTGAATACATACATTTTGAACTAATTTATGGACGGGGGAGGGATTGATTAGAAGGCTGCGTAATCTAGGTTTATTTATAGGTGTGAGGAATTAGTTCGAATTTATCCCCCTTGTGGGTCTGCCGTTTTTGGAATTAGCTCTTTGTGTATTCACATTAGTAAATCTCGGTCCAACCGGTGATTTTAACTATTAGTAAGTAACGTTTTATTATACATATACACATTTCGAACCACGCTAATCATTTTTTGACCTGTCGGCTCAGTTGGTAGTAGCTCTGCCTTCTGTGCTATAGGTTGAGGGTATGATTCCCTCCCCGCATTGTTATTCGATGAATTCGAGTGTTTGTTCTATGTCTGGGTGTTATAAAATATCATAAGTATGTATTTAAAATATATAAACTACGCTTAGTTTGGGGCTAGATGGTGTAATGTGCAATGTACTTTTTTATTTACTTGTTTACCACCTTATTTTTTTTGGCAGCATTGTCATTGCTGTCATTGCTGAAGTTAAACCGTCGAGACAAGTTCGTGTTAGCAACACAAAATTGCCCCTTCGTCCTGTCAGATGAGATGACACTTCATATGACATGACAGCTCGCGTGTGGCGAGTAGAGAGACCGCAGATACAACAAAATATGTTTTTGAAGTGAAAACTTCTTTAGCATCGTTGTGATTTGAATGTCGATGAAACGAAAAAGCGACGGTAAAAAGAGACAGACACATAAATTCATAAAATTTAAAGTGGGAGAAAATGAGATAGGAATCATTATACAGTGTTTCTTATATTCGCGGTTCTACATTTTTTGAAGGTTTCACTTCTACCACGTGTGTTTTTTATCCTTATTTTCTGTATATAAAACTCTATAAAATGTTGTGTGCCAATTATTGTACTTTATCAAACTGTCAGTGTAATACCTATAACGCATTATTTCTAAATTATATGTATGCAAGTAGACGTTATAATTTACATAAGTACTTTTTATAATTTTAGGGTGCGCTCCATATTATTATCCGTTATCCATAATTCATCCGTTACAATTTAAGAGTACCAACGCAAGTTGTGATGGTGACCTTCAACTTGGTTATACTCGTACTATATGCATTTAACATACAACTCTATTTCAAACATTTAAGCATTCGAATTGGTTTATCAACAGATAATACAAAACTCTAAAAATCATTAATTCAAAAACACACTTATTAGTAGCATTGGAAAATTTATATTTGAATAAATTGTTTTCCTTAACGTTTGGATTGGCTATCATTAATCAAACACTAAAGTTATCACTTTTTGTAATTTTGTGACACCTGCCAACATGTTGGTGAATCGCACTATTAATAGGGTATGAAATTGCCGTTTTGTACTGAAAAACTAAAACATTCATTTTTATAAGATCTATTTTTAACAGACTTTTTCAAAAAGGAGGAGGTTCTTAATTGATCGGAATCTTTTTTTTAATGTTTGTTCATCGATTACTCGAAAACGGCTGGACCAATTTGGAAAATTCTTTTGTTGTTTGAAAGGGATCAAAATCGGTCGAGCTGAAAAATCAACGAAAATCTAAAATATAAACAAAATACATCTATTTTCCAATAATAATGTATTATAGGCTCAAATTTAATTCAATGCAGTCGGTTTCTTTTTAGTTTTAAAAACGTAATGATATTTATTCAAAGTATTAACCTCATATATATATGGTATATCTCATATATGGTATATTTATGTATCAGTAGGTACCCTCATTATTTATACATTTCACCAATTTCGTATGAAGATATACCTTTGCAATTAAACTCTGGGAACCGGGACTCAGCAACTTGTGTGAAAGCATTCTGTATTATTTCTTCCTGTGTTTTTTTTCCTTGTAAAAAACTGTCTAAATCGCGGAAATTATTGTTGTTGCCAATGTTTGCTAGTACGGAGTATGACAAGTGGTTTCTAAATGCAGGTCCTGTGGTCTTTAAACGGGTTCTTGAGTGGTATGAGGTCTTGCGTTATCTTGGAACAATAATGGTGAAAATCGGTTCACGAGTCGGGGCTATTTTTCTGCAAGCTTCGCCATTATTCTTTGCAGTTCTGCAATGTAGATGTCTGCAGTTATTGCTTGACCGGCTCATAGGAAACTGTACTAAATTACGCCATGAAGTGACCTCTAAACAGTTACCATAGCCTTTCTATGGGCCATTGCGTGGTTCACTTAAAACTAAGATCAAGCACCCATATTTCGTCAGAATACGGTCCTAATTCCCTTCATTTCTGCACCTATTTAACAAGGTAAGACAGCTTCAACGCGCACTTCTCTCTGCAAATCAGGCATCATGTCAGTAAGTTAACGTCAAACAATCACTTTCCATTCATCATTATTAACATTAGTGGCTGGCCTTCCCAGTGGTACTTCTTCAAGTCGAAAGTTCCACTTCGAAAGCGTTTAAAACAAAAATCCTTACCCACGTCCTTTTTAAACACAACAATATCAAAAGCTAAATCTGCTAATTTTCGAAGTACCTATCGTTAGCTTTAAAGCTAGATCTAAAAACAAAAAAAAGCCAAACAATCAATGTCATATTTTTTCAAACATAGTATATCACATTTGTGTGAAAAAAGGTTCACTAAAATTGGAAATAATGCTAGCTTCATTTTTAACCGACTTTATCAAAAAGGAGGAGGTTCTCAATTCGTCGGAATCTTTTTTTTTTATGTATGTTCACCGATTACTCGAAAACGGCTGAACCGATTTGGAAAATTCTTTTTTTGTTTGAAAGGGTATATATTCACAGGTGGTCCTTTATAAATTTTATCAAAATCGGTTGATCTGAAAAATAAACGGAAATCTAAAAATTGTATACATCGATGATGTTTTCATGTACTTCGATACCTCGCTGTCTCAATGGAGTGGTGCGTTTATTTGGCTTATCCATATTATATGTATATAATAAATAGATCTACTTCCACTAAAGATGTATTTTAAGCTCAAATTTCATTCAATGAGACTTCATTTTTTTTTTTTTTTTTAGGTTTTTTAGGTTTTTTTTTAGTTTTTAAAACGTTATTATAATTTAAAGTGTTAGTGAATTAGAACGGCAATTTCATTTTTAAACCCCTATAATTAAAAATGCATAAGTTTAAATGTCTAATGCCCGAATACTAAAATACAACTTCGTTTGATATTTTGAAGGATAACCCTTCTAAATTTTACGAGGAATGTGATGTTGTTTTTATCCTTCAAGTGACGTTTTAGTATTCGGTCATTAATAAGTCGCTGGGTATTTTGCTTATTAACAATAATAGTTAGTTGAAAATAAAATCACTATGTAATCGTACACATTTTATTACAAAGTCTTTGAAAATATTGTTTTTGAAGTTTATATCTTAGTAATATTTTTCCATACACTTGATTGTTTACAATAATCACCTATTATTTACCTTTTGTATTTATATTCACCCATGCTATATAAAAATCGTTTTTAGATATTTAACTATTGCACATGTAATTTTTAGTTTTATAAATTACTCTGTATATTACACTCGTATATCTGCAATCAAAACTTATTTATATGTCTTATTATTTATATAACAGTCCCCGCTATTTGGGAAACTGACACTTAACACACTTGCATTGTTTATTTTAAAAACGTATACTACAAAGTTGGGACAAAACCACAAAGTTTATATTACCAACTCCGAGTGAATGCTTATTACGAAACATATTCTCATTTTTCGACCTAAAATTTTCGTTCTCAACAAGATAACTCCAGTTGTATTTAACGAGGGTGATATAAATACTCGTTGTAATAAATATTTATCAATCTTTAATCTAGGTGCCAGTTCCTCCTAACCGCAGTTCAAGAAGAATCTAGCAAGAAACACTGTCTCGTCTCAAGAAATTAAGTTTCGTCTTAATTCGTTTTTGTATGATTCTTGCCAATTTTGTTACGGTTGCCGAGTCGAGTTGGTGCAGACCAAAACGCTATTGTGTGACCAAAATACTAGCTTTTATTTTGGTCAGATTTCTGTCGGTCGGCGCGAAATAGATGCGTAGCCAGAACACTGGCTACGCATCCATTTCGTGGCGACGGACTAGATTATTTATCATTTTTTTTCATAAATTATCTTGAGAAAAATGTTAGTATACATCACAATTAGGAAGGTTTTTAATTTAATTTAAACAAAATCATCTGTGTTCGCAACGTCTTTTTATTTCGTTTTAACCTACCCTTAAATGGTTGTGTTTTATTAAGGGTAACAGCTTTATGAGACCAGGGCTTAAGTTCCGAGCTTAATGAGTGAACTTCAGCTTTCAGACTGTTGAACTTAAATCAATCAAATAGCTTTTAAAAGCACCAGAAAGACGGCTTAAATAACTCATTAAAAAGTTGGATGGTCTGTTTGGATTGTAATGATAACAGTTACTTGAGCATGAATTAGTGCCTGTTTACTAGTATTGAATCTTAAGCTGGTAATTTAGAACTATCCATTATATTGTTTTAAACGGAGTGACAAAGCAATTGAGAAAATTATCATCTTTTAGACGCTGAAGTTATCAATCCGAAAGTGGATTTATCGACAGTATTTTAATAAAAAACACATAATCATTGTTTAATACACGGCTCAGCTAGTTAGAAAACTCTTCAACTTTTGAATTAGATTATTTCCTATAATGTTTAATCTCCGAAAACCATTTTACTGCATCAACGGTTTCAAGCTTACATTTTATACTTTTGCTTCTTCTTATTGCGTCACTATTTGAGTCAGTGTGGTGATGGGAATACAGTGCGTCTCAAACTTGGCTAATGTCTTTGTACTTTTTTACAAGATTACTCACGATGTTTTCTATCACAATTTAAGAGTACTGGTATAACACACATATTTTTTTCTATCAGAAAAATCTATCGGTGTTTGACTGGATTCCAACCCACGACTTTAGGATTGGAGAGCGGGTCCACTACGACTAGACCACCAGTGTTTGCAATTTCTCTAAATAAGTGCTTCAGGATTGTGAATTTATATTTTTTGAAATCATAATGACTTAGCAGCATAAGAAAGTCTTAGGGTCAAAAATTTTACATAACTGACCGCTTGGTTTACATAACTAAATTATTTTAAGATTATTACTTTCCTATGCTATAAAATCCTTGTACATATTTTCAGCGCTATAGACAAACAATTGAGATTTTAAAGCGATATTATTCCACAGAATCTATACTTGCCTTACATCCGTCGCAACATTTAAATCTGTATGCTTAAGAAAAGCTTGCTCTAACTCGACTTGGCATTCGTAATAAAATTCGCAAAAATCATACAAAAAAGTGTGTTTAGACAAGACGAACAATTTTATGGCCGAATTCTTCTAGATAGAGGTTAGGAAGAACCGGCACCTAAATTCAATAGCATGTAAGAAGACGTTTTGAAGTGGTTCTTGTCACTTGATTATATTGAATTATGTTTTGATTTGATTTGTATAATCAATGAGACCCTGTTTACAAATAATATTACTTGCTTCTGCCCGGACTTTGCACACGTGGTATCTACATAAAAACTAGCCTGTGTCCTTCTTCAATCTATTTTCTTGCCAAAAATCATCAGGATCAAAAGGTAACAAATCAAAATATTACGGTTTGCACTCCGGGAGTGCCGACAGAAGTAAAAACTTATTTTAGCGCGTTAGACATTTTTTAGATTCATAACCCAATAACCCTAGTAGGGTTATTGGGTTATGAATTGTATTTTATTAGTTATTAGAAACTTTAAAATAAATTTAATATTCTTTTATGTTTTTGTTCAGAATGTAGATTATCAAAGAACCTAACTCAGTAAACTTCTCCATACAAAAGTACACTGTAAACATGTGAATTAAGGTTTATAATCAAATGGGGCGAGCGTGGCAGCCCTGCGTCTCGTAACGGTGTCGCGAGTCCAGAGGTTTTACCTCTTCTAAAAATATGCGTACCGCGCTAAAAGAAGTTTTCACTTCAACAAGCACAGGCACTTTCGAGTTTATATTATTTGTATTGAGTGGAAATATGGATGGATGGTTGTGAATAAACACAGTCCTACCAGCCATTATTTAATGTTATTTAGTTTATCAACTCAACAAACCTAACTACCACCAGCTTGCTCCGAAACTAGGAAAACTTTCTCACGGCCATAATTAATTGGACGGCTTTCCGTTGCACTTATGGGGGTGGACTATTTGTTGTAAGTAATTGTATGGGTGTAACGTGACGCTAACTTTTTAAAGGGAGTAGGACCCATGTGGTGTTTGTTTTAATTTTGATGATTATAATGCACGTAAGAGATTACTTTTAGAAATATATATAAACCTTGCATAAAGAATCAATGATTTGGTTCTAAAATGATTGTCTAGCACATGAAGTTTCATATTTAAGTATCGATCCCAACACGGCTTAGAGATCCACTAATATTTTGATCAGTTTGCATAAACTAAATGAACCAAAACAGAAACTATTTTTTTTTATGTAATGTCTTATAATAATTTGTCAATGGACGGTGTTTTTAGTAGTGCTATCAGGTTGGTCTCAATTTGTTCGTTTGTCGTAACTCAAAAGCACTATCCTCAAGTACTACATTTATATTCCCTCCATCTAGTCAAAACACTATTCGTTATTCAGCTCATTAAATCAAAATTTCATATTCCAGAGAGAAATTTGAGCTCAAAATGTTATCTCTAAAACCGCTTGATGCATAGGAGCTGCGATAGAAAATCCAGGGCTTAGTTTTTGAACCACTAAATGAATTTAAGCGCGGTACACTCCGCACTGAGAATATCCTGTGGCCGCCGCATGAAGTAAGCGTAAATATCAGAGTTTCTATCGCTTGGGTAGAGGATACAGTGGAGGTAAAAGCGATTTGATCATATATTACTACCATTTGCCTCGGAGTGTACTTTTGCGGACCGCACTCAACCTGAAGCAATTATGTAAGCATTGTTATGTAAATTGTATCTGTCCCTAATATATACATTAGTGAAAGTACACATAAAAGAATTTGCAATTTTCGAGGTATTATTCTCTCAAGCGTTCATTTTCAAAAAAACTAACGAAATCAACAAAACGAATTAAATGCACCAAATTTACAAAAATAAACCAATGCGTGCCTTATATTTTTTTGAATTATTGCATTGTCATCGGTCTTTGACAGGTGTGAAAAATTTGAATGAAATCTGGCCGTTTAAAGTGGGTCAAAATCGCGTCCTAAGGAGTCGGTTACAAACATACAAACATACATACAAGTGAAGCTAATATAAAGCGTATAAAAATTGCATGATGTAAGAAGAAGTGCGCTTAAGCCAAGATACATTGACTCTATATTGATGATCGAATCAGATTTCTTCATTCTTTAGCCGTTGTCGAAATAAACGAAACGACTAATAAGACATGCTTTAAGACAATAAGTAGACATCTGATAGATTAATAAATTGATTGATAGAATTGGCATTGTTCGAAGACAATGGTTAGAGTGATGTCAATCAATGAAGCATGGGAGAGAGACCTTTTAACGACTTAACATGGCTTAATAGAAAGTGCTTACATGGTTTTAAGTTGTTTCTATTTCGTATGTAGCAACACGTATAACACGTATTTTCAACAATGTAAATACAATTAAGATGCGTTTATTTCACGTTTTACGTTATTTAATAATCATTGATGGCCTCACTTATGTTTATAAGTGAGGCTCTCAATTTGAACACTGCCTGAATACTGCTTGAGATTCGCCCTGTCACTAGTTGCCACTAAGTTAAATCAAATCATATCAAAGTAATTTATTGCGTAATATGAGTTAGTACTAATCAGCGCGGTCCTCATGCAATATTTATTATACATTATATTCAAATTAATTAGGTAGGTACAAACATGCTTTCAATTTAATTTACTTAATGTAAGTCAGTGTTCTAAAATAATAAAGTTAAATATCAATACTTTACAGTTTATTGCGTTTATTGAATACAAAAATATTTAAATCATAATTTAGTTCATAATTTAGTGCATCCTGACCAATCATCCATTCAAGTTAGGCTCCTCTCCATCCAAAGGTAGTCTGGAAGAAATCGCTCCCTTAGCGATAAGACTGCCCATTGTACATATGTTTTTAGATGTTCTTAGTTGTCAAATTGCTTATGTTTTAAGGTGTACAATACAGTGTTTTCATTCATTCATTCATACTTTTATCATTTAAATAGTAAACTTTTTCTAATAATATTTTTTTCAGCTTTGCTTTAAACACCACTGGAATTGAAGTATCTTATAAAAATGAAAGTAGACGATTGTAGACACAAATAGCCATAGCTAACACGCTTTTGTTGTATAACGCATTTGTATTTGGGGTTAACCTGAGTTTCTCATTATGTCATCTGGATCCAAAGTTAATAAAAAGGTCCAAAGGTCCGGTTACAAAAAGGGATGACACTATTTAAACAATTATTATCTTTTGACAGAATTTGACAAATTTATATGTAAGGTCGAAAAGCAAAGGTCGAAAAGCAAATGTCTGCACAAAAATTACTTATGCAATTAATAGACCTACTTTTATTTAAATCAGTAGCCATCTGTGGTTGTGCCGCGTAACAAAAAATAAGCTCCAAAAATATACACACTCGTATATTAAGGTCCAAGTTCTTGAAGATTATTATCTAATTTCTTTTAAAATTTAGTTGTTACAAAGCCCATTTATGTCCTTTTTGCTCATTCAGCAACAAACTGAATTGCGTCCATGTATATTGATGGTGACTAATGCAAAATAAGCTGGTTCGTATTTTAAAAATTTTAGTTCGTTCAACGAAAAAAACATTATTTAGTTATAATACTCGGAAGTTAAAAAAGTAAATAATTTTAGACAAAACGGGTATTATAATCTACTCGCAGCTACAAAAATCGCTTCTCGTATGTTGCAGTTTCATCCTTTTCAACGTCGGCGCTTGGAGCCTGTCCATATATTTCACAGGCGGTCTGCATTTAATAGCCCGACGGCAGCCCGATAATTTTATTATTGGTGGATTTTTTTTTCGCACTGGCAATGACGTGGCGGTTCCATTGAAAAAATAGATTTAGTTTTTAACGTCTTCGTGGGGGTCCCTTTAATGGCAACGTTCGGGTAAATGAGTGCGGATGATTGCCTGTTTATTATGCAGAATGGATTTTTAGGGAGTATTTTTGAATGTGGTTTTATTGTAGTTTTTGGTTTATTGTTCTGGATTGTGGGGTAAAATGAACTATTAAAATATAGCCCCAGGCTATGTTTTGTGAAACTCAAAGCGTCAACATTGGTTAACGGTGTAAAAGCCAAACGTACCAAAGATATTGCATTTTTGAGTCTATATCAGTCTGTAGGATACTTTCAAACAGCTAGAGTCAGTTGACAAAAATGTTCTGGTGTATATTGTGAAAAAGTCATTGAGTTACATCTACACACACATATACAGACTTTCATGATAACTCTCTATTAAACAAAAGAATATTGTTTATGTGTAAATTCCAAGTTTGCAACACTGTGATTTTTTAATGCAGGTAACGCCAAATGTTTATACAAGCTAACAATTTCATGGGAAGCATTGCTATTCGACTAATTTATAACGACAACATCTCAAAAAATTACAAACATGACATAATCAGACCCCTTTTCTATAATCATGTTAATCAGTGTGGTAAAGTAATCCTTATTTCCTTCAGATAAGGATTAGAATAAAGGATAGTGTTAAACATGGGGTCACGAAACGTGTGGGTAACAACAATAAAATAAAATGCTCGAATGGTTCGACGTACAATGGTAGGGTTCAAATCGATTAGTAGCCCGATAATAGTCTTTGTGGTGACCAAGCTTCTTCAGATTTTTGTAGAAATCTTTTATTCACCAAAAAATATTTTGTTCACTTTTTTAACCGACTTGAAAAAAGAGGAGGATCTCAATACGGTTATTGTTGTTTGTTACCTCAGATTTCCGCCATTTATGAATTATATAATGGGAAAAAAAGAAGAGAAGAGATTATTTTTCCCCTAAGAGTGAAAGATTGAGGAATAAATTTTAATTGAGTTATGTATTTATGAGAAATATTAGGAAAAACTAATACAATTGAAAAAAAAATATTGCGTCCTTTGGGGTGATACAACAGGAGATACAACTTTTTACGGGATCAAATTTAAATTTATGAAGTCAGTTTTGTTTCTAGTTTTTAAAACCTAATTCAACAGCTGTTAACATTGTTAATGGAAGTTTTGAATCGCGCCTTCTTGATAAATAATAATAATCGGATAATCGATAATGGTCAAGTTATAAATATAATCATGAAAATGTAGATCAAAAACAACACGCGTGGAAAAGACAGATGATGATTCTACATCACAATTATATTAAAATAATAATGATTTATTAATGTTCAAGCATTTTGAAGAGATAGTGAATAATTATTATTTCCTGAGAAATCATTGTATGTTTGGTGGTCATACTCTGCACCGACGCATGTCACTTGATCAATACCCCGTAAATCCTTTTTGTATTAAGCTAAGGATTAGTATATATATGTAATGATTTTTATTTAAATTTTATCTCTGAAGATAATTCTCTGTGAAAATTATCATTATAAAATAATCTACATTTTAGACCCTTATTTTGCCTACACCAAAATCCAAATAGGAACAACTATTTGATGAGTTTTAATATACATTGAAATAAACTGTCAAATCAATTCAATAAATTGATTTTCCTATGGTTTTCTGTAGTTTTAATCAACACGTCTTTGAATTATTTACAAACAGGGAATCAGAGAAATTGGCATCATCAATTAATTTTTTTTATTTTCATTAGAATATAATTGAAAATACATTATGCCATTAAAAACATAACTTGTAAAAAAACCCAAGTCTCGCAACTCAGTTCATCTACCGTAAAAAGTTGTGATATCCAAGTAATACTAAGTTGTTTAATTAATTCAGTCCCTACTTAAGGGACCTTCTGTCCTAAGTTATTACGTAATTAACTAACCTAACAATATCTATAGTGTCTATAGTGACCATATCAATATATTGATATGGTCATTAAAAATGTTGTTAGAACTGTACGCTAGAAGAACTGAGTTGTGAGACTTGTTTTTAGGGTTCCATATCTCTAAAGGAAAAAACGGAACCCTTAAAGGATCACTTTGATGTCCGTCCGTCCGTCCGTCTGTCTGTCTGTCTGTCAAGAACCTTTTTCTCAAGAACGCGTGGAGATATCAAGCTGATATTTATATCAAATACTCAGGTATACTGTCCCTTAAAGCTGTGAACTGAGAATCTTGAAATTTGGTACGAAGCAACGTCTTATAGCACAGATAAAAGAAAAATTGCGAAAACTGTAAATTTTTAGTTACATAATTAATAATAAAAATATTTTTAATAAATATTTTCATGTTATGAATTTCATTTTGCAATAAAAACACCATAACTATGACTCGATTGTCGTGATGGGTGTACTTTTACTTATATATAAGCTACCTATACTACCTATACTTGTAGTTTGTACGGAACCCTCGGTGCGCGAGTCCGACTCGCACTTGGCCGGTTTCTTTTTACAAGTTATGTTTTTGATGGCATCAAAAACATAACTCTTTTCTTTTTGTAGATAGTTCAACTTTTTACAAGTTACCTTTGAACATAATTATAATTATATCTACCTATCAACACCTATTATTCCAAAGGTGTTTAATATTAAAATAATTATTAATATATTATTATTTATTATATTATACATATACAGGTACACTGATTCATTTACTGCAAATGTAACTTTGTAATCCTATATATTTATATGGGATAACAAAGTTATTTAAACAATTGGTGTATCTAGAAAACTATACCGAAATCGCAAAATATTTTAGTTTTTCCTTGATCACTAAACACTAATTTTATTCTAAATTGGAAGCTTCTATGTCTGCTACTTTAAAGTTTTGATGATCGGTCAGTCAGTCAGTAAGTAACAAAATTAAGAAACTTTGACTACTTACAATTCTTAAACTACTAATTCAAATTAAATTAAATTTTAAATATATGGTGTTTATACAATGCCTGCTTGGTAAATGAAAATTCAGGCTTCTTGTTTTATTCACAACGTAGTTATGGAGGGGTCGAAAATGGCCTGAACTGTTTCCTTAATACAATAGACTGTGAGAAGAAGCAATGTTTTGTTACTGTAGGCAGTCTTTAGATAGCCATCTCTACCAGACAACCCCGGGATGGATAAATCTGAAAATAGCTGAATAAAATTTATTTGAGTTTATCAACTTCTTATAATATTGTAGTGATGAAATGATGAATGATTAGTATAATTGTTCAACTTTAGTCAGTCCAGTAAGCGGTCAGTGATCTGAAATTGATAAATTTTCTTAATGTACGGCAATAAAATACAGGTAAAGATTGGCGGAATTGTACTTAATATTTGTCCATCTGTTTAATGTTTTGTGATGGATTTCCGCAAAGTCACGCCTGAATCAATTATCTATAAAATACAGGTAAAGCACATCGGTTTTATTTATAGTATTATTATTATAATATTTTTTATTTAAACATAACAAACAATACAATTAACAATACAATAATTACATAACAAACAATACATAAGATCGAACACGACCGGAAAAAGAATTAAAAAAACCTACGTTAATTCGCTTAATTAATGTTTGTGCTTCTGCTTAGATATTTAATTTATATCAAAATTATAACATATTGAACTACATACTACTGGATAAACCACACACGTATTAACTAAAATATTAATTCAGGCTAAACCAAAACAATTCATAATACTTAATAATTAGTAGTAAATAATCAAATTGATATCAGCTTCTATCAAATATATCAATAACGGAATATTAACTGATAGATGTAGCGTTCGTATAATCATTAATCATTCTCTAAAACATTTTGACATCCTATCGTATGTTCAATTGAATGGACTGAATACTATAACCCTGTGTTTCCACACGAAATTGAATCTAGCATTCTCGAATTTAAAGTTGTTAATTGTAATGTCAAGGTAATTTTGATGGGGCTCTATATTTGCAGGAATAAATCATTCTTATACTCAACACTTGGAAACGAATTGATTTAAAAAACTACGCTCATTGAATCGATAACAATAAAAACGCTTTAACAAAGCATCCGTTTGTGAGGTGCAAGTGATAAAACGGGTGACATTATTAATAAATTGAAACTTTAAAACATTTTTATTACACTACTAATGACCCCGTGAACTTCGTCGACTTAAAATTGATTTGATTGTCAAACGATAGGTCTGCCAAAAACGCCATAATCTAATGAAAAGAAACAAAAGTGACAATTTCCATACCAAATTACCAATTACCTTTGGGATTAAATCGGCCGACCCATTTTCATGTTTTTGAGCACGGTAATTGTTTTTTTTTTTTTATTAAAATGGACTATGGAAATAGGGGTAAACTAGTGACTGTTATAGCTGTGGCTGTACATTAATTAAGCAAGTATTTATAATTACATTATATAGTATATTATGTATTACATATAATATAATATATTATGTATTTATATTATATGGTATATTATATGTACAGCACAGCTATGACAGTCACAAATTAGCCCCTATTTCCATTGTCCATTTTATTTGAGTAACTGTTTTTAATGATTTATACAAAACACGATGTCAAAGCAGAAACCAATGTCATTATAAACTAAATTAATAAAACATTTAGTTAATAAAGCTAAATAAACTAACATCTCATGACTTAAACCACGAACCGATAGTGAAAATCGCCATAACAAAGGGCTCAGAGTTGAGCTTAAAATAAAATAAACTAGCATAATAGCACTGAGAGCTATTGTTTTATAATAATACGCAGAATTGCCAGGATATGTGACGCTATTGTATGAGCTGTTGGCACCTATTGGAATTTAGAGATCGTTAGGAATACTAATAACAGGAGTTAAATGAATGAAATCTGCTCAGTAGATAAAATACATATAATTTATGATGAATATAACGTTAATGAGGATTTTAGACAATTCACATTGCAAAAACCAAATAGTGGTTTTTTAGGAATAAACTTGGTCGGGAACATCAGGACGCTTAGCAGTGAAAAATGAATAGAGAAACAGAGACAAAAAATAATGAAAGGGTCTTGACCATACATAAAAATACTATACGAGAGTTGAATCAGCGACTACGTAATGATACTATAATGCCACAGCAAACGAAGTGGAAACAAACGTATAGGTAAACGAATTACGACCGTGAGTGTTATACAAGCATACAAAAACTAAGATTTTTTAACATTTTACACATTATCACTTTGACAGACAAACAATAAAAATTAGCAACTTTTTAAAATTTCCAAACAAGTTCTAAGTATTTGCAGTATTACCTTACACGCCGTTAAATGATTTACCGAGAAAGCATTGGTGTTTAGTGAAAAAACAAAAACTCGACTGCAGTTTGATGTTGCGTAAAGGGATTGAAATAGAAAAGAAACATTTTGATAGAGAAGTGCTTGGTGAATAATAATAGAAATCGATGGAAAAACCCAAAATGGTCATCGTTTATAAGAACAAAAAATAGTAGGACATTTCTATAAGATACAGAAAACCTCTAGCACAAACAAAGCAATAACATAAATATTCCAAAGAAAATGCCTTGTTTGTTTGGTTTTCTAGAGAAACCTATCGTAAAATATCATATAAGAACCAGACTTACAACTAGATACATTCCCAACATTTGTTTGCTAAAGTATCTATAGGCCAGTATGTAGGTACCTAATAAAACTGTGCAAATAATTATCATTCGAAGCACCAGCATTTGCATGTGTATCTACACGCGATTCGATCGTACGACGTAATGAACAGCCGGAAACCCATTAATGTTTCCAGTCGCTCAGTTGTCCCGCTTATCGTTGCCGGTGCAGCAATGTATGTTCTACAAGCCGTTTCTGAATAAAATTTACACCCGGTATATTTTTAGTAAGTTTCTCATGTATCACACGAAAGAAGAAACCAAAATTATGGAAGTATTATTTTGATTGTTGAAAATTTTATCAACGGTTTATTGACAGCCGAGCGATGTAAGTAGAATCATATGATGATCGCAATAAGGTTGCCTTCACAGTTAAGGTAGCAGGGACTGGCGTAAGCCAGACAATACTATCAAACCCTTATCTGAGCTTATACGCGCTGTAGAGCACATTTGCTAATCGCCGCATCGTTTTACTCCCTATAGATGAATACAGCGATACTGCAGGGTTTTATACCAGGATTTGGGGAGATTCAGATTAGAAGCAATTTGCCATACGGCGTTTGAATGAGTTGATGGAGCCATATTTTGTGGTGAATGTGCCGGTCGATTTCTAATATGCGTAAAATGTTATCTGATTGAACTTCCAGCACTTTAAAATCAAATGTCTGTTTATTCTTTATTCCGAAAAACGAATATAGACTTCAATGTCTGGGTGTTTCTATGTATAATATGCATGTATTTACAAAAAAAAAAAAATATATAGTAGTATACCCATCAGTCATGTGGTACCCATACCCATGTGTGCCACTAGTAATCTCAGAGGGTATTACGGCAAAAGGATTCGACAGAATAGAATAGAAAATATGAGCATAACAAGAATACCAGCGCCTAAATATCTCCCAGTGGCGAAACATAATGGTGTCTGGTTCCTTTTGTCAGATCGGCACACAGATACATGATTATGTTATCTGTCTTGTCCACTTCTCCTGGATTATTTTGTTTATAATATACATGTGATTAGGAAACAAAAAGATTGTCTATGTGTTAAATAAAACATCAAACACACGTTTAAGCCTAAATTAGTTTCAACAACATCATTTCCTAGTTCTTTTTCTTAATCTCTGTTTTTACAGTCGTTGTTAAAAAAAATTTTTCTGTGATATCAATAGCCCAAAAACCAAAAGCGGAGCCAAAAAATATATTCAATTACAGGACAACATCAAAAGAACAAGTCCCTTCATTACGCAAGCACTTTTTGCCAAACATCAGATCGGTCTCAGGTCGGACGGAATGCATAATAAATGCGACCTTCCTTGACTCCCATCTGGTTGAATATGTGAGAGGCAATCGTAGGTTTGACAAGAGGATGACGATTTACATGGAAATGCTAGATGCCCTTATTATTTAAGACGCTACGCCAGAAGCCAGATACGTTTTGATATTGCATTATATCGAAAGGAACGTTACTTAGAAAAAAATAATTCATAGTTACCTCGTAAACTGGTTCAGTGGTGACCTCTATAAAGGCGATAGCACTTTTCTTGTCCTCTGCCTGTTTCGGTATCCTAATATCCTTTATGTGCTCATCTATTTCTGCAAAATGTTTCATCAGCTGCAAGAAAATAATTAAATAAATAGAGAAATGATTATAAAAAAGGAAACAAAAATAATTATAATAATAAATGTATAAAACCTTTTCCTTATCAATATCCAACGGCAGATTCCCGATAAACACAACATATCTCTTCGGTCCCTTTACTTTATTTTGTGGCTTCTCTTTCTTAGGTTTGACTTCTCCATTCTCTATCTTAGGTTCAACTTCTCCATTCTCTTTCTTAGGTTCTACTTCTGCTTTCTCTTTCTTAGGCTTTTTAACCTTTTTTTTCTTCTGATCGCCTGTCACTTTCTCTTTTTCAGGTTCAAGTGAAGTTCGTAACATGTTGTGTAGAATACGTAGACGTCTTAAGTCAGAGTCTGTCAAATTTTCCGAGCTTTTTAATACAAAGTACGACTGATTAGTTTTTTTTATTATTATTATAGATAGGCTTACGTTTGACCACGATCTCGCCTAATCGTCAGCCGTCGATGGGGCATGCAGGTCTAGAAGATACCTGTTTGACTTGTTGAGACCCAGATTGTACTTGTCAGGATAGACAGACGACGTCAAAATATTCCAATCTTTGGCTGTACGCATTATAAACGTGGAAGCGCTTTGTACTGAGCGGTACGTCTGCTTGTCCTGTTGTAAAAAGGAGATGGTGGAATTAGACATATGTATGTTGTATTTTGTGTTTATTTGTATTTTAAGTCTGTTCAATATGAAACGCGTTGTAAATGATTCCATTTTGTAGTAAAAGTCATCAATTTAATAAATGTCATTAAGAGTCTGCTGACTCTATTGTGTTTTGTTTTGCCAAAACTATATAAATTGAAAAAATATCATGAGTACCTTCGGGCCTTGCAATATGAAAGCTTGGGTAACATAACGCAATCTAATCGTGGCATAATGTCACCGCGATTATTCGTGGCTTCTTTGAGAATATGGCAGCGAGACCTCATTTCACAGGTCAATAGAATTTTGACCTTGGCGAATGGTTGTTAGACCTCTATCACGAGAACTGTCGAAGGTGCCTGTGGTCCTACTGTTGTGTATTGCTCGGCTTATCAGAATAGGTTATTGATTCTACCCTTACCTTTTCCAACCCTTTGCTAGTCTTTATAATAAGAGGAAAAATTCTATACATTTTGCATAACGGACGAAGACGTTTTAATTCTAAAAAAGAGCATAACTTTTTCTAACCAGAAAGCTTTATGTAAGGATAATTTTATTATGTTACTTTTTGATCGACAAAACTTTATTCTGTGGTAGGAAAATGTGATAAAATAGCTACTGCCCGCGACATCGCAGGCGTGGTACCTACAAAAAAGTAGCCTATTTTCTTCTCCAAGGTCCCGTCTGAGAGTTACTTTCGCATTTATAATATTAAGTAGAGATAAGGATTTTTTGATAAACTGTCAGCAGACTTAGAACTTAGACTACTACTACTACTTAGACTTAGACTACTTAGACTTAGAAATAAGTTCTTATTTGCGATTTAAAAATGTTTAAAATTTTCAACTCAGCTGCAGTTAAGTGTCTACTTATGATACAGGAGATGGTAGGTAGCTGGTCGTAAACTACTAAATCAAAAGAATTGGCGATCCAAAATCCAAAACAATAGGCAAAACTAGAAAATACGAGATGTATTTACAGCACTTTGAAAATATGCACAAAAACACAAGGGAACGGGTAAAACCAGCATCTTTTCAATATAAGAGTCATGAATTATTGCATTTTGAAACTTATATCATTGACATAAAGTCAACCTAGCACTCTTCTCCTAGCTTTTAAACTGAAGCTCATTTTTCAACAACAGTTTTATCAAATTCCTCCACTTTTACTGCGAAATTCGCTTTTTATTCAAAATAGTTGACTGAGTTACCAAACAGTTATACAAGTTTAGCGACTGTTGTGTATGGTAATGTTTGGAGCAGCTGCTAATTATTTTTGCTGGAATTTGCATTGCGAGCATGTGCTTTTTATTGTGGCGCTTTTGCACTTTTATTAATATTCTTACTGTGTCATAATGAGCTAGTGGTATGAATTAATGATGCAAGTTGATTTCTAACATATATTTTAAAATAAGACGACATATTCTATGCATTTGGTTTTTTGTTTCCTGAGATTTTGGTAATATATTGTTAAGTACTAAATTAACCAACTACATGGCTCAGCGTAATAATAAGCATTGACATTCAACGTTGTAACGCCGTCAGTGTCTTAGGAACGCTGTCCTCTGACAGTGATCTGGATCAGTTGAGCTATCTATAGATTGTTTTAAACGGCCAAGAGAACATTACTAGATAAGTCAAGTTATAGTGTAGGCTACATTGATGATGCATAGTACCTAGCCTATCAGCTCAGTTGGTAGTAGTTTCTGCCTTCTGTGTTTTAGATTAAGGGTTCGATTCTCTCCCAGGACAATCATTTGTGTGAAAAACGGAAGTGTTTGTTCTGTGTTTGAGTGTTGTAAAGGACTATAAGTATGTATTTTAAAATATATATTAAGGATTTTATCAGTCATCTAGTTCATCAGTCACCAATACAAGATATGCTCAGTTTGAGGCTGGATTACCAATATTAAGATAAGATAAGATAAGATAAGATAAGATAAGATAAGATAAGATAAGAGTTTATTCAATAACAATTTTTACATTGTTTCTGAAATACTTAAGCCTAAAAACATTATAATAATATCTAATAAAAGAGTAGCATGTATGTCAAATAAGTACAAATAATCACATTTTTCTTAATTTAAAGTCATCAACTGTATAGAAGCACCCCTCCAACAAAAGCTTTATCAATGCAGACTTAAATGTAGTGGGACGTTCTATGATTTTCATATCCACAAGAAGAGAGTTGTACAGTGTAACGGCCTGATATCTACAACCATGCCTAACAATATTTAACTTCGGACACAGTGGGGTCGCAAGATCTTTTCTTCTTGTATTTAGTCTTGTACCTCTTTGTTCTTGTGTTTCATACTTTGACGGATGTCTGATAATGTCCATAAGAGTTACAAAGATATATAGGCTAGGTAGAGTCAAAATATGGAGTTCCATGAAATGATTTCTACATGATTCCCATGGTGGTATGCGTACCATGGTACGTATTGCACGTTTCTGAATTGTAAAAGCTCTATTCATATTGTAGTCATAGCTGTTACCCCAAAATTTTACACTACCTATATCTCAGTTTTGACTCCACAAGAGCATAATAGGTCGTTTTCAGTTGTACCATACTTACTTCGTCTCTAAGACTCCTTAATGCGTAAAAAGCCAAACTGATTGCGTTCTCTTTTGCCTCTAGCTCAGGTTTCCAGTTTAATTTATTTATTTATTTACTTATTTAGCTACCACGGGCGGCTTTACTTGGATTGTCTTTCAACTTCTGTCAAAAGTTAATCACTATTTAAAACACCCTATTTGAAGTGATTACTTCTTACAGGAGGGTAAACCGTAACGTAACGCGTTACGGCGCCAGTCTGTCTGGCTTCCCTCTCTCTCACGCATACGGCATCGATAGGCAGGCTTCTCCTCTCTCAATCTAACCCACAGCGCTATTTAGATTAGTTTAAGTTATCACTTCTGTCGCACACGTTTTTATGTGAGATAGTGACAAGTTGTGACAGGGCCAATCTTAAGCAATTTTTAGACAGTGTTTAATTTGAGAGGTTTTTTTATTAAAAAGCTGACTACCCTGCGACTTCGTCCGCCTGTTTTATTAAAATTTGAGAGGCATTTATAAGTAAGGTCGAGAGAGTATTTATACTCGTATACCCTAGTAGGGTAAGAGCAGGATGATGATGGTAGACTCTCTAATATTTTAAAAATGCTTACCTACAATCAGTCACTAGAGCACTCAACCCTACACTAGGACAATACAAATGCTATGATACCATAAAAAGTCCCTGGTGTGGAACCTTATGGCAGCTAGGATTCAAATAAAAGTTTAAAACAAAATCCAATCAACAGCAACAATAAAATGAAATAGCATACCTTCTTGGCAACAGCTAAAAGGCGTACCCTGCAAGGCTGGCGCATACTACACAAGTACAAGCTCTGGCATGTCTGCAAGTATTGGAGAGATTTATGTACAACATGCAAACTAAATAGTTTGTAGGAAGTTTGGGCGTGTTTGATATTTTGTAGCAAAAATTTGAATAATAAGTGAAATTAATACTGAAATAACAAAGGGTAGAGAAGCTTTGAAAATAAAAACATGTTGTGCCAACCTAATATGAAGTGGGATATAGGCAGAGAGATGATTATGAAATACATAAAATGCTCTCTAAACAAGGCAAATGAATACGAGTTTATATCAGCTGAAACCATTGAAGCATCGAACGAGCGTAGAGTATTGAGTTTAAGGCTCTGCTATCTGTTAGTTTATCTGCTCACCCTGATGGGTGAGCAGATAAACGCTGACACTAAGTTTCAGAGCCTCGAACGCCGCCGTAATGTTGCTTGCCTTTCGATTTTTTTGACAATGCATTCCGAAGAATTTGCCCAGGAATTGCAGGATCTAATTCCACCATCTCCTTTTCACAACAAGACAAGCAGACATACCGCTCAGTACCATCCGTACCTTGTCAGTCTACCACTCTAAGGAACACGATACTTTGTTTCTACATAATTATATAATGCTTACAGCTAAGGATTGGAACACTTTGCCATCGTTCTGTAATTGCTGAAAACAATAATCTGGGTATCTTCGTCGTCGTCGTACCATCGTCGCATCCTCGCTTACCATCAGGCGAGATCGTGGTCAAAGGTAGGTCTATCTTTGATAATAATAATAAAAAAAACCTCCAGAATCCAGCGAAACGTCACATAAAATCCCCTATTCCGTGATACCGTGAGACCAATAGATCCGTGATCCAAAGACATATTTTTTATAACTTTTAAAATCATGGTTTTTAATCAAGATAAACAGTTTATCTCGTCATAATGGAGCATTTAACTGTGCAGAAATATCGGGAAGCAGAAAAAATCAAAAATCATGGTAAATATGCCGTTTTGAGAAAAAAATATTACAAATGTTTTGTCAAAATGAGTCAAACATGTTGACTGAATAACGCTAAAGTTCATAACAAATTATGGAATCCCCCAGGTCAACTCGGGTTCTGAGTCACTGGAATACCAACTGTTACGCCCACAGCTGACCGCTTGCTAATGTCAGCTTTGTTTAATTGCCTAGGCATAGCTGGTTTATTGAGCTAGATTAATTTGTTGGTTTTGAACGAATTATTGTTATGCAGTTATGTGAGAGGTCAGTCTGGATAGGTGAGTAGTGGTACTTTAACGGCTTGACTCCGGCTTTTTTTTATTTATTTAATTATCAAAATATCGGCCAAAATACCAATTACACTAATTCATTATTTATATGCAAGCAATGAAATTTATAAAACTACATGAAATTGATATTATATAAATTAAATAAAATGTCACACTAAAATTATGCATGATAAAATTGATAATAATATTTTATACAGTAGAGAAAAAACAAATAAATTGGTCAATTTAAGATTTAAGAAAGTTATAAAGTTAAGCTTTTAAAATAAGTTGCGAGGTCTTTGGACAGCCTATTAGTTTCTTTACCAGAATTGGCCACTGATGAAAGTAAATATATAAGGGTATAAGTGATACGTTTATATATACGTGGTGCTTGAAGGCAGAAATAAATGTAATAAAGAAAAAGATATCAGACAAAAATAGTCAAACATAAAATTTGTATAAAGTCATAATAGTCGTATTTAGTAGTATTCATAATAGTCGTGGGGTTACATCTATGTCAGTACCATAAGCTATATAATGCAATAATTCACGACCATGTTAATATTAAACAGACTCTAAGGTTAAGGAGATCAAAACATACGTTATTTTCACTTTTCTTGCTTTATTGACTAGATAGTCAATAAGCACTATATTTTGACAAACAGAAGGTAAGCTCATACTTAGATTTTGTAAAAACCTTAACCTAATTATGTACCTATAGAAAACGCAATATAATATGTTGTCGTCTCGAATCTCCAGGTTGCAAATCTGTGGGTCTCGCCATGCAGTCTGTGATGTGTTTAGTTATGTTAAATAAATAATCAAGATAACAAGATGATAACGTAAATCCAAGCATTGATAAAAATCCAATATTTACCCAATGTCAAACCAATCGAGCGTGCCCACTTCTAAGAAAGTCGCCACTTCCGATCCGTTCGAGAGGAGATCAAATAATCGTGTCTTTGACCAACACAAATATTTGAGGACTAAAAAAAGAGGACGGATTCGAAGGATGTGATTAGAATAAACATTTCAAATCAAGTACTTGCTTTTTTATTTTATCAAATCACAAGGAACGGTTCTAGTCATCTTACATGCTAAGAGAATATACTCGTAAGTGCTGATTCCTCTTATCTAAGAAGAATCCGGCAAAAAACTAGTATTTTCCTAATGATTTAAAATATAGCTGTTAGTTACTGCATTGAATCAAATATAATAATAATAATAATCCAGTATTATTTACACAGCATCATCTGGCCCCAAAGTAAGCAGAGCTTGTGTTATGGGTAGGTACCACATGACTGATATACTTCTTATATACCTTTTTTTTTTGTAAATACATATTATACATAGAAACACCTACACCCGAGACAAATACTTGCAGATCATACAAACATTTGTCCCGCGGCGGGAATCGAACCCGCAACCTTTTGCGTCTCAGCTGGACTTAAGCCCACTGCGCCACAGAGGTCGTCAAATATGTATAAATATATATAATCTGGACAAATCAAACAGCCCCAAACTAAACAAAGCCGTGCAGATGCAGATGTAAATATATACTTTTGATACTTTATAACACCGAGATACAGCACAAACATTTATATTCATAATTTGTTTATGGAATTCTCCTGGAATCAAACCCACAACCTACATCGCAGAAGATTACTGACTGAGCTGAAAAGCCAGAATGAAAAAAAGAATGATTTCATAAAACTCAACGCAAACCAGAATCGATATTAAAAAAATAACTCATTCTGATCTTGAATGGTAAACAAAGATTGTTTAGTTTACACTACACGATCAAAGGGCGATTTGTATACTCATTCGCACCCGTATCTTTTACGTTGATTATGGCTTTCTATTTATAATTATCTAGTCTGTGCATCAATCAGCGATGACACCGTGAATTTGGGGCGATTTGATAGCTCTGTTCTTCATGGGTGTTCTTTCAATTTATAATTATACTCAATTGTTGACTCAATGGTTGGTCAATTTAAACACTACTATATACTATATAGTCCTAAATAAAACAAAGCTTCAACTACTAAACAGATGACTTATTGAATACCTATATATATACCTTTAAATACATAATAAAATAAAATAAATAAATAATGCCGGACATTTCACACAGCATCATCTGGCCCCACAGTAAGCAGAGCTTGTGTTATGGGTACCACATGACTGATATACTACTTATATACATTTAATATATAAATACATACTAATTATTACATAGAGATACTTAGACCTTATAAATATAATAATTACATTATAACATCTAGACAGAACTAACAGCTAGGTTCATTATACATCACAGAGTTGCTACAAACTGAGTTAAGAGGTAGTTTGTACAGTAGCTGATGTCAGAACTAAAATTTTTACTTAAACGGTAGCAAGTTTAGTACTATACCTAAAGTAAATAATAATAAAATAAATAAATAAATAATGCCGGACATTTAACACAGCGTCATCTGGCCCCAAAGTAAGCAGAGCTTGTGTTATGGTTACCACATGACTGATATACTACTTACATAGGTACTTTTTTTTTTGTAAATACATACATATTATACATAGAAACACCCAGACCCGGGACAAATACTTGCAGATCATACAAACATTTGTCTCGCAGCGGGAATCGAACCCGCAACCTTCTGTGTCTCAGCCGGACCTAAGCCCACTGCGCTACAGAGGTATAAATATAAATATAATAATTACATTATAACATCTAGACAGAACTAATAGCTAGGTTCATTATACATCACAGAGTTGCTACAAACTGAGTTACGAGGTAGTTTGTACAGTAGCTGATGTCAGAACTAAAATTTTTACTTAAACGGTAGCAAGTTTAGTACTATACCTAAAGCAAAATCGAGTTCGACTTTTTCCTGTTTTAGTGTTCGTAATCGGATTATCGATCTATTTACAGGGTTAAGTTATTTTTGCAATAGCATTGCATAGCGTTTTGCAGAACGGATTCCAAGTATATATTATCTTTGTGTATTAATAATAATAATAATAATACCGGACATTTCACACAGCATCATCTGGCCCCAAAGTAAGCAGAGCTTTTGT
This sequence comes from Lampropteryx suffumata, assembly GCA_948098915.1. Lineage (NCBI taxonomy): Eukaryota > Metazoa > Arthropoda > Insecta > Lepidoptera > Geometridae > Lampropteryx > Lampropteryx suffumata. The sequence continues at coordinate 19,046,492 of OX402547.1, forward strand.
TATGGGTACCATATGACTGATATACTAGGTACTTATATACTTTTTTTTTTTGTAAATACATACATACATACATTTTGCTTACGCTCCCAAATAAATACAAAAAAATATTATACATAAAAATACCCAGACCCGAGACAAATACTTGCAGATCATACAAACATTTGTCCCACGGCGGGAATCGAACCCGCAACCTTTTGCATTTCAGCCGAACCTAAGCCCACTGCGCCACAGAGGTCGTCAGATGTGATGAGATGAGATATTGACATTAATTATATAGCAAATAGCTCGGAAGGAATATAAAATTTCGCACATTTATAGTTTATATAGAGAATAGGTGCAGATTTTTTTTTTTTTTTTTTGAATTATGCATAAAAAATACATTAATTATTATTTATTATGGTCTAATTTTGACCAGTGGGCGACCACTAGTTCTATTAATAATTACGTTTTAAAAACTAAAAAGAAACCGACTTCATTGAATGAAATTTGAGCCTATAATACATTTTTAGTGGAAAGTAGATGTATTTTGTATATATATAATATGGGTAGGCCAAATAAACGCACCGCTCCAATAAGACAGCGAGGTATCAAGGTACATGAAAACATCGACGATTTATACAATATTTAGATTTTCGTTGATTTTTCAGCTCGACCGATTTTGATAAAATTTATATGGGACCACCTGTGGCAAATTCTTTTTTTTGTTTGAAAGGGTATACTTATACCCTTTCAAACGAGAAAAAAAAAATTCCTTATACCCTATCCAACAAAATAAAGAATTTTCCAAATCGGTTCAGCCGTTTTCAAGTAATCGGTGAACATAATATAAAAAATATAAAAAAACGAACAAATTGAGCACCTCCTCCTTTTTGATAAAGTCGGTTAAAAACACGTGCAAGAAAAGTACGAAGCAATCACTCGTTATTTGAATATAGAACGCTTCCAATAAATAAGTCAATCAACCCAAAGTAACGATAACTGACATCACGGAATTAAGTTGACGAGTTTATTTGGAGAGCAATTGTTAATTTCCTTCATGAGCTAATGGAATAAATCCTCTTTGTGTAGGTAATTGGTTGATTGGTCGCTGTGAGAGTCGCGCAGCTGTGGTTGCACAAATGGATAGGATAATATGGCGTTTGTTAAGTCCCGTGAAGTCAGCGAGGGTTAAGCAGACACATCAAATAAAAGTCAAAGTTGAATCATTTTATTCCATACAATCACAAGGATTACAAAGATATCAAGTCTTTGTATTGTCTTATAAGGATGGATTTAGATGCAAATTCCTCCAAACCCAAGTCAGAGATTTGTCAAGAAACTTGTTGGTCTTCACTATACAGGCTTGCCTATTATTGTGAAGACCGCTGAAAGGTCAACCCATTTAAGAGTACAGCACCGTAAAATTAAGTGCATTTGAACATTATACCTATATGCTTGATTTTTCATTTTCATTTTCGTCTTGATTCTTGCTCTTATTTGTATGATCCTTCTTATCTACTTATATATGAAAACCTAAAGAATTACGAATATTAACCTTTATACATGACATATTTGACAGTTAACTGTCAGAGAAGAGCAACATCAGGCCTTGCATAAATGAAGAATAAATTAATATATATTTATACGCTTTCTTTAACGACTATCCTTTATGCAATCTCCAGTGGTTTGGTGACAGAGGAATTAGTTTAGAGTATATCTTTTCCTTTCCTGACTAGCCTATCAGCTCAGTTCGTAGTAGCTCTGCCTTCTGCGCTGTAGGTTGAGGGTTCGATTCCCTCCCAGGATTAATATTTGTGTGATGAACTATTAAAAGTGTTTGTTCTGTGTTCAAAAGAATCTTTTGTATGTATTTAAAATTATAGCTGCTACCCGCGGCTTCGCACGCGTGGTACCTGCATAAAAAAGAGTCTATATTCTTCTCCAAAGTCCCATATATCTCTATACTAAAATTCATCAAAATTGGTTCAGCGGTTTAGGCGTGAAGACGTAACAAACAGACAGGCAGACAGACAGAGTTACTTTCGTAGTACATGCTACGGTTGGTTAGGGGCTAGATGGTGTTGTGTGCATTATAACTTTTAAAACTATCATGGTTTTGCACATAATTTTCACTCAAAACGGGATATTTACCATGATATATGAGTTTTTCTGCTTCTCGATATTTCGGCACAGTTGCATGCGCCATGATCACGTTATCTCATTATTAGTTTATCTCGTGATCATGGCGCATGCAACTGTGCCGAAATATCGAGAAGCAGAAAAACTCATATATCATGGTAAATATCCCGTTTTGAGTGAAAATTGTTGTGTGCATTGTCCACCAATATTTATTCATATTTATTTATTTATAAACGAAACATTATTAGTCCGAGCGCATTGACGTTTTCGCCTGAACCCTTCCGTGCTTCGCAAGGCACAGTAAGCTGTCGGTCCTGGCTTTTTTTATGTGAGGCTACGACGCTGGCCATCATGCGGCCTAATACCTCTAGTATTACCAGATTTAACTCATATGAAGTTGTAATTTGTTTTGAATCGAGCAATTTGCATTTAAGATAAGAATAGAAAGATAAACCCATTAATAGTATCTTCATCTATATTAAATAATCGATGCTTAAGTCTCGAATTGAGTTTAAGTAAATATCAGGATACTGAGCCAAATTAAAAATATTTTTTTTATTTGATTATAAAAATGTACAAATATATAGTTCTCATTGTTCTCAGTGAAATGAATACTGATTTCATTTCATAACGTTTAATGATATAAAAATCTAAGATTGAATTTGATTGCAGTCGAGTCAATAATTATGAATTACTAGCTTCTGCTCGCGGCTTCGCACACATAGTACATACATAAAAAGTAGCCTATGTCTGTTCCTAAGATACAATCTATTGCCATACCAAATTTCATCATGATCTGTTCAGCTATTTGTCCGTGAAAAGGTAACAAACAAACAAAACTGACAGACACGATTACACTTTGAAATACATTATATAATAATTAAATGAAAATATACGACGTACTTGTCAACATAATGCGGGTTATGAAAACAATAGCCGATCGACAGCAGAATTACTGTCATTGATTCGTAAAAAAATCTATTGATCCGATCGCTACCAAACTTTACAGGATCACCTCCGCTAGGGGACATTTATTTACAGAAATAATTACAGAAATGTACCAATCAATACCAATATGTGATATTACAAAGCTTTTCTTTAATCAATGTATCATTCGATTCAGAGCACAAAACATCCAGATTGAAATCCTTTATCTCCATCAACTGATTAGTTCTAATCTTCCCAGCAATCTTCAAAGAAACAAAGCAATGTATAGCTCATAGGATTACCGTCCTTCCAACCCTGTGTCAAGGAAGAACTCTAATTGAAAGTTACTTGGCGGAGTGACGGGGCCGTTAACAAGGCTGTGGGTATAGATGGAGCTCTCTTAATACAAATTGACCGTGATAAAAATAATGTTCTACTATGTTTCAGTATAACTAGACAAATATACAACGTTATTCCCAAGTCTTGGTAGACATCTACTCAGATATCTTATTATTTGGTTCTTTGATGATGTCTAAACGGGGTAGAGGCATGTACAAGCATTGTAATATTACATAGTATCACGTACGTAAAAGGTTGCAATGCCATCGCAGCTTGTAAAAATAGTAACCCTCCGAATGAAACACATCCCAACGTTTTTGATTTTAGAATATGCTGGTTTTTTCACCATTTTTTACTCAGTTCAGTGTTACAGGTATCATTATTTATAGTAATAATGTACCTAATATGTAAGTTTCATACTAAAAGTGGTGCAAAAAAATATTTTGTAAAACTTGTGAAGGCGTTTAATAAAATATATGTACGTATATCAGTTTATTGGTTACAAAGCCAGTTTTTGCCATTCTTTTATTAACATTTTCGTCACAACATTTTAATTAAAGTTTTTTAAACTTACGCGATCAGAACACATTATTATAAATACTTACGGGTATTTAATAAATAAATAAATAAACGCGATAAATACCCGTAAGTATTTGTAATAACATTTTAATTCTTAGGGTTTTTTTTTTAATTTAGAACGATCATTATTTGAAACATTATGTAATAGTATACGACCCTTTTAAGGTAAACTTTAAGGCCCAGAGCTTAGGTTACAAAAGGCTAGTACACACTGTATTGCGCTTTGTTAGTTGTCAGATTAACCATTCCCTCGGCACAGAACTATTGTGAATAGGATTTATCGGGTACTAATTAGGGTTTGTGTTGTTTGAAAGGCTAATTGATTGGCAATTTCCTAAAGGACTACTTAGGTTCTACGTGAAATATGTAGCTTTACGCTGTCATGGTTCACCTGGCAAAGTAGATCCACGAGTTTTGGGTAGTTAATGAAACCTCCAGCTGCCATCCTCCCTCTTCTTTCTCTCTGGTACTAAGAGCTGGTTCTTGTTTCGGAGGCCAAGACTCATTTTGGGTCCCTGCGACAATGGAGTAAGTATGTAATGACACGACCAGACTTAAGTCCGTCCTAATATATTTGGTTGCCTTGACACGCGTGATAGGTACATAAAAACGCAAGATACAATCCTTACCAAATTTCATCCGTTCATCCTTATCAAATAGATCCGTTCAGCAGATTAGCTGTTTAGCGGTTCAGACATACAGACAGAGACAAAATGTGATTCTGGTTCTGTTTTATGAAAGAATCCCAAAAAAAGATGATAGAACGTTTATCTGTGTATGGGACTTTTAAACTGCTACATAGCTAAGTTTATTCTTCAATCATACTTCTTTTCGTTAGAGCAATGTTATATGCTCTCATATAATAATAATAGTAATGCTGGACATTTAATATTTTTATATATTATTAGCTGCTGCCCGCAGCTTCACATGCGTGGTACCTACATAAAAAGTAGCCTATGTCCTTCAATTCATCATCAATTGAGTGGTTTGGGCGTGAAAACGTAACAGACAGACAGAGTTACTTTCGCATTTATAATATTAGTAGGGATTATTATATTTACTTTTTTGTGAATACATACATATTAAACATAGAAACACAGACCGGAGACAAGTACTAGCAGATCATACAAACATTTGACATAATCGGCAGTAATCAAACCCGCAACCTTCTGCGTCAGAGGTCGTCTAGATATAACAGATAGGTACGTAGGTACGGACTTCTCTCAGACACGACTTTTATACTTGTTTTTATATTTTCCTTTTTTTTCAGTGTCTTTCTGTTTATCAGAACTAAGCATAGATCTTCTGACAGTTTTCAATAAAATGCTGTCAAAATATGTATGTATTATTGATCTGGAGAATCAGACAGATCTTGAGTTTGAATAGGGCCGCTAGTCAGATAGTTTTAACTTCTTTTAGGCACTCATCCAGCAGTTAATCATGAAGGCCTACATATAACTAATGTCCCACTTACAAACTTCCAAGTTAAAGTTCCTATAGTTCACGAAGTTGTTGACAGTACAACAGTTTAAAGTCTTGACAACGTCGACTTCAGCATTGTTTGAGGGTAATTTGACTTTTTAATCAGTTCTCTGATTGTCTGGAGACAGTTTATGGTTGCTAGTTTGATAGGGTTGGATTTATTTTACACATTTTGTCAAAAACCAGGGTATTTATTTTAACTGTTTTTTCTTTTGTTGTTTGTTTGTATATTTTATTGGATAATTTGGCCAAAATTATCTATTAAATATAATGTGTTTTTTTTAAGTATTTGTTTCTGTTTGTGCAAATGGAGTTGCACGAATGATGTGAATTTCAATACGAGTATCAATTAATTTTTGAATAGAAAGCGTGTCTACTGGTTTCTACATTATTAAATTAATTTTGCTTCACAGTATTTTACACATGACTGTCATACACGTAACGCCATATGTTAGCAATTTTTTGTGTTAATGTTAATAGAGGTTATTCAGGGTTTTCTCTAATATATTTGAAATTCTCGTGTCTCAGTGTTTGTAACAATACTCATCCAAAACAGCTTGACCGATTCTTGAGAAACTTTGTGTGATTATTCAGTAGGTCTGAGAATAGGACGTAATTAATAAAATACTAGAAATATTTTATATGGCAAAACAACGTTTGCCGGGTCAGCTAGTATAATATAATATATATATATATAATACACATTGTAATAATACACATTTTATAAAGCGATAATTAGAAAAGAGAGAGGATACTTTGCCAATCAGTGCGTTGTGAAATTGCATCTGTATCGATGCTGCAATGCCTTTGCAATGCAATGTTGACGACCTCTGTGACGCAGTGGGCCTAGGCTCGGCTGAGACGTAAAAAGTTGCGGGTTCGATTCCCGCCGCGGGACAAATGTTTGTTTGATCTGTAAGTATTTGTCTTGGGTCTGGGTGTTTCTATGTATAATATGTATGTATTTACAAAAAAATATATATATATATATATGTAGTATATCAGTCATGTGGTACCCATAACACAAGCTCTGCTTACTTTGGGGCCAGATGATGTTGTGTGAAATGTCCGGAATTATTATTATTTTTATTATAATTAATGCCTAAATAGATGATGCCCCGTGCCTTCGTATCACGTATGAATTGATACCCCTTAGCGATTGTACTGATATGTTGCAATGATAGATACGGAATCAGAACTACGTAAATATTTTACACGAGCAGCGACATCATCGTGTCTTCAGCTATTTAAAAACGTACAATTAAACAAAACACGCATTTTGTATTATATAATATTTTTTTATATACTACAGAGCTTAGGTTTTTTTAGCTAGATACTGTTGGCGGGGGTTGAGTAGACGGGGTTATGTTGGTTTCTTGGTTTGATTGGCGGTTTTTTCAATACGCAGGTCTCCATCCCGCTGTATTAGCAGCTTAGCGAGACCTTTCGACCATGGTTTATCGTTTGATGCATTTAATGAGGTGTTAAACCTCTTTAATAACCATCGCGTGCATGTCAGTTTTGAGTTTATTACAAAATTCAAGCTTTCAATATCACAGAAGTAAATGGCGTGTTTTGTGTTCAAGTTATTACTCTCGTTTCTAGGAATATCTTGCAAGTTAAGTTTTCGGCCTTTGAGGTGAAGTGCCGTCATCTAGGAGTCCTTTAACATTCATAATCACTTCTAGAAACAAAAGATCCATGCGATGCCTGGTCGCAATTACACACTCTGATTTCCAGACAATTAAAATCTTACTACTATATATAATATATTATTATACTACCAATTTATTTTCAGAACTCTTGTGTGATAAACGTAGGTTAAGCATTGATTCCTGTTGCTTTCTCCATTAGAGATTTTACAAGTAATTTAGACATAATTGTCTCTTCCAATTAGTTGGGCGCTGGATGTCTAGAGTAGGTATACCAATACTGCCGTCGGTTCGGTTCTTGTTGCCTGTTATTTGTGTTTTAGATAGACGTACCTCTCCTTTTTTTGTACTTGAGTTAGTATATTGAACAACCAGTAGACATATATATTTTATTAAGTTAAAAAATCTCCATACGTTTAGAGTGACAAGAATCAGTTAAAAGTTCTCGCGGTAATATTAGTCGAATATGATACTTTTGACTATAAGAAGTTTACACTGTTCTTGAATAATATTCAATGAGCTGTGTTTGGTGATGCTATATTTACAGGCACATTCAATGAGCTTATAAAAATTAAAGCAAAGATAAACTTTGACCAGAGAAAACATTACCCACACTCAAATGTTACTTGTGCAAAGTACCAAGTGTCATAACTTTAGAAACGTTAAAAACTATACAAACAAACACTCACTTCAGTCTGATCAATATGAATAGAGTCATGAGTCATTATATTTTGTATCTCATGTCATTGACATAGATGTCACCCCAGCATTCTTTTTTAATGAACGTACTATCTACTTGACTCTTGACATTCCTTATCTTACGCGAAGTGTCACAATACATGTTGTTACTTACACTCACGAGACAGTGGCAAGCCTGTAGTTATGCAGATAACTTTCACTCGATTCTATACTCTAGTCAAAAGTCAATTCAACCACAATAACCACTTTGAATCGACATGCGGTCAGTTTCGGTGCCAATATTTTGGTCCTAGCGCTTTTTTCTATCACTACATAGTATAAAACAAAGTCGCTTCCCGCTGTCTGTCTGTCCCTATGTATGCTTAGATCTAAAACTAAGAAACGGATTTTGATGCGGTTTTTTTTAAAGGATAAAGTGATTCAAGAGAAAAGTTTATATGTATAATACATGCATAATATAGTAGAGAAACACTGATAATTTTAGAGGTTAGCGTATATTGGTTAAACGTATTAGAACTACTGAGCTACAGCAACAGTCAGGGTCAGCTAGTGATCCTTATAAGATTGATGAAGCCGGTCAGCTTAGTTGGTAGTAACTCTGCCTTCTGCGCTGTAGGTAGACGGTTTGATTCTCTTTCAGAAGAAACATTTGTGTGCTGAATATGAGTGTTTGTTCTGTCTGGATGTAATTAAGTGTCATTATGTATTTAAAAATATATAAGTATTCTATTAGTTCTCTGGTCACCACAATTACAAGCTATGCTTAGTTTGGAGCTGGATGATGTTGTGTGGATTGTCCACTATATTTATTATGTTTATTTATTTATTAAGCTCCTGTGTACCAATTGAACAAGTTTTTAACAGGTATTTATCGCGTATTACATTTTAATTTACTCCCGATATTTTGGTAATGTTGCAATAACCGTGGTTTCGGGATGATTGTGATAAGGATCAATCGCAAAATCAAATATTACCTAATATTATGTTTTTAAATTTATTGCTGTCTTTATTCAGTGAGATCAGAACGACAAGGACACAATATACTTCAACTCTAGGTTTGTTAATTATATAATTATTAGATAGAAAATAGTGGTGGTGTATTATACCGAGTCTTGAATCTGTTCAATAATAGAAGGATCTTTCGATGACAAGAAACATCGATCTTCAACTTAAATAAATAAATAATAAATAATCCCGGACATGTCACACAACATCATCTGGCTCCCCAAAGTAAGCAGAGCTTGTGTTGTTACCACATGACTGATATACTACTTATACATATATATTTTTTGTAAATACATACATATTATACATAGAAACACCCAAACCCGAGAAAAATAATTGCACATCATACAAACATTTGTCCCGCGGCGCGAATCGAACCCGCAACCTTCTGCGTCTCAGCTGGACCTTAGCCCACTGCGTTACAGAGGTCGTCAATTGTATTCGTCAAACTTGTATTCGGTTTGAAAAATAATCGACTATTAACAAACCTGATGACAATATCCTAATATCTAATCTATTGAATCGAAAAAATCGAACCAACACCGCATGTACTGATTCGTCTTTCCTGCAGGTAATGTCGGCAAGGTCGAGAAGTTAGTGTGGGTACCTGGTAAGGCCTGCGCTAACAAACAGAATCCCAGGCAGAGTGACGTCAGAGGAGAGGAACCTTCAGCCACCTCAGCTTGCTGGAGTGGATCCATGACCGAAAGTTTTCAATTACAATAATAACTGCTCTGTTGACTGACGCCACCTAAAATATCTTCAACAGATGAATGAAGGCCAATGATGATTGAATCTAAAATAGATTAAAACGTATAGCAATAAGGTTGAAGTTACAATTAATGCAGGTTGCTGGTGACACAGACCTATGTTTATCTAGAAATTGCCCCGATCGGCTATCATGGCGCTCCGTTCTTGAGTAATAGGTGTCATTGAACACACAAATATCTAGCAATTATTTAATGATAATAATAATAATGTTGGTTTAATTGAAATGGTTGAAGTTATGAAGATTTGTTTGCATTTGTTTGTTGTTATATATTTAAAGTTCGAAGAATGTTGCTTTGAGTTTTCAAATTTGTAATAATATTTTATTTGTTACTAGCGACCGGCCCCTGCTTCACACGGGTGCAATTTAGAGTTGTAATTTACATGTGTAGAATCAACCTTGATTATGCTGAGCTGATGGACCATCTTAACATAAGTTAGACATTTTGTGGGTAATAATGAATATCAGTAAGCATTTATTTATATATTTTTTAAAACAAAATAAAATCCACAGCTCTTTTAAAATCTGTGCTTGAACTTTTAAATAATCCTAAAATCTCGTACTTAATTAGTTGTGACTTAATATAAAGTGACCATTTTATATTACAATAATATAGTACACACACACGTACAGATAATGATACATATTATGTATGGTATTATGTATCTGTATGTGTATGTGTGTATCAAAATAAATTTGTTTCATTCATTTTTTCATTTAATATTTATCATTTATAGTTTTCGCAGCGCCCGCTAAATAATTACATTGATAGGCGAATTGTTGGGAACTTGGGTAAACTTATTAAAAAAATATATATATATACCATGTTACTCGCTGGTATGTAGTCTTCTACAAGTAGTTTTTGAGTGTATCCATTATAAAAAAACAAACATTTGTCTAATCTTTTCCATTATAATATTAGCTTAGAAAATAATTTCTCAAAACATTATAAGAATGATGTATAAAATTTGGACGCGTTTAATTTTGTTTAGATTTGTCAAAACCTTTTTGAAAGTTTTATATACATATAATTCAAGCCGTGCTTACGCTATGTTTTTGTTGTTATTACAACGATCTATTGTTCCACTGATCTAGATCACTTCCAGAGGGCATCGTATCCAAGACACTGGTACTGCCAAGTTGAACGGCAATGCTAATTCGCTGAGCCAGCACTCTTATATAGAAAGGTTAGGTGAGATCCTCTAAAGATGAGGTGTCTCAAGTAGGTATAAGTCTTATTTCTTCGTTTTGTAAATTGGTTGCTTCCCGGATGGTGTTTGCACAAAGAGCTTGACCTGGGATGAGGAAATTATAGCCCATAAATTGTAGTCATGATCAGAGTATCCTGGTTAGTCGCTTATCCAGGTCGCTTTGTTTTTGAAGACTGTTTTAGCATTGGTATTTATGTCTTAATGTCTAAAACTGCAGGGCTAAAAAGGCCACATTGAGCAATTCATCTGATATCAATTCATTTCCTGAATTGATAGCAGATCCTTAGCAATTCTACTAAAATTCGTAAAATGGTCAGAAATTTAGGTGAATCGTACGCAATTCATTTCATCAGCAGATTCATATTTGGCATTTATATTGCCATACGAAAATATAACAAACCGTTAAAACCGATATTTTTTTTAAACTAATTTAATTACTTTACGAAGGTTTGCTGTAAACAAAGTGTTTTTAAAAACCATGCTTTGCATTATTGGATATCAATAAACTAATAAAATTATTGTTTTATTACTTAAAAACCTAAAATTAGAAGTTGATGCATGTAATATTATAATCGACTGGCAACAATTTGGATGTCAATCACAGAGTAATTCTCAATGTCAGTCAACACAACAACAATAAATCACCCTAATACAAATCAAAACAAGATATATTTTATGTGGTTTTTGTACGATTATCACTTGAAATGTTCGATTTGGTGAGGATAAAACCACACCTTTCATGGACCCCTCCATTTCAAAAATACTACAAAAACAACATTGGTACCTATTTTGCGTGTGAACAAACGTCGATCGAGTTGGAATTTAAAATACAAAGTTTGTAAGTGAATTAACTTTTTGTTATATGAATACCTAATTAGGGTATAAATGCCTTTCCTATTTACATCAATTTTGTTCTGCATATCTGTAAATGGTTATTTTTTGTAGCAATGGAAAAGCGTTTGACTTGAGTACTCTGGAGTAGATATTCTTCCAAATTTCCTGGAGCCTGGCTCGGGCTCGGACTTACAATAATATTACCTGGGGAGGTAAGAATCTTTGTGCCTTTGATAGGAGGTGGCTTTGATATTTAATGCTGAGGGGTCAGGTTATACCAAAACTTGTAAAGATTGATACATAGTAAGTATTTCTAGTAATAATTTGTGAGTATTACCGAAGTATCAACATACTAATTTCTAAATTATTATCTTTATATTTTAATGTTTTTGTTTCAGTATGTCAGCAATTATAAAAGTATGCTGAAAATCATAGTTACTGATTTAAACGCTGATGCCAATGGAACAATGGAAAACAAATAGAATGACCCTTTCCCGAGCAATCGCCTTGTCAGACCTTGAAAATAGGATCTTCGCTATCATGGGACTATGTTGTGTTAGTGAGACAGCGCCTTGGATCAGCATTGGGCTCTTCCCGAACGAGGTTGACTAAATGACTTATACATATAAATTTAATCTTGCACACACCTAAGTGAATAATATGAATATTATTTAATATATATATTTATTTAACAATACATTCTAAGACAGTTAATTCTAATCTGTTTACATATTGACCTAAGATTAACACTATTTCATTTTCAGTTGGGTGGAGTTGTTCGAGTTGGTATTTGACGGTGCATAATTGTTCCACACAAATGAGTCAAGATTTGCCCCACCATGGCTAGCATCTATACTTACAGTATTTAAGTTGTAGTAACATACCTAAATATATAACAGTATATTAGTAGATGTTAGCATTGTACATAATACTAAACCAAAAGAAATTAATTTAGATAAATTACTTTCACCTGTACCTAAACATTGTTTTATTTTCATATAAACTTTCATAAATGAGTACCTACCTATCTATAATTATCCTAGAAAATTGACATATTCTTACATATTTAACAACGGCATCAATTCACTCTGAAACACAGCATGTTAAACTTGAGGTAAAAATTGAAAATAAGAGTAGGTAGGCACTTAGGCAGATATTGTTAGACAGTAGTATAGTAGTTAACTGTGTGCTTGTTAATAAAAACTATTAATGAATTAAGGGCCTACCTTATTTTGATAAGTACCTAGGTATTGAGTGAGAGACGACATGTCGGTAAATACCTAAGGTTTCAGCTCATGAATGGGATCACGACGCTCACATTTGTTCAGTCTATACCTACAACCATAGATTTATATAAACTCTTGTCCTATTCTTATAGTTCTTGATGCCTAGAAGTTGTAGGCTACACTACAACCCAACAAATTTAAAGTGCGGCATCTCAATAGTCCCATTTTGCAAACACTTTGCCGGCGATATGAAACATACTCCGAAACAAGCCCGTGCATCAGAAAGTTTGAATAAAGACCTAAAAATCTGACATTATTAATGCATTTTTCATCAAAATCGACGATATGAATTGTAAAAAGTTCCTCACGAGTAACTTTTTATGAATCGGCTATTTGACGTGTAAGCAATTCAGATTTTGTGTACCATTTTACGAATCTCCATACAAAACTGTCAAATAGATGAATTGTTGATATGAATCGGTTCGTGAATCATAATATGAATTCTCTTCATGTGGCCTTTTTGTGATTTGCAATGTAATTCATATTAGGATCATATTATGATTCATACAATGTTACCTTTTTAGCCCCGCTGTTGTTTGTTTCAAAATCTAAGTCAAAAGTTTTAAAATCGTTTTTCTCATCATAAATTAAATTGTCAAAGTCAAGTCAAAAGATACTTTATTCAATACAATCACAAGGATCACTTTGAAACGTCCTACATACTAGATGAATTTAGGTACCAATTCGTCCTAACCACGGCCCGAGAAGAACTGGCAAGAAACTCGTCCTGGTCCTAGCGCTTTTTTACATGATCCATCTTACAACTACCTTAACTACGAAAAACTAATACAAGAGAGTTTATATATACATTTCAAATGTGTTGGTTAACTGTCTGAGGGCAGAGCAACATGAGGCCATGCATTCTTATCCAATATCCTCTTAAAAATTTGGTTAGGTCAGTCCTCTTTTTGTAATTGATAATTGCTTAATTATACGATTTTAAGTTATATTAGCCTTAGTAATGTTAGTAACTTTATTAACTAAAATTATTTATTTTGATATCGATTTGTGTTTTTTTGTATAAGTATGTATTTACAAAAAAAAAGTACATATATCAGTTATGTGGTACTCATAACACAAGCTATGCTTTGGGGCCAGATGATGCCGTTGTTAATGTCCGGCATTGTTTGTTTTATATTTGATATCGTCCTATTTTATTGTGGTATTTAAATTAAGTACTAAAAAAACACGACAATTTATCAAAAGATATAACTATAGATAATGGGGTATTGATTAGGTGACTTTAATTAGTGTCGATCAATACGTGTGAAAACATATCTCGATTGATTGCATCATGTTCCCATTATGTCATCACTAATTTAATGACCACGTTCTATAAATCAGTGCATTACGATTATTGCTTTTTGATTTATCTGAATAACGATTGTGCTTAATAGATACCTTTCTATTATTATTTAAAGCATAATTTATTCGTTTTCTGTCATCTATCTGGGGTAGAGATAAAAATAATGTTATAATTGCTAATATTATTTGAAAAATATTTCTGTAGTTATATAGTTATGGTGTAAAATAAAATTCTATATTATGGATCTAATACTTTGTAACCCTTAAATATTAGTGTAATTAAATTAATATAATGATTCACTAATGATTGGGGTTTGATGGTGCTGTGTGAATTTTGCCATATTTTTTTTTTAAATAAAATATTTGAACAACATAAAGGTCATATTAAACTTGGTTGTATTATAATAAGGCGTAAACTATTTGACGACGTATTTAGTAAAATGTTGGGTTCAAGTTTGGATTTATGTACGTAATCTACAAAGTTATACTCTGTTTAATAGTTGATTTTTTTAATTTGATTTTATAGGTATTTATATATAAATAATTATGATAGTAATATGTCATCATACCAACATGTTCTTGTACGACGTGATCGGTTGTCGATTTTGTGTAAGTAATTTAAATAATTTACTTTGAAATGTGGAAAAAAATATTCTGTTATTCAGACATTGTTTAGTATTCAATATAAATTCTGAAACAAGAATAACATTATGATTCACAAAGAATTTATTACTACTAGAAGGCAAGCACCAGTTTGTGACGTTATCAAAAAGCTATATTCATCCCAATCTTGCAAATGTATAATCAAAATAAATAAATACATATTAACGGACAAAGCATACAACACCATCTAGCCCCAAACTAAGCATGTCTGGTATTATGGTAGCCAGATGACTGATAGAATACTTATATATTTTTAAATACATAGTTATGATACTTTGTAACACCCAGATACAAAACAAACGCATATGTACACCACAAATGTTTGTCCTGGGAAGGGATCGAACCCCCAACCTGCGCAGAAGGCAGAACTACTACCAACTGAGCTGACAGGCCAGGCAAATATCAAATCAACGTCAAATCAATCCAAATAAAGTTGAAAGAACAGCAGTCATCTGTTATTTTTATAACTAATATCACAAATGATTAAGTAATTTTTTTTTTAAAATAATAAGTTACACAGGAGTACGTCATAGTGTTAAAGCATTACTGTGTTTAGGTGTGAAAGCACTGGAAACAAGTGATATTTTTGGGTGAATAGACCATAAATGTTGTATATCATTTCGCGATAAATAGGTTGCGGAAACCACTTACCATTGTATACCATTGTACTATAAGCTGTACGCTGGAATGTCGGCTCTAGTGTTTAAAAAACAATATGACATTTTTTTTGTTTTCATTATTGAACATTGAAGCTCACGAACACAGGCTTATCACCATGTGAACGTCGAGGCAATCCAGCTCCACGACATCACGGACAATGTAAGAAGACTCAAATGGAAAAAAAAACCATTTGAGTTAGTGTAGTTTAAGAACATTGAAGTGATTAGTAACTACATAAAAACACAAGAAAAAAGTGTCTTCCCTTTTACTAGAGACTAAGAAAAATTCTATTGGACACATTCTTAGTATAATTTATTTTATAAAACTCTATCGAATCAAAATTACTCATCAGCTTATTTAGCTAGATTGTAATATTATTTAGCGTATGATTGTGCACTAAAATAACAAAAACAAAAAATTACATTGTGAGAGTTGCAACTGTCTCGTTCAAGATTCCGAAACGTCCAAACTAATGCTAAGGGCGTAGCAACCAGACTCTCGAATTCATTATCACAATTCAATGCTATTTTGTTTCTGGGAAGTTACAGAAATCGATGGAGTAGCATTTCGACCGACCAGCATACCCTGAGCTTCCTCTCCTATCTCTGCAATGCAATGAACATGCGTGTTAGGTGAAGTTTATTGGTCATAAAAAGGTCTTTTAGTGCTGGTTACGGAGTTTTCAATGGTTAATATATCGTTGTTTAGCTTGTGTTGTGCATAGTTATTAACCGCACGACTATCGGTGAGGTCGATACCCTGTAACTGGACACATATGCCACTATTTATATAGGGTGTCCCTGTTGTTCTAAAGGGGTGATTTTATATATAATAAATAACTTATAATATAACTCATTGTTAGTACAGCCTATGTACATTTTTGGTGCCGGTTATAGTACTTAATTTAATCTAAAGGTTATTTAACGGCACAACCAAGACAGAAAAGGGAAACATCCCACTTTTAATTTTTTAGTCCTGTTTTGAGTTCTGCTTATATTTATTTATTTATTTGTCGTAGAAAATACACTGCTCTTAAAAATAATAAACACAAATTTTTAATTTATAACTGACAGCCAATAACGGATTTACATTATAACTAGCTATCCTGTTCGCGACTTCGTCTACGCGTTATAAAAAAATAATAAAAAATATTTCTTATCTATTTGTAAATCTAAACCATTGATTTACAAATAGAATTGAACTCGAATACACTTGAACACACAAAAATAATCATCAAAATTGGTCCAGCTGGTTAGGAGAAGTTTAATTATAAACACTAAAGATTTATATATTATATAATGATTATGTTTAAATATATTTATTCTCAAAAGAAATTTACATTTCACTTAATAATATATATTAACTAGATATTAAATTAAGGATTGACAAAGCAAACCGACAGTAATTAAGTGATGCTTGTATGTAGTTGTGTGTGTGTATGTTTGTGTAAAAAAGGAGAAGATTTTCAATTCGGTTGAGTTTATTTTTTATATCCAATGAAGTTGGTATTCTTTTTAGTTTTTAAAACGTTGTTATTAAAAACTTATTCGCTATGTGAATATAAGTTAGCCTGTTTGACTGGCCTATCAGCTCAGTTGGTACTGTCTTCTGCACTGTTAGGGGCTCGTTTCTCTCCCAGGAGCTCATCCTTACGTGATGAACGTAGTTGTTAGTTCTACCTCCGGGTGTTATAAAGTAAGTGTGTATTTACAGGTATGAAAGCGCAGAAAGGCCTTCATAAGAATGCATTATACATGTCGTGAACGCAGAAATATAAATAATTATTCTCCTTGTAACAGAAATAGTGAACTCTTCCAATTACTCTAACTCATAGAAAATAAATCTTCCAATAGATTAATCATAATTACTGAAATCAACACTAATATTTCTAATCAACTTTGATAGGTTAGATGCAAAGCGATTGGTCGCAAACGTGGTGCGCTGGCCCCATCTCGTAAAAAAAGTGTCTTCTTCTTTTTTGTTAATGGCATGTGTCATTATATAGATGACAATTTTGCCAATGCGATTTGAATGTTTATTGTAAGACGTCACAAAGTCGTATGTTGTTGTTTGTCATTTAATATTTTATAAAAAAGTATCTTTATAAAATAATTATACGGATTATTTTTGCTAGAATCACAAAGAAACACAAAACTTTAATAGTTCTAATTATTCACACCCGAGTCAATAACTCTAGCTTTATTTAAATAAAATCACCAATATTACAAATATAACCGGAAATAACCCGAAAATTTCATAATATAAGAGCACAATGTTAACTCCGCAAAATGGCCAAAAACAATAAATAAAAAGTGTCAAAACCAGCGGTGCAATTATGGACTTCTGATACTATCAAAACTTTGATACTAATCACTTTCAGTTACTATTGATGAATTGGTATT
Organism: Lampropteryx suffumata; assembly: GCA_948098915.1. Lineage (NCBI taxonomy): Eukaryota > Metazoa > Arthropoda > Insecta > Lepidoptera > Geometridae > Lampropteryx > Lampropteryx suffumata. The sequence continues at coordinate 19,064,423 of OX402547.1, forward strand.
ACGAAAGGTTGATATTGATTGTCATACATGCTGTCATATGAATAAAATCCTCAGATCAAATATATATGAAGTCGGAGCGCCGCAATCAACCAAAATAAAATCTCAAAACCTTGCTCCTGTGTGTAGATTTGGGTTTGGGTAGATGTGTGTGCGTAGCTGCGTGTATTTACACAGAGGAGCATAGTTTTGAGACTTCACTTTAGTTATTCATGGCAGTCTCCGTTTATACATTTATTTGGTCTGAGATAGATATAGAACGTACGTAATAGTAACCTATTCCAATTATTTCCATTTCTGGTTCCAATTACAATCAAACTTATGATTGAAATTATGCCAAATGCTAATCAAAAGCAATAGGCATTGATTTTGTCAAAAGTTCCATAATCGCCATACAGATGGATGCCTCGCTACCATCGACACGACGCTCTGCTTGAGTTACATTGTGAGTCGCCTGTCACTCTTTTCGTAATAAATCGGTATCGCGCCGTCAGGTATATAAGTATCCGATTCTTCGTTTGTGATTTCATTAATTACTATAGCTAGCACTTGTAAGTTAATATTTTTTTCTCGTTTTATTACGTGTTTATTCAGTAACCTAAGCGGAATTTTAATGAATAAATTGTGACTACATAGGACAAGTATGGACAACTAAATTTTAAGTGTATTATGGAATCTCGAGAAAGTTCTACACGGTCATTCCGCGATGACGTTTAGAATTGACAAAATATGACCATCGACTAAGACTTTATTATCAAACAATCACTTGACACTGGCAAAATAATAGACAAGACAGATGCCTTGTCTATAGTTCTATCCGTAATCAATAGGGCGATTATGGAACTCTAATTACAATCAATGTCTATCAGTTTTCGGCGTAATTCCAATCATTACTGATAGACATTGATTGTATTTAGAGTTCCATAATCGCTCTACTGGTCACCTTCATAAATGCTATAGTTAGTTTGGTGCTAGATGGTGTTGTATGCATTGCCCACCAATCCCTACTAATATTGGGATAATATTTTAATAGGAAAGTCTGTCTTTGTTTCTGTCTGTCTGTCTGTCACGTTTTCACGCCTAAACCGCTGAGCCGATTTTGATTAATTTTGGTATAGAGATACATGGGACCTTGGAGAAGGACATAGGCAATGTTTTAGGTAGGTACCACGCGTGCGAAGCCGCGGGTAGCAGCTAGTATTTATATATGTTTAATTTTATAAGTGACAGTCTTGCAATCGTGAGTTGTGTGACACATGGTATACTCTTATTTGCAAAAGCTTGATTCATTTCTGTGAATCATAAAGGAATATTTTTATGACGGATACACGTATCGTAATATATGTTTGTTATGTTGTTATGTATTTATGACATAGCTGGAACTTTATCTTTGTAAGAACATTATGAGAAAATGTCAACGGATATAATTAACGTGTTTTATGAATAATGTTATATTCCTGGAACAAAGTTTTCTGGAATTTCTTTGAAGTGTTTTGAATAATAAATTGTTTCGTAATTGTAAACTGTTTCGAATCGAAAATTACTGCTTGGATATTTTGGATATTCTGCAGAATTTCAAAGGTTTTTCGTGAAGTACTCGTAGCTTCACTACGCTTTATTTTAAACTCGCAAATGTTCTTTTGCAAGTTTACATGAAGGACAGGAAAACGAAGCGTAAGACGACCCCCCAGCCGATGGACTGACGACATTGTAAAGATCGCAGGAAGTCGGTGGATGGAGAGGGCTCAAAATTATTCCTGGAAATCTATTGGGGAGGCCTATGTTTAGCAGTTGACTTCTTAAAGGCTGATATGATAATTATGAAATGTTCTTACAGAAAGTAAATTAAACTGGCCTTTAAACAGGCCTCACAGTTGAGTGGTAGATTAAATAAATAATAATGTTCACTCAAAACGGGATATTTACCATGATATATGAGTTTTTCTGCTTCTCGATATTTCGGCACAGTTGCATGCGCCATGATCACGAGATAAACTCGTATCATCAGCTCGGATCAACTCGGATAATCAGTTTATCTCGTGATCATGGCTCATGCAACTGTGCCGAAATATCGAAAGGCAGAAAAACTCATATATCATGGTAAATATCCCGTTTTGAGTGAAAACTATGTGCAAAACCATGATAGTTTTTAAAGTTATAAATAAATAATGCTCGTTCATTTGAAACAAAGCTCAGGTATGAGTGTTTATTTGTACATATAATATGTAAGTATTTACTAAATTAAAAATAGCATAATATAAGTAGTATATAACAGTCAGGTGAAACCCATAACACAAGATCTTACTACAGAGTGTGCCTATAGAGCTCTGTACTTAGGCGAAATGATGCTGTGTGAAATGTTCATCATTATTATTTATTTATTTCACACAGCATCATCTAGCCCCAAAGTAAGCAGAGTTTGTGTTGTGGGAACCACATAAGTGTTATTCTACATTAATATTTTTTGGTAAATACATATTTATCATAGATAAACACCCATACCTGAGTCAAATATTTGCAAATCATACAAACGTTTGTACCGTAGTGGGAATCCAACCCGCAACCATCTGCGTCTCAGGCGGGCCTACGCCCACTGCACTACAAAGGTCGACAGAGAAGTTCTGCTTATTGAGCTAAAAGTTGTGCGTACGATCTCTACTCTACCCTAAACAAATATTTGTGTGACTAGGTGTAACAAATTACTAAACGTTTATAATTATTCTCAGTCATTCTGATTCCCAATATATAATATAATTATATTTCAATTATTTGTTATGAGCTATCTATAGATCGTTTTAAACGATCCTTAGATAGCTCAACAGTTTCACGTGTATTTTATATTATTGTATATTATTCTGTACATATCTGTAATTATTTCTGTTAATAAAATTATTTATTTAAAGGAGTTTTGTCACTCAGTGACTATGTCACTCCCGTTACTGCTAAACTCATTTATATATACTTATTAATATACATATATATAGGTACTTTCCTATTAACCTTATAATAAACCCAGAGTTCTTACACATAAATACTCCACAGTACAACACGTTAGTATCCACGTAAAACAAAAAACAGTGCGAAAACCCCACATCCGTCAAACCCGTCATAATACTGAGTGAAATGTCCGGCATTATTATTACTTTTATTATTATTAATATCCACCTTAAATTATTTAGCGAATCAATGCCAAGTTTTTCATTTTTTTAGATTTAAAATAACTTAATTTACTAGTTTCAGTAGAGGTAATAAACATCATAAAACCAGTTGAATAACATGAATAGTCTATTCATTCGCATGAATAGGTTCATTAATTATTGTACCGTTTCATTATTACCTATTGATCAATGGATATTCAAAGACTGTTGCTTTAAAAGAGGTATATTAGGTACTACTTTTGTATGTCAGTGACCAATTCCGGTAACGGAGTAAATAGGCCGCCCATATGCTTCCATCATGATCTAACACCTTTTTTTTCCTGCACAAAAGCTTACCTCAACACCGCTTCGGTCGCCGCTATAGCGGCAGCAACATTTTGGTCGAGACAAATTTGAATTATTTTGAGAGATAATTGTCGCAAAAGAAAAAGACCTTTCAATAATCTGGGACCTCGCAGATGGCTGCTTAATTTTGTTTATCTGATTGGAATTTACTCCTTATTAACAAGCAATACCATCATTTAATATTGGCACCTTATCTATACCTATAAAAGACCTTAACCTGACTGACTGACTGATTCATCATCGCCGAGCCGACACCGCTGAAGCTAGAAAGCTGAAATTTGGAAGGTAGCTTCCTTTTATAGCAAAAGCACCCACTAAGGCGGGATCTTCTGAAACTTCCCCAAAAAGAGGTGAAAACGAATGTATGAAACTTTTTAACGCGTGGTGCAACTTGCTTGAAACTTGATATGCGCAGTGCCCGGTGCTGCCCCCCATCAGTACCAGTGTGGTACAGCGGACGACCAGCGTAGTCTCTACGCACAGTCGTGTTCTAGGGCCGCCGGTAAGATTGCCCGTCACGCAAGTCTTAATGATGGCATTCGTCGAACACTTACCAGCGTCAAGGTACCAAGGTACTGTTCTTGTGCCAAACATTCTGATATGTGATGATGGTAACAGTTTTATCACTCAGGTGATGGGTAGGCCATTGGTATGGGATGTTTTTTGCCAAACCGCAATCCCATCTGTCGGGGATTTCTATTAGAGCTGACGCGGCGGCTGAATGTGCCAAGGGCCTCAAAAGGCGCAAATATGCCGGTCTTGATCGGGCCTACATACCTATTTGAGCCTTTTGGAGTCGAGACCTTAGGCTCGTAGGTAACAAGAGCCAATCGCGTTTTCAAAGTTAGTTCTCAGCGTCTGGTAGAAACGTCACGTGACCTAAAATCTGGATCTTATCTGGCCCAGCGTATTAGCATTGTCATTCAACGTGGTAATGCTACCAGTGTCTTTGGGACGCTTTCCTCTGACAGTAACCTGCACCAGTTGAGCTGTCTATATATACGATATATCTATATATATCCTATTGAACAGTCCTTATAAAGCTCAACTTTTTCCCATGTATTTTATTCTGTATATTTCAATAATTTTACAGTTATATCTAATATTAGTTTGAATGCCCTCAGCCACTTAAGGCCAAACCAAATCAAAAGCCATTGAAGAACGTTTAAACCGTTTTCAAAGCTTATCTCTACCCAGAAACAAAAACTTAAGTTTCCTAATAAGCTGTAACCTTCAAAAGACGGAAGTAAAAAAGCAGACGAACGGCATACCATACAGACAGGCACACCACCAGCACAAAGACGGTTCGAAACAGCAATCGTATTCGTGCGATGCAGCTTATAATCGTTTTTTGCTCTCATAGCTGCTGTATAACGTTTCCAGTGTTACTTACAGTATTATGACGGCCACTGTTTCCTGAAAGAGTTAAACTTCAGTACTTAGCAGTAGGTACTCAGAAGTAGGTACTTCGACTTTGCTCCACTTCCCTCACAATTAGAGAAGTAACGTTAATAGTAATTATCATTCGAAGTCGATAGCACAGCTTATGGGAATGAGCTGGTGATCATAATATTATCATACTTACCAAACTAAGGAACTACTTAAGGGGCCATTAAGTACACTGAGTGCGGCTATTCACGTACAAAAACTATGTAAAAAATACATAAGTTATTAAAGTGAATTACAAATAAAATTCATCACCATCTCCTTTTCACAAGCAGACGTACCGCTCAATATCTTATCTTATCTTAGACAAGTTTTTTGCCGGATTCTTCTTGAACTGGGGTTAGGAGGAACCGGCACCTAGATTCACTAGCATGTAAGAAGACGACTCAAAGTGGTCCTTGTGATTTTATGAATAAATAATATTGAATTTTGAATACCATCCATACCTTGTCAGTCTACCACCTTTACGAACAAAACTTTACTTCTACATTTATAATGCGTACAGCCAAGGATTGGAATGCTTTGCCGTCATCTGTCTTTCCGGAAAACTACAATCTATGTCTCTTCAAGTCTCGAGTAAATAGGTGTCTTCTAGACCTGCGTGCGCCATCGTCAGCCATATCGTCGCTTAACATCGGGCGAGATCGTAGTCAAACGTAGGTTTAACGAGGATAAAAAAAATAGTAAATAATATTTCAAATCATTGATTTAAAAATAAGAGATAATTATTTTGAAAGAGTCTTGGTGGATACTAGGCTGTGCAGAATTTCATTGAGCAACACGTAGGCAATTAATAAAAAGAACTGTGTCTTATCTAGTCAGTTTCAAATGCAGCAAGACCAAGTAATTTGCTTAAGAAGAAATAATTAGTATAGATCTAAACACTCTTAGCATGTTTTGGCACAGCTGTTTTGCCCAAGCTACGACCTGCTTCATCGATCGGAGCCCGATACAGGTATGCATACTAATAGCATTCTTAAAGCCTTTGTCTCAGGCGCAAGTTTTTGTGGTCTTGGAGTTCGTTCTAAGTTATACCAGCCAGCTGGTTTAGTTTTAGGAATATGCTATTAGTTTTGCGGAGTTGTGTGAAGTTTTATACATCGACGCCTTCGTTGGCATAGTCGTGCCCGGCTGTGAGACCAAGGGCGCGATTATCGCTGCGAGTTTAATAATTCACTGACTGTATTGTTGATAAGAATGCATGGCCCCACGTTGCTCTCAGACAGTTAACTGATAGATTTGCAGTGCATAAACTACTGTTAACTTGTATTCGTTTTTCGTAGTTAAGCTAGTAATAAAAATAATCATACGCTAGGACCAGGACGAGTTTCTTGTGAATTCTTCACGGACTTGGGTCAGGAGAAACTGGCACCTGGTATGTTAGACGTTTAAAAGTGATCCTTGTAATCGTCGTGAATAAAAACGTATTTGAATTTGAATTGACTTGCCTGTTGCAAATTCAAGTCAAATCTTATGTTGAAAGTAACATACCGAAAGTTAGTTTGCTAAGATTTATAGAAAACTACATTGTAACCCCAGTTTTGAAATAAATAAAAAATAGTTATATTACCTTCTCCTTTCGTGCACTTGGCACATGTCTTAAATATAGTTAGGAATGCTAGATTTTTTTTTTACCGATTTCAAAAATAGGAGGATGTTCTCAATTCGGTTGTTTTTTTATATTCAATGTAGTCGGGTTTCTTTTTAGTTTTGAAAATGCATACATGCATGCATGCATACGACACGCCTAAATGTAAGTAGTTACCGTAGCCTATAGGCGCTTGCAGTGCCAGAGACAACAAAACCCCTTGGTGACACTAACCCAGTTACTCTGTCCATTCAGTGAAACTAAATACAATAACGTTGCTTGGAGGTAGAATATCTCGCACTATGATGGTACCCACCAAGACTGACTGAGCAGTCCTACCACCCGGTCTTAAATTCCACTAGGAATTGATATGGCCTTTGACTATGCAATTGTATTATCTCTATTTGATCTTCATGAAAACCAAGTAAAGTATCAAACTGGCATAAAGGCTGAGTTGGTAATACCTGCTTTCTGCGCTATAGGTTGATGGTATTTTTGTGGGTAACAATGAAAACTATAAACATGTCATTATTTTAATTAATTATCATCAATAATTTTCCAAAAAGAGCAATATCCATATAATCCAAGGATTCCAAAATAAAGTTCCAAGGAAAATAGTAAATGTCCCCTGGTAAGTAACTTAGAATTGGCGATCTCCATAGAGACCTCGAATAGAGTTCGAAAGTAATCCAAAAGTATGCAGAAGCTCACGAAGAGAAGCTTCATCACCATGTGAACGTTGAGACAATCCAGCTCCTCGAAATCACGAACATTGTAAGAAAACTCAAACGGTTAAAGCCATTTGAGTTAGTATAGTTTAACAATAGTTAAGTGATAAGTAACTACATAAAACACAAAAAAAGTGTCTTCCCCTCTAGTGACTAAGAAAAGTGCTATTGGACCGTTTCTTATAATTACTTTATAAAACTTTACTTTACCTTACTTTATAAAACTATGTCAAAGCACAATTACTCATAAGCTTCTTTGTCTAGGCTGTGATAATATTTAGATTCATATTGTGTACTAAAATTAAAAAAAAACTGTTTTGATAACCTGGGCTACGTGACAAGCTTAGTTGGTAGTAGATCTGCCTTATGCGCTATAGGTAGAGGGTTCGATGCCCAGCCAGGATAAGCATTTGTGTGATGAACATAGGTGTTTGTTCAGTGTCAGGGTATAATAAAGTACCTATCATAAATATGTATTTAAAAATATAGAAGTATTTTATCAGTCATCTGGTCACTATAATATATAATCAATGCTTTAGGGCTAGACAGTGGCTCCATTATTGATTTATATTTATTTCTAATAAAAACTACATTGACTTATTGTACTTCCTACCTACTATAATGTGTCAACGTTTGTATTAAAAAGCCTTTACAAGCAAAGTCAGGGCCAAGATGTCTTGCAGGTGGGTCTAACCTAGAGGTCAGCTTACTCAGAAATTTGCGTATGGAATAAGTTGTCTGAGTGAAGAGTGCTAAGGTGATCTTTATGTCAATGAAATAAGATATATAATGCTATGGTTACTCTACTCGACTTTAATGATAATGATACGACTCTACCAACGACCACAAAGGAGCATTGTTATATATATAGTGGTAACTGGTCAGAGTCACTTATGTGCGTTGTGGTGAATCATATATAGATGTTTGTTCCAACTGCTATAAAATATCATAAGTATATAAATTAATAAGGAGGATAATAAGGATAATAAGGATATGTTTCAGCCATCTGGCATCCATAGTACAACCTTTGTTTGTTTTAAAACTATATGAATTGGACCAGCAGGGTTTTTTTGTGGTCATTTTCAAGTGTTGGCTAACCAGCCAACCAGTTCTATAAGGATAGCTAACCAGCTATCCTTATAGAACTCATTATAAATCAAAACGGAATATTTACCATGATATGTGCATGCGCCAAAAGATAAACTCACTTTATCTCGTGATCATATCGCATCCGACAGTACCGAAAATATCGGGAAGAAGTAAAAACTCACATATCACTGTAAGTATCCTGTTTTGAGTGAAAATTTCGTTCAAAACCATGACAGTTTTGAAACATATAAATCTAATTCGACCGACCTAAGGCGACCTCTGTGGTGCAGTTGGCTAAGACCCGGCTGAGACGCAGAAGGTTGCGGATTCGATTCCCGCCGCAGGACAAATGTTGTACGATCTGCAAGTATATGTCTTGGGTCTGGGTGTTTCTATGTATGTAAATACATATGTATGTATTTACAAAAAAAAAAGTATATATGTAGTATATCAATCATGTGGTACCCATAACACAAGCTCTGCTTACTTTGGGGCCAGATGATGTTGTGTGAAATGTCCGGGATTATTTATTTATTTATTTAATTGGTATATCGTGCCACAGGTTGTTAAGCTTACAGTTGTAATTAAACCTTTTTCATTAGAGTAATACAACCTTCGTCTTTTGCGCTTCAACCTGTCATTAATCGCACTAGCGAAGTTAACAGCTGTAGCAGATGCAAAGACAGTCAGCTCAAAACAGGGAAGGAAAACACTGTGTGAGAGTAATCCTAATAGTCATATTAGTAATTTATTGATAAGGTTACACTATAGGTCAGAAACAAAAAATAAATAACATATCGATGAGTAAATAAACAGTAAGTAACTAACTACAATGGGATTGAGATCTGGGCTTCGTGCAGGCCTTTCCATAACGAGTACTTCAACCTCCTCCAAGTACTGGCGTACTATAGCAGCGGTGTGTGGTCTAGCGTTGTCCTGCATAAAAACGAAGTTTTCGCCGATAAATCCCGAAAGGGCACAACGTAACGTCAATCCACGCGATCGACGGTCGTTATCGGGCCCTGTGATGAAGACAAGTTCGGTTTTCGCTTCCAGTGAAATGCCTCCCCATAACATACACGAACCACCGCCGTATGCGACCCGTTTAGAGATGCAGCATTGAGCAAAACGCTCACCAGATCTTCGGTAGACTCTACCCCGTCCGTCGTTACCATGGAGACACATCCTGCACTCGTCGGAGAAGAGGACTGCCTGCCATTGATCCATAGTCCAATTAACGTGATTTCGAGCAAACTGAAGGTGTGCTTGTCAGTGCGCTGGGGTCAATTTTGGGCCAGTTGCTGGTCTGTGCGCTGTCAGACCTCCTTCGGCTAGTCTTCTTCTCACCGTCCACCGACTGACTTCCACTTCTCTAACTTCCTGGAGCTGCTGTCCGAGTTGAACTGCATTCAACCGGCGATTTCGTAGTGATGTATTCACAAGGAAACGGTCATCGCGCACGTTTTGGGCCTGTTCCGGGTCTCCTGGTATAGCCACCAATTTGCTGATATCGCTGGTATACACGTCGAACAGCATATTTGCTCAAATTAAATTGACGAGCCACTTGACTTTGGTTCTGTCCAGCTTCGATTAGTGCAACCACTTGAGACGCTGCTTCTGGTGTGGATTTTCTTATTTAGAGAGTTGACGTATTCGTTAAAGGACCTTTCTGACTGGGAGTTGGTATGCAAATAATGTCATTTCAATTATCCCTTATCGTTTTATACTGCTCAAAGTCCCGCAAACCGCGCTACCTGAAACGAGCGAATTTAGGCCATTCTATTGTTAAGCCGCCACTGCTATGATTTGGAAGGTCAAGGCCAGACATTATGGGTTTTTAGGAAGCTAACAGTGTGTACTTTAATTTAATTTAAGTTATATTTGCAACCAACCTTTAATTTAAAAAAAAAACAAGTGTCGAAGTAAAAATGCAGGAAAATTCCCCTATGTGCGATTTCCATGCTCTCAAGTGTATATCGCTACATGATATTTGTAGTTACATGACATTGAAATTAGATTTAATTACATCAAAAAAATAATTAAATAATGATCATTACAACTTTGGGTATATTACTCCCCATGAACTCATAATAGGTGTAGAAAGTACACTCGATAAGCCAGCACTTCAATTTCTGTTTAAAGATGCTTACGTTAGGAGCACTCGTTATAGTGTCCGGAAGTCTAATATCTATTATATGTCCTATGTCCCAATAGGTCAAAAAGTTGAGATGGCTTACACGTTTCTTGAATAAAATAGACGAATAAAATTTAATAGTACCTCATCTCTATAACTTTTTGTCGAAAATAAACGAAAACGGATGTTATGTTTGAACGACTCATTAGGAGGTCAGCTTTCGGTCAATTGTAACAATCTCACTAATGAACGAAAGGAAATGAGATTCAATGCTTCGACTAATGGTCGATGAACTTTTGAGATTATTCTAGAAAATACTTTTTGAGTTTGCTTGAATTTTACGAATAGCATTTCAATTTCAATACTTCAACACGTTTTACTCTCGAATTATTTTGCTGATTAAAGCAACGGCACTGTTTTGATACAAATTTTCATCTTCAAGGTGACTTGATTCGCAGTCCCCTCGTTGTTGCTCACGTTCGCGATTCCCACTTAGAGTCGCAATCGAGTTTCTCAAATGTATAAGAATTGTTTTATATAATTACCGTTTAATTACGTTGAATATTGGATGGTTAAGACGTTTAAGACCAAACTTGGCCTTATATCAGTCTGGACCATATTTTAAGGAGTCCTTAAATTTTATAATCACATCCACCAAGCAACAAACTGTCGCCATTTAAATCATTAAGAAGCTACTCCAGTAGGTAAGTAAGATGTCTGTTCGAAGAAAGTTGAGCTAAATTTAACTGAAGATGTAATCAAAATAAGCTTTTAAATCTGTTTTGAGATAAGAACTTCACTCCAAAAGTTATTTTATCATCAAATGAAGCCGTAAGAATCAATAATGCCGAGTCCTCACATGCGAACGACGATGAGCTCACTTTTGAGCCAACTTTGAGAATGTGGCACATGACACATTCTTCCAGTTTATGTAACCTCGTGAATCTTATTTGGCAAACGTCAAACGTCTGCAAGAGTTATTGCAGAGGTACTGCAACACTATAAGTACTTCTATACCTACCTACACAGATGAAATAAACAAAACAAAAATGCTGTACATTTTACAGAGCATCATCTAGCCCTAAAGTAATCAGAGCTTGTGTTATGGGTACCACATGATGCTATACTACTTCTAAACTTTTTTTTGTAAATACTTGCAGATCATACAAACAATGACCCGCGACGGGATTTCAACCCGCATTACTTTGCGTCTCCCTAGGCCCACAGCGCCATTGAAGTCATCTAAAGGATCTATTATTGTTGTAGAAGGAACATTGTCAGGAAAAGATTACGTACCAAACTGACCAACAAAACTGAGATATCGTGAGGCGAGCAACCCTTGCAAATTTACTTTCTGACGACCACTTCTACTCGGCCAAGAGCGTAATGGCTGAAACGAAAAATCTTTTCTTTCTTTTCTTTTCGAGTCTTTTTAAGGATGTCAATAAATAACGCATTAAACTTAATTTTACACCTATTGTTGTATAGACAATGTTTAATAGATAATATATCTCTGGGAGTACGAGGGAGAACGGAACCAATATCTTATTCGACACAAATGTCATCGCGCTGGTGGTACTTTTCAGAATAGCTGGCGGCGACGACGCTTGGGTTGTCGTGGTACTTCCTGTTAGACAACGAACGATGTATTGGCGACGGTGCATAGGCGGTAACACCTATCTCCCATTAGGGCTACCTTCTGGAGGAGGCTTCAGTGGCCTGGATAACTAAATACACTCCAAAAGATCTGGTGCAGAAGGCAACGGGAAACCACTGCATTACGATTCCCTACATTATCTAGTATCGAAAAATAAGCACATAGACAGTTGAAGACAGTAAGAAATGGAAAAGAATTCTGCATCGATACATTACAAATATACGATAGACATTTCACTAATGAAGATGCCGACTAAGAAGAAGATATTTATAGTGTTTTGTTCGCACTCGTTTCTGTAGGTTGTCTTGAAGTGAAGACAAGGCATAAGATAATACCGAAGTAATAATTAATCAAGCTGTCGAGAGCCTTCAATCAGATAACCAGTACAATAGCATGTGACTTGCGAATCATAAAATGTAATTATGGATATAATTTATATGGATTTAATAATAATTGCGGTTACAAATTATAGAAAGTAAGTAGGTAATATTTACGTTAAAATTCAATTCGTGTCCAAAAGTCATATTATGTACTTACTCCTATAAAAATCCCATAATGTTTTCCAATGATCTTTGAAACACACGAATTACTTTGGAAAACTTCGTCACCGTTCGGAAATGCTCGGGGTACACGTTTGTAGGCCCAAAGCTTTGAGGCGACTGGCGTGACTACTGACAACTAAGATTATTTTCTAAAGGAACTATTATAGAGAAGTCAGTATTATACATATAATTATTATACCTACTGGCTAATTACCAATAGTTTAAAAACATATTTCCTCAAATTCCACTGAAACTGTCTATAATAATTGACAAAAAATATTATACAGCGCTTCTATTACGACGGCACCTATTCACCCGTCAATTGACGCTTTTTACTCTGTCTGGTAGTACATGGTGTCCCGATTTAAGTTTTGAAGCTTCTTAATTGGTTGTTTCTCTAGAGATCTTATCTGCGTTTGTACGTGCTTAAAATATTATGGAACATCTTGTTCTTGTACATTTTTTTATCGCACCTACCTGTTGATAATTTTTGTATCGGCTTTTTTATATGATTTATCTTGTTGTAATTAAGTTATTCTGATTCCAGATAAACCTCTGATTACTTACTGATTTGGACTAAAAGTTTATTATTTTATATCTAATTACAATTACAATGTCTTAAAAGCCAGAGACACCAGGACGACAGTGGAATCACACAGTAGGTACATAATATATACACTGTGTATCTGTAAATTTCGCCAAACTAGTGGTAACTAGTGTTTAATTTATATCTATATCATCAGATTCAAATAAGCTGTAGATGGTACAAAGATAACTTGATATTACTTCATTGATTTCAAATTGTTTTTTTTTATATTAGTTCTGTCTTATCACATATTTTTTTTATAAATTTCTTGAATTGGTAATGACATGGATTGACAGTGCTTTAACGCCACGTAATTACGTATTTATAAGATATCTATCTAATAATTACACACAACCTAATGTGTTGCGAGCGAAACTTTTTCAAAACACCCTGTATTCAGTGCTTTCTATAAAAGTAACAAAATAGGAAAATATTTCGTAACATAAAACGGGTGTAAAAAGTCGAAACCTATTTGGTGAATCGTGTTCTTCACAAAAGGTTTATGATAGCCGGGTTTTTGTGTTGTTGCCACCGCCTCGTGAGGCGAAAGTAGCCCTTCCTTATGTGGTCTAGCTACTGCCCGTGGGTTTGCTTGTGTGGTACCTACAAAAATAAGGAGCATAGGTATGTTCCCATACATAAGAAAGACGTGGGTATTGAGGTGACAGCTGAAAGAGGGAAATAATAATAATAATTAAGCCGGACATTTCACACAACGTCATCTGGGTTTAGCAGAGCATCATCTGGGCTAACATTATGGTAAGCAGAGTTTGTGTTATTCATGTACAAGCTCTGCCTACATATCCACATGACGGATATACTACTTAACTAGTTTTTTTTTTTTTGTAAATACATACATAATATGCATAGAAACACCCAGACCCGAGAAAAATACTTGCAGATCATACAAACATTTGTCCCGACGCGGGAATCGAATCCGTAACCTTCTGCGTTTCAGTCAGAATATGACCCACTACGCCACAGAGGTCTTCAATGGAAATGAAAACTTGTTGAGCTGACCAATCTGATCCTTTCAACCTGTTAGCTGTAAAAAGATCGCCGTGACAGATAGACAGAGACTCTTTCAAACTCATAATATTAGCATGGAAGTATGAAGTGATAGAGATTCACTCCAAAAAAGTAAGGTAAAAACTTAAACGTTCTTCGATTGAATTGATGAAAAAAGTTTTAAGACTTTATTTTTGGAATTGTTGGTAAATGTTTCTTAGTAGATCTTAATAGATCAATAAAGTTAAGCAACACTTGTCGTGGTCAGTGACCTGGATGATTGACCGCAGATATATTTTCATCTGAGCGATTCCGTGCTATGGAGGGCAGTTCAAATTTCTAGTCCCGGTTTTTTTTTGTTAGCCTATGACGGAGGCTGCTGAGTCTCCGTCATTACAGTTGACCACTGACTTATATAATAAAGTGGTGGTAGTATAATAAAAAGTGACCTACCATTATCGATACTTACTTAAAAAAGTTTCAGCGTTTAGGTAAAAAAATACGTTTTAATAACAAAAAAAAACTTTATTGAATTAATTTTGAGTTCAATAAATACATGAAAATACAACCGTATTAAGAACCTCCTCCTTTTTTGAAGTCGGTTAAAAAGATTTTATTTTACCTTTTATATAATAAACCTTACCATTAATCTTACCATTACCATTAATTTCGATTAATGATAAGGTACTTATCATTAATCGAAATTCGTGAACACGACTGGAAAGTCACAGGAAAGCAAATATCGAAATTTTGGTTACGTGGATGACATATTTTTTTCAACTACATATTTTGATTTAAAAACCAAACAACTGAACCGATTTTGATAACATTTACATGGGACCAGTCGGAAAGTATATCCTTTCACATCAAATATTTTTTTTTCAAATCGTTTTATAACTGAAAAAAAAAACTGAATTGAGAACATTCTACTTTTTTTTTGAAGTTGGTTAATAATTACTTTTGATATGCAATAATTCTTACGTATTTTTTTGTCGATAGGGGCACTGACACTATTTCGACTCATCTAGAGAATCTTCATCAAGGTGAGTTTGATCCGCTGTGCTTATCCAAACTTTTACTTAAACAATACATTGGTGCCTACGTCGACAAAATGACACGAGAATAAACTCGTGATTATCAAAAATTATAGCAAAACTCACGTAAGGTTTAAAAACGAATATAAATACGGGTTGCACTCCGGGAGTGCCGACAGAAGTTCAAAACCAGTAATTATGGCGACTGCCAATCAAATACTGAACGAACACAGATGATGCAATATTTTTTGTTCAGAATGTAGATAATATATATCAAAGAACCTAACTCAGTAAACTTCTCCATACAAAAGTAGACTGTAAACATGTTAATTAATGTTTATAATCAAATGGGGCGAGCGCGGCAGCCGGCTGCGTCTCGGTAACGGTGTCGCGAATCCAGAGGTTTTACCTCATCTAAAAATATGCGTACCGCGCTAAAAGAAGTTTTCACGTCAAAAATATTTGTTTTTATATAACACGGACGTATGTAAATATAAGCTTGTAATATTATGATCGACAATCGTACAAAACTATCAAAACTGCTTACTATTCATACTCCTATTAAATCTAGCGGAATATCCATGAATAAATCGATTCAACTCGAATAGAAACGCTCGTTTCAATCGAGATAAATATCGATCAATATCCTCTGACGGTCCAATTACATTGTGCTACAAGCTAAGACTAGCTCTTGAGGTGCCTACTCATTTGATTTACTGGACTTATTTCTATAAGTGGTAGGAAGATGAGTTCAAGCTTTCTTAGATTAATTGGCATTAGTTTATTTGGTAGAATTTACCTTGTGCCTTTGTTGGTTGGAAGGACAAATGTTTTGTGAACATTGATGTTTGTTCTGTTTCTGAGAGTAAAGATAATTTTTCGTCAATAATTTTAAAGTATTATCAGACATGTGGTTCCAAGAACTTTTCTTAGTTTGGAGCTAGATGGTTCTGTGTGAATTCACGAATTTAATTATAAACATCAAATATTTTTAAATATTTTTTTAATCACTTCAATGTATGTTTTGCAATAGCCGGTCAAAGTACCAAGATGGATTCGTTTGTCAACTCACGCCGAAAATTTCGTACCACATGGTGTTGACGAAACGTAAAAATAATATTATTTCCGCTCTTAAACACGTACCATGTATGACGGTTCTAAAGTCCCATATCCCTACTTATATTATAAATGCGAGAGTAACTCTGTCTGTCTGTCTCTCTGTCCCGTTTTCACGCCAAAACCGCTGAACCGATTTTGATTAATTTTGGTATAGAGATAGATGAGACCTTGCAGAAGGACATAGGCTACTTTTTTTGTAGGTACCACGCGTGCGAAACCGCGGGCAGCAGCTAGTTTGGTTATAAAACTTTATAAGTTCGTTTTTATTAACCGACATCAAAAGAAGGAGGAGGTTTCTCAATTCGACCGTATATATATTTTTATGTGTGTTCGTGGATAACTTGTCGTTGAACCGATTTTGATGATTCTTATTTGATGGAAAGTAGATATCCCAAGGGTGGTACCATGATAATAAAACCAGGATCTGAGGATGACATCCCAGAGAAATCGAGGGGAGCCTTCGAAAATCGTAGTGGCGACTAGTTGGTTTGATATTTTTTTCATTAAATATTCTAAATCACTACTATTAAATTAAGGTCTGGAGTCGAAAGACAGTCGAGAAAACTCCTCAACGATTAACAACAATTACCTGGTGTTTTGGCTTGATTAATTTTCACACCTAGATGGGTTGTGAATGTCATTAGGGGTCTGATGATGAAGACGAAGGACAGTCAAGGGATTTTTTACTTATCGTTTCCTGTTTGAAGTCGTTTTTTTTTGTTAAATATTTTTTTCATCATTACAATGTAGCTTTTGCAATGGCCGATCAAGGTACTATGAGTGGATGGAGTCGATCGTCAACTTACACCGAAAATTTCGTTTCACCTGGTGTTGAAGTTAACGAAACGCGTAGATATTATATTTATTAATATTATTTCCATTCCTTAATTCGTACATGTTACGGTTCAAAAATCCACAAGGAACCCTTGTAGTTTCACTATGTATGTATGTCTGTCTGTCCGCAACTAATCCGAGCTTTTGCTTGCAGGTTCTTGGTATCTTTCATCGTAATTAAATTTAGTATGGCAATAAGTATTAGTGGCTTCTACAACATTGTAATAGTGGGGTCCCTCTCGATATGTGAATTGGGGTTCTTCACAAATGTTGTGTGGTTTATCGTAGGTTAGGTATTTTAAAGGTATCAGGGGGTTTCTTTAACAGTTTTTCGCTAACAAAATTCGTTTGATAAATGACCGGTTCTGAGAGAGGTCAGTGTAAGGCTTTTCTCTAGATGGTGTTGAATTAGCTTAGGACCTGATCACTAGTAATTTTTACACCTTACTGACATCGGAAGCTTTCTCTGTGCATGGTCCGATATGTCCTTGTCCAATTTAATTTGGTATACAATATAGCGACTCGACAGTTTATCGTATCGTAGTTCATTCTTTTTTCTAACCGGCTTCAAAAAAAGAGTGTAGGTTCTCAATTCGTCAGAATCTTTTTTTTTATATGTTTACAAAAAAAAACGATTACTTCGATTACTTTCGATTACCTAAACCTAAGCCTAAACCGATTTGGAAAATATTTTTTCGTTTCAAAGGATACCCTTTCCCTATTTAAATTTTATCGAAATCGGTCGAGCGGTTATTAAAAAAATCGAGGAAATTTTCGTTTACTCCGAAACCTCGCTGTCTAATTGGAGCAGTGCATTTAGTTGGCCTACCCATATTATAATATAAACAAAATACATCTACTTTTTACTTACTTTATCGATTTTTGTTTTGGTTTTTATAACAAAATTATATCAATTCATCTTTCTTTTATATTATAAAGAGATGGTTCCAAATCATAGATACCTAGATGATACTTTGTATACAGGGGCTGACTTCCAATGTGCTAGTCCCTTTACGAGACATTTATTTAATTGTAACACGTACAGATTTACGATGCATTCGAAATCGGTTATCTTGTATCTGTCGTGCAATGATTTGTTTTGTTCGAGTTATAATGTATGGGATCTAGTTTCGATCTGATGGTAAGATGAATAAATTAAGATTCTCCGATGGAATGATAGTGAGGACTGTGGGAGTGAAAGATTGTGGTCAAATGACTTGTACAATGCTTGCTGTTCAATGTTTCTATTAAACCTTAGGGCTACGAATAGGTTACATTAGTCCTTAAGGAATGAAAGGCTCCAATAAAATCAAATCATTCATAGAGCCGAAGACGGTTAGGTAGATTATTAACTAAATTAAAAAAAAGGAGGTTCTAAATGTATTTTTTTATATTTATTACTTTATATCTCCTTCATTTATGAACCGATTTAAAAAAAAATTTTAATGTGTGAAAGGATAAACTTTTCCGATTGGTTTAATAGAAACGTAATTAAAATCAGTTCAGTAATTTGGTTTTTTAATCAAAACAGCTAGAAAAAATATATCATCCATGTAAACGTAATTTCTTATTTACTTCGTAAAAAAAAGATCAATTCACGGTATTACGTACGTTCGGGTACTATATCAGATTCTATTCATAGTAACTGCAATCTATGTCTTACAATTAACATCGATCTTCTGTAACACCAATTCATCAATAGAAACTGATAACTAACTGATAACTGTTTGATAGTATCAAAATATTGATAGTATCAGAAATCGGATTACACCACTGGAAAGTCACAAGAAAGCCGAAATTTCGTGTACTTTCGTGTTCGTGTACAAAAACACACTCAAGTACAATTCTTAAATGATTTAAAAACTAAACTACTAAGCAAATTTTGATTAAATTCTATGTGACCAACCGGGAAGTAGTTTTTTTTTTAAATCGGTTCATAAATGACGAAGTAATGAGGAATCAAACATAAAAAAATACAACAGAATGGAGAACCTTCTTCTTATTTTGAAGTAGGTTAAAAATAAAGACGATATATCAGGTCAAAGTGACCAGCTGAGTCTGGGGTTCGCTTTATGCTCTATCATAGAACTCGTGTCTTGTGGTATCCACAGAAGATAATTTGTTGGTGTTTTGTATTTTATTGCAGATACTTGAGAGACATTTTTAGACGATTTTTTTTTACTCACTTACTATTTAGTCGATGAAGACAAACTCTATAAAGATTCTCTAGATGAATCGAAACAGTGTCGATTCCTTCAAAGCAATACATTATTAAAAACGTGTTTCCGAATATGTATAATAAAAGTTTTTCAACTTGGAAGATAGTTTAGTTGACACAAAAACTGTATTCTCTTTCAAAATTTAGTATGGCTCTACATTTGCTCCAAATTTAGTAAACAATCGCAAAAGTAAAACGAATCACATGGTTTTATAAAGCGACAATATTTTCGCTCATGATTATTATTGATCACCCACATATAACTCCGCTCCTCTCCGATCAATCATATTTTGTGGAAACGAGTCAATTGTGTAATAAAAAACTAAAACATGTTAAAACGACTTTGTGACAGTAATTGACTGTGGATTATTGATAGAGAGGGTCCAATGGAAGATGATACATGATTTATTGGTATAAAATTTTTTTTACGGCTACCTCCCTCCCTTACTGGAATATGAAGCCCAGAGATACCTAAAAAGTTTAAAAAAATTAAATCAAATATGCTGTGATTACAAGGAAACTTAGCACGGCTAGGGCCTTACTACATGAACTTGGCTAACTCAATAAAAAAATATCAATGAATAACAGAAATGTACAGAATAATAATATACCGCAAAAGTTGAGCTATCTAAGGACCGTTTAAAACAAATAGCTCAGCTGATCCGGATGAGTCTGGCGGCATTGCCACGTTGAATGGCAATGCTAATACAAGGGGCTAGATAGGAGCAAGCTCTTGGGTCAAGCGATGTTTCTACCAAACTTCCCACGGGCCCAGGGTCTCGAGTTCAAAAAGCTTAAATATATGGGCCCTATCGAGACCGGCATATTTGCGTTTTTGAGGTCCTCGGCACAAGCAGTCACCATACCAGCTCTAACGGAAGTCTCCATAATATATAAGTATTTCAGTCATCTGGTTCCCATACCTATGCTTATTTTGGGACGCGATGGTGTCGTGTGAATTGTTCACTAATATTTATTTATTTGTATAGTATGTAACGATCTTTTGATAGCGCAACTAACGGACTGACTGACTAAAAAAAGTCTAATTCACATTTAATTGAATAAATAATGAGTAGGAGTAAATTCAAGTAATATTTCTTCATCTGTTAGATAATTAACACGTCATAATCCAACTGTAACAGTGCCAGCCTCCCACCCGCATAGGGCGTGACAATCACCATTGTCATCGACTGTTTAAGGAGCTTCCACATGTGCCGTGACCTACTATAAAATCCGTGTAACGCTGTCACAGGTTATCAGACAACCTAACAGCATATTCTCCAGTCAGATTTTAAATAAAAGCTGTGGCCTACTTTGATTTACAGTTTTAAGAATGTTCTTCTTATCATGTCAATAATTATTATAAACAAGTGTGGTGAAAGGATTAAAGTATCATAATCATTAGTTCCATCTTATAAACTATCTAGCGTTTCTTTAAAAGATAAATATTTTTTTCTTGACATTCTTATGTCAATTAATAAAGTCAGCAACACATTAGAATTTTTGATTGAAATATTCACTAATTAGTGCATTTTTCTCCAGTACACGAACCACTGTCAAATTAAATATGGACTTGTGTCGTCAAAGGGTTCAAAATAAAGCATTTTTAGTTTCGTCCTTAGTAAATGCACTAGTTACTTCCAGCACAGGGTTACCAGTACCAAACTATTTGCATTGTTGTCTGCGTACCTAATGATATATTCATAAAATCTTTTACCCGTAAATAGTGCCATAATTTTTATGAAATGCACAAATGGTTAAATCGGCAGTTTTGTTTTCTTAACACTATTTTAAACACGTTGTCAGACAGGTGTAATTCACCGATGCTGGTGCACTGGATACGCCTGCACAAGACGGTGGTGTAGGCGGGATCATGGTGCTAGCAATCTAAAATTGTAATTGGTTGATTCTCATTTAATATGTTTGATGTATTTCTGTTATTTTATGTTTTTATTTTTGTGTAAAAATAAAAACATTTTTGTGTATTTATTTTAACTGTTTCTCACCATATGAACTTAAGCTTGATATAAACAATTTTTTTTTTTTTAACAGCTTATTTTTTTAGGGCAGGTTGTTTTAAGATGATTCAAACAGAACGATTGTCTGCACGTGTAGAAGCTCCATGCCGTATGAATATCATAACTAATGGACTAAGTTCGTAGAGTTAATTTTGGTGAGAATTGAATAAGCCAATAGTGTCTAAGTTTAAATAAATACTTATTAGTTAAGTACTTAAAAGATAATGCATATGTATTGCAAGAGTTATTTATTTTTTAGATATGAATCACTGACGTGGTCATAAAAAAGCATTTTAGCTACCTTTTTTTTCACAATGCTAAACCCAAAAATAGATGCAATAGAAAATTCAATTACGGCTTCATTAAAATGCAGTAGCTTGCCTTTAACAAAACGCAAAAAAACAAATGAATTAACGATCCATTGTTTTCCGAAATTTTAAAAAGAACACGCTTTCGAATTTCGAATAAAGTTGACATTTATAATGGGTTCGTGCGCACGCGCCATGTAACAGAATAAACACGTAGTAGGTAAAGCCGAGATCAAAGGAGCGGCGCTGCGCATTGACGGCAATATGGCGACAATGCCATAGAGTTATTAATGGGCCAGAAGTGCTGACATCCTTGTTGTTCTTTGAAATGAATGCGTGCGTATGCGTTAGACAAAGACGTGACGCATGTCAGAAAAGTTAAATAATGCAGCGGTATTCTCAATGTTTATTTTTCATTATTGACTAATTTAATAAATAGGTTTGGTTATGTGCAAGTAGGTATAAGAATTGTTATCATTATCATCATCCAAGGCGTGGAACTGATCTTTGTCTCTTCTCATTCTTGTTCTGCAGGCTACAATGTTACAATACAATGGTCACCAGCATGAAAATCCAATAAGCTTTATCAATCACTTAGTTCTCACGTCATTGGTCTTCATTTCGGACTCTATAATAATTAGAATGCTAGTATTCAATTATTTTGCTTGCTTAATTATATTTTTTGTTACTACTTAAAAACTGGTTTTCGATCAATGAATGGAAATAAAAATAATAATAATAAACTACATATATACATTTATACATGTAATATTATTCCAGTTTCAAACCTATACCTAGTGTCTTGATACGTTAAGGAACCGCAATCAAACCAATCATAACACAAACTTTGAGATCCATTAATTGAAATAAGCTCGTGCTCTGGCCAACGGACTCATTGCACACCACTTCTTCAGCAATAGTTGTTCACAATTTAAATATACTACCAGAAAAGGTTTTAACTGCTACGTCTGTTAACGCATTCATAAAGAAGCTCGAGAAATGTCAATGTCCAAAATTTATCACTTAAGCGAAAACTTCTCGTCTATAATTATATAATATTACTTTGTAGAAAGTAGGATAGTTTGACCAATAATTGCTGACCAAAAGAAGGTAAACTTATATTTTCTAAGCAGTCTCATCTGTGCACTGTACATTCTGTACTGACCACCACAGTCGTGATACGTGACGGAAACGCGGCTGTCATTTTATTGAAATGTAGCCGGTTTGTGGAAACTTCATTGACTGTTTTGTAATAGAATAGTGTTGGGGTGACATTTATGTTAATGGTATAGAACACAAATTGCCTTGATTCACGACTCTACTTATGTCTAATATTTAGCTATTAGGAACTAGGGACTGACGCCAAACGTATCCGTTAGTTACATTAAAAATTTAAATACAGATAAAAAAAACTAGACTATCTTTTAATAACAAGGGTGAAGGAAGAAGTAAGTTATTTTTTAATGGGAACTCTATGTAAATAATTTTCATAGGTACGCTCTTAAATTTGATTTCATATATATATATTACTAGCAGCTGCCCGCGGCTTCGCAAGCGTGGTACCTACATAAAAAGTCATATTAAAAGCCTATGTCCTTCTCGAAGCTCCCATCTATCTCTATACCAAAATTCATCAAAATCAGTTCAGCGGTTTAGGTGTGAAAACGTTATAAACAGACAGACAGACAGAGTTACTTTCATATTTATAATATTAGTATAGATATATAAAATATATAAATATATATTAGTAAGGATCAACAGCCAAAAACTTTATGCTACTACTTCTAAAAATGACAATACTTTCATACAACCTTTCATCCCTCTTTTCAAACCTTTGCAACACTTTTTTAGAATTTAAAAGTAGCTTATGTTCTTTCTCAGGTTTTAGACTATCTTTGTACCAAATTTCAGTTAAATCGGTTCAGTAGTTTTGGCGTGAAAGCGAGACAGACAGACAGACACAGTTACTTTCGCATTTATAATATTAGTAAGGATATAATTATGAGAGGTCACCATTTTATATAAAAAAATTAAAGGGACTTCGTTCAAACGCGTGTCCTGCAACAAGTTCCTTTTTTTTAGAGAACTACATATCTCAAACAGTGAAGGAAAACATTATGAAACTGATCAAACTGAAAAGCACTTCAAGCACTGACCACCATTTCAAGACCTAGTTGTTTTACAGTATTTTATGGAACATAGAATATACGAAGACTTACGAAAAACTGGTGTTTAAATTACATATTTTAGAGTGGACCGTGGAATACCGTGGTTTGAATCGAGCGGATTAATTTGCTAGTGCTTGAGAAGCCAAACCCCATTACTACTCAATCATCGAACAAAAAACCCGTAGCCACTCATAGCATTGTAAGCAAGGAAGAAACGCTTTTATGGGTAGATTTATAATGTACCCTTAATTTAGTGATTCCCTCGAGACACCAAGTAAAGCGGTTAGGTCCTACGTGTTTGTAAAGGACCATAGGGTTCGGCAAATAGTGCATTGTCCCACCCAATGTGTTTAAGGTATTAATAAGTCAGGGAATTAAGGTGTGGTGCTACTGAAGGCGGTTATTTCAAGAAAGCAACAAGGTGGATTAAAATTGAGATTTTGGGAGCAGATAGATAAATTTATAATATTTAAATAGTTTATTGCAGATAATAGTAAAAAATTAAGTTTGCAACAAGTAAAGTTTGTTCCGATAAAAGTAGAGTGGAGAGTAACAGTTATGTTTTTTTATTTTATTTTATTTCAGAATTTTTGTTAAACTTACAGCTAACACAGAAAAGATATAGACAAAAAAAAAGATGTTCCTACAAATTAGAGACATACACTGAAGAGTAATTAAAAGTTTAGCTTTCTGTGTCTCTACTTTGTAGAACATTTATGTTTTTATCCATATTAATGACATAAGACACACAAACTCACGACTCACAACTTTATGTACTCGTATTGAATGGACTCGAACATTAGTAGAAAGTGTCCTTTTTTTGCTAGCGATAAATTGCTGAATCAGGAAAGTATTATATAATATATATACGAGGACCTCAAAAACCGCAAATATGCTGGTTTGGATAAGGCCTACATATTTGAGCCTCTTGGAGTCGAGACCCTGGGCCCATGGGGAACAGGAGCCCACCGCGTATTCAAAATTATTTCACGGCGTCTGGTAGGTCGGCGTTGCATGACCCAAGAGCTGGCTCCTATCTGGCTCAGCGTATTAGCATTGCCATAAGACGTGGTAATGCCGCCAGTATCTTGGGAACGCTGCCCTCTGGCAGTGATCTGGATCAGTTGAGCTATCTATAGATCATTTTAAACGGTCCTTAGAGAGCTCAACTGTTTCACGTGTATATTATATTATTGTATTTTATATTATTGTATATTATTATATATATACATATAATAATACATACATTCCTGGTTCAGCAAGAGTCTTGATAGGTACCAGCACAGCGCCAGATATTCGTCCTCCAAGCAATGTTGATCAAGCGGTATGTTGAAGGGCACAAGTAAAATTGCAAATAAAAAACAGATATGTCTATGATCAATTGATCACTGATCAGCAATGCGCATATGTTTTCTTTTGTATTGCAAACGCTCATAGGTTACAATAATTCGTTATTTTAACTCGTAAAAAACTGTAGATCAAATATCGCTATTACTACAACGCTGCCTTACTAATCCCAATACACGTAGTGATCCTCCTAAACCATAATCAGCTTTAACTTCTGTTAAGATTCAATTCTTCAGAAGCAGTAACCGTCATAAAACGGTCGGACATTTACATACTAACCTAGTAATTCTACTAATTTGACATAAGGTTCAAAGTTGCAGCGTTTAATTATTCACGATTCTGTCGTACAATTTGAGGAGAAGAGGATTTAAGGTGTATAGTCAACTTAAATTATATTGACACAGTATTCCAATTACTGTTCAATGTGATAGGTAGTTGCCACATTTACCTACTTAAATATAATTCGTTCAATATGTGTAGAGATGTGAATATTGCATTTTGTATATAATATCATAGGCTTTAAGGTCACCCAGCACTCTTATTTTAGCAAACAGATAAGTATACATACGATTAAAATAGTTAGTTGACCGAAACGTTATTTGTCAATTCCATTCGGTATTGAGCTTTAGGCTTTAAATGAGAAAATTCAGAAAAACAAAATAAACAAATTATAGGTAGATGATTTTCTTATGACGACCTCTGTGGTGCAGTAGGCGAACACCCGTCTGAGACGTAAAAGGTTGCGGGTTCGAATTCCCGCCGCGGGACAAACGTTTGTATGATCTGCAAGTATTTGTCTCGGGTCAAGGTGTTTCTATGTATATTACGTATGTACTTATTTACAAAAAACACAAAAAAAAAGTTATTAGGTTAGGTATCAGTCTTGTGGTACCCATAACACAAGCTCTGCTTACTTTTGGGCCAGATGATGTTGTGTGAAATGTCTGTCATTATTTAGTATTTATTTATATACACAAAATACTTATAGTACAAGATACGTTCTACAGGTAATAAAATTTCGAGATATAAGTAAGAAGTAAATTTTGCACAAATAGCCAAGTTTTTTAAGAGTTGATTGTACAGTCAACTCAGGCGGGCATCTAGCCGTTTACAAACGACTGTTAAATAGGAGGCGTGACTTAACAAAAACTGCAGCACAAAGATCTAACGATTTTACGCCTAATATTTTTCATGGATCCCATCAAAATGGGTTTTGCAAAAAAAAGAACAATGACCGAAACTAGCGGATTCTGGTTGCATTGTTCAAGCCAATTTATGAGTATCGTTTATTATAAGTGTAACTAATAAATTTCACGCTAAAAGATCACAGGACCTAATTAGAGATAATTTGTATCTCTAATTAGGTTCTGTGATCAGACTTTCGAAGCTATATTAGTGAAACTAACATTATTAACGGTTTAGGTTCTATATTATCTAGTGTTTTCGAATTCCACCATTTTATTGATCATGTTTCATTCCTTAATTTTCTGACATCGCGGTAAAGGTTTAAATCTATGAGGTAGGTATTTTATAGAACGAAAAAAAAATATTGACCGAGCGAAGCGAGTGACGCGAAAACGTTAAAAAAGTTATATATCAGTAATTTCAAAAAAATGTTCGTGAGGCTCACAGAGCCAGTAGTATATTTAATGTGACATTATTTTTTCATATCAAAGCTTTTATTAAGTAAGTTGAGGTGATTCAAATGAGTCCTAAGACTTGTATTATACCAACACATATTCACTAAAAAGTTATATGTAACACTCCTCTTGACTCCTGACTCCTGACTCCGACATCAGATTAGCTATCATCAAAGAAAAACACTGTCATTCTTGACACGTATGCCTAGTTTCAGCTCCATTAGTTCATATTTTGAGGAGTTATTTTTGACAGCATCTTAACTCTATCATTAGATCAGCTCGTTGTTGCCATAATTACATACTATCCTACTTTGTGTACAAAGTTTTTACCATGAAAAAAACTATAGAAACATCTGAAACTGAAATATTTCAAATTAACTCAGAAATGTAATACTTACGTTGACCTATGAAATCAACGAAACTTTAGCTGATAGGAGCACAATCCAAAATGGTAGACACTAGAATAAAAATTAAAATCTTTTACTTGTTTGTATGACTTAATTTTTTTTTCATACAGTTTGGAACCTATATCTTAACAACCGCTTTTCCAATTTGGTTCTAAATCGACCTGCCAAATTTCTAGCAGATCGGATTAACAATTCGAAAGTTACCGTCAAACTAACAAACATACAAAGCCAAATCACCCATGATGCAATTGAGATATTCCCTCGCTGTGCTCGCTTAATCCTTTTTTTTTAATAATTACCTATAGCTACAGTTACGCATCCATCGAACGTCAACGGGCCGCTCAAATACTTAAAAACAATTGACTTCTAATAGAACAGGTACTCAGTTATTATACAAGCAAAGACATGTGATATTTTATTTTCTTATAGATTCAAAACTCGTAACTCATTACCATAGTACACGGAAAGCAGTGTGACAGATTAGTTTCTCGCTTGTTATTTTCTTGTAGCTATTTGTTCATGTTCCTTTATTTTCTACAGGAACCAGTTATTGATAGTACCTGGTGTTGTATGTCAAACACTGAATGTATTATTGTTGTGTACGTTGTTTGACTAGAATGTAGGAAAAATGTAAAAATACTCACATAAACAGTTGTTTCAATGTTCCTATAGAAAGAAAATGATTTTTTTTTTTTTATTATAGTATAGTTTTTAAGTCATTTTCGGATATTGTTAAGTACTTACTTTATTAAGTAAATTATTATTATTAATACAGTAAAATAAAAACGATGATTCAATGCAACTCAATTCGCTCTTCTTAGTCAATTCAATCGTCTGAACCTTTTTTTTTATGTATTGTCACCGATTACTCAAAGACGCCTGAACCGATTTAGACGATTATTTTTTTGTTTCAGAGAATATACTTCCCAGATGGTTCCATTTATGTTTTATCGAAGTCGGTCGAGCGGTTTTTATAAAATCAACAAAAATAATAAATATGTATAATGATAATGATAATGATGATATGTTTTATATTCAATAAGGTTGGTTTTCTTTTTAGTTTTTAAAGCGTAATTATATTATCTGCAAATATTTTTTTCGGGTCTGGGTCTTTTTTATTTATATTTTTTTATTGTAACATATTGTTTATGAAATAAAAGGGTGCTTCAGTCATATGGTTTCTATATAACAAGCTCTGCTTACTTTGGGGCTAGATGATGCCGTCTGAAATGTTGAGTTATTTTGTGTACTTAATTAAATTATATAATATAATGTTTAATACTTAACTTTAAAAATTTTAATTATTCTAATTGAATATTAAAAATAATTTAGGATATTATGAAACAAAACAAAGCAGAATAAGTAGACGAAATATAGAAGTACGAAGTATGAAGAATAAGTATACGAAGTAACACAACGAAGTGCATATATTTTTACAACATTACATTTAAAACTGTCCAGTCAGGTATATCATTAATTCTCGATCTGATTTTGAGTTATGTTCTGAAATACGGGGCTTTAAATAATATTTTTACTAATAAAAACAGTTATACCTGCTCTAGCCCTGATACATTCAACTCAGCATGTAAAATGCATATCAAAATAGCCGCCATTGTCGATGCTAAATTGTCACGCCACGTAAATAACAATCGATCAGTCGACACTCCCATTAAAAGAAATCTGTTTTAAAATAAACGCGTTTTGTCCAGAAATGTGCATGTTAATTAAAAATGTCAATCATCCGTATCCCTTGCGCAGTTCATTCGATTTTCTATATGACCAAGATGATATTAGCGGTACAGATGGTACATGAAACATTAAACAGATAGAAAAGTATTTAGGACAATTTCGCCAATCTATTCCTAATGAATTAGACACGATGCAGACGTATGCACTTCCCACCCGCCCGCAGTTGAAAAGCCATGCAAAGCGTTAGTACAAAGGTAGCGCATACCATCCATACATGTAACCTCAAAAAGAAACTCGACACGTGTTTCGCCTCCACGAGGCATCGTCGGGAACAATTAAATTGCTCCGGACTGTAAAGACAAAACACCAAGACTGCAGTGCAGAGACTCTCCAAAATTGTAGCCTCGCGCTGGAATGAAAGTTAAATATATGTCAATCTGTTTAATGTTTTGTAATGGATTTCTGCAATGACACGCCTTAATAAATTATCTAATTTTACAAAAAAAAAAAATGCGACCTAAAATCTTAAGTTGTCCAGGACTTAGGATTTTATTATGATAATTCACGTTGTCTTACGTTCATTTAGTTCATCGTTCATAGCTCGTATTCTTCTGTTTGTAAAACAAATGATTAATGTTTGTATGATCTGCAAGTATTTGTCTTGGGTCTGGATGTTTCTATGTATAATATTTATATACTTACAAAACAAATATGTAAGTAGTATATCAGTCATATGGTACCCATAACACAAGCTCTGCTTACTTTGGGGCCAGATGATGCTGTGTGAAATCTCCGGCATTATTTATTTATACTTATATTATCACAACATAACTCAAAACTGATCTATACATAAGTTTTTAATTTTTATCAAGAACCAATAGCTTTTGAGAGTTTGATGATAGTAAATTTTATAAATAACAAGCGTGGCTTTTGTCTCCAAAGTACAAAAATCTCTTTACCAAATTTAATCAAGATTCTTTCAGCTGTAAAAAGTCTAACACATACTGACAGGCAGACAAAGGCTCTTTCGAATTTACAGTATTAATATGTAACTTAATACATATGTATCAAGTTCCTTGTCGACCTCTGTGGCGCAGTGGCCGAAAACCTGCCAGAGACACAAAAGGTTGCTGGTTCGATTCCCGCAATGATCTGCAAGTATTTGCTTCAGGTCTGGTTATTTTTCAAAAAAGGTATATAAGTAGTATATCAGTGATGTGGTACCCATAACAAAAGCTCTGCTTACATTGGAGCCAGATAATGATGTGTGAAGTATCCGACATTATTCATTTATTTATATTGTTTATGTATGCCTTGTTTTTTCCATTCATTTGGAACCCTATATCTTTACAAACCTTGTCCAATTAGGTTCAATAGCTCATTTCTAAATTTCAATCTGTCGACTTACAAAATTTTACACAAATCGTTAAATTATCGTCGAATAACAGGCTAGGTTATATTATATATACTTAGTGTCCGTATTCGTATCAGAACAAAAGTCAAACTATGGATCGACACAAAGGCATATATTTTCAGAAAGTTTTAATAAAATGCTGTCAAATATACCGTAAGTTCTTGAGTTGTTATCGCGTTGTTAGTCGATCTTGTTGAATTGTTGCTTGATTAATTCCAAATATTAAGATATATACAGATTATCAATAATAACAATGCCGTAAATTTCGCACAGCATCATCTAGTACCAAAATAAGCAGAACTTGTGTTATGAATATCACATGACTGATATACTAAACCAAGAAACACTAAGATCCGATACAAATTTTTGCATATTTGGGTAATAAATTTGGGTATTTGATTTTATTCTTGATTCTTATGATTTTATTTTCAAAGTGATCCTTGTTATTGTATTGAATAAGTAATCTTTTGACTTGACTTGACTTGACAATTTCAATTGTTAGTACCTACTCGTACCTCTTCTGCAAAATTACAACTCTTTGACAGTTTCAAAACTTAACGGTGGAAACAAATAAATCGTCAAATTAAAGCTCTTTAAAGTTAACAGCTTCACAGATACACTCGTTAATGAGACAACGGGTTTATAGTTATTTCCATTTTATTTATTGCAATGAATTACCTACCTGATTTAGAAATCTTAGTTATAGCTTTTTATGTGATATTTTGATATCTTCTGAACATAAATACGTGGAACCTACTTAACATGTTGTGTAACTGAGATTTTATAGTTATTGAATACTTGAGTACAAGTTAATAATTTTTCATTAGTTGAATACATTTTTGAACATAATATTCTTCTCACATTAAATGTGCGAATGTTTGTGTGGATGGATATTTGTATTTTTATGTTTGTTTGTTATTTAATCACGCTAAAATAGCTGGATGGAATTAAATGAAACTTAGTATAGATGTAGTCTGAGACCTGGTATAATATTTATTTATAAATATTTAAATCACTTTGATATCACTTAGAAATAAGTTTAAAGAAATTAATATTATGACAGTGCCTTGTCAGTATATATACGAAAACTTAATGTATGTGCACAAAAATGTTCATTTATTCAAAAAAAAATTGCGATAATCATAGTATTAACACTAGAAATAAAGATAAACTCGCTGTTCCCACTGTTAGGCTCGCTAAAGTTAATAAGTCTTTTATAGGGCAATGTGTACGCTTTTATAACAAGGTCCCAAGCAACGTGTTAGATTTGTCGATTGGCAAATTTAAAAACGTAATTAAACATAAACTGTCTATTAAAGCATATTATAAAATATCTGATTATTTAGAAGACAAAAAAGCTTGGGATGAATCTGCTCCAACTCGACTCGGCATCCGTAACAAAATTGTCAAGGATCATACAAAAAAGTGTTAAGACCAGACAAGTTTCTTGCCGGATTCTTCTTAAACTGGGGTTAGGAGGAACCGGCACCTAGATTCACTAGCATGTAAGAAGACAATTCAATGTGGTCCTTGTGATTGTAATGAATAAAGTTATTTTGAATTGAATTGTATTGAATATATGTATCAGTATATTGACGTCCATTGTGGCCTGGCTAAGACGTAGAAGGTTGCGGGTTCGATTCCCGCCGCAGGACAAATGTTTATTATGATCTCCAAATATTTTCCTTGGGTCTGGGTGTTTCAATATAAGAATTTAAAAAATAAGTAGTATATCAGTTATGTGGTACCCATAAAATAAGCTCACTTTAGAGCCAGATGATGCTGTGTGAAATGTCCGGCATTATTTGACCGAGCGAAGCGAGGGTCTCCATTTTAGTTTAGGCAAAAATGCTTTCGTATGTCCGGCATCTGTCCGGATGTTCTTCTTTACTGATGGTATTTCTGTAAATTGTAAATTTTGTAAGCAGATTCTATAATAATTTTTTTGTATTTTTTTAGCATTTTTTTGTCGATTTAGTTTTTGGAAATTATTCAAAATGGCGGCGGAAATATGGGGTTGAAAACGTAAAAAAAATATATTGTGCCAATAAAATAATAACATTTGAACGTGCAACAGACATTCTCAATAATTTTAGAAAATATAGATCTGCAGAAGAACTGGACCAGAAAGTTACAATCGTGAGCGTGTTATTTGTTTATAAGTATGTTTGCCTATACTCATATAATAAGGTTTTAAAAACTCAAGTAAAACCGACTTCATTGAATAAAATTTAAAAATATATTCTCTTCTTAAACCAACCTTAGGGATGCATTTTATTCAGATGATTTTATTGTTATCTATAATTCTACATAAATACATTACTCAATTAGAAGTTCAATACAAAATTTCTGTCCCAGCTTTTTTACTGAACTACTACCAATCGAAAACAATTATCCTTTTTATATTTTTTTCAATCGGTTTAAATGACAGATTATGAAACAAACATTAAAAAAATACAACCAAATGAAATACACCTCTTTTTTTGAAGTTGGCAATTAACGGTAATTGCTGGGTTTTTGTTTGCGACTAACTCCCGATAGAATCTAAAAAAAAATGATTGTAGCATAATATGATGGTAACAATTTATAATACGATAAATCGAAATAAATATCTCATAATTAATAGTAAACATTCAAATGGCTACCGTTTTAAGAGTAACAGTTAAGTGAGAATTTCGTATCTATTTCACCTGGAATTACTTAGCTGTAGCAATTTATATCGTCGTAAAATTTTGCTTCAATGATGGCCACGCATGGTGGCCTATTATACAAAATACGATGAAGCTTAGCTCTCCAATTTACTGAGCCATCAACCATACAATGTCCATCTTGTAATTTGAATTTTATTTGAAACATAAAAATGGATGATTAGCTATCAAAAACCAATGATTTTCCAAACTATGGCTGGGCGCTTTAATGTCAAAAGCGTCATGTAAAATTTTATTATAATCGATTGATGCGGAATATTCTCGTAAAGTTTGATTGAAATTTTAAATAAAAATTGGGATCGCTGCTCTGTGGCAGTGATCTAGATCAGTTGAACTATCTATAGATCGTTTTAAACGGTCCTTAAATAGCTCAACTGTTTCACGTGTATTTTTTGTGAATAAATATTATTTTGTACATTTCTGTAGTTATTTCTGTAAATAAATTCATTGTCACTCAAAATAAAAATAGCTTGAAATTTTTTACTGCAATAATAAATACGGCATTTTTTTTTTCTTATTTTGATTTTATTTTGAATTTAAATACTTGTGAAATTTAAAACTAACTGACGTGTAGATAAAAAGTCGTTGAAATGTTACAATAACAAAGTGCATAAAACTCACCAAAACCAGAAAGAAAACACCCAAATAAAGATTGATGCAGAATCAATCGAGGCATGTCCCACAGATAAAGGCGAGCGTCCACACAATCAATTTTAATCTGAGAACTTTGCACGTGTTCTACCTTCCCTGTCGTGCTTTATATCAGACGCTATAGTTTAGAAAGGGATGGAGTAACCGTTTTGATGTAGGTGCCATTACGATGATGCCCGGCCTACTTACGGAATTAAATACTAAGGAAGATTGAGGAGGGGACCTTATCTGCTAAGACAATGATGTAAGCGAAAACACCGAAGGATATTTTGTAAGTAATGATACGTTGTTTTTTGGAGAAACATTTTCTTACAGTATTTTTATATCGAAGCGTTTTTAGTTTATAACACATTAACAATGCTAGGTTCTGCTTGTGTATATTTTTATTATTATTAATACCAAGGTCTTGACATCAATTAATAATAAAATATGGTCGAATGAAAGAAGGAATTCACTTTTGTTAGCTTATAAAGCCTTTCCTCGTACATATATATATCATCAATGATACAACACAGCTCATTCGCGTTATCGCTGGCTCACACAAAAAGAAGCTTTGTTTTGCGTATTTGTTATTTTACTATTTTGTTCTGATATTTAAGAGCGTTTGATTAGACTATGTAACTAATTATATCAAAAATTACTATACAAGCAACAACTTCAGTTCGTTATTGAAGATCTGATACTTTTACAATTTACAATACTTTACAATCCTTTCTTACAATTAAATCAAGCTCTACTACTCAGGATGATCTTAACACATTAATTCAATATCTGTAAAGTGTATGTGCTGCAAATTTTAAGCTATAAGCTATACCTACCAAGGCGTACCACCTACCTAGAATCAGATATCAGTAAGTAGCTGACGCATAGATTATGTGAGATTAATCTTATGACAAAACAGGATGCCGAGGTATCCGTGTTATCTCGCCTGTGATGTGAGGCGACGAGCGAGGCAGTTAACGGGATGATCGATAATATAGTGATTATACAACGGTTTCATAATTCTAGTAGAAGTTCGTGCGTAAGATGAAAGTGCGGTGTTTTGATGTTAATGAAAAATATTTTGACGTGTAGTGTTGTATCGGAAAATAGATAAAAACCAAGAAGTAATGCAATAAAATTTTATTTTAAATAAAACTACTGGAGGACTCAAAAAAGCGTAGAAAAAAATAAAACAAAACACTAGTACATAACTTAAAGCATCGGTTTAGATGCCAAAATTAAAAAAATAAAACAAATTAAAAACTAAAATCGATCTGAAGGAGGCTTATGCTGTAAAGCAAAACGAACGAAATACCGATGTCCAATCTCTTTTAAAGTTTACAAGTTTTTAAATACATTACCTGATATCTAATCACGTTATAGCCCTATTGTGACCGTACCGCCAGTTACATTAATCCAATTAATCCGATATAATCTACAAAACGCTTTAATCACGATCGGCCGGATACCCCCGCGTTACGCGTTATAACACGCTTATAACGACATAATTTGTGCTATTTAATGTTTACCTTGTCGGTTTTGACATCAGATACTATACCGGTCTGCTGATAATTTGTGGGACTTGGTGTAATTACTAGCCCCCGCATAGTCCCTTGTTATAGTGTTTTAAACGCTTTTATGGTGTGCTCTTGTCATTCAAATGTCAATAAATAGAGATGGCGGCAGATTTGACTTTAGCTGTAAGAAACATACTAATTGCCGCTTAACTCTCACTTACTTTAAGCTACTCGTATGTGGTAAACAAAACAGCCCTATGTAAACTAAGTCTACACATATTGCCAAAAAACCCATAATATGTTTTAAATTCATAAAACAAATTATGGGTTTTCGTTCATCTGTTGAAGATGATTTAGATGGCGTCAGTAAAGTTACAGAGCAGTTAATGGTAATTGAAAACTTTTGTTCATGGATCAGTTTCAGCTTAGGCGAAAATGCTTTCGTATGTCCGGCGTCTTTCCGGATGTTCGCAGGTAGCACTTCTCAACTTTAGCATTTAGGATTACGCATTAGCATTTAGCATTTCCAAAATTTTCTAAAATGCCCACATAATTTTACGCAAATTTTACGATTTAATTTTACCTCTAGTTATAAACTATATAGATTATTTGTCAATTCAGTTTTTGGAAATTTTCAAAATTGCGGAGATATGGGGGTTTAAAACTTAAAAAAGTTATATATCAGTAATTTCGAAAAATGTTCGCGAGGTCTACATCTCAGAGCCACTAGTCATTTAACATAGCTTCAAAGCCGTGCAAAATATCCTCAACCAACCCTTAAAGAAGGTGACTTTATTATTGTAAAGGATTTTAATACTGGTCCATTGGAGTAAAACATGGTTCGTACTGTAAAAATTTACCCTGGTAGAGATGGTAGAGTAAGAGCAGCGGATGTATTGATGAAAAACAAAGTGTTCAGAAGGTCTGTAAAATTACTCCGTCAAGTACCTGTAGAGTAAGTTAAGTAACTTAAAGCCAGTCCCAGTTATGTTTAGACCAATATCTAAACATATAGATTATATTGTTGTAGAAGTTAATTTATATACACACGAGGCTAGTGATTTTTGATAATGAAATGTAGTATTAGGTTATACTACTATTACATTTTATTCTCTATTTAACTAAAATAAATTAAAATTATTTTATAGTCTATAAATATTTATATTATTTTCATATGAATGGCAAGGACAGTATATAATTTAACGTCATGCTAGCTATTCTATGTTAATCTTTCACGCAAAAACTACTAAATTGATTTTAATAAAACTTTACAATAGTATAGATTATACATCAGAAATATACATAGGCTATAATTTATATATATAATTAAGATATTATGTGAATTGTCCAAAATATTAAAACTCTTTACTATAATTTTGATGAATTTGGTATAGAGATAGATTGGAGAAAAGAAAATGAGCTACTCAAAGTACTAATCCTGCGCAGACAAAGTCACGGGCTCCTGCTAATAATAAATAAAATCAAAAATTTACTTCAAAAATAAAATAAAATTCGAAATAACTAGTGACACGATAAAAAGAAGAATGAAATTTATGTACACAGCTGTAGTTCTCCGAAAATTCAAAAATATAATAAAATCAATTTTATAGTAGTCAATAAAGATCTATTCTAATATATTAATACTTAAATGTGACTTAAGAGTATAATTAATAAGAGCTACAAACACCATGAAATTTGACAATTTTTTTTATAAATCTACCTATTCAGAAAAAATAATACGTCTCAAACATGCGATGGATATACAAGAATTCCTTTCCGGTATAAAATTGGTATTCGATAGATGATACACCTCCTTTGATGCACATTATTCAATATTATTCAATACCCGACGGTATAATGAGGTACAAGCGACGGGCGTGGCTTGTATTCAAAGCGTTTGTATTGAGTGATGGTGTATCATATTGTCTACACGATATTTGTTTAAATTAAACTATCAGGATGTATTATATGAATTTACAAAAAAACGTGTATAAGTCAAAGTCAAAAGATGCTCTATTCAATACAATCACTAGAATCACTTTAAAACGTTTAACATACTAGGTGAATTTAGGTGCCAATTCCTCCTAACCCAAGCCGAGAAGAACTGGGAAGAAACTCGTCCTGGTCCTAGCGCTTTTGCTTGTGCATGATCCATGTCATAACTACCTTAACTACGAAAAACAAATACGAGAGTTCATACTTATCAATTGTGTCGGTTAATTGTCTGAGGGCAGAGTGACATGAGGCCATGCTTTCTTATTAATAATATAGTCATTTATATAATAATACGCTCTCTTGAAAAGACTACCCTATATATGCTTTAAATTTCTTAATTAAGTTTAGATGTGTAAGTAGTATATCAGTCATGTGGTCCTATAACGCAAGCTCAAGCGATTTAATTACATGCCGAATCCTTATATGCCAAGTCCGAGAATTAGGTATGAAATTCAATTTGTTTCTAGCACTTTTTTATAATCCTTCTAATTTCTTCTTTATAAATAAATAATAACAAAATAAATATTGGTGACAATGCACACAACTATCTAGCCCCAAACTAAGCATAGCTTGCACTATTATGGTGACCAGATGACTGATAGAATACATATGTATTTTTAAATACATGCATAAGATACTTTATATCACCCAGACACAGAACAAACATCTGTGTTCGTCAAACGAATGTGTGTCCTGGGAAAGAAACGAACCCTCAACCTACAGCGCAGAAGGCAGAGCAACTACCAACTGAGCTGAAAGGCTAGTCAAAAAAACCTCTGTAATTTTCAATGTGATCCAACGTGATTTACTACAAGTTTATTCGCCCTCGTCTAAAACGCATCATTTTGAAAACGCCTGGATCTTAAGACGTCCCTATATAGAACGTCTCTTTCCCAAAAAATTCCGTACTTAAAACGGTATTGACTCTTCATTGTATCCAGGTATTTCCCGCATACATTGGCTTATTAAGGTCGCCAAATAACCAGCACAGCTTTTAAGGAAGCCAAGATTTAAGCACCCGTTAAAAGGACCAACAGGACCAACTTCTGTAATCCACACCAATCAATCGCGAAACTTCTATTAGTTTCGTAACTTCCAACTTGGAAACTCAACGAAAGCAAAGTGTATGTTGTATACAGGCAAATAGTTCTGTAGGTATTATTTTAATTAGAAAAAAGGTTGTCTGTAAAGTCGGTTTACGGATATTTTTTTCGTGATAACCTCATAATAAAACATTGATGAAAAATTGCATACTTTTAACCTATTAAGATGCGTTACAAGCCAAACGCTTTGGCCGATCGTGACTCTCTATCGCTTGTTCCGCGCTCTCGCTTGCACGCGCGGCTCAGGCGGAACGTGACAATTTTCGTGCGTGCAGCCGGCGTTCATCGATTTATAAGACGTTATCACGTCAAAAAGGTGGTTAATAATGTTCGAGTGTTCGATTTCGATTAACAAAACAATCATTCACACGTCACGACTAATCCCCTTGGTAGACAGACAGACAGATACCTCAGATCTAGTGTTTTATTAATGCTTCTTTTCTAGTGTTTTTCGAATGCTTCTTTCATGATTCAGTTGTAATACAACTGAATCATGAAAGAAGCATTCGGCCCATTTGATGATAAGTGGTTATCGAAACCTTTTACGCTAGCTTTACCTGAAATATTACACACACATTAACAGCCATAGACACGAGTTCTCTTGTCTATTCGCCCAGTAATTTCACTTGCTACAGTGACCTCTAAACCTATCGACAGTTATGCTTGGAAATAGAATATCT
Source organism: Lampropteryx suffumata (assembly GCA_948098915.1). Classification (NCBI taxonomy): domain Eukaryota; kingdom Metazoa; phylum Arthropoda; class Insecta; order Lepidoptera; family Geometridae; genus Lampropteryx; species Lampropteryx suffumata. The sequence continues at coordinate 19,103,533 of OX402547.1, forward strand.
GGCACTAGTGTGATAGAACAAATGGAACAATAAGCAACTTATTTGGTTTTTGGTAGGCACTATACGTGCATACAAGCAATATACCATCAATCATGGGGTTTCCATAGAATATGCGTTGTTTAGTTTGAGAAATATATGTATGGATTTAAATTTATTTTTCTGATTTTATTTATTTGAAACTACTTTCGTACGGAACTCTAAAATTTAAGACGGTTTAAAAATTCAAAACTCCAGTCGGAAAGAAAACCAATGCCCGCCAAAAGCTTCCGGCGCGGTGTGAATTTTTTATGGTGCAGGGCGATTGCCCCCTTGGAAAAACACCACCTTGCTACGGAAAAGGCTAATAAACGTACAATGCTTCATTCATCATAGAACATTTAGAGAAGGCATTTTAAAATGTGAAGCAATTTGCAACTCGCATCTATGTATAATAACTTGCTTAAGTCTTTGTATTATCTAACATTACATTAGAATTGTTTAAGTTATTACAGGCAAGGCATATTATAGTATTTATGAGTAATTATGTAATAAAAATAAATATGTGAATGATAATAATCATATAAATGTTTAATAATTTGTTTTTTTTTAATAAATAATTTGCACCAACACTTGCACGCACTGTTTCACGACAACAGTCGCCCATCTGCCGCGTACAGAGACATTTAAATTATGCTTCTCACTGAACATCCAAAGGGTGGATCTGTTTGTGGATGACTGGAAGACGATAGATACACTGTGCCTAACTCATAACATTATTTAGTGAAGGTATCAGTTCATTTTATTATTAGATTGTTTTTCTTTTGTAGAAGTAAGATTTATCTACTCTTATTTTTCATTTTCACACTTTACCTAATTTATATTTTTTTCCCTGCTTTTCTGTTTTTCTATTTTTACGTATTAGATAGTATCTGTAATGTTAAAATAAGGTGTAAATAAATTGAATTTGACCTATTTTATTTTATTTGACATTTAATTTACACTTAAAACTAAGTTTAAATACATTAATTTCGCACACTGTAAAGCAAAATACAGGTTGTACATTATTTATGTTATTATCACCATTTCTTTGTTACCTGTTATTGCGTTTTTGCGAATAAATTATTGTATTGTAGAAAACTTACAATAGGTAAGTAGTTATTAAAAAAAATCGATTTATTAAATATTTATAAATCATAGTAAACCTATCATTGTAATGTTCACAATAATTTAATTTAGGTAACAGTATTTTTTCCTATATTAGAGTAAACTGATTGTTGGTTCTTGTTATTTTAATACGTTTTGCTACTATTTTTTGTTTAAGTCGAATTTGTTATTCAAAAGAATGTTACTTTGTTTAAACAAATGACACTCAAAGTTTTTAAGCAATCATTAGAGCACTCTGAGTGTCTAAAACAGTATTTTTTTAGTCGGCAGCTGTTGTTGCAACACAACCAAAATTAAATGATATAACTTTTAAAACTATCATGGTTTTGCACATAATTTTCACTCAAAACGGGATATTTACCATGATATATGAGTTTTTCTGCTTCTCTATATCTATCTATTCAAAACTAAATGGTAAAACTCAATAAAACCGCGTGAACTACAAAAAAATGCTGAGTTTTTTCAAAGTTTTTCCAATACAAGTAAACACTCTTCCCACTTTTGAAGTTTGCAAAAACTCCATTTACCACATCCAACTAAATCTTTCTTTGCTCTTTGTCACACAGCACGGAACCATCTGTCGGCTCTCAGGGGTCCGCCGTGTAAATGTAACGTTAGAACTGCAATTGTACAGTAAGCTAGAACACAGCCGCGAGCTACTAATTTGAGGGCTATCGTTTGTATGGAAAATTGTATGTTTAAATATTAATGACAGCATCTTGTTTGAAGGTATGAGTCAGGGGTTTATTTATTTTACAAAACCCACGACTTCACTTGCTATAAATAATAAAAATAATGCTGGACATTTTCACATAGCATCAACTGGCTCCAATGTAAGCAGAGCTTGTGTTAAATGTAACACATGACACATTTACTACCTATATAACTACAATATTTTTTTGTAAAACATACATATTGTACATAGAAACACCCAGAACAGAGACAAATACTTGCACATCATACAAACATTTGTCCCGTGGCGGGAATCAAACACCTAAACTTCTGCGTCTCAGCCTGACATTGGCCCTCTGCGTCACAGAGGCTTTATGAGTTTTTTTAATTTAATCTTAATTCTTAATCTTAATTAAAAACTATCTTTTAGTATTGTTTTCGAACATAAAAATACATTAGTGTACGACTGAATTCGAACCATCTACCTTAGGATCGGGAGGCGGAGCCACTGCCTACTAGTGATTTCGCCACACGTCACGACACATGCCACAAAATATTTACTTTTAACAATCTAAATTTACGTGTTGCACAAAAGCATCTATTTTTCACTAAAACACAAGCTACTAGAATTACTAATCCCTTCTGCCCCATTATTGGTTTTATGTTTAAAACCATACTTAAATATTTCCAACAAAGTTACGCTATGTTTCGGATCCTGTTATTTATTTTATCTAAAAATTATACAGCTCTACTGTTCAGTTAACAAGAACTACAGATATGTTCAATACAAAATTATCTGCTGGCCTTTCAAATCGAACATGGTTCAAGAATGAAACTAAAGCGTATTTTCAATTTCAAGATGGTGTTGTTGCAATGACTGTGATATGTATCTTTCTAGAAGAATCTAAGAACAGAACATTCAACAATGTCAAAATAATTGACTGTCACTTTATAATTTATTTTTTAAGTTTAACTACACTCGTTAAGAGGCCAGCGGAGGACGAATTGCCCCTACAAACGTAATACCAAAATGATTTGTAACTCAAGCATATTTCCACTATATTGTTGCATTATTTGTATTTAAATAGTATTTATCTAGGTTCCTGGATAGTTTTTATTTCGAATTACTTATAAAAAATGAAATAAGAGCCAATCGCATTTTCAACATTTTTTTGCTAAAATTTACAAGTTTTCTTCCTATTTGTTTCGTATTAAGCACCACAATATCTTACATGTTGTTTGTCAAGGACCATAGCTTATATTGTCTAGTTTCAGAATAACATTACCATGTGTAGAATACTAAATGTTTTCAGTCATATTTTTTTGGTATTAAGGAACACAACCAAATTCATACCACTTTTGAACGGCTAATATTGCTATCGCGCACGCAGGGGGCGGGGCCGGGGGGTGAGGACACTTCGGTTGTGTGATAGCTTGGACAGCTACGCACGCACACACTAATGCAACGTGTATTTACACGGTACGTGTGTTCTATTGACCTGTGCCACTGACTTGGATTGAAATTTGCCTTGTTGTTTGAAAACAATAACCTACTTTTTTGCATACTACTACGACATTGCCTTTGATAACGGAAATTTTTCACTTTAGGTTCGGTCATCATCATCATCATCATCATCATCATCATCATCATCACCATCATCATCATCATCACCATCATCATCATCATCATCATCATCATCATCATCATCATCATCATCATCATCATCATCACCATCATCATCATAACCATCACCATCATCATCACAACCATTCAAAATAAAAAAGTACATAAAAAGTAGCCTATGTCCTTCTCCAAGATCCCATCTATCTCTATACCAAAATTCATCGAAAACGTGAAAACGTAACTGATAGACAGACAGACAGAGTTAAGTACTTTTACATTTATAATATTAGTAGGGATGTATAGTTTTAGTAGTTATTAAAAGGGAAATTTATTGCGAATAGCCTTTTATTCCAGATTTGTCGGTTGCAATAACAGTGGCGGCCGTGGGCTGACTGGATGCTTAGGTACTCGTAATTAAATAAATATTGATGGACAATGCACACAACACCATCTAGTCCCAAGCTACGCATAGCTTGTATAATGGTGACAAGATGACTGATAGAATACTCATAAAGTTTTAAATACATACTTATGATACTTTAAAACACCCAGACACAGAGCAAACACCTATGTTCTTCACTCAAATGTTTATCCTGGGAGGGAATCGAACCCTCAACCTACAGCGCAGAAGGCAGAGCTACACCAACTGAGCTGACAGGCCAGTCAAAATTGCTGCCGAGTAGACCAGTAGGAACATTTTTAAAAACTACCCTAACTTGGTCTTCAGATTACGAACTGTCCGCGTTCACTCACGACATAATAAATTAACAATATCCACGTACCGATATGATTAAACAAAGCGTGTTGCGTATACCTACTAACAATGGGCTTCAATGACGAAGAGATTGTAAAACCGTCTTCTCGATTGATATTCATGTGTAATTTCTATTGCCTCACGAATAATTATTTTATGGAACCTACGTTAATTGGAAAGTTCAATTAAGTGATTAGGTCCTGAATCCACAATCGCCTACTTGAGAAGCTGGCGGTTTATAACTACTGCTATCTGCTCCTTTACAAGTTTAGCTATTGTACGCTTCATTTGCCCAATAGAAGACCACCTGGAGTCTACTTTATATACACCAGCTATTTACAAAGGAACGAAATTGGTGTTTGCAATAGCTTAGATACCTTAGTAAAAAACATTCCGTACAATTCGGCAACTACGCATACTAAGCATCCAGTTAGCCTGCGACAATGGTTATTGCAATAGAACCAAAACGTCGCGTAAAAATTTATAGGTTTTACGTGATTAATACTTGTTAACAACTAGAATAACATTAATTATGATCGTTAATGTTTAAAAACTCAATCCATCTAGCTGATTTTTCGTATGTAAAACTTAAAAATAACGGGGCCTTATGAAAAAGTGTCGTTATGAAAACATTTAAGGATCGAAGTTTTCTGGAACTTTTTTAATTTTCCAGGCGACTTTAAAATAATTTTCCGGGCGATTCTATGAACACCTTATAATATACCTACTAGTTGACCCGGCAAACGTTGTTTTGCCTTATTTAACATAAAAAAAATTTTTGGGGTGAGCCACCCTTAACACTTAGGGGTATAAAAATTAGCTATAAACCTATTCTCAGACCTACAAAATGTACATATTAAATTTCATCAAAATCGGTCAAGCCCTTTCGGAGGAGTATAAACACGAAAATTGTGACACAAGATTTTGATATAGGGATTTCGCTCTTCGTTTACGCCAACGACAACTTTAGGCAATTTATGTAATCTACAATAGTGTCCCGACCAGGTTGCAAATTGATTAGGAACTTATCATTGCTATTACAATCAGGAATGCGGCCGCGCCAATAAAGTTTTTGTAACTGTTTACTTGAAACTCAATCAAATAGTACTTAGCATTGGGTAAATATCCGAACGCCCTTGGTATCTACAATTCAATGCTTGATCAAAATTATACGTTGTTTCGTTCTTGTGTTAAAATATGTTGTATTAATTACGTACATAACATACGTACGTAATTAATACTTCTCTTATGTCTAAACTCTAGAACACCACATAACAAACTCAACATTTTGACGTAAAACGAAAAAGTAATCTAGCATTTAAATGGCTTTTCAGTATTCAGAGAGCCTAATATATAAAATTGAGTGAGTTGATATTACCTACATATTGTACAATTCATCTATCATAATTGGTAAGTGTGAGCTTCATATTATTAAATTATCACCACACTGAAGCATCATCAATTTTTCATCAATTTTTTTGTTGTAGCTTAAGTACCAATTGCTAAGGAGGATTAAACAAAAAAGCTCTAGGACCATAAAGTCAAGGTCAGAAGATACTTTATACAATACAATCACAAGGATCACTTTGAAACGTCCTAAATACTAGGTGAATTTAAGTGCCAATTCATCCTAACCCAAGCCCGAGAAGAACTGGCAAGAAACTCGTCTTGGTCCTAGCGCTTTTTTACATGATCCATCTTATAACTACCTTAACTGCGAAATACTAATACAAGAGAGTTTATACATTTCAAGTGTGTCGGTTAACTGTCTGAAGACAGAGCAACATGAGGCCATGCATTCTTATCAATAATATAGTCATTTATATTATAATAAGCTTTCTTCCAAAAAACTCCCTTTTATGTATGCATTAATAATCCAATAAAGCCCTACTAGCTGTGATTATTTATCTTATAAATTCAGCATATATGCGTTTTGCAAGTACCCTCAAATAACGGACTAGCCGGTAGGGAAAGATGCGGAAACTGGACTATTAAAAATTACGACGTAAAAGCTTCATATATATCAAACGAATATCTGAATCAAAAGTATTTTTAAGAAACTGTTTGACAGACTATTAAGGGGCGGGCAGACAGACAGACCGACGGAAATGGCAAAACTGTTAGGATTCCTTGATAAACTACGGAACGCAAAAATTTATGGTTTGTTAAGTCAAAGTCAAAGTCAAAAAATACTTTATTTAATACAATGCAATTGATCACTTTGAAACGCTACATTTACAACGCTTTACACTCTTTCACACTTACATACAAGGTGAAAATTTTGCTGCCAATTCTTCCTGACCCCAGCCCGAGAAGAACCGGCAAGAATCTCGTCCTGGTCCTAGCGCTTTTTTGCATGATCTCACCTTAACTACGAAAAGCTAATGCAAGAGAGTTTATACATTTCAAATGTGTCGGTTACTGTCTGAGGGTAGAGCGACATGAGGCCATGCATTCATAACAATAACATATTCATTTATATTAAACAATTTACAAGTGTACTATCAGATATTTAATACTTACCCTACAAGAAAGATCTACAGTTTACTTTGCTCATAAATATGTATCGGACTAGTCAATAAAGATCAAGTTCGAACAGTAGCATTCGATAACGCAGGAATTTGTGGTTTACAATCGTGCTGATAGCGATATGATTTGACAGGCTTGAGGTAGTTATTGGAATAAGTTTGGTATTTGTGGCTCTGTCACAAAGCTGCCATATTATTAGAAGGATATATTTAGGTGTTGGGCAATGTTTTATTATACGATTACGATTACGATTAGCCCATTATCTAAGGGTATTATTAGCGTAGCTATCTGTGCAATGCCTTATCACCTTTTACCTGCAGGTGTAGGTACCTAATTATAAAGATTTTCGTTAAAATGTGTGCAGTCAGTATTGTTATTGCTAAGCCCGGTCGCTCATAATTCATACTTGATATTGTTACTTACTTAAATAATAATAAATAAATAAATATTGGTGGACAATGCACACAACACCATCTAGCCCCAAACTAGCTATGCTATTATTATTACAAGCTATGATTCTATCAGACACCTGACTGATAGAATACTTACATATTTTTAAATACATACTTATGATACTATATAACACCCAGACACAAAACAAACACCTATGTTCATCATACAAATGTTTTTCCTGGGAAGGAATCGAACCCTCGACCTTGTAACACCCCCCCCCCTTACTAGTACTTCTCGATGCACCTAACCTTTTTTTTTCACCTTCTCTACTAACTAAAAGTACCTAATTAACCCCAAATAACTAAATGGTATTATATAATAAAATTTAAATCCCTAAACATACTTTGATCTATTATTAATTTGGCCAATGATTCGTCTAGGGTTTGTGATTAAAATCCTACGTTGTGTTTCGAATATAGTAACTCTGATTCTTTAAGAGAATAATGTTGAGATATGTATTTATAATATTATAAACTTTATTATTAGAAGTAATCATCCTCTATTATGAAGAATATCTTTGATTTGCCTACGCTGTGGTTCGATATTTAATTTTATAATTATATTAATTATTGTCCTTTAGTGGTATTATAAACTGCATAAAGCAAATAAGTATTATATCCAATCTAGTATTACTGTGAAACCTTATTATAAGTTAAGTTTAAGTTATTTCAATATTTTAATACGATATTAGTTCATGAATTGTTACTTTGTATAATATCAAGCTCCGCACGCGTGATATCTACACAAACAGCAGCCTAAATCATTCCTCAAAGTCGATCTATCTTTTTATCAAAATCCATCAAAATCAGTTCAGCTGAGAAACGTAACAGACAGACAGACATAGTCACTTTCTCGTTAATATAATATAGATAATAGTTTTGGTAGTTTCAATAGTTAAGTAAGGTAACCATTCTTGTTCTTTATTAATACTTCCTAATAGCAGCTTATGTCATTCTAGTCCTACATTGATATATTTTTATTGCGGCTTAGATCACTAGCCCCTCCTCGCTAGCGATAGTAGGTTTCTTTCCATGTGACCTGGACAGCCTTCCTCCGCAATGGACAATTTCATGTCCCAAGAGAAATCTAATTTTAATTTCGACAACAAACAAAACGGTTACTTCAGTAATTAGTATGTCTGTCATAGTTCAGCAAAGGGGTATCAGAGGGCTTAATCTTTTATCAAAACGTCCAATGTAGTAGGTCGGTCCAACACATTCAAGGGCATTTACTTCACTTTTGTCTGCAAGCAACTCACATACCATCCATCCACTGGTTAACCTTCTAGTATCGCATCTTAGAATGCAACTGGATACATAGAAGAGCCCTGCCTAACTCCTATCCTACTTGGCGAAGTTCCCTAATCCTACAACACAAGAATTTTACCCTACTCGACCCTAATACAGATTATTATCTAATACAATAGGTTGTGATTTTATTTGTTAGGACCGTAGAGTAAAGAAGATTGACAACGTGTGATAGATATACCAATTATACGAATAGTTTATCCTTAATTTCATGAATAATATCAAATTTGGATAGTTTAATTCTGAGCCTTGAGAGATATTTCTCTATACTATTACTAGGTAAAAGTCTGAATTAGATAAAATTATATCAACAGTAATATTCATACTGATTCTTCGTCGATAGCAGGTCTTTCCATAGATTCAAGCAAGCTAGAAGGTCTTTCGCCTCAAGAGTTTGATAGAACTTATCTAATATGATTATTAATAAATCAATAGTAGGACTCATCCATAAGATCTCCATTAAATTTGTACTACAATGTACAAATAATGAACAATTGAATTTGAGGTGTAGGTAATCATTATTCCATTTCATAAGAATTTATAATTACCCTCAACAAGACATTTATTATCTAGTGCAATGTTTCAGCTAAATCTTTAGTCAATGATAGTTTCCCCACTAATTTGCGCACCGATTTAGTATACAGATAAACTACGTAATCCTACGAAAACCATAGTAGATTTATACTACTGTATAGGTGTATGGATAATAGTAATTCGACAACCTAAGCAAACTTGTCGAAACGTGTTGTCAGATAAACTACGTAATTCTACGAAATCCATAAGTAGATTTATACTACTGTATAGGTATGGATAATAGTAATTCGACAACCTGTTCAAACTTGTCGAAACGTGTTGTCAGGTAAACTACGCAATCCTACGAAATTCATAAGTTGATTTATACTACTGTATAGGTATGGATAATAGTAATTCGATTTATACTCGCATATGTTACTTTATATAATTTTTTAAACGAGGACCCAGTGTTTAGACAAACCATAGGCTTAGAAACACTATTAACTAATGTTTGGTTAAAATTTTTATGAAAATAAATATATATATCTATCTATGTCTATCATTGTGTCCCACTGCCGGACAAAAGCCATCACCTTGATCTCTCCAGCCATCTCGGTTTTGAGATAATTAAACCCAAGCTCTGTCAAAGGTGTTGAGAACATCTCGCTATCTCTTTTTGGGTCTGCTACGGTGCCGTCTCGCTGTTTCAGGGTTCCACTGAGTGGAGATTTTGGTCCACAGCTCATCACAGTTTTATTCTAAGACTAGCTGCTACCCGCGGCTTTGCACGCATGGCACTCACATAAAAAGTAACCTAGTATGTCCTTCACCAGGGTTCCATCTATCTCTATACCAAAATTCATTTAAGTTGGTTCAGCGGTTTAGGAGTGAAAACGTGACAAACAGCCAGATAGACAGATAGACAGGGTTACTTTCACATTTAAAATAATAGTATATATAGATAAGAAAAATAACGATAGTTTGAAAATAATAAAATTTATAGAAATCTAATATAATGTTGCGCCCGGTACATAGCTCCATCTGTTGGCAGGCAGACACATTAAATATTCACCCACGCCATCTGGTATCGAGTAGATGCAAACTACAAAGTACACGTATCGAATGCATAGGAGCGAACGAGATAGCAATATATCTCTATTGCAATCGAACGTTTGAGCGCGTTCCGGTTCGTTCTCGAACGTTCCAGTAGCATCGCGGTTTTACGCGACTTACTCGACGCTCGTATAAATACAGCGGTGGTTTGTGGATGTGGCCAGTCTATTCTCGGCTAAGCAAGTGATACAAGTGCGATAGTTTTGAAGTGTTATCAGATGTGTTGTAGTGTTGTGACTCTTATTGTGTTCTATTGAGAAGTTAACTAGTAGAATCAGTGGATAAAGTTCAGTGTGTGGTAACTTTGAAATTAAAGTTATTATTTGGTAAAATCAAGCGGTTTCATAATTTATCAGTACCAAGCTCGTAACAAATTCGTGTCAGAAGTGGGATAAAGAAATGCCGGTATTACCAAAGGAAGACACGGACGGTATCCGGACAAGGAGTCAGCGGCAACATGAAATGGATGAGAGGCGGTTTGGAGGTTCTCCATCACAAGAATCTCGACAGGTTCTTCAGCCAACGATGGAGTCATCTGGTGAGTTATCGGGAGTCCCATCATCAGCTGTGGCTCAGGCTCCTGCTGCAGGGGACCTTGCTGCCTTAATGGCGATGCTTCAGGAACAGGCTTGCCAGCAACAGGAACAGACTCGCCAGCAACGGGAAGAAGAGGCTCGCCGGCAGGAAGAACAGAAACGCTGGCAGGAGGAACTGGTTCGCAGGCATGAAGAACAAGCTCGCCAGCAACGGGAAGAAGAGGCTCGCTGGCAGGAGGAACAGGCTCGCCAGCAACGGGAAGAACAGAAATGCTGGCAAGAGGAACAGGCTCGTCGGCAGGAGGAACAGACTCGCCTTATAAAGGACCTGCATGAAGCTATTGGCTAAGAGCTTCAGGAAGTTAAGGAGCAAATCCAGCACCATGACAGCCGAATTTCTGAAGCAGAAACCCAGATTGCAAGTGTAAAAAAAGCTGTGGATCTGCTAAAATCTGAAGATAGAGATATTGCTCCTGTGGTCTCTTCATCGTCAGCGCGAGGATTTAAGGTGCCACCATTTGATGGAGGTTCTTTTTGGTCCGCCTATAAAATTCAGTTCGAAGCTGTTCTAAACGCAAACGGATGGACGAAGTCGCAGGCTATGACTGCACTAACATTAGCCTTGCGTGACCAAGCACTTAGTGTTTTGGAGGCCCTGGGAAGTAACGTCAGTTATGAGCAGCTGCTGGAGGCACTCGAATCTCGATATGGTGACGCACATCTGGAACATGTTTTCCACGCTCAATTAAAGGACAGGACTCAGTGCAATTCGGAGAACCTACAGCAGTGGGCCCTGGAAATAGAAAAGCTGGTTCGGAAGGCTTTCCAATCTTCACCTGCCCTTATCGATGGGAACTTGGTTCAGGCATTCGTCGATGGGATACGTGATTTGGAAGTCAGAGCTACTGTGAGACTTGGTCATCACGAGTCTTTAAAGAACGCCTTGGCCCATGCTTTGGAGGTGGAAGCTGTACGGATGGACACTCGAGCACATCGCATTAGAGAAGTGGTGGAGCCAAGCCGCGACGGTCATCCAAAGTTCAGTCCCAAATGTTATGGGTGTGGAGAAAAGGGTCATCTGAGGTCCAGTTGCCCGAAAAGAAACAAAGAGAGTAACGACAGATCTCAAGAAGGACAGGTGGTGAGCACTTCCGCTCCCCAGCAGCAAGGAAACGAGTAAACGCCAGGACCGCGGGGCGGGTGCTGGCTGGTATTGATAAAGCCCTAAGAGTTTCGATCTCACAAGCCCACGATGGGAACAGCCTGATCATCAAAGGCCAAATTAATGGAACGACCTGTAAAATGACTTTGGATACTGGTGCATCTCGTACAGTAGTGAGTTCCCAACTTGCGAATCACTTTCTTGGGGACTTTTCCCGCAAATGTAACAAAGTTCAGCTCGTGACAGCAACCAGCCAGCACATATCCGTTGAAGGCGAGAAACAGGTGGAGATGAAAATAGGGGAGACAACTTACGATCACAACGTCATCATTGCCAGCATAGTTGATGAGTGCATTCTGGGTTTGGATTTCTTGCGAGAACACCACGCGGAGATCGACGTAAATCAAGGGATTCTAAAATGTGGCACAGAAGAAGTCTTTATGGAAGGAGGATCCTCAGGAAAAGTCTACTGCCTCAAAGAAATTGTGCTTCCTCCAAGGTCAGAAACCATGGTACAAGTACGCCTATTGCAAACATCAGAGAAAAATCGATGTGTATTGATAGAAAGGTTGGACAATGACCTACGATGGATTATGGCACGGACTCTAGTAAAAGCATCAATTACCATCTCAGCAGTGCGAATACTGAACCCGAGTAATGAGGAACATCTCATTAAGAAAGGAAAGAAGTAACCTGGATGCGAAGATGTCAAGAATTATCCAGAGACAATAAATTAGAAGTTAATCACAATGTGTCATCATTGCTGAAAGATTGTCGTAAAGATCTTTCTGAAGAGGAAGTTGCAATGGCTGAGAAGATGTTACATCAATATGCTGATATTTTCTCTTCGAATGATGCTGACATTGGAAAGACTGGGCTGGTTCAGCACACCATAAACACCGGTAACGAGTCACCGATTCGTCAACGACCAAGACGATTACCTGTCGCAAGAGAAAAGGAAGTGGAAACTATGATTGAGGGAATGGTAAAAAACGGAGTGATAGAACCTTCTTCCAGTCCCTGGTGCTCTCCTGTGGTACTAGTCAAGAAGAAGGACGGTAGCTTGCGTTTTTGTGTGGATTACCGTCGACTTAATGACGTAACAAAGAAAGATAGTTATCCACTTCCAAGGATTGACGACACACTGGACACATTGACAGGGATAAAGTGGTTCACAACCCTAGACTTAAAAAGCGGCTACTGGCAGGTTGAAATAGACCCGAAAGATAAGGAGAAAACGGCTTTTTCTACGGGAAAGGGTCTGTGGCAATTTAATGTAATGCCGTTCGGGTTGTGCAATGCCCCTGCAACTTTTGAAAGGTTGATGGAAATGGTACTGGCTGGATTAATTGGAGACGCCTGCCTTGTCTACTTAGATGACATTATTATAGTGGGACGTACGTTTGAAGACCAACTTCAAAATCTGGAACGAGTACTATCTAAAATTCGTGCAGCCAATCTTAAATTGAGTCCGAAGAAGTGCTCATTTTTCAGACGACAAGTAAGCTTCTTAAGAAAATCGTCGCCGTTAAGGATTGGCCGATCCCAAAGGATAAAACACAAGTCCGAGCGTTTCTAGGATTGTGTTCCTATTACCGACGGTTTGTGAGAAACTTTGCTGATGTTGCTAAGCCCTTGCATAAACTCACCGAGGAGAAACGACTGTTCAGAAGGGACGAAGAATGCGACATTGCCTTCCAAGAGTTAAAATGGCGTCTGTGTGATACACCTATTCTTGGTTTCCCTGACACCGAGAACAAGTTTATCGTAGACACAGATGCAAGTAATACTGGTATTAGAGGTGTATTGTCCCAGCGCAAAGGAGATCAAGAGATCGTGATAGCTTACTTCAGCAAAGCTTTATCCAAACCGGAAAGAAACTACTGTGTCACAAGAAGGGAACTATTGGCAGTAGTAAAAACTTTGCAGCATTTCAGTAAATATCTGCTGGGGCGTAAATTTCATCTACGCACGGATCATGCTGCATTGAAATGGCTGCTACAGTTCAAAAATCCTGAAGGACAAGTGGCAAGGTGGATTGAACAGCTACAAGAGTTTGACTATGAAACTGAGCATCGCAGTGGAAAATCTCACGGTAATGCGGATGCATTGTCAAGAAGACCTTGTGAATCGAATGGATAAGGGCTGGAACTTCTAAACCTGTATGGAGTGATGTGGCTGGAATGAGCACAACAACAAAAAGCTACTGGGCACAATGGGACAGTCTGGTTATCCACGATGGAGTATTGTGCCGTAAATGGGAAAATGCTCGCGGAGATCACTGTCATCTGCAAATGGTTATTCCAAAGGCTAAAGTATCTGAAGTGCTTAAACTCTACCATGAAGGATGCTCCGGGGGGCATATGGGGGTAAAGAGAACTCTGTTGAAGATACGTGAGCGATTTTACTGGATCCATTGCAGAGATGATGTGGAAGACTGGTGCAGAAAATGCACGAGTTGCGCAGCAGTGAAAGGACCCCATACACGCAGCAGAGGTGCATTAAAGATTTATAACGTGGGAGCGCCATGGGAGCGGATAGCTTTGGACATTGCGGGACCTGCTACAGAAAATGGAAACAAGTACTTCATGGTTGTTACGGATTATTTTACTAAGTGGCCGGAGGTCTTTGCAATCCCAAACCAAGAAGCGTCGACAGTAGCCGATAAGTTAGTCCATGAAGTCTTTTGTCGTTTTGGAGTACCCTTGGAAATTCACAGCGATCAAGGGAGGAATTTCGAGTCCCAAATATTTCAGGAAACATGTCGAGTGATGGGCACTTATAAGACAAGAACCACCTCTTATCGGCCACAATCCGATGGAATGGTTTAAAGGTTCAATCAAACGTTGGAAAGATATCTAGCAAAAGTGGTGGGAAACAAGCAGACCGATTGGGACAAGCACATTCAACCGTTTTTACTGTCATATCGAAGTGCAGTTCACGAAAGTACAAGTGTCACTCCAGCTTCGGCGAACTTTGGACGAGAACTACGGTTGCCAGCAGACCTTATAACAGGTATTCCTCCCCAGTCTCCGCGCAATATAACAGAGTACGCGAGTGACCTTCGCTACAAATTGAACGATGTACACGAACAAGTTCGTTGGCAACAAATGTCTGAAAAGATGAAGACTCGATATGACCGAAAATTAAACCATTTGGGCTTTAGTGAAGGATCACTGGTGTGGTTACATAACCCTGTACGCAGTAAAGGAAAGTGTCCTAAACTGCAGCCGAAATGGGACGGGCCATATCGAATTGTGAACAGGATCAACGATGTCACGTACCGGATTAAAAAGGGGCTACGAGGCAAGCCTAAGATTGTGCATTTGGATCGACTAGCTCAATATTACGGGTCTAACGATGCTCGGGACAAGCATGTCTTAGGAGGGGATAGTGTTGCGCCCGATACATAGCTCCATCTGTTGGCAGGCAGACACATTAAATATTCACCTACGCCATCTGGTATCGAGTAGATGCAAACTACAAAGTACACGTATCGAATGCATAGGAGCGAACGAGATAGCAATATCTCTCTATTGCAATCGAACGTTTGAGCGCGTTCCGGTTCGTTCTCGAACGTTCCAGTAGCATCGCGGTTTTACGCGACTTACTCGACGCTCGTACAAATACAGCGTTGGTTTGTGGATGTGGTCAGTCTATTCTCGGCTAAGCAAGTGATACAAGTGCGATAGTTTTGAAGTGTTATCAGATGTGTTGTAGTGTTGTGACTCTTATTGTGTTCTATTGAAAAGTTAACTAGTAGAATCAGTGGATAAAGTTCAGTGTGTGGTAACTTTGAAATTAAAGTTATTATTTGGTAAAATCAAGCGGTTTCATAATTTATCAGTACCCAGCTCGTAACAATAATATAATGATTTAGTTAGTTTTAGATTTGCACATTAGCTACATATTAATTATGAACTATGAGAGTTCACTTCTTCTTATCTATTCTCAAGTTATTTCGAACCAGAGTAGTGAAAGGATTAAAGTGCGCCTCAGAGGCTCGTTTCGTGCACTTGGCACATATATGAACGTTTTAGGTTCTAAGACATGCCGGTTGCCACACTGTTTTTATGGATGTTTTTCTGTCACCGCTTGAGAGTACTGATAGCCTTATTCACGTTACTTATTTATTTTTCTTTCTTTGTGTAATTTTTGTTTTGAAGGCTGGCAATTCTGTTGTTTCGCCGGACTAGCTAAATTTTTTTTAAATATGGACGACCTTATTTTGCTACCAATAAAGTTCAAATTAGATTACCCATTTTAAATCACAGTTCTAAAATAAGTTGTGTTGATCAAAACTGCTGAAAATAACCGCAGTTTTAATCAACATCTCGTTACATGATGACTAAATTGAGCTAAAACACGTCAGTTATACGTTATTTAGGAATTTCACTAAAAAAAAATATTCTAATTCAGACTTTAATTAATACAAAATAAGATCGTTTTTGTTTTAGGAAATTTTAGTTACTCTAGCGAAACAACTGAATTGAGGCCATTTTATACTTTTATTAGATTAGTAAATATGTTATGTAACATTTTGTACACCGCATTTTTGTTTCTGTATATCCTGTCCATCCAAAGGTTGTCTGGAAGAGATCGCTTTTAGCGATAAGGCCACCCATAGTACAACTTTATTGCTAATTGTTTTTATTTGTATGGTCTCTCTGCGTATAATAAAACATTAATCTATCTATCGTTATTTATTTTTAAATATGGTGCGTCATTTTTATATAGTCAAATCTTTAAGGTCCGTTGCGAGTTTTCGCGCTATTCCGTAAATATATTATTATTATTATTAAGTAAACGAGTTCGATTTTTTAGCCGTGATTCTGTTTTGCACACAGGTCTAAAATAATAGATTTGTAATAAAGATTGTGAATCATTCCAAGCTCATAACAGCAGTTCATATTCCGTATAAATTGGCTTTAACATTCGCGATAAGGTTTATAACTATTCGCTTTACCGTCTTAATATAGCTTTCATAACCTTATTTTATCGACTCTATTATTTTTAACAAGCAACATAATAAACTTCGTGCATTTTTATTTCAATTGTGCATAAATTGCTTTCAAGAACATTTCCATTGGCTTTTAAACGATGAATTAATAAGTAATTTAATCAAAATGAACCAACAATTTCGCTTTATAAGGCTTTGGATTAATCATCTTCGGGTTTGTTTATTTATTACAGCACGCCAACAGCACTCATAACCAACTTTATATAAAATCAACTTTATAAAGCAATTCAGGAATGTCGATTGTGTACCAATACTAGGCATGTACAACATTGACTACCTATATCTTTCTTATCCTGATATATAAAAATCTTGTGTCACAGTTTTCGTGTTTATACTCCTCCGAAACGGCTTGACCGATTTCGATGAAATTTTATATGTATTTTCAGTAGGTCTGAGAATAGGTTTGTAAGTAATTTTTATACCTCTAAGTGTTAAGAGTGGCTCACCCCAAACATTTTTTTTTATTTTCAATAAGGTAAAACAACGTTTGCCGGGTCAAACAATTGCCGTGAGTCAGTCTCCCAAAAACTCGAAAATGTCTCGTCCGATTTGATTATTTGGTTTTTGTTTATCCGGGTCATAAAGTCTGCATATATAAAGAATTATATCAGTGCGTTAGTCTCCCAAAAACTCGCAAATAAAAATAAATAATTAATGTCGGTCATTTCACACAGCATCATAAGGTTGTAGATGACCCAGTAAACTTCATATCACCGAAAAAGTACTCCAGCTAGTAACAAGCCGAGCCATTTGACGACCTTTGTGGCGCAGTGGGCCAAGGCTCGGCCCACTATATATGTATGTCCATCATTGTGGTACTCAACACAAGCTCTGCTTACTTTGAGGCCAGATGTTTCTGTGTGAAATGTCTGGCATTATTTATTATATTTATTATTTTATTCTATTTGCAAAGTGGACGAATTTCGGTAGCGCCCAAATAGATAATCTTAAGATGTTTGTTTAAGATTTTTTAATTATTTCAGATATGAATTTGCAGGTAGTATTTTATTTTTGCTTTATTTGGATATCTTGATTGTTTACTAGGATATCATTGTTATTGCAGACGACCTCTGTGTCGCAGTGGGCTTAGGTCCAGCTGAGACGCAAAAGGTTGCGGGTTAGATTCCCGCCGCAGGAAAAATGTTTGTATGATCTGCAAATATTTGTCTCGGGTCTGGGTGTTTCTATATATTATATGTATGTATTTACAAAAAAAAAGTATATTAGTACTATATCAGTCATGTGGTATCCATAACAAAAGCTTACTTAGGGCTAGATGATGTAGTGTGAAAAGTCCGGTATTATTATTATATTATTGTTTAATTGTTGCCAAAACATATTTACAAATTAACATTTAAGATTATTTCCCATGTTAGTAAAGTTTCTTAATTTTGAGAAAGTATATACTCTTTTACAAGAATTTGAAGAATTGTTATAAATAGCTTACTCAAATCATTATAAATAGTAAATAAATAGCTGTCGTCAAATTCACTAATAAACTGTCTAATAAAGCATCTCGTAAACTTTCTTAGTGCCTCGTAAATAAGAATTAAATGAACTCGGTACGAACACAACAAAACCATAAGACAGTCTATAAAGGTTGGCCTAGAGTAGTAATAAGCACGACGTCATTTGAGTATGAACTAGCTACAAGTTTTTGCGACTTGTCCATCTTGTCAAGGCTATTCTGATAGTTGTTTACGTTGCTACAAGTGGACGTACTCGTTGGTATTACTCGCATTTATTTAACCACCTCGTTATATTGCACATAATTGTGATGTCAAAAAATATAATGATATAAATAAAAATTATGGACAATGTTTTTTTTCCTTCTTAACATGTCGTAGTTGCGAAAAGTTGTAAGTTGACGAAAATCGTCGTCATCAACAACTCAACTCTCATCTCTCAACGATAACTCTTTCGCTATGTAAGACAGTTAGAAATTTGTAAAGTCGTAATAGTAACTATTCTAGTAGTAGAAAGACACCAAGAGAAGATAATCTCTAACTTTCTCCATAAAGTTAAGCTTTAGTATAGCTATGTGCGTAATACCAATGTAATATTTTTACGATTTGCGATGTTTGATCTATAGATCTAAACGAAATAAGGTGTGCAAGAGAATCCGAGGCAGTCGATTTCGCGTCGCTCACAAGAACTCGGCCTTTCACAGACCACAACTTGGCGAATTTTGCGTCGTGACTTGGGCCTGCACCCGTATAAAATTCAACTGACCCAGGAATTGAAGGTAAACGACCATAGACAACGACGTGTGTTCGCTGAATGGGCACTGGAGCAGTTAGCAACTGACCGTAATTTTCACAGAAAAATTATCTTCAGCGATGAGGCCCATTTCTGGGTGAATGGGTACGTAAACAAACAAAATTGTCGAATTTGGGACGATACCGATCCACATGAGATCCAAGAGCGTCCAATGCATCCCGAAAAAGTTACAGTTTGGTGTGGGTTTTGGGCTGGCGGCGTCATCGGGCCATATTTCTTTGAGAACAACATTGGCCAGGCCATCACTGTCAACGGCGAGCGCTATAGGTCGATGGTTACCAACTTTTTTTGGCATGAACTGGATCATCTGAACACCAACGACATGTGGTTTCAACAAGACGGCGCTACGTGCCACACAGCTCATGCCACATTGAATATTCTGCATGAGAGATTTGAGGGCATGGTCATCTCACGTGGAGCTGATGTGAACTGGCCACCGAGATCTTGTGACTTAACCCCGCTAGACTTTTTCTTGTGAGGTTTTCTTAAGTCGCAGGTCTATGTGAATAAACCACAAATCACAGCGGCCCTTAAAGCCAACATAACCTATGCCATAAGTCAAATTCAGCCTGATTTATGCGCAAAAGTAATGGAAAATTGGATATCTCGCATGCGCTCCACCCAGAGAAGCCGTGGCAGACATTTGAATGATGTCATATTCCACACATAATGGCATCACAACATCTTTCAAATAAATAAATAATTTCGATAATATATCACACACACTTTGTTTTATTTAAATTTAAAGATAGGACACGCTTAATGAAAGACCCTATAGTAGGTCTGCCTTCTGCGCTGTAGATTGAGGGTTCGATTCACAGAATAAATATTTATGTGATGAACCCAGGTGTTTGTTCTGTGTCTGGATGTTAAAAAGTATTATTTTATTTATAAAAATATGTAAGAATACTTACATATTTTCAGCAGTCATCTGTTTACCATAACACGAGCTATGCTTAGTTTATAGCTAGATAGTGTTGTGTACATTCTCCACTAATATTTATAAATTTATTTATTGATTGCTATAAATGTTTGTTAAAGTAATATTATTTTACTTTTGTTTTATTATAGTTACAAAGTTAAATATATATAAAAACAAATGTGAATTGCCATTCAACGTAGTAATGCCGCCAGAATCTTGGGAACGCTGCCCTTTGGCAGTGATCTGGATTAGTTGAGCTATCTTTAGATCGTTTTAAACGGTTCTTAGATAGCTCAACTGTTTCACGTGTATATTATTTTGTACATTTCTGTAATTATTTCTGTAAATAAATGTTTCAATGTGAATAACATTATTTTTTAAAATATGAGCTAGCTATATAATAAAGTATAAAGCTTGCTCATACTATTCTAATGCAATAGGTATCGGGTTGCTCAGAGTAAGACATTTGGCTGTAACTACTTGCGAGGAGGCCTGTTCTGTGGGCGGTAAGCATCCTTCGAACGGTGGGCGAAGACACGAGCGAAACTATTAGTAATATGGTAACCTAAGTATATAAGATTCTTAGAAATAAACAATTGTGAATAGGGGTAGTTATACCCTATTTAATGGTTACAAAGAGTGGGGAGTTAGAAAGAGAGGTACATATGTACAAACAAGTTATTAAGGCTGTATAAAGCTTAATATATATAAACTATTTGTACCAATTAATGTATGAGCGTGCTTCTGACTACCCTCATAGAACCTTAAAAAATCTCAGTAATTTGAGATCTGAGGTGATGTCTGCCTAACCTAGGGATTATATTTTTGTGAGCACTATTTTTTGAACGAAGTTCTTTAACGCACAATATTCATTTTGACGATTATACGACTAACACCAAATACACTTTTAATGATCACGCTAGCTGAGTGGTTGACCACGTTGATATTCAATTACCGAGTTTCGAAGTCTATTTCTACGTGCTGAAACGTTTTTTTGAGCTGAATAATTAATTTTGACCTCAGCGTTAACGTCAACCATTTTTCATACTTCGTTCCTATCGGGTGTCCCACGACACCTTTCAACAACATTTGTATTCTCGTTAAAGGCACTGTCTTATTCCTTACCAAGGCTCAGTAGATAAAGCTGTTACAGATCTATACCGGTTGAGATGAAGCTTTATGATTACCTTTTACTGACCAGTAGAAATATAATAAAAATAATGAGTCATAAACGCGAACTTGATATTTATTACTACGAGAATGAGGATTAGTATTACATGAAATAAAAGTGGAATTGGAATCAATTCGCACGCGTTATTTCAATTTGAAATCGTTAGGTTGTTTCAATTAATTAATTGATTTGTTAAATATTGTTTGCTACTTTTTCCAGCTCACCTTGTTTTAGTTTTCTTTCGTGTATTTATCATTAATTGTTTATACAGGGATTGTTTGGCGTTTGTGGGTTCAATCTTTTTAGGCTCTGCTTAAAACCAGCGCTGCTTCCAACGAATGGGTAGAGCTGCAAACTACCATAAAAGTTTACTAATTTATGAATTTTTGTTTCTTTTTGTTGCTATGTTTCTGCTCTGCTCTGTTAATTAAAAGTATCCTACATGACTATTCAAAGTTCAAATTTGAATCGGTTATGTATTTGGTGCGTGATTGAATATCAAAGAACTACACAATTTGATTCGATTTATAAAATTCGTATGGTGAAGTATGTTGTTCTTAATCTAATATCTGAAATACAGACATTATATATTTATATATATATCTTCTGTGCGCGTGTTTGAAATTAAACTTCTCCTGAACGGCTGGACCGATTTTGATGATTTTTTTGTGGATTCGAAAATGGTTTAGATGTTAAATTTGTGTTTTTTTTATTTTTACTTATTAAAACGCTAGTATATAAATAATACGCCAAATGTTTCACCACGAATCTTTTCGCGCTGTTCTATAGAACAAACTCGTAGAATCAGACGTCGGCCATGGTCTATCGGTAATTTTCAAGGCTAATTTTTATCGCTAGTAGATTGGAAATTCCTGGTTTAAACCGTGGTGATCTGTGTTGTACAGAGAAATACTCAATTGAATATTAACCCGCGGCAATTTTTTTTACATTATTCTGTAAACATAAAATCAGAAATCAGACACAAGCACTAGCACAATAATTTTTAACAAAAACTAAATCGACTTCAAACAGGAAACTAAAAAGCAAAAAAGGCTTAAATAGTACGTAGTGCTTACAATACTTAATGAAAAAAAATAACAAACGCACTAGTCGCCACTACGATTTTCGAAGGTTCCCCTCGATTTCTCTAAAATGCCATAATCAGATCCTGGTTTCCTTATCATAGTACGGTAGTACTATGATAAAGAAACCAGGATCTGATCTTGGGATATCTCCTTTCCAACAAAAAAATAATCATCAAAATCGGTTCATAAACGACGAAGTTATCCGCGAACACACATAATAAAATAAATATACGGTCGAATTGAGAAACCTCCTTTTTTAGAAGTCGGTTAAAAACACGTTAACAATGAAAAACATCAGAACAGACTTAATAAAACCGCGGTTAAGCCGCGTGGATTAATTCGCAAGTGTGTGCCAAGCCTAAGTTGACTGAATGAAAATTACTTCCGCAAACAAGAAACACTATGTAACTGCTTGTATTATAAACATGCGCATACCTAACTGCACTTCAAATGATGGTATTTTTACCTACAAGTACAAGCTAATTCGTACCAGTACTATAATTTGAAGTGTCAGCACTATTTGCATTGCTTTAATAAACTTAGGTTACGGTTTGAGCATGCAAGTGCCATTCACGCGAACCGGAACATTTTAACTCGAGTTTAGCCATTTCATGAGATACGCTAATCAAATTCTTAGTTAATTGTCTAACACTGGGATGGCTTCTATGTTTAGAAATTTACATAACATAACATAACTGTGCACTTCAACTCAAGCGGCTAGAGATTTTGCCTCGAGGTTAAAAGCATCTAAATCGCACGTTGTATGTTATTTTGTACGAATAAAATGAGTTTTATTGATAAATAACTATTTTTAGGTAATAAACCTCTGCTTATCGAATACATATTTACCTATTTTTAGCACTGGATTCCGACAAAATGCGTAAATTAAAGACTTGCATAACAATGCGACTATGAAACACAGGAACAGCTTACTTTTGCGAAGTTGAAACAATATGTAATGAAACACAGTACTTTTTTCATCAATAATGCACTAAAATCTTAACGCAAAAATTAGGTAGGTAGGTACCTACTTATTTTGATCGAGTCCGTCAATGATTAAAGTCAAGGATTTATGTGCGTCTCAAAGGCTCCCTCCTTGTATATACTTGGCACTCATCTTAAAACCTTTTTTTTGAGCGAGCGAAGCGAGAGTCTCTGTTTCAGCCTTGGTGAAAATGCTTTCGTATGTCTGTCCAGCCGGAGCGTCTGTTCGGATGTTCTCCTTTACAGGTCACATTTCTAAACCGATCCTGAAATTTTGTGAGCAGGTTCTATAACTATATATGATTTTTTGTCGATTCAGTTTTCGAAAATGTTTCAGAATGGCGGATATTTGGGGGTTCAAAACGTAAAAAAAGTTATATTTAATTAATTTCGGAATAAATATGTTCGTGAGGTCTACAGCTCACAGAGCCACTTGTTTAATTAGGTACTGAATGTTTATTTGTCTTAGCATAATACAGTAGTAGTAGTAGTATATCAGTCATATGGTACCCATCACACGCTCTGCTTACTTTGGGGCCAGATGATGCTGTGTGATCCGGCATTTAGTTATTATTATTATTTATTATAAATTTGCAAGATGTGGATTATTGACAGAAATCGGTGCAGAGAAGCTGTAGTTCCATATATAAAATCAACGTGTGGTAAAGCCAAGTACCCACAACATAGTCTCTAGTACTCTTGCCCATAAACATAAACGCGTATGGAGTTTACTTGCAGGTCAATAAAATCGTTGAGCTATAAACTTTGCGTTTTATACCACGTCTTTTGACTCAAGCTTCCAGTGCTATCAAAAGCTCGGTAATTGAATTTCTCGTTTATATAATTTTATTCAATGCTTATTTTAAACAACCTTTATGATGCTGGATGTAGAAAAACTACATTTAGAGATAGTTTTTATTTCAATGATGCAAACATATCGACAAATGTTCGATTTATATAAATTTTAGCTCTAGCTATCGGATTTGGATACTCGTATATATGTGTAAAACAAGAACGCTTTTTTGAACCTACCTAAAAAAATGAGGACGTTCTTAATTCGTATTTTTTTAAATGTTTGTGTCCTTTTAACTCATCATAAATAAACATTGTTTTTATGTGAAATGATTATACAATCTGATTCCGATTGGAAACTTCATCAAAATCGGTTCTGTAGATTGGTTTTAAAATCAAAATAGCTGAAAAAATTAGTTATTCCTGTAAATAAAATTTGGTATTTTAGAATGAATTAAGTCGATTTTCTTTTGAGTTTTTAAAATGCAATTTTTTTAAATAAAATCGACCCGGTAAACATGCTTATGGCCCAACTGGTGATCCGTGGTCACCGATACGCAGGGGCGCTCACATTTCCAGGGACATTAAACGCGTCTTTCCGACTGTAAATATTTTTAATATTCGTTTTTATACGCTTTATATTAGCTTCACTTGTATGTATGTTTGTATGTTTGTAACCGACTCCTTAGGACGCGATTTCGACCCACTTTAAACGGCCAGATTTCATTAAAATTATGCACACTTGTCAAAGACAAAAAAAAAAACGATTATCCTAAAACTAAAAAGTAGAAAATAAATAATAGTTTAAAAAAACTAAAAAACACGCTTTGTATAAAATACGCGCTTTTATTATATAAAACATTTTTTTTCTTTGCAACATTTTTTTTACTAGCATTTATTAAAATTTATTTTCTATAACCCTTAGAGGCAGAATATCTGTCATTGTAGACTCACTACGATAAACTCTTACATACCACCAGGAAGGCTCATAACCTGATTTGGTTTGAGTGCTCCTCAATTATTCCTAAATAAATAGATGGTGTACACCTACCAGTCTGTTCCAATTTTCGGTACCTCGGTTCAGTAGTACAGAATGATGGTGAGATAGAGAAGGATGTAAGAAGTCGAATAAATGCGGGATGGATGAAATGGCAACAGGTCCGATCCACGTATGCCCCTTAAGCTTAAGGGGAAAATGTATAAAACGATCGTAAGACCTGTTGTATTGTATGAATCTGAGTGTTGGGCAACAAAAGGGGCGGATGAACGCGAATGGACAGAGTAAGGAATGAGTACAAAAGAGGAAGTGTGAAAGTGGTGCCAGTGAATGAAAAGATGAGGAGCAACAGGCTAGCATGCTATGGACATGTTATGAGAAGGGAAGAATGGTATGCAACTAGGAGAGAGCTTGGTATAAATGTTGATGGATTTACGAGTAGAGCTAGGCCAAAGAAAAGATGGATGGATTGTAAGAAGGATGACATGAGTAAGAAAGGAGTGTGTGTTGAGATAACGGCTGATAGAGGAGAATGGAAGAAGAACACATGTTGTGCCGACCCTACATAATGTGGGGAAAGGGCAGGAAGATGATGATGATGATTTCGCACAGCATCACCTGGGGGCCGACCGCGGTAATTTTGAACGTTAGAACCAAAGCTAAGCCAATAATTTGTTCAATTGGTAATATCAACGATTAAAATGTTCAGGATGAAAATTGCGGTATCATTTTAACATTCAGTTTAGCCAAATCCTAAGCCTAGGAACACCTAGACCTGAGAAATACTTTCAGATCATACAAAAATTTATCCCACAGCGGGAATCGAACTCGTAACCTCCTGCGTCGCAGCCGGGCCTTGGCTCATTAAACCACAGAGTTCTTGAACACATCACACAAATATAACGTCACAAATTATTCATTTTCTTCTTCTTTGTTAGCATGTGACATAATAATGTAAATTTTGGCAGTGTCAAGTGTTTATATTTGTTTATAGTCAATTTGTTAATGAAGTCTTAGTCGATGGTCCATTGTCAATTCTCAATCAATTTAAAACGTCATCGCGGCATTCCGCGAAGACGTTTAGAATTGACAATTGCCGTCTAAAACTTTCTTGGGATTCCTCGTCGTTCAAATCACATTGCACCATAATACACACATAATTAAATTGTCCATACTTGTCTTATGTAATCACAATTTATTTATTCAATTTCTGCTAGGATTACAGAACAAAACATGCAATAAAACGAGTAAAAAAATGTAAATTAGCAGACTATGTTATTTCATGAAATGACAAACGAAGAATCCCTTAAATGATTCAACTGGTTCACTTTACACCACTTCCATTTATAAACATGACACCGTTCGTAAAACTTCATTATCAAACTTAAAAGCTTCTAACATTTCACACTATTAGCGCGTTCCCTTTGTCTCTAACGAACGCCATTCACGGCGCTGCCGTCTGTCAGATGCTGTCTCATTACGTCTACCATTTACTGTAAACATCACCGTTTTGGGTCTAGTAATTTGTAGACCTGTTAGTGCATACACTTGGTGCGTCTTTGATGTCTTTGGGCAAAGTTTGAATTCTAAAATAGATGTAGGAAGTAAAGTTATTTTTTTTGTATTGGTAATTATATACAATAATATAAAATACATCTTAAACAGTTGAGCTATCTAACGACCGTTTAAAACTATTAATAAGCAGCTCAACTGATCCAGATCACTGCCTAAGGGCAGTGTTGCTGAGACACTGGCAGCATTGTCACATTGAATGCAATGGTAATACTCTGGGTCAGATAAGAGCCAACACAGTTCTTCGATGTGTCAGACGCCGTATATATGAATATTATATTTTGATGAGCTTTTACGATTAACTACAAAATAACCGCTCTCTAGCGGTGATCTGGATTAGTCGAGCTATCTGTAGGTCGTTTTTAACGGACCCTAGATATACCCCTAAATATTTTATGTCTCTTAATTTTAGTACATAAAATACTATAAATATATTGCATAAGCGTAAAAGTATCCTAAATGTTAAAAGAAATAACAAAAACAAAAAAAGGTACCTAGTTTTTTAGTAAGACAAGAAAACAGAAATTTAAGAAATTTAGAATAAGTAAAACCCAAGCAGAACTTACTAAACATGTAGAAGCAAAGAAAATGGTAATCATTTGAATCGTAGATGCAGCGGGTGGGCGTTACATGGACTGCTAATTGACGACCATTGTCCGCTAGGGTATAGGCATGGGATATGTGCAATAATACAAGTCTTAACGTGCTCATAGCAAAAGTTGAACGATGATGAACATGGTCACTCTTGTAGCGTAAGATCAAGTTCTGCAAATCTCGTAGCACTCTTCTAGCCTTACATCTGTTAGGTACACAGGTGAAGTGGAATGGATTTGTTATGGGTAGGTATTGAAGCCAACATTTTAAAAGCATAGATTTAAAAGCTTGGTTTACAAATAGCTTACATTTACCATTGTAAAAAGATTAACAAAAAGAACAAAACGTAGAAAAAATCGATCATTATCATCTATCCCATTCCCAGTACAATAGATGGGACAAATGGTTTGTATATGAACATGTATTAGAAACGCAAAACTGCCAAGAGATCACATAATATACTGTTTCAAAAAAAATACAAGTTCAATAATGTTTTGTTGTTCAATCCAAGCCCATCGTTCTCTCTGCATCTCGTGATCAACTTTATAGAATACTATAAAGTTAAACTATTTATAAAAGATACTGGTCAATCTAAGCCCATCTCTACAGCTCGTGACCGAAATATAACAGTGTGTAACTTGAAATTGGCGTTTGTTCCGGCACAGGCTATCTGTGTTCCGGAGTTTCGCTAAAATATTATTTTTGCAAAACTTTGCAGAAAAATAAGGACTAACAGCAAAATTTCTGTCACACTCTTCTCGGCTTAAGACGAAACGGTAGTTAAACTCACGTAGCATGTTAGATGATTCAAATTCGTCCTTCTTATTGTAATTAATAATAATGTTTCTTATTTGAATTTGTACATGAGGACTGCAATTTCGTGACATATTAAATAGGTAAGGTATGAGTATGTTCGTGTTTATTATTGTTGATAGGCTGCCTAAACGTCTTAATCGTAGACTATGCGACAGTGCCCAGACACTAATACAAAAAATGTGAGATCGCGGTCGTCAACAGTGAGATTTCTAAAACTAAACTAGAAAATATTTACTATTACATTATACTCTGTACATTGAATGTATATACTATGTATACTATATATACTGTACTGTACTATATGTATAATATTCATGGGTAAGGAAAAAAGAATAGTGAGGGTGTCATCTCGAAGAATACCATAACCCCTTCCTATAACTTTTAATTCGTGAAATTTACAAGGAGTTGCTGGGCCAGATGATGCTGTGTGAAATGTACGGGGTTATTTATTTATTTATTATTTATTTAATCACCTCATAAGTTATATTATACCAGGACATAATATTCAAATAAAAACATTTATCTTATCTTATTTTAAAATATGCCCCAGCTTCCATAGAAACCCTCAAAGATATATGTGGCTATAGATCTGATGTGAAAGTGAGATGTGAAAGGACATGTCTACAAAGTCTAGGGACGACAGTTGTAAGCTTGCTTGTTTTTAACCGAGGAAAAGAAGGAGGTTTTCAAGTCAACGCATATATATATATATATATATATATATATATATAATATAATATATATATATATATGTGTGTGTATATATATATATATATGCATATATAATATAATATATATATATATGTGTGTGTATATATATATATATGCGTTGACTTGAAAACCTCCTTCTTTTCGTCTGTTAAAAACAAGCAAGCTTACAACTGTCGTCCCTAGACTTTGTAGACATGTCCTTTCACATCTCACTTTCACATCAGATCTATAGCCACATATATCTTTGAGGGTTTCTATGGAAGCTGGGGCATATTTTAAAATAAGATAAGATAAATGTTTTTATTTGAATATTATGTCCTGGTACAATATAACTTATGAGGTGATTAAATAAATAATAAATAAATAAATAACCCCGTACATTTCACACAGCATCATCTGGCCCCAAAGTAAGCAGAGCTTGTGTTATGGGTACCACATGACTGATATATTACTAACATACTTTTTTATTTTTAAATACATACATATTATACATTGAAACAACCAACCAGACCCGAGACAAATACTTGCAGATCGTACAAACATTTGTCCCGCGGCGGGAATCGAACCCGCAACCTTCTGCGTCTCAGCCGGGCCTTACTTAACCCACTGCGCCACAGAGGTCGTCAAAAGTAACATTTGTCAAACATACCTTAATCCCTACGATACAGGCTCTGCCAAGTGTGTATTGTAAATAAACTAACTATAAACTATGCATCTAACATAATATTATAGATACTATAAGAAAAAAAAAATATTTTTTTCCATTATACTAAATTATCAAGTTACACTTTTGCTGCAGTCGTATGAAATCTTATATTCAGCAAATGCCTATATTTTGCATGGTTAGTATTCCGTTCATGACGGTTGCTAGCCTATCATTGCTATACAATAATAACAAGTAACCTTAATTATTATTCAGATTCAGTTCCGAAGAGGTCAGCATCTTGCTAAATTTTGAAAACAACCAAGAGTTTCTCATCACCATTAAAATGATTCACGGCATTACGTGACCAGCAATAACCAAAATCAAAATTAGTATTCTGCCGTCAAATCTGGACATCAAGATGGTAATCTTCTGTTTAAATAAGGGCTGATTTAAACAACACTGGTTTAGATAGATGGAAGTTTGTAAGATGAGCGAACTTCAAAACTGTCACTGTCATTGTCAGATGTCAAAAACAAAAGCTGGCGAGTGAACAGCTAAAAAACGAGGCTTTTCAATAGAAAAGACTCGTTTTTTAGCTGTTCGATTGTAATTACAACAGACCATATTCACAAGGTACAGATTAGCACGGACATTGTGGAAGATTAAGAATGGGCAATACTTTAAAGGTAAAAAGTTATTTCAGGATACAAGCAGACATAGCCTAAAACTAGAACAAAGTAGATCTTTACAAGATTTTAATTAAAATAACCTATTATTAAATAAATATTTACATATATCAAAAAGATCTAGAACTCATGAAAAATTTATCTGAAAATGCCTTTAGTTCTAACAAAACAACCCGAAGATGCCAATCAGCGACCGAAAGATTAATTATAATTGTAAATGATCCAACAGTAAGTCTTCGCAATCCTTCCAGTTAACTTCGAATCAAAATGTTTACTGAAAACAATCCCTTTGAAGATTAGACTGGGAATTGGACCGGAATATTTTCTGAGGGTTAATATTTAGAAAACTGACTGTTTGACTTTATGCTATGTATAAGACGGAGGAAGCTGGGCAATTTGCATAACTCTTTGAAGACGGAAGGAATATTAATAAGTCACTATTTTGTATCTATTAGGATTCCGTACATTAAAATGTAAAATGGAATTATTTTCGGATCACTTCATTCTCTGTCTGTCTATAGTCTATATGAAATAGGGTCTCAAAAACAAAAAAGAACGAAATGCTAAATCTACAGTCTCTGAAAGCTGTAAAAAGCTTTTACAGCTTTTACAAAAACCGTTACTTTGTATATACTGCTATGTACATTAAAAAAAACATTTTTGAATTTTTCATTTGAACTTGAATTGGATTTGGACTAGTAGTTGTATTATAAAATAATCTTTGATTCTGAAAAAAGTAAGTACGGTACCTTCTCAGGTGCGATTTTTACACTTGACCATTTATTTATTCACTATTAAGGTCAAAAAAACTACAATTAAGTAAATGTTAAGTACAGTTTGAAACAATCTGTACACAGATTGCTTATGGAATGTAAAATTATGGTCTTTATTTATAAACTTTGGTAACGTATATGAAAAATAAGCTTTACTATGTATAACTAGCTATAAGCAATAAATGTCTGTCTATGTCTATGTCTAGGTCTATACCAGAAAAAAACATCGATAGACTTGTTTACTAAATTATTTTGAAACTTCAAGTTAAATTACCGCCCTGAGGTCATCCCAGTTGGTAGAAACTCTACTTTCGGCGCTATAGGTTGTGAGATCAATACCCATTCAGGACAAACATTTGTGTGATGAACATAGATGTTTATTCTGTTTTTGAATGCTTTAATCATATATCAAACGATAATGGAAATATCGTGAGAAAATAGGCGTGTCGTAGCACCTAAGTATGAAGACTTGCCCAGTACACGAAAGTAGCTTCTAAGGCGAACTTTAATCTTTTCACCACACTGGTTGTGAAAATAACTATTTACACGATTGAGAGAAAAAGAAGTTTTAAAAATAAATTATAGGTATTCAATCAGTAATCTGGTTCTCATTGAACAAGCTTTGGTCGCGTGAAATATCCACCAATATTTTATTATACCTAGCATAGCTTTGTTTATTAGTTCAATTTAAATGATTACATATATTTATTGTAACGAACAGTAGCCCAAAATAGACCAACCTCCTTTAGACTGTTCCGAGTTGATCCTTTATCAGATAGAAAATTACGCAGGAATTTTTGTTTTAAATTCTTGCGAAGGGCCTGTTTATTGTTTTTGAGCAGAAATGCTTGGCCCAGCGATTCGGGAAATTACTTTCGCTTTCGAGTTTGGAAAGTATTGATTGTCTTCTAACTTGGCGTAAGTATGTTTTTGGAAACAATTTTATTTTTGATTTGTATTTGAACTGAAAATTTAGAATGTAATGCATTTTCGAACATTACTCTCGTAATAATCCCAGATTAAACCTACTGGTGGTCCCATGCTTGAATGCACTAGGATCTGAACTAATATAACATGAGGCGAGCAACATCAGCATCTTACAAAAATACTTTCTGACAGCTACGACCGCTCTGGAAAGTGTTTAACAGCTAAGAAGAAGAAGTAGAACAAGAATAATAATTCCAGACACAAACACCATCAATATCGCTCATGTTGTGTTTGAATTCGGCAAGAGTAAGCCATTACTTCACCATAAGGATTAACAGTAGATTATGTCACTGAGTTTGCACAGCACTCGATGCCACATCCAATATTTGCATACCCTCGAACATATAACTGTTCCGCTAGCATTACAACTGGCTTTTGTTTCTGGCTCGGCTTGCAAGGATTTTAGAATTATCCTACCAGTTAGTAAAAATACATTCACAATTTATTCAGAAGATGATCAGCTCTTTGATTCATACATGTGGGATACTGACGAGAGTGATCAGATACTTTCGAGATTCTTGATATGATATATTTTTATGAACTGACATACCTTGCTGAACCACTATCAGGATTTTTTAACAATTGTATGTCTGAAGGTATCTTTCCCGATCAATTAAAAATCGGTAGAGTGATTCCTATATTCAAAAAAGGTATTAGGAACGACCCTAAGAATTATAGACCTATTTCGTTGCTGCCTATACTCTCTAAAATCTATGAAAAACTGTTAAAAGATAGGATAATAGCACACTTGAACTCAAACAAGATTTTAAACAAACGCCAGTTCGGCTACCAAATGAACATAGGAACTGTCGATGCGATTGAATTGCTAATAAATGAAGTGTTATGTAATCTAAATAAAAAAATGAAAGTTGCAGGTATATTTTTGGACCTATCTTCTGCATTCGATACAATTGATCATGACATCTTACTTGCTAAATTAGAGTTTTATGGATTGCGGGGTAATGTCCTGAGCATTGTTAAATCATATTTTAGCAGTAGATACCAGTTTGTTGAACTTCATAATATTGTTAAATGCCAAGAGGTAGCGACCAAATCCAAACTAACTAATATAACACGTGGAGTTCCACAGGGCTCTATACTCGGACCTATTTTCTTTATAATTTTTTTGAATGACCTTATAAATTTTATTTCTAATACTATACCTGACATTAAATTAATTATTTATGCTGATGATACAAATGCAATAGTTCCAGCATGTAGTTTACAAGAACTTCAGCTCAAAATAAATAATGCGCTTGTGGCTTTTAATGAATGGTTTCATGTAAATAATTTAAAATTAAATATTAATAAAACGAATGCTATATTATTTAGAACGACCGCCCGCAGGCATGAAACTTTTGACATAATAAACAGGGGAGTTAAGATTAAACTCACTGATAGCGTAAAATTTCTAGGAGTCCATATTGATCAGTTCCTAAACTGGAAAAAAGAATTAGAGTCTATAGAGAACTCTGTAAGTTCTGCCTGCTATGCCTTAAGAAGTCTGAGAGATGAGGTAAATCTCAAACAACTCAAAACTGTATATTACGCCTTGGTTGAGTCAAAATTAAGGTATAGCATTAAATTCTGGGGACGCAGTTACGCCTATAACATGAATAGAGCTTTTGTTATCCAAAAACGAGCCATTCGCACCATGGTGCGGATTCCGCCATGGGAATCGTGTAAAAAGTATTTTAAGGAGCTAAACATTTTGACTCTTCCTAGCCTCTACATCTTAGTAACTGTCATGGATATTATACGGCATCCCTCTAAATATGAATCGCCAGAACAAAGAGCACTAAGGTTAGAAACAAGAAGAAAAGATTTAGAGGACCCTCAATGTCCGAGGTTGGAAGTTGTTAAGCATGGGTGTCAATTTCAAGCGGTTAGATTATACAACTCTCTGCCTGTTGAATTGAAAACTATTGATAGCCCAAATATATTTAAAAATAAGCTTAAAAAGCTCTTGCTAGAAGGGTGCTTTTATACCGTGGACGAACTCCAACTGTAGTTGTTATTGAAATTGAATTATATAACATTAATATTTATTTTTATTTTCTTTAATTTAATTGTACTTTATTGTTTGTTTTTTAATATCTATTGTTTTAATTATGTGTAATTTTAGGCCAATTTAATGTAAGACTATATTCAAATACAATGTATATTGTTAAATGAATAAATGAAATGAAATGAAATGCTTTTGATTTTAATCGTTTTTAAGTGGTAGCTAAACTAGTAAACTCATTCAACATGAAATAATTCTATTATTTTAACAGATGTAATATGTTATTGAAAACAGCACACTTTTTCAAGACTGAATGAAAAACTAATTATATTTAATTTAATTTATATAAAAATCATTTCTCATATTTTTTTGGTTTAATATAACTAGTTACACGATAAAAAGAAGAAGACTTCAGTTACTTTTTTGTGTTTTTGTTCACGAATTACATTCCTTCACTACACATTTGCCATTTTATTGACAATAAATTTCGATCGATGTCAACACTGTGACTGAATACTAGAAGCGAGTAGGTTATTTGACCCAGTTAGAGGTACTTTATTGCAGATCTATTTATATTAATCTATGACTTTCCACTATCTGCAAATATTTGTCTCGGGTCTGGGTGTTTCTATGTATAATATGTATGTATTTACAAAAAAAAAAACAGGAGAAGTGAAAACTTATTTTGGCGTGTTAGAGTTTAGTAATAAAATCACTTCAAATCAGTATCAGTAAATCAGTAATTATGGCGACTGCCAATCAAATACTGAATGAACACAGATGATGCAATATTTTTTGTTCAGAATGTAGATAATATATCAAAGAACCTAACTCAGTAAACAAAAAAAAGTATATAAGTAGTATATCAGTCATGTGGTACCCATAACACAAGCTCTGCTTACTTTGGGGCCAGATGATGCTGTGTGAAATGTCCGGTATTATTATTACTATTATTATTATTATTATTCTATGTTAATAGGTTATTATTCTATGTTAATTATATAAATGTTAATAGGCTAAAGAAATGGATAAAATTAGTAGAGAAAGACACAGATAGAGCATACTGTTACGTCTTCTATGCCATCAGTCTGCACGTCGGCATATTAATCTGCGAAGTAGAGTCCGGGTTCCAATTACCTAAAAACGTTGGGCCATAGCCATTCAATTTGGGCATCGACTACGAACCATGAAATATGCGCGTATAGCCAAGGTGAACGGTTGCCCGCACTCCAGTTGATGTGTGTGAGTTTGACACCGGTTCTTAACTACTTGACCGCTGGCAGGATCATGAGACGAACTATCTGAGGCCTACTACCGAGTTGCTATCAAAATCCATAAACGAATGTAACTACACAGTGCGCTTTATATATTGGTTACACCTTGCAACCTGAGAACGTCATGCTATGTATGGTTAGTATGGGTACCTCCTTAAAATTTTACTTAGATAATTATTAAGCTCTTTTTCTTAGGTATTTCTGAACAAAACTCAAACTAGAATCAAGAAACATACCGATATTTTAATACTTCTGAATAAAACGCTGTCAAAAAGTCTATGCTTAGCCACTATCATGCTTATTTTAAGATTTGTTCTGAACGGTCCTCATCTGTGAAGTACTTACCTACATTATAAAATATTATTGGAGTTTGTGTTTGTGAAACAAAGAGTAGTCAATAATTCGTTATTTACAATGAGCATCATGTTGCTTAATTAAAAATCTATTAAAGCGAATTAAGCGTAATCAAAATAAATTTAGCAAATCATGACTATGAGTGACCTCTTGGCGGTTCTGCGTTCCTAATAGCTAGATGTTACTATACAAGCAAAATCACTTACGTTTTGATTGAAATTTTGATGTCTCAGTAGCCCTATCAATTGTACTGAAAATTGAATAACTGGGAAAGATCGAACAGTAGGTAGTATAGAAATTATTTAAAAGTTTCAGTTTAGTGTATCGAATTCAACAACCTAAACGAGAATACAGTTATATACCAGCTCCTCCAACATTTCATATCAACGGCGATCGGTGGGGCCTTTCCGTTCCCACCTCCCAAATGTTTTCCTATTAATTTCGATTTTTTCGACCTTTTCTTTAATATTTCGGAAGTAATCAGCTGTAGGGTAGACTGTTAACTTTTTGAGATATTTTAATCAATTTGTTATTGAGCTCTGTATAATGTTTGAAGGGTGTATCTTGAAACCCCGTTATATTTGTATAATATTGTTAAATTTCTATAAACAAAGCATATTAAATATTCTCAGTTGCTTTTATCTAAGGGCTCGTTTAGATCGTATAAGAATTGCGTTCAAATCTTGCATCGCAGTTCGAAACACGGCATTATATCTATCGTTTCAGTAACATTTTATACTGGTCTCACATATCAGTTAAAAGTTTATGGATTTGATCCCCATCATCTGGTGTGATTACTGGTGGTAGTGGCCCTACCTTCCGTTCCCTAAGTTGTGTATAAAACCCTTGTTTCTCAAATATTTATAAAAAGATAAATCATTTGTTTGATAAAACAGCACACACGTACGTATCAATGGTATCATTTGATTGTACATAATATGAACAACATAAAAATGTAGGTTAAATACTATATACTTAGAACTAAGAGTGCGTGTGTGTTGCAACTTTAAAAGGGTCATAGCTCAGCGATAATATTGCTTAAGAAGCAAATACTTATTTTCGGCTATTATAATATTATTAATACATACATATTATACATAGAAACACCCAGACCCGAGACAAATACTTGTAGATAATACAAACATTTGTCCCACGGCGGGTATTGAACCCGCAACCTTCTGTGTCTCAGCTGGACCCTGGCCCACTGCGACATAGACGTCACTTAATATGTTTTTAATTTAGATTTAAAGGTGTACTTTGTATTGATTTTTTTATTTATATTCCAACACATCTTTAAATATCGGAAACTAACCCTATAATTATTT
Source organism: Lampropteryx suffumata (assembly GCA_948098915.1). Lineage (NCBI taxonomy): Eukaryota > Metazoa > Arthropoda > Insecta > Lepidoptera > Geometridae > Lampropteryx > Lampropteryx suffumata. The sequence continues at coordinate 19,140,333 of OX402547.1, forward strand.
AAACATTATTGTATATGGTTTACACGTAGAGTACGGACTTATGAAGCAAATTCAATGATTCAAAACTTCAGAAGCATACTCGTATATCATACGCTACCAAATACATTACTTTTGAAACCAACCATTCGTCTTGTCGAGAGAGTAACAGTAAACTTCTTAATTACCGTTTAACTGGTGCCACCAATAAATCTTGCAGTCGGTTAAAAATGTTAGTTAAGATGGATCGGGTCTGTGAATGCTCGGTGATTCTTTACTATCTTGTAATTGCTTGTCTTTGGTCTTCTAAAGGTGGTTTTTAAACACACATTGCTTTTTTGTAAAAATATTATTTTGAGATTTGCTGTGAAATTAAATCTCAAACTCATATTGTAAACTCATGTTGTCAAGTCAAAGTTAAAAGATACTTTATTCAGTACAATCACAATGATCACTTTAAACCTTTTACATACTAGGTGAATTTAGGTGCCAATTCATCCTAACCAAGCCCGAGAAGAATTGGCAAGAAAAGAAACTCGTCTACTATGAGATCACGGCTGTCAAACATTTTTTGTACGCTTATATATCTGCTATAAAACTTGTTTTAGTTTATAGGTGGGCAATAAGCGAGTAATAAGCAGCGGGTAGCTTCCGTTATAAGACTTTTTCGTAGGACTTGAGACTGTAATAAACTCGTATTATGAAGATATTGCTGTCGCTACTGCAACTTTTATGTAATTTGTTTTGGATCTGAGTATAAGTTTTCTCAGATATTTCGGTCTTAGTTCTTTTGGTTACCGATAAATTATATCATAAATATAAACTTTTGTTTTAATTGTTTTCTACTAAAACATTGAGTTTAATTTTGTAATTGTCAGCATAGTTTACCGAAATTCGAAATTTCTGTGAAAACTTAAACTCAGATCCAAAACAAATTACGTAAAAGTGGCAGTAGTGGCTCTTCACAATATCTCAATCGATAAATTTTATTTTAGCTAAAATCGAAAATTCCCTTCAAGAAATTCTCTTTCAACAATGCGCAATAATCATTTCAATAAATTTCAATAACCGTAAGAAAAAGGGGCAATAACAGCGATAGCTTTCAGGAGTCGAAGGTCGCAGCTGGTTCCTGCACCCATTACCTTGTAACTTCAATAAATTCTTAGTCAGAATTGAGATAGGACGCTCCTTGGAATAATCATTTTCTTTTTTTAAAGCTTTTGCGAAAAAGTTAAAAGCTTCGCCTTAAGTATCTACTCTACAATACGCGTGATAGATAATAATTGAACTTCAGTGCACGTATTCAATTGATTACCCCCCATTTAACAGCATCATGTTTAATAAGTATATAAATATTATATCAATCATCTGGTTCCCATGGTACATGTTTTGCTAAATTCTGGGCTATTATAGTTATGTGTGATTTATACATATCGCAGTGTGCGAACCGTGAACTTGAACGGCAACTCACTGACTGCGAATCAAACTCACCCTGATGGAGATTCTCTAGATGAATCAAAACAGTGTCGTTGCCTCCATCGACTTCGAAAAAGTGTGTAAAGCTCTTGTTTCTAAATGTACAACTCACGAAAGTGTTTAAAATGGTGTAATTTGTTCACCAATATTTACTTTTTCGTTTCAGCATTTTCGTTCACAAGCTTTGTAATAATGTAAGTTATGAAACTACTATAGTTTTGAACATCATTTTCACTCAATCCTGTATATTGGCCATGATATTTGACTTTATCCCATTGCGCATGCAACTGTGCGAAAATATTGGAGAGCAGAAAAACTCACATATACCTGTCAGGTAATTATGGAATTCTGGTTGAATCAAAACATTAATACTAACAGTTTTAGTAACAATTGATGAATTGGTATTGATTGTTTTGAACTGATGGAGATTAATTGCATCAAGAAATCCATAATAACTTTACTGATCATAGACAATTTTAAAGTCTTCAACGTTATTGTACAAATAAACTTACTTATGTTTTATTAGCAAATAAGGCTAATAAGGCTAAGGCTCGGCGCAAACGGGCCACCGACCACAGCCACTGGTGGCCAGCGACAGTGATTTAACACTCTTTTTTCATATATTTTGTATAGACACGGCGCATACGTGTAGCCGGTGGCGGCCACTCACTACAGCAGTGTCCGCGACTCGCCACTTGTGGTCGCTACGGGTCACACAAGACGCCGACACCCGCCACTGTCACACTGCTCCACCCCCGCGCAGTTTAGGTATTCTACGTATGGATGTAAGTATCTAATATAGGCGGCGACGGCGTTGTCTACGTTGTCTGCGTATTAACAATAGCACGAGCAAACTTTCCGTGCCAGAGTCCATCGTAAGAAGGGTTATAAAGTATGACGGCTTCCGAACACCGGTGGTTATCACTCGTTTATGACACTGTTACAAATGTGGCGGTAGCGCGCGACTGCCACCGGTGGCTGTGGTCGGTGGCCCGTTTGCGCCGAGCCCGTTTGCTAGGGTGACTTATGTCAATACCATAAGACACAAAATGCAATTATCCATGACTCTACTTACATTGAACAGACTCTAGTAGGTAAGTGTTGTAGTTCCTATTAAACAAACACTGTTTTATATTTTAGTATACCTCGTCGCGTGAAAGCAAGTACACTTGAAATTAATTCAACCATTTTCAAAATCGAATTCAAACACTCGTAACATTGTTAATGTAAAACTCAATTAAACACAATATTTGTAACGGTTTACTGTTTTAAGTAAACAACATGTTGACTCTGTCTCTTACGAAAGCGCAGGAAAGAAAATAACGTGCAATTTAGTTTCGAGTGTCAACGTTCGCAAAAGTTTGTGTAATGGAGTCTTCACACCACACTCGCCAGCACAGCGAGTCGAGTTGGTGTCAGCGGCATGTCGGCGGCATTATTTTAAAGGAAATAAATAAATAAAGCCGCCGGCACCCACCCGCCGAGATGTCTGTGGGGTCGGTAGGTTTGATGAGTAGACTGATCCTCTATCAAAAGTTGTATTCTCTAGCCCTAAAAACATACAACTTACCTAAAATTTTGATAAACGCTTTCAGTTGCATAACTTTCTCAATTAAATTGGTATACATTTTGATAAATAAACACGGGCTTTATCACGTATTATTTTGTCGATGGAGGCGCCGACACTGTTTCAATTCATCTAGAGTATCTTCATCAGGGTGAGTTTGATCTGCGGTCCGTGAGTTGCCGCTCGAGTTCACGGTTCGCACATTGGTATGATCATCAATAACACTTATCAAAGTATGCATGCCAATAAGACTGTAGAACACTTTTATTTAGATTATTATTCAGACATTCTGTAGAAAGGAAGTTGAGTCACAATATTATTAGAGTAAATATGTGGTACAGTCGGCTGCATTTAAGTATACAATTAAAAAGTGTTACAATAATAATAATAATAATGCTGGACAATTTACACAACATCATCTGGCCCCAAAGTAAGTAGAGCTTGTGTTATGGGTACCACATGACTGATATACTACTTATATACTTTTTATTTTTTTTGTAAATGCATACATATAATATTATACATAGACACCCAGACCCGAGACAAATACTTGCAGATCATACAAACATTTGTCTTGCGGCGGGAATCGAACCCGCAACCTTTTTCGTCTCAGCTGGGCCTTGGCCCACTGCGTCACAGAGGTCGTCAAATAAATAATTATATAACAAAACCTAATCCTATAAATATTTATTTTGAAAATGTAACACCATTTATAAAGTTTTTGAATTTAATAAATTCCCGTGCAGCTGACTGTACGAAGTAGGTACATAGTAGGTGCCCAATATGCCCATAGGTACACGATACAGTCATTAAGCATTCAATTAAGTAAAACGCATCGTTTGTTTGCTCAACACTCAGCATGGCGCCGATATTTGCAGACAATTCAATGTTGGGGGAAGGGAGACCCTGATTGGGATACGTCGGGCTCATTTCAAAATGAAAATCAAAGAAATAACCAGGCGGTGTTTGCTGTCTGATCTTAGAATGGTCACGAGGAAAAGTATCGAAAATTCTCTGTATTTACATCGGCCTAACAGCTAAGTTGGAGTATCTCCGACTTCTTTAGTTATAGGTTCTCCTGGACAAACATTTGTGTGATGAACATGATTGTTATTTTGTCAGGTTATCACAAAGTTAGATAATTGATTTAGGCGTGACCTTGCAGAAAGCCATTACAAAACTGCAAATAGATGAAGAAATATTTAGTTCTATTCCGCAAAATTAGGAAGGATAATAATAATATAATAATAATAATGGGCCAGATGATGCTGTGTGAAATGTCCGGTACATTTCACACAGCATCATCTGGCCCCAAAGTAAGCAGAGCTTACGTTATGGGTATTTTGTACCACATGACTGATATACTACTTATGTACTTTTTTTATTTTTTTGTAAATACATATTATACATAAAATAACCCAGACCCGAGACATGTACATGTACATGCGTCTGCATCGTGTCTAACTCATTGGGAATAGATTGACGGAATAATACTTTATGTTTGTACATCTATTAAATGTATTATCGCAAAGTATTACAATTTTCTTATTTCTTCTTTTTTTAATATAAAAATTGCCATGACTTATGCAAAAACTAGAAAACTTGCGTATTTGGTTTGACCGATTTGGAAACTTTTTTTTGTTCGCCTCGGTACTGGGTTGGTTTACAACCAAATTAAATTGCGGTGGTACTTAGTTCATAGGGTTCATTAGTTCATTTTACAGTTGGTTTACAAGCAGTTGCTTACGATGTTTGCGCCAACAGACACCATCTCTAGGCGCAAATATTGTATCGAAAGTGTTAAAAACCGCTGATAATCTTTCCTAGATATTTGATAAGATAAGTTTAGATACTTAGAGATTACAGTCACAAATACATAAAAAAATTTCTTTACTTGTTTTAAACTGTTCAGCTTTTTATTTTTATATATATCTACTTAATATTTTTACCTTCGAAATTTACGATAGGCAGTATCATCAGAAGCTAAGTATCTCAGAAGGTATATAAAATTGATATGCAAAGCGTTGGAACATTTAAATCACGCCCTAAATAGAGAAGTATCAATAAAACGGTATTGATATGGCGCCATTTTCTAACGTTTCCTGTGTTGAATGGAAGTCAAGTGAGAATGTATGTCGTAAAACCGTAGGGTATCTAAATGTATATGAACTGCTGAATAAAACGGGTATCCGCTATATTACATCCGTTATTATAGCGGTTACCGTGTCATAGAAAACATTAAGGTGCCAAATCGATGGACAGCATGATGCAGTAACAAGTTTGGAATAACACATTTTGGCATTCAAAATAGTGGTTATAACTCTTTAATAAAATAGATCACCATTATTCAGAACATGATTTTATCGATACAACAACAAAAAAGCTAGATACAACAGAATAAAACATTGCTATTACTCTAAACATATACGTTATTATGAGAAGTAAAGCTACCAAATTCAGAAATTCAGATCAAAATCTTAGTAAATCTATACCTAATAAGTCCTCAATCCAAGCCTTAGCTTTTGTTCTGAAACATGGGCTTACGTCTTAGATTTATATCGATGGCCTGATTACCATCATTTTAAAAATACCTCCAGGTGAAATGTGTCCCGCTCAAAAACCCGACAATACAATTTTTCAAGTTGCGATCCTCAAATTCTTATTCCCTTAATACGCAAACAATAAATTAGAGGCCTTCCGTAATTTATTTTAATTAATTCTCTTCCACTGACAAATTCACATCAGAGCTTTTCAAAAATGCCCGAAATTCAGGCTGAATCTACAGAGTAATCGGATTGTAGGAGCCTGTTTATGTCGTGTTAAAAACGTATCTGATTCTTACTATTGATAGTAGGAGTTGTTTAGGTTGTTCTCTAAGAACTTGCTAAATAACAGATTGGTAGCAATTCGGTTGGTTCATTTCTAAAATTAGGATTTGTCTAAAATATATTTAGTTAGTCATAGCATTTGTAAAACCTTTTCGGTTGGTACCATCTAACTAAATTAGGAACGCTTAATTAAATTAGATAATATTAAATTAGGATAAGTTGGTACCAGCAGAATACCAATGGTTAATTTGATAGTTCAAAACCTAATATTAGCTAAAATTAGTAAGATTGGTGACAACAGAATTGAGGCCATTATCCATCACTGTCTTTTAAAGAACACATTCAGTTTTCAACCTTAAATTTAAAAACCTCTGCACGAGAAAGGACCTAATACCTAATATTCAATGTAGTAATCTACTCGTAGATGCAGCTATAGTAAAAATTCAGAATCAGCGAAGAAAGTACCGATTACCTGGTTTCTACATAAACACACCCTTACCATTCTTGGCAGGAAATATTTAAATGATTATCTGAAGATCAGCGGTATAAAATCTGAGTCACATGTGAGACGTTAACGAGACGCAAAGCAATGAACGTGTGACGGCAGCTTTATTAATTCTGTTTGTGGTGCAAGAAAAGGAATAACAGAACATCTGGTGACTTTACTAGTTTGACCTAAGCTTTATACTATTACAAAACATCGTTTGATTACCACTTAAGGACAATCCGAAGACAGAATATGGTTATAAAAGATTTTTGACAAATCATCAATGCATATTGAAAAGCAAAAACACCTAATATTGTCGCGTTTTCTATACAATTATTTAATTCAAAAACAACGCAGACTATTGCATTTTGTATCTTATTTAAATGACCTAAAAGTATTTTGACGAGTCTTCGTCAAATGTTTGTATAATCTGCAAGTATTTGTCTCGAGTTTGGGTGTTTTTATAAAAATAATATAAATAAGTAAATTATCAGTTAGATAGTACCCATAACACAAAATCTGCTTCCTTTGGAGTCAGATGATGTTGTGTGAAATGTCTGGCATTTATTTAAATACGGTCGCTTGTGAGTTAGACCATGCCAGTATTTGAAATGAAATATGCTGGCGGTACTGATATTCGATGAACGAATGCTAGGAACGTGACGCTGGTGGTCTTGCCTGACGCAGATGAATCAAGACAAGCGATCAAAATGTGGTTGGAAATTTCCAACTGCAGGGTTTTTTATGGGAAACCTATTTTGATGTTGATTTGGGACAAAAACTGCACAAAAAATCATTTTGGACAAAATTAATTATCACTAAAATAAAACTGGATTTCAACGATAATACATAATTTATTATATATTCATACTTTATTATCTTTTTTGTCATTCAATTGAATCATCCAAACAAGTATAACATACAACCTCAGTGCCAAAGTGTACTCGTCTCGAGTCTAAAAATAGAAAACACCAATTGTTGCAAATTCTGGCGTAACGCCAAGTGACACCGCGGCGCCAACAAACGTGACATCTGTCACTACATATTTTTTTTTCTTGACGCAGCAAGGTTAAATCACAAATACCTACAGCGAAACATTTTTAGGAAAATAAGGTGAATATTGAATAAATTATATAATGTATCTCATTTAATCATAAAATCTCTTATCCCTGGTAATATGTATTGAGCTTGAGGGATTACAACACGTGGAACTTTGGTTATATAAGCCCATTTCTCCATCAGCAAACTTCCTCCTTTCATCATCGGCACCCAACTATCTTGTTTACCATCATCAAGAAAAGACAATGCTCCGTTGTCGACATTTGGGTTAGACAGTTCACTCAACTTGTGGCATACTCCTGCGGGATACACAATCCCTGTACCATCTACTACTTTTGTTTTTTCGTTTTCTGCTTTCTTTGTCATCTCGACCTGTTCCACATCCATTGCTTCTTTAAAACCAGGATCAGTGGCGTCAGTTGCTTTCAAAGCAGCAATGGGTGAGTTGTTGGTTTTTTTGATAAGTTGCTGGGATGTTTTGGTAGGGGAAAAGTAACCTGACACCACGGAACCTCGCGAGGTTTACACAGCAAACACAATATGAAGTGACTATTGACTATTTCTGTTCCCATGCTTTGGATGTCTTTTTAATTTTGCATTTTCTATAAAGAGGATGGTGTTGGGTTTCAAAAGGGCTTTCTTTTTTGTTTGGTTATACTGGGTTAAGTAGGAAATAATAAGCTTTAGAATGAAGATCGGGTTTCGGGAATGATTTTGATTGACGGATATCGATGGTCGTTTTGTAGTAATTTAGGTTTCCTTTTAGTCATCAGGGTTTGTTGTTGGAAGGAAGTTGTTTGTAAGAATTACATACAATAAAACAGCTGTTTTTAATTAAATCGTTAATATTTTAGAAAGCTTACAACTAAATCTAATTAAACCACTATTTGTCAAAGCGGTACCAGTTTTTGAAATTCCATTTGTTTAAGTTTTAATCGAAATATACGTTGATCATAAAATTCACATGAAACGTCAAAATATCAAAGTTCCAAAACCTCTTTCACACTTTCCATCAATAGGCTTGATCAGTAGAAAGGCGTCAAAAGTGACATTATCATCACTCTCTTGACATTGACAGTTGACATTGACACCTCTCGAGTTCAGAAACGGAACCGAACCGCTAGTTCAAACAGTAAAATTCAAATTATGCATTTCATCTTATCTCCCGATAAGCCAATAGCCGGAGGTGTCGATTCGATTAAAGTAGTTTAATAGACACCGTATCGAGAGAATCTCGAAAGCGGTCGATGGTGCATAAATAATTTCTGTTAATGGTATGGTTGACGGTTTGTTTTGTCCGTTATAAGTTACTGCTTAGATTTGTATATGGGGAATTACTGATACAGATACCCTAGTATTATAACTAACTTGCTTCTCCCCGCGGCTTTGCAGACATAGTAATAAAAGTAGGTAATCTAATATGTCCATCCCCAAGACACAATCCTTCTCCTCACGAAATTGTTGCTAAATAAATAAATAATCCCGGACATTTCACACAACATCATCTGGCTCCAAAGTAAGCAGAGCTTGTGTTATGGGTACCACATGACTGATATATTACTTATATACTTTTTTTTTTGTAAACTCATACATATTATACATAAAACAACCAGACCCGAGACAAATACTTGCAGATCATACAAACATTTGTCCCGCGGCGGGAATCGAACCCGCAACCTTCTGCGTCTCAGCCGCACCTAAGCCCACTGCGCTACAAATGGAACAACATAACGTTCAACTATTTAGCCCAAGTGCATATTGAAAATGAATCCGCTGCAATTCTATTTCGGAACTATTCTAATCATAGTACACAGTTGTTTATTCCATTGGCACATTACATTGTATGCGGAAATATAAATAATAAAATATGAAATTAATAAATTATAATAATAAATTATAAACATGCATAATATTATAAGAATATTATTATATCAATATCTTATCTAAAAATAAACAATCAGAACATTTGAAAATTAAAATGAAATGCGTTGAAAATTACATACTTCATAAAATACTACACTTTAAGGTTGTTCGGATTAATTCGTGTGTACGTGCTTGTGTCCAAACACGTGGCCATAGCTATAAAGAGGTAACAATCAGACATACAGACAGAAATTTTCTCAGATTTCAGCAATAGATAGAGTGATCCAAGAATAAGGTTTTTATGTATAATACATACATATTATGGTACAGAAAAGCCAAAAATTCAAAGATTTGTAATGTGATGTCGTTACAAACATATTTTTGTGCGCTGAAATCGCTGGCTAAACTTTATCTCCTAAGGATAACCTACAGTAACTGTACGGTTACGTACCTACATAAGTTTTCTACCTAATCAGCGCAATAAAATATTACGATGAGTGCAACGACAGTGACCGCGCGAGACAGTCGCGATGAGCGCGATTCGTTTACTCTTACACAATATTGTAATTAGTGAATAAAACTTTTAACTTTTGGTGATAGTATACTTTTTATCAATGTGCACTACAACTAATTAACTTTAATGTACAGTCTCAACTGGGATCGTACAGTAACCGTTTCTATCTTTTACATTATTAAAAAAAAAAAAAAAAAATATACAACGCAGTAGTTATTCCTTATCCAATTAAATACATTACATACGTTGTACGTGTATAATTCATGTTGATCTAAACGGCTCTTAACAGCATTTCATTAAATTGGATATCTTAGAAGATGTCAGAGATTTAATAATTACGTTTTAAAAAATAAATAAACAATCGACTTCATGTATATACACAAGGTAGCTACTGTAAAACGTTGAGGAGTTCCCTTGACTGTCCTTCGTCTTCATCATCAGACCCCTAATGACAGTCACAAGACATCTAGGTTCTCATCAATACAAATGAATCAAGTCCAAACACCATGTAATTGCTGTAAATCGTTGAGGAGTTCCCTCGACTGTCTTTCGGATCCATCATCAAATCAACTCCAGACCTTCATTAAATAGTAGTGCTTTAAAATAATTTCTTAAAAAATAAACAAACGCACTAGTCGCCACTACGATTTTCGAAAGTTCCCCTTGATTTCTCTGGGATGCCATCATCAGATCCTGGTTTCCTTATCATGGTACCACCCTTGGGATAACTCCTTCCCAACAAAAAAAGAATCATAAAAATTTCATAAACAACGAAGTTATCCACGGACACACTTAATAAAAAAATATACGAATCGAATTGAGTAACCTCCATTTTTTGAAGTCGGTTAAAAAAGCGGTAACATAGCGGCTAGCGGGCCGTACGTTTCGTCCCGGTCGCCATCGGTCAGCGGGCGTGTGGTGCACTATTCCTACTAATATTATAAATGCTAAAACAATTCTGTCTGTCTGTCTGTCTGTCTGTCTGTGTGTTACGTTTTCACGCCTAAACCGCTGAACCGATTTTGATGAATTTTGGTATAGATGAGACCTTGGAGAAGGACAAAGGCTACTTTTTATGTAGGTACCACGCCCACGAATCCGCTGGCAGCAGCTAGTTATAAAATAAAAAAAATATAACATTATGTTCAAGAATAACCTGTTTTAAACTTAAGACATTCCTTCCCTTATATAATTTCAAATCGACTAAAGGAGGTGGAAGCTGGAAGATGGGAGATGGGAGATGGGATACCTCCTTATCATCCAACCACAACATCCTGTATCAAAATCACCACAACATCCTGAACGTAGGTACACAATGTATGCAACTAGAAACCAGAGCTCCAAGATTCGCTGCTGGGTGCATCACACTATGCAAATACAGGTTAAACGCACGTTTTTAAATAAACCAACAAAAGGTGATCCCTCAATCACTACTCAATACATACAACATTTTTTTTATATTGATATTAATACTTAATGAATATTTTTTTGTAAAGTTATAACCGCCCAACGAAGTGGGCATGGGTCAGCTTGTGTATAATATAATGAAATAATATATGTAGATAGGTACCTAAATATTATTATGTTCAAAAGTAACTTGTAATATGGTAAATCAACGGAATGAAAAAGAACGGGACATGTCTGATGAAAAGTTGGCAGTGTTGCTGTGGAAAGTGAAGAGTCTGCGTTTAAATCTACAAAAACAAATGAGATGCTATCAGAAAGATTACTTGTAAAAAAAAAAAATCTCGCAACCCACACACTCGCAACTTAATATAATACATACTTAAATGCATGAATGAATGAATGAATAAATGAATGAATAAAACGTTTATTGTGTATACTTGTGAGACACATTGTGTTTTAACGCGATGGCCAAGTCAATCTGTTTATATAAAACATAAAAGATGTTTAATCAAAGTCAAAGTCAAGTCAAAAGATGATTTATTCAATACAATCACAAGGATCACTTTGAAACGTCTTACATACTAGGTGAATTTAGGTGCCAATTCATCCTAACCCAAGCTCGAGAAGAATTGGCAAGAAACTCGTCTTGGTCCTAGCGCTTTTTTATAATGATCCATCTTATAACTACCTTAACTACAAAATACTAATACAAGAGAGTTTATACATTTCAAGTGTGTCGGTTAACTGTCTGACGGCAGAGCGACATGAGGCCATGCATTCTTATCAATAATATAGTCATCTATATTATAATAAGCTTTCTTCAAAAGACTACCTTTAATGTATGCTTTAAATTTATTAATAGGTAGTTTAGTAGCATTTTCAGGAAGCTTATTATAGAAGCGCACCGTGTTCCCCATAAATGACTTATTAACTTTTTCTAGTCGAAACCTAGGGATGTATAATTTATGTTTATTCCTAGTGTTGATTTTATGAAGGTCACTATTTTGCTGAATCCCATCTCTATTTTTATGTGTATATAAGAAATTTTCATATATATATTGTGAAGCTATTGTGAGAATATTAATTTCTTTGAATATTTCTCTCAAAGATTCTCGTGGTTTCATTTTATAAATGGCACGTATTGCCCTTTTTTGAATTACAAATATTTTACCAATATTAGCTGCTTTCCCCCAGATAATGATGCCGTATGACATAACACTATGGAAGTAACTGAAATAAACTAGTCTAGCTGTAGCTTCATCAGTAAGCCACCGTATCGCACGAACTGCATATGCAGCGGAACTAAGCCTACCAGCAAGTGTTTCAATTTGTGGTCCCCACTGTAGTTTTGCATCAATATTAAGACCTAGGAAAATCGTGGAATTTACAAGATTCATTGCCTCTCCATTTATTTCAATGTTGGACGGGCTATGAATAACATTTGGCAAAGTGAATTTGAAACATTTAGTTTTTTTTTAATTAAGCAAATGATTATTTACAGTGAACCAGTTAAGAACTAACGATAAGGTTTCATTTACGTTATCGCAAATAGTGGTTTTACCTCTATCAACTTTAAAAATTAAAGACGTATCGTCTGCAAATAAAACTATATCACAAATATTTTTTACAAAAAAAGGTAAATCGTTAACGTATACTAGGAATAAAAAAGGGCCTAGTATCGATCCCTGAGGTACCCCTATATCAATCATTGATCCCAAAGACCTCTCATCAACCACGTCTACTTTCTGGACTCTATTGGATATATAAGACTGTATGAGGTCAATCGCCCGGTTTTTAATGCCATAATATTTTAACTTTGTTATTAGGGTTGCGTGACTCACACAGTCAAAGGCCTTAGATAGATCACAGAATATCCCAACTGCATCTTGTGACTTCTCCCAGGCCTCAAATATATGCTTTAAGAGCGCTATACCTGCATCAGCTGTTGATCGACCTTTAGTAAATCCGTATTGATTACTATGTAGCAGGCCGTTAACGTTAAAGTGGTATAATTACTGATTAAGAATTATTTTTTCAAAGATTTTACTTAAAGCAGGTAATATCGATATCGGTCTATAATTAGCGAGATCACTTTCACTTCCAGACTTAAACATAGGAATGAGTTTCTGTGTTTCATGAGATCGGGAAAAACTCCCTCGTCGATACATCTATTAAAAATATAAGCTAAACATGGTGCAATATCTAAGATAATGACACCCAGCACCTTTGTAGACATTCCCCAAAGATTTTCTGTATTTTTTATATTAATTAACTTGAATGCTTTTACAATATCGCCTCGTTAATGTAGCTAAAACTAAGCTCATTCTTACATTTTGCAACACTAGATTCTAATAGAACGGAAGCTCTGGAGGCTGAAGAGTTTAACGATTTGGTCACTATTTTAGGTATATCTGAGAAAAAACTATCAAATGCATTCGCAACAACCTGTTCTTTAGTCAAAATTGTACCATTTATATTTAATTTGAACTGTATATTGCGAGCCCTTGATTTACCTGTTTCATTATTAATTAATTTCCAAGTTGCTTTTATTTTATTTGTTGAATTTTCTATTATTTTTCTCAAAAACAGTGACTTAGCCGCATGACAAACTTTTTTGAAGACTTTTGAGTAATTCCTAACTTCTTATAGATATAAACTGGATCATCTAACTTTGTCTCTCTGGTAGCATATAATTCATACAATGTATTCCTACTTCTATAAATACCCGGTGTAGCCCAGTCGACAAATCGAGCACAATTTTTTGTTTTGCATGTTTTTACTGTAAATATATCAGCATGTTATTTTATGTATGTTAATGTTACGTTATAATGTAATATTGATATAGTCACTATAAGATGTTGTAAGTTTAGCTAATTACGTAATAACTTAAGACAGGTCCCTTGATGACGACCTCTGTGGCGCAGTGGACTAAAGGTCCGACTGAGAAGCAGAAGGTTGCGGGTTCGATTCCCGCTACGACAAATGTTTGTATGATCTGCAACTATTTGTCTCGGGTCTGGGTGTTTCTTTGTATTATCTTGTATGCATTTACAAAAAAAAAGTGTGTAAGTACTATATCAGTCATGTGGTACCCATAACACAAGCTCAGCTTACTTTGGAGCCAGATGATGCTGTGTGAAATGTCCGGCCTTATTTCTCACCACTTTTTACGGTAGAAGAACTGAGTTGCGAGACTTGGTTTTATTTACAAGTTATGTTTTTGATTACATATAATATATTGTCTGTAATCTTTAGTTAATAAGATAATAAAAAAAAAAGCTTATACAAAAAGGCTAGGTACGAGTCCCATATAATACAATATACCTTTTAGATATGAATGGTGTTTAATAAACCCCGAATTCTATTTGAAAACCCTTATCTAGGTCGGAGTGAATGTCGTTTTATTTATTCACGATGGTCTGGTGTTTTAAGGGTTGAGCATGTATTTTAAATGGATTAATTTCTGTCACGTCGACCCGCGTCAGTGGGAGGGTTGAATTTAAAATTGTTGATATGGGTCATTTTGACACGATTTTTACCAAATCAAGTATGAAAAAAAGAATAGATTATATGCTCTCATTGTTTAATTGATTTCCTCAACAAGATCCATCTAACTAGAGATTCGAAGAAGAAGCCTAGCCTACAGTCTTAAGCATTTGTTATTATTTTTATTTGTTTTAAATGACAATAAAAAAGCAACTCAAAAGCTACCAAGCTACAGCTACAGAGTTGATTTCATTCAGCCATATCTTTAGTAAATCAAGATCAGACATACACTCATTCCGACATTTTAACATAATTCAAAAAAGGAGATTTATTTTTATGTATTTTCACAGATTACTCAAAGACGCCTGAACTGATTAAAAAAATATTTCTTTGTTTCAAAGGGTAGAGAGGTGATCCGATTAAAATTTGATCGAAATAGGTCGAGCGGTTTTAAATAATCAACAAAAATCAAAAAAATGTATACAACGATGATATTTTTTATATTCAACTAGCTGACCCGTGCCCACTGCGTTGGGCGGTACAACTTCACATAAAATATCACTATTATAAAAATGATAGCTATTCAAATTATTGTAATAACTAGCTGTGCCCCGTGGAGTTACCCGCGGTAACAAACAATAAAAAATATATTTTCCCGCAGTAAAACGTAGCCTATGTGCTAATCCAGGGTGTCAGCTTACTCCATACCAAATTTTATTAAAATCACTCCAGCCGTTTAGACATGAAGAAGTAACAAACATACACACTCACACACTCACAAACTTTCGCCTTTATAATATTAGTGTGAAGTGTGATGTGATTAGTGTGATTACAGAGATTAACAAAGTTTAAATATTGATAGATGGCGTTAGCGGCCACCTGCGGCTTCACCCGCCCCGATTCCATTCCCGTTCCCGTTCCCGTTCCCGTTGTTTTTCCGGGATAAAAAATAGCCTATATCCTAATCCAAAACACTAATTATATTCATTTAAAGTTTAATCCAAATCAGTCCAACGGTTCTTGAGTTATAAGTGGTGTAACTAACACGACTTTCTTTTATATATATAGATGAAGTCGGTTTTTTTTAATGGTTTCTTTTATATAATGATGTCAGTTTTCTTTTTGGTTTTTAAAACGTAGTTAGTAGTAGTTATTAGTCTCATATCCAATAAGGTAGATAGAAAAAGCACTAGGACTAAAACCATAACACAAATAAGTATTATTCTTACCCTTTACCATGATGAAGATGCTCTAGCTAGATATTAGTATTAGTATACAATTAATACGTAAGTGTAGCCGCGTAATAGCTACACACTGATAGAAGATACCTTTTGACTTTCCTACTTATTAGATGGATGGGGAATTATTTGAATAAAAAGCAAAGTTCTTGTGAATAACAAAATGGCGAATGTAATTGTGCATAAGAATACAGAGATCAGGGTAGCGGGGTGTGGGAACAATTAGCCAATCAGCGTGCACTATCACGTCATCGTGTTTCATTCTAATTGGTTGTTTATGACGTGAATTTTAGCTACCTATCTCCAACATACCCGCGGCCTTGAAAGCACCAGCTTACAATAAGTTTATTCATCTTCCACCAGAGGGCAAATTTTTGTATATGCTCGTCTCACGATGCCTGATGAGGTTTGAATGTCGGCGACTCTTGAGATTCCGTCTTTGCCAGGTATCGTCTTCACAACGCGTCCCAATTGCCATTTCAATGGCGGAAGGTTTATGTCTTTGATGATAACTAGGGTATCAGGTTTCAGATTAGTGGTGTTTTCCTTCCATTTTATTCTAGTCTGTAGTTCCGAAATATATTCTTTGGCCCATCGTGACCAAAACTGTTGACGAAGCTGTTCCACTCTACTGTAGCGTGTCAAACGATGACTAGGTAAGTCTCGCAGGTCATCTTCGCAGACTGGTGCGGTGAGAGGTCGACCGATTAAGAAATGTCCAGGGCTGAGGGGAAGATAGTCTCGAGGATCCGAAGACATGGGTGCTAATGGCCGAGAGTTAAGCACAGCTTCGATTTGGGATAGTAACGTTGTGTACTCCTCGAAGGTTAGATGCGCGTTTCCAATGACACGGCGAAGATGGTGCTTACACGATTTGACCCCAGCCTCCCACAAGCCACCAAAATGAGGGGAATATGGAGGTATAAATAAAAATTCAATAGTTTGAGCCTTTGCGTATTCAATAATATCCTTTTTACATTTTAGTAAAAACTGAGCAAAATCATTATTTAGACCGACAAAATTACGACCATTGTCCGAATATATTTTAGACGGCTTACCGCGCCGTGATATGAAGCGCTTTAGCGCGAGTAAGTACGCATCAGAAGAGAGGTCACTAGCGAGTTCCAGATGAACAGCGCGTGTGTTAAAACATATAAATAAACAAATATAAGATTTTACTAATTTCGCACCCTTTCCCTTCCGGTTTAGTATGAACACTGGCCCCGCATAATCTACCCCTGCACGATAGAAAGGAAAACTAGCAGTTATTCGCTCTTCAGGCAGGTTTCCCATAAGTGGGTTTAATGTTTTTCCCTTAACTCGTGTACAAACAACACATTGATGAGTCACCTTCCTAGCTAGGTTCCTACCTGACAACGGCCACCAATTTTCACGTAATTGGTACAATAATGCTTGTGGCCCACAGTGCAAAGTCTGGTTGTGTACATGCCTAAACAAAAGAAGCGTAAAATGATGTTCTGAAGATAAGAGTATTGGGTGTTTTTTATTATAATTAAAATCGAGTGAATTATTTAATCTGCCACCTACTCGTAAAACATTCTCGTGATCCAAAAATAAATTTAAACTAACAACTCTATTATTTGATTTAATATTCTTTCCGGTTTTGAGTAAATTATATTCATTTGTAAAAGATTCCATTTGAGATAATCTACCAAGTACATTAATAGCTCGGTTTAATTCAATAACAGTAATTGTCCCCGTCAGCTTCTGTGTTTTGTTGCGCGCATTATAGATAAATCGAAGTACGTATGCAGCGACATGACTCATGCGATTGAAATTCGAAAACCTATGAAACGGAAAGAAAGTTAAAACTGTTTTATTATTATTTGTAATTAATGCATTTACGACGTTCGATTTGAGCTCCGGTAATTCGTTAGGTATGATACTATTAAGTTGTGAAATAGAACGAGAAATTGATTTGTCAAAATAAATTAAATCTTTTAGAAACGTAGGTCCTTCCCACCACAAATTCAATACAGACAAATCTTCTAGATTGACACCACGAGAAACCAGGTCCGCAGGATTTTCTTTGCTACCTACGTGACGCCAGGGACGGTCATTCGTCAGTTCATGAATTTCAGCAACACGATTTTGCACGAAAGTTTTTAATAAGTTTGGTGCCATACGTAGCCACCCTAAAACAATCGTGGAATCGGTCCAAAACATGACGTCATCAAACTCACGAGTAAGTGCGTTACGAATCTTGTCGTAAAGTTTAGCACCTAAAAGCGCACCACATAATTCTAACTTAGGGATACTTACTGGTTTTATTGGAGCTACTTTACCCTTAGAAATTAGCAATTTAATAATCATTTGATTATTACACATAGTGCGTACGTAAGCACAAGCGCCGTATGCAGTTTGTGAAGCATCTGAGAAAATGTGTAACTCGGTTCGCGTAGCATTACATTGAAAGACATGACGCGGAACTTTAATAGTGCTAAGATAAGACAGGCTATAAATAAACCGGTTCCAAGTATGTATTACATCTGTAGGTAGCGGGTCGTCCCACTGTAATTTTAATAACCAAAGCCTTTGTAATAATACCTTACCTATAATAACAAGCGGACTTAACAATCCCAGTGGGTCAAATATCTGAGATATTGTTGACAATATTATGCGTTTAGTGACTGGATTTTTTGTATCGATTTCAATTTTCGTATTAAAATTGAATTCATCAGCGATGTTACACCAACTCAAACCTAAAGTTTTGCATTGATTATAATCAACTAAATTTAAATTTCTGAACGTGCTTTTCAATGACGTCGATGACTCACCGTCGAGTTCGAAGTTAAAGATCCACTTGCGCAGTGGAAAGCACCCAGACAATAGTACTTCAGCTGTGTTTTCACAAATTTTTAGTAATTTTGATTTATCTTCACAAGAGGTCAATAGGTCATCTACGTAAAAATCATTGAGAATAACCCTTTTTACCTCGGGGTCAGTACATTCATCGGCTAATTGTTTTAAACATCTGACACTAAGAAAAGGCGCCGAGGCTGTGCCATATGTGACCGTATTCAGTCGATAAAACTCAAGCGGACTAGCTGGATCATCACGCCATATTATGAGTTGCAATTCGCGCTGAGACGGATCTACTAGTACTTGGCGGTACATCTTTTCACAATCTGCAATTGCCGTAAATTGATACTGCCTGAAGCGTAATAGGATCCCTAATAGGTCTCCTTGAATAGGAGGCCCTACGAGCTGAATATCATTAAAAGATTTGCCACTACTAGTTGCAGCACTGGCGTCGAACACAACACGAAGCTTCGTAGTCGTGCTGTGCTCTCGAAATACACCGTGGTGCGGCATGAAGTAGTGAGGGTTCGTGTAAGAACTAACCTTAGTCATATGACCTAGATTAATATATTCGCGTATAAAATCAGAATATAGTTTTCTATAACTATCAGGTGCGCGTAATAATCTTTTTTCCAAAGACAAAAAACGACGCTCCGCCTGTAGAAATGAGTTACCCAGAACATCGGGCGATTCTTTGAGTGGGATGCGAACACAAAATCTTCCATCACTTTCGCGCGTAGTGGTTGTGATGAAAGACTCTTCGCAGGCCTTCTCTTCATTCGTGCGCATATCCCGAGGTTTGGGCAACTCCTCTAGCTCCCAGAACGAACGTAGCTGATTGTCCATGGATTGTGTGAAGTTACATTGGACACTATCATTGTGCGTAATATGATTGATAGGACCTGAAATTATCCAACCCAACTTAGTATTTTGTAAGTATGGACCGCTTGGTAAACGCATCTTGCCATCAATAAGCAAGTCCCAAAATAGGTCCGCACCTATTAAAATATCTATTTTTTGTGGTTTTAAAAATTGTGTATTAGCTAGCTGCATATTGTTAGGAATATTAAAACTTGCGCTTTGTACTTTTACAGCAGGCAGCGTAGCCGTTATCTCCGATAGAACGAAACATTTAACACGTGTTGAGTAGGTATTTATGCGAGATTTAATAACGATATCACACGTTCGCGTTGAATGTGATACTACATTACCTACACCTCGTATCTCATGAGTGGACTGTATTAGCGGGATATCCAGCGATTTACATAAGGAATGTGTAACAAAACAGCTTTGACTACCACTATCGAGTAATGCACAAGCGACATGATAATTATTATATTTGTCGGGGATCTCGACCAAAGCGGTGGATAGCAAAACCGATTTCATATCTAAGCATTGTGTATTTGAGTATGAATCAGTATGAACATTACTAACTTGAATGAACTGATTTTCATCACTGCGATTACACGTTGGCCCCGCCTCCGACGGGGGAAGGTTCGCCTCAATAACTGCAGCCGTCATCGTAGTACGATTATTATTGTGAATGAGTGAATTGTGTTTCAAATTGCACTGCCTACAAGGGCCAAATAAACAGTTCTCAACAGTATGCCCGGAACGCAAACAATTGTCACATAAGTTGTGGTCACTCACAATCTTTAATTTTGTTTGTAAGTCCATATTAATGAATTTATAACATTAGTAAATTGGATGTTTTCCTTTGCACACTACGCATAGAAACCGGCTTGATTTACGGTCAGAAGATGGCGGCGGCGGCTTATTGGACGCAACGTTACATTGTGAAGTGTTAACTGAGCTAGATTTTTTACTTTGTGTGTTATTGTTATTACAATCTTTACTGTGGGATAAAGCTAATGTTTCCAACAAATCAGCCCTATCTTTTAGAAATTTAACTAAATCGTTGACCTTCAAATTAGACTTGGAATCCGAGAATAACGAGCCTTTTTGTTCTTCCCACTGTCTTTCCGTCGTTTTATCTAACTTGGAAGCAACGATATAGATTATAAGGGTATCCCAAGAGTCTGTAGGCTCACCTAGTGTTTTTAACGCGCGTAAATTATTAATAATTACATCTATTAGTGTCCTAATTAGTGAAGGCGACTCTTTTGACAATGGCTGTATTGAAAATAATGCCTTTACGTGATTGTGCACTAAAAGTCTTGTATTGTTGTACCTATTTAGAAGCAGTTCCCATGCAACGGAATAATTATCTGATGTTATTTCTATTGAATTGATAACCTGTTGTGCACTACCTTTTAATGATGATTTTAGATAGTGCATTTTTTGAATATTACTTATGTCCGTGGAATTGTGTACTAAAGAAACATAAGTATCCCTATACTCAAGCCAGTGTTCATATGCACCGTCAAATGTCGGCAACGAGATTGTAGGTAACTTTACTGACACAGTTTTATTGGAATGATGACATGTGGAACAATTAGGTACCTCTCCACCTTTGCCAAGAATAGATTCAGCTCGAGCAAGAATGCTATAGTAACTGTCTTCGAACTGCTGACGCTGATCGAGCTGTTCATCGATATCAGAGTCGGACACAATTTCCTCAATTTTAGATTGAATTTCATTAAATTCGGAGAACAGAATCCCTGCACCCTTAATGCGTAACTTTAAATCTAGTCTGCACTCACTGGTAAAAGGTGTTAAACTATTTAAATGGTTGGCAAATTTGGTCAACCTACCTTTAATGATTCCGCGTTTTTTAACTAAATCGCGCATGACTTGCTCAGTTTTTTCATCACTATAATGTTTATAAGGAGATCTATCTCGACTTTTACTAGTTCCCTCACCATCTTGAGGCATTAACGGCATCCTGGTGGCTTGCGAAAATAGGGGTCACGTGGCAAGTACCGACTGCGTATGACTGCTGGTGCTGACAATAGTACAACCAGCTGATGTGTCGATCTGCTCTGCGATGTGTGAATAATCCACTCCTTAGCACACCACTTAGTCCGTTAGTACACTTTCGTAAAGTCCGTGTATACGTCGCAAATACTCAGTCCAAAAGGTCGCTCTGTACGATGGCGATCCAAATACTCTTTTAATCCGGCGTCGAATGGATCAAATATGTAGCCGCGTAATAGCTACACACTGATAGAAGATACCTTTTGACTTTCCTACTTATTAGATGGATGGGGAATTATTTGAATAAAAAGCAAAGTTCTTGTGAATAACAAAATGGCGAATGTAATTGTGCATAAGAATACAGAGATCAGGGTAGCGGGGTGTGGGAACAATTAGCCAATCAGCGTGCACTATCACGTCATCGTGTTTCATTCTAATTGGTTGTTTATGACGTGAATTTTAGCTACCTATCTCCAACAGTAAGTAAAACCCATGTTTTTCAAAATGTATAGTTAAGATTCTACTTAGAATATTAGTTAAATTTAAAATGTCTGTTTGTTTATAGAGACGAGTATATTATTATTATTAGTTTACATAACTATTATATTGTATAAATCTATTGCCGTCTTTATTCAACAACATTGGAATGACAAAGATAAAACATACTCTAACGCCTCGCTAGCTAGGTAATTATTTTATTGTAAAATAGAGATTTAGGTATTTACTATTGGCTTTCTTTTCCAATTTGTTGCCAACAATTTATTCTTGCAAACACTAAGCTGGCACTTGTGGCTTAGTGGTGTTCAACCTTAAATTATAAATCTAATCGCAACAATTACAACCCCTCTCAATTTTGTTTAAAAAGCCCATTTCACTTCATAAATCATTATAACATTTCACACGTGTACGATTTAATTTATAATTTCTTCCAGCGCATATTTTGTGTGTAATTAGTGACACCCGGGGGTACCATGTGTCCTCAATTACTCGTCGGTAACGACCGTGAGAAGTGGTGTCTTTGATTATTTTTGTATTGAACCGATTTACATGTATCAGGAGAGTACTGAAGAAATGAAAAAACAAGCGAGCCTTACAGTAATATTATATTACAATGTATAACATATGACTTCTCACCATGGTAATATGCAACATTTACATTATAATCTCGAATTAATTTATATTATAGCACACTTTATACACAATGCTGTAGTTTAAGCGCTCAGCTGATGCGTTCTCTTTCTCTATTTGATTTGATTGTCCCTTTCTCTTTGTTGACAGTACCAACCACTCGAAAAATGGGTTGGTACCATCTGACGACCAACTCTACTACCTTTCATTAGTCAAATCAAATAGCACGCGCTTCCCGAGCTTCCTGTTACAAACTTCAGTCCCTTTTCACGAAATCACTACCACAGACTAATATAAATAAACTAGCTCTTAACCGCAGCTTAGCAACCTACATAAAAAAAACACTATGTCCGTCCCCAAGATACAAATGAGCAAATTTCATCAAGAACGTTCAGCCATTTAGACGTGAAAGGTCTAAATGGATGAACGGTTAACAAACAAATAGACAGACAGATAAAAATATACGATATTGATTGAACAGATTTACACGTACCAGGAAAGTACTGCGCTTGTGGCATAGATAACTTAGTCTATCCTAACAGATCAACAGGCGAGATCAATACTTAGATGGATGACGGCAGCATTTTTATCTGAGCACTTCTGTACTTCACTTAAACATAACTTACAACACAATACACATTACATCTGCACACGAGAGTACCAGTTGACTACGTCATTTGTGCAATGCAAGCCTATAAAATATCGGGTTATTAAAGGATGCTCCGATTCTAGTGTTATAAATATTACAGTACTGTGGTTATCAGAGACAAAGCTAAGCATGAGCTTAACATCTATATATAATGAGTTAACGTATCCGTATTATATATTTAACCTTAGCGTATGTTTTTATCTTTATATCATAGCTAAGAAATAACTGGCTAAATTAACGCACAAAAGTCAACAAACTGATTTGTAGGTTACCATATATTTTTTTTTTAATTAAAGCTTAATTTCGGACTACTATGTTGATTACTCTATCAGTCTGTTAATTTATTATTAATTATTAATAACAATAATTGTATTATTCTTATATCCCATGTATAAGACACTCTTATTTAAAACGGCCAAACAAGATGTAATTAATAATAATAAATAATAATGATAATAATCCCGGACATTTCACACAGCATCATCTGGACCCATAGCATTATGGGTACCAGATAACTGATATACTACTTAAATACTTTTTTTATAAATATATATATATATTATACATAGAAACACCCAGACCCGAGACAAATACTCAGATCATACAAACATTTGTCCCGTGGCGGGAATCGAACCCGCAACCACTATGGACTATGTGTGTTTAACAGAACATTTTCTTAATAAAACAAACGTCAATCTTTTAAATATACATGGTTACAAAATGATCTCTCATAATATAAGGCACGCCAAGAAAAGAGTAGGTTCGCTAACATTGGGTAAAAGTGACAAGATGGCGGAAGATTTTAATGTAATCAATAAACTTTACAAAATTAATTGTTTCGAAATATGTTGCTTGAAAGACATTGAAACAAACTTATACATTTGCTGCTGTTACAGAACTCCAGATGAGAAGAACTTTGATGATTTTATATTAAGACTTGAAAAGGTATTTGAATTTTTTTTTAAAAAGAAATGTGTCTTATGCGGTGATTTTAATGTTGATTTGCTCGTAGACAACAAACAGCGTACTGAATTCCTCACTTTATTGAAATGCTATAACTTTCGACCATTAGTTTTCGAAACGACATTTATGCGAAATAACGTAACATCTTGCTTAGACAATATCTTAACAAACCTTGACGAACAAACTGTATCGGAGCAGTGTCAAATTGACTACAATGGTCTTTCAGATGGCCATGGTGCATTATATTGTTCACTTCTGTTAGGTAGAGTCAAAATACACAATAGGTCAACACAAACTATAAGCACTATAACTAAAAGAATATACAACAAAAAGAATCATGTAATTTTCAAACAAAAAATTCTTGAACATAAATGGCATGAAATGGGTATAAATAAATTTTTGAAAACGTTTTACAGTACTTTTAAAGAATGTTACAAAAAGGTTACTAGGAGGCTTGTTCTAAAACCTAATTACGGTATACGCTGGGCTACAAAAGGCATTAAAAAATCAAGTAAAATGAAACGTTTTTTATGCTCATGTAGCGGAAACCAAATACATGAAAGTATACAGACTTATCGTAATAAATATATTAGTCTATACCGTAAAATAATTAGGACCGCAAAAAGAATGGCTGTTGAAGAACAAATTAAAAAGGCAAACAATTCTATTAAAGAAATATGGCAGGTAGTAAATAGACATACGAACAAATCAAAAGTAATACGAGCAAGCAATATTACATTAAAGTGTGACAATAAGTTCATTGATGATCCTCTGAGTATTGCTGATGTGTTCGCTGAACTATTTAATTACAATAGTCGGTCTGATATTTGTGCTAAAAATGCAATTACGTTCATTCAAGAAAATACTATCAGAATTGAGGCCGGAATGAATATTAGTTACACTAATGAAAAAGAAATAGGGAAGACAGTTAGAAATATGGTAAATAAAAACTCATGCGGCTACGATGACTTGCCAATAACTGTTATCAAACACCACATAAATATTTTAGCAAGACCGTTATCATATTTTTTCAATAAATGTTTTGACGAGCGCATCTTTCCTGATCAATTCAAACTGGCAAAAATAGTTCCTGTATACAAAAAAGGATCTACTAGTGATCCTAAAAACTATCGTCCTATATCTCTATTGCCCACTCTATCAAAAATATTTGAAAAGCTAATTAAAAGTCGTTTATTGTCACATTTATATTCAAACAGAATATTACACCAAAGGCAGTATGGTTATCAAACCTCAGTTGGTACTCTGGATGCCGTGAATACACTAATTGATGATGTAGTCGAAAGATTGAATATTATAGATTTAAGTTCTGCTTTTGACACCGTTGACCACGAAATTTTGATAAATAAACTAGAACACTATGGTGTGCGAGGGGCTGCCTTGGATCTACTTAAGTCATATTTAAGTAATAGGACAATGTTCGTCGAAGTTAAAAACAGATCACAACATGAAGGAACAGAATCTGTGCATAAATCAAGATTAACTAACATTTTGACAGGAGTTCCTCAGGGTTCAATATTAGGGCCAATATTGTTTATAATTTTTACGAATGACTTAATTAATTACATAACTAATAACTTAACTGACATCAAATTAATTGTTTACGCTGACGATACGAATGCGATTATCAGCTCGGATGACATGACATCTCTTAACACTAGGATAGAGGAAGCACTGGTTGCTTTTCAAAAATGGTTTTCTGCAAACAAACTTATTATCAATATTAAGAAAACAAATATCATGTTGTTCAAATCTACGGTAAGAAATAACGATCGGATTGAAACCAGGGTAAATAGTGAGAGAATTGAAAGCGTTAACTGTGTGAAGTTCCTTGGAGTACAGGTTGACTCTCTCCTAAATTGGAAAAATGAATTGGAAGGGATCGAAAACTCCATTGCGTCAGCTTGTTATGCATTACGTACCTTACGTGATGAAATCAGTATCGATCAATTAAAAATAGTATATTCTGCACTAGTAGAATCTAAAATAAGGTTATAGCATTCAGTTCTGGGGAAACAGTTACAGGTATAATTTGGAAAAAGCATTCATTTTGCAAAAACGAAGTATTAGAACTATAGTTGGCATCTCTCAGAGAGAGTCATGTAGAGAGCATTTTAGTCGACTGGGTATTTTGACGGTCCCAAGTATCTATGTACATGTAATTATTAGCTTTTTAGCCAAAAACATACACGAGTATGAGACACATAGTGAAAATAATGTGCGGACAAATAGTAGGAAAAAAATCTAAAGAATAAGATACACCCCACACTCAACATCATGAAACACTGTTTAAGATATCAAGCAGTTGAATTTTTTAACAGACTGCCACTAGAACTGAAATCTATTATTCACCAAAGAACAAAACTAAAGGTTGAGTTGAAGTCTTTTCTTCTGGAGAAATGTCTCTATTCACTGGATGATCTATGAACCGTTTTATAATCATTTATTGTTTTGATTGATCACATTAAAATGTTCTGATTATTCATTGTTAGGTAAGGTTTTTGACATTGTAATATATTGCATGATTACCATAATTTATCAATAATTATTTTATGTTTAATTATATTTTTAATTTAATTTATATTTCCGCATACAATGTAATTTGTCAATGGAATAAACTACTATGAACTTGTGAACCTTCTGCGTCTCAGCCGGATGTTAGCCCACTGCGCCATAGAGGTCGTCAATTATCATTATCATTGGTCGTCGCCATTATCGATCATGTTATTGTTTCGTGTCTTAATCAATCAATCAAAAACTATCAATCAATCTATTCAATAAACTTCCATTAATAGAATAGCAGTCTATTAAATTAACAAACCGAATAATCAAAATCAACGTCAGTGTACTTTGAATATATGGTAAGGGCTCGGAAAACATTTCCCGGTCCGTTACGGATCCGGCCCGGTCTCTGTCCGTCGAATGTAATAAAGCTTTATCTAAGATAGATTGTGCTTTTTATCATCAAGTCATAATTGACAAGAGGCACTGATTTGAAATGATGTTCAAACTATGTGGCTTTAAATGTGCATGCAGTTAAATATTTTTTGTATGTTTTTTGTTGTTTGTTGAATAATGAAATATTTCCTACTTATTATATTAAAAATAAAAATGTACTTTATGAGGTCCCAAACCAATTCAACAGTATCTAGTTGTTGAAAATGTATTGGAGTTTTTATATTTCAGGTTTACAAATAATGCTGTTACTACTTAGAATCTCGTAAAGCCTTTCTAGCCATGATGATTTTCATTTTATGAAGACAGATAGACGGGCATAGCGAAACTATAATAAATGAAAAACGAATGCCGTACACTTTTTCAACATCATTTGGCCCCAAAGTAACCACATGACTGATTTATTACTTATATATATTTTTTTTGTAAATTCATACACCCATACCCGAGATAATACTTAATCATACGAACATTTGCCCCCAGCGGGAATCGAACCAGCAACCTTCTGCGCCTCAGTCAGACCTTGGCCCACTGCACCGCAGAGGTCGTCATAATGGTTCCTTGTGGACTTTGGAACTCTAAAAATAGTAGGCATAAAAATTGTTTTCGGAAAATACCTTTAGGTATATTTACAGAAAATTGAGCCTCAATTATGAGTAATAAACGTCAAGGAATATGACAAATATGACATTTTTAACTGTGATAGATTATAAATCAATCAAAACCCGAAATACACTACATATCTTTTGTACTTCGTCGTATTTAAAAAAAAACATGAAGTCAGTGGACAAAGATTTTATCCGACGACCATAAAGTCGGGTGTTTCCACTGCACTACAAATGCAATTGAATGGTTTCTGTTCAGAATAATTAACAGTAAACTATATTCAACAATAACACTCCTCTCAAAATCCACAAATTCGTATTAACGTGGCCGACCACAACCGTATTATGTTCTGCGGCGACTCCACGTAAACACATTATAACATGTCCAAGCAATGGAACCTACATCGAACATGCTCAATAAATCTTGCATCCAATAAATGGTTCATGGTGTTACAAGTAAAAATATCTGTAGTTAGAAGTGAAACTCCAAAGACGACAAGTCTAACAATAAATTGACCAAGCGCATTTGACCGCACCTAATGAAGGCTTCCAAAGTCAGTAAGTATTAGTGGCTCTGTGAGCTGTAGACCTCGCGAACATTTTTCAAAATGACTGATATATAACATTTTTTACGTATTTAACCCACATCTTCGCCATTTTGAAAAAAATACAAAAACGGAATCACCAAAAAAAGCTATATTGTTATAGAACCTGCTAACATAATTTCACGAGAATCTGTTGAGAAATGGCCGGACAGACGCCGCTGGCCGGACATACGAAAGGATTTTCGCCTAAGCTGAAACGAAGACACTCGCTTGCTCGGTTAATAAAATTGTCTATTGATCAGTTCCGAAACCAATTCACAACCATCTAGTTAGTAAAATAAAATAATAAATTATTGAGCTTGCATGTTTTTTTTAAGTTTGTTGATATTAACAATAAAGTTACCCATGATATATTTTAGTCTTTTATCATCGTACTCGTGTAGCTTAATATTTACTGTGCTATTTGCTGAGTATCGTGCCGTGTGTCGATTTATTTGTGACACTTCATTTTTTCTATGGTTTGTTTTCCATTCCAGGAATGAACAGGATAGCGGACCGGAGCAGACCGGACTTCTGAATTAGGTGTTTCTTCTTCAAAAACCCAAGTATAATTGCACTGAAAATACAGCGTGACATACTGGAGTTTCACTTCTATCCACCATTTATGTTACTTATTTTACGGTCAGTGGTGATGCAATTAAATCCTTGGGGATTAAATGGAACCCATTTTCATTTGTGGTCTTGCCCATCTTGAGGTGCAAAAGAGGAGAGAACTCAGCGGCTTAACGTGTTTTTAAACAATACCGACCTCACCAGTAATCTTCAGCAAGTACACTACACCATGCTAGATGTCTGACTATAACCAGTAGTTTACAAACATTACTGTGTTTAGGATCAAGAGTAGCAAGTTAAACTACCAACTGGGTTGATGAGACAAAAATAAATATCAAGTATTGGGTTGACAAAGCGCGATTGATTATTTCTGGCAAAACTTACAAAAATTACAGTCCTGTTGTATTTTTGTTATTTGTGCGAGTCTTGGTTGGAGAAATATATTTCCGCCTGTTCTTTAAACTTGAACCTACACGTAGGTATGTAGTAATTAATGCTTTTGTGTAACTTTCTTGCTGCTACTGGTGACGCGGCAGATTGGATTGGTCGCTTCTTCTCTTGCACTGAAAAATGGTGCAGCAAGTTTTGCAGTTTATGCTCTAGACATTTTTTTAAAACAGGAGTTTCATTTGTAGAGCTCAGACCAATTAAATGTAAAGACGCCGCTCCGCTATCAACTAAAGCGAGGCCACAAAACCGTTCTTCTTTATGTAAATACGATCGCACAAACAAACACTCAAACCGCCTTGCTCTCAGTACTTGTCGCATCGCCGTTTAGTAAACATTGTGTGAATCAAAACATTTTGACTTCCTGTGTGGTTAAAACTTGTAAAAACAACAGCTGCCAAAAAAAAGTGTTTGATTTTAACCTAATATTTTTTCTAAATAATAAATCCTATATTCTAAATTATATTTTCGCCATCCAATGTGATCATTGGTAACCAAAAGTTGCCAAGTTCATCCTTTGCGTTTGTTTTCTTAAGTATTTCTCTACGTTTATTAGGTGATAGGTGATTTGTAGATGTACATTTGTTTAAAAAAATGCGATAATCATAGTATTTATACTAGAAATAAAGATAAACTCGAAAGCCTAACATTTCCTACAGTTACGCTTGCTAGAGTTAAGTATTTTAAAGGGCAAAGTGTACGCTTCTATAACAAGGTCTTTAACAAGGTCCAATATAAAAACGTAATAAAACAGCAACTATCTAATAAAGCATATTATAAAATATCTGATTATTTAGATGACAAAATAGATTGGGATGAATCTGCTCCAACTCGATTTGGCATCCGTAATCAAATTGGTAAGGATCATACAAAGAAACTCAACAAGAAACTCATCTGGTCTTAACACTTAAGACCAGACGAGTTTCATATTGGATTCTTCTTGAACTGGGGTTAAGAGGAACCGACACCTAGATTCACTAGCAAGTAAGAAGACGATTCATAGTGGTCCATGTGATTTTATTGAATAAATAATATTTTGATTTGATTTGAATAACGGTTAGAAAATATATTTTTTACATTTTATACATTATTTTAGAATACTGAGTATAGTTTATAAATCTATATAATAAAAATCAATTGATGTTCGTTAGTCTCGCTAAAACTCGAGAACGGCTGGACTGATTTAGCTGATTTTGGTGTTAAAATGTTTGTTGTAGTCCAGGAAAGGTTTAAACGGTGAGAAAATTTGTGGCATTGCAACGCATGCCACAAATTTTCTCACCTGGGTACAGCTAGTTGTTACATATAATTTCTATTATAGACTTTGTTAAATCAAAAAAGTATGTCTTTAAAAGAAATATAACAAAAAACCAACAGTGTTTCTTTTAATTTACACATAAAACTACATGTCACATGATTTGGGAATTTTTAAAGTAATATTCAATTAAGTTCAATACAAAAGCGTTGAAAATTCAAAGAAAGATATTACCTTTTGTATATTTTTACCCCTATGTTCACCACAAACAGTCCTGACATTTAGATTAAAACACTAACTAACCTTAACTTATCTAAGTGAACTTTAATTCAATGGTATTATGGTTGGTTCTTGTGTATTAATAACCTGTAGTTATCTAATTATGTGAGTTTTATTTCAAGGGTATTAAGGTCGGTTCATGTGACTTGTTGAAAAGAAATGTTGAATTTTATAAATAAGCATGTGTCGACCGGTGTGGACAAGTGGCATCAATCACGATAAAGACCATTTTGTAGTAATCTGAGAGTAATAAAAGCTTAATAGATCATGGTATGAGTTTCTCATATAGCCGCATTCAGAAGATTCAAAATAAAGTTGAAAAGAATTGACAGATAAAATATTTACTATGGATCAACTTATGTAACTATTAAAGCATCTGAGTGTGGCTATTAGACAGCCAGAAAGATATCAGTAACTAGGGGTCTATCTCATAATTACATGATTAGCTAGTGTGGATTTAACGGTTTGTCTCTATAATTTGAATGCAAATAATCAATATGGCGACCATTTTTACGTCACAATAAGTAGATGAAGTAGACCCATAGGTGTCCATAAATGACCCATAAAAGATGTGTCTACCAAGCCTGAGGACTGCAGACGTGAACATGTTTTATTGTTTTCTTGTACGTTCAAAGGGTGATACGCCATTTTGTGATATTATTATAACAATTAATTGTCAACCTTAAGGCGTATAGTTATTTTTTTAAATTGAATTTTGGTGGACATAACACCATCTAGCCAGCACAGCCAAGCACAGCTTGTGTTATGGTGACCAGATGACTGATAGAATAGTTCAATATATAAATACATAAATACATACTTATGATACTTTAAAACACCCAGACACAGAACATGGCATTATTTTACGGCAAATACTGTGCCTGTAATGCATGTCTGTAATTGGTGCATATTCCATAAAATATTATTGTTAATTTATTAGTCATATGTTTGTTATGTGTACTGTTGGTGATGCCTAATATATAAATAAACAAACACCTATATTCATTACACAAGCATTTGTCCTGGAAGGTAATCGAACCCCCAGTCTACAGCGCAGAAAGCAGAGTTACTGTTAACTGAACTGACAGGTCAGACACAATTACACTTGCCAAATTCATGAAACTAATTGCTTCAGATATACATTGTAAACACATGAGTTCATACCATGCGCTCTATAGTTTTATATCTCTTTGAGAATACCATTTTGTAGTGACATTATGTATTATACCCGGAGGCGCGAGTCGAGGTGTTTTGCAGTTGCGATGTTTTACTTAACCACTGACGATTTACCTGTATTTTTTGCATTTAATTTGCATGAAAATTGCGGTTTATTTATAGTTTTTAAATTGGTTATTGTTTGTATTAGAACCTTCTTTTACAAAATTAATTGTTACATGTGTTTTTTTGCATTTAAGTGATTTGGTGCATAGGTAGGCAAATACATATAAACATATATGTACATGCTAGGTGTTGCCCTCGACTTCGTCCGCATTTATTTCGTCAGCTTAAATCCTTCCCCGGATGCAATTTATCTCCTTGCCAAATTTTATTCATAAGTTTCAAACCAATAACACCCACCACCACATATTAAAAAGTTACCATACAAACATTCAAACCCCATTTTACTCCTTGAAGAGGGTTATTTTGAAAAATCCTAAAACACGTGTCCATATATTTTGTATTTTAAGTATCCAAACCAAGTTTCTAAGAAATCATTACTCCCGTTAAAACGTTTCCATACACACTTTGACACCCCATTTTACGCCTTTCAATTTTCAATCAGTCAGTCAGTCAGTCAGTCAGGTTAAGCTCTTAGCAGAGTGAGACAGCGAAAAATAAAAAAAAAATTATGGACCGAAACCCGTCATAAGAACTACAGTTAAATTAAGTCAGGCGTTAACTTTTGCTTTATCCGATTCTATTCGGAGAAATTGCCTCCAAAGCATACACAATCACTTCTTCTTCCAATACTTGTTGATGTTTGCTACTTAATCTGAACAGCCATTTAGAGCACCGACAAGCTAGAGCGCCTTCAAAATCTCTCCATTTGATTTATTTTTGGCTTGTGCAAGTTTGACCATGTCTTCGAAATCCGAAAAAAGCTCAAGAGGTTGCCTTCGTGGCAATACGTACTATTTGAATTTTATGTTTGTTATGTTTGTTGAGGGGACAAAAAAATAGTGATGTCCGCACAATAGTCGCCACACCTATACTTCCCGATTGGTCCCATAGAAATTTCAATAATCATGTCATCCAAGTAAACGTAATTTTTATTTTTTGCTTACTTCTGACTTTCCAGTGGTGTTAACCGACTTTTAAAAAGAGGAGGTTCTCAAATCTCTTGTACTTTTCTGGGCTCAAATTGTATTCAATGATTCTTTTTTTTTAGTAAACGTAATTATTAATCCTATGCATAGGTATCGTAGAATAATAACGTTTTAAAAACGATTCCAATTTCTACACCTCTCACACTATCGACCTTAGCGCTCCTCTGACACTCTCCTACTCGCAATACCCTATGGACAGGTTGTTGCGATGCGAGTCTCTTAACAGAACAGACTGTTCAACTGTGGAATTCACTGTCTGAGGCTATGGGTCATATGTAATTTTGAATGCTATGGTCTAGGAACACTTTTAACTGTTGCTTGATTCTTGATACAATTTTAAATTAAGATAGATATGTAGGTACTCATATATGTATGTATTGGTTTATTAAGATAATCTTTATATATCATATTTGTAATATATATAGACCGGGATCGAAGACGTCGGAGAAAAGACCGCTAAATTAAAATTTAGTTCCGCGGGGCACGTCAGCCATTTGAGTCAAGACTGGTGGGCAGAGGTCGTCACACTAATGGTTGCCTGCAGATGGGCGACGTAGCCGAGGCAGGCCGGAAAAAGGTTGGAGTGACGATCATCGAGCCTTCAAGAAAAGCTGGTGGGAAGTGGCGGGGGACAAGGACAAATGGAAGGAATTGGGGAAACCTTTGCTCAGCAGTAGAAAAGTATAGGATAAAAAAAAAGTTTATATTTATATATAAGTACGTTATTGATATAAGAACGTAAATAAGTACGTGTGTATATTTTCCTTATCCTGGGAATTTGTAAACATAATTATTTTCATCATTAATCAACTATTATTTTTATTATTATCAGCTATAGTCATTCCATCCATATTTGTCCCAAGACTGTGTAGCAGAGATTGCTATAAAGCAATAAGACCGCCTGTAGTACTACCACTAGTTCTACCTTCTATCTATCTAGATATTACCATTAAAGTCGTATCACGAAAACAAAGAACGAACCGTTTCTCATGCAAAAAATTACTGACAAGTAATTGCATGTATCATTAACCCAGCATATATCAAATAGTATCTAATAATGCCAGGCTCGGATATCTAGTAGGCTGACCACTCAAGCCGTAATTAGAAATTAGTCCATACCACCCGAGAGCAATTAATTTTAACTAATGAAGCAGTATCTATCTTGGATGCACTTAGGGTCTCTTTTCAAGACTTTGACTGTATGTTTAGATCTAGATATGTATGTATTCTGGATTTATTTTAAAATAATGACAGTAAACTACAAAATAATATGTGAAACAGTTGAGCTATCTAAGGATCATTTAAATCGATCTATAGATATATGTACTGATACGACCACTGCCGGAGGGCAGCGTTCCCAAGATACTGGTGTCATTGCCACGTTTAATGGAAATGCTAATACGCTGGGCTGGATAGAAAACAGCACATGGCTCCGTCATCTGTTTTGTAAGCTGTTGGACATTGAACCATTTAAAATAAGTATTGGCAAGGCACGGCGTTGCATTGCTCAACATTTTTTTGCATCTAAGCAACCCAGGTGATCTACAGATACTATTTAATGTTTTGTTTATTTTCTTATGTTTTTATTGAGTTCCTTTGTTTTATTTTAATTTTAACTCCGCTTATGTTATGATTAAATCTGGATAGTGAGTACTTGTTTTCATGTAGGTGCGTTTAATTAGTGTTCACACCTAGGACTACCATGTTTCCATCAGTGAAAACCTGTAATTGTCTCTCAGTTTTATTTCTACTTTTAATTTATATTTTTAGCTGTTCTTTTCTTAACATAAATATATTTATATATATGTATATACTTGGCTATATGCAAAATATACGTATTAACTTTTTTAATCAATAATCTTAGATAATAAAAGAAAAAAAATATTGGTGGACAACTCACCAAACAGCATCTATTTAAACTAAGCATAATTATTACGGTGACCAAATTGATAACGTAGTACGAAAATGAAACCATGCGCGCTTTGCATATCACTTCTGAGTTCCTATCATTGTCATGTCAAGTTAATGACGTACATGTCATTAAGAGATATCATGGTCTTCTAGCTAATCAAGGTCTCACGAATCACATTTTATATTTTATTATACTGATTTATAATTTTAAATAATTTATTTATTGGAGTCGTGGTAAACCTCTGCTGTGGGATGCGGCTTGTGTGACATATCACACAAGTTGCATCCCACATGATGTATCACATCATACTTCTGTTTAAACTTTGTGTACTTGGCATACGTGGCAATTTGTTGAGGTGGATATAATCATACTTGCGAAAGCGATCTCAGGCAGTCATTGAAGGTGGTGTTTGTTCTGATTTTGTGAAGATATCCTCAGACGTTCCGCAAGGTTTAATACTGGAGCCTATTTTCTATGAATCTTACTTTTATGATGTTGGCAAGTGCCTACATCATTTACATGAAAATAGGTAATTCTACAGATTCAAGCTTCAGCTTGTCGCAATCTGATTTGGATAGGCTTTGTGTCTACTATATAAGTAATCGCATCAGTATTAACACTAGTAAATGCCATTATGTGTCATTTACTTGCAAAATTAAAGTTTTATATATAATTATTTTTGATAGATTGACTGGCCTATCAGCTCAGTTGGTAGTAGCTCTGCCTTCTGCGCTGTAGGTTGAGGATTCGATTCCCTCCCAGTATAAACATTTGTGTGAAGAACATAGGTGTTTGATCTATGTCTGGGTGTTATAAAGTATCATAAGTATGTATTTAAAAATATATAAGTATTCTATGAGTCATCTAGTCACCATAATACAAGCAATGCT
The DNA here is from genome assembly GCA_948098915.1 of Lampropteryx suffumata. Lineage (NCBI taxonomy): Eukaryota > Metazoa > Arthropoda > Insecta > Lepidoptera > Geometridae > Lampropteryx > Lampropteryx suffumata. The sequence continues at coordinate 19,176,519 of OX402547.1, forward strand.
TAGTTTGGGAAGTTTGCAAAGATTTAAAGACTATGAAGAATCTTGTAGTCGTTATCGTCTCACAACCTTAGATGATCGTCGTTGACTGACTGATATGTCGTTCCTTCATTGTTTATGCAATGGATACATTGACTGTTCATAATTATTATTCTAAACCTTATCCTTTTGCTGTCCTAGAATTAGAACAAGACACATAATTTGTTGACAGTTTCGCGTTCTCGTACCAACTTTTCAAAATTCACTTGTAACTAGAAAGCATAGATCCTGTAAGCTTCAGGTCTGTCGATATTTTTCACATTAGTAACAATTTTTTTAGGCACGAGAGAGGTAGTATGCTGACTGTTAACTAGTTTCATGTTTAATAGAAGTGTATTGAGTAAATATATGGTATGTATGTTTATATACTTACATATAAATTAATAATGTAACTTACATAGTGTAATATTATTATTTTTTTTACACAAACAAACAACACACACATAAACACATTCACATAATTACATACAAGCATCACACCTTAATTACTGTCGGTTTATTTTGTTAGTTATAATGTAAATCCGTTATTGGCTGTCGGTTATAAATTTAAGTTTTGTGTATACTATTTTAAAAGCTGTGAATTTTGTCTAATAAAAAAATAAATAGATGATACTGTGTGTATGGTTCTAATATTGTATTAAGTAATAATATTTTGTACTTGTAACAATGGAAGTAGGTAGGTACTGAAAAATAACTCATTAATTATTGCGTTTCAAAGTAATCACTATTATTGAAAGTTAAAGCCTATTCGACAAATATTCAGGTATATTCAACACTCAATAAATACCATTAGTAAAATATAATTTAAGCTGCCCTTCCATTTTTCTATCATGTCCATCTTTGAATGGCCAGTGAGACAACTACTGGTATGGTATAATTTACTTGATGATCCTTCAGAAACCGCTCGAATGTGATGTAGAACATGGCAATACTATATTGCTTGTATAGCCTTTCACCTTGGCTTTGAAACAGCATAATTAATTCACATAAAAATTAGTACTTACATAGGGTACGTAAAATTTGTTGAATAACAATAAACATTAAACAGTTTTTTGTACAGTCATACCAGTGTTGACCAATAGCTAATTCCATTTTTAGTCAAATTAAACACGTTTTATGACCAATGAATAACCTATTTAAATTCTAACTTTACGACCATGTTTAAAATTTCGTTCATAAAATCAAAGCACGCCACGTTGCGTTATAAAAACGATTTTGCGAGCGGCACCTATCCACACCAGATTTGGATTAGCAGCGAATGCAGTGTGAAATACGGCAATTACCTCAAGAGCGCCGTCACACATCCTGCTAACTCTCAGGCGACTAGTGATGGGCTAGTTTTGATATCGATTTTAATTTATCGATAGTTTAAAAACAGCTAAAACTAGCAATGAAGGTACTGGTAGTGATACATACTTTAGATCTGATTGCAAACTATATAAATTCTAAAGTGTCTCTATCTGTTTATATGTCTGTCTGTCTATCAGCATGTTACTTTTTCGCGGCTAAATGGAAAATTTGAGTTTCAATGAAACTTGATAGGCATCTTGGGTACAAACAACCTATTTATTTTCTTGTTCACGTTTTATTTTTGATGTAAGTAACCGCGTGCATAGCCCCTGACGGCAGCTAGTGATCTATATGGCGTTAAAATATGTTAACATCTGTATTTTTTGACATTATAATGAGAAAAACCATACTGTGTTAGTAGTTAACGAGTATTTATCACGTAATACGCGATATAATTACTGAAACAATCTTAATTCTGATCGCGAAAGTTTAAAAAACACTAAGGACTGTACCTTAGCACCACATTAGGTTAATATGTGATTATAAGATAGACTGTGAGTTTATTGTTAGTAGCAAAGGTAAATCACTAAGTGAATGTTACTAACTTCATTACCATGCTCCTAGATTCTATCCAAAAACATTATTAATCATAATTGTGTAGTAACTTGAACTTTCAGTCTTCCTACATCGAATTTGCCCTTCCTATATCGAAATGTATAAAAATTTGAAAGTGACATCGATAGAATAAGTGATTTCATCGAATGAGTCACACTACTAATAGAACTCCTCAGAAGCGTACGACAGCCGTCTCATAGCCAGCTCTCAAACACGACTGCGGTCTAATGACCTGAACTACCCAATGCCACCTACACGACTTGTATGTTTGTTTACTTATAAGTAAGCTCTACCTAATTACCTACATGAGTATATTAGAGGAAGTCTGAAAGTGGCGACAGTGACAGATAAGTTCGTAGAAAGTGGAAATCTAATGTCTGCCTACCACGTCGAGAATCAAATGTAATTTTTATATTTGTATGTAAGTATGAGTATGAGCTTCGTTAGAGCTAGTGCTGCGGCTGAATGTGCCGAGGATCTCAAAAGGCGCAAATATACTGGTATAAATCTTATTTGAGTCTTTTGGAACATAGACCCGGGCTCGCGCGGACTGTGGAGCCTATCGCGTTATTAAACTTATTACACGGCGCCTGGTAAAAACATCGCATGACCCAAGCGTTGGCTCCTATTTGTCCCAGCGTTTAAGCATGCCATTCAACGTTGCAATGCCACCAGTGTCTTGGGGACGTTGCTCTCTGGCAGTGATCTAGATCAGTTGAACTATCTAAGGATAACTTTAAATGGTTCATACATAGCTCGACTTTCAGTAATATTTAAGATTATTACTTATATATTATTTTGCACAGTTCTGTAATTATTTTATGATATTTGTATGCTTGTATGAATAAACTATAGGTACTAGATTAAGCTAGATAAATTTACACATGTTACATGTAAAATATTAAAAGATTAATAGCGGTGATATAAATCCGAACGTAAAAGTATTGGTCCATGCTCATTTTGTATACGGCAAAGTACGGCAATAAGTACTATTAGTCAACGCAAAGTTATAATAACTTTTTGCACAACCAAACCCCTAGCACCGGATAAAACATTTCTTAATCGCTATCAAATTCAAGCAAAGACGTCATATATATAAAAACGTGTGCGTTTCGGGACGCCCGACAAAGTCATAACTTAAACTAATCTAAGTAGCGCTGTGGGTTAGAGTGAGAGAGAAAGAGCATGCCTACCGCTGCCGTATGCGTGAAAGAAAGGGAAGCCAGACAGACTGGTGACGCGTTACGCGTTACGTAATGAAGCGGTTTACCCTTTCACAAGAACTTATTACTTCAAAATCTCGCGTCACGATGTTTGTCCAGGATAAACTCTGGAACTACTTAACCAATTTTTATAAAATTTGGCTTTTGTGTAATTTAGTGAAACTTAAAAGATAGGATAGTTTTTATCTTGATTATTAACCATAATATTTCTTTATTGCAAAATAAATGTTTTCCTACCATAAGTTACATAAGTTTCTAACAGATGGCGGTGTAAGTTAATTTCAACATCTTTTGCTATCTAGGTTGGGTAAGCGTATATTTCAACTTAGAACTACTGGGTCACAGCTACGGGTAGCCGGGTCAGCTAGTAAATTATAAATAAATCAATATTGCTGGATATTTTTGTTGTCCCAAACAAAGCATAGCTTAACATTAAACAGATGGACAAATATTTAGTACAATTCCGCCAATGTATTCCTAAAGAGTTACCTCCAAAATAAATTCGACACGTGTTTCGCCCCTCCACAAGGCATCCTCAGAAACACTTGACTCACTCCGCACCCGCATCAGTCTCAGTCTGACGTTGGTCGAAGCAACAAGTCTGTAGAGCAGAGTGTTTTTTTTGTCGGGGTGTGGAGATATTTTAGTAAATATAACTTTTTTTACGTTTTCAACACCCATATTATCGCCTTTTTCACAGGTACCAAAAACTGAATCGACAAAAAAAACTATATTTTAGTTATAGAACCTGCTTACAAAATTTCACGAGAATCGGTTTAGAAATGCGACCTGTAGAGGAGAACATAACGACAAACGCCGGCTGGACGCCGTTCGACAGACATACGAAAGCATTTTTAACCGACTTTATCAAAAAGGAGGAGGTTCTCAATTCGTCGTTTTTTTTATGTATTTTCACCGATTACTCAAAAACGGCTGGACCGTTTTTAAAAATTATTTTTTTGTTTGAAACGATAGGCAGGCTCCTCCTCTCTCACTCTAACCCACAGCGCTAGTTAGATTAGTTTATGTTATCACTTCGGTAGGGCATCCCTAGACGCTTACTTTTTTTTTATTTAAAAACTATCAAAATCGGTTGGAATCAACGAAAATCAAAAAATTGTACACATCGATGATGTTTTCATGTACTTCGATACCTCGCTGTCTCATTGGAGCAGTGCGTTTATTTGGCCTACCCATATTATATTTATACAAAATACATCTACTTTCCACTAAAAATGTATTATAGGCACAAATTTCATTCAATGAAGTCGGTTTCTTTTTAGTTTTTAAAACATAGTTATTGCTTAAACTGAAACGGAGACACTCGCTCGCGCTTCGCGCTCACTCGGTCAATAAGAAAACTAGCTGTCCCGCTCGCGACTTCGTCCGCACGATTTAAGATGAAATATATGTCTATAGAAATATGTCTATAGAACCTGCTTACAAAATTTTACTAGAATCGGTTGAGAAATGCGACTTGTAGAGGAGAACATCCAGACAGACGCCGGCCGGACGCCGTTGAGACAGACATACTAGTACCTACTCTCTAACGGAAAACATCATGAGGATAACGATATGTCGTAGAACCAAAAAATATAAAAGACGTGCTCTACTGCAGATAAGGAGCATTTGAGGCACACTTTAATACTTTCACCACACTGAATCGAAATAACTAGTGACACGATAAGAAAAAGACCACACAATCTGAAATAATTGTAAACGAGATGGGTTCCTTTTCCCCAGGGGTCCAGATATTGACCCCAAAAGGCTCAAATATGTAGACCCTATCCAGATATTTGCGTTTTTTGAGGTCCTTAGCACAATCAATCGTCAACATATATCCTCAATAGATGGGATGCGGACACACTTTTGTGACAGACTAAGGTTGCCTGGCAGAGGTCACTGTTAGCGATAAGGCCGCCTATTGTATTGCCTTTTATTGTCAAATATTGTTTTTGTGTGGTATAGCAATAAAGAGTTCTCTATCCATCTATCTCTCATGATGACATCAAAAACCAGTGCTTTCCGGAGAAAACCCGCAACGAAAATAAAACTTCCCCGAAATATTAATACAAAGTATTAATCTTTTTTTATTACTCGGGTCGAGGGTAGTCTGGAAATATTTCGCTGAAAGAGAAACCAGTTCAGTGGGCTACAGGATATTAGAAATAATCGTATTGAAATTTTACTGGTTCGATATTAAAGGAAGGTAAACTGCAAATACCGTCGGAGACATTATTACGTACAAAAAAATACCCTCAATACGGTAGGTATTGACAGTAGGTACTACAGAATAGTACTAACAGATACCGCCAAGACAGCCCGGGCGTATTCAGAAATGTCTCTAAACTTGTGTCAAAAGTTAATCACTATTTAAAATAATGCCATCCCTTTTTGTTAGATAGTGACGGATAGTGAGAACCGTGATTTTTCAGTCTATATATATATTGCCTTGAAGTAGACGATATTTTATTTAAAAAACAAGTGAATTCTGACGGCCTCTGTAGCGCAGTGGGCTTAGGTCCGGCTGAGACGCAGAAGGTTGCAGGTTCGATTCCCGCCGCGGGACAAATGTTTGTATGATCTGCCAGTATTTGTCTCGGGTCTGGGTGTTTCTATGTATAATATGTATGTATTTACAAAAAAAAAGTATATAAGTAGTATTATATCAGTCATGTGGTACCCATAACACAAGCTCTGCTTACTTTGGGGCCAGATGATATTGTGTGAAATGTCCGGGATTATTTATTTATTTAATTCATATTTTCCCGAAAAATCTATTAACAATAATTTATTTTAAAATATACCACATTTTGATAAGCAACCTGGCAGACTTATTTTCTCCAAAGTCAAAGACAAAAGTCAAAAGATACTTTATTAACTACAAGGATCACTTTGAAACGTCTTACATACTAGGTGAATTTAGGTGCCAATTCATAAATATGCGTAAAAAAATGTTTTTTTAGCAAACACTCGGTGCATAAGTGCAATAATTCTGCAGATCTCATATTATAAAGTTATCGCAAAGGGTTTGAATCGTGCATTCGTGGCATGAATGTTAGAATGTTTTTCTTTATAAAAAAATGTTATGCGCTATTTCCAGTACTCTCAAACGATATAAAAAATATTATGAGAAACTCGCATGTCGTACAAACTTAAAATAGTTTAAAGGCGTACAAAGTGCACATAAGAAGCCTCTGAGGCGCACTTTAATACTTTTACCATACTGGTTTGAATGCATAAGTAACAATAATAAAAAGGTTATCATACAGTTCAAAAAATGATCTTAGAGAGAATCAGACGTAGGCGCACGCACTAGCGGAAAACCGTGTTGAATATTACATCAGAATAGGTTTAGTATAGCACGGTTTTAAGTACGCGGATTCATTTGCTAGTGCGTGCAAGGCCTTATATAACAAGTCGAAGAAAAATTTCGTTCTAAAAAAAAATTGTTTGGCGTTTGATTTTCAGAACGCCTTACAATTTCCTACACGCACTCATTTGTAAATTTAGAAAGGGAATTATATTGAAAAAATAATAATATTTGTGGTAACATAATAAACACCCATTAAAATAATCCATCTCCTTTGCAATCTAATTTCCTATTCATCGGGTACAGTATTTTTCGCACTGCTGTAAAACAACAATAACTTTGCTAATCTTACAGTCTTTATGTCTGAATGTATAAAGCTTAAACTCCTTTAAATGAAAATAAATATGGTCTAGCTAAAGAAAAATAGCTTATTTACTATCACCATAACTCTTATATAGATCACCGTTCGGTCTAAAATGTTTTAGCTCAGAGAAAGGTAAAGTGGTCTTTGTACAAGAACTCGATACAGTGTCTTAGTATGTTTTTGTATGAAGGAAAAACCTGTTTTTCAAAGTATTGGATTTAGATAAGAACATGATTTACGGTCGATTGGTTTACGTTTTGGGAAAAACGGCTTGAGAATGTTCTACCCGAGAAGAGTCATACGTCATAGCATTTTGTATCTTATATCATTGACATAAACCTTAGCATTCTACTCCTAGCAAACACATACATATATTTACTTTAATTTTATTAACTTTAACAGGGAGATATAGCCTGTAAACAAATAGATATAAAGATCAAAACCGTGCTCCTCTGTACAAAAATATGCTTTCACACACTCAGATACACCCAAACCATGCTTCTTGTTATTAAAAGGCACTTGTCCAATAAACGTCGTGTAACGAAATAACATCAATGATGATTGATACCATTATTTTGGTATCATTCCATTATTTTAGTACAATATTCGTAGTGCTTGTAATTAGTTGTGCAATATCAATATCAAAACACACCTAATCACAGTCATGCACAATATATTATCGCTACTTTTATGTATCGAGCCAAATAATATCTAGTGTTTTATAAACTTTCACAATCAGTATTCATATCTATGTATTAATTTAATTTCTGCATTTCGGTGATGTTGCAATAACCTTGTATAACAAGGTAATTAAATTAAATTAATAATAAATAAATAAATAATGCCGGGCATCTCATAAAGTAAGCAGAACTTGTGTGGCACCCACATGACTGATATACTACTTACATACTTTTTTTTGTAAATACATACATACTATACATAAATACACCCAGATCTTAGATACACAGAGACCTTAGAATACTTACAGATCATACAAAAATTTGTCTTGCGGCGGGAATCGAACCCGCAAACTTCTGTGTCTCAGTCGGACCTTTGTCCTCTGCGCCACAGAGGTCGTCAAATGATAAAAAATAATAAATATATTATGTAACTCATTAATACAAGAATACCCAACGAAGAGAAATATTTAACAAATAGCAACCCTTCAACATCCACACATACATAAAATTGTGGCTTCACTTTGGTAAATTGCGGCGCTCCATCTTCATATTTATCTGATCTCAGGATAGAGTTTAGTCATTCCAACTTATTACTCACCTTAAAAGAAGTGCTAGTGGCATAGTTTACTTAGTCGTCATATCACATCAACAATATTAAGCAACGCTGTACGCGGCCAGTACCCGGATGGGTGACCGCAGTGTCATTTTCATCAGAGTGTTTCTGGTGGGCACGAAACACAGTCAATCCCAGCCTGTCAACTTTTTTTTTAAACTTTCGCGTTCTCGTATTATTTTAGTAGTTAATATAAAATACCCGCGAAAAAAACCAGTACCCGAGGTATCGATAGTCGATACCTCGGGAACTAGTTTTTAATAACTGTTTATTTTTGCAGTAATTGATTATTTTTAAAAGTTGTAAAGTTATGACAGAGGCTTTACAGGCAGCCTATTGAGTCTGTCACCAGAGTTGCCAACTGACTCATTTTTATTTTTATTTTACAAAAATATTACACAATTTAGATAATACATACCAATAAACCTTTATCAGTAAAATTTTACATGAATTCTTATAAACAGAACGATACACAACACATATATATTTATATCTATATGCGAGTACATTTATATAGAAACAACGTATAAAAAGAAGTAAGTAATATATATATTAATTAATTAATAATGCCGGTCATTTCACACAGCATCATCAGGCCCCAAAATAAGCATAGATTGTGTCATAGGTACTAAATAATTTGATATACCATTTATATATTTTTTATTTAAATATATACATAATAACACCCGTACCCGAGACAAATACCTACAGAACATACAAACATTTGCCCCATAGCAGGAATCGAACCCACAATCACTGGCATCTCAGATTGGCTTTGGTCCACTGCGCCAAATATATAACAGCCAAATATAGCTGCTGCTTGCAACTTCGTAAGCATTTTTTTTAAGTAATTGTAGCTTAAATCCTTCCCCAGGATGCAATTTATCTGCTTGCCAAATTTTATTGATAAGTTTGAAACCAATCACACCCACCACCCATTAAAAAGTTTGCATACACATCCCATTTTACTCCTTTATGTGAGTTATTTTGAAAAATCCTGAAACACGTATCCATTTATTTTGCATTTTAAGTATCTAAACCTTCAAAGTTTCTAAGAAATCACACCACCCGTTAAAAAGTTCCCATGCAAACTTTGACACCCCATTTTACCCCTTTGTTAGGTTTTTTTTTATAAATTCCTGAAACACCTGTCCTTTTATTTTTTATTTGATTTATTCTTATTAAGTTTTAGGAAAATCGCACCACGCGTTAAAAAGTTTCCACCATATTAGGGGTTGAATTTCAAAAATCCTGTCTCAGTGGGTGGTTTTGCTGTAAAAGGAAGCTACCTTCTAAATTTCAGCGTTCTAGCGTCAGGGGTTACGGCTCGGCGATGATGAATCAGTCAGTCAGGTTAAGCTCTTATATAGGTATAGATAATGGAAGTAATAATTTTATTAAGTTCAGAGATAAGCTTTCTGTGATAACAAATGGAATACGAACTACTATGCAAAGCGTGAGTTGGAGCCAAATATAATCTATGGACGTACCTCCGACTATCCATTTTAGTCGTCCTCAAAGACCTACGTGACCTAAGATCTGAAAAATTGTTTAACAAGCCAAAGGAATATAGTCGTAATGTTTTATTTTAATCTTTCGTCGTGTTACATTTGAAAGAACTGAAAAAGAACTGAAAGTACTGAGCTTGACAAACAGCTGGCTTCTATCTGGCCCAGAATATTTGCATTCGCGTTCAACGTGGTAATGCCGCCAGTGCAGTGCATCTGAATCAGTAGATAGTTCTAAACCATCTATAGATAGCTCAACTGTTTCACATGTATTTAATATTATTATTATGTATTAGCTGCTGCCCGCGGCTTCGCACGCGTGGTACCTACATAAAAAGTAGCTTTTGTCATTCTCCAAAGTCCCATATATCTCTATACCAAAATTCACGATACGGTGCAGCGGTTTAGGCGTAAAATCGTAACAAACAGACAGACAGAGTTACTTTTGCATATATAATATTAGTTACATATTTCTGTAATAATTAAAAAAAAATGTCCCAAGCCACCGAGACTACCGAACCAGGAGATTTGCCATCACCATGATTTGTTTTTTTCGTATAAGAAAATAACTTTTTCCGCTCTGTTCCGCTTAAATACCCGCCCTAATAGTTATCAATAAGCCCCGTCGCCGCCCGCCCTGAAAATGCCACGTCAGTCAAACGTCTAATTGGGCGGTTTGATTGAATTCGCCTACAATGCATTGGTACCTTGGGGAATAGTTTCAATGTTGTGATCGATATCTAGGGAGGAAAGAGACAGAACGTCAGCATAGACAAAGGAAAAACTATGGGTTAGTAAGCAGTAGGTAGCTTTAGTAAAAAATATAATTAAAACTTACACACATCTATCTATACCTATAAAAGAGCTTAACCTGACTGACTCATCATCGCCGAGCCGAAACCGCTGAAGCTAGAAGGCTGAAATTTGGAAGGTAGCTTCCTTTTACAGCAAATGCATCCATTAAAGCGGGATTTTTCGAAATTCAATCCCTAAGAGGGTGAAAAGGGGTGAAAAGGGGTGAAAACGAATGTATGAAACTTTTTAACGCGTGGTGGGATTTGATTGATATTTGATATGAATAAATAAAATGCAAAATAAATAGACACATGTTTCAGGATTTTTAAAAATAACCCTAAAAAAGGGTAATATGGGGTGTCAAAATTTGTATGGGAAATTTGTTTTTAACGGGTGTTGTGTGAAATGAAAAATAAATGGACACATGATTCAGGATTTTCCAAAATAACCCTAATAAATGAGTAAAATGTGGAGTGAATGGAAACTTTTGGTGGGTGGTCAGGTGATTGGTTTGAAACTTATCAATAACATTTGGTTTCAATTCCTTTCAAAAAAAAAATGCGGACGAAGTAGCGAGCAACAGCTAGTATTACATAAAAGGTTGCCTGAAAGAGATCGCTGTTAGCGATAAGGCTGCCCAACGTACAATTTTATTTCTATTATTTCTTCTGTGTTCTTTTTGTGTACAATAAAGTGTTAATCTATCTATCTATCTATCATATTTCACTTAAAGGGTAAATACGTTGGAACCCCAATAAGAAGCAAATATAAATCTAAGCTTACGCTGGTATGGAAGTTTCAACCGCAAAATAAAGTTTGTTGAAGTTTTTGATATTTCAGTAATTTCCCAAAACAAATAAAAACATCATGCACTAGATGAAATAAGGACTCGAATAATACAATTAAAAACGTCAGCACAGTTTTTTCTTAAAAAAAAGACACCGTCACATTAAATGTATAGCGGAGAATGAATATGACTCACATTTAGTACAATCTGCCTTTTAGTTTTCTTTAATCACTGAATTTAAATACGTTTAGGCACGGTGCGTTTATTTCTCAAAAAAACAAACTACATTTACAACATAAAAATATCTAATTGTGAATACTATTCTCACTCTGACTATGTCCAAAGTATAGACACTAGATAACATTGCAGCATTTAACATTCTTCCAAATATAGTACACTAAGCTGCTACCCGCGGCATAACGCAAGTAATACTTTTATAAAAGTAGACTGTCCTTCTCCAAGGCTCAATCTATCTCCTTCCCAATATTCATTTAGATCCGTTCAGCTGTTTAACCGTGAAAGGATAACAAATAAATAGATAAACAGAGATATTTTCGAATATTACATCATCCATACACACCTAGATATAATATTAAATTATATATTGGTGAGTATGGATGATATAATACCAAATTAATTTATAGATTATTTTATATAAACATTATCTAGTATATAAAACTTTAGTAAAAAAAATGGTACTTATACCTTAAATTGGATGCGTAATTCAGTAGATACATAAATCGATAAAACACGGATAAAACAGCACAAGATTCGAAAACGGATATAAGAAATAAAAAACAATGCCTTCATAATGCGGTCACATCATTGTCGAAAACTACATTAACATGCATTACGAAGCTGAACTCAAAAATGTTTCAACAAAATCGTAATTTTGTCGTCAAATTAACAGACAGACAGACTAATTGCGGGAGACGGAGCACGCTAGTAAGTATTGTTGATGCGTAAACGGTTTCGGTTATTTCAGTATCTCAAGTCAAAATGCTAAAGGTGATTTTACATTTGCTAGAAATTCTCGTGAAATAGGGTGGTATGGGAGATCCCGCGAGATAGATAAAACAAGCCTTTACTTATTTGAATGCTTAGTAAAGATTATTAAGGATCAACCTATCCTATACTTCGTTAATTGACCAAGCGCGTGTGATCGCGTATATAGTGAAGTATATAGTATAGTGAAGGCTTATAAATAGATAAAAACATTTATTTTAATATCAGTAAGGATTTGAATAACAACTGAATACTCGGTATTAAACGAAAAACTGTTTAGAAAACGTAATATATTTAAAAGACCCCAAAAATATGCCATATCATGGGGTAATAAATTAAAAAATATTAACCCTATTTCATCTGTTCAGACGACCTCTGAGGGCTTAGGTCCGGCTGAGACGCACAAGGTTGCGGGTTCGATTCCCGCCGTGGGTTAAATGTTTATATGATCTGCAAGTATTTGGCTCGGGTAGAAACATAGAAACACCCAGTGTTTTTCAATGTTTAATATCTATATTTTTACAAAAAAAAACGTATTTAAGTAGTATATCAGTCATGTGGTACCCATAACACAAGCTCTGCTTACTTTAAGGCTAGATGACGCTGTTTGATATGTCCGGCATTATTTACTTTATATATATATTTATTTTCATCTATGATAATAATAATAATAATGCCGGAGATTTTACAATTATACATAGAAACATCTAGACTTCAGACAAATACTTGCAAAAAAAAGGTTTATGTGGATGTTTGATGTTTGTTACTCAATAACAAAATAAAGACCGAACCGATTTGCATTGAATTTTAGCACAGATATAGGTTTAGATCTAAATGAAAATAGGCTAAATATCATCGACGTACCACGCGGTCAAACCCGCGAACAGAAACTAGTAAAACACAATCCTGTTTTAAATATTCCTGTAATCATTAAAAGTTAACCCCAGGTATTTTCTATTCATTCTAGCGTTCCTATAGCCAACAAAACACGACTATCAATCGAACTTTTTACGATACCCGGTTGAAAACTATCCGGCGATGCCCGGATCCGGGTCAATCACCTCGCGGGTAAATAAATTTACCACTATCGGATATCCGTACCTTAACCGGCCAGTCCGCACTATGAAAAGTCCTGGCTATTTTGCTTAATTCAATTATCGCAGCGTTAATACTATTACGCTGCGATATTCGCAGTAGAGCCGACAAAATTGTGAAAATATTTGTTCATGAGTGTGTCAAAGCTTATACATACAATATATACTAGCTCTTCCATAGAGTGCCACAGAGTAAACTACCTCTGTGGCACAGTGGGCTTAGGTCCGGCTGAGACGCAGAAGGTTTCGATTCATCTAGAGAATCTTCATGAGGGTGAGTTTGATCCGCGGTCCGCTCGTTGCCGCTCGAGTTCACGGTTCGTACTCTTTAGACATACCTCCCCGTAGAGGTTCAATATTTCACTTTCAAAACTTTCGTGAGTTGTACTATACATTTTGATAAACACGGGCTTTACTCACGTATTATTTTGTCGATATTTTATTATTTTGCCGCTCGAGTTCACGGTTCGCACTGAACCGTGCGAACCGTGAACTCGAGCGGCAACGAGCGGACCACGGATCAAACTCACCCTGATGAAGATTCTCTAGATGAATCGAAACAATGCCTGCCTCCATCGACAAAATAATATGTGAGTAAAGCCTGTGTTCATCAAAATGTACAGTTAATTGTAATTGAAAACTTTTATTCATGGATCCACTCCAGCAAGCTGAAGTGGGTGAAGTTTCTTCTCCACTGACGTCACTCTGCCTGGGATTCTGTTTGATAGCGCAGGCCTTCCCAGGTACCTACACTTACCTCTCGACCTTGCCGACAGGACCCGCAGGAAAGACGAATCAGTACATGCGGTGTCGGTTCGGTTGCCGGTGCATAACGGCTGGCACCGTGCCGGGCTTGTTTCAAGTTTACCTTCTCTATTATCCTACTTCACATATTGCAAAAAAGAGCTAGTTTCATAATATCTGGTATTATGGTGACAAAATGATTAATAAAAAAATATATATTTTTAAACACATACCTATAATTATTTATAACAAACACATAACCAACACAAAAGTAGGAACGTGCGTTCGATGCGTTTTAGAATTTGCTTCATCTTCTTGAAATATTCTACGTAGTATTTCCAACCATACATTTGAAGGATAGTGAGGAAAATTAACAAGACGCTAAAGAAAGTTAAGCAATGTAAAGCAAAGCTTAAATTCAGATCGATGACTGCAACTATAGCTTTATAATATTTTACGCAGTACTTTCAACCATAAATTTAAGGACTAGTTCCGGGAAGACAGAAAATTTACACAAACGCCTCATCCTAAAGACCAAGCCTAAAGATTCCCGTAAATAAACGCCTCCGTTTTTCAGTGCAGTTCCCTTGCCAGCTTACATGCGATGGAAAAGGATACAAAGAGTATTTCGGACCTTACAAACCAACACTAATAAATTTCCTTAGGTAGAATACAAAGGCAGATTTAAACCCAAAACTGAAGTTTGACGCGCGTGTAAATGAGCCTTTCGATTGTTCTCGTAGTGGGGATTAAAACTAGCGAAGTATAGTAACAAATTAGACAACTCTTGTATTATTATTTCTACTGGTTGGATACTCCTGTTAGGTATTATGAAACTAAACCATTAAAATAACCTAGCACTAAATAACCATAGTGTTTACGTTCTAAATATCATTTTATTTGCAGAAAGTATTAACAAAAATATACATAAAAATATAAAATACGTGTGAAACAATTGAGCTACCTGAGGACTGTTTAAAACGATCTATAGATAGCTCAAACAATCCAGATCATTGATCACCGATAGCGTCTGCCGGAAACTGGTGGGATTGTATTCCTTTCACCTTCTGAATTGGTAATAAGGTACAATTTCAGTGTTAATAAAAAAGGTTTTTGTTTTTTTTTATTTAACATTGAATATGTGAAAATAAACATAACATTATATATATGTATATATATATAAACTAGCTGTCCCGTTCGAGACTTCGTCCGCGCGTTTTAAAAAGAAAAAAAAATCGAATTGTACCGACTGCAGCACCATCTGCCGGGCTGATTTGTGAATCTAAACCATCCAGAGCGCCACCCAAACGCATACAAAAAAATCAGTCCAGCCGTTTAGGAGTTCAGTGACAAAAACACGTACAGTAGAATTATATATATAAAGATCATCTCGGTCATACACACAGCATCATCTAGCACCAACGTAAGCAGATATAGTATTACCAGTTTTAGGCCTCTTTAAGTTATTTATAAAATGTTCTTCTATCTAAAATTTTTATTGCTATATATTTTGTTATACTTTAAACTAAGTTATATTTTAAGTTTTCTACTGTTTTTGATTACTTTTATCAGTTCTTATTGTATTATTGTTCGTTTTGTCACGGCATGTTGTCACCCTCCTTGTTCGGCGCACTCTGAAAACCAGCGCTATTTCGGACAATGTGAAATAGCATAAAGATGAGACTGTGTTTTTTTGACAAACGCAGACTAGGTTTGGAACAGTGTGGGTACACGTTTGCACTTACTCAATAGGGTAAAAAAATGTTTAGTAATTAGTTAGTTTATTAGTTTGGTTGCTCTATTATCTGTGTACCTGCTATGTTATTATATTACATGTATCTGTGTGTCTGTCATAATAAATTTATTTTCATTACGTACCACACGACTGATATTATACTTCTTTTAAACTTTTTTTTCTAAATAAATACAAATTATACATAAAAACACTTAGACCCGAGACAAATACTTTGAGATCATACAACCATTTGTCCCGCGGCGGGAATCGAACCCACAACCTTCACAAAAATTAGTAAGTAGGTGATAAAGATACTGTCGGTTAGTTAAGTTTATTGTTTAAACAATTCCTATTAAGTACCTACGATTACAGTTCTTTCAAAATCAAAAGCTTTACATAAAAGTTCCTTTGCGCACAATTTTTCCATTTCTACACACACAAAAATAATATTGCAATAACATTACAAGGAGTTGGGTTTTTCCCGCAATAAATAGTTCCTTGCCAAACCCTAATTCCCTCAATACCCTAAAGTAATTTGTATCAATTTCCGCAAAAACTATGAAGGAAATAAAGCCACGCACGGACACAGCTCACGTCAAGCAGCTGTATGAATAGGTGCTTTTAAGAAAATATTTTAGTTCATTTACCAGCATAACGGTTTTTTCACTCGTCAGTGCTTTGCTTAGTTTTGGGCTGAATATTTCTGTATGATGTTGTCTATGTTTATTATAAGTTTATTATTCGTTTATTACCTATTATTTTAATTCTATTGAATTATATTAAATAATGAGTAATATTGGCTTAGGTCTAGCTGAGGCGCAAAAGGTTGCGGGTTCGATTCCCACCGCGGGACAAATGTTTGTATGATCTGCAAGTATTTGTCTCGGGTCTGGGTGTTTCTATGTATAATATGAATGTATTAACAAAAAAAAAGTATATTAGTCATGTGGTAGGTACCCATAACACAAGCTCTGCTTACTTTCTTACTTACTTACTTACTTACTTACTGGGGCTAGATGATGCTGTGTGAAATGTCCGGTATTATTATAACTAAATTATTATAATATTTAATTAATTATTATCTACTTTGTTTTATATTTTGTTTATTATCCTAGTTTTTCGGCAGTCTTCACACATCCCAATCTATTCATATCATCAATTTATAACTTATTTTTAGAACAGTTTATATGTTTTTAAATAAGTTAAAAAAAATCACTGTAAAAGTAAATGTAAAAATGTACAAAAGAAAACTCATCGAGGAATCTGAAATCATAGAATCTCCTATATTATCTTCTATTTAATCTGTGGTTTTACGATGTTTACGATTTCCATTATTATATATGGTATATACAATTACAATCAGTTTCTATTTTGATTTTACTAGCTGTTTACACAAAGCTACGCAAAAACTTTCAATCCTTAGGGATATTCTACACTGGCGTGATTGAATCAGTTTGATTCGAGTTTTGCGGATCGTGTAACCGCCGGTTTAGCTTTCTTTTATTGTATTGTTTTATTTAACGGACAACCCTTTTGATACAAACATGTCATGTAGATACCTATTTATTTACATACTTATATAGATAAATGTTTCCATGTTTGTTACTCAAATACATCGTAGAAATGACTAATAGGACTAATACTTATACTAAAAGAACCTATTTTGTGTATTTAGGAACCAAAACAAACAATACGACTAGCAATTTGGAAGAAATGAAACCAGCATAACAAGTCTAGGAATTCACTTAGGCACTCCGAATGAGTTGCAAAATGTAATATTTGAGAAAAACTACTTAAAGGTAGAAACAATTTAACAAATTTGCGTGAGTTCTGTTTCACCGCATCGAAATAATAAAACTTCGTCTTACGGATAGGTAACTTTATAAATTGCCAGATTATACTACAAAAGTACGTTGATACTACTGATACTGCTAGCAAAATCCCGAATCCAATGACTTTTAGGCACGCAAGAAAATTTACTTCGTGCATCGAAGCCCAGTTCGAACAAATCCACCACATAGACGAAACCATAAAATCACAAATTAATATCCATGCGAATATGAATGCTGTAACGAAATCTCCAAAGAGAATTAGTTATTCGGCAGACCGCAATATATTAGACTTCGAATCTAGATTGAGGAATATTTATTTATAAACTATACCAAATAATATAATTAATCAAGACAAACGCTGATTTAGAAGAAGTTATAAATTGAGTTAAGTTATTTGACCAATAATCAAAAGGCTTGTGCTTACCTCAAAGATTAAGGAAATTCAATCAGGTAACGTTGCCAGCCTTTTAGGCACTTTGCATGCTATCAGTGAACTGAACTCTCTAAGAATTATCTCTTAGTAATTATCTAATTACGGCTAGTATTATAGTTTGAAATAGTTTTTTATAGAATAACTAGGTAAGTTTGTTAACTTTTTGCACCTATTTGTAAGCTTGTTGAAGTTATTTGATATATTCAAGGAAAATCGAGTACTAATTTATGTTGGACAGCATAACTCAAGCCCGCTTTACGTTTTGACGGAGTTGAACGCGTATTTTTAAAACGACTGATTGTCCTTTTTTACAATAAAGATTTTTAATACTAAGCATCTAAATTTAAATAAACTAAATGAGATATTAATTATGATAAGCATACAATTTAATAAATGTACTGTGTTCTCAAATTTATTATATTATGGACCAATACGATACGTAAAAAATATTTAAGTATTAAGATTAATGCACAGGCTGCCTAGCTGGATCTAAGAGCTTCCGCAGAGGCTCCTTTATAAATCCGAGTATCAACCCTATGCCATTTAAACATTGTAAGTTATCGCAAGCTGATTGCATGCTAATCATTCAAGATATGTACACAAACACACTCTATAGATGATGATTTTTTTCATGCCTAAAAACCCTTTACGGTTTTCCATCAGAATGAATGAATCTTACTAAGAAACCCATTTAGGTTTCTTAGTAAGATTCATCCTCTAGAGATTCGTATCTTAGACTTATGAACAAGAAAGAGTAACAGAAATGCCTAACAACGCATATTAAAATCATCATGATTTTTTTTATTAAACCATCAGGTTATTGTATAGCAGCCACATACTGTTGAATCAAAAACTGAAAATTAGCACACCGGGTGGGGCTAGTATTTTGGTAAAGACTTTTTTGTCATTTAAGGGGGTGACTTTCACTGAATTGCTTTGTAAAAAGACACATTTTTAATGCTTTAGAATGGACATTATGTCCCATAATTTATACGTCATCAGTATTTATAACACCTGAGTCAGAAATCAACTTCTTAATGGACAATTTTACCATTTCTATTGGAACAAAATTATAACCACGTTAGTCTCAATTAGTTAAAATAATGCATAAGTCCTAATAACATCTCCATTTCGTAAAACTATCATGAGTTCCTTGACTATAGTACTGCACAACGGTTAAATGTTTTAATCACATGTAAAGATATACAGCTAGAATATAACATCTATTAAAGAGACTGACTTTATTTAATATACAAAATTATAGAGAATGTTTAATGAATTTGTCATTTAATGAGATTTACGAACTACTTGATACTAGTATATACCAAGCTTACGAAGAAGATTCAGTATTGTCATTTTAAGAATATTTTCCGAATATACTTTTTTTTTCTTATAATTAAAGCATGCAAAGCAAAGCAAAGCAATTGTGCTTGTTTAAAAGACTCCTATCAAATGCCTTCCTACATCAATAATGTCTTCCTGCAAATTTTATAGACCAACTTCAAGTCGTCAGTATACAACAGATAATTCGTATGTATAAAAACACCATCGAGGTCATTTATCATAATACAAAACAAGAGCGGTCCCAATAATGAGCCCTGACTGACTCCAGACCTTGTATGATATGAAGCTGAAACAAAGCATCCATGTTGCACAAACTGCTACCGATCACGCATATAACTCGCAAACAACTTAAGTAATTTGGTTGAAAAACCAATATTATAAAGTTTTCTTAGCAGTGCATCATTACTAACTCTGTCGACAGCCTTTTTAAAATCAAAGTATACAACATCGACCTGCTTTCTCTTGCCCAAGTGTTGAAATATAAAATCAACAAGGGTCAACAAATTCATATTCACACTTAACATAAATCCATGTTGCGAGTCGCATAAAAAAAGTTTTATCTGTGGTGATACTAGACAATGCAATATTGACTCAGAAAGCTAGGCAAGCGCGAAAAGTACTGCAATAGGTAGATAATTGGTTTGATTTGGTTGTATCTTTAGGAATCGGTCTAACTCTTGTGAGTTTCCACTGGTGTGGATAATCATAGATAGAAAGTGCATGATTCAGGATATAGAAGAGGTATTTTCAAGTGATCACTGCATCCCTTCAAAATAAACACAGGAAAGCTTTCAGGCTTCACAAAAATAAATTAGAATTGTGGCTTAATTACAGAACCTTTTACGCTTATGCTAATGAATTTTTTATTGTTAAAAGCTAAAATAGAAAACATTATTTTTTATTAAATGATTTTAAAATACACATAAATTAGCATGTCGATATTTGGTGAAATATGTGAACTTACTGTATGGTGCAATATCTTGTAACCTACCTTATTTCTTGCAAAGTAATTATTTATATTTTTTATTTCAATAACATCTATGTGCATCACACAAATAGTTGTTAAGCCGTGACGGATGCTTTTTGGTGGCTTATTAATTCCGTAACTAGCGTTGGCCACTTCTTCTTCTTATTGTGTCAATAGGTAAGGTGCATTAGCTCCTGACTCATACAAAAATAAGTACACGAATGTTTGTTCTGGGTAGAGATCGAATCCACAATCTTCAGCAAAAAAGTTAGAATGACTACCATCAGAACTATAAGGCTAGTCAATTATATTAATAAAATAAATAAATATGTATTGGAAGGCAATCCACGCAACAATAATGAGAAGGCTCGTACCGTAGAATATTTCATCTGAAGAATGCTGTAATGTTACATCAGAAGAACTAATAACTAGTAATAGCACGACGCCATAAAATTATTCGCCGAAAATGCTATTCTCAAACCGTAGCAAACTTTTAAGTCCGAAGCCAATCCAATTCCAAGCGCAAAACACACTAGCTAACCTATTTCCCGTGACTTGATTCGTATTCGCCGCAGAGGCTCCACGTGATCTGAATTAACGCTACAGCTTCATCCTCTTAGACCGAGAGGCCATGGTAACTTACTTACGTCTGTCGTAATAAAAATGTTTATGAGGAAAATCCGATTGGGGCAATGACGACGACGAAAAACTGGACCTCGAATAGAGACTTGGACATTTCAAAGCTTTATCATTTATCAAATTAATATCTGTATCAAAAAACTGTTTGGAAAAACTCGTAGTATATTTGAAAGATATTTAATGATATGCCACTCGATGGGGTAGTAAAATATTTAAAATAACAACCTCACCTTACATGAAGAGGAGGTATCCCTAAAAATCGTTATTTTTAAGATATTTTTTCATTACTTATAGGGGTTACTAATAAGCTTTATGCAAGCATTAGTTTGTTATTGACACTTCTAACATGCTTAAAATTTAAGCAAACATATATTATACGTACTTAATTATGTAAACTTACCTCTGTCAACAAAACCAAATGTAACAAAATGCATGTCTCAAAAAAATATTTTTACTTCAAGCCTTACACTGCTAGTCGTAATAAAATCATCGCTTGCTCTCTGCCTTCAGAGGCCATTCTTTTATTTTGTAGATTGCGCTTTTACGATTCAAGTTTACTGTTTAGTTTTACGGGAAATACGAAAAGTTGGTGTAAAATGGGACAAAAATAAAAATAAATTACAGTACATAACGGCAATTTAATGGTTTTGTTAACCTTGTTCTTGAAAAGAAAAATTAAAAATTTACCAAGATATGTAACGAATTTATGTTGTTAGGACCGATCGATAACAATACAAGGTGGTTACTTTTAAATAAAACATTTTAACATATTATGTAATAGCTCTGCTTAGGAGCTGTGTGAAATGTCCGTTATTACATATTTTTATTAAATTATATTATTTCATGAATAAACTGTCCATTTCTGTAAATGAATATATAAAAAATATCTTTTCTAAGCCTGCGGGGCTGCTGGTTACCTTAAGAGTGAGCAAGTCAAATATCTTTCCATTCAAACGGCGAAGGATGATCACTCCACCGTCTGATGTTAAAGGATCAAAACGGAAAGTGATATAATTTTATCTTGTCATTTACATTGTCATGTCATCTACGCTTGTATCGCAACAGAATCGTACAAAAGGTTTGAAAGATACAAGCCTCAAAAAAAACGTATTTCAACACTGATTTTAGCACAACTTTGGGCGTAAATAAGTAGCATACGGAGCATGAAAACTCTGAAATGATTCCAATACTAGCATAGTTTATATATTCAAGAGCTCAAATAACTTTATTTCAAATAGATACATTCAGTAGGTTTTTCATGAGAACCTTTCAGCTAAAACTCTGTCCATGATTTTTACGCGATCGTTAAATACACAAATCGTAGTCTAATCTGATCATACGTTTAGAAATCATTATAACACTATTTCCTTACTGTTTATCACTATCTTTCGTGCACGTATATCCTTGTCTCGCACTGTGCTAGGTGAAATAGCATACATTTTATTTGCCCCCACTGATGAGTTTGTGCCTCTGCCTAGTGTATTCTTAAAACTAAATATTCAACAATTTAACACAGTAAACTTAAGAATGCAGAATGAGCGGTCTTATTCCTATGAAAGCGTTTACATCCAAAACATTTGAAACCTTAGGAGCCTAATTTGAATAGAAGATTGGAAGACGGTGCTCTAAATTTTTAAATATTATTATAAAAAATAAAAAAAATGTTCTTTGTTTTGGACCACATAGATCCATAGAGATAAAAACAAAAAAAATATAAAACAAGTAGTAAGTACATTAGATTAGATCACCCTCCACATCAATATTTTCCACAGGGGATACCGGTGTGCTATGATTATTAGGACTCAGGATACTTAACAAGTAGGTAGAAGGTATCCCTAAAAATGTTTTTTGTTTAGTTTTAATGTCATTGTAGGGTCACTAATAAGTAATTCAGTGCAAAATATGAACACGATAAATCTGCAAGCAGAAGCAAGATTAACGGCAGTAAGGCAGACTGTAGAATTCGGAACCCTTAAAAGGAACCCTTATACCATAAGAAACGATCAACGAACTGATCACATAAGGCATATAATACCTTTTCTTATCAACGAGTAGAGGTTTTATGCTGAAGTTAATATCAAATACTAAAGACTAAGGTCACTTTAGGTTGTAAAAAAACAAAACTTTTAAGTCAATGTAATTAAAATATGGCCTAAATACGAACATTTGCTCGTATAGGTATGTATGTTTTTACAAAAAAAAGGTATTTAAGTAGTATACCAGTCAAATGTCCAGCTCTGCTTACTTTGGAGCAAGATGATTTTTAGATGGCATTATTATTATTACTAGTGGTCGCCCACTGGTCGAAATCCGACCATAATTAATTAGTAATTAATGTTAAAAAATATATTTATTAGTAATAAAAAAAATATTAGTATTCTGCACTCCCTATATAAACTATAAAAGTGCGAAATTTCATACTCCACCGTCCGTGCAATTTTCGTAAAAAGGGGTACAAAGTTTTTGCTTCGCGTATTAATACATAGATGTATGCCGCATATTTCGAACTCGCTAGTAAATCATAACCAATGGGGTACTTTCCGTCCACCTAGAATAATGAAATTTGGCAAGAAGCAAGATCCCACAGCACAAATAAAAGAAAAATCCGAAAATCGATAACTAGGACTAACTCGGATATATAAATATTATTGTGATTACAATCTTACTCCGAACCATTATTCAGTGCTTTCATAGTTTATGATGGTATAATTCGACAAGAAATAGTTACCGATCTTATCTAAAAGATCCACTATGCAATAAAAAGTAAGCATGTAAAGTAAAATTCTTAGGCTCAGGCGCAACTTTGGCACCAAACCCATTTATTTTTAATTCACTAACCGCCAACTCCTTTACTCTCTTCACATTAATAATAATACGGAGTTTATGGATATTTTGCTCTCAAGCTAAACACATAGGCCGGACACCAACACAGGCTCAGTTCGGTTTATCTGGCCTAATATCGTCGTCCCAGCTTATGGGCTCATCAAATATGCATTTGGTATATTAAAGTGCTTGCTTTGTAAAACAGGGTGTATTGGGTCAGAAGTTTCTAAAATGCGGCAGTCGTGTTGTGACGGTGGAAGCAAGGGTGTTGCTCTACATAATAAAACTAGTGGCTCTGTGAGCTGTAGACCTCGCGAACATTTTTCGAAATGACTGAAATATATACAAATTTTCAAAAACTGAATGGTCGAAAAAAAATTATATAGTTATTGAACCTGCTCACAAAATTTCACGAGAATCAGTTGAAAAATGCGACCTGTAGAGGAGAACATCTCGACAGACGGCGGCCGGACTTACGGAAGCATTTTCTAAGCTAAGCAATAAATACATTTTTTTAAACAATGCACACAATACAATCTAGCCTCAAACTAAGCATAGCTTGTATTATGGTTACCAGAAGACTGATAAAATACTTATATATTTAAATAGATAATTATGATACTTTATAAAAACCAGTAACAGAACAAACACCTATGTTTTAACTTAAATGTTTGTCCTGGGAAGAATTTAACCCCTAAGATACAGAACTTGGTAATAACTTGGTAGTTGGTAATAACACTGCGCAGAAGGCAGTGGTATTACCAACAGAACTGACAGAATAGTCAGACATGCGAGGCATACATCCTTAATAAGATAGTGTCGTCATTAAAACGGACGCAGTTTTTGAAAAAACTAAGGATTTAATGAAAGGACGCCCAAAGATGTTAAACTGAAAGGTACTATTGAATTTTGAAATTGTATGCTTGATATTATCTTTGTATCTTCTACTGGTACTGTTTTAGTCACTCTGGGTCTTAAGTTTCACACCAACTTGTATTATGACAACAATTATTTTGCTTGTCAACATTTTGTGGTAAAAATTAGGCTTGGTGACACTTCGGACACAATATGTTCGGACACTTGGTCCGAAATTACACTTTCAGCTTGTAAAGGTTTTATCGAACAACCCTTAAACAAACTATAGGGATTAAAAAAAATTTATAGTGACTTTTAAACCCGTGACTTTGGGATCGATTGATCAATAGAAAATATAGAAGGTCGTATTTCAGGATTTATTAAATCTACATCTGGAATGAGATCTGGATGAGGTGTAACCCTATTGGGTTACACCTCATCCCTTCAAGATTTAAATAAAAAAAAAGTGACGCAAAAGTCGAAACACAAGCTTTTCTACGACTTTACGACTGCTGGCACCTGTATTTCCGAAATAGTATAATTTTAAATTCTAGATAATTATTACCTACATAAGCATTATTAACAACGGGACCACAGTATCTGAGCCTGTGGACAAAATGCTTACTTTACAGACAAGATTTACCCACTCTATTAAAAAGCGGAACTGATTGCTGATGTCTATTTTTATAGATTTTTATAATTTTAATGTCCGGCAAATCATAAACTACTATGCATTTCAATCATAAAGACAACAGGGCATAAATGTTTTTAGGCAAAATACATACTTTTCAGACACGGTAAGTAATTTACTAAATAGTGAAACTGATAATTGACTTGTGATTATCCCAATCGTTTTAATATTGGAGTCCGGATTATTATAGACGTCCTCTGTGGCGCAGTAGACAAAAGTCAGAGATGGAGAAGGGTGTACCCCATAACACAAGCTCTGCTTACTTTGAGGCTAGATGCAGAAAAAATATATGGAATATATAATAAATAAGGAATGAACAAAGACTGGGAATCAATCACTATAGGAAAAATACATATGATTTAGATAGGGGATTAACTGATGCTACCGGTTGTTTTTTCCGAATCATAATAACTTATAAGTCTGTAACAGTATAAACTTGTGCTTAATAAGCAACAGGACAATGGAAAAATTCTAACTTTTCAGCCACAAGATATGCACTTTTATAAAGAGTGGAACTCATTACGTATTATATTTTGACGTCAATATCATTATTAAACTATAACGAATAGGCAAGAGGACAACGGGGAATTATACCTTAAGACACGGACACGGTCTAAGCACTCTGCTAAAGAGTGGAACAGATTGTTGTTGTCTGTTTTTTCCGATATTTATTATTTGAAACTCTTGAACACTAAATATAAATAAATATGGACAATGCACACAACACCATCTAGCCCCAAACTAAGCATAGCTTGTATTATGGTGACCAGATGACTGATAGAATACTTATATATTTTTAAATAGATACTTATGATACTTTATAACACCCAGGCACAGAACAAACACCTATGTTCTTCACACAAATGTTTATTCTGGTAGGGAATCGAACCCTCAACCTACAGCGCAGAAGGCAGAGCTACTACCAACTGAGCTGACAGACCAGTTAAACTATAAACTACTTATGCATTTCAAGCAACGGGACAAGTGAGTATCATAGTTTGTAGAGCAAATACTTGCTTTTCAGCATTTATTTATTTATTATACTTCAATTAACACGGAAAAACCAATTACATTAATTAAAGTCAATCTAAAATAGTTAAATATAAATATTCACTATTTTAAAATAATAAAAAAATAGTTAAAATAATTTGGTCAATAATAAAACCTAGCCATCATTTATTCATTCATTCATTACGTTTATTTCAGACAACATTACATTATAAATAAGTTACAAAAATAATTAAAATGTCCATATTTTATAATAATTAAAATTAAAGTTCCCCTAACTATCCCACACTGGTCAAGAGAGCACAATATACACTCTTGTCCAGTGTTTCATGAATAAACAGTCAGTGTCCAGCCTCTGGGCAATGAGATGTATCAAATGATCAATGATCATCAATGTCGAATCAAATCACAAATTAAAAAAAAAATAGTATGAAACACGCGATCAAACATCACGCTCACAGAAACTCAAACAATCTGATCAAATTATCACCCGAATATGTGACGAAGTATGCGCGGAATAGGTGACGAAAATCAAGCTACAGTGCGTGCCGATGGTTCAGCAAACAAATATAAGCTCTACGAATCAGTGGTGGTCAAACGCTAGGTCTGTGCTAAATTATAATAAGTTAAAGTCCGTAGTTTTCTAAATGATTTTTTGAGTGAGTAGAAGATTGTCTCCAGAACTAATAAACCGATGCGATATTTGTGAATTTTGTTTATTTGTGATATACTTACATACATAATAATAGAAATTAAAAGTGGTCTGTTTGTTCCTTTGATGCATTTTCACGGCTAAACAGCTTAACGAATTTTGATACATTTTAGTAAAGAGAAAGGAAAGACAAGTTTTTATGAAAATACCACGTGCGTGTAAAACTACAGGCTAAAGCTAATAGAAACTATAATATGCCAGCAGTTTTAAACTTTTTAGAACTTATAAAATATTTACAAACATAGATTTCCGTTTTTCATACCGTGATGAATGAGAAAATTTAAATTTTAACGCTTGCACTCGGAGTGAGGCGAGCCAAGCCAAGAAGTTCCTCGACTTTCAAAGTATAGCGATAACTAAAAGGGCTGGTCTAAGATCTAAGAGAAGGTTTATTTGAACGCGCTTGTATCGCTGTTTCATAAATCAAATATATCAAGTACCTACATCAATATTTTCCTAAAATTGTATTACGAATATGTTAAATGAAACAAACCAATATGAAATGTATTTTTTTTTTCTTTTCTTAATAACTTGGTCATATCATAAGCAACAGGCACGTGACGAGGATGTCACGAAGATGCAACGAGCTTGCGTCAATTTCTTTTTAGCAAACGCTTCCACGCTTTGTCTAGGACCGTTATGAATGTGATGGCCACTACTAATTCGAATGATCTAGTGAACAACCCTGATGGCGGAGTGATGGGATGATGCGCGATGGCGATTTACTTTTTAATCCCTTGTAGAGTACAAGGGGTTGACAGCCTGCCCGTTACTGCCGAGAACTGCCGTTCTCGTTATGTATACGCTAAATGCACATAATATCTTATCGCTTAGACCACAATAATAAAGACAATACAAAATTTAATTAAACTTTAGTCTAGATAGTTTATTGGTTCTTTGAAGCGGTTTTGTTTTGAGGGTAGTTCGGTCTTTGTTGTACCACTGATAAATTCGGACAGTAAAATGCCGTGGTTATTATAAAGTTTTATTTAAGAAGTGCTCATGGCAAAGTTAATTTAGTTGTCCCAATCCCATTAATGAAGTTAAGCAACGCTGTACGCTGTCAGTGACTGGATTACTACTACTTTCTTGAGTTATGAGTTTACCTAGTATTCTACTACCAGGTTAACACTGCAGTAAGTCCATCTTGGTGGGTACCAGCATAGTGTCAGATATTCTGCCTCCAAGCAGTATTGTACAAGCATTACCGTGTTTATGTTTGAAGGGCATTGGAGCAAATGACAAATGACTGGGCAAATAGACAAAATAACGAAATCTTAAGATTTTTCGTTTGTCATTTTATGAAGTAAATAGAACTTTTAAATTAATGTTTTTTATTTGTGTTATTGCATGTTTTATTATCTTAGAGGAAATTGAATGAATAAATTTTACTTAGCAAAAGTACAATTTAATTATAAGTGTATTATGGTGCAATGTGATTTGAACGACGGAGAATCACGAGAAAGTTCTAGACGACTATTTAGCTGTGCCACAAGTGCTTTACAAAGTTTTATAAATAACGGGGAAGTTGACAATATTTTTATGTAATTTACTCTTTTGAGGACAGAATAAATTTGTCCCGCAGCTCGAGTCGGGCGTCCGCAACAGATGTTGGGTCTTCTCGGGAAATTCTTTATTGTGAATACTGATGGAGGGGCTGACAGTTTTGGAAGTTTTATTAAGGTTTTTTGCACATTTTTGTGTATTAACGTAGATATGACTGTCACTGCGAATCGCAAGCGGGAGCGTAAGCAAGCATGAACAAGCTACCTGCGGATACCTGCCGTAAGAATCGAAATGGCGTTGGTGCCTCCATCGACGAAATAATACATGAGTTTACTCATAGCCTGCGTTTCTCAATATGTAGGTACTTACAACTCCCGAATTTTTTTTGAAAAATACAGGTTTTATCACTTAAGATATGAAAACGCAAAATTAAAATAAACATTATTAAGTATATGAATTCAAAATTTACTAAGCGGTTAAACTTATACACATACTCTTTGTAAGCATTCAAAATTCTTAGTGTACTTAAATATTTTGATTTCCAAACTTCAAGATTACATTAATTTGTAAAGTATGTTGAATAATCCATGTTGCTGGAAGAATTGAAGATTCACTGGGAAATACTGACTTTATTTCTATACTCACTAGTACCTACAACTTAGAAATAGCCATTTCCTTTACATCTTTGATTTCAGATCTCAAAAGTATCAATTTCCAGCAATTTAAATCGTCATATATTTCGCTGACGCGAACACAATAGCCCCTTTGTGTTCTAACGAGATGTTCCTCGAATGCCACTCGCTTACTTTGTGGAACTTCAGACGAGGATACGATGGATTCTGAAAAGGACGTCTTGTCTGAACTTTCAAGGAGCTTCTGCACATTTACTTTTGATAATGATACCTACCTAGTATTAGATTGTATGCTTTTTATGTTAAGAGTTACAAAACTAGGTTTAACCTAGTTTTGTTGAATTACAGTACCTAATATGCAACTAATACTATTAAAATTTTAGACTTACTATTCGTTAATGGCATGTGTCATTATAATGTCAATTTTGCCAATATCACATATTTATATTGTTTATAGATGTAACAAAGTTGTATCTTGTCGTTCGTCATTTGTTACTTATAAAAAAGGGTGTTTTCAATAAAATAATTATAAAGGATTATTTAAGATCGAATCACAGAGAAACATAAAGGTTTCCAATTATTTAATTATTTTCCTATTATTTACTCCGAGTCAATAATCCAGCTTAATTTAAATAAAAACACCAAAATTACTAATAAAAGTAAAACAACTCGAGATAAATAAATAATATAACAGCGCAATGTTCGCTTCGCAAGACGGCCAAAAAGTATATTTTAAATTTAAAACGTACTCAAACTTTTGAGTACGATTGCCTCGGTATCCTTTAAAACTGTATGACGATGTGGCAGAAACATCATCTATTTTACCTTCAAATTTGAAGTGCGTTTCAGAATTCCGGCGTAACAATAATAAATTTACCATTTATGATAAACTTAAATTACGAGTATTGACCAAAAAGCTTCGCAAGAACCATATATAATATATAATATAGATAACGTTTTTTCATCGCGGGAATAGACAAAAATTAAACTTGACATTTAGGAATCATAAGACATACCTTGTTTGGAGACAGGAGTAGTTTTTTTATCTAGAAATAATGTTTTATCATACGAATGGTTTGAAACGCAATCAAGTCTAAAAGAAAGGGTTGTATAAAATAAAGTGGCACAACTTCAACAAAATCTTAGAATTTAAATAATTAAATTTAATACTAACATCAAAGAACTACAATTTGTATTTCCCATGTGAAACACAGCGTGTTTTCATCAAAATTTTACAATTTGACTGCCAGTCAATAATTTATTTAATTCCCCTATTTCCTTGCACGGTGTCGTTTGATTTGTGGGGTTGTGGGGTATAATTATGGGAATTCCCATCCAGACACACTGGCGTCTTGGTATAATAAGAGGGTTTTGGTATGGTATGAATAATTACACATTCTTAGTTCCTTGTTTACCTACCTAAAATACGAAGTAAATTTATAGGGCGTGGCTTCATCAGAATATCTATTAATAGTGACAATGTGTAGTGAACGGCTTCCCAAAAACTTATTGTGGGTTAAAAGAAATGGAGTCGTTCGTTTTAATTTTTTTTATTTTTTTATTTATTTCGAAAGTTTTGAAAGCGAGTGGTGGCAAATTGCCAGACAGGGAAAATTAAAGGCTTTGGGAAGAGACTTTTACCCAGCAGAAGGACAGGGTAAGTTAAACAAAAACATAATATTTACGAAACTTTGAATACACAATCAATATTATTAATAAATAAAAATTGGTGGACAAAGATTATAACACCAGATAACCCCAAACAAAGCATAGCTTATATTATAGTGACCAGATGAATGATAGAATACTTACATATTTTTAAATACATACGTATTTAACACCTCATCATCATCAACACAGCCTTTAAGAAGTCCACTGCTGGACATAGGCCTCCCCAATAGATTTCCAGGAAGAACGATTTTGAGCCCTCTACATCCACCGACTTCCTGCGATCTTTACAATGTCGTCAGTCCATCGGGTGTGGGGTCGTCCTACGCTTCGTTTTCCTGTCTTTGGTCGCCATTCGAGAACTTTTATTTCCCAACGGTTATCAGTTCTGCGAGCTATATGGCCTGCCCATTGCCACTTCAACTTGCAAATTTTGAGTGCTATGTCGGTGACTTTGGTTCTTCTACGGATTTCCTCGTTGCGGATTTTATCACGTAGTGAGAATTTAACACCTAGACAGGACAAACAACTATGTTTATCACAAAAATGTTTGTCCCGGAAGTGATTCAAACCCCCAAACAGTATGGTGCTAATTGGCGGTCTTAATTAATAACGTCTATCTGAACACTGCTAAGATTTGCCCTGTCGCAATTTGATATTATCTTACAAAAAGGGATGGCACTATTTTGAACAGTGATTAACTTGACAGAAGTTGAGAGACGTTTGTTAGTAAGGCCGTGGATGTTTACTGAATTGATTTATGTAGAGTTTGCGAAGTTTATTTAAACTAGTGTTCGCCCACTGGTTGAAATTCGACCGTAATTAATTAATAATTAATGTATATATTGTGCATAATAAAAAAATATGTTTTAGCGCAGTGTTTTGGGAATTAAAAGAACCGATAGGGTCCGAAATACCGAAATCCGATCGAAAACGGGCATACTGCATGTTTGAAATGGGACTGGGCAGGTCATGTGACTTGAATGCATTCAGAACGTTGGGCAAAGCTCGTCACTCGGTGGGTGCCCGATAGTCAGAGACGACGCGGCAGACCCAGGAATAGATGGCGAGACGATCTAGATGCATTTGAGCCAAATTGGAAAACTGTGGCCTTGGAGCGCAAAGAGTGTAAGGTTAAGGGGGAGACCTTTGCCCAGCCGTGGGACACTATATATATATATATATATATATATATATATATATATATATATATATATATATATATATATATATATATAAGCATTCTGCACTACTCTATATAAACTATAAGTGTGCGAAATTTTCGTAAAAAGGGGTACAAAGTTTTTGCTTCACGTATTAATATATAGATTATTACATGAACGATACAAATGATCTGTAAATATATATATATACTACGGGTATAAATTAGGAAAAAAAAATTTGGACCATAGTTCTAAATTCGGATTCCCACGTTAATTATTTGGGTTTGCCTTCACAAAAGGTCATCGCAATTCAATTAGCCGAGGGAGTAGAACGTGCCGCGTTCGCTACTTTCCACTCGATTACTCTCCGCAGATTAGTGTGGTGACCGGCCATTTTATCACAAGATTAGGAATTCTCTTCTGGAAAAGAGTTTTTATTCCGGTAATATTTTTTATGACTTTAATGTCTTTCATCAAGATGCTTTAAGTATCTTGTAAAACATCAACTTAAACGAGATTCATATAAAAAAAAAATTACAATGATGTCATAAGTTTTTTATTTATAGAGAGAGCGAATACAACAAATATGAGTGGTGAGTGATTTTATATTATTTGTCGTTGACATATTTCACTCCAGATAACTTTTTATTTATTGATTCTAAAATAATATTTTGAATACAACTGAAATGCAGTTGTATTCAAAACGATAGTTTGATACAAAATATATTAATGTTACAAACTGATGGCATAATAATTAATAAATAATGCCAGACATTTCAGACAGTAAATATTATACATAGAAACACCCAGACCTGAGACAAATACTTGCAGATCATACAAACATTTGTCTCGCAGCGGGAATCGAACCCGTAATCTTATGCGTATCAGCCGGGCCTTTGCCTACTGCGCCACAGAATTCATATGCAGGTATGAGGTATAGACAGGTTTATTTTAAACTATTACATAATTTAGTGTAAAATAATTACGCAATAAAACCTAGCCTCATTTGAAGCTTCTGTATTAAACACAGGATAAAAAACATACAAAAAGTGGCAATACTAGCAAAGCGAACGCATGAGGGTGAACATTAAACAAAAGGTTTTGTTTTTTTTAATATCTCACTCCTGCTGTGCTGAAAAGATTCGTATGATTAAAAACGTCCCATAGGCGTAAAACAAAGTATGAGACAAAACGGCATAAAAACTTCTTGCAGTTTACTATGAAATTATGACAGATTAACTGTTGTGTAGCTAGCTTATTTGTTCCTAGCAGATCAACGAACGAAAACTTTATGCGTGATCATTACTTGGATGGGTGACCGTAAAAGCATTTTTATCTGAGGACTTCCATGCTTTAGAAGTTAAGCAATGGCTTATAAACTCCGTTTGACGGAGACGAAAGTAGTCGTGTAACCTACGGCTTCTGTCACATCGCAGTCTGTCAGATAGTTTGTTTGCATCTTTATCTTATCCTATGTAATGCGCAATGTTTTGTCCTTTTAGGTAAAAAGGGTGTGGAATATGAACGAAAAGTCAAATAATAGTGAGTTTTGCTAATCAAAAACGTTGTTGTTGTTATTTGTCCGAAAGCACTCAGGAGCTATGTACGAGTATATTCAATTAGTGCTAGTAATTATTAACTTTTAATATAACTCGAAATTATAAATAACTCATCTGATCCTATCAAAACATCATGTAATATTATATTCCAATAGCATACAAAACCCTCACCTGAATGTTCAATAATTCACGCGACACTGTTCGTATGTCGCATGCTATTCGGTAATGTATTCAATAGATACGTCTATGTACAATAATAAAAATGATATTCCTACTGTCTGATTTACTCATTGCTTTTGACAAATCGTAAAGATTCCACATTTCGATGTTTGTGTATTTCTACGTATATTATGTATGTATTTACAGAAAAAAAAGTATATAAGTAGTATATCAGTCATGTGGAACCCATAACACAAGCTCTGCTTACATTGGGGCCAGATGATGCTGTGTGAAATGTCCGGTATTATTATTATTTCGGCAAAAATCAGCAAAAAACTCGTCTCGTCTTTTCTCCGTTTTTGTATAATTAACGGACTGGTCAGTGAGCTCAATTAGTAGTAGATCTGCTTTCCACGCTGTAGGTTGAGGGTTCGGGATAAACATTTGTGTGATGAACATAGGTGTTTGTTCTGTTTCTGGGTATTATAAAGTATCATATATTATGTATGAATTTACTTAAACTACTTTACACTTTCAACTATCTATGTATTCTATCAGTCATCTGGTCACCATAATACAAGCTATGCTTAGTTTGGGGCTAAGCTAAGTTTGTGTGCGTTGTCCACCAATATTTGTATTAGTTTATTCATTTATTTATAACCCTTCAAATATTGTTAAATTTTTGGTACGGATGCTGAGACGATTGAAATACTCTTAAATTAATCAAATGAAACAATTTTCACATAACCATTAACACTAGATTTAATATGACCTGAAGTGCTCGTAGCAAACTAACTACTCATATGTCGTTCTTAACAGATCAATGAAGTTAGCAGTACAAGGGGTAACTGTGAGAGTAATCCTTGAATGTGTGATCCCAGTGGCATTGTCATCTGGGTTCTTCCGTGCCTCCGACTTCATGTTAAGCTGTCGGTCTTAGCTTATCAAATGTTCTTAGACCATGAGCAGAGCAGAAGACATCGGCAAGAAAACGGCAAGAAACGGCAGAACTCGTCTGGTCCTAGCACCTTTTTGTATAACCCCTTTTTTGATACAGATGCTAGAGTTAGCGTAGAATTTAAATCAATAAATATTGGTCGGCATTAAACCCAACGCCATCTAGACCCAATAAACATAGCTTATGTTATGGTGACCAGAACAAACACCTTTGTTCATCACACAAAGGTTTGCCCGGGTTGGAATCAAACCATCAACCTACAGTGCATAAGGCAAGAGCTACTACCAACTGAGCTGACAAGCCTGTCAAATAGTCTTAAATTGATTGTAACTTTTCGTAGAAGATGTGTACT
Source organism: Lampropteryx suffumata (assembly GCA_948098915.1). Taxonomy (NCBI): domain Eukaryota; kingdom Metazoa; phylum Arthropoda; class Insecta; order Lepidoptera; family Geometridae; genus Lampropteryx; species Lampropteryx suffumata. The sequence goes on from OX402547.1 coordinate 19,211,622, forward strand.
CGTTTTATGAAAGTTCCCAAACCCTCTAGATACTGTGTTAGTAAATAAAAGCAGGGACCATGCAAATGAAGTCATGAGCGTAAACTAGTCCAGACATATCGTAAACAGTCCATTTATGAAATTGGTGATTGTTAATCAGGTAATGTTTGTTCGAATGTTTGCAATTGCTAATTATTGATTCGATTAAGTGATATTGGATTGGATTGTTCTGCATATCGGTATGTTTTATGAGATAAATTCAACTGCATTTTCAATTTAATTAAAAAATATTGTATCGAAAAGTCAAAAAGTCAAAGTTGAGAGACGAGAGTTTTGAGAAAACCTTGAAATAATACCAGTGATTTGACAAATGATAGATAATAACATAATGGTAACTGATAGGTTATCAGAATAATATGTTAAAGTTCAGAGGTTGGTTTAAAGGTAGTAGAACAAGTGAGAAAAAAAATGTCTCGGATGTTTGATGGTAAAATTAATGAGAAAATAAATTTTCACTAGTTCGATGGTATCTTGTTAATTGAACTACTGGGAATCATCGAAAAAAATATGGTGGACCATTATACCATGGTATTCATAGTCAGGGTTGATAGGTACCACTTACAACACAAATAATTATGTAGGCGACTATAAAGGTTTTTTTTTTCAATAAAATCATTTCATCATAACTCCTAAAACTAGGGAAAAGGTGACTTTCTAAAGCCGCATCTGGCCAAAAATAGGTCAAACCATGCGAGCAAGTAAACGAATCACCAAGTTGTTTGCCAAATATATTAAGCGGTGAGCTAACCCAATTTTATGGGTGAAACGAGTTTCGCCAAGAATAGGGGAGTTCCGACTACACAAAATTGGCTTTTTAAAGTAGAGTCTGTTTGTTAAAAGAAGGGTCGTCTGGTGGTATTTATGTCAATCATATAGGATACAAAATTCAATGATTTACGACTCTTCTTTTATTGAACATGCTCTTCATTGAGAGGAAATAAAACGCAATATCGAATCAACGTGTTGGAGCTCAAGGGACTAGAATCATTTCCTAAACATTGCACTTATTGGCAATGTCGAGTTTGCCTGCAAAATAGTTTTTTAAGAAATTCAGCTTATAGTTTTAGATTTTAGATTGCGCGATTAGATCTCATCCAACAGAGTCAGAATGGCAAACGAAGACAGGAAAACGAAGCGTAGGACGAGCCCCTACCTGATAGACTGACGATATTGTAAAGATCGCAGGAAGTCAGTGTATAGAGAGGGCTCACAATCGTTCTTCCAGTTCTATGTCCAGCAATGGCCTTCATAAAGGCTGATATGATGAAGAACAGAGTCAGCCCGCAAACAAGGTTGTATTAGCTCGCTATGCTTGCTCAATCACTTTACTCACTTTGCTCGCTGCATGGAAAAAAAGATAGGATGAAATATTTATTGCTCAGCTTTTGCGTTTACTGATACAATATTGTTATTTTATATAACCACTTGAGCATTTGGGTAGAAAAATCGACCGAAAACTTTGTTGTGTAGCATGTCCGGGTTTTTTTTTTCGACCCATCGGATCTCTATGACTTTTGTGTGAAGTTCTGTTGGCTGGCGTCTGATAGTTGCTGTATAACGTCACTAGATGACTCTTTAATAAAATTGGCGTATGGTAGAATCCAAGAAAACTACGTTTTTCTTGCAACAAACATACTAAAAAAAAATTAAAAACAAAAATGTTTTGCGTGAGTTTGCGTTTTGTGAAGTGAGTGCATGCGGGTGTTGTTTAGATTGATTTATTAGTCGTATTTATATTAGTGTTATATATCAAAGTAATTCTCAACATTATTGCTATTGAAATATTTATAAATATTCTAGGCCCATCGACTGATGGCAATAAAATCAACATTAAACAAAATACCGAGTTTATTAAAATTTAACCTACATTGTCAAGTTTAAATTTATATTTTCAGTATTTAGATTCATAGTTGAATTTTGTTTTTACACGTAGTTTTAATTTGTATAGTTTTACCTATTCATACGTATTTTTATTTAAGTCTAGCTATAGTAGTTATCTAGTTATCACGCTCGAAGTTGAAAATGAACCAAGCGCTCGGCACCGCAGAATTACGATCGCGCGGGCGGACGTTCTAGAGGGAGACAGCTGCCGCGCTCGGACGTTCAAGTTGATAAGAATATTGTATTATAAATGAGAGTTGCGACTTGTAATTTGAAAATTTTCACCTTTTCAAATGCGGTTTGCTTCGCTCGCCATAAGCCGCAATGTATTTATAACATTTGGGTCTTTACGTTAACATTTACGTTCATGATGTATTATCTTAAGTGCGGGAAAAATATCAGAGCAGGAAATTATCGACTAAGTGGTTGAATTTGTGGTCAATATTGTCGTTATCAATCATGCGATCAAAAATTATTTATTTACATACTATGTCGCGAGTGACAGCTAGTTCATTTGACAGGATTGAAAATATAGTTCAAAAAATGTGAAGCTCAAAATTCTCTACACATTTTTACCGAAACTAGGTCGACCACTTCCTTAAAAGCCACAAATCTCATAGAAAACATCTGCGTTCGATGTGTGGAGGAAAGCCTTTAACGTGAAAAGGGGTTCTTCAGTGAAGTGACGAGTTCTTTTACAATTTACTGGGATAAGACAGAACCTTCTCGAGTGTCCTATATAAGGGCCCGGAAAATGACATTTGTGTCCTTCATAAGGGCCAAACGTTGCGTGTGTGCGGAATTGGGTAGAGTTGATGGGGGCTGGTTATAGCTTTATTTTCTTTTGAAGTAATTGGTGGAGTGTTCATGTTTTGAGTATACTTACCTCGTAACTCGTAATACAAATTTAAATCGTATTCAGTTTCAATCGGAAAGAAATATATCAATGATTTTATTTTACTTGAGCACCAACATGTTACTGACATGTCACTTACCTGTCAGCTCAGTTGGTAGTTCTGCCTTCTGAGACGTAGAGCAAGGGTTCGAATCCCTGCCAGGACAAACATTTGTGTGATAAACATAGGTGTTTGCTCTGTGTCTGGGTGTTTTAAAGTATCATACGTATTTACAAAATATGTATATAAAATTTTTTTTTTTTATAAGTCATCTATGCTTAGTTTTGAGAACGATGGTGTTCTGTGTATGTCTACCAATATTTCTTTATTTTTGTCTTGGATTGTTAGAAAAATAAAAATAAGTTTTTCTCGCTTGTAATCTCCAGGCTTAGTAGATACCTGTTAAGATCTGTAGTTTATTAGGTCTTTCAGGATAGCTAAGAGTGTAATCACACCTGAACATTAAATTTGACAGCCGACATTTGGGCACCATTCGTTATCATACATGACAGAATGCAAACCCATCACCGCTTATAAAGATATTTTTTTATAAGTCATCTATGCTTAGTTTTGAGAACGATGGTGTTCTGTGTATGTCTACCAATATTTCTTTATTTTTGTCTTGGATTGTTAGAAAAATAAAAATAAGTTTTTCTCGATTGTAATCTCCAGGCTTAGTAGATACCTGTTAAGATCTGTAGTTTATTAGGTCTTTCAGGATAGCTAAGAGTGTAATCACACCTGAACATTAAATTTGACAGCCGACATTTGGGCACCATTCGTTATCATACATGACAGAATGCAAACCCATCACCGCTTATAAAGATTTAAAAACTTGGAATTTAAGGTTTCAGAGTTAGTTTGTTTCCTCAAGATGTTTTCTTTAAACGTTATAAAAAATATTTCAACTTAGTTTTATTAAACTACTTTCTCATAATGTCTAAGTACTTTTTCCGGAATGAAGGTACACTATGTACCGAACTGTTTTAAAATGTTAGTGAGGTACCTATAAGTTATTGAAGCACGTTTGGACTTGGCATGCTCTTGAATATCGACGGAATATGGAAGTATTTTCAGAGCTTTGACTCAGCTTTGCATTGCACGGCCCATTGGCAGACTTTGAGCGCACGCCTAACTTACCCCAGTAATGGACTGCGAAATTGTTTCAAACAGAATCCTGCATAGACTTCTACCATTCTACATCGACATTCAAAGCGAATCCAGTTTTATGTTTACAGAATAAGGCTCAATGTCATTTAAAACAATTCGAATTTCGAACTCGATTGCCAGTTGCCTTGATAAATAGGTAGGACCTCATTTTCAACTTTTTTACCGATGTTTTGTATTAAAAAAATTGTGATACCTGAGCAAAAAATGATTGGTTCAATGGAATTAAACCGTAAGCCAGTTATTTTAGGATGCATTATCGCTTGTTTACTTGTTAGAGAATATTTCTGGTGTGATACACCAGTGTCGTCTGTGCTCTGGGTTTCCAACAACGGATGTTTTTCTTGTCAGTGAAATTAATGTGCTGCCGGTTTATTCTGCTTCTCAGAAACTGTTTGAGATAGTTTAGTTGCATACGAATAATGCATATACATAACATAGAAAATGAATGTGCCTATAGATAAGTTTATGTATGCTATGTGTAGGCCATGTGTAAGAACAACATCTATGTTGACAGAATGCAGAAGTTAGGGCCACTACCAACTAAACAGCAAGTTCAGATCTAAGAAATAGAAAAACCATTTCTAATTCATGTCTAGATGCCAACACGATAATAAAATGAAAAACTTTTTGCATTGGGTAAGCCTCTCTTCGCTCAATAAATCACAAAAATTACTGACTCAGCACCTTATAAAGCCGTCCACCCGTAGGGTCACCACACGAGAATGAATGTAGGGTTTTTATTTTCTGTCTATTTTCTGCTATCTCATCTTCGGTCGACATCCCTGAATAAAGCTAATTCTTAAACGTTCCGTTATCTTTTTGCGTACCTATAGCTATTATAATAGCTGAATGTCTTTCAAAAATTAAAATATACCTACTTCATACTAAACAGATAATTTTAAAACCCAGTGTTCAGATACGTCCTAATAGGTCAACCATTTCTAGTTTATTATTTCTAGACATTATTTTTTGCAGACCCCATCTAAAAACGCCTAAATTCATAAGTACCTATATTTTTTGTGGATTTGGTCATTTTATAAAGTATTTCTCGGCGCCCTTCGGAATAACCCGTGGATAGCTTTCTGCACAAATAAGCAATATCCCGGTCTGTCCAAACACTTGTGAACCAATAACCTGCACGTGTGGCGAGATATCTCAATTTGATCGCCACTTATTGCCCTTTTAACACTATTACCCAATTTTCAACCTACAAAACAGTACCATACTGTACAAATTCGATTCCACTGTGATTGATGACTTTTTTTACTGACGCGGGAATATGAGCTTTTAAACTTTCACATAAACTCTAAATTGGTATGGATGGTTTATAAACTATCAGGTTTTATAAAAGGTATGTAAAGGTCGCTCGAATAAATAGATATAAAAAAAAACATTAGTACATAATGTACCTAGGCAAGGTTGTTAGTTGTTCAAACCCATTTACTATTCTGTAAATAAATAAATAAAACATTCATTTCAAAAACTACATAAGTTTAAACAATAAAATATACTAAAAATTTACATAAGCAATCAACCATATGTATCATGTGACATTGAATCGACGTTTGCTACAAATAATGCTTTTATATATAGTGAGTCATATTACTAGGTAAGAGCATATATCTATTACACTAACATCAATGATCAGGATTGGTGCTACTGTCAGCGAAAACAAGCTTATAAAATAATAATAGAATCCTTGCTACTACAACCCAATAACCCGTTGCTACAATCCGTAGCTTGCTTGCTACGTTATGAGAAACACTATCGGATTATCCACTATAATTCTTTCTGTACCACTACTTTTAGCACGCTAGTAAACAGACAGCAGTCAAACTGGTTAAAATGCAAAGTAAACTTACTTGCAAAATCAATTATTATATATAAATAATGCCGGACATTTTTCACAGCGTCACCTAGCCCCAAAGTAAGCAGAGTTTGTGTTATGGGTACCGCATAACTGATATACTACTTACATACTTTTTTTTGTAATTACATACATATTATACATAAAAAAAGACCCGAGAAATATACTTCCAGAACATACAAACATTTATTCAATCAACCATTGGAATCAACCCGGAACCTTCTGCGCCGCAGCCGGGCCTTGGCCCACTGCGCCACAGAGGTCGTCAAATATTTCAATAATTGTTCGTGTTACTTACCACGCCCATCACAAGTCATGCTGGACCAATATTTACTTATTTGCTGAGTAATTTTTATAAATTTTCTTAAATTAAATTAATGATGAATTGTTATTGTACTTTACTTAGCTGTAAGAGAGACGCCAAATTTAGTAATTCTACAATGTAAACATTTTTACACAAATAATATTTTTTTATTAATAAATATATTTTATAATAAAACCATAGGTTGAACACACAAATGAACACACACCTAGGACTAACAATTAAAGATTAAAACATTAACAGGAACTTGAGGCAGTTAAAATTCATGAAATCATCAATTTACAAAATGTCAATATAATTTAAAATAAAAAAACAAAAACAGATTCAAAATTTTGGTGAGTTGTATTCAAACTCACCCTGATAAAGATTTTCTTGATGAATCGAAACAGTGCCGGTGCCTCCATTGACAAAATAATACACGAGTAAAGCCCGTGTTTATCTAAATGAACAAAAACATAAATTAAAATGATGCTAAATTATAAAAATAAAATAAATAATGCTTATCAAATTTCGCTCAATAATCGCCCGCTATTCGCTAGCAGTCAGACAAGCGTCTAACTTGCTCAACCGCATTGTAACCCTTATCGGTATATTGGCAGACAGGTGGCGGGAAATCAGCAAATTAATATGCTGCTGGTAATTGATGACAATTAGTGAACGGGAGGGCAGAATTTGCACTGCATATAACTCTGTAGTAATCGAGTCTGTATATAATCGAGTAGCTTGAACTCTGTATATAGCTAGCTATAAAGTTCTAAGATGAACTTACTGTTTGTATATACAAATACTTACAATATTGTTTTTTTTTTCAATAGCTTCTGCTTCAAACAAGTGGTCTACATAAACAATATCTTATTCTAGGTAACTGACTTTAGCTATTTTACTAGATTTTTTGACGTGATAACGTCTTATAAATCGATAAACGCCGGCTGCATGACCACTGGAAAGTCACAGGAAAACAAAATACGCAATTTCCTTTAATTGGATGACAAAATATTTCCCGCTTATTTAAAAACCTTACTACTAGACTGATTTTGATGAAATTTCTATGGGACCAACCGGAAAGTAGGTAGGTATATCTTTTCACATAAAAACATATATTTCGGATTAATCAAAGTCCGGCGAAACTACATAATCGGGGCAAATAAGTAGGCTTTACGTTGTAATTTATATTAGGGTAGAGGGGGTTAATTCGATATTTATGAATAATTAGATATAGAGACATCCGATATTTCGGGTAAAAATAAGACATATACAAAAAACCTCATAATAATATCTTTGAAAAACCATAATTTAGTTTAAAATGAACCTTGAAATGTAATTGATAAGCCATGTTTTTTTGGTAGTCTTTACTAATAGTGTTCAAGAATTATTTTATGAAATATTTCTGATCAAAAAATTTAGCTCAAGAAATTTACGTGAGCGTTGACAAACTTTTTTAACTGTCGCTCGTGAAAAAGCATGTCACGTTCCGCCTGAGCGTGCAAGCGTGAGCGCGGAACAATAGAGATGTCGGTTCGTCAATGTTTTCTTATGACATATCACGTAAAATTATCGTCCGTAAACCGACTTTACAGACAATCATTTTGTTTTCAATAGTTTATTCTTCGTACAAGTGGTACCTAAATAAACAATATCTTATTCTCGGTCACTGACTTTACTATTTTAATATTTATGATTGAAAAAAATATATGCGCTATATACCAGTACTTTCAAACGGTGACGGAAAACATGTCGGAAACCGACATGGCACAAAGCTTTAGTGGGAAGACCAAGGGCACGAAAGGAGTCTCTGAGGCAAGGTCCTTTCACACTGGATCGATATACATATATAGTGACATTATAAGAAGAAGAAGACTTTAATAATATAAGGTTACATTAAAATCTGTCAAGTTATTTGGACGTGATTGAACAAACAACCGTCTAATCAACATGTTTGATGTTTGATGTCTGGGTGTTATAAAGTATCTATCAGTTACAAGTTATAAGTATTTTTGATATGGTATTTTTTCCTCTCGCTTTCCTGCGATAAATAATACCGGACATTTTACACAGCATCATCTGGGACCAAAGTAAGCAGAGCTTGTGTTATGGGTATCACATGACTGATATACTACTTATATACAATTTTTTTCTGCAAATACATACATATTATACATAAAAACACCCAGACCCGAGACAAATACTCGCAAATCATACAAACATTTGTCCCGGGTTGGAAATTGAATCCGCAACCTTCTGCGTCACAGCCTTAGTCCATTACGCCACAGAGGTCGTCAATCTATGAGAGTGATTTCGTAAAAAGGTACAAAAGTGTCTAACAGGAAGCCGAGAAAGCGCGCGCTATTTGATTTGACCAATGAGCGCGCGCTGTGGTAAAGTACGCCGTCAGATGGTACCAACCCATTTTCCTGATATATCAGATGTTACACATCATATGCGACTACTGTAAAGCTCGCTCGTTTTTTTTATCATTTTAATAAAACCCATCATCTGCAGTACCTACCTTTGTTATTCCACGGCCCTTCGTAATAACCACATAAATCCTTTAGTGTCTGCACCAGGCTTCACCTGTAACAGCCGTAAATTATCTGAGAGGAGAGAGGAAATTAAAATGCTTTTCATAGCTTTTACGACGAAGGCAGACGATATATATTCTGTTGTGGAGGTATCGTGTAGATGTAAGATTGAAATATTACGATTGTCACTAAAGCACATGTATCCCATATCTTATTCGAGGTATCTATATACCGAAATCGGTTCAGCACTTACAACGTGATTAAGTAAAAAACTTTCGATTCTGTCCGCTGCTTTCAGACTAGTGCTTATATATATATATATATATATGACGACCTCTGTAGAGTAGTGTGCCAAGGTCCGGCTGAGACGCAGAAGGTTGCGGATTCGATTCCCAACGCAAGGCAAATGTTTATAATGATCTGCAAGTATTTGTCTCGGGTCTGGGTGTTTCTATGTATAATATGAATATATTAACAAAAAAAACGAATGTAAGTAGTATATCAGTCATGTAGTACCCATAACACAAGCTCTGCTTTCTTTGGGGTCAGATGATGCTGTGTGAAATGTCCAGTGTTATTTATTTATTATTTATTTATTTATGTAGGTAGGTACCACGCGATAGATTAGAAGTAGGATGCTATGTTATATAAAATCCAAATATATCTAAACCAAGATTCCTACAAAGCGGTTTAGGTATAACAGCATGATTTAGTAATAAGCAACACAACATCTGCCACACAAACATTCACATCTATAATATTAATAGGATTAGTCGTAATCGTAAAAATACAGTGGCTACAGTCACTTTCAATAACTCATCAAAGATGACCTCACTGGACTTCCCATTACTTAGGTATATTTGTAACGCCTAAGCTACGCTTAGAGAAACACGAACATAACAATATACTACTAAGTTCAAAACCTCCTTTTGCATTGCTGTCGGTTAAACACAAACTAACACGGTCTATTAGATTTGGTCTGTTATTTCAATGTACAAATAGTCCAACATAGGCCAGGATACGATTGTCGCATCATTTGGGTGCGATGGAGCGTGCCGCTAAATGTAGCGAGCCTCGATGAAGCTTATTTATATGTAGACCTTTCTACCGCGATTAAATGTTGTGGTCGACTGAGCGCGTGTAATGGCAATAGTTTTATTTATATCCGGGTGTCGTCTATTGACTTGACTACGACTAGCCTGTCATACTGAAATGCTAATTAAAGATACGCGTACACTGCATTCTGTTGTTAGCTACGAAAGAGAAAATATTGACAGAGAAATAGGGAAGGGAAGTGTGCGTACTTGCTTCCCTTCCCTATTTCTCTGGCATCAGAAACTGGAATTACGCATAAGTTTGATGTGACTTAAAGCTTGCAAGGTTTGACGCTTAGCCTCATATTGTTCCTTTTGGTACTGAATGCTCTGACATTGGATATAACATGAGGAGGCACCCTGCTGTATGCTATTTACCGACAACATTGTTCTTCTTGCATTAGAGGGAACAAAGGTATAGCAATGACAAATGGCAAGAGGTATTGAATAATATAGGCCTGAGAAAAACAGGACAAACTAAGAGCACCAGTTTTGAGATATCGGCGGTCTCTTCGTATTACTTCCTAAAGCTTTAGATGGTGTTTTCTACCAGTATGTCCCAATTTCGATATCTACTAGACGATCATTAGACCTGACGTCATGTATGGATTGTAAGTATTGGGCAATCAAGGCGACGAATGAAAAGAGTTAATGGGACGGATATGCGAATTTTGATATGGATGTGCGGAATGACGGAATGGATAAAATAAGGAATGAGTGTGAATGAGACGAAGTTTGAAAGTGGCGCCAGTGACGGAAAAGATGTAGAATAATAGATTATGGTATGGCCAAACCATGCGCAGGGAAGAAATTCATGTGATATGAAAGGTGATGAATTTGAATGTAAATAGATATACCTACGGGTAGAGGGAGACCTGAGAAAAAAATATGAGTAGATGGACTGTGTGAAAAATAATTGGAAATAATTATAATCACTACTTAGATGACGAAATTGCTTATGGCAATGACAAAATTATCCAATGCAACCTACAATATTGTAAAAATAATATTGCATACAAGAATATGTAATGGAAATCTGAGCAACGTTGTACTCACAATGGTGTACTCAGCATTTATATTATTAGCTTACCTAACCAACCCTGTTTTGTAATTAATTTCATTACCACAATCATGTAGCGCTGACGTTAAGTTATTGCACACGCATTAACCTCAGAGAAGCGTGCCGTGTTGAGTCGCACTGCTGGACGTCTATGAAGATAAAACGCACCTTTATGGAAGTTCTCGAACAATACATATTAATATTGGTACACAATCTACATAGATAACATTTATTTTTAAATAAGTAAAGAAATGTACAGTAACATAAACAAAAATATAAAATACAAGTAAACCGGTGGAGCTATCTAAGGTCCGTTTAAAACGATTTATAGATTGCTCAACTGATCCAGATCATTGATAGTGGCCAGCGTTCCCTATAACACTGGCGCCATTTCCACGTTGAATGGCAATGCTAAAACGCTGGGAGACAGCTCTTGGGTCACTCGATGTTACTACTAGACAACTCTAAAAGGCTCAAATATATTATGTACGCCATATTATGACAATCCGCAAAGCATAATTTAGCCCAAAACTAAACATATAAGAACAAGATGACTTGTTGAATACCCACATATATTTATATACACAATGATATTTTGCTATAAATATGTTATGAGACGAGGTTCTAGCGGCGATCACTCTGTCTTCTTCTTCTTATCGTGTCACTAGTTATTTCTAACCAGAATGGTGAAACGATTAAAGTGCGCCTCAGACGCTCCTTTCGTGCACTTGGCACATGTCTTAGATTTTTTTATATGCTACAACAAGCCAGTCCTTACGATGTTTTCTATCACCGTTTAAGAGTACTGGTATATCGCACATACACTTTCAATCATGAGAATCTCTTGGTGCACGTGGGTTTGAGTCAACGACCAGAGGATCAGAAGACGGGGTCACTAGACTATCAGTGCTCAGACTACCATTTTGTCAAAACAACTAGATTAGCATTAATCAGATGGGCAAATATTCATTCCGCCAACCTAATGAGTTAGACACGATGCAGACTCATTCGCCTCTCTCCCGTTCGCAATTGAAAAGGCATGCAAGGGGTGAGTACAAAATAGCGCACTTCATCGACACATGCAACCTCAAAAAGAAATTCAACATGTGTTTCGCTTCTCCACGAGGAATCCCCTGGAACAATTGACTTGCGATTTAACGAAAAAACACTCACTCTACTCTGCAGATTTGTTGATTCGCCGAACGCTGGATTGAAACTATGCGGGCTTAATATGGATTAAAGATGGCGGCATAGTACAAAAAATTTGCCTGTCTGTTTATTGTTTTGTAATTAAATTCTGCAAAGTCACGCTTACATTATCTAACTTGCTTAACCCTTAGCCACCTGACGTGTATTTCAGTTACACTACCACCTGACGTCGGTCATAGAGACCGCTTGCGTAGATACCATGTTTATTACTATATTATTGAAATATTATTTTAAATGAAAGTCGCATCTGTTTTATCATTATATTTTTATTAATAATAAGTTTTTAAACTATGCAAAAGTCTTTATTTATTTATCTAAAATCAAAACTTAATATAGAAATACAAAATTTTAGAAAAAAAAAAGGAACTTTGAAAATCAGAGATCTGGTTAATTACCCTAAGTTCGACATAATATTTTTACTTATTTACTATTAGTTCGGTATATAATCTTAAACTTAAAATCATTTTTGGTATGATCAAGGCTCAATTATTATAAAATCACAACCTTCAAAGTTTTACAAATTGCGACGACAATCACGGCACATTTTTTTGGCTGCATTCAATGCAAATCGTATTTTTGCATGCAAAACACATATATGCTGTTTTCCGCTTCTTTTTAGGATCACATGTTGAACATGTCTTTCGTTTTTCAAATTTTTCAGTAAGCTCAGATGTTGATGTACTAGGCGTTTGTTCTATTTTTAAAATTCGACAAATAGTGCACTGAAGATCCCTTTGCAAACCAAAGGCGTATGCACGGCGTTCCAGATGAGGCTTTATAAGGTTTTCTGCCAATTTTTTTATAAAGACTAGTCTTGAAATCTTGGCTTGAGCTTGGTTCATGTTATTGATGACGTAACCATTCGCTGCAGATATGTCAAGCATTCTATAAAATATTGCCATCGTCCAGCGTTGTGTTCTTCGAGATGTGGAGTATATCGAACATTTTTGATCTAGCAGTGTGGTTTTCTTTGAAAATGGCGGTATAGTACAACATACCAATAAAGTCTTTCAATTCGATGACATCTAAATCATGAACAGATGTTTCCTTCTGATAATTCTGTCGAATGGTCATAATTTTTTCATTTGTATGCTTTACTATTTGTTCTAACATACCTTCAGTCAAAAATAAACTCCACAAATCCAGGGCTTTCGTGTTGCTATGCAGAATACCTCGAAAGTTTGGTTTGAGACCGGGAGGTTGTTGGATGATGTTATGCTGAATAGTCCTTGATCTGGAAACTGGAGGATGAGCTGACCAACGAAATCTGTTCTTACCAAAGAAGTTTCGATGCCTTCACAGCGGAACATCGTCATCAGAAGACGATTCTTCCATCATCGGTGGTACGATGTTGTTTTCAATAGGTTGAAACTCAGACTCGTCACCTGAATCTGACTGACACTCGCCATCAATGATGTGATCTTCTGGAACATCTTCTACGTCAGTGCAATCTTCATTCGGAAGTTCTGGAGCATTGAGATGGTTTTCGGAGTCTGAATCTATTTCCTCTAGCCATCGTAATATGTTTGGATCCGACATTATAAGCCTACAAAAAAATAAATAGCATATAGTAAAAATAACGTAACCACCTGACGTCGGTCACTCGGACCGCACGCGAAATATGATTACCTGTAATTCACAAATGGGCGCACATCTGGAGCCGCCGAGCGCTTGGCGCGTACTGACAAGAGAGGCCGCAAAGTACATGAACGCACGGTTGCACCGCGTGCATAGCTACAGAATAATTTGAAAAATAAAATCGCCAGAGTCTCTGTGACCGACGTCAGGTGGTTAAGGGTTAACCGCAATTTGCGCGTTTCCTTAGAATTTAAAATAACACATGTACAGGTAATAGCATAGAATCTTTCATCACTTAGCCTTTTGTGTCTACGGCATAATGATAAAGCTACTATATTTTTTATAAACTAAACAGGTAGAAACCAGTACATTAAAAAATAAGAATAGAATAGATTTTCTTTTTAGATATTAAAAATGAACATACTAACAGAATACAAGAACTAAGAAGGTAAAAAATAAACCGTTAGTTTGATTTGTAAAACATAAAAAAACATAACACCTTATGTTAATTTTAATCTATATTAAAAAAGTAATTTAAAAACTCAATTCTAAAACCTGTTTTTCAAAATTAGATATACAGCGATATAAAACGATACGGGGTAATGAACCTATTATCGTAATGGTATCTTTTACTATCTCACTGTTATAAAATGAGTCAACATACATGTAAGTAAATGTTACCGCCTGCGCCTTCGCCTGCGTAAAATTTGAAACATTCCCTTCATACGCGGACACTCCATCATAATTGCCTTAATACGTCTATTACAGATGATTTTGGTGGCGTCAGTTAAGTTTCAGAGCAGTTCTTTGTAATTTTGCACTTTAGTTCATGGCAAAAGAGGCCTATGCAGGAAGGAGGTAGCGACAGGCGGAGACAGACAGAAGGAGACAAGCAACGTGTTAGATTAGTCAATTTGCAAATTTAAAAACGTAATAAACCTAGATTCACTAGCTTGTAAGATGACGATTCAAAGTTTTCCGTGTGGTTTTATTTAACCACATTCACTACAAATAAAAGACCCCAGAAATGTTACAGATTTAGCGGCACGTTAGTAACGTTTAGGCTGCTTATACGCTAAATGGTGGAACCGGGCGTTATCGTGTACAATACCACCGTTAGCCACGGGTTTCTTCAGGCGTCATGATCTTCTGTGTCAGTAGTTTCTTATCCTGAAACATAAACTTTATGAGAATCCAATGGTACATATCAGTCTGTAAGCGAATGAAGTTACTAAATCTTCCTTCATAAAGTAAAAGTTAGTGCGTGAGTGTTGATTTTTTACTTTTCCACGCTCAAACAGATAGACACTAATGGATTAAACGTAAAGAGATATAGGACCTGGTTTAACATTAGTGGTACTTTTTATCCATGCAGGTAAAGCTGCTGGTAGCAGCTAGTTGTTCAAAAATAACGAAAGTCCCAGATTTTTTTCCACAACGAAAGAAAACACAAAACACTCGACAAACATTAAATCTGCTTTTGATTCAAAGCTCGTATTATGGAAATCGATACACATTTGTGTAGCATTGGTCGCTCTTACGTGACCGCGTTCCCAATGGTGGGACTTTTGGCTGTTCGGCTTTTAATATAGAATGAGATTTATCACAATACTATAAGATTGTTTATACGATAACAACATTAAGAATTTTGGAAAACTTCTACTTAGCGCACTAAGTAGAAGGCATTTGACCATGCGACGGTTATTGTCTTGATATTGCCTATATTTTGAAAACAGACCTATTTTTTTTCTGAATTTATTTTGACCGGTGGTGTAGTAGTACTCTTGCCTTCCGAACATAAGGTCAAGGGTTCAAACTTAATCTAAAAAATTGCACGCAGTACGGATGCTTTTGAGCGGTGAAGCAATACATCGTGAGGAAGCCGGCACATCCTAGAACCTAAAATTCTAAGGGTTGTATCATCGGATAGGATTCCATGCAGAAATAGGCTTGCAACCTGTCTCGTACAGAATACCAGCGCTATGGTACCTCACAGTGGCGATACACATAATACTGAGTCATGGCCTTTTCGTCGTAGTCACATTATTTCGTAACTAGCTGCTTTGCGGGCTGCCGCAGTTTGACTAGCGTAATACTTCGATAAAAAATAGTCTATTGTTAACCCAGGTTTACATCTATACTAAGTTTAATTTAAACAAAAGAAATGACGAAAAAGACAAAAAGAAGTCTCCATAGAGACCCCAGAATAGAGTTCGTCGATAAGGTAATACAAAAGTATGCAGAAACTCACGAACAGAGGCTTCATCACCATGTGAACGTCGACATCACGGACATTGTAAGGAGGCTCAAACGGAAAAAGCCATTTGAGTTAGTGTAGTTTAACAACAGTGAAGTGATAATATATAATTACGTTTTAAAAACTAAAAAGAAAACCGACTTCATTGAATTAAATTTGAGCCTATAATACATATTTAGTGGAAAGTAGATGTATTTTGTATTATATATACAAAATACATATATATATATATATATATATATATATATATATATATATATATATATATATATATATATATATATATATATAATATATATATATATATATTTTGTATTATATATATAGTTAGGCCAAATAAACGCACCGCTCCAATGAGACAGCGAGGTATCGAAGTACACGTAAACATCATCGATGTATACAATTTAATTTTTTTTGATAACACATTCGGGACATTCTTAAGTATAATTTATTTTATAAAACTATGCTAAAACCAAATTACTCATTAGTTTATTTAGGTAGATTGTAATATTAATTAGCTTATGATCAATATTGTGCACAAAAATAACAAAAATAAAAAAAATGGTTCTGTCATTTATTAAATAATTGAGTATCAAACAAACCTCTAAATATCCACAAAAACATACGAAAACGAATAATAAAATAACCATTTATTTCTATTATTTATAGAAATAATTACAATTACATAATAATATACAATAATAGAATATACACGCAAAACAGTTGAGCTATCTAAGGACCTTTTAAAACAATCTATAGATAGCTCAACTGATCCAGATCACTGCCAGAGGGTAGCGTTCCCAAGATACTGGCAGCATTTACGTTGAATAAACCCTATCATTTATTTACAGAAATGTACAAAAGAAAACAATAATATAAAATACACGTGAAACAGTTGAGCTATATAAAGACCGTTTAAAACGATCTATAGATAGCTCAACTGATCCAGATCACTGCCAGAGGGAAGCGTTCCCAAGATACTGGCGGCATTACCACGTTGAATGGCAATGCTAATACGTTGAATAAATAAATAACTAATTCCGGACATTTCACACACCATCATCTGAACCCAAAGTAAGCAGAGCTTGTGTTATGGGTACCACATGACTGATATACTACTTATATACTTTTTTTTTGTAAATACATACATATTATACATAGAAACACCCAGACCCGAGAAAAAAATGGTCGTCAAATAGCAATGCTAATACGCTGGGCCAGATAGGAGACAGTTCTTAGGTCACGCATTTATCAAATTTCAGTTCTTTATTAATATGTCTAAAAATAAATATACATAAATGGACAATTCACACAAAACCAGCTAGCCCCAAACTAAGTATAGATTGTATGATAGTGACCAGTTTGATAGAAAATTTACACATAGTCAAAAACATTCTTATGATACTTTATAACGCCCAGATACAGAACAAACAACGGTGTTTGTCTTATCTTGTCTAATCGAACAATAATAAATTAGTTCCAATTAAATAGTTTCATGCTAATAATAGATTTTAGTTTTAATAACATAATAATATACAATAATATAAAATACATGTGACAAAGTTGAGTTATCTAAAGTCCGTTTTAAATGATCTATAGATAGTTCAACTGATCCAGATCACTGCAAGATGGCAGAGTTCCCAAGACACTGGCGGCATAGGAGCATAGGAGCATTGGGCATAGGAGCCAGCTCTTGGGTCACGCGATGTATTGTTTGACATTTCAAAAATTGTTTAGATTGCTTTCTATTGCAGTAGACGCCTCTCTGGCATAGTTCTCTCTCCTATCTCTCCAGACCTTATCATGTACTTATCTTATTCAGTTTGGTACACCTTATGTGAGACAAACTATTACGTTTTTATATATAAATAGGATAGAATATTTATAATATGTAATTTGTAAACACACAACTTAAAACTCTTCTGGCAAAATGGTGCTTCACGAGTAATGCCGTTCTTGTCAATCAACATTTTTGAACTATCATAAAAAATAACGCCACTAGATGTTGGGCTAGGTAACAGTATTTTTTAATAAAACCGAATTGCACCAAAATCTGTATTATTAAACCCAGAGTTTGTTTAAGCTTTGGAGTTCCTAAAAAGGTGGCAGTCGCTGTACTATTTGAATTGTTTTTACTATTTATCTTACATTGTCTACCTAGTTAGGGATAATGGGTGTCCTCGTGGTTCCAGAACTTGTTTAATTAATGGAAACACGATGAATAACTATTTATCATGGTCCCATTGCTTTCTGTTTTTTTAATATGTCACCTGTAGATTACATTTTTGATCGCACTCAACCCTGAACTCGAACGGCAACGAGCGGACCGCCAATCAAACTCACCCTGATGAAGATTCTCAAGATGAAACGAAACAGCGTTGGTGCCTCCATCGACAAAATAATACGTGAGTGTTTTTCAAAATGTATTTTGAATTTTTTTGTAAATAAATTCCAAATGTAATAATACAACTCACGAAAGTATTAAAAGTGGATTCCGTAAATTTGTTTTGATACCATTTTGTATTATATGTTACTGATGATTCCCTTAAATATCCCAAAAAAATATACAGAGAAATCAATTACTGTTATTTGAAAAATCTTTATCGGCTTCATACCTATTCTGGCTCAGGTCTGTCAAAATTTCACAGTCGATCGATTTCAAATTAAGTCTTAAGTTTAATTTTAGGACTAACAAACTGTTGTCTACTGTTTTTAACCGACTTTATCAAAAAGGAGGAGGTTATCAATTCGTCTTAATCTTTTTATTTTGTTTTTTTATGTATGATCACCGATTACTCGAAAACGGCTGAACCGATTTGGAAAATTATTTTTCTTTTGACAGGGTATACTTCACAGGTGGTCCCATTTAAATTTCATCAAAATCGGTCAAGCTAAAAAATCAACGAAAATCTAAAAATTGTATGCATCGAAGATGTTTTCATGTACTTCGATACCTCGGTTTCTCATTGGAGCGATGCGTTTATTTGGCCGATTCAGTTCAGATAAGTTGTAAAAACTAAAATGAGTCGGTATCTTTTTAGTATTTAAAACGTAATTATTGATATATCGATAAATATATAATTACGTTAAAAACTAAAAAGAAACCGACTTCATTGAATGAAATTTGAGCCTATAATACATTTTTAGTGGAAAGTAGATATTAGTAGTAGTAGTAGTATTTTGTATATATATATATATGAGTAGGCCAAATAAAATGCTCCAATGAGACAGCGAGGTATCGAAGTACATGAAAACAAGATTTTCGTTGATTGTTTCAGCTCGACCGATTTTGACAAAATTTATATGGAACCAACCTTTCAAACAAAAAAAGAATTTTCTAAATTGGTTCAGCCGTTTTTGAGTAATCGGTGAACATAAATAAAACAAAAAAAAAAAGATTCCGACGAATTGAGAACCTCCTCCTTTTTGATAAAGTCGGTTAAAAATATCACTCAACTGCTAAATAGGTCTTCTATAAGTAAAGAGCAGAAGAATCATGAGCAGTGACGTTACATAATAAGAAAAAAACAAAACTCGAAAACTACTTAAAATCGGGGATATCATCCCAGTTTTTTAAGTAATATTCAATGGGTATTACTCGAAACGAGAAATACTTTTTTCTTTGATCGTCATCGGTTATACAACCTGTATAACGTTGTATAATCCTGACGGTACAGAAATGACGGTGACGGTTCGATGGAAAACTAGGGCTTACCGGATTCGTGGCGGATGAGGCCAAATATTAAAGTTGGTTCAAGAAATATTGCGGTTTGGCCGGAGGATTACAGTGTGTCAACATGGATTATGCTGGTACGAAAGCAAATAAAGCGTTCTACTTGAATTTGCTCTGAAACGAATCATTTTTGGTTTAGGCAAAGCTGTGAGGCACTGAATCCACTCTGTCACCATAGTGACGACCTCTGTGGCACAGTGGTCTAAGGTCCGGCTGAGACGCAGAAGCTTGCAGGTTCGATTCCCAACAATAAATATTTCTGTATGATCTGCAAGTATTTGTCTCGGGTCTAGGTGTTTCTATGTATACTAAGTATGTATTAAAAAAACGTATTGAAGTAGTATATCAGTCATGTGGTACCCATAACACAAACTCTGCTTACCTTGAGGCCAGATGATGCTGTGTGAAATGCCCCCATTATTATCATTATTATAATAGTGACCATTGACTTATACGATACGATTACGGCTTATCAACATTTTTGGCGTTTAAAACTTTCGTAAGTTGTACGATACATTTTGATAATCACGGGTTTTACTCATTGCCGTGAACACAAGCGGCAACAAGCGGACCGCGGATCAAACTCACTCTGATGAAGATTCTTTAGATAAATCTTAACAGTGTCGGTGTCTTCACCGACAAAATAAAACATGAAACACTCGTTTTTCGAAATTCACTTTTGGATTTCTTTATAAATGGTAAGCAAACATAATCATGCCAGTAATACCTGCAGGTTTTGTAGACATCTATAATAAAAAATAAAAAATAATGCAGTTCATTTCTCACAGCATCATCAGGCCCCAAAGTAAGCAGAGCTTGTGTTATGGCTACCACATACCCAAACTGGTATATGTAGTAGCCATTGTTTTTTTTTTTTTTAATACATAGAAACACCTAGACCCGAGACAAATACTTGCCGACGCGACGCCGGGAATCCAACCCATAATATGTATTTAATAGGTAATTATATTTATAATAGGTTAATTATGAACTTTACTTTACATATAGAGTGGCCGTTCTTACTAGAACCTACTATAGAATGGCAACATCATAAGCCTTTAAAGATCTATTTATTATAAGTCAACTTCCTTCAGGCTCTGCACTTATATTTTTTCTGATTTGAAGATTTTGATAGTTGGAATTATAAATCTATATCAGTAAGAGTATTATAATCTCCTTGTATTTTTAAGACTTTATTTATGAAAAGTAAAAGTATTTTTTTGTTACCTAAAAATTGGGTTTCTATACCTATGTAACTTTATCTGTATATATATATATAACTAGCTGACCCGGCCACGCGTAGCTGTAGTTCAGTAGTTCTTATACGTTGAACCTATATACGCTAACCTCTAAAATCATTAGTGTTTCTGTACTATATTATGCATGTATTATATATATAACCTTCCTCTTGAATCACTCTGTCTTTTAAAAAAAACCGCATCAAAATCCTTTGCATAGTTTTAAAGATCTAAGAATACATAGGGACAGACAGACGGCGGGAAGCGACTTTGTTTTATACTATGTAGTGATTAAAAACGTGTGATACTTATTTTACACAATTGTACATAAACATTGTAATCTCTGGCTAAAAATAAAAAAAAACCCTAATTTGATTTCAAATTGTACCACACGCAGAAATAAAATATGTAAAATAAATGAAAACTGGTTTTATATTGTTAATTTACCGTTCTTAGAGCTTGATAGTCGAATGAAAAACGGCAAGCTCGTAGCCTTAGCCAGAGAAAGTGAGGACCTTTTAAACGTTTAAAACGTTTTATAGATAACTCGACTGATCTAGATCACTGCTAGAATACAGCGTTCCCAAATTTTTTATTTAATATTTTTTCTTGTCTGAGATGATCTTTCAACCAGTTCCTCTTGAGTGCAGCCTCCTTGATCTCCTTATACAAGACGAAGCCTATTTGCCTCCTGAATTTAATAAACATATAATTGTGAAATTTAAGAGTTCAAGAATTTCAGGTCGCGGCCGCGTTAGCGTTTTATTTCTTTTTACGGTTTACAACAGCAAAATTAATTTAGGTACGGAACAGATACACAAAGTGGGAACGACACGCACTTGGTAGAGTTATATAAATTATTTTTACTTAAAGCTAATAGAGATTTATTCTTTTGATAGAACCCTTTGCGTGCGCATGTACTAAATATTATTTATTTTTTTATTAAATATATGTTATTCTATTGTTCTATATTATGAAAGGTTTATTTGTGTTTATGGTCTTGTTCTATAATAGCTATGCTATATTCTATGACGCCTATCACGGAACGCCTATTACAAAGGAGGAGTTAAAACGCCATGACAAGTCTAACACAACATTGTAAGTAATTTGAATATATTTATATTATATTTGAATATAATAAGTAGGCACCTACATCGATTTTTATTTTTAAATTGAATACCTTGAATAAATTAAGTGTCCTAGAACTGTCAAAACATAAAATTTGTTAATTTGACAATTAGCTTCATACAAGCTAGCTCAAATATACAGTTTTTCTATTTTAGTTGGTGCACAAGTAACATTGAACCCTGCGATCCTTACGAAGGAAGACGGGTGGACGGCTCCTGTAATAATCTGGACAACCCTACTAGAGGATCTGGGCATACGCCGTTCGTAAGGGTCCTGCCTGCGGTGTTTGACAAAGGTAGAAATCGTTACTAGGTATGTGTTAGGCTATGATGAAGTCTAATGTTACTTAATACCTAGCGTTACTTAGCGAAGGCTAGCTGTTGGCGGGACCCGAGTTGGCCACTGACTCTAACGAAATTTTAATCAACGAAACGAAATTGTGCTCTTATATACATTTCACTAGCACGGTCAATCCTAATTTTCTGTATACTGATCTGGGGTGAAGCTAAAAGAACTCTTTTTTAAACCATGAACAAGCGTATATATATAATCTATATAAATGTTATACACACCCTACATATACCCAATTAAATTGCTATACATAAATTCAAATATATTCAACGGTTCGAAAATTTTATAATCTCTCGGCTATGTACAATAATTTCAAAAATAAATTACTACTATATCGGACCAACCATAAAATATTTTTTAATTATTATTTAAATGAATACTCAAACCAATCTACAATTAGGCTAACTAAATGGCCTTTGTCAGTAAATAGTTAAGATCATATAATACCAGATACTTACATTATTTTTGACCTCTGTGGCGCAGTGGGCGAAAGCCGCCTGAGGCGCAGAAGGTTGCGGGTTCGATTCCCGCCGCGGGACAAATGTTTGTATTATCTACAAGTATTTGTCTCGGGTCTGCGTGTTTCTATGTATAATATGTATGTATTTAAAAAAAAAACATATAAGTAGTATATCAAACATGTGGTACCCATAACACAAGCTCTGCTTACTTTGGGGCCAGATGATGCTGTGTGAAATGTCCGGCATTATTTATTTATTTATTTTATAAGCAAATATAATCATAGGCGGAAGAAAATATACACACACTATCATGCACTTACACAATCTCGGAGGTTACGACTTTTACACAAACTCTAATAAATAATAAATAAATTTCATTATCACCTCAAAAGAAAAAAAACCCCTACTTCATTGTCCGTCTGTCTGTCTGAGAAGACTCCTTAAGAATAGGTATTGAACTGGGTACCTCCACGGGCAGCGGCGGCCTTACCCATTGCGAGGCTCCGGGCGGCAGGTCTTTGCGAGGCCCTTTGTCCTACGGAAAAGTACCTATGTGATGCGAAAGTAGGTCTGGTCGTTTGGTAGGTATTCGTTACGTTTGACGAGAAATGCTGAAGTTATAAAAATAAATAAAATTTGAGTTTTAAAATATTTTACTTACATGGACATATTTACAAAATTAACAAATACAGAGATAATACATTTTAAAATTGATGTTTGCTGCTTTTACTAAGACTAACATCTTTAATTAAAGCACAATAATCTAACGAATAAGCAACGTCATTTTCGATTGAAAGAATAGCAAGGGCTGAAAGCCGATCCTGTGTCATCTAATTCCTCAAATATGTTGTAATAATTTTAAGCCTCGAAAAACTCCTTTCAACAGACGCAACCGTAACAGGTGTGGTACAACTTTTGTAGCATCCCCAAAAAAAGATTTTGCTTGGACACAAGACTATGCTGCATCTCCTAAGATGACATTCCATCTATGACTCCCACAAGGTAAAAAATAAGCAAGTCGATTTTCGACGGCTATGAAACCAATAAAATGTTCTTAGATGTCAGCTGTTTTTGTTTTAAAAAATCTTATAATAATTGATAGTTGCTCAACACGAGAAACGTCGCGAGTACAATCAAGATTAATAGAGTAATATTTATTATTAATTATTTTTTCATGTTATAGTACCTTAATAAATAATTTAGAATCAAAATCAAAAGTTTAAAGTAAAAAAAAAATAGTTAAAAAACATCTGTATTTTTTTAAAATTTGGTTGACGCGAGGCCCCTGCAAGAGCGAGGCCCCGGGCGATTGCCCTGTTCGCCACCCCCTAAGGCCGCCTCTGTCCACGGGTACCCAGTTGAAATTAATATGGAACGCTAAGATCTCAAAATACTGTTCGACACTCTCTAGTAAATTGAAAACTGCTGGACTGCCGGACTTTTCACACAGCATCATTTGGCCCCAAAGTAAGCAGAGCTTGTGTTATGGGTACCACATAACTAATATACTACTTATATACATTTTTTTTTGTAAATACATACATTATTATACATAGAAACACCCAGACCCGAGACCAATACTTGCAGATCATACAAACAATTGTCTCGCAGCGGGAATCGAACCCGCAACCTTCTGCGCCTCAGGCAGGCTTTCGCCCACTGCGCCACAGAGGTCGTCAAATGTTCATGCGTCTCACTAGTCTCTTGGCCCACTGCGCCACAGAGGTCGTCAAATGTTCATGCGTCTCACTAGTCTCTTGGCCCACTGCGCCACAGAGGTCGTCAAATGTTCATGTTTCT
Organism: Lampropteryx suffumata; assembly: GCA_948098915.1. NCBI lineage: Eukaryota > Metazoa > Arthropoda > Insecta > Lepidoptera > Geometridae > Lampropteryx > Lampropteryx suffumata. The sequence goes on from OX402547.1 coordinate 19,236,225, forward strand.
CACTAGTCTCTTGGCCGAATGCGCCACAGAGGTCGTCAAATGTTCATGCGTCTCACTGGTCTCTTGGCCCACTGCGCCACAGAGGTCGTCAAATGTTCATTTTTCTCACTAGTATCTTGGCCGAATGCGCCACAGAGGTCGTCACATGTTCATGCGTCTTACTAGTCTCTTGGCTAGTAAGACGCATGAAAATCATGAAAATTGGCAAGAAGCTGGGTGTCACAGCACAAGAAATAATAAAACGAAATACGTATGTTTCAGATTTTGAGCCACGTAAGACAACAGCGGGTAGTGATTTACCTTTAGCCCGGCGCCTGCGTACTCAACTGCTCTCAGAGGGCAGTGTGCCAAGTCAAAAGTTCACCCAATTGGCTATTCACTTTATGGTGTTTATGTCCGGCGATATCGTTTCCCAACACGATACAGGTAAGAAAATTCATAATCTAAGTATATTTTTTAAACAGTTTAGAAAATAATTGTGAAAAAACCGTGTTTGTCATCGGTTAGTATTGAAGACAAAATTAATTCTGAATACTTCTGACCCTGTAAGCTGTATAAAAAATAATTTTCAAATTTTATTGTGATAACAAATTGATTTAAATGTTCGGTGATTTCATAGCTTATGACGGTATAATCAGATTAGTAACCTATAGTAAAATAACGACAATGCTAAAAAATAATAATAAATAAATAGTCCCGGACATTTCACACAATATCATCTGGCCCCAAAGTAAGCAGAGCTTGTGTTATGGGTACCACATGACTGATATACCTACTTATTTATTTTTTTGTAAATACATACATATTATACATAGAAACACCCAGATCCGATGCAAATACTTGCAGATCATACAAACATTTGTCCCGCGGCGGGAATCGAACCCGAAACCTTCTGCGTCTCAGCCGGACCTAAACCCACTGCGCTACAGAGGTCGTCAAAAAAGTATAGTATATCAGGTGTGACTTTCGCATTTAACTGGTTAATTTTATAGGTAGGTTTGTATTGTTGTTTAACAACAATACAACTTGCACTTTAACCAAATAAAATGATTTATCTCTCAATTGTATCCACACAGGTTAATTAAGTTTTATAATTTATGTTATTTACAATGTCATTTTTTACAATGCAGCATAATTAAATTTGATTAAATCTTCCAAGGATTTGTTTTTAAACAAGTTATATATTTTAAAACCTTTGCTTAGTAAATTGTAATAATAAAAAGAAATAGTAATCGTAAAATGTAAATTGACATTCTGGCCATGTATTGTGACCCCCGGAAGAACAGCGTTCTGGCACGCTACATTGTATGTAATTTGTAACATGTAAATGTATAGCCTTGGTCAAATTAGTGTTTGTATTCTTAGTTTTGCTGTACTGTTGTAGCAAAATACGAGTAAACGCATTTATTTAATTTTGTTTTCAAGTTAACTACATAGCCTGGAAGCCCTATTGCTGTGCGCCAAAAGGCAAAACCGACTTCGCCTGCGTACCCAACAAAATTCCCGATGACGACCCAGTCCATCGCTTCTCTAACATACGGTGCTTAAACATGACGAGGCCTGAGACTTTTCAATCTATTGGATGCATCGGGAAAAGGTCTACTCCTGAAAGAGTAAGTAGATTTATCTTATACTAGCTGACCCGTGCCCACTTCGTTGGGCGGTTACAACTTCACAAAAAACATTATATTACTAATATCGCTATTAAAAAGAGTAAGGTTTTTTAAATGTACCTAATAGTTACAGAGATTATCAAAGTTACGGATAAATTGTGATAGAAAGCGCTAGCGGCCACCCGCGGCTTCGCCCGCCCCGTTCCCGTTCCCTCGTTCCCGTTCTGCTTGTTTTTCCGGGATATAAAATAACCTTTATCTTAACCCAAGTTACTAACTATGTTCATTTCAAGTTTCATCCAAATCAGTCCAGCGGTGCTTTAGTGGTGTTACTAACACGACTTTCTTTTATAAATATAGATTTAACAAGCTGATGCTCGTGGCTTCGTACTTGTGGAACCCTTATATTGAGTAGCCCATGATTGTCGCCAAGGTACAATCTGCCTTCATACTTAATTTCAACAAGATTCGTTTAATTCGTTTATTCGAATTAAACAGAAGACAGACAAACATACGGACACACATTTGAATTTATTATATTAGTAGGTCGTCTAAGGATTATTTAGTAAGTCAAGAAGGTATCTATCGTACAAGTATTTCTAAGGATGCCGGTAGTTATACCGGCCTATCTACGGAGTACCTGGCGTAACTACGGTCTGTCTGTTTGTCTGTCTGTCTGTCTGTCTATCTGCCCCTAATTAGAGCTCTAAACTATAAGTCTTATCGTTATGAGAAAAAAGTTTAAAATAAAAATGAACATGTCGCGGGACACGCGTTTGGAACGAAGTCCCTTTCGTATGCAGGGTTGACATAATTCATCATTAACGTGTCAGGCTCTCATTCTCTACCCATCCCTCTACTTAATTTTGATTATTGTTACAATAAATAACTATATATTCATACCTAAATTTATTTGCAATATATATATTTATTTGAATGTTTTTAAAGATTGTGTTAATCATACCAGCTGACACAGTTGGTAGGTATCTATTAGGTACTCTTGCCTACTGCGTTTAAGTTTGCTTTCATTGTTCCAAGGTAGGTAGGCAGGTACCTACAGTATACTTCATTACATTCATTCCACGCCGCAAATTAAATTAATTGTACAATTGTGCCCAGATAGGTACTTTTGACTTGCTTTTGTTAGTACCTACTTAGTAGTTAATCTTACCTACTATGTAATTATTTAACGTTAGTAGGTAGGTACAATCAAGATAGTTAGTAGGTACGTGTAATGTAGGAAAGTACCTATTATTAAGGTTTTTATCATCATCATCATCATCATCATCATTTAGGGCGCTACAGCCGCGGGTGGGCCGTGGCCTGGTCAAGTACTTAAGTTCCGCCATCCGATTCGGTTTCTGGCTTTTTCTTTCCAGCCTCTCACTCCAATTGCTTTTATGTCCTGCTCCACTCCATCCAGCCATCTGAGCTTTGGTCTTCCAGGGGGTCTGCGGCCGTCGGGTTTGCCACTTAGAAGATGTTTTGGTGTTCTGGCGTCCTCCATTCTCTCCACGTGACCTTCCCATCGCAGGCGATCCACTTTGATAAACTTTACAATGTTTGGCTCTTGGAACATACTGTACAGTTCATGGTTGTAGCGTGAGCGCCAGCAGTCGCCACGCCATCCATTACAGCACCAAAGATACGCCTGAGTATTTTTCTCTCGAACACGAGCAGATTGTGTTCATTTTGCTTACTCAATACCCAGCATTCCGATCCGTACGTAAGAACCGGCCTAAGTAGGATTTTATAAAGTAGGACCTTGGTTTTCCTAGGCAGCAGTTTAGAACGGAAATGCTTTAGTAAGGTTTTTAAGGACTCAATAATATAATTTAGTGCTTGTTTTGCCATCTAAGTAGGTATGTACTTGTTTGTACTCAGTCCTTCCCAAAACCTAAGATGTAAGTAGGTAGTTACATACCTAAGTAGGTAATTATTAAAGTTGAGAACAAACAAAATAATGTACTTACACAATGAAGGATGTTAAGGATGTTATCCGCTTAAAGTATCTTATTGGCGTGACTTATTATATGTAAGTATACAAAACATAAACTTACCAAAACAAATTTTTGTACAGTTTTTTTTTTACTGTTCACCATTACTACTACTACTACTACTACTACTATGAAAATCATAAATTATCAAAATTGAACAGTGCAGATTGGATACGTCTACTACGTATCCAATCCTATAATACCTACTACGTATATTATTAAGTAGTATGTATCTTTTTTAGCTCTTATTAGGTACACTCAGCCTATCTATACCTACCCTCTATTTGTCGGTCTGTCACAGTCCTATCAAATTGCAATTATAGATTTTTATTTCACTTCGTTTTTTTATTAAATGTAGGTAGAGTATGAGATATAGAAAGTAGTAGGTACAAAAGCTGTGTTACATTACATCTGTGCAGTTTAAAATCTGTAATGACGAAATTTTATTGCGCGACGTCAAATGAATCGCGTAAAAGCGCCTGGAATTTCGCGGCGTTTACGACGTTTTGGTCGCGAGAAAATTATTTATCTTATTTTATTTTTTAATTTTAAGAAAACTTACAGCTAGGTACATAAAAAGACTTATATATAATTATACATACATACTGAAAGTACATATATAGTTGATGGCCAATTACATGTTTCCATATATAAAATTATTCTCTAGTACACTACGTACTCATATACTCATATACTCTCTCGATGCTTTCATTTTCTTACGGTTTTTCGTAACGCGTTTTTATAACGCGTTACATTTTATCCCAGCTAGGTCCACTCGCTAACCCGTGATAAGGAACTTCGTTCCAATAAAAACTCCTAATAGAAGATTATTGGTGTCCTTCCAAACAAGTAACGTGATGTTGTATTACTTTAACAGGTGTTACATACAAGTATTCGTTAAATAAATACTGTGTGAAACACTATATGGGCGTTCATAAAATGATTATTTTAATATCTATAATTATGCCTTAATTATAGAAAAATATCACGATTTTACGAACAGGGAACAAACTTATATTGAATTTCTTGAAAAATGATTTTCATGATTTTATTGCTACTAGTTCAAAGCTTGAGCTCTATATTCGCTTAAAATAACATATAGCTTTAAATATTCCTTAATTATCAAACTAAAAATAAACAAACATATTGTGTTTTAATGAGTATTATTTTTCCATTGACCATTTCACATTTATCATTGACGACTCGTATCATGTTTCCTCTGGCTCATGCTATTTTTCTAGTTTTGAATTGTATTTTAAGCTGGTTTTTCAAATATAAGTATAAATATATATATAAAAAAATGTACATTAAAAAAAGTTACAAATTCATAATTGCCTTCTTACAGATAGTATCAACAACACCTTTATTGGATTTGTCTACCGTTTACGGGAACTCAGGAAAAGAGTTGCAAAAGTTCAGAACTTTGCAAGGTGGTCTTCTAAAGTTTGAGTTAGAAAACGGAAAAATTTGGCCGCCAAGCCACAAAACCAACGCTAGCGTTTGTTTCTTGAACGATAGGCCGACTGAATCAAGATGCCATGCAGTCCGTATGTATACCATTATAATATAATCTACCTGTTTACATCTACGCATTTTGTTATAAATTTTCTACACCACATGACTTGACTTTTTATGTGACTTCACATATAAAATGTCAAGTCATGTGGTATCCTTCCGCGTTGCCTTCAATATTATATCGTCACAGGAAAACGTTCGGATATAATAATTGGAGATGCAATTTTGGTGTCATTTGAATCTTACTATAGAATTCTAGACGATTATAGAGACTTATAACTGTACACATACATAAATAACTGTTACACAGATGTCTCCATGGACTATTTTACCGATAGAATAAAAAATGATAAATTCTTAGACAAAGACACTACCTTGATTGTTCAATTAGGTGAAAGTAGTGGTGTCAAGCGATTAGACTTAATTAAACTAATTGAGACAATGACAAAATATTCAATTTGAATTTAATACCTTACAATTTGACATGTCGTCATAGTGACATTTTATATTTAGACACTAATAATTTTATTAGTAATTTTTATTTGACAAAAGGTAATGTATACCTTAGTAGACGTAGTAAGTTAATTATTGCTAAATTGTTAGCATTTAATATTTCTGATTCTGTTATAAGAACTATAACACAGTGTAATGACAACTCCATATTTAGTAATAGTACTGGGGGAAAAAATTTAGTAGGGCCAACTGATCAGCATTTAAACTGACCAAGTCGACAATGGGAAAAACAGGCAGTTTACATGTAGTTCACCAAAATATGCAAGGCCTGCCCAGCAAAGTATTAGAATTTAAATTATTTTTAAATCATTTTAGTGTAGATATTATGTGTATCACTGAACATTGGATGGTACAATCTGAGGTACTTCCTTACGAAAATTACAATATTGTCAGCAGCTATAAACACAAGAGCGCAATACGTGGTGGCTCGTTAATTATTGTAAAAAATAACCTAAAATGCAAGGAGCGTAAGGATATTAGAAATCTTTCTATTGAAAGAACTATTAAGGTGTCGTGTGTCGAGCTGGAGCGGCATGTCGTCGTGAGCGTTTACCGTCCTCCGAATGCTGATTTTGGGTTATATGAATGCACTTTGGAAGAAGTATTGCAAAAAATAGCTTGTAATAAGATCATAATTGTTTGTGGTGACTTTAATATAAATATTCCGATTGATCCATTATCTGAAAGACTTTTAAACTTATTTAAGTGTTTCAATTTAAGTCCTCTTTTTGATGAACCTACGAGAGTGACACTAACAACAGCCACTTGTCTAGATAACATTTATTGCAGTTGCACACCAGTTCATAAGTGTGTACTAAAACACCACCTGCGCCACCTTTTCTTGTGATCGTATAGTTGAAGCTTAGAACTTTACTCACCGACCTATTACAGAGAGCCGCACCAAAACATTTCAAAGTAGAATTGAACACAAAGTTTCCCTTGTACCATGCATCGATGATCCAAATGATCTTTTCACCACATTGTCTAATTTAATAATTAAAGAACATGCTGATATATTTACAGTAAAAACATGCAAAACAAAAATTGTGCTCGATTTGTCGACTGGGCTACACCGGATATTTATAGAAGTAGGAATACATTGTATGAATTATATGCTACCAGAGAGACAATGTTAGATGATCCAGTTTTTATCTTATATGTTAGGAATTACTCAAAAGTCTTCAAAAAAGCTTGTCATGCGGATAAGTCACTGTTTTTGAGAAAAATAATAGAAAATTCAACAAATAAAATAAAAAGCAACTTGGAAATTAATTAATAATGAAACAGGTAAATCAAGGGCTCGCAATAAACAGTTCAAATTAAATATAAATGGTACAATTTTGACTAAAGAACAGGATGTTGCGAATGCATTTGATAGTTTTTACTCAGATATACCAAAAATAGTGACCAAATCGTTAAATTCTTCAGCCTCCAGAGCTTCCGTTCTATTAGAATCTAGTGTTGCAAAATGTAAGAGTGAGTTTAGTTTTAGCTACATTAACGAGGCGATATTATAAAAGCATTCAAGTTAATTAATATAAAAAATACAGAAGATCTTTGGGGAATATCTACAAAGGTGCTGGGTGTCATTATCTTAGATATTGCACCATGTTTAGCTTATATTTTTAATAGATGTATCGACGAGGGAGTTTTTCCCGATCTCATGAAACACAGTAAACTCATTCCTATGTTTAAGTCTGGAAGTGAAAGTGATCTCGCTAATTATAGACCGATATCGATATTACCTGCTTTAAGTAAATCTTTGAAAAAATAATTCTTAATCAGTTATTATACCACTTTAACGTTAACGGCCTGCTACATAGTAATCAATACGGATTTACTAAAGGTCGATCAACAGCTGATGCAGGTATAGCGCTCTTAAAGCATATATTTGAGGCCTGGGAGAACTCACAGGATGCAGTTGGGGTATTCTGCGATCTATCTAAGGCCTTTGACTGTGTGAGTCATGCAACCCTAATCACAAAGTTAAAATATTATAGCATTAAAAACCGGGCGATTGACCTCATACAGTCTTATCTATCCAATAGAGTCCAGAAAGTAGACGTGGGTGGTGAGAGGTCTTCGGGAACAATTATTGATATAGGGGTACCTCAGGGATCGATACTAGGCCCTTTTTTATTCCTAGTATACGTTAACGATTTACCTTTTTTTAAAATAAATATTTGTGATATAGTTTTATTTGCCTTTAATTTTTAAAGTTGATAGAGGTAAAACCAGTATTTGCGATAACGTAAATGAATCCTTATCGTTAGTTCTTAACTGGTTCACTGTAAATAATCTTTTGCTTAATTCCAAAATAACTAAATGTATCAAATTCACTTTGCCAAATGTTATTCATAGCCCGTCCAACATTGAAATAAATGGAGAGGCAATGAATCTTGTAAATTCCACGATCTTCCTAGGTCTTAATATTGATGCAAAACTACAGTGGGGACCACAAATTGAAACGCTTGCTGGTAGGCTTAGTTCCGCTGCATATGCAGTTCGTGCGATACGGTGGCTTACTGATGATGCTACAGCTAGACTAGTTTATTTCAGTTACTTCCATAGTGTTATGTCATACGGCATCATTCTCTGGGGGAAAGCAGCTGATATTGGTAAAATATATGTAATTCAAAAAAGGGCAATACGTGCCGTTTATAAAATGAAACCACGAGAATCTTTGAGAGAAATATTCAAAGAAATTAATATTCTCACAATAGCTTCACAATTAATATATATATGAAAATTTGTTATATACACATAAAAATAGAGATGGGATTCAGCAAAATAGTGACCTTCATAAAATCAACACTAGGAATAAACATAAATTATACATCCCTAGGTTTCGACTAGAAAAAGTTAATAAGTCATTTATGGGGAACACGGTGCGCTTCTATAATAAGCTTCCTGAAAATGCTACTAAACTACCTATTAAGAAATTTAAAGCATACATTAAAGGTAGTCTTTTGAAGAAAGCTTATTATAACATAGACGACTATATTATTGATAAGAATGCATGGCCTCATGTCGCTCTGCCGTCAGACAGTTAACCGACACACTTGAAATGTATGAACTCTCTTGTATTGGTATTTCGTAATTAAGGTAGTTATAAGGTGGATCATATAAAAAAGCGCTAGGACCAAGACGAGTTTCTTGCAAATTCTTCTCGAGCTTGGGTTAGGATGAATTGGCACCTAAATTCACCTAGTATGTAAGACGTTTCAAAGTGATCCTTGTGATTGTATTGAATAAATCATCTTTTAACTTTGACTTTGACTTTGACTTTAACTTGTGCGCAACAGAAAAAAAAAAGAAGACACAAAATTAATTATTTTTGTCACAGATCATTAATGTGTCACAATTAAATCGTGTGACAACAAAATCAGTTTCGGCTATTGTAGCATATAAAACGTGTCTTTATTGCTTGTCTTTAATAATGCTAACACTGTCGTCGTGTGCCATAATGTTAACTTATCATTAAAGTAGGCATTTGCTGTATTACTCTATCTTTGCCGAGATCTGATAAACCAATACCTATTATTAAAATCTTACGTTAATTTTTTTATTCTAAAGTATATTTATTTGTTTTAGCTGACGATGGTGTGAACACTCTCGCTGGTATCAATATGTTTTTCATTTGGTTTTGGAGGCTGCACAACGTGATCGCTGAGAAGTTGTCAAAAGTAAATCCATGCTGGGACGATCAGAAACTATTTGAAACTGCAAGGGACATTAACATCGCTATTGCGTTGCAGATCTACTACTACGAATCAATGCCACTTCTTTTAGGTAACAGCTATAAGTACCTTACAATACAATAGTATTTACAGATGCAAGAGGGTAATTTTAAAAGATGTCAAAATCGATATATTATGTGACTTTGTGTTATTAAGTATCGTGAAAATGTTAAACATAAGTATGTATGTATTATATCAGTTATCTGGTCACTATAACACAAGCTATGCTCAGTTTGGGACTGAGTTGCGAAGTGTGCAATGTCCACCAGTATTTATTTATTATCTCAGTTAAAACTGTGCTCACGTCTAATCTATACCTATAAAATAGCTAACCTGACTGACCGATTCATCATCGCCGAGCCAAAACCGCCGAAGCTAGAAAGCTGAAATTATCTAAATAAACCCAACCAACCTTCTTCTTAGTTTTTGATACTCAACCCCTAAGAGAGTGAAAAGGGGTGAAAACTTATGTATGAAACTTTTTAATGCGGGGTGCGATTTGCTTGAAACTTCATATGAATAAATAAAATTCAAAGTAAATGGACATGTGTTTCAGGATTTTTCAAAATAACCTTAACAAAATGGGTAAAATGGGGTGACAAAATTTGTATGGGAACTTTTTAACGGGAGTGGTGTGAAACTTGGTTTGGATACTTAAAATGCAAAATAAATCGACACGTGTTTCTCATAAACGAGTAAAATGGGGTGTGAATGTTTGTATGGAAACTTTTTAATGGCAAGGAGATAAATTGCATCATGGGTTTAAGCTACAATTCCCTTCAAATGCGTACGAAGTCACGAGCAACAGCTAGTTGAACATAAAGATGAACAAAACAAAGAGTGAACACAAGATAAATTAATATAATATTATTAACTGATAAACTAATGCGTAAAATACAAAATTGTTTTTTTTACAGGGAGAGCTAATTTAGAAAGAGATTTAGTCATAACCTCAACGTTTACGTTCAGAGATATTTACAACCCTTCGGTTATGCCACAAATGTCGTTAGAATACCCGTATGTACTTCGATGGCTTCATACTCTGCAAGAAGGTGCTCTCAAGTAAGTCGTTTCTTTGTAAAATCTAGCCAGGAATTTTGTTAATCGTGATCAAACATTTTGGTTTCTGCAATAAGTTATTTTGTCTTGTGTCGGATACAAGCAGCCGATGAATATTAAATGTCTATAGAACCAGTTTGAAATCATCGACTCCCTGCGCGCACGTAAATATTTTTTGTGTCCAGTTGATTCCACTTACACATACTCATTCACGATAAAAAATTGTTCGGTGTTGGTGACTGCAAACTTATAGTCGTTAGTTAACACAAGCACAAGCAACATTAACAAATTTCCTTACAATTGTACTGTGTTTCTTCTGACAGAAAACAAGCAACGAATTATATCAGTGGCCAGCAACATGTAAATATTCCGATTATTTGCCAAGACACAGCACAAATGAGCACCAGGAACACAGGTTCCTGGTGATGGTGTCCTGTGTCGGCAACAAAAAGTGTCATCGTTTGCGCAGCGCCTAAAGGTCTTGAAATACGTATTTAGCCTTTCATTTTATTCTTTTTTAGAATGTATGACACAAATGGAGCTTACATGAAGCAGGTCCCGATAGTGAATTTAACCCTTAGAACAGGATACTTTGACGTAGATGATAACATGGTTTATATGACACAAGGCAGCTTCAGGCAAGGAAGTGCAGCAGCTGACTATATCGTTGACCCAGATGTGAGCATTATACGATTCAAAAATCTTAAATTATAGGTCCTTACGAAATAGTTATAACTGTAACAGAATTAAAAATATTTTGTGTTTTTTATCGGGAATATTGGACTCGATGGGACAATTAGAGTGCCCTATAATGCAGACTCGATTACAGAATTTGACAGACAGACAGAATTTGATGACTTTTATAGCATTAGCTCAGGATACAAAATGCAATATTTCATGACTCTTCTTATAAACAAACTCAAACAGACTAAACGTTCTGTAAAGTTCTGGTATTTACAATATTCAGTTGTGAAATACTATGTAGAGAATTTTTAATTAATTTTAATTTCAGATAGCCGAAATGGGGCTAGGACCTCACCAACAAGCGTCCGACTTACTAACCAACGACTTGTCGAAAAGTAGATATTTTGGTTTTCAACCTTACACCAAGTACAGAGAGTTTTGTTTTGGAAAACCAATCAGATCCTGGGATGACCTGAAGGGTATCATTGATCCTGAGGTAAGAATAATTAAGTGGTGATTCTGTTGGTTTGCCCAACTAACTAACATTTTATAAAATACGAATAACCTCTTCTACCAAAGCTTTAATATGATAAATATATTTTCATTACAGTTTTAGAACTAGTTAAAATTGACATTGAGTTGATTTTTTTTTGGATTTTGCATAATATTATTCAGTCTCAATTTAAACTCTTTTCTTAGAGCGTGTGTACATCTTCTTAATTCTTTACACTCATTAAATTATAAATCATTACGTGAGCATTGGCACTGGCATTATATAAGCCACTCGTGGCTTATATAATGCCAGTGAGTCGGTAAAAACTGAAGTATTTATTATCATAATTATTTACCACTACAGGTTTGCCATACATAAAAATTACTGTATCAATGACTGTAAATTTATTTAATAAATTTACTGTATCAATAACTGTAAAAACCTGGTTTCATGTGAAAGGATATACTTCCCGATTGGTCCCATATACATTTCATAAAAATCGGTTCAGTAGTAAGGTTTTTAAATTAGTTATTTATAATTAAAAAAAATAGTACATAAGTAGCATATCAGTCATGAGGTACCCATAACACCATTATTTCCGGGATTATTTATTATTAATTCTTAAATTATAAAATTGAAAAAAAAGTTATCATTCACTTGGATATCAGAAAATTATTATATTTTGCTATTTTTACATGAAGTCAGTTGTCTTTTTAGTTTTTAAAACGTACATATTTCATTATACTTTTACGAAGCATGATTGTGGTTATAATTTTCTATTTACAGAGAATAGAAGTCCTGAAAGTCAACTATAAAAGCATCGAAGACATTGACCTTCTAGCTGGTATCTGGTTGGAAAAGCATATTCCTGGGGGCAGTGCTCCGCCCACTCTATACTGCTTGGTAGTAGACCAGCTGCTGAGGAATGTGGTGTCTGATAGACACTGGTACGAAAGACCAGACCGCCCTAATGCTTTTAATTTCCGTAAGTATCCTACTATCTACCATTTGCGTATAAATTTCTTACAATAGAAAATTAATCACGTATTTCGGTTATCACTAATATTTAAATTAATATCTTTTTATGAAATTAATGTTTATTTTTTTCCTTTTCGTTTCAGCCCAACTACTTGAGATAAGACAAATAACAGTTGCCAGTGTGCTATGTGCCGTTGGTGATTCCGTTTCTGCAATACAACCTGATGCTTTTTTGAGAATTGGACCAAAGTAAGTATGCACATTTTTTTTAAATAGTGCCAGGACAAAATTGCCTGGTCTAAGACTAGTTGCCACCTTTCTGTCTTTATAGTTTCAAAATCGTTTTTATACGCTTTATGTTAGCTTCACTTGTATGTATGTTTGTATGTTTGTAACCGACTCCGACCGACAGGTGTGTTTTAAATTTTGCACACCTGTTAATGACCGATGACAATGCAATAATTAGAACAAAAATAAAAAAAAAAAAAATCCGTACGTTTTACTTTTCAGCAACAAGATTGTTGACTGCAGTTTGATCAAGCGGTTAGACTACTCAACGTGGAAAGACCTTTCTTGTGGTCGACCCGTCCATTGGAATCCGTATGAATAATCTGTTTAGAAGTGATTTATTTATAAAAAGCGATAACATGCTTTTAGTGTTTAATCAATTAATTTTTCATCAACTAATTTTTTTTTCTTAGATTTAAGAAATACTCGTATACCGTTTTTATAAAGTATAAAACTCAAATTTGTTTTAGTTCAATACAATCACAAGGATCACTTTGAAACGTCTTGCATACTAGGTGAATTTAGGAGCCAACTCCCAATAACCCAAGTTAAAGGAGAATTAACAAGTAACTCGTCCCGGATTTAGGCTTTTTTGTATGATCTCTTTTAAAATTAGCTTACCTTTGAAAAACGTATAAAGTAACTATACAATATTATAAATTATAAAATTGCTATATTTTTAACAAATCCAAACCAGACTTGTCTGTAATTAAAAAATGTGCATAATGTAATATTTCAGTTTTTTTGAGTTTGCTGTTGATACTAGAAAAAAAAGGATGGTATTGAATTGGTTTGACACCTGATCACTAGTCATCGTTAACCTTAATGACTTTGGAAGCCTTCACTGTGTGTAACATGCTCTTGGCCAATTTATTATTGAAGCAATTTGAATAGAAGGCTAATGAGTATTTTTTCTAATGACTACAGAGGATATTTACAACTTTAATGTATTAGGATGGTCTTTTCTTTCATAATAATGTCTATCGATTAGAATATTTCTCCTCATGTGTTCTTTTGTTAAACAGTAAAATGTGGAAATTCTCCTCGCAGAAATTGAATTTAACAACCACATACCTGGAAAAACGTCTATGTCCTCAACAGATTAATATAGATTCTTGGGATTTTCTACGTTCTGTAAAAAAACTTTCTCAAATCAGAATTAACAAATGCTTATTTATTATAGACATATTACAAAATACAAATACAATATATTGATTTCTCAAAACTTAATATATGATACATTTCATGGGTGTGGAATCCTCTTTTAAGAAATACTTAATATTAGTATAATACTTAATCCAATTTTAAGTGTTAGAGGGTCTCGCTCTTCCGTATTACAGTTATATACATTAAATTAAGTTAAGCAAATAAATAAGATAAAACTATTGTTTTATCTTATAGGTTAAATTAAATTAATGTAAGTTACATTAATTAATGGTACTTTAGATAATATATAAAGTAAGTTAAGTTATGTACGTACATTTACATTGATTAAGTGTAATTCAGGAGAGCCTAGGTGAGTATGTATGTGTGTATGTGTGTGGATGTGTGTGTGTGTGTGAATATGTGTGTGGGAGTGTGTATATGTTTGTGTGTGTGTTGATTTTACGAAACAATTTCTAGGAGTTTTTCAGTTTCCTCGTAGTTTAGTGTCAGTAGCCATTTACTAATGGAAGTTTTGCATTTGTAATGCAAAACTTTCCATAATAATGACTAATATATATGGATATGGATATGGATATGAATGGATATATATTAAATAGGGTAAATATTTATTTTTTATTATATTATGTCTCTATTATTTATTATGTACTATTACAGTTAAGTACATAGTTAAGCACAAATGCACGAACGTAGCCGCAGCCGTTCCAGCTAGTAAGTAGTAAAAATAGTTAAAAAATAAATTATATCTTAATATTATTTCAAATTTTAAAAACATTATGTTAGATATACCTTATAAAACTATCATTGTTTTGAACATAATTTTCACTCAAAACGGGACATTTACCATGATATATGAGTGTTTCTGCTCTCCGACATTTCGGCACATACCAAGATCGTTACAAGAGGCAATAGAGATTACTAAACACAGGAGTTTCAACCAAGAAGACGGTTTTCAATTGTCTGGAGCCTGGAACCCTGTGGTGAGAATGTATGTAAACCGTAAAGGTAAGGTACTAGTTATGCGTCCAGATACCGTGAGTGTGTCGTAATCGTGATCGAATTGTTAGTGACAGTTGAACCGGTAGTACGGGTAATGTTCGTAGTACAAGACTGAGAAAGAGGATAGACAGTTTTGTCTCCCAATAACACCCATCCACCAGCAAAACCCGCTAAACTAGTTTAGCTGTAGCTTCATCAGTAAGCCATCGTTTTGCACAAACTGCATATGCAGCGGAACTAAGCCTATCAGCTAGTGTTTCAATTTGTGGTACCAACTGTAGTTTTGCTTCAATATTAAGACCTAGGAAGATCGTGGAATCTACAAGATTCATTGACACTCCATTAATTTCAATGTTGGTCGGGCTATGAATAACATTTGGCAAAGTAAATTTGAAACATTTAGTTCTTTTAGCAATAAGTAAGAGATTATTTGCAGTGAACTAGTTAATAACTTACGATAAAGATTTATTTACGTTATCGCAAATACTGGTTTCAGCTCTATCAACTCTAAGAATTAAATAATTTTTATGAATAATTAAAGAATTAAACAATTTTTTTTACAAAAAAAGTTAAATCGTTAACCCGTTAACTAGGAATATAAAAGGGCCTAGTATCAAACCTTGTGATATATCCTTATAACAATAATTGATTCTAAAGACCTCTCACTACCCACGTCAACATTCAAGAGTAATCATACGTATCATTAAAGATGTATATTGTATTTATCGCGTATTTCCTTTTTTTATCACAAACACGAATCAAGCTGGTTGTAGCCACACAACCGAATCATTCAGAATACATTGAGAATACGCAATAAATACACGTTTATTATTATAATAATATAAATAAAAAGTAGCCTATGTCCGTACCGCAAAATACTATTTATCTCCGTAATTCTACCAAGGACTATTAGCCGTAAAAAGGTACCAAACAAACAAACATTTAAATATACATACAGACAAATAGACAGACACACAGAAAAATCTTTTAATTAATAAGAATAGAAAGAACTATATGATTAAAATACGAGTACTACCAGCAAAGGTGATGTCTGGCTTTTTGTAGGTAATTTTATAATTGCTTATTTTTATTGAATATCAATTGCCGTGTATTGTGGAACCATACCTTTTGAGACATGTCAGAGACAGACATGAGCAGTGTCAACTGTCTTATCAAATTGTTGTTTGTGCGCAAAGTTAGATGTATTTTTGATTCTTAGTCTGTCATTTCATGGAGTAACATAGCTCTGCTAATTTATTAATTTATTTTTTGCCCGTTTTAATGCATGTTTTATTCAGTAATCTTAGCAGAATTTTAATGAATAAATTAGTACTACAGGACGGGTATGTATAATTGAATTATATGTGTATTGTGGTGCAATGTGATGTGAACGACGAGAAATCCCAAGAAAATTCTAGACGCCATTCCGCGTGACGTCTAGAATTGACAATTAACCATCGACTAAGACTCTAATAACAAACAAACTGACTATAAACTATGAAAACTTGACACTGGCAAAATTGACATTAGTATGTCACAGGCCATTAAAAAAAGAAGAAGATGAATAGATTTATTTATTTAGATAAAGAGAGATGAAGAAAAAATCGATAGTGTTTGTAAAAAGGTGGTGGCCCCTCCTCCACCTTTTTACAAACTCTATCGATTTTTGCGCTTTTACAAACTCTATCTGGCTGGATTATTTTGGTAAAAGAGTAAAGTTATCTTGGATTGATGGAAAATGGCATGTGCAAAGTCGTTCTACCCATTGTGTTAAGATCATGTTTTCAGATTATTTAGTAAACTTGTAATACAAATAGTTACATTGGCTCAGCCAGGGTTGTTTGACCCAGACGAATGAAGTCAAGGTCTCTGAAGGCCTGAAACACTAGAAAGTCGCCGTAAACAGCCGACATATACATAAGGAAAATTATTAGACCCAAACTATTAAAATATATTTATTTACTTATACAAACAATTTTATTTAAATCAATAAAGCCTGAGGAATATTGAATTTTAGGTTGTTAGGATGATGAATTTGACGTGAGTAGTCGTCTTTAAATAATTTAACATTACAGTTTGTGGGTGAGTACCCGGTTTGTCTATTATGCTAACTTGATGCCTTGATGAATAAGTAAGGCTTATTTAGAAACGATTACTTCCTTCGGTTTCAGTTTCTTAGCATTACGCAGTGCCCAAGCTGTATCAAAACTTTAGAGAGCTTCTAACGGTTAGTGAAATGTTTTTGTTTTAGGTTCTTATTATTGATAATCCGATTTATGTATCTCCTAGAGTTATTGAAAAACAGCGTTAATGGCGTTTTCAACTGAATTTTTAGAGCAAAAAACTCAACTGTTTAGAAAATATTTTGTTAGTTTGTTTAGTCACCTGACTGTTTATTAATTTACGTTTGTTTAAACAATTTGTGGAAATATTACTCGTGTAAACTAAGGAACACAAAATCATCATTTCATAAACGATACGATCAAACGATACCTAAACATTTATAATATAATATAACTTATACATACTTATTATACATAGGTACTTATTATAATATAATTTATAATAAGTACTTATTATAATATAATTTATAATAAGTACCTATGTATTTGTGATGTCACCCTAATACCCAGGCCCTGACTGAACACCAGCGTTGCTTTGCATGGTATCGCTTTGCATGGTATGAATTTAATGAATGACCTTTCCTAATTATTTGCGGATAGGTAATCTGTTTGTTTGTTTTTAGATTATTTTAACTGTACCTGTTTTATCTTCAATGTAAAAAAATATGTTATCCTAGGTTATCATTGTACCTCTCTACTGTTTTGCTCTGTGCTGTCAAATAAACTCTATTCTTTCCTTCTTTCTTTTAAACATGAAAAGGATGATCACAAGATTGTACAGTTTGCTGATGTGACGTATTTTTATACATCTATTAAAAGTAAAGGTTAAACATGAAGCAACACCTAAGATAATAGCACCCAGTGAGTTATATTTGATTAAATTGAATGCAAATCGACGCTTGAAAGGCAATAATTACCAAGCGACATTTTGGCTATATTGAGTTTTATATATCTAGTCCATTAAAATGTTACATTTTTTAGGCCTTAGTGTGCATTTGTCAGAGGACGCAATTTTATTTTTTTAATGTGTAGGGGGGGTCAGTAGAAGCTTAAGTTCAAGTTTGTGGGGTCGGCACCCTTGTCCCCCGGCCGCCATCTTGGAAAAGGGGGTGCAAAGGGTTTTCGCGCTGTATCTCGTAAACTAGTTACCTTACAGAAAATTTAATCAAACATAAAATGTAGCAAATTAAATTTCCTACAATTTTATTTCTATTACTTTTTATCGTCAAGTGACCAACAAAAAAGTTATAAACAAAAATAAATGAAAATTTTGTTTGTTTGTTCTAGGTTTTACAGCGCTCCAAACTTAAACGGATTCTCGAATGCTCATAGGGATGCAATAAAAACTAAAAATTAGGCTTACTTTTCTATCTATATTTTTTTTATTCATACAATTTATTATGATCTTAACATTCCTATGCTATTATTGAACTATGTTTGACCCTTTTACCCACCACCTATGAGGTATAACATGGGCAAAGTCAAATTTATAAAAATTTAATGCATTTTTTAATGCATTTTTTGTCACTGTCTTAGCAAATCGTTTGTATCGCAGAGTGTCTAGAGTATCGTCTTTATTTCCGCCATATAAAAAGACGAAAAAACGTTCGCCAACAACACTGAGTAACGATGACTCGACTTTCTCACTCATAAATAATTTAGTTCCACTTGCTAACTCTGGATGCTTCTGCAAAATTTTTATAAATTTGACTTTGCCCATGTTATACCTCATAGGTGGTGGGTAAAAGGGTCAAACATAGTTCAATAATAGCATAGGAATGTTAAGATCATAATAAATTGTATGAATAAAAAAAATATAGATAGAAAAGTAAGCCTAATTTTTAGTTTTTATTGCATCCCTATGAGCATTCGAGAATCCGTTTAAGTTTGGAGCGCTGTAAAACCTAGAACAAACAAACAAAATTTTCATTTATTTTTGTTTATAACTTTTTTGTTGGTCACTTGACGATAAAAAGTAATAGAAATAAAATTGTAGGAAATTTAATTTGCTACATTTTATGTTTGATTAAATTTTCTGTAAGGTAACTAGTTTACGAGATACAGCGCGAAAACCCTTTGCACCCCCTTTTCCAAGATGGCGGCCGGGGGACAAGGGTGCCGACCCCACAAACTTGAACTTAAGCTTCTACTGACCCCCCCTACACATTAAAAAAATAAAATTGCGTCCTCTGACAAATGCATACCCAAATGTAACTTTTCAATGGACTAATCATTGAAATCAGAAAAAAATTCTGCGTCGATTGGTCCTACTCTCATGCCGCTAGGACGAAGTTTGTTGTCGCTTATTAACTCTAAAAAAAACGAATTTTCTTTGTTTTCGGCGTCCAAGCGACTATAATTTTACCGATTTATGAATAACTTTTACTTAGTATGTATTCGATTTTTACTTTTTACACTTAGTAATTTTTGCCTAGACTCGAAATAACGCTTTTAAACATAAAGTATTTTTTGCCTTGCGGTACCAAGGGTATAAACATTACTTAAGAAATTTTACCTGATAGAATTTTTTTTTCTCGTAATTTCAGACTTTTTAACACACTCACACACGCGATGAAGCACTATGTCTGATGCGCGTGAGTGCGCGGGTTGCCTAAGTTACTTAAAAACCTAAAGTAGTAATATTTACCTGCCTAAAAAGGATAATATTTTGTCGTTTGGTAATTTTTTATCTACCGTTTTTTTTATTGTTTCTGTTACTTAGATAACTATTTCTGAAATTAAATTTGTATAAAACTGAGCAATGTAAAGATTTTATGTGTTAGATTATTTATAAAGCGCATTTTGTAATGATTTAAATTTATTGTTTAAGATTCATAATTAATCGAAATAAGCGAGTAAATAACATCATTAAGCGAGCTATGTCAAACACCGGTATGAATAGTAGGGATTTGACCTTGGTAATGTAACTGCTTAGTTAAATAATTAAATCATTTATTCTTTCAATCCTAATTAATATAAACAACTAATAATATAATCGTAATTTCTAGGCGCCAAGATATCGAGGATATACAATAATAAAGATGTACGTCTACAACAATTGGAAAAAGTTCGCAAAAACTTGATTTTAATGAACTGGTATGTTTTTACACTTAGTAAACAAATAAGTCAATGTGTAATAGGTATATATTATTATTTTTATTATCGTTTTTATAATTTTTCAGGGTGATATACCTTTATAGAAAGGCCCTTCAATAACATACGTTGCATGTACTTCTGAGACTCTTACTGCTGGTAATAACTCTGAGAAAACTGGCCCAATTAATGATAATCAACTGATTATTCTGTAGTCCAAATTTGCATACCAGAAAATAACCCAGATAAAGAACTTACAAACATGGAGGTTAATTTGACTATACCAGAAACGTTTACTGCATGTCACGCCCAAAAAGAAATAGCTAAAAACACTGAAGATGGGTAGACTACACCAGAAATATATACTGCAAGCAACATCGAAGTAAGTGCCAATTCTTCAAGTT
The DNA here is from genome assembly GCA_948098915.1 of Lampropteryx suffumata. NCBI lineage: Eukaryota > Metazoa > Arthropoda > Insecta > Lepidoptera > Geometridae > Lampropteryx > Lampropteryx suffumata. Next base: position 19,256,888 of record OX402547.1, read on the forward strand.
CTACCATTGTGGGATGCTCTGAATCTGGCGGATCAAAAACTATAAATCCACAGAGAGGTCGTACATATAAATGCACAACTAATGTACATTGATTATACATATTATTACACAGATAAAAATGATTACTCAACTTCTATCGATTGTGAAGAAGTTAAAATTTCAGATGAATGGTTAGGATCTAAATCTTCTTCTGATGAAGAAGATAAAGTAGTTTAAAAAACAGCAAACACGAAGAAACAAATAAATAAAAAGGCAAAATTTAAAAATCAAAATACAAGTTTGGATGACATTGATGAAGAACAACACTTTCTTCACTATAGAAAAAGGCTTGAGAACAAAAAAAATACATTAGAGAAGAGAACGGCAACAAAAAAAAAATAGCTGGACAGGAACTTGTGCGAAGTGGTGGTAAAATTATCAAACCTAAATCTATTCAACCTATGCATACAACTATGCATTGGAAAGAAAATTAGAAATAACTGAAAATATTGAACCTGAAACTAGACAGAACTCTTGACTCTTGGGAGATCGTCGTAAAGGCTTGTTAGTAGGTACATATATCGTAGAAAGAAGAGATCAAGCGTAAAGATATCCTGAAAAAAACTGTAATTAGTAGGTAATGTAGGTAGTTTTACTTTCAATTCCTAAGTAACAATAGTGTAAGACTGCTGAAGAAGGCTGATCTGAAACTTAAATACTTGATGTGGTTGATTCAAATTTGGTTTAATTAAGTAATGAATAGGTAGGTCCCAGAAACCCATTCCAACTTTGAATTTTTTGTAACGGTAGTTAGACAGCAATTTTCTTTTCTTCGTTAAAATTGTATTTTACCTACCTATATTATGTACTGATTTAGAAATTTCTAACAAAAATACTATGTATCAAAATAAAATCTCTTTGTTATTTATAACGACAGATTATAATTATGTTCTTTATAAAATCAGCTATACACTTTGCTAGATATTTCACTGCAAAATTCGTATGTTGAAGGCTCATATAGACGTCATTAACATAGGGTTAGACACAGGCCTAAAACCTTCACCAAGCTGCACTAGGGCAGCGTGGCGGAGTATGCTCTTATTTGTCCCTCGTCAGATGGGCCCATACTCAGTAGTGAGTGATTGTAGATTACTACGAGGGCTTTTGATGTTGATGATGACGGTATCCATCGAAAACCATTGTCCGAATGTCTTTAATTTTGTGGACTGAAACCTAAATTCTTTGTTACTTGTTCAAAAAAGGCCTACACTTACCTTATTTAATTTGTACTATGGTTGAAATTGCCTCGCAGGAATGTTTTTTGTATTTTAATTAGATCATTTTACCTATGTGTTCTGGATGCATCATTATATAATACTGGCCTCGTCATTATAGCTAAAACTAAACTTAATTTAAATTTTGCTACACTAGATTCTAACAGAAAGGAAGTTCTGGAGGCTGAAGAGTTTAACGGCTTGGTCACAAGTAAACACTTGCGTAAAATACTTTGAAATTGATGTCGATTTGAATATAGATTTTAGTACAGACTTGAAGCAGTTTAATAATAATTGGTGGTTCCAGCTCTTCAGAAAATTACCATTGTCAAACTGTATATAACCCTTAACTGGAGTCGGGGGGTAAAAGTTACCCCAGCGACACCTATTTTACTTAATAACTTTACAATCCTAGGTCGTGTGAATCCATGCACTTAGGTAATCTCATTACGTCGCGTGTAACGGACGCTCGTCGCTTGGACTCTCTCAGAAGCGGAAGTACGTATGTATGTGGGGTCAAAATTTACCCCCGACTTCGTAAATGGTTGTATTTTTGTAATTAATTTACTTTTACATGAATTTACATATATTTATTGTAATGTTTAATGTTTTTTTTAGTTAAATATTACGTTATGGACGACAATCGTATTGTACAGCTTTTAGAAGATGAAGATGAACCATCGAGTTCAGACTGGGAACCTATTCGTGATGCCACGTTATCTGCCTGTGATGATGAAGAAATCAGCGATTCTGGGGAAGCAGTAGAGCTTACTTGTTCTGAAGCACACGAACTGGAGAGGGACGAGGATTTTGACTCTTCGAGTTCAAGCAGCGAGGTGGAACAAAAAGAAAGAACACGGATTTCCGATATTTATAAAAGTAAAAATCCTAACCTAAAGGTTTTAGAATTTTTATAAGAATTTTGGCTTAGATTGTCATTTTTTTTTAGCTTATATCAGAAGAAGTTCATATTTTTTGTTATTTAGAACATAATAAAGAAGCAGTGTGATTAAAGAAAATTATGTGTTTTTTTATTTATTTTACTAAAAAATATGTTTTTTTTTATTTATTTTAGTACGAGTCTTCTCCTACGGCCTTATTTCTAAACAAAAACTAAAGATAGTCTTGGTTTAAACCTGCTGATAAACCAGGGTCTAATCCAAAGCTTATTACAAAACGAAGTTTTTCTCTAGAACATATACAGTACTAAAGATAAACCCACGAGACCCCTAGTTTATCTTCGAATTATTGGTACTAAACATCACCTCAAAATTAAATCAATCAAACAAACTTCAAACAATATCCGTTGTTTGGACTTATTTCTTTGTTGTTTTTTCGGTTTACGTTTCGAAAATGGTTGATAACAACGATCTGATGGATTAAGAAGATCCAGGGGCTTTGGTTATGCTGGAGACATTCCGTCGGCAACATTATCGGACACGATATTTTTCGTTTGAAATATAGGTTTGAACCCCACAACTCTGCAAGAACACAAATACAATTGATGCCACTTCCGTACCCGGAACACCGTGGAAAGATGCTTTAGTCTATGGAAACAGAGGTTTCGCTGCCTATTAAAAGGCATGTTTAGGGATTTTGAAACAATTAAAAAAACAATTGTTGCATGCTTCACAATATTGCTGTTGATATGAGGGATGACCTGTTTCCCGGTGAGAAGGATAGCAATGACCAAACATCACGGGAACCATTAGAAATACAGAGATATATTCCTAACACGATAAGGGGAAATATTAGGAGAATGCAGTTTGTTCATTGAAAGGAAACTCATTTTTAATATTAGTATATATTTTTTTTTACAATATTTATCTATAATAATATGAAGGTAGGTAGGTAGGAACTTATACTATACAATGTATTCTATATTAGATGTATTTTTTTTGTACTGTAATTCTATAAAAAGCTATTTCCAGTTCTAATTTTTTTATTTCTTATTCTGCAATTTTTTTATTGTTTTCATGTTCAACTTCCATCATTTTTATTTGATTTGTTTTGAACAAGTAATATAGTTACTTGTTTTAATATTGTGGCGCATTTCTTCAGTTCTGTAAATAATAATTAATTACATAAAAATGTATGAAGCAATACGACTATACACAACAAATGTAGGGTGGGCATCCACAAAAGCATTTGACCTGAAAGTTAAATTAAAAGGCCTAGGTGCACCAGTGGCTCATGCATGAATCATGATGATTAAATAGTGATTTACCTATTTAGATTTAGATATAGGAGTTCTTTCTTTTAGTGGCTGAGCTGCTTTTGTCGATGGGGTGTTTGCTTGATGTCACTAAAAACATAAAGAAAAATGTTTATAGGAATAACAATAAAAAATAGAATTAATTATTTTCTTCTCTCTCTGTATGTTTGTATGCTTGTTTATTATGTTTTCATGGGTGAATAAGTCTTGATGAAATTGGTAAGGAGATATAATATTATTGTATTCATATATTGTTATAGTATATTTTACCTTGATCCTCAATCTCTCTCTTCATTGGGTTTTAAACTGTCCTCAATGATAATACAGCCCAGCTCATTGCTAGGTCCAGCAATTGATACTCTTGTTGTGTTAAGGATCGGCAGCTCAAATATTTAGGTAAGTAAATAAGTAAAAGATAGCTGAGATTACTAACTGTATATAAATATTGATTTCATGATGCCTCAAACAGGCAAAATGTCAGAAATTGTATTTACCACTGATACTGCATCACTGTTATAGTCATTTATTTCTACGACAAAGTCGTGAGGAGCAATAGCCATATTTTTTATCCAGCTAATCGCTATCGACTCCAGCTAAGGGATAATATAGAATAAGGTCGTGTTGGTTACATTTCCATATACAACTCGAGAACTACTGAACGGATTTTTACGAGTTTCGATAAGTAGAATTTGTCTCCGCCCCGAATAGCAGAATAAGAAAGAAAAAATCTAGTAATTGAATGTGTTTAAAGGAGATTTTGATACATAAAATAAGGAGTTCATATGGTGGTAAAAATTGGTGTGAGACACAGAAAGCCGAACTTTATAAGTTGGCTAAGGTATTTTATTTTGTAAACATCTACTCAAAATTAATTATTAAGCGAGTGTAAATAGAAGGAGCCTTTAAAAAAAATGACTGTTTTTAGCACACTTTTGTCGTAACTTTTCGATATTTGTTACATTCGAATTTCTTGATATGACATATTTTAATGACGTCACATATTTTGAATTGCTTTTGAATTTAAATTAGTGAACATAGATTTAAAATTCAAGTGACGTGAAGTGATTATTTAAATTCAAATCAAATTCAAAATTAATTTCTCGTGTTTTACAAAAGTACTCTTTTTTTTGTGTGTCCGCGTGCCCGAATTGCATTCCCTGGCTACATATTTCATCAGTTTAGATAATAATAAATTTTGATCAGCATCAATATTGTGACTGATTGATTTATAGAAGCGAGTGGCTATCCGAACCCGTTTGATGTACTTTAAGTTCCGCCGATCTGAATCAAATTCAAAATTTGTATTTATTTTATTAATTTAATTATCTATTATTTTTCTCAAAAACAATATTTATTGCGGACTCTGGCTGTCCTCTTCACCCCTAGCACACTACTACGCTCCATTGCTCGTTGGCAGGTCTTGAGTTTTGACTTCTGAGATTCGGTTAAAGACCATGTTTGTGCACCATAGGTAACTACTGGCAATATACACATATCAATGAGTTTTCACTTTAGAGACAGAGTAAAGTTTCTCTTCATTAGCGATTTCATGGACCAGAAGCTCCTCCAGACGTTTTCGACACGTCGTTCAACTTCTTTGTCTTGCCTGTTTTGGAAGGAGACTATCGGGCCTTGTATTTATATTTAAGCCTTCGTGGACTACCACGAAGGCTTTTGACAGTATTGTCGACCTCTGTAGCACAGTGGGTTAAGGTCCGGCTGAGACGCAGAAGGTTGCGGGTTCGATTCCCGCAACGGGACGAATGTTTGTATGATCTGCAAGTATTTGTCGAGACAAACAGGTCTGGGTTTTTCTATGTATAATATGTATGTATTTAAAAAAAAAAAAGTATATAAGTAGTATATCAGTCATGTGATATCCATAACACAAGCTCTGCTTACTTAGGGGCCAGATGATGCTGTGTGAAATGTCCGGGATTATTTATTTATTTAGTATTTAACATTCTGCTATTTTTACAGCTCTTGAAAATCAACACATTAATAAAACATACATAGACCTTATCAAAAGAATTTTTAATAACAGCACAGCTAATTTAAAACTCACAAGCTCTGGACCCCATTTTACAATTAATAAGGGAGTTAAACAAGGTGACCCGCTCTGTCCAAAACTATTTACAAGCACTTTAGAAGAGATTTTCATAACACTGACTCGATCTTGGTCTAATAAAAGAATATCTATCGGAGACAAGAAGCTTATAAACTTGCGCTTCGGCGATGATATTGTGCTTTTCGCCCCAGTCTAACAGTAGCAAAGCAGTTAAAAAATAAAATTTGTAAAATTAGAATATCACAAAAAACGTCATGATTTACTTTGTTAATAATTATTTTGATTTGTTTGGTACTACCGTGATAACAACTAACAATAATGATGGTAACTAAAACTCTTTGGCAAAACCGGTTTCACAACAAGTGATGCTATTTTAAAATACAGGAAAGAAAAATCTAGAAAAGGACGAAATTATTTCAAAATCGTTGGGGTTCAGAGATGTGTACGACAAAACGGTAATACCGCGATTGTCTCTAGAATATACGTATGCACTTCGATGGATGCACACGATGCAAGAAGGAACTCTTAAGTAAGTTCCTTATCCAATTATTCAAAAATCCTTATTCATTACTCAATGTGATAGTATTGTCATTGATCCTCTTAATAAATCTAACTTATAGGTAAATTCATTATAATATTAAATACTGTTTATATCATATTGTTTAGCTTATGACAACCCCATTCAAACGTGAAATATTGGCATCTTGCTGTTATGTTTGATCATACAAATACAAAAACATGAATTTGTCTTAACATAATAATATGATACGAATCATGAGTGTAGGATTCGCTTTGAAGTATGGAAATACCTGTTAGAGGATCTCGCTCTAGCATAGTACTAGTTGTTTAGATTAAAATTAGAATTATTCTAATTTTAGAATTTAAGTTAAGTGATATATCAAATAGAGTTACTAGTACTAGTACTAGAGTAACCAGATACTAACATTAATTTAATTTTACTCATCTTAAATTAAATTAATGTTAGTAACTGGTTTTATTCATTTTATTATAATAGAATCATGTACACGCACAGTAATTATATTGAAATAGTGTAAAAGCTGCTTTTATAGTAAAGTCCATTTAATAATAAAAACATAATTGCATAAAAATTACATACGAGTGTATTACCTTAGTTATAAGGTTTTCAGCGAAATATGAATAAAAATATTTCTTCCAGATTGTACGACACTACGGGAGAATACAAAAGCCAGATTCCGATTGGAAATTTATCGTTAAGGACAGGATACTTGGCTGTGGATGATCACATGGCTCACTTAACTCAAGGAACTTTCAGACAAGCAAGTGCAGCCTCTGATGACGTTGTTGACCCTGAAGTGAGAATTAACAAAATACATAAAAACAAAACAAGAGAAGTAATAATTCCATCCAAAAAAGTTTCATAATTGGTGAAGATTTACAAAATCAAATTAATCATATTCTAGGTACTGTAGTAGATCTAACTAGGTATAAACCCATTATCATAACCCTATGGGTTATGATAATGGGTTTATACCATTTACCTGATTATGAAAGCATGGAACATACCATCCAAAAAAAAGGCCAATAACCAGCCACTAAGTTCTGAAAATAGTTATGTTATTCAAATCTGTTATTGATAAATTTATTATTCATTTTGAAAAACATTTTACACATATCAATCGTTAACGATCCAAAGCGCGAGCGTAAGCATGCTAACTGCGGATCAAACTCACCCTGATGAATATTCTCTAGATAAGTCGAAACAGTGTCGGTGCCTCCATCGACAAAATCAACATGGCACCAGTGTCTTGAGAACGTTGCCCACTGGCGGTGATCTGCATCAGTTAAGATTTATTATATAGATCGACTTTAACGGTCCGCAACACTCACGATAGATTAAAACTATTTTTTTGTTATTATAGAAATATCATTATTAAATATGCATAGATGTGCTTAATAATAATAAATAGTCAATTTTTACCTATGTCCCACGATATGTTGGGTCGGCAAGACATGTTTCTTACTTCCACTTCCTTCCATCAGCCGATATCTCAGCCTTTCTTACTCATCATCTTTCACATAACTTTTGTGTATCTCACATTTACAATCTAACACTCCTCGATAGGTCCTAGTTAAAAGACATTCATCCTTCATCATGATATGCCAATACCACGCTAACTAGTCTAACTAGCACTTTAAGATTATAATATACTCATTCCTAATATTATCCACTTTATTCCACACATTCGTCTCAACATTCATCGTTTTATTTATGTTAGAGATGGCTGAAATGGGACTCGGAGGTCTCCAGGCGGTTCTTGACTTAACAACCAATGACCTGTCTCAAAGTAGATACTATGGTTTCCAACCTTACATCAAGTACAGGGAGTTTTGCTTTGGTGATAGTATTACATGTTGGGATGATCTAAAGAGTTTCATGGAGCCTGAGGTAATTGCATATTTATACTATAAACTCCATAGTGATACTAAAACATTTGTCTCTGTATGTCTGTTAGTTTGTTAGTTTTTTACCATTTTACAGCTTAAATTTAAATTTGAATGGAATGGATTTTGATGAAATTTGATAATAATATATATTATTTATATCATAGGTGACATTTTATGTATGTAGGCAAATGCTTGTACTACTATACTATATACTACTTGTATAATACTTATATGTACTACTGAGATTTTTATCTATTACATTAGTAATTTAGCAAGAATTGATTTATTCCAATATACTTCAATATCCTTACAGGTTTGGAAAAAGGGTTATATTGTGAATTGTTATAAAAATTTACATTTACTGATAATATTTTATATCTGTTCTATTTCTTCCTGGTACGTGTTATAGTTTTCAAACTATATTATAAGAATTTTTATTAATCAAGTGCAATTTTAAAAGATTTATATTACGTATTGTATACAATAAATTTAAAAATAATATTTTCAAAATTAAACTTTTTAGCAAAGATTTTGAGAAAAACTCATATATATAATCTGTTCCCGTAAATATCCTGTTTTGAGTGAACATATTTAGTAAAGATTTTAAGATTCCAGAAAGTAGAACGCCTCATGAACAACTACGACAATGTGGAGGATATTGACCTCATGGCTGGTATGTGGATGGAAAAGTTAATGCCTGGCAGTCACGTTCCTCAGATGTTTTACTGGTTAATTGCAGACCAGATGAGACGAAATATGGTGTCTGATAGACACTGGTATGAAAGACCTAGTCGTCCTAACGCTTTCTCCTTAGGTATGTACTTATGTTGTATATGCCTAGTATATGATAAAAAGCTTTATAACCATTATTTATTATAATTATAATAATGTTGGAAAAAATAATAAATTAAGTTTTAAGAAACCTATAAGGTTGAATGAAAAATATTTTCTCCGCTCAACCTAATATGAAATGAATTATTATTTAAATAATTAAGAGTATATATGGAATTTAGTCAAGTTAAGAATATTTAGCTTCCCCGTTTAGCTGACTTCTTTGAGAAAGGAATTGATATACTGCTACTGCGCTGGCAAATATGTTTTAATAGCAAACCGGCAATATGTAAGGCCTTAAGTAAGTGGTCTGTATTTCACTGTGTTTATATAAAAACTTAATTATTTAAATTACTTTTGACAGTAAATGAAAACAATGACGTTACCATGAAGTTCACACCAAAAAAACTGAACTTATTTTATTTGCATTCATATTTTTATCTGGTTTTTAGTTTCGTTATGTCCGTCGGTCTGTTGGCCCCATATTAACATCCTAATTATAAAATACACTTTTCCCCGAATTCAATTATGTTTAGTTCCAAGTTCAGATCTAAAACAAACGATTGTTTGCTGGCAGTTCAATATTCTATGAGCAGCAGCCGGTTTCATTATGAAAAAAACTGTTCGTATCCAGGTTTTTTATGTTTTTTACTTGTGATTTGTTATAAACATGCGTCTTTGCTTCAGGTCAACTCCTAGAGATAAGGAAGGCGACTATTGCTAGTGTGCTGTGTACAGTTGGTGATTATGTTACCGAGATACAGCCAAGTGCCTTTGCTAAAATAGGAAAGAAGTAAGAAAGAAGTGTGGTTTATACACACTACTTATCAATATTTTTTTATAATGAATAAATAAATGAAGTAAGCATAGTTTGTGTTATGGGTACCACATGCCTGATATAGTACATGAATAAAAAAAATTGCATATACGTACAATTATTCATAGTTAAACACCCAGACCCAGACACACAAATATTTGCAAACAAACATTTGTTCTGCGGCGGGAATTGAACCCGCAACCATCTGCGTTTTAGGCAGGCTTTCGCCTTCATTGCCACAGAGGTCATCATAATATTAGCAAGCAAGTTTTAATATTTTTATAGTGATAACGTCACGAACTTATATGTTTGAGACAAAATTATGATTAAACACCCTACAATGTTAATCCATGCAGGTCCAACCAAATTTATAATTCTTCATAGAAATTTCTCCAAGTGATTGTGTGATAAACAAAATCTAACACATTTTGTTCCATCCTCACAATAACTTTAATATTTCTAAAAACTAAAAACTAAGCTTATTGTTTTATTAATTTTCAGTAACAAGGTGAGAAGCTGCCGAAAAATTACCAAACTTGACTTTTCTGCGTGGAGAGACACAGCTTGCTGTGATAATAAACAATAAATAATAATAAAATAAAATATTATAATAAAGCAACAATATTCTAAAACTATAATTGTTTTACTCTCTGATCATATAGTAAAACTGTGCGAAAAGAGTTTCTGAGGCGCACTTAGATCCTCCCACCAGACTTGAAATAACTAGTGACACTATATAGAAGAAGAATTGTCATATTTAGGTACAATACCGATATTAAAATACCTATATGAAGAAAACTTATATTACAATAGATCATTGAATTTCTTGTACAGTTTGTACAATAAATTCAATCTATTCAATTCTATTAAGTATTTTAATTTAATTTTAATTGTCATAGTTTAAATAATAAATTCATAAATGTTGACAGACACAACACTTCATCTAACCCCTAACTAAGCATAGCCTGTATTATTATGATACTATAAAGTATCACACCCAGACACAGAACAAGTACCTGTGTTCATCAAACAAATATTTATCCTGAAAGAGAATCGAACCCTCAACCTACAGCGTAGAAGGCAGAGCTACTACCAACTGAGCTGACAAGCCAGTCAAACTGGCAAATTATCAAAAATGACAAAAGTCAAATTGGCATAGTGTCATGTCACTAATTGAAGGGTTTACGAGTAAATATACAAGTCAAAGTTAAAGTCAAAAGATACTTTATTCAATACAATCACAAGGATCTCTTTGAAACGTCTTACATACCAAGTGAATTTAGGTGTTGATGTAGTCTATACGGTTTTGTATGTCTATTATATAGGGTTAATTTTATTAGTCATACAATCATATATTACCTTTTGAGTAGTTAACCTAAATTCAGACTACCTAACTATGGCGTTAAGTGGCGGGCGGTGGCGGCAAAATGGCGGCATAGGATGTATTTTCAGAAAATCAACTATTTTGAACAAACTAGTGCTTCTATCAACAATCCAAGAACAGCTGGAGAATCTTATTGATATTTTCTATTAGATTATTGTAGTTTCATTCATTATTTTATAATAATTACTAGCGACCCGCCGGCTTCGCACGGGTGCAATGCTGATACTAATTATACTACAGAATGGTTATTCCTAAGAGCCATATACCATCGCAGCCTTTTTTGAAGACCTTTTAGGGTGTACAATACTGTACTACATTATTTTAATCCAGCTCGTTGGGTTCAGCCAGCGATGCAATGTAAGTGCAAAAAATGTGTTTATTTACGACACTACATTAGAAACCTCTAAAATTATCAGTGTTTCTCTTCTATATTATGCATGTTTTATACATATAAAACATCCTCTTGAATTACTCTATCAATTAAAAAACCGCATCAAAATCCGTTGCATAGTTTTAAAGACCGAAGCACATCGGGACACACAGACAGCGGGAGGCGACTTTGTTTTATACTATGTAATAATGATATTGTTCAGCTTCTAGATGTAAATATGGTAAGCAGCAAAATCTCGCTCGTTTCATACTATATGCTGTTTATTTCAAAAACACATTTATCTCTAAGTAAATATTATAATGTTGTTATGTTTGTTTGATAAGTGACATATTTGGTTTTACTAACTTCAATATAAAATTAGCAAGAAAAACACGCTCTGAAAATCCTTCTTAAGGATACGTCACAAACTCGTCAGTCTGCGCAGCTAAAATGCATGCTAATTCACCTAGGATAGTGTGAGAAAATATTAGACGTCCATTCATTTACGCCATCTCTATGGAGGTCCTGTCTATTACGACAGCAACTTTGGATCCCTGTCTTGCTGCTTTTTATAGCCGCATCGATGCTGGATCCTATCAGGACTATCTTACTTTAAGGGTAAAGTGAGCAAAATTTCACATCTGTTCTCTAGGTTTGCACACCAAAATCGGTAAAACATGTTGAGACTATACTGTAAAATTATCATCCTATATACACATGTTTATGCAAATAAATTATCTTTATCCTTATCTAAGTTAGGTACTAAGTAAGTATATAGCTAGGTACCAATCCATCCATACTTCCATACTAATGTTAGGAATTCGAAAGTATCATAGCGGTTTCTTTGTTAACTTTTTACGACTATATGACAAAACAGATTTTGATTAAGGGAAAGAAGATTGATTATATGACGGGTAAGGATATTTTTTATGTTGGTAACAATATCTACGCATTGGTAGGTTAGTAAATATTCCAAGCAAATGAAACCGCAGGACAGGCAGCAGGCATGCGGTAAACAAAAAAAATAAGTTGTAAGTAGCATTGTACTTACCTACACTTTCCTTCGTGCTGGTGTTATGAGGTCTTCACACATACAGCAAACTCTTCACTCATCATCAAAACACGGTAGCGTTTTATAATTTTGCCTTCTGATAAGAGAGTAATTAATTTTGCCTGCGGATTGGATCTTAGTTTTCAGCTACATCCACCTCATACGAACTTTCCTAAACATCCACATAAATTCGAGCATTTTGATAGTTTTCAAACGGTTCAAATAACAAAATTACCACGGTCAGCCTCTTGGTCAAAAATATTTATTTAATTTAGTTTCAGTAGTTTCTTGAGTATTTTATTTATTACTAGCTGTCCGCGCGCAGCTTCGCCTGCGTTGAAGATTTTTCCCGGGACATACCAATTTTCCCGGGAAAAAAGTAGCCTATGTCACCCGGGGATAATGTAGCTTTCCAACGGTAATTTTTTTTTTCAAATCTGTCCAGTTGTTTCTGAGCCTATTCAATACAAACAAACAAAAAAACAATCAAATATTTCCTCTTTATTATATTAGTAACATATTATTATAGTAGTAGCAGTAGGTATATTATATAATTATTGTGACTATGATCAAGCTTTTTCTATTATTTCCCAGACTTACACACAGCATTTGGATTATATATATATATCTTTATCATCTTCATAATGAGCCCGTGTCGTCCAACAGCTATCAGGACATGAGATAGGCATGCTTCTTGATCCTTGTTCCAAAACCAACCTGCTGTCTTACGAACATCATCGCCCCGTCTAGCTACAGGACGCCCTAAACTACGCTTGCCGACACGTGGCCTCCACTCATGTACCAGTCTGCCCCAATTTTTGTCAATAAGAATAAGATAATTTATATTGCATTATACTCTTTCCAATGCTAGACCGTTAATTTAATCAGCTGATGCCTAATTAATAATTTACTCAGTTTTTAACCTCAAAGATATTGGTTTTGTTCCAAGTGCAATCTAACAGTATCCTTGAAAACGAAATATTTTTTACTACATTAAACTGTATAAATATGTACTTAACTTTAATATTTGCTTAACTCTGTATCTAAAGAGAATAACCAATTGATTGCGACCGTGCAGTCACGACAGCGCTTTAGTAGACTGCCTAGAAGTCTACTTCATGGCCTAATGTTTGCAGATGACTGGCAAACGACGATAGAGATAGAGATACTGTGCCTTACCAATTATGCGCAAAACGTTTTGTGTAAATAAAGCTATAAGTACTCATAATATGATTTAGTGTAGTTATAATTTTCTAAAATTGTTCGATTGGTTTTGTTTTTTTTTTGAATTAAGATTTACCTGTGTAATTTACCTGTATAATTTAACTGTGTTTTGTGTAAATGTATTTAGAGTTCCTATTTTCAACCCATTATATATGTTGTAGTATTTATGTTGTGTTAAAATAAAGTGTAAATAAATTAAGGCCCCGGCTACTTAATAGCTTAAACAAAATAAGCTGTGATGTTTTACTTTATATAAAACCAGTGACATCGGCGACATAGGCCTCAATTCAGTTGTTTCGCTAGAGTAACTAAAATTTCCTAAAACAAAAACGATCTTATTTTGTTTGCATTAAAGTCTGAATTAGAATAACATTTTTTAGTGACACTTCCGAAATTAACGTATAACTGACGTGTTTTAGCTTAATTTAGTCATCATGTAAGGTGGTGTTGATTAAAACTACGGTTATTTTCCGCAGTTTTTATCACACCTCTAAACATTATTTTCAATAAAAGAATTAATTGGAATAAAAATTATAGCAATAAAACAAAAAATAATTTTATCATTTTTAGAACTGATTTAAAATGGGTACCTACTCTACTTTAAACTTTATTGATAGCAAAATAAATTCGTTCATATTTTAGAAAATTTTAGCTAGTCCGGCGAAACAACAGAATTGCCAGCATAATGTCTCTAAATCGGCATAGCAGCATTTTAATACGTTAAAAAATACTAAAGCTGTAAACCAATAATTACATTGATGACTGATAACCCTTCCGACTCAAAATATCTCGTCTCAGATTTAACTTAGAAAAATAGTTCTTTCAGATACTGATTTACTTAAAATGTATTGACCAAGAGCGTGTCGGAAGGAACAAAAAATATTTTGGTCAGATAAGATAAAACATACTAGTCAGATTAGGTTCCAAACAAATTCAATATCATTCAGTTATTAAAAGAAAATTAAAGTTATCTACAGATTTATCATATATTTTGAAGGCTGACTAAATAGACACTTACGTGCCTAGTAAAGCTATCTTTCTAGTAAAGCCTTTATTATAAACAATTTTACTTCAAATGTGTGGACGAAAGAGATATTGTCAAGGCATTTAAACTGATTAATGTAAGAAAGACCTCTGACCTCTGGAGCATTTCTGTCAGTGTTATAAAATCACTACCACTAATGGACATTATTGCACCAGAGCTAGCTTTTATATTTAATTAATGTGTTGACAGTGGAGTATTTCCTGATAAACATAGCAAGATAATTCCTTTATTCAAATCATGTAGTTTGATCCAAGTATCTTTCCTGTATAATTTAGTACATTTAGTAAAATATTTAAAAAACTTATTCTTGTAATGATTAATTAGCTTAATTTATTTTGTTATTATTTATTAGTTTTGGCGGAAGTAGATCCGCCAGTTGATCATATTTTGTATGTATGTAAGTCAGTTAATTGACTGTAAAAGTCTCGCTATCTCGTGATTGGATGGATGATTTGATTTTACTGGTTGGTCGGAGTGGAAAAATATATTCTGCAGTCTGCTAGGTGACCCCATGAAGTACTGGAAATACTGTGTTAAAGAACTGAAAGTGGAATAAAGTACTCTATTTAATGTATTCTATTTGAGCTGGTTTGATTTCTAACATACTTAAACCAGTTACAACGGCATAATTAATGGCTTTAACACTAACAATTAACTAGACAGTAAACAATTCGGATTTACAAAATAACGCTCAACTACTGATGCCGGTGTTGTGTTAATATCATATAGTTTGGTTATGTGTAAGAAATCGCGCAATGTCTTAAGTATTTTTTGTGATCTGTCGAAAGCCTTTGGTTGCGTTCACCATAGAGGCTGTGAACGCTGTTGTTAGGCACATACACAGACATTCAGGCGCACATGGTAAAGCTATAAGGGTTGTTCAGTTTTATCCGAGAGTTAACTAGTTATTGGTGGGCGGATCTGCGTGTGGCTCGTTGCAGTTTTTAGTGATAATTATTGTATAACCTGTTTTAATATAAATAAACTTTTAAAGGTTATAACAATGTCCTCTCTTTTGAACAATATTGCTATTAGTAATGTATTTTTATACACGTAGGTGTTTAAAAGTTTTAACATCATCATACAAAGTTTAAAGTCAAAGTCAAATAATGTTTTTTTTTTATAAAATCACAAGGACCACTTTGAATTGTCTTCTTACATGCTAGTGAATCTAGGTGCCGGTTCCTCCTAACTCCAGCTCAAGAAGAATTCAAGGAGAATTCAAGAAAAAGCGTGGGGTGCATGGTGTCAATAGTTATAAATATTTCATTTACAGATAAGAGAAAAAGGATTATCATTTCGATAATATCTTAAAAAGCACCCCACGCTTTTTTTTAAATAAAACATGGTTTCTTACTTGCATTTATTAAAATTTATTTTCTATTTTTATTTGAATTATTGAATTGTCATCGTTCTTTGACAGGTGTGCAAAATTTGAATGAAATCTGGCCGTTTAAAGTGGGTCAAAATCGCGTCCTTAGGAGTCAGTTACAAACATACAAACATACATACAAGTGAAGCTAATATAGCTTTATATTAGCTTAAAAATAACCATAAAAGATGAGTACTTCATTATTCTTCTTAGCTGAGTAGATGGTTTTGAATAAGTTTGGAAACTGACCGCTGGTCATCCTTTTTCTTACTAACTTGGGAAGCCAATTGCGCGCAGTTCAGCATGCACTCGGCATTTTTTTTATTGTATTAGCCTAGTTTGGTATAATATAAATAAGGTAACAGCTGTGGCAACACCATTATGATATAAAGTACTACCGTCGAGTGGACTACTAGAATATTAAGTAATTATGAAGAAGTTTTTAGTGTTTTTGAGTTTAATGTATAATAGTCATGCTATTTTCTACGACTCATTTAAAGGAACCCTTTTGACAAAAAAAGAGTTTTATCGTTATGAGAAATCGAATATAACGGGGTAAGGAATTTATTTATTAAATAAATGTTCCGTCTTTTTATCTATCATATTGCAAGGTGAGCGGGAAATAAATAGAGGAGCTATGGAGGACTGGAGTATCCAGTCCTCCATAGCTCCTCCATAGCTATAATCCATAGGTTTAAACCTCAAGTTTAAACCTATGGATGTTTATAATCGATTTATAAACGACGATAGAGCGCAGCATTAAAAGTCTCAGAGTTGTAAGTACGAATGCGCTTTAGAACCCAAAATGTTGATATAGCTCATAATATAACAAAATCCGGTATTTCTGCTGCATCCCGAATGAGCTAAGGGTCAAAATCACTACACTGTAGAATCCTGACACAGCGCGACGGTATTGTGGCAGACCCCAAAAAATATGGCGAGATGTCACCTTCTTGACCTTCTTCTTCTGTCTTGACACCTTGGACAGAGCTTGGGTCCTATTGGCTTAAAACCGAGGTGACTGAAGAGAAAAAGGGGATGGCTTTTTCCAGCAGTGAGACAAAATTAGCTAATTGTGATCGTAATGCTATAGAGTCATATTATACCATTGATATTTTTTTAGACTCTGCACAAACGACATCGAGGCATGTGACCCCAATGAAGGGAGACGGATAGACGGCTCCTGCAACAACCTTGAAAACCCTTCTAGAGGATCCATGCATACGCCCTCTAAAAGACTCCTACCTGCAAAGTTTGATAAGGGTAATTTGACATATATATATTCATTTATTACATATACTATCGACACCCTGCTCTTATCCTACGTTAAGTGGAGTTTAAGTGGCATAACTGGTTATTTTCTATTCTCCCCTATTATTCTTTATCCTTAGATTCAATTATTTCTTACCCATACTATCAATCATATTTTGTAAGGCCTACATCCATCCATATTTAATTCCATCACCCTTCTTGTAACAAGTCTATATTGATCAACATCATCATCATAACGCTATACGCTAACCTATTACTACTCATTTATTCTTTCACTACTTTCTACTTTCAAGCTTTGTTTTATAGACTTACTCAAAATTAATAATAAAAATGGGTAATCGTTTATTTCAGGCAACAAATAATGGTACTAAATATAGGTAACAAATATTTTGACCCATAGATAAACCTTAAAGACTACATACAAAATATAAACCTTATTACTAAATTACATTGACGTTATTGTTTTTATTTATATGATAAAGTGTTTTAAGATTTTGAGCCCAGAAAAGCAGCATCCGGTAAAGATCTACCATTAGCCCGACGCCTGCGCACAAAACTACTTGCAGAAGGCAGTATATCGAGTAATAAAATCACAGTATTGGCCACTCATTATATACAGTTTTTGGGCAACGATATCATCTCCAACCACGATTCAAGTAAGAACTTCATATTTATAAAAATATTATTAAGACAAAAAATAAAGGAATGAGGCAATATTATAATTTGTATTCGATTAAAGCACTTAAAGTGTAAAAGTGTGTATTGATGTAGAGACTTGTCTTGCTTCGTAAATTGAAAAAATCTCAAATACTTTTTAGTTAATTACGTAAAAATAAAGCCCTACTGCTGTGCTGCTGAAGGCAAAAATGACCACGAATGTGTCCCAAATATGATTCCTGATGATGACCCTGTCCATCGCTTCTCCAACCTACGTTGCATCAATATGACGAGACCTGAGAGTTTCCAATCTAGAGGTTGCATCGGAAAAAATACTACTCCATCTAGAGTAAGTGTAGTATATACATATAATGAAGTCATTATTTGTGTAATTTTGTTTAGTTCGTTGTCATTTTGTTATATTTCTACTTTTATTATAAATTAAATTCTAAAAAGATTTTATTATGAAAATTATGTATGAAATACATACGCATAAGCTACATGCTAAATATAAAAGAGTTACATTAAATCTTGTATTTAAGCTATCATATACTACACCTCTTCTTGATTTGTCTATCATATATGGAAATTCGGAAAAAGGGTTAAAAAGTTTCAGAACCCATTGTGGTGGTCGGCTTAAGTATGAGATGCTAAACGGAATCGCTTGGCCACCAAGTGCAAACCCCAGAAACAATATTTGTATAATGAATCAATCACCAACTGAAACAAGATGCCACGACTCTCGTAAGTACCTATAGTAACGATTTACGCTTGTTACCTGAACCTAGAAGAACACAGATTCCTGTGTTCTCCTAGGTTCTTTTTTCTATGTTCTCCCTTTTAAAAATCTTAAGAGTGCTTTAGATACCATATTTCTTTTTCAGCTGGAGAAGGCCCTAATACTTGCGCTGGTATAAATATGTCTTTCATTTGGTTCTGGAGAATGCACAATGATATCGCAGAGGAATTGGCTAAAGTGAATCCTTGCTGGGATGATAATAAATTATTTGACAATGCAAGAGACATAAATATCGCAATAGCGATACAAATCCAATATTACGAAATGATGCCGCTTCTTTTGGGTAATGACAGTACCAATGCAGTTAGAAAATCATATTAATAATATTATCATATATATAATAATAAAAAAGCATCATTATTAATTTTACTAATAATTATTTGGATTTGTTTGGTGACAACAATGATGGGCACTAAAACTCTTTGACAAAACCGGTTTTACAACAAGTGATACTATTTTAATATACAGGAAAGAAAAATCTGGAAAGAGACGATATTATATCAAAATCGTTGGGGTTCAGAGATGTGTACGACAAAACGGTAATACCGCGATTGTCTCTAGAATATACGTATGCACTTCGATGGATACACACTATGCAAGAAGGAACTCTTAAGTAAGTTCCTTATCTAATTACCGAAAAAACATTCTCAATTTCTTAATGTGGTTCTTGTAGTATTATTGTATAGTCATTGGTCCTCTTTACAAATTGAACTTATAGGTAAATTTACTATAATTTTAAAGACTGTATAGCTAAAGACAACCTCGTTGAAAACTAAAACATTGACACTTAAGTTATTTTTCTATTAATTTAGATACTTGTTCACCAACGGTAGTTATAATATTATCGAAATAGTGTTAGCAGCTGCTTTTATATTTAAATGGTCAAACACATATTATTAAATAATATTTTTTATGGGTATATACGGGTGTGTATACCTCAGTTATAGAGTTTTGAGCTAAATATGCATAAAATTATTTTCTTCAGATTGTACGACACTACAGGAGATTATATAAGCCAGATTCCCATAGGAAATGTAACGTTGAGGACAGGATACTTGGCTGTGGAGGATCACATGGCTCAGTTAACTCAAGGCGCTTTCAGACAAGCAAGTGCATCTTCTGATGATGTTGTTGACCCTGAAGTGAGATTTTACAAAATACATAATATATAGCATGCAAAACAAGACAAGAGAAAAAAGAGATAATGATTTTCTTTATCTAAATTGTTTTATAATTGGTAAAGATTTACAAATTTTAATTAATCAAATTGAAGGTAGGTACTGCAGTAAATATAACAAAGTAACTACCTATTTGTTCAGGAGAGCAGGAAGACTTGACCACTGGTTTTATTTGTTTGCGCCTCGAAGAATGAACAGAACAGTAATTCACTCACCTTGAGATAGGACGTGGTGGTTGATGGGCTCGCGTGGATTTCCGCCGCCGAATGCCGTTGATCGTTTGGAGCACACAATGTTAGGCCACCGCTAGGCCTCCGTCGTCGTAACACAAGACCGTTATAAAATGTCCTTATGTAGATTTCCGTTGAGTTGCGCCAGCAAATACCGCCGTGTTGCCGGCGCCCGAGTTTTACCGTCCGTCTGTCCACGCGCTAGTCCGAAATGGGTGTGTGTGAAGAATGCGCGAGCCGTCTTATAAGTCGTCTCTCTCAATGACCAAACTACCGTCAATTCATTTATGAGGCGCGAACATCTTCCCCCCGAACCAAGGTCCCCTTGGTTCCTAATTTCTAATAGGTAACCTACATAATTTAGAGATGGGCCTTAACAGGACACCAGACTGAGTCCTTACCTCAGCTATCCGAACAACCCCATTTTTACCCGGTAATAATTTTATTAAACGACCCCGTTTCCAATGAGAGGCCGGTTGATTATCCTTCTTAATCAAAACTAAATCATCTAACTTTGGTGGATCAGTGTGAGATGTCCATTTATACCGCTGGTGCAGAGTATGCAAGTATTCCATATTCCATCGTGACCAAAAATGTTGAGATAATTTCCGAAATTGTTGAAACCGAGACAACTGAGACATTTTGACTTCAATGTACGGGTACTCCGGCAGTGCCACTAAAGATTGACCGATCAAAAAATGTCCCGTTGTTAATACTTCGAAATCAGATGGATCCGAACTAAGCGGGCACAAGGGCCGAGAGTTCATGACCGCTTCTACCTTGGTGAAGAACGTAGTGAGTTCTTCGAACGTTAACCGAGTCTCGCCTATGACTCTGCGAGCGTGAGTTTTAGCTGATTTCACCGCAGCCTCAAATAGCCCACCGAAATTTGGACTAGATGGAGGGTTAAATAGCCAGGTGATTTTCTGTCTACCGAGATGCCGTTCAATGTCCGAGTAATGATTGCAAAAAGCTGAGCTGATTATGAAAGGAAAGAAGATGATAATAACATAAAAAACCATCCATTTAATTCTGAAGAAAGTGATGTTTTTAACTCCATTATTGGTTACTATATTATTCATTTTGAGAAACACGGTATTGCAAAACGCGAGTGCTAGCCTAAGCAAGATAAGCGCGGATCTAATATACCCTGACGAAGATCTAAATAAATCGAAAGTGTCGGATAACGAAACAAAAATATATAATCGAAACAAAATAATACGTGAGTACCTACGTGTTTCTCAAAATGTATAGTATAACTCATGAAAGTTTGGAAACTATAATAATGCTATTATTGATAAATCGTAATGAGCCTAATTACCTATGTTACATAATTATTAACTCTCTACCTCTGTCCCACACTATGTCGGGTTGGAAAAACATCTATCCTTCTTCCACCTTCCTCTATCAGCTGATATTTGAGTAATTAGGCCTTTCCTACTCATATAGTGAGTTTCTCCAAGTCAGCATTTTTAAGAAATGTACCAGTAAAAGCAAAAGCCCATGGAGCAAAAGCCGTGCAAAAGGTATAGAGTATTGCTTCCACCTATGGGATACTTTCGCCAAGAACTAGCTGGGTGCTTTAGACTTGATAGAGCGTAAAGCATTAAGGCTTATAGGTGACCAGCTAAACACTGAGACACTGAGCCAAGCAGAGTCAGCTTTCTCGAGCACTGCCTTAAAATCGATCTTTTATAGAAAACATTTCGGAGAATGTGCCCAGGAATTGCATGATCCAATTCTACCATCTCCATTTCACTACAGAACAAGCAGATGTACCGCTTAGTACCATCCATATTTTGCCAGTCTACCATCCTTATGAACAAAGCGCTTTTCTTCCACATTTATAATGCTTACAGCCAAGGATTAGAAAACTTTGCTGTCGTCTGGCTTTCCTCTAAAACTATAATCCAGATCTCTTAAAGTCAAGAGTAAATAGGTGTCTTCTAAACCTGCGTGCCCCATCGTCGCCGCATAGTCGCTTAGGCGAGATCGTGCTCAAACGTAGGTACATCTATGATTAAAAAAAACATATGTCCCACATAACTTGTGTGTATTCCACATTCATAATCTAAGTCTCTCAGTTAGGTCCTAGTTACATGACATGCATCCTTCACCATGACAAATGTTATGAGTAATGTTAGCGTGGTATTGGCAATACCACGCTAACATTACTCCTCAACTTGTCTGGATGATAAGGGATGATAAAGGTATGTAACCAACATCCACAGGTCTATAAGATTAGTAATTTGATATCCTGTTACTTACTTCAATAACATTGCAAGAACAAGGTCTCCTCGATCTGATGTTTTAGCATCACCTAGAAAGGAAGTCTGCGGGATACTCAAATCCTAAGCAACTTAGAACAGCATACATGAAGGTTTGAGCTCAATGGAATGGTTTCAATGGTCATATATAATTAAATCAGTACAAAGATCCAAACACGATGATATATATGACTAATAAATTTAAAAAACCTCGACCAAAATACACATATATGAATAGGTTATAGATATTTTTTAGGCCGGGTTTTTTTTTTGTGTTTTGTTAGATACATTCTCCTTTGCTTCAGGTCAACTCCTAGAGATAAGAAAGGCGACTATCACTAGTGTGCTGTGTACAGTTGGTGATTCTGTTACTGAGATCCAGCCAAGTGCCTTTGCTAAAATAGGAAAGGAGTAAGAACACTATACACTATATATACACTATAAATCAATATTTTAATATTATATTTACTAGCTAAACAATTTCATAATAACACCTATTTATTTTTAGGTTATAATTAATATATTATCAAGTATGTTTGAGACAAAACTGTTTGATTTAAAAGGGTCTATAATTTTTAACAAATTTCATCCAAGTGATTAAGTAATAAATAAACATAAAAACTTATTGTTCTATATTGTTTCGTCAAAATAACTTTCACATTTTTTTAAATGTAAAAAATTGTATTATTCTTATTACTAATTTTCTTTTCAGTTACAAGGTTAAAAGCTGCCGAAAAATTACCAAACTTGACTATTCTGCGTGGAGAGACACGGCTTGCTGTGAGATTTAACATGCTTAATAAAGCAACGATATTATAGAACTATAATTGTTTTACTTTTAGTACGCCTATAGGAAAAATTGGACAAGTTTCTATGGCGAACTTATATTCTACCACCACATTTGAAATAGCTAGTGATACTGTAAGAAAAAAATGAACAAGAAAAGAAGGTTTATTTAGGTAGGATACCGATATTAAAAGCTTATACGTAGAAAACCTATATTAAAATAGACATTTGCATTTCTTATACAAACCCTAATCTTTAGTTCCAAGAACATCATTATCAAAACCTTACAATACGAGCACTGTCTTAATTTAGAGGACAGAGGCAGAGACAGAGGTCAACCTTTAGTAAGATGAGCTACCCTTTAGTAAGATCAGTTCACAACCCCAAATAAGGTATGGCTACTTACTCAAGTATTTTCTTTTACTAAACTAGCTAGACTTTACTGTATCTGTGTCAACATTTCCAAATCTCTAAAAGTCGTCTGGCTTCAAAGTGATTTGCCTCAATACTATGATCCGTGCATCTAAGCTTGGCAATGCGCATGTGATTGTTCTGTTGTTGTACATAGGCTTCGGTAAGCTTTGTTCATTCAAATTAAAATTGTTCTTGTGTAGAGTGTAGAAGCTGAGTTTCTACACTCTACACTCACTAAGGTATGCTGTGTCGGAAGGGCATTGCATCTGCGTCTCCGTGAGAAATAATAAGTGTGGCTTATTGGTCTCAAGATAGTGGTGGACCGCATCAAGGTTGGAGTCCTCGAATGTTTGAGAAGTGCGCTTGAAGCAAGAGGACGTGGTTCTGTTGTAAACACGTCTTATTTTGGAACCTTTTCATACATTTAATCAGAGTGTTAGATAAGTGGGGGAGGCTGTAGTTAAGCCAGGCACTGGATAGCATGAGAGAGATACACAATAGGCTCCTGCGTATTTGAGGGACTAAAGTAAAGAATGCGGGAACGCCCGTACCCTCGCAAGGTATGGCCATCAGGTTCTATCATCCAGCTGCCAACAGGCGCAATGGAGCATTACCGAATTCCTTGCAAGTCGGGGGGCAGCTATTTTTTACAACCTGCTGTCAGCGGAGAACCATACTTTGGATCTTGCTACCCTCCAAGACAAGCTCACTGGCTCTATTGTGATCTCATAAACGCCCGAGCAAAAAACAGAACAACAACTCATCAGTCAGTCAGTCATCAGTCTAAAACACAACATCATCCCTTCACGGAATGGTTTTGTTCAGTGGGCCATACCACCAAAAGAGTTGCTACTCATTTAGCACTTCTCAAGGAGCAGCAGACGCGGGCAACTTCGATAGTCTATAACTCATACCTGAGACTATCGATAAAACATTCTGCTATCTGCCAAGCAAGCAACTGCAACAGTCGCCTTGTCGAGTTGAACTTTAGCGCCACGCTGACGGGAGGACCTACTCTCACCCTATCGTATATAAAGGAAAGCTTTTTCATAATCAGTGGACGCGGACAGTAAAACACGAGGTAAATAAGTGCGTGAAGTTTAGAAGACAGCCATCGGAGTCGACCACAGACCATGGCAAATCTTCCTCAACATATAACCAAACAATGAACAATGACAATAACAATGACCAATGACATTTCGACATATAACCAAACAACGAATCTATAGCGACAACGGGACAAATTTTGTAGGAGTGGATTATTGCTCAAAAAATAATATTATAACACAATTATGCAAACAATGAATCCCGACCTTATTTCTAAACAAAGTGAGATCCATATACAATGGCATTTCAATGCGCCAACAGCTCCTTCTCTAGGAGATTGTGGGAGGCTGTAGTGAAGGATGATATATAATTTATAGATATAGTTGTGGGAGAGCAAAAACTGACATACGAAAGATTGTGTCACTTCATAACAATGGACAAACACTAAATAACACTTAAATTTTCTTTGATGGTACTCCATTTTCACATCATTAGACCAGATCAAGAACATTTTCTTCGTTAAAATGTTCAATATCGAACCTTATTTGCTACGAGTGGAAGGTAATTATCTATGTTATCATATTAGACAGAATTATATAATATAAACAATTACGTAGCACATTTAAACCATTCTTTGATTAGAACGCTGATTCTGCTTCCGACATAATACAAGGGTATCGTTTTTCAGGCTGTACCTGAAAAACGGAAAACAACTACTATCAACAACTATCGGAAACTGAATATTATAATGGTACGAGTATCCTACAAATTGCCAAACGACATGATATAAACGGCTTAATAAACGAAGTAGGTTAGTTGGCAATCACTTTATTTGGTGTTCTAGGTGGCTCCTTTATTGAGTTATACTTTTTGTACTCAGTTTTACGATTAAGCCGGGGGGTTAACCGAGATGCACGAGCCTAAGCCATGTACACATCAGTAATCACACAAATCACATCAATTAAGGTTGTAAGTTCCTTCATCCTACAGGTCAGTCTGCAGGAATTTACTAACTATTCTGCAGGTGTTCAATATAACAGCTCTCTGGAAAAGAGCATATCGACGGGTAAAAGGCAATTTAATTTAACCACCACTTTGGTAACTTTAGGAGAGCTCATAATTAAAGTTTTACTATTCGAAAAAACATTTATTAAGTCATATTGCACCATGTTCTGTTCCAGGCTACTTGAGTTTAAAACCGGAAAAGTGAGAAATAGATCAAGGTAAGAAGATGAATAGACCACACTTCTAAAACATAGATCAGGGCAATATTACTTAAATGGCATGGGAATTCCTTTAGAGAACTGGGTAGAAAGATTTAAATTCATGAATTATGATTAACTGATTTAGGACTAATGCTTCGAAGGCAAAAGAGACATCGTTAAGAAATGGGAAAGTGATTTAAAACACCAAGTTACTGAAAAGAAATGATATATAATTTATTAATTTCACATTTTTTTGTGCTCTATGAACTTAAAGCTATTTTCGTTCTTGTTTTTAATCTGGTAAAAAAGCATTAAAGACCACTAATGCAACTTTTAGTAATTTGATGGGATCAATCGTAATAAAATGTTTCTAAATTGTAATCAACATTTATTGGTGTATCTCTTACGTAGATTACGTAGATATATCTTTTACATAATAATATTATACCATAATGGCTTACTTGAATGAATTACTTGAAGCTCGACTTGAAGCTCGATTTGAATCACAACTTCACAATTCTTGTCTACTAAATCAACGTTTGGTATCATCTAATTAATGTTAAGCCTCTTAATCTACACTCACATCCTATGTTTTATTTTTTATTTATTGAGACTTTTAGACTTCTGCACCTGAAACATCTTCTATGTCTTCTTTGTAAATTTTATAGACATTCTTTAAATTCTGTACTGTACTCTACTGGTAGGTATAGCCTGGTCTTTGCGGAAATAGTGAGATGGTAGAAGACTTTTTATTAATTTTAATACTACATAACGATTGGCCTCGCTTGTTTCGTTTGCAGGGATGGTTTTTTTCTGTAGCATCTGCTTTTGGACAACCCGCATAATGTGGAGGTGTCTTACTGGCAGCGCGGCTGCCTATCACTTTTAAAAGACGACATGAACTTGAGACTGACAGTGGTGAAGACCTGTAGGCGACTGTTACTCGATGCGGTCGATCCTATTACGTTTGTGTTTAATTAGAGAAGGCGATGCGGTGCTGGAAGTTTTGGTCGCCGGTACGGAGGATATTGTCCCCATGGATTTGCCACACTCTGCTCTTGATGTTGAGGCATGAGTTGAATTGGCTCGTTATTTAGATCAAATAGAACCCAGTCATATCAATCCTGCTATGGATGAACTTTAACAAATGTGACCGTGAACGGTTGTATAATTTGCTAACCGACGTCTCTTGGGAACATGTATTTTCTATCTTACAATGTTGATTTAGCTGCAAATGACTTGTACGACACAATTTAGCGCATCTTTGACACCTGCATGCCAAGGAAAAGCCGTAAAAAGACTGTATATACTGAGTATCCTGTCTGCTTTACTCCTGACATCATCCACGCTACTAAGTATAAGATCAAACTACACTCGGTATGGAAACGCACTAAAACTGATGATGCTTATAAGTCATTTTCTTTTGACTCGTTTGACTTCAGAGCTTTTTTAAAATGTCTCGCAGCGGCAGCTTAGAGTACACATGAGTTCCATCGAAGACAACGCTGGTTGAGTACATCTCTGCGAAACTTGACCAGAGACGACAAGTGGACGTGCTCTACTTTGACTTTTAGAAAGCGTTTGATTGGGTGAATAATTACATGTAGATGGCAAAACTTAGCGCTATAGGCTTTGAGAGTGGGAATCATTCTGAAGACTGTGCTTTGTGTTTAGAAAAGCAAATGACTTCTAGAGTGGGCGTTTCATACGGCTGTAATTCAGTGCTTTGGTGCGGAGCAAGCTTGAGTTTGACTTTTATGTTTGAAACTCGTACGAGGTGTCATACGCTCTTCTTTAAGAGAAGGTACAAAAGGCGTTTCTTAGATAACTTTTTAAACGTGTTGCAGGATACTACCCTTATACTTATATATCATAAAAATATTTTATGATATTTAGGATATAACTCCCTTAAGACTAGAAGAGTGTATGATCAGATGACAACTATTAACTATTAGTTATTTAATTAACTATTAGTTGCCAACCCAGAGTGTGATGTGTTCGCGGATGAATGGAAGAAACTAGTGTTGTTATGTTTGAAGTATTGTGAGAATGACGGATGATTGTAATCTGAAATTATATTAATAATATTGACATGTATATAACATTTTACTAATTTTTATTCTGACCTTTTTACTATGACATTTAATTTGAATAAATATCATTTAATATCTTTGCGTTCTATGTGATTTAATTAGAGTAATTGGTTGTTCCGTTCTAATTAATAATAATATAAATTTATTTCAGGCAACAAAATTATGTGTATAAAATCCAATAACAAGGGTCAATAGAAAATAAATACCTTATAGACTAACATACATATAAACTACACAAAAAGTCAGGGCACTGTCTTTCCTATACCGTCGGTAGACTACTCCTGCTGAACAGAAGTCGGGTGTGAGAAATACGTCCTTGTACTTGGCAGCTACCCGGAGCACGTAAGACTTGAAGTTGGGCTCCCGGGCTGGCGGGCATATTATCGAATATTGTTTATTGTAAATGAAATTTATTCTACTTACAAATCTACACATGCAAGTCATCAATCTCCTCGCGTGGCTCACAAAACACTTTACCATCCTGGGTGGACTAACCTTGTTGGTTACTTTCTTCAGTTTGATCATGACACTCCTGCAGCCACTTTTAAAAAAAATGCAATTCCTCGGTTAATTAGCTATTGTTATAACACCAAAAAAATAACATATAATTGTGTATGTTTATTTACAGAAATAATTACAGAAATGTACAAAACGGGCCCAGGGTCTCGACTCCAAAAGGCTCAAATATGTAGGCATTACCCAAACCAGCATATTTGCGGTTTTTGAGGTCCTCGGCACATTCAGCCGCCGCACCAGCCCTAACGGAAGTCTCCGACGGGATGCGGCCAGGGTGTCTACGCAAGTAGCATCCCACACTAATGGCCTACCCATCTCCCAAGGGACAAGAGTCATACCATCAGGCCTCTTACCATCATCACGTATCAGACCGTTGGGTTCGAGAACAGCTGGTACGTTGACGTTGGTGAGTGCCCGACGAATGATATCGTTAAGACTGGCGTGGCGGGCAATCCTACCGGGGCCTATGACACGATAACCAATAGAGACAAAGCTGGTCGACCGCTGTACCACACAAGCACTGATGAGGGGCGCAGCACCGCGCACCCAACCGCAGACAAATTGTAACTCATAATATAATACCATAGTTACCCACCTATCTACCTTTACCTTAGTAACTTCCTAAATTTCTAGCATAATAATCTGAGCGTCGAAATTGTAAATTTAAATAAAATAATAAACTGATTAAAATAATTATGCTTGAAAAATATATTGAAATGATCAAAATTATCTCAACGTACTATAACTTTCACACTGCATTAATAGTTGCAAAATAAAAAAAATGCTATGTTGCTAGCTTTGCTTCTATATTACTCAGGTGTCGATTGTGAAGTTAATTCAAGGTAAGAAAGAGGAAATGAAAGGTTTGAAGAAAAGAAAAATTTAGGTGATGAAGTAGACTATTGGACTTGGCAATCCTTTTCAGCCCAATTTGTGCGACCCGGGCTCGGTTCCTTAAATAGCCGCCAGTCGCATTGCATCCATAACAACTGCACTTTGCTAGGTGCTAGCAAAGTGCTAGCTAGGTGCACAGGTGCTACTGACACCTTCTGCGCAGGCTCGAGATTGCGTGTCCGGCTTCTATATAGTGATCGTAGGTTATATTCGATCCTTCTGTTGGGCTCATATTGTTCGGGTTCCGCGGCAGAGGGCCACTCATTTCCCTCGCCACCGATGGCTTGCATGCCGTGATGTCCAGCATACTCTTTCGTGAATCCATCATGATGGGTTTGCCATTGCCGTTTATACTCACCCATAGGATAAATGTATCTATAGAAGTAGAGATGAATTATACGTCATAGTGTTTTAGTAAACTCATCAAAATTGTGACCAAATCATTATACTCTTCAGCCTCAAGAGGTTTCGCGTTTCAAAATGTGAGAATGCGAATACCTATTTTAACGAGGTCAGTATTGTAAAAGCATTCTTCATCTTCATCCTATGCCTACTGACACTCTCTTGACATCTCTGATGGCGCACCACAGAGTTCGATCTTCAGCTCTTTTCCTCCAATTCCTGCACGCTGCCTTACGAATATCACCTAGGCTCCAAGGCTCACCTAGCTACAAGGTGCCCTACACTACGTTTGTCGACACGCGGCCTCCACTCAAGAGCCAGTCTGCCCCAACGGCCATTGGATCTAAAGCATATAATGTGACCTGCCCACAGTCATTTCAGTTTGCTAATTCGTCAGCGACCTTGGTTCTTTGTAGGACGCACTGATTACTAACTTTGGTTTTTGACTTCGACGTTTAGGCAATGAGAAGGCTCAACGAAGTTTCCCAAATGCTGCCCAGCCTATTGGCTCTGGGATCTTCACTGAGAGAACGAAAGCACGAAGAAACGACTTCCAGGACGAAATGCATGAGGCGTAGAGAATCCTTTTGAAAACCTATTGAAATCCTTTTTTTCGAGAGAATCTCTGGCCAACAAGCAACCACAACCCGCTTACCCGAATGTGCCAACCTTGTCAAATGGCTTGCTCCGAGTAGCTGGACGAACACTTAAACTCCCTTTTTCAATCAGAAGTCCAGTTCAATCCTGTTGGAAGCTCGTAGGTTGCGTCAAACCATCTTTATGATCTTTATATTTAGGGCCTGGTGTTCTGACAAGTATGAAGGGATATTTTGGCGTCGTTTGCATATATGCTCCAGAGTTCGACTCGAACAGTAAGATTTTTAGATGTTCTTGCCTGTTCCTGTTCATTTCGAAAAATTTAGAGCTCTCTTCTCTAAGAGTCTACACCACCCGGTTGATTTTTTTGGTCAACAGCTGATATCATTTTTAAAGCATATTTTTGACTCTTGGAGAAGTCACAGGATGCAACCAAAGTATTCTGTGAATATTTTCCTGCTTCTGTGAACTATACGCAACCTTAATCTTAAATTTAAAATATTGAAATAATGTATTATAATATTTTAAGCTATATTTCTGACGATACATCTTTAGTTTTTAAAGTTGATACATCTAAACCCAGTAATTGCGATGCGGTTAATTAATCATTATAGTGTTTAACTAAAAATATACAAAATAATATCAATAATATAAAATACACGTGAAACAGTTGAGCTTTCTAAGGACCGTTTAATACGATCTAAAGATAAACTGATGTTAACTTAATGGTAAAAATACTAAATTGTATTAAGTTCCCTTTTCCAGATGGAATATGTAGCCTGACCATCATCCTAGGTCCTAGATTTTAGTAGTAAGTAGGTCTTAATATTGATGCAAAGCTGCAGTGGGGACCACAAATTAAAACTTTTGCTGGTAGACTTATTTTCAAGGCATTATGTAGATCCCATAATACGATGGAAATAAAATATTCATTAAAATATTTTTTCAAAGACTCACGATTTTGTAAATGGCACGAACTTCCCTTATTTGAAGAACATGACATTCAACTGCTTATTGAATCAGCTGACCTCAACCATTTTTATTTTGTTTCAAATGCTCACAGTATCCATGTACTTGTATTTTTTTCACTTTCAGCTTTATAAATAATATTAATATTTGCATTACGCTGCTACTAAGAGAACCACCAATTGCAGTTTACGAAAGATTAAAACTATAGAAATAAGTATAGTAAGAGCTCAAAGGCACATTCTCAAAATATTGCTGCACTGTTTTTTTAACACCAACAAGCTACATAGCGAAGCAAATATTTTAACAGTTAGACAACTCTTTATTCTCCAATGCACAAACACTTAGTTTTAAACCCAAGTATAGCAGCTGGTAGCAAACGAAACAAACGATCAGTAATTTAGGTAACTCTTGCTATCTTCGAAGCTTATCTAATGGTGTTGTTAAATGCTAGATGACACCTGTCATCCCTTGAAATGATTTTTTTACAAAAATAAATGTAATTTTATAATTTTTTAAATTTTACCATCCGCTGTACTCAATAACGATCAGCTGAGAATCATCAAAAGTGACTCGGCACCTGCATCTGACTGTAAAATCGGGTTGGTAATTTTCGCTGAATTATTTAACACTTCGAGTGAGGATTTCTAAGTGGAACTGAACCCAGATGAGTGCTGCTTGGAGACTGATGATGGAGACGACTGCGATCGTCTTCAAATTATTGGGGATTAGTCCCCCTGCTGACTAACAGAAGAGCTAGCAATAGACAAGGAAAACTTGAAACAAACCCGGCTCGGTGCCAGCCGTTAAGGCTTACCTAAGTGCACATAAAAAGATTCTTTCCCTTGAGATTTAATCCCTTTACTACATTGGTTAGAAATAACTAGTGACTCGATAAGAAGAAAAAGAATGCCAGTTATCGGGGATCTTCTGTCTGTCTTACCTATTACTTAATTTAATTAATGATGGTTCTCCGCACAATTTTACTTGCGAGGTACCTGCACAAGATACGAGTACTGCATATAGCACTCAGAGACTGTAGCTATCCGTAAAATAACTTTCGAAATTGGTTCAGTAGTTTAGAGATAATCCATAACAAGAAAAGAAAGTATGTCTAGATAGCTACCGTTTAGACAACAATTCATTAGAAACCTTTGAATTAGAAAATACCTTCTTTGCGATTACAAAATGTTAATGATAGCTTATCTCATTTAAGCGACGACATTCTAATTATTCAAATGTTGTTATAAATACTAGTTACTAGTACGAACATGTCAAATACACTAATTTTATAAAAAAATATAACAATTAATAAACTGGATATAAGTTAAAACATGACATGTAAGCTCAAATAAAGCTCTCACAGAATCTCAGGCGTTCAGACAGAACAACCTTCAGGAGGTTCTCATTTAAGAGGGCATTGCAAACAGAAAGAGTGTGTGCAATGGGAGACCGTGCGTACGAAACCTTGCGGCAAGAAGGATCCTGAAACACCCGTTGATTTCTGTTACAGCAATAGTCATTGGAGATGTAGAGTCTCGCCAAGTCATTATTGAGATTGGGAGCATCGATCTCACCATACACGTGATTATTGTTCGCCCTTCTACCTTCTAAACTGTTGTAGCCTAAGCAACTCATTTGGAACTTTGTTAGGTACTTGCATGATTAGAATATATTCAAGTTTGGATAAAGAAAACGAAGAAAAACTTTTTGTTATTTTACAAAAGAGTACACTCTTTCATGTGTATGTGAACACATAAGCTAGTCTTTAGCTTACTTTGCATGAACGCGCAGAATATAAGTTTAATGACGTGACTGCTTCGAAAATCATGGACGTTCCTCAACACAAAACTCAGCCTTGTAGTATTCCTTAGCTATGGACGTTATATGGATATGGAATATTTGCTTGGAGTCAAATGTGATACCCAGATCTTTATTAGTTGTAGATCTAGTGATAGGATGACCATTTTGATTGCGACCATACGTGCAACCAAACGACCCTTTTAGATTACCGTTCAATAAATCGATTGAACCATATCAAAGTGCATTATCATTCGCAATTACTTGCAAAAATGGGTTTTCGCAGCTGTAAAGAGTTATATGGAATACTGTTAAAAGATGAAAGGTATCTGGGAACAAAGGAAAATAATATTAAGACTGATGCCGTTATGAATATATTAGGAGTTTCATGAGATCTGTATGACTGTATCATCATGAGTATGTGCTATATACTCAACAAAACATTCTGCGCAACAAACTTTATCAAAAAGTGGCGAGTAATTTCAGACATCTCGCGCCTATTAGATCCATTGGGATGAGCAGCAACTTGCTAGATACGTCAGGTATATGCCAGGTTTTTAAACAAATCCATGACAACTAATTTAGTCACTGCGTGTACGAAATATTCCCCAGTAAAACAGCCATTCCGAGGCTAGATTGTTGGGTGCGGAACTGCTGGTTATTACCAGAATTTTCCGTTCTGTGACAGAAAGTTTTACAAATCTTGCAAAATCTAGTTCTGCTAGATAGATTCATTCGTCATTTTAGCGAGGCTAATCAACCATCCTAGTTCATTAACTTGTTTTGTTGCGAAGAGCCGTTCTGTTTCCCTGTTTCCCTGTTAACCCTGCAGATATTGCTACAAAAGAGTTAACACCGCAAGAGCATTCTTGCAGTGTTTTGTGGGCTCAGGGTCCACTTTGGCTACGGTATGATGTCGTAGAGTACACGATCAGAAAGCCAAATCAACAAATGTAGAACAGAAAATGATTATGGCTCACGTTGTCACTGAGAACCAGATAATCCCTTATTGACTCAATATTCTACACTGCAGAAATTGAGGCCTTCTGGTTACTGTTTTGGGATAGAAAAACAAAAGGATGGATATAATATGAGTCTTATTAAATACATAAAATATAAATGAATGAACAAAAGTTTGCAAAAGACAGATCCTAAAGCTAGAACTTGGATAAGAGATTTTAGAAAAATAGAAGTAGTTAGGACAAAGAGCAAAATAAAATCTCTTTTAGATAATGGCACTTTGGATGATGCCACTTTGGAGCCACAAAATATCCCATCTAGTGTTTAGTATTCAATCAGTACGAAACTCTTGTATTTAGTAAAAATGCTTACTTTGGTGCTAGCAGCACCGCTGTATGGATTATCTGCCAATATTTAATATAATATTTTGTTTTTAGCTAATCCACCTATAGCGAATTCTCTGGTCGGAATAAATATGATGTTTATTTACTTCTGGAGAATGCACAACTTTATTTGTTATGTGCTATCGGAAGTCAATAAATGCTGGGACGATGATAAACTGTTTTCTACTGCGAGGGATATCAACATCGCTATACACTTGCAAATCTTATATTATGAAACGTTGCCGATTCTTGGAGGTAATGCAGTTCAAAAGCCTAAACCATTGCACATCGTATTCGAAGTCATTAACATAAATGTAGTCCTAGCGTATTCTTAAAGCAAACAACTTCACATAACCGACTGGCCTGTCAGCTCAGTTGGTAGTGGTTCTGCCTTCTGCGCTGTAGGTTGAGGGTTCGATTCCCTCAATAAATAAACATTTGTATGATGAACATAGGTGTTTGTTCTCTATCTGGGTGTTATAAAGTATCATAAGTATGTTTTTAAAAATATATAAGTATTCTATCAGCCATCAGGTTTCCATAATACAAGCTATGCTTAGTTTTGAGGCTAGATGGTGTTGTGTGCATTGTCCACTAATATAATACATTTTTTTTAAACGATGAATTAAATAATTTACATGGAGATAAATATTATAATGAGATTATTTTGTTTTTCCATATTATTCTGTGATAAATTAGTTACCTGTCCATAAATCCATTCGTACTAGTATTATAAATCGATAGCGTCTCTATATGTTTGTCTGTCCGTCTTATCTGTGTTTTGTTACCTTTCACGCCAACACAGCTAAACGGATATTGATTAAATTTTATAAGAAGGTAAACTTTAAGTATTTTCAGGACGAATAAAGCTTTTTTTTAATGTAGGTACAATGCGTCTTGTAAAAACAAAATAATTCATTGCATTTATTTTAGGCCGAAAGAGATTAATAAAAGACGGGGTTTTATCATCATGCCCTGGATTCAGAGATATTTATGATGAAAAGAAAATTCCGGAATTGTCCCTCGAGTATCCATATGCAGGGAGGTGGTTCCATACTCTGCAAGATGGTCAAGTGAGGTCAGTTTAACAACAAAAAAAATATGATTGCAATAGGAATAAACTTCTGCGTGAATGATGTCACTTAAAGCCATACTGGTTAAGGTATACTTTTTATTTTATTTAAATTATTTAAATAGGCCAAGGGTGAAAAATAATGAAATAAATATTGAATTAGACTATTAATTGAGTTATGTATCCATAACAAATATGTAAATATTAATAAATACATTTAAAAAATAAATCATTTTTAAGGGTGATAAAACAGGAGGTGCATTATGCATATGGGCTCAAATTTTGTTATCGTTATGATGTATGAATGTGACTCTCAACCAATTGTTAAGCAATTTTTATATGATTCCCCTTTTGATTTATGGTTTTAGGTCGTAGTTATGGTCCTATTTAAATATGTAACTTTATTAGATACTTTTCCCGTAATACTTGAAAAATATTATCCTCGCTCGCGTGCTAACAACAACTTACCTATAGTTCATGACGCCAAGGAGTTATATGTTATTTTTAATTTAAAACACCATCAATCGATTTCAAATTGTAAAATATTTTTTTTGACAAACAAATCCTGAAAACAGTTTCTCTAACTAAAGCAAAAGATACAATTTAAATGATCACTTTAGATCACCATCCAATATTACCTACTGTCTTACAACATCGTAGTGATTTTGCAAATCATAAGCACTAAATGACAATGTTACATACTTGACGACATCTGTGGCGCAGTTGGCTAAGACCCGGCTGAGACGGAGAAGGTTGCGGGTTCGATTCCCGCCGCGGGACACATGTTTGTACGATCTGCAAGTATTTATCTCGGGTCTGGGTGTTTCTATGTATAATATGTATGTATTTACAAAAAAAAAGTAGGTATATAAGTAGTATATTAGTCATGTGGTACCCATAACACAAGCTCTGCTTACTTTGGGACCAGATGATGTTGTATGAAATGTCCGGGATTATTTATTTTATTTATTATTACTATACTGTGTTTTGGCAATTAACTCAAAACGCATTTGCAATTATACGCTTACGCATACAATATAATAGATACGTTATTGTTGTTTTGTGGTTTTCAGACTCTACGACGCAAACAGAACATACGTAGGAAGTGTTCCGATAGTAGATGTGTCATTACGAACTGGATATCTTGCCGATGGTGATAATATGGTTAAAATGACTCATAGCCGCTTTATGCAAGGATGCGCTAAGGCTGATCAAGTGATTACCCTTTTGTGAGTATCATCTCTCTGCCTTTAACCAATCACCTCACATATCCAGTTATTTTAGTCTACATTTACAACTCGCCTAGCAATGTTATTGTTAAAATTTGAAAAACCAACATTGCCATTCTTATTAAAATCGTACTACTTTTATAGATTTTGTTTTATTAGAAGCTGACCGCTCATAAACCTATTGTTGGTTGTAAATAATCATAAAAAAAATAACATTATGTTTCAGATGGCCGAATTAGGACTTGGACCACTACAAGAAATGCTTGATTTATCAACCAATGACATATCTAAGAGTAGATACTTTGGTATACAGAATTACATTACATATAGAGAGCTTTGTTTCAACCGTAAAGTCACGTGTTGGGAAGATCTTTTAGAAGTTATGAAACCCGAGGTAAAACATTGTTTGATATTGTAATAAAAAAAAGCAAGATATCAGTGGCAGAGGAATTATGTTTAATGATTAATGTCATAATGTAATTAATGTCAGTTCAAGTTCAATGAAATCATGTCATTAAACCTAGCCCTGTCCTAAGCCTAAGGTCCTGTCTGAATTCTGCTTGCTGGGAAATGCCCCAACACGCAGGATTCAGGCCTGGCAAATCGTGCGGTGGTCTGATCCTAAATCTCACAGAACACTGTGAACACAATTAAATGAGGAAAATCAAGCAGAAAACTCAAATACAAAAGTCTTATACCTCATAGCGTGTCAATAGTTTTTACAAACCAGTGTGGAAGGATTAATGATCGCCTCAGACGCTGAGCTTTTGTAACTCTTGCATTTCCGATTTCTATCTAGGTTCCCAAGTGGCTATGCAGAAGTACAAGTATTTTTAATCGGTTTTTTTTTACAGAACATAGAAAAACTCATGAATGTCTATGAATCTGTCGAGGACGTGGAAGTTCTTCCTGGTTTATTAATGGAAGAGCCAATTACTGGCGGCTATGCTCCTCCTACTTGGTACTGCTTTACAACAGACCAATTGCGGTATAATATCGTATCCGATAGACATTGGTATGAAAGAAAAAATCGCCCAAATGCTTTTAAATTACGTAAGTATTTGTTGTCGGATTCGAGAAACAAAATTTTAGTCGGTATCCTGATCGTGTAGATATAAATGTACTGAATCATCCAATGTAGAAAGAAGAGAAACTATAATAATAATAATAATAATAATAATAATAATAATAATTCCGGACATTTCACACAACATCATCTGGCCCCAAAGTAAGCAGAGCTTGTGTTATGGTTACCACATGACTGATATACTACTTATATACTTTTTTTTTTGTAAATACATACGTATTATACATAGAAACACCCAGACCCAAGACAAATACTTGCAGATCATACAAACATTTGTCCCGCGGCGGGAATCGAACCCGCAACCTTTTGAGTCTCAGCCGAGCCTAAGCCCACTGCGTCACAGAGGTCGTCAAACTGTTATTAAACTGAATGTAACCATACGACTTTTTTTTAGTACGTACTTTAAACTTATAGTAATAGACTGAGACTACTATGGTAGTGATTCGGTCGTTGCAACTTCTTTGCAAATTGACCCAAATTGGTTACTACGTCAAACCATTCGTGTTTTCAAAAATATCAATAAGTGATGTTTCTCATAAAACTATTATATAATATTTTATATTGGATTTTAATGCCGAACATTTCACACAACATCATCTAGCCCCAAAGTAAGCAGAGCTTATGTTTATGGGTATTAAATGACTGATTATACTATTAAAACCACGTTTTTTAGGTTTTTGGTAAAACATACATATATTATACATATAAACACCAAGACCCAGGACAAATGAAGCTTGTCATCCTCAACAAGATGAAGCGATACTTCACACCTGGACAGCTTGCCACTTTATACAAAGCTCAAGTACTGTCGGGTATTGAGTATTGCTGTCATATATGGGATGGTTCAGTCAAATACCAGCTGGCTGCCTTGGACTCTATCGAGCGTAGAACATTGAGGATGATGTGTGAACAGCTTAACGCTGAGACTAAGTTCCAGAGTCTCGAGCACCGCCGTAAAGTTGTTTGCCTTTCGATCTTTTATAGGATACATTTCGAAGAATGTGCCCAGGAATTACATGATCTGATTCCACCATCTCCTTTTCGCAACAGGACGAGCAGACGTACCGCTCAATACCATCCATACCTTGTCAACCTACCACCCATACGAACAAAGCACTTTTCTTCCACATTTATAATGCGTACAGCCAAGGATTGGAATGATTTGCCGTCGTCTGTCTTTCCTGAAAACTACAATCTAGGTATCTTCAAGTCTCGAGTAAATAAGTGTCTTCTAGACCTGCGTGCCCCATCGTGGGCCACATCGTCGCTTAACATCAGGCGAGATCGTAGTCAAACGTAGGTTTATTGTTGATAAAAAAAAAAAGCTTGCAGATCATACAAACATTTGTCGCGTGGGAATCGAACTTACAATATTCTGCGTATCAGTGGGGCCTTGGCACAGAGGTCATCAAATATTTATTATATTAATATTACTATTTTTATTATTTATTTCAGCTCAACTTCTCGAAATAAGAAAGATGACAATGGCCAGTTTATTGTGCTACATCGGCGACGGCGTTACTCAGATTCAACCAAGTGCTTTTGAAAGAATTGGAAAGAAGTAAGATGCATCTTATGGTTTTTGTACTTGTTTAGATATATATATAATTACGTTTATAATATTAATATATACATTAAATAAACAACCAAATCAGTATGCTGGCTTCTATTTTGATCAGAAAATGAGCACATCTCCATTAACATGGTACACGTGGATCTCTCTCGCCTTAATTATAAGTGCGCTGGCGGATATATCCGCCACGCCTCCTTGAACAACTTCGTGAACATCTCTTCCTACCACCAACGTGCCTAGTGTTTTTGAGCATATAGGTTTGGCACGCGATTAAAGTTAGAGGCCTGATGGCATGACTTAGATACCCTGGGAAAGGGGACGTATTTTCGTGTGGGATCCCATATGACATAATTGTGTTGACACGTTGGCACATACATAGATAGTCATGTGTATAAACTATTTTTATTCCAGTTCAACTGTTCACCTGTACAGACAGTAGTCTGTTAGAATTTGTTTATTCATTGTGTTCATTAAATGTTTGTTTATTTTCAGAAACAAGCTTACTCCGTGCTGTGAAATTCCAAAAATTGACTTCTCAAAATGGATGGACGCGAGTTGTGAATGTGAAACCTATTGAAAAACAAGGAATCTACAATAAATAATAACATATTTTATTTACATTTGTATAATAACATGATCGCGAATATGATAACTTGACTTAACAATGACACATCAGCACTTTATTGAATATTTTGTTATTTACTTACTGCTTTCCTGTCTCATCACAGATATATTACGGCTGAGATTATTCTCAACTGCTTCTTTATAAGTGGTTTGGTAGAAAATTCAATATAACTTTATTCAATAAAATCACAAAGACCACTTTGAATCGTCTTCTTACATGCTAGGGAATCTAGGTGCCGGTTCCTCCTAACCCCAGTTCAAGAAGAATCTGGCAAGAAACTTGTCTGGTCTTAACACTCTTTTGTATGATCCTTGACAATTTTGTTACGGATGCCGAGTCGAGTTGGAGCAGATTCATCTTAAGCTTTTTAGTCATCTAAATAATCAGATATTTTATAATATACTTTAATAGACAGTTTCTGTTTAATTACGTTTTTAAATTTGCCAATCGACAAATCTAACACTTCGCTTGGGACCTTGTTATAGAAGCGTACACATTGCCCTATAAACAACTTATTAACTTTAGCGAGCCTTACAGTGGGAACAGCGAGTTTATCTTTATTTCTAGTGTTAATATTATGATTATCGCATTTTTTTTAAATAAATGAACATTTTTGTGCACATAATATTGCACTGTTATAATATTAATTTCTTTAAACTTATTTCTAAATGATTCCCTGGGGCCCATGTTATAAATTGCACGAACAGCCCTTTTCTGCAACACAAATATGGTGTTAATATCAGCAGCACTCCCTCACAACATAATGCCATAAGTCATAGAGGGTAGAGAGACATAGAGGGTGGCAGGTGGCAAGGAAACGCTTTGAGATGTAGAAACTCATATACAATTTATCAGTATTTCAATATTAAATATGAAGTCGGAAAATTTAAACTAAAAGAGATAAAAGAACCTACCCTGCCTAGAAGCAGATGAATCATCCGAAGCCGAAGGACCCCCTCAAAACATAAAATGGCAAACGAGCTAATTGTCGCTAGACACGGTAAACTATACTGGCTGCTTTTATAATATACTTAACTGATTTAGGTAACTCCTGCTAGAACAGCTTTTGTATTTAAACAATCCGGAGCTTAATCTAGAAAAATCTATACCTATTTATAAAAGTAAGTCGTGTTAGGTACACCATTTATAATTCGAGAACGATTGTACCGATGCGGTGTTTATATTTTTTTGTTTTTGGATTTGTCTTCGTCCGGAATAAGATAATAGTACCTACATTATGGTACCTACTAGTTTGTAATGTTGGTGATTACTGCTGAGGCGCCATTGAGACCCGAGCCGTTAGGTGAGGGTCTTAAGAGAGCCGAGGACGGTAATCATCAATACACACGTGTATCATACGACGTTTTATAACACACTTGTGAATAAAATAACAATAAAAACTCATTTTATTTAGTAGATAAAAAGTTTATTTAGAGAAACCATTAGTAAATGTGCAGTTAGTAAAATTATAATTAACTGTTTTTGATGGCTTAGCGGTTTCATCAGATAGATTATTTATTGAAATACTTTCATGTTCTATTGTAATTTGAGATGGCTCATTATTCGTGTAGGTAGGTGAAATCCAATCATTGGATGTACTTGGTGTTTCGTCAGTAGGAAGCGCCTCAGAATCAAGTTTAATTCTTTTTGTGATTTTTGCACAAATTTCCTTCTTGTTTTGTATGGAATCTTCTACGTATGATTCTGCTACATTGCTAGATCGCCACCCACCATGACGCTTCAAAGTCATTATATCAGCTCCTGAATTAGCCAGCAATGTAGCTGAAGTTCTCCTGAAACTATGTACAGTGTGGCTCTCAGCATCTGCTAAACCTAAAAACTTAGCGATTTCTTTGGGCAT
Organism: Lampropteryx suffumata; assembly: GCA_948098915.1. NCBI lineage: Eukaryota > Metazoa > Arthropoda > Insecta > Lepidoptera > Geometridae > Lampropteryx > Lampropteryx suffumata. The sequence goes on from OX402547.1 coordinate 19,298,858, forward strand.
AGAACCAAATTTGTTTATACCTATAGGCTGACAGGTACATTTATCATTCTAGTAATTTAGAAAGAAACGGTCAGTTTTTGCTTTTGGTGACCGCAAACTTTCATACTTCTTAACAATTTCATAGAATGGACCGTGTATGGTGAATGATCTCGGTATTTAATTTTTCGTGATAGGTATCGTCACTAAAAGCATCTGGCCATGGTTCTTTATGTTTTTACGGTTATATTTGTTAATTCTTGTATCCTACAGGCACCAGTTACACCAAATATTAAAGCAACCTGAAAAAAAAAGCAGGCTGAAGTCGCGTAGATATTTAAAATTAATTTAACTAACCTTAATAGCCAGATATTGGTTATCTGGAGCATCTTTTATAAATTTTTTAATATCGTCAGACGATAAAACCTTTGATTTCTTGCTTCTAAATCCATCGGATAGTCTCTTTAGATAAGCTGACAAATTAGAGTATGTATTTAAGTCCACTCCATTCTTTGTTCGGACTGTACTTTTAACATTGAGTATAAACACCACAAAGAGCTAGGTTTGTACTTGGAAGATAATTCTTTAAAGTACGCCATGAACACATTTTCTGAAAAAGACTGCGTATTCTTGCTGTTTTGCCATTTTATGAAATTTTGGTACGCTAATAGATATTTTTCCTTGGAGTTTTCAGGTAGTAAACTTTCCATAACGTTAAGGGCTTCACATCTTATATCGGGCGGTGTACAACATAAATCATTTTCTTCGTTACTAGTACTTGTAGACATTTTAATTAATAAATAACTATAATTTCAACAGTGAAAACAAGTTGTGAAAAATGATTCGCTATGGCGGGAAAAAATTATCAGTTTTCCTATGCAGTTTTCAGTAATCGTTCGGTTTTCGCTGAGAATAGCTGCGTCTTGCGTGCGTGCATTCTCACAGTGTAAAGTGCTAATGCATCACAACAAACCGTAGTGACGGCCGGATCGATCGCGATGATGACCCAGTTACTCATTGCGTAAGGCATGTTTGCGAACGGTAAAATATATTGTTAAGGCGACGCTATTACCTGCCTTTGCAATGGCAAATTATACACCAACAAAAGTGATACTAGAAACGGAACTGGAGCACACCTTGTACCAGCGTTGTAAGGAGACTCATGACCGTTTCAAAGAAGAGAAGCAAGAATGGGAAAAGCTTCAATGCCTTGTTGTTGACCTAAGAAGTCAAATAGAAATACTTTAACAACAGCTAAAATGTGTTGTGGAAACAAATTCTTCTATCCCATCCATATCCAAGGACATGGAAACATCTTCTTCTCGTCTAGAATATGGCACTGATGAAGAAGAACTCGCAAAAGAGACTAAGTGGATCAGAACTAAAGCAAGGAAAAAAAGGAAATTGAACATATCACCTACTCTCTCGCCTCAAAAACCTGACGAAACGTCAATTAAAGAAAAATCCAAGAAAGTTCCCCCACCACCGCCCATAATAGTGGACGGGGTGAACCATTATCAACATTTCTATGACTTTCTGTTAGAAAAGCAAACTGCTACCACCTTTTCAAGAAGAATGTTAAGTGGTGAAAGCGTAAAAATTAATGCTTCTGATGATATATGATACATGATACACATACAGGCGACTGACAAAAGTATTGACAGAAAATAACTGTCACTGGCACTCTTATGAAAACAAGCAGGAGAGGCCAATAAGAGTGATGGTTAAAAAGTTGTTAGTAGTTAAGAGTAGTTAAGTTGGTAGTTAAGAAACATATAAAACATCATGAAGAATGTAGATTTGAAGAACCAGACATTCAGTCGATCGCTATCCACATTGAAACCAAGCGCTACCCACTCACTATAGCAGCCATTTATTGCCCATCACGATATAGCATACAGAAAAACAGGTACTTGAGTCTGTTGCAACCACTTGGAGAGAGATTTATATTGGGAGGTGGCTTCAATGCTAATGAAGCTGTACGAGAGATCGACTGTGATACTGCATCAACGAGATCGCATACCTACTGGCCAACAGATCCAACTAAAATCCCAGACTTGATAGATTTTTGTATATATAGAAACATAGCTGATAACTACCTTAGAATAGAACAGAGCTATGATATGAACTCAGATCACTCTGCTATATACTTAGAAATAAGTGAGAAAGTATTATTTAAGGAAAACCCTCTAACCCTAGTTAATAAAAACACAGACTAGAGAGTTTTAAAATAGAATTAGATAGCAATATAGACCTTAAAGTACCGTTAAAAAATCCAGACCAGTTGGATTTAGAAGTCGACCAATTTATAACGCTCATACAGCAGACCGCTTGGAAAAACACGCCCTATGTGAAACTAAGGGTGAGAAGAACCAACTACCCTAAAGGTATTCTTCAACTTATTTCCGAGAAAAGAAAACAGAGAAATAAATGGCATCAATCCAGAAGCCCGCAGGACAAAAACAAGCTTAATGACCTCACAAAACAGTTGAAAAGGCAAATTCAAGAATACAATAATGTATCAACCAAGACCTATATTCAGAAGCTAACCAGTGATCGCAGTACAGATTACTCACTCTGGAAGACTACAAAATATATAAAACAACCCAATATCCAAATTCCACCAATAAAAATAGAACATGGAAAATGAGCCGTAACCAATGAACAAAAAGCCAAACGGTTTGCTGAGCATCTAGAAAATATTTTTAAACCAAACGAAGGACTTACACTCGAGCCAACAACACACGAAGTTTTAGAATTAAATGAATTAACATATATAAAGCTTGTGTTACCAAAAGAAGTAGAGCGAGAAATAAGACGGAATATAAATCCAAAGAAATCCCCTGGATTTGACCTAATATCAGGAGAAATACTTCATAACCTCCCAAGAAAGGCTTTGATTAAGCTAACCAATCTTCCTCATGCCGCGTTGAGGCGTAAATACGTACCAGACTTATGGAAAGTTGCGGAAGTAATCATGATAGCCAAGCCAGGAAAACCACCCCATGACACAACATCATATAGCCCCATTTCTTTGCTACCAATAATGTCCAAACTGTTTGAAAAGTTATTACTAAAAAGGCTCAAACCTATTATAGAAGCAAATAATCTTATCCCAGAGTATCAGTTCGGTTTCCGGGAAAAGCACTCAACGATAGACCAAGTACACCGAATCACCAATCTGATAGAAAAAGCTCTAGAAGATAAAAAAGTCTGTTCTACCATCTTTTTAGATGTAGCACAGGCTTTTGATAAGGTGTGGCATGAAGGTAGTGTAATAAAACTGAGACAAATGTTACCAAAATCATACACAGAAATACTTGAATCGTATATTACAAATAGAGTATTTAGAGTAAGGCAATGCAATGCCTATTCGGATATAAAAGAAATTAAAGCTGGAGTACCGCAGGGAAGTGTGTTGGGCCTGGTCCTGTACTTGCTATACACCTGTGATATTCCTGAACTAAAAACCAACACCATCGCAACCTTTGCTGACGACACAGCTATAATGGCTTTTGGAAGCACTCACGCAGAAGCCGCAGACAAGGTTTAAGTAGCAGTCAATAAAATCCATAACTGGACAAAGAAATGGCGTATCAATCTAAATGAAACAAAATCAGTTCATATAAATTTTACAAATATTAAAGAAAACTACTGTCCAATATATATAAACAATAAGGTTATACCTTACGAAAATACAGCTAAGTATTAAGGAATGTCTCTCGACGCAAAGCTGCGCTGGAAAGCACACGTCAAGAAAAAAAGTGTTGATCTAGAAATACGCTTAAAAAAGATGTACTGGCCGCTTGGACGAAACTCCGCTCTGTCAGTACACAATAAGTTATTATTGTACAAGCAAGTCCTGACGCCAATATGGACCTATGGCATTCAGCTGTGGGGCTGTACCAAAAAGAGCAATATCCGTATAATCCAAGGATTCTAAAATAAAGTTCTAAGGGAAATAGTGAATGCCCCCTGGTACATAAGAAATGACGATCTCCATAGAGACCTTAGAATAGAGTTCGTTGATACGGTAATACAAAAGTATGCAGAAGCTCACGAACAGAGGCTTCATCACCATGTGAACGTCGAGGCAATCCAGCTCCTCGACATCACGGACATTGTAAGAAGGCTCAAACGAAAAAAACTATTTGAGTTAGTGTAGTTTAACAGTAGTGAAGTGATAACTATATAAACACAAGAAAAAAGTGTCTTCCCCTTAACTAGAGACTAAGAAAAGTGCTATTGGACACATTCTTAGGTATAATTTATTTTATAAAACTATGTCAAAGCAAAATTACTCATTAGCTTATTTGACTAGATTGTAATATTATTTAGAGTATGATAAATATTGTGCACTAAAATAACAATAAAAAAAAAGTTTTCCTATGCGCACGCATTGCGATCAGCCACAGACTAAAAGGATGAGGTTTTTTTTTATTTTCCGCGCATAGGGTTTGCGCCTATTCTGCCACGTACAAAATGGGGAATTTAAGTTTTCTTTTATTACAGAGAAAACAAAATTTATATTTGAGTGAAAGTTTTATTTCTTAAACACGTACGAGTTAAAATTATCTGTTTAAATAAGAAGTTGCATGAAATGAGCAAGCAAATAGGAACATTAATTTATTTGTTCTATTAAACACGATCTTTTTTTTGAATAATTTTAAGAACAAAGCACCTCAATCAATAAAATTAAAAAAAAACTATAACTCACTAGTGAGTTATAGCAATGAAAAAGTCACAGTTTGATTATGGGTGTCATTCTGTGCCTAATTGCGGTGACCATAGAGCCACTTTATGAGCAAGTGTGTTGAAAAAAGTATTAAAATATGATATTTATCAATAAAAAAATATCAGTCTAGCCGTTCATTTCTTATAATTAATGGTGTAACAAAACAATATTGACTGCTCCCGTAATGTTGTCTTTGCTTTATTTTGACAATCAAGCCAAACATTTAAATATTATGTTAACAATGGTCAATGGTGTAACAAAACGCAACTCATAGCAAACTTAATGATATTTATGGTTTATTTTGAAAATATATTAATTGAAGTTGACCGGCTGCTTCTAAGGTCATGGACGTTCCTAAACACAAAGCCCAGCCTACTAAAGGATTCTTCGGCTATGGATGTGATATGAACATGGAATGTTTGCTTGGAGTCGAATGTGGTACCCAGATCTTTAATAGTAGTATATCTAGTGATAGAATGACCATTAAGATCATATGGGTGCCACATGCAACCGAACGTCATGATATTTACAATATATAACTGTTTAAATTTAAGTTTTATTATAATCTCATATGTATAATGTTTTAAAGGTAGTAAACATTGTATTTGAACCATATAATTAGGTGTTTTGTTCGCCTCCAAAGAAAGCAAATACCTTGTCCTTGCAGAAAAGTCTTCTGCAGGTGTGGATATTATGGACTGGTTTTTTAACAACTGTACTAAGTGGCACTTCATTCCACCTCATGCTCCTTATTTCGGAAATTTCTGAGAGGATGAAGTGAAGTCCACGTGATAGGCATCTTACATAATGATGAAAGGTCCATAGTTTTGATCCAGGTCAAAACTTGCTAAAAACTACGATATACGTCGTCATAACGCGTCCAAACTTTGCCGAGCACACCCAACTATTGGCAGCGGTGGATGACTTAGGGTAAGAAACGCAAGCCTTGTGAAATAGTGTGGAGCAGGTGCAGCAGGTAGCAGCCCTGCCGACAAGTGAGAATTGCCGCAAGCTTTGCACTTTTTCAGCATAGCGCGTAGTTACGCTACTCAACTATAGATGGCCCTAAACTAAGCGAATCCTGGGTGACGAATGGCTGTAGTGACTGTAGACAGTTACACTAGCAAGCTTAGCCACGCTACGTCAGATAGCGGTCTGAATAATCAATAAAGTATAGTTGATGACGCTGAAAATAATTCAATTACAGTGCGATTTCTCTGGAGTGTAAGTGGCAAGATACCCCTTCCAATATAAATCATTAAATAGATGGACAAATATTTAGTACTATTCCGCCAATCTATTCCCGAAGAGTTAGACACGATGCAAACGCATGCACCTCCCACCTGCCCGCAATTGAAAAGCCATGCAAAGCGTTAGTAAAAGGCAATCACATGTGCTTGTGTGTAGTGTGTGCTTGCCATTTACTAACGCGGAATAGTACTAAATATTTGTACATCAATTTAATGTTTTGTAATGGATTTCAACAAAGTCTCGCCTGAATCAATTATCTACCTCCCGATATATGTAAATACATGAGTAATCTATTTTAGTTTACTCAATAAAAACACTTCATAATGTGTTTGTCACTTTATTTCTTAAAATTATAATTAGGAAATTATATCGGAGTAGAAATGATGGATCATCATTATTTACAAATATTGTATTGTAAATATTGTAGGTTACGTATCAATATCATTCTCTCTTTATTTACTTAACTGCAAGGTCCGCGCACAATGTCGCGGCTTACTGCTAGTTGCTATATAGTCAGATGGAACTGTAAGCTGATCCATTCCTATCATTGCCCTCCTTGCGAGTGCATGACGAAGTTCAAAATTTAACTTTAGATATTATCATTCAATCATGAAAAGTTTAATAGTATTTTTGGTTCTATTCTGTGGCAGCTATGCTATTGTATACGACGCTTATCGCGGCGCTCCTGCAACTAAAAGTGAAATAAGTCGCTATACATAAGCTTATATGCTGTAAGCTATGCTGCTTATATGGAGTAAGAAATCTGTATCATTTATAACGAAAGATCTCTTATTTTTTACCGTTACGAAATGTGAAGCGTCCCTAATATAAACTTGACTTTTGCAATGTATTGTTGTATGTATGTTAAACACTGGAATTGACAAGTTCAGATGTAAGAAATCTATCCATTATTTTAGTGTGAACTGCTTTTAACCTATTTATTCTGATCCGCTTTCATTGATTAATTAAATTTCATTAATAGGTAGTTTATTAGTAATGTGGGTACTATATGTACGGTATTATTATAAATTATTATATGAAACTTGATAAAAAAAACTAAAAAACAAACAAAACAAAAACAAACAACATTTATATTGCAACACTTTTTGACAAAACATTTAACGCTCAAAAGAGATTATACGAACGTGAACACGCACTCACTGAAAACAAATTGGATATTTTGGGGCTAATTGAATTAGAGGATAAAAAGAAAAAATAATATGCAATAACAATCACAAGGATCACTTTGAAACGTCTTACATACTAGGTGAATTTAGTAGAGGATTAAAAGAAAAAATAATATGCAATAACAATCACAAGGATCACTTTGAAACGTCTTACATACTAGGTGAATTTAGTAGAGGATAAAAAGAAAAAATAATATGCAATAACAATCACAAGGATCACTTTGAAACGTCTTACATACTAGGTGAATTTAGTAGAGGATAAAAAGAAAAAATAATATGCAATAACAATCACAAGGATCACTTTGAAACGTCTTACATACTAGGTGAATTTAGGTGCCAATTCATCCTAACCCAAGTCCGAGAAGAATTGGTAAGAAACTCGTCTTGGTCCTAGCGCTTTTTTACATGATCCATCTTATAACTACCTTAACTACGAAATACTAATACAAGAGAGTTTATACATTTTAAGTGTGTCGGTTAACTGTCTGACGGCAGAGCGATATGATGCCATGCATTCTTATCAATAATATAGTCATTTATATTATAATAAGCTTTCTTCAAAAGACTACCTTTTATGCTTTAAATTTCTTAATAGGTAGTTTAAAAGCATTTTCAGAAAGCTTATCATAGAAGCGCACCGTGTTCCCCATAAAAGACTTACTTACTTTTTCTAGTCGAAACCTAGGGATGTATAATTTGTGTCTATTCAGATTGTGTCTCAGAGCTTGTCAAAGTCGAAGTCAAAAATCATTTTATTTAATAAAATTACAAGGACCACTTTGAAACGTTTTCTTACACGCTAGTGAATCTAGGTGTCAGTTCCTCTTAACCCCAGTTCAAGAAGAATCTGGCAAGAAACTCGTACATATCATACATGATCTGACGTCACTTACTAATTACTTGTTTTGTTGTATAAGAATAAGCTTGTATAAAATATACCTATATAAATACTTGTTTTTGCTGTAGGTATTATATCTCGTTCAACTTGTCATCTTGAGGGGTTCTATATGAAAGCTAGTGTTAAGCAGAGCTAACTGAAAACCAAAATTATGCGCTAAACTGTAAACTTTTTGTATGGCTGCGACACACATATGAATTAATAAGACACCTATGTAAATATTTTATTTTAAGCATATATTATTATGTATTTTTTCATCATCTACCAATTGAAATTACTCCTATTTCTTTTGCTGCTTTTATGTATAATACATGTGTAATTGTAGCTTTAAAGCTACAATCACACATATACATTATACATACTTATATATCGATCTACTATGTGGCGCAGTGGACTAAGGTCCGGCTAAGACGCAGAAGGTTGCGGGTTCGATTCCCGCCGCTGTACATATGTTTGTTTGAAGTATTTGTCTCTGGGCCTGGGTGTTTCTATGTATAATATGTATGTTATTGCAAAAGCAGAAAGAGTATATAAGTAGTAAATCAGTCATATGGTACCCACAACACAAGCTCTGCTTACCTTGGGGCCATATGATGCTGTCTAAAATGTCCGGTCTTGTTTATTTATTTATTAATAAATTATTAATAACGCCATTAGCATTGTAGGCTTATACACATTTTGTTTAGGACATGCACAACCGATACTGAGCCCTGTGACCCTAAGGAAAGAAGAAGGGTAGACGGTTCCTGTAACAACCTGAAACATCCTTCTAGAGGAGCTTTTCATTCACCTGCTAACAGAAGAATGTTACCTGAACGGTTTGCTGAAGGTAACATTTGGTAAACTTGTTTTGCAACGCACCTTATTGTAGCACATTCTTGGGGCTTCTAAGAAGCACCAAGATTGTCTATAATTTTTTTTTATGTAGTTTTTAACTTTTGATTTAATTTAATTTAATAGTACTCGTACAACAATAATACGATGCATTTAAAAATAGTAATATTAATTAAAATAATTTTAAGCTTCATGATTAAATTCTTAAATTTGTTAATAATCGTGAATATCAATTTTATTTATTTGCTTAGGTTATGAACCTGTCAAAGCAGCCTCCAGAAATGATCTACCCTTAGCTCGCCGCGTGCGCACTGGAATTCTTTCTGAGGGCACCGTAACGGATCAGAGATTAACAGCCCTTATACTCGATTTCTTGGTGTTTTCATTTGAAGAAACATTATCCAACCACGAAATAAGTATGTAATACATCTTATTATACGGTATATAATAATAATATTACCAATAATATAACATTAATATTATTAGTAATATTATTACAATAATATAACATTCCGTGGGCTAAACTGACCACGGAGTGGTACCCTGATACGGTACGACGACGTCGCGGCAGACCGCGAACCAGGTGGAGGGACGAGCTCGCCAAATTCCTTGCCGACAGGACAGTCTTAGCACAGGAGAGGGATGAATGGAGAGAATGAGAAGTGGCCTTTGCCTAGCAGTGGGACACTGGGCTGGTAATAATAATAATATAATATCTTTAAAGTATAACATAGCTCTGTACAGATAGTGTAGCACTCCATACCGCATACAGATCCTAATAACGTGGGTTCCGACCCTGTTATGCATAAATGGGCTTACCTATGAAAAAAATATGTCTGAACTGCCAGTGTTTCAAACTTATTTATATCTATATTATATCAGTATCGGTTTTATATAAGTTAAGGGCATCTATTGTAAAAAAAAGAACATGGACTAGAGTTCAAACGATACGAACGAAATCGTTTTCTTAAAAAGGCATTACCCGCTATCCTGGATTTGTTAACACATACTATCTTCCTTATTAAATAAATACACGATAAACTGAAGACTACTAATAAACAAGCGTTAGATTGATCATCGCTATTATAAAAACTAATTGTATAACATATCCATAATTTAAAATATATTTTATTTATTCATCATTCATTTCATTTTTATTTATTTATTTATTTATTTGCAAGATATGTAGTAGGTAACAGGTAGTCATGTAGTAAGTTCAAATATTTCACCAAAGAACATTGGCATCCAAATGTTTTTAGAAACAATAAATTAAACCATACAGTATTATATTTCAGCATTAATCATATATATTCATTAGTTAACAAAAAAATGTTAACAGTGTAAAAAGTTTTCTCAAAAGGCACAATTACATTTTGACGTGACAGCGATGAATACATCGATGAACTGCACTATAAATAATTATAATTAAATAGTAATATAGACCTTAAAGTACCATTAAAAAACCCAGACCAGTTAGATTATTAAGTAGACAAATTTATAACGCTCATACAGCAGACCGCTTGCAAAAACACGCCTGATTTGAAACTAAGAGACAGAAGAACTAACTACCCTTAAGGTATTCTTCAACATATATCCGAGAGAAGAAAACAGATAAATAAATAGCACTAATCCAGAAGCCCGCAGGATATATACAAGCTTAATCACCTCACGAAACAATTGAAAATGCGAATATAAGATTAGAATGATTTATCAACCCAGACCTATCTTTAGAAGCTAACCAGTGGTCACAGTACAGAAAACTCACTCTGGAAGGCTACAAAAAATATGAAACAACCCAATATCCAAATTACACCAATAAAAATAGAACACGGAAAGTGGGTCGTAAGCAACAAACAAAATGCCAAACCGTTTGCTGAGCACCTAGAAACTACTGTTAAACCCAACAAAGAAATAACACTCGAGCCAACAACATACAAAGTCTTAGAATTAGATGAATTAATATCTATAAAGCTTGTGTCACTAAGAAAAGTAGAGCGAGAAATCAAACGAAATATAAATCGAAAGAAATCTCCAGGATTTGACCTAATATCAGGAGAAATACTCCACAACCTCCCAATAAAAGCTTTGGTTACGTTAACCAACCTTTTTAATGCCGCGCTGAGGCTTAAATACGTACCAGACTTATGGATAGTTGCGGAAGTAATCATGATAGCCAAGCCAGGAAAACCACCTCATGACACAACATTATATAGGCCAATTTCTTTGCTACCTATAATATCCAAACTGTTCGAAAAGTTATTACTAAAAAGACTCAAACCTATTATAGAAAAAATCATTAATTTATTGATGATCTTTATAATCATAATTTCTAAAACGATGTGTTTAATCATTTACATAAAGGTAAATGTTATAATGTGAAAATTATGAAAAACTAAATATATTTTATTTTATTTTGAATATCAATTTAATGATCTTTAAATCCATCTGTACTAATATTTTAAACTTAAATATAATCAATGGCTTTTTTTAGGCCGAGAAAGATTGATAAAAGACGGTGTTTTATCATCATCGACCGGATTTAAAGATATTTACGAAAAAAATTAAATTCCCCAATTGTCCCTCGAGTTTCCTTCTGCGTGGCGGTGGTTCCACACTCTGCAAGATGGTGAAGTGAAGTCAGTTTTAGAACAAGAAATAATATTGTTGCAATAGGAATACATTTCTGCGAATTTATGTCACTTTTATGTGGAGAAATTTTTAACCAACTTTCAAATAAGTGGAGGTTTTCAATTCGGTTGTATGATATTTTAAGTGGTATCCTCAGAGCTCCGCCATTAATTAACCGTTTTGGATGACTGGACTGGATGTGTTTGTTAACCATACTTCTTAAGGTATACATTTTGGTCCTATTTAAATATAATAAACAATAAGACGACCTCTGTGGCGCAGTGGGCTAAGATCCGGCTGAGACGCAGAAGGTTGCGGGTTCGATTCCCGCCACGAGACAAACGTTTGTACGATCTGCAAGTATGTATCTCGGGTCTGGGTGTATAATATGGATGTATTTACAAAAAAAAAAGGTATATAAGTAGTATATCAGTCATGTGGTACCCATAACACAAGCTCTGCTTACTTTGGGGCCAGATGATGCTGTGTGAAAAGTCCGGGATTATTTATTTATTTTATACCACCAGTCCTTGTGAGTGCAAAAATTAAGGTAGACATATTGCATTGGGCATTTAATTGTGTATTGTATCTATGAGGAATATATAAACATAAATAAATACATTTAAAAAAAATTGCATCCATAAGAGTGGTAAATCAGGAGATTTCTTTTATGGGCTCAAATTTAGTTATCATAAAGTTGTATGAATGTATTGTTTGTATGTGACTTGATGTTTCCGTCATTTACAAAGTGATTGTGAGGCTTATACACCCACAGCTAACCTAAGGTGGATATTCAGAAACGCGTGTCCATCTATCTCTGCACGGGGTGGATATTCGTTATTCATGTAACATCTTTCTTCCGATTTTCTCCCCTGCCTATGTACAGTTATTATTAATTACAGACAAAATATGTACTCAACTAACTATTAATAACATTGAAGGTAGTATTCTTGGCGTTACTCATCCTCGTTGCCAGAAATATTCTATCTGTAATTAGAATAGAAAAGAAGAATAGAGATTTTGACGTCATCTGTGGCACAGTGGGCTTAGGTCTGGCTGAGATGCAAAAGGTTGCGGGTTCGATTCCCGCTGCGGGCCAAATCTTTGTATGATCTGCAAGTACTTGTCTCTGGTCTGGATGTTTATATGTATGTATACCAATGTATTTTAAAAAAGTATATAAGTAGTATTGAGTTCGAAATTAGCACTGCTACTGTGAGGTCGCGTTCGTTTGTGCTTTAAACTCTCGACACCCTTGTACAGAACTCCCACCCCTATAGACTTATAACTTAATATCATAGTTGAGTGTACATATACAAAATCTAACTTTAAAAAAGGTGTAAAATAATTCGCTTGAGCGCCAACCTCGCCCCACGTTACCTCAAGTTGGAGCAAGACGGGCTGCGTTTTTGCCAATAATTCGTCCCTGTCGCGCGGTGCATAGAACTGCAGTGACACCACAGCATACGGAAGAGTACGCGTGGAACGGATTGTTCGCGCCCCGTCCAAAGTCAGCCGAGTTAATCGAGGTAAAAGTAATACTACCGGCCACTTTTTTATTTATTACCGATCAAAATGGTTAATAACTGCGCCGCTTGCACAAAGTGTATAAGGACGAGTCAATTGATAAAATGCTCAAACTGCCCCAGCAACTACCACCTACTTTGTGTTAATATAACGGACTCAAAAAAAGTAACAGAAGAGCTGAAATTAAATTGGGCTTGTCCGATGTGTAAAGTGGTGGAGCCTAGGAGAGATAACACGAACACCCCCGTGCAAGTATGCGTCACCGAATGCGACGAATCAGCTTCATCAGTTAATACGCGGCGTGAAGTCTCTCGTAAAGCTACGTCGTCTGCTCCGGCCAGCCCGCTTTTTTCTGCAGCTGATTCTGACTCCTTGGCTACAATGGTGACCGAGATGAGATTGCTAAGAGCGGACGTGGGGGAAATCAAGTCTCAGATGACGTCCTTAACGGAACACATTACCAAATGCAACGATCGTCTGGATGAGTGTGAAAAAAACCTAGCAGAAACTTTGGATAGGATTCAAACAGTTGAGGCTCGTACGTCAGTTATACTTACACTTGAAAATACAATAACACAATTACGTGAACAACAAAGTGCACGAGCGCAATCCTACCTAAAGAATGACATTGAAATCTCTGGAGTTAATGAAGCGGCTAATGAAAACCCAATGCATATTATTCGGGTAATTGCCCAGAAAATCGGAATGCCTCTGGAGGACAAGGATTTAGCCTACGTCACCCGTGTCGGGCCCCTGCAACGAGACCAGGATCCGTCAAATGATGACTCTTCCAGAAAACTTCCTCGTCCATTGGTCGTTCAGTTTCTAAGGCGGCACGAGCGTGAGGAGTTTCTCAAGGCGGGTAAGACTAAGCGGAATTTAAATTGTTCTGACATTGGAATAAATGGCGCTCAGAGAATAATATACTTCAATGAGCGTCTCACCCAAGAAAAACGACAGTTATTTCGCGATCTGCGCGATACCGCTCCAAAGACTCGGGCTTTAAATATTGCTGGATTAAAAATGGCTCGCTATATGTTAGAAGACAAGAAGGGAACCCGGCGATCACCATTAAAAACATGGACGAGCTGCTCCGCCGCGTCAACCCCAAGGTACCGGGTGAGGAACCAAGTTAGCTGCTCCATGGAGCCGGCTGGTGTTTTTCGCCTCGCAAACTCAGTTGTTTCGAATCTCAACTTCAATATATTTGTTTTTATTTACGTATTAGGTTACTTATCTCTAAATTTAAACTTTTGCTTTAATCTTAAAAATATAAAATATAATGTATATTGGCTTGTCACATATTTACACTCACACACCACAAACACACTTACATCGTTAAAAATTTACACACACAAATTAACACTGCGCGAAAATGTTAACTGTATCACTATCTGCACAACAAGAATGACTCACTTTTTTCAAGAAAACTTTTATTTTATGGTCTTTTTTTATTATCAATATGGCTTTACTTAGCATAATGACATAGATGAAACAATCTCAATTGAATGTCAGTCATTCACCTCACCTGAGCTATGTCAAGGCTTCTTATCTTCTACCGACCTGGACTTCAGGATTCTATCTTTTAATATCAGGAGTATACAAAGTAACCTCGACAATTTCGCTATTATGCTGCAACGTCTTAAATCGGAAATAGACGTCATCGTCTTAACGGAGTGCTGGCTATCCTCTGACTCAATAATAGACCGCTTACCAGGCTACTTTGCTTTTCGTTCAGCAAATCAAATAAACAAAAATGGTGGGGTAGTTACTTACGTCAAAAATTCATACAAAACCAATGTCTCGCATCCAAACATTAAGGATGCGGATAGTATGCTTGTAACTATCAACGATAGCATAGCGGTATTGGGTATTTATCGCTCTCCCGCAACTACCTCAATCGAACCTATGATTAACTCGCTGGACTGTGTGTTAGACACCTTAAAAAGCAAACCAATAATTCTAGTAACTGGTGATCTAAATGTCGACATTTGCAAGCCTACGATAAGCCAAGTACCCGACTACCTGTGCCTTATGGCATCGCACAGTTTACTCCCTGCTATTACCATCCCGACTAGATATAACGCGTGCTTAGACCATATTTTTATTAAATCTAACTCTAAATCAGTCGGTATAGTTTGTAAGTCATCGATAACAGATCACGACAACGTAATTTCTGGTTTGTCACTCGAGTCTAAATTAAATCGTAGTCCTTGGTGGCGTTCAAAAATTGATTTTGACGCTCTAGCCGCTGAAATCAATATCTGTGATTGGTTAACCGTAATAACGGACATAACAGTAAATGGTGCAACTACAAAGTTCTACGAATTAGTCAATAAATTAATAATAAAACATACTAGTATAATTAAAATAGGACGTAAACTAGTAAATATAAAACCCTGGATTACTCCTGGTTTGATTCGATGTATGAGGAACCGTGACAAACTCCATAGTGAGTCTAGAGCTTTGCCGGGTGATATGGAAAAACATTAAATCTACACCAGGTACCGAAATTTCTGTAACAAGCTTATCCGCAAGGTTAAAATGGAATACAATAGACAACAACTTGAACAAAGTAAAAATGATCCAAAAAGGTTATGGAAAACTATTAAAAATGTCTGTGAATCTACACGCCATCACAATGCTGCAACAGAATTATTAACTGCTACCAACGATGAGAAAAGTTCTCTTAATTTCTGCAATCAGCATTTCGCCTCAGTAGGAAAAACACTAGCGGACAACATTCTAAATAGACTATCAGAAGTCCTTGGTTAACTCTTACCGACCTCTCAGGTTGGTTGCACAGTCTCTCTATCTCTACCCGACAGACCCAAATGAAATCTACAAGATAATTGCCAACTTCAAAACTGAAAGCTCTCCAGGTCTTGATAAGTTAACCGCTGGACTATTGAAAAAAACACTCCCGTCATTAATTGTACCTTTAAATTACATTATACTATATATAGCTTAATTACCACTGATTGATTGACTCACTCACTCATTGACATAATTGTTCTCCCAGATGGTGGAGGGGGAGGTGTGTTTTTTTTCATGGAAAACTATAGAAGGGGTTTATTCGAGTGGGGGAAAAATCCTAAAGTGCCCCTTTTCCCCCTCCAACTGCCCCTCCCACGAATCAACATCGGATACTTCCCGACGAGGTGTGTTTTTTTTTAGGAATTTGTATAGGTGGTGCTTTACGAAACACAAAAAAAAATTTTACCTCCCCCCCTCCCCCCATTTTATTACCCCCTTTTAGGTGTACCGAAAAGGCGTCATGATGGAATTGAAATTTTAATAGGATCGTATAGAGGATGTTTGAAGGATTAAGAAACAATTTTAAAACTCCCCCCCCTCCCCCCATTTTTCTCCCCCCCTTTTAAGGTGTACCCAGAAGGCGTCATGTTGGAATTGAAATTTTAGTGGGATTGTATAGAGGATACTCTGAAGAGTTGAAAAAAGTAGTGTGACCTCCCCTCTTTGCCCCCCTTTTTGACCCCCCCAAATTATCTCGGAAACTACAAGTCGGAGAGGGTTGGTGCTCAAACTATTGTTGCTCAAGACCCTTTTCAATATCCGAATCTATAAAAAAAAAGATGGCCGCCATACAAAAAAATATTGTCCCATACAAAAAAGTGCACTCCCATACAAAATCTTAAAACACCTGTATCTTCTTTGTAAATACTTAGGCAGACCAAGATGGCATCATGTTGGGTACTACATTTTGATGGGATCGTATAGAGGATGCTTCGTAGATTAGAAAAAATATGTTTTACCAACCCTCGTCCTTACCCCCTTTTCATCCCTCTCTCAATATTTCGGAAACTACAAGTATGAGAGGGATGGTGCTCAAACAAATGTTGCTCAAGACCCTCTTTATTATCCGATTCAGAAATAAAAAACTTTAAATGCTCATAACTTCTAAACGGTGCTAGATAGACATAGCAAACTTGTCCTTGGGTTGTAAGGAATTTTAGTGTTTTTTTTTAAGAATTTGTATAAGGATTTGTATATGGTGCTTCAAAATGTACAAAAGTTTTTTGAAACTGCACCCTTTTCCCCATTTCCCCCCCCCCCCCCCCCCCCCCCCCCCTTTTTTAGGTATACCCAGAAGGCACCATGTTGGAATTTAAATCTTAGTGGAATCGTTTTGGTCGGATCGTTTAGAGGATGCTTCGTAGAGTTGAAAAAATATGTTTTACCCACCCCCGTCCTTGCCCCCGTTTCCCCCTCTCTCATTATCTCGGAAACTACAAGTCTGAGAGGTATGGTGCTCGAACAAATGTTGCTCAAGACCCTCTTAATTAACCGATTCAGAAATAAAAAACTTTAAACATTCATAACTTCTAAACGGTGCTAGATAGCAAACTTGACCTTGTGTTGCAAGGAATTTGTGTAATTTTTTGAGAATTAGTATAAGGATCTGTTTGGTGCTTCAAGACATACAAAAATTATTTTAAACTCCCCCCTCCCCCCATTTCTCCCCCCCCCTCCCCCCCCCCCCCCCCCCTCTTAGGTATACCCAGAAGGCATCATGAATTGAATAGGAATTGAAATTTTAGTGGAATCGTTTTGGTAGAATCGTATAGAGGATGCTTCTAAAGTTGAAAAAAATTGTTTTACCCACCCCTGTCCTTGCCCCCTTTTCCCCCCTCTCTCATTATCTCGGAAACTACAAGTCTGAGAGGGATGGTGCTGGAACAAATGTTGCTCAAGACCCTTTTCTTTATCCAATTCAGAAAAAAAAAAACTTTAAAGCCTCATAACTTCTAAACGGTGCTAGATAGACATAGCAAACTTGACCTTGGGTTGTAAGGAATTTTAGTGTTTTTTTTTAGGGATTTGTATAGATGGTGCTTTAAGAAATACAAAAAAAAAAATTAAACCCCCCATTTCCCCCTTTTTTTACCCCCCCTTTAAGGTATACCCAAAAGGCGTCATGTTGGAATTGAAATTTTATTGGGATCGTATAGAGGATGCTCTTAGGATTCAGAAACGATTTTAAAACTCCCCCCTCTCCCCCCATTTTTCTCACCCCCCTTCAAGGTATACCAGGAAAGCGTCATGTTGGAATTGAAATTTTAGTGGGATTGTATAGAGGATACTCTGAAGAGTTGAAAAAAGTGGTGTGACCTCCCCTCTTGGCCGTCCTTTTTGACCCCCCCACAATATCTCGGAAACTACAAGTCGGAGAGGGTTGGTGCTTTAAGTAATGTTGCTCAAGACCCTTTTCAATATCCGAATCTATAAAAAAAAAGATGGCCGCCATACAAAAAAAATATTGTCCTATAATAAGAAAGATGACAATGGCCAGTTTATTGTGCTACATCGGCGACGGCGTTACTCAGATTCAACCAAGTGCTTTTGAAAGAATTGGAAAGAAGTAAGATGCATCTTATGGTTTTTGTACTTGTTTAGATATATATAATTACGTTTATAATTTTAATATATACATTAAATAAACAACCAAATCGGTATGCTGGCTTCTATTTTGATCAGAAAATGAGCACATCTCCATTAACATGGTACACGTGGATCTCTCTCGCCTTAATTATAAGTGCGCTGGCGGATATATCCGCCACGCCTCCTTGAACAACTTCGTGAACATCTCTTCCTACCACCAACGTGCCTAGTGTTTTTGAGCATATAGGTTTGGCACGCGATTAAAGTTAGAGGCCTGATGGCATGACTTAGATACCCTGGGAAAGGGGACGTATTTTCGTGTGGGATCCCATATGACATAATTGTGTTGACACGTTGGCACAAACATAGATAGTCATGTGTATAAACTATTTTTATTCCAGTTCAACTGTTCACCTGTACAGACAGTAGTCTGTTAGAATTTGTTTATTCATTGTGTTCATTATATGTTTGTTTATTTTCAGAAACAAGCTTACTCCGTGCTGTGAAATCCCAAAAATTGACTTCTCAAAATGGATGGACGCGAGTTGTGAATGTGAAACCTATTGAAAAACAAGGAATCTACAATAAATAATAACATATTTTATTTACATTTGTATAATAACATGATCGCGAATATGATAACTTGACTTAACAATGACACATTAGTTTTACCTTTCTTATACATAAAGTATTTATTGACTTTCGTAGATTTTACTAATAAATATCAGCACTTTATTGAATATTTTGTTATTTACCTACTGCTTTCCTGTCTCATCACAGATATATTACGGCTGAGATTATTCTCAACTGCTTCTTTATAAGTGGTTTGGTAGAAAATTCAATATAACTTTATTCAATAAAATCACAAGGACCACTTTGAATCGTCTTCTTACATGCTAGGGAATCTAGGTGCCGGTTCCTCCTAACCCCAGTTCAAGAAGAATCCGGCAAGAAACTTGTCTGGTCTTAACACTTTTTTGTATGATCCTTGACAATTTTGTTACGGATGCCGAGTCGAGTTGGAGCAGATTCATCTTAAGCTTTTTAGTCATCTAAATAATCAGATATTTTATAATATACTTTAATAGACAGTTTCTGTTTAATTACGTTATTAAATTTGCCAATCGACAAATCTAACACTTCGCTTAGGACCTTGTTATAGAAGCGTACACATTGCCCTATAAACAACTTATTAACTTTAGCGAGCTTTACAGTGGGAACAGCGAGTTTATCTTTATTTCTAGTGTTAATATTATGATTATCGCATTTTTTTAAATAAATGAACATTTTTGTGCACATAATATTGCACTGTTATAATATTAATTTCTTTAAACTTATTTCTAAATGATTCCCTGGGGCCCATGTTATAAATTGCACGAACAGCCCTTTTCTGCAACACAAATATGGTGTTAATATCAGCAGCACTCCCTCACAACATAATGCCATAAGTCATAGAGGGTAGAGAGACATAGAGGGTGGCAAGGAAACGCTTTGAGATGTAGAAACTCATATACAATTTATCAGTATTTCAATATTAAATATGCGCAAGGACTTTTAAATAGATGTTGCAAGCGAGCGCTTAAAAGCCAGAACTTTCAATTACTAATATTTAAGTAGCGTATAGCCTAAATAAATATTTTTCAGGGTGAATGACTGGTATAATAAGCCCTCTTTTATCTCTTCTCTCTTCTCACAATCCAATGTAAAAGAAAAGTTTTCTAATCATGTATTAACGCAAGCGTAAACAAAGTGATGATTACGGAACTTTTGTATATAAGATGTTTAAGTTGAAAATAATGTTGCGGCAGCGATGTCGCAGCCGGAGTCAATACTCGAATGATTGCATTGAAAAAGCATTGAAATTAGACAAAAAAAGGTAGCCACTGCCATAGCTGTGTAATGCCTGGGCGATGTCATAAATATCGAAATGATATCGAAAAGCGAGGTAGATCCGACACTTGTCTAATGCTAATGGATACAAAGCGCTTGCTGAAGGATCAATTACAAAACACCAAACCAGATAATTTAATGTTTGGTCAGAACCTGACAGAAACGATCAAAGCTGCCAAGGCTTTTAATAAATCTAGTGCTGAGTTGAAAGCGGCAATGCCGAAGTAAATACAGGTAACAATAGGTTTCCAGCGACAGCGTACTCTTCGAAAAATTTAAACTAAAAGAGATAAAAGAACCTACCCTGTCTAGAAGCAGATGAATCATCCGAAGCCGAAGGACCCCCTCAAAACATAAAATGGCAAACGAGCTAATTGTCGCTAGACACGGTAAACTATACTGGCAGACTGCTTTTATAATATACTTAACCAATGGCTTTTTGATTACTAATAATCCTTTTGTACTCTCTTGTGTCAAAGGTATCTTGAGTCTCGTATAAAATCAATTCACTTGCCCAGTAAAACAGGTGTGTCCTCCAAGTATGAAAGAATATTCTGATATAGAAAGATATTCCTTTTACTATTATTTTATTAACCATAGGAGCTATTGATAAATGTCAACCTACAGAAGGCCAGTTCCTACCAAGTGTATTTTTAGTAGCAAAGCCAAATGACAAATTTCACTTCTTTTTGAATCTAAAGATTTAAACAAATTTATTGCCTCAAAAATTTAAGACAAACGTCCAGATTTAAATTTAACTAAAACAATTACATTAAAAAGATCTCAAAGATGCTTGTGCTAATATAATTAAAATTAATATTAACTTTAAAAGGTATTTAAGGTTCCAATTTGAACAACAATTATATTAATGCGCTACTATTTGGCTCCATATGTGTTTACTAAGGTAATGAAACCTATAGTCTGATTGCTTCGATTAGCTGGACTCAATTCAACTAATTATCTAGATGATTTTTGGCTGATGGGGCCATTTATGAACAATGTTCATACACAGTACACATTAAAAAGTTATTAAACTCACTTGGTTTCCTAATAAACGAAGAGAGGAGCTCTATGATACCTAGCAAAAGATGTACCTACTCGTGGTACGTACTCTTAGGTTTTGAACTAGATTCAACAAAATTCCGTTAACGTTACGAACTGAAAAAGTACAACAAGTTAAGTATACAAGATGATAAAATGATTGTCGAATTTTACTTCATGTCATGATCACTGTCAGATAATTTTTTCAAACAGTATAATGTTTATTTAAAACTTTGATTTGAATGGTGTAATGGAAGTAATTATGTATAATGCGTCAATTCCACAGGTTCAGAGTGTTAGGTAAGTGGGGAAGACGGTAGATAAGCGAGGCACTGGATAGCATGAGAGAGATATACAACAGGCTCATACGCATTTAAACGACTGGACTAGCCTAAACTAGTTGACTCCTTCACGAACATTTTCACACATGGATATCGGCTTTATGGAACTATTCGACATAACACCAAACAACGGACGTAGAGTAAGGACTCTGAATGAATGAATGAATGAATGAAACGTTTATTTGGCACTCACAAAAATGAATACATCTTAACTAAAAAACTTCAAAATTAAATAAAAATAGGTATACAAATCAGTGAATAATAGTATAAGTGCCAAAAAGGCGTCCAGCTCAGCATGTGTTGGATGGAAGCAAGTAATGCTTACACTCAACGCTGATTTTCAGGTGTTACCTAAGTTTAGGAGAGTAGTGCAGCAGCGACAATAGAACAATTACGATAAGGTATAGGATACATAAGGTGGATTAACATAATATATAAGTAAATGTTATAATTTGGTACATTAGTAATATAAGATATCATAAATATAAATAGGCTAAAATATAAATAAATAGGATAAAATATAAATATCTCTGAGAGGATACTAGTGCATATTCGTATGCCCATCAACATACAAGTAAATGTACTTTTTTGAAATTTGGAATTCGTATCAAATACTATACCATTCAAGGATTTTGCCGATTATATGCATGTCGTGATATACCTGGCAACGTCTATAGCGACAACGGGACAAATTCTGTAGTAGTTGCTATTCACTGAGTTATGTCAACAACCTTGGTTTTTTGACGTAAGTATTACTTCGTTCCGGATTTGATGGCACGTAAATGGCACGAACTTATGTTCTTTGTAAAACAAAAATTACATGACATTTAACTGTTTATTGAATCAGGTGGCTTCAACTATATTTATTTTGTTTCAAGTGTACACTTGCACTTATACTTACCATGCATGTACTTGTTTTGACGTAAATACGTCTTTAAAATTGCTTCCATAGGGAGGCAATTCAAATCAACTAAAGATCGAGAAAACAAAATCGGGGGATACAGTTTGGTGTTGCAAATCTATCATCACTATCCAGAATTCAATTGCACCACTAGGTAGCTAAAGAATCGAAGAATTTATTGCGCTATATAAAGACGGTGATACATTGCGTGGGGTGGAGAGGGAAGCGCTGCCATTTTGAGGAGGTGTTTTTGATTTTGCTGCGTACTCAGATTTACATTTAGGATAACATTTCACTCGGAGAAGTTACGACGTTCGTTCAAGTTTTAATCGTAAGCTCTCGATAAAATCTATCGATTATAAATAAAACATTAGTATTATGTGACTGTGACTATAATTAGGGCGGATCAACGATGGCGCCAGTAGATCTGTAGCTGAGACGGTTGAAATTATGCGAGTAAATGCTGAAATCGCTTCTATATCGACATCGGAATGTGTAGGTATCGATTGTTTACGAGACGTATTCACGTACAACACACGGCCGTGTCCATAACACAGCCACACCCTATATTATTTTTTACTTACAGCTTTGTAACTTTAATATTTACTTATCATTACTTTGCTACTAAGAAAACCACCAATTGCAGATTACGTATGATTAAAACTAAATTTATAAGTATAGTAAGAGCTCAAAGCGAAGCAAATGTTTTAACAGTTAGATACCTCTTTATTCTCCAACAAACACTTAGTCTTAGACTTAGGTAGTAGCTGCTACTAAACAAAACAAACGTTCTGTGATTTAGGTAACTCCTGCTAGAACAGCTTTTGTATTTAAACAATCCGGAGCTTAATCTAGAAAAATCTATACCTATTTATAAAAGTAAGTCGTATTAGTTACACCATTTATAATTCGAGAACGATTGTACCGATGCGGTGTTTATATTTTTTTGTTTTTGGATTTGACTTTGTCCGGAATAAGATAATAGTACCTACATTATAGTACCTACTAGTTTGTAATGTTGGTGATTACTGCTGAGGCGCCATTGAGACCCGAGCCGTTAGGTGAGGGCCTTAAGAGAGCCGAGGACGGTAATCATCAATACACACGTGTATCATACGACGTTTTACAACACACTTGTGAATAAAATGACAATAAAAACTCATTTTATTTAGTAGATAAAAAGTTTATTTAGAGAAACCATTAGTAAATGTGCAGTTAGTAAAATTATAATTAACTGTTTTTGATGGCTTAGCGGTCTCATCAGATAGATTATTTATTGAAATACTTTCATGTTCTATTGTAATTTGAGATGGCTCATTATTCGTGTAGGTAGGTGAAATCCAATCATTAGATGTACTTGGTGTTTCGTCAGTAGGAAGCGCCTCAGAATCAAGTTTAATTCTTTTGGTGATTTTTGCACAAATTTCCTTCATGTTTTGTATGGAATCTTCTACGTATGATTCTGCTACATTGCTAGATCGCCACCCACCATGACGCTTTAAAGTCATTATATCAGCTCCTGAATTAGCCAGCAATGTAGCTGAAGTTCTTCTGAAACTATGTCCAGTGTGGCTCTCAGCATCTGCTAAACCTAAAAACTTAGCGATTTCTTTGGGCATAGAACCAAATTTGTTTATACCTATAGGCTGACAGGTACATTTATCATTCTAGTAATTTAGAAAGAAACGGTCAGTTTTTGCTTTTGGTGACCGCAAACTTTCATACTTCTTAACAATTTCATAGAATGGATCGTGTACGGTGAATGATCTCGGTATTTAATTTTTCGTGATAGGTATCGTCACTAAAAGCATCTGGCCATGGTTCTTTATGTTTTTACGGTTATATTTGTTAATTCTTGTATCCTACAGGCACCAGTTACACCAAATATTAAAGCAACCTGAAAAAAAAAGCAGGCTGAAGTCGCGTAGATATTTAAAATTAATTTAACTAACCTTAGTAGCCAGATATTGGTTATCTGGAGCATCTTTTATAAATTTTTTAATATCGTCAGACGATAAAACCTTTGATTTCTTGCTTCTAAATCCATCGGATAGTCTCTTTAGATAAGCTGACAAATTAGAGTATGTATTTAAGTCCACTCCATTCTTTGTTCAAACTGTACTTTTAACATTGAGTATAAACACCACAAAGAGCTAGGTTTGTACTTGGAAGATAATTCTTTAAAGTACGCCATGAACACATTTTCTGAAAAAGACTGCGTATTCTTGCTGTTTTGCCATTTTATGAAATTTTGGTACGCTAATAGATATTTTTCCTTGGAGTTTTCAGGTAGTAAACTTTCCATAACGTTAAGGGCTTCACATCTTATATCGGGCGGTGTACAACATAAATCATTTTCTTCGTAACTAGTACTTGTAGACATTTTAATTAATAAATAACTATAATTTCAACAGTGAAAACGAGTTGTGAAAAATGATTCGCTATGGCGGGAAAAAATTATCAGTTTTCCTATGCAGTTTTCAGTGATCGTTCGGTTTTCGCTGAGAATAGCTGCGTCTCGCGTGCGTGCATTCTCACAGTGTAAAGTGCTAATGCATCACAACAAACCGTAGTGACGGCCGGATCGCGATGATGACCCAGTTACTCATTGCGTAAGGCATGTTTGCGAACGGTAAAATATATTGTTAAGGCGACGCTATTACCTGCCTTTGCAATGGCAAATTATACACCAACAAAAGTGATACTAGAAACGGAACTGGAGCACACCTTGTACCAGCGTTGTAAGGAGACTCATGACCGTTTCAAAGAAGAGAAGCAAGAATGGGAAAAGCTTCAATGCCTTGTTGTTGACCTAAGAAGTCAAATTGAAATACTTCAACAACAGCTAAAATGTGTTGTGGAAACAAATTCTTTTATCCCATCCATATCCAAGGACATGGAAACATCTTCTTCTCGTCTAGAATATGGCACTGATGAAGAAGAACTCGCAAAAGAGACTAAGTGGATTAGAACTAAAGCAAGGAAAAAAAGGAAATTGAACATATCACCTACTCTCTCGCCTCACGAAGAAGAGCTAAGCAACATCTACAAAATAAAAACAATAATAGGGTGCATGGTAGAAGTTGAACAACTTAGAACCACAAAACTGATTCCTCAGTGTAAAAGGTGTCAGTCTTATGGGCATACGCATAAGTACTGCGCCAAAGAACCAAGATGTGTCATATGCACAGGGAAACACCTTACTCTGGACTGCAATAAACCAAAAGAGGAAAAGCCAAAATGTGTACACTGCGGTGAAGCGCATCCGGCTAATTACATTATAGCTAAAGAAATGCAAAAAATCAAAAGCAAATCTACCAAAAAACCGGTGGTGATGCAGCAACAGCATTCAATTAGTTGTAATCATACTACCTCCATTCAACCTAACGCTGCCAGAGCGACGACTACTAAAAATGTCTCATACGCTCAAGCTGCCGCCAAAAAAAATAGCAACTGAGCCGCGCAGTGAGCATATCCACGAAGAGCACTCTAAAGATAAAAAGTTGGATGAAATCCTAAAGCTTATGACATCTTTTGACGAGCGACTAAAAATGATTGAAAATAATAGCACCAAAACCGCTAAACCTAAGGCTAAAAAATTATTAACAATCTTAGAATCATGACATGGAACTGTAATGGGCTACAAAAACACCAGAATGAGCTACAAGTAGTCCTAGACATAGAAAATATAGATGTATGCCTTATATCCGAGACACATTTTACAAAACAGTCCCACATCAAATTCAAAAGTTACAAATCCTATCATGCACTACACCCAGCCAAGGAAGTAAGAGGTAGAAGGAGGTAGAAGGAGGTAGAAGGTAGAAGCCCAGTGAAGGAAGAGGGGGAAGTGCTGTAATAGTTAAGAAACATATAAAACATCATGAAGAATGTAGATTGGAAGAACCAGACATTCAGTCGGTCGCTATCCACATTGAAACCAAGCGCTACCCACACACTATAGCAGCCATTTATTGCCCACCACGATATAGCATACAGAAAAACAGGTACTTGAGTCTGTTGCAACCACTTGGAGAGAGATTTATATTGGGAGGTGACTTCAATGCTAATGAAGCTGTACGAGAGATCGACTCTGATACTGCATCAACGAGATCGCCTACCTACTGGCCAACAGATCCAACTAAAATCCCAGACTTGATAGATTTTTTTATATATAGAAACATAGCTGATAACTACCTTAGAATAGAACAGAGCTATGATATGAACTCAGATCACTCTGCTATATACTTAGAAATAAGTGAGAAAGTATTATTTAAGGAAAACCCTCTAACCCTAGTTAATAAAAACACAGACTAGAGAGTCTTAAAATAGAATTAGATAGCAATATAGACCTTAAAGTACCGTTAAAAAATCCAGACCAGTTGGATTTAGAAGTAGACCAATTTATAACGCTCATACAGCAGACCGCTTGGAAAAACACGCCCTATGTGAAACTAAGGGTGAGAAGAACCAACTACCCTAAAGGTATTCTTCAACTTATTTCCGAGAAAAGAAAACAGAGAAATAAATGGCATCAATCCAGAAGCCCGCAGGACAAAAACAAGCTTAATGACCTCACAAAACAGTTGAAAAGGCAAATTCAAGAATACAATAATGTATCAACCAAGACCTATCTTCAGAAGCTAACCAGTGATCGCAGTACAGATTACTCACTCTGGAAGGCTACAAAATATATGAAACAACCCAATATCCAAATTCCACCAATAAAAATAGAACATGGAAAATGAGCCGTAACCAATGAACAAAAAGCCAAACGGTTTGCTGAGCATCTAGAAAATATTTTTAAACCAAACGAAGGACTAACACTCGAGCCAACAACACACGAAGTTTTAGAATTAAATGAATTAACATATATAAAGCTTGTGTTACCAAAAGAAGTAGAGCGAGAAATAAGACGGAATATAAATCCAAAGAAATCCCCTGGATTTGACCTAATATCAGGAGAAATACTTCATAACCTCCCAAGAAAGGCTTTGATTAAGCTAACCAATCTTCCTCATGCCGCGCTGAGGCGTAAATACGTACCAGACTTATGGAAAGTTGCGGAAGTAATCATGATAGCCAAGCCAGGAAAACCACCCCATGACACAACATCATATAGCCCAATTTCTTTGCTACCAATAATGTCCAAACTGTTCGAAAAGTTATTACTAAAAAGGCTCAAACCTATTATAGAAGCAAATAATCTTATCCCAGAGTATCAGTTCGGTTTCCGGGAAAAGCACTCAACGATAGACCAAGTACACCGAATCACCAATCTGATAGAAAAAGCTCTAGAAGATAAAAAAGTCTGTTCTACCATCTTTTTAGATGTAGCACAGGCTTTTGATAAGGTGTGGCATGAAGGTAGTGTAATAAAACTGAGACAAATGTTACCAAAATCATACACAGACATACTTGAATCGTATATAACAAATAGAGTATTTAGAGTAAGGCAATGCAATGCCTATTCGGATATAAAAGAAATTAAAGCTGGAGTACCGCAGGGAAGTGTGTTGGGCCCGGTCCTGTACTTGCTATACACCTGTGATATTCCTGAACTAAAAACCAACACCATCGCAACCTTTGCTGACGACACAGCTATAATGGCTTTTGGAAGCACTCACGCAGAAGCCGCAGACAAGGTTTAAGTAGCTGTCAATAAAATCCATAACTGGACAAAGAAATGGCGTATCAATCTAAATGAAACAAAATCAGTTCATATAAATTTTACAAATATTAAAGAAAAGTACTGTCCAATATATATAAACGATAAGGTTATACCTTACGAAAATACAGCTAAGTATTACGGAATGTCTCTCGACGCAAAGCTGCGCTGGAAAGCACACGTCAAGAAAAAAAGTGTTGATCTAGAAATACGCTTAAAAAAGATGTACTGGCTGCTTGGACGAAACTCCGCTCTGTCAGTACACAATAAGTTATTATTGTACAAGCAAGCCCTGACGCCAATATGGACCTATGGCATTCAGCTGTGGGGCTGTACCAAAAAGAGCAATATCCGTATAATCCAAGGATTCTAAAATAAAGTTCTAAGGGAAATAGTGAATGCTCCCTGGTACATAAGAAATGACGATCTCCATAGAGACCTTAGAATAGAGTTCGTTGATACGGTAATACAAAAGTATGCAGAAGCTCACGAACAGGGGCTTCATCACCATGTGAACGTCGAGGCAATCCAGCTCCTCGACATCACGGACATTGTAAGAAGGCTCAAACGAAAAAAACTATTTGAGTTAGTGTAGTTTAACAGTAGTGAAGTGATAAGTAACTATATAAAACACAAGAAAAAAGTGTCTTCCCCTTAACTAGAGACTAAGAAAAGTGCTATTGGACACATTCTTAGGAAAAAAAATTTTATAAAACTATGTCAAAGCAAAATTACTCATTAGCTTATTTGGCTAGATTGTAATATTATTTAGAGTATGATATACATTGTGCACTAAAATAACAATAAAAAAAAAGTTTTCCTATGCACACGCATTGCGATCAGCCACAGACTAAAAGGATGAGGTTTTTTTTTATTTTCCGCGCATAGGGTTTGCGCCTATTCTGCCACGTACAAAATGGGGAATTTAAGTTTTCTTTTATTACAGAGAAAACAAAATTTATATTTGAGTGAAAGTTTTATTTCTTAAACACGTACGAGTTAAAATTATCTGTTTAAATAAGAAGTTGCATGAAATGAGCAAGCAAATAGGAACATTAATTTATTTGTTCTATTAAACACGATCTTTTTTTTGAATAATTTTAAGAACAAAGCACCTCAATCAATAAAATTAAAAAAAAAACTATAACTCACTAGTGAGTTATAGCAATGAAAAAGTCACAGTTTGATTATGGGTGTCATTCTGTGCCTAATTGCGGTGACCATAGAGCCACTTTATGAGCAAGTGTGTTGAAAAAAGTATTAAAATATGATATTTATCAATAAAAAAATATCAGTCTAGCCGTTCATTTCTTATAATTAATGGTGTAACAAAACAATATTGACTGCTCCCGTAATGTTGTCTTTGCTTTATTTTGACAATCAAGCCAAACATTTAAATATTATGTTAACAATGGTCAATGGTGTAACAAAACGCAACTCATAGCAAACTTAATGATATTTATGGTTTATTTTGAAAATATATTAATTGAAGTTGACCGGCTGCTTCTAAGGTCATGGACGTTCCTAAACACAAAGCCCAGCCTACTAAAGGATTCTTCGGCTATGGATGTGATATGAACATGGAATGTTTGCTTGGAGTCGAATGTGGTACCCAGATCTTTAATAGTAGTATATCTAGTGATAGAATGACCATTAAGATCATATGGGTGCCACATGCAACCGAACGTCATGATATTTACAATATTTAGCTGTTTAAATTTAAGTTTTATTATAATCTCATATGTATAATGTTTTAAAGGTAGTAAACATTGTATTTGAACCATATAATTAGGTGTTTTGTTCGCCTCCAAAGAAAGCAAATACCTTGTCCTTGCAGAAAAGTCTTCTGCAGGTGTGGATATTATGGACTGGTTTTTTAACAACTGTACTAAGTGGCACTTCATTCCACCTCATGCTCCTTATTTCGGAAATTTCTGAGAGGATGAAGTGAAGTCCACGTGATAGGCATCTTACATAATGATGAAATGTCCATAGTTTTGATCCAGGTCAAAACTTGCTAAAAACTACGATATACGTCGTCATAACGCGTCCAAACTTTGCCGAGCACACCCAACTATTGGCAGCGGTGGATGACTTAGGGTAAGAAACGCAAGCCTTGTGAAATAGTGTGGAGCAGGTGCAGCAGGTAGCAGCCCTGCCGACAAGTGAGAATTGCCGCAAGCTTTGCACTTTTTCAGCATAGCGCGTAGTTACGCTACTCAACTATAGATGACCCTAAACTAAGCGAATCCTGGGTGACGAATGGCTGTAGTGACTGTAGACAGTTACACTAGCAAGCTTAGCCACGCTACGTCAGATAGCGGTCTGAATAATCAATAAAGTATAGTTGATGACGCTGAAAATAATTCAATTACAGTGCGATTTCTCTGGAGTGTAAGTGGCAAGATACCCCTTCCAATATAAATCATTAAATAGATGGACAAATATTTAGTACTATTCCGCCAATCTATTCCCGAAGAGTTAGACACGATGCAAACGCATGCACCTCCCACCTGCCCGCAATTGAAAAGCCATGCAAAGCGTTAGTAAAAGGCAATCACATGTGCTTGTGTGTAGTGTGTACTTGCCATTTACTAACGCGGAATAGTACTAAATATTTGTACATCAATTTAATGTTTTGTAATGGATTTCCACAAAGTCTCGCCTGAATCAATTATCTACCTCCCGATATAGGTAAATACATGAGTAATCTATTTTAGTTTACTCAATAAAAACACTTCATAATGTGTTTGTCACTTTATTTCTTAAAATTATAATTAGGAAATTATATCGGAGTAGAAATGATGGATCATCATTATTCACAAATATTGTATTGTAAATATTGTAGGTTACGTATCAATATCATTCTCTCTTTATTTACTTAACTGCAAGGTCCGCGCACAATGTCGCGGCTTACTGCTAATTGCTATATAGTCAGATGGAACTGTAAGCTGATCCATTCCTATCATTGCCCTCCTTGCGAGTGCATGACGAAGTTCAAAATTTAACTTTAGATATTATCATTCAATCATGAAAAGTTTAATAGTATTTTTGGTTCTATTCTGTGGCAGCTATGCTATTGTATACGACGCTTATCGCGGCGTTCCTGCAACTAAAAGTGAAATAAGTCGCTATACATAAGCTTATATGCTGTAAGCTATGCTGCTTATATGGAGTAAGAAATCTGTATCATTTATAACGAAAGATCTCTTATTTTTTACCGTTACGAAATGTGAAGCGACCCTAATATAAACTTGACTTTTGCAATGTATTGTTGTATATATGTTAAACACTGGAATTGACAAGTTCAGATGTAAGAAATCTATCCATTATTTTAGTGTGAACTGCTTTTAACCTATTTATTCTGATCCGCTTTCATTGATTAATTAAATGTCATTAATAGGTAGTTTATTAGTAATGTGGGTACTATATGTACGGTATTATTATAAATTATTATATGAAACTTGATAAAAAAAACTAAAAAACAAACAAAACAAAAACAAACAACATTTATATTGCAACACTTTTTGACAAAACATTTAACGCTCAAAGGAGATTATACGAACGTGAACACGCACTCACTGAAAACAAATTGGATATTTTGGGGCTTAATGAATTAGAGGATAAAAAGAAAAAATAATATGCAATAACAATCACAAGGATCACTTTGAAACGTCTTACATACTAGGTGAATTTAGTAGAGGATAAAAAGAAAAAATAATATGCAATAACAATCACAAGGATCACTTTGAAACGTCTTACATACTAGGTGAATTTAGTAGAGGATAAAAAGAAAAAATAATATGCAATAACAATCAAAAGGATCACTTTGAAACGTCTTACATACTAGGTGAATTTAGTAAAGGATAAAAAGAAAAAATAATATGCAATAACAATCACAAGGATCACTTTGAAACGTCTTACATACTAGGTGAATTTAGTAGAGGATAAAAAGAAAAAATAATATGCAATAACAATCACAAGGATCACTTTGAAACGTCTTACATACTAGGTGAATTTAGTAGAGGATAAAAAGAAAAAATAATATGCAATAACAATCACAAGGATCACTTTGAAACATCTTACATACTAGGTGAATTTAGGTGCCAATTCACCCTAACCCAAGTCCGAGAAGAATTGGTAAGAAACTCGTCTTGGTCCTAGCGCTTTTTTACATGATCCATCTTATAACTACCTTAACTACGAAATACTAATACAAGAGAGTTTATACATTTTAAGTGTGTCTGTTAATTGTCTGACGGCAGAGCGATATGATGCCATGCATTCTTATCAATAATATAGTCATTTATATGAAAATAAGCATTCTTCAAAAGACTACCTTTTATGCTTTAAATTTCTATTTCTATTTCTATTCTATATTAATAGGTAGTTTAAAAGCATTTTCAGAAAGCTTATCATAGAAGCGCACCGTGTTCCCCATAAAAGACTTACTTACTTTCTCTAGTCGAAACCTAGGGATGTATAATTTGTGTCTATTCAGATTGTGTCTCAGAGCTTGTCAAAGTCGAAGTCAAAAATCATTTTATTTAATAAAATTACAAGGACCACTTTGAAACGTTTTCTTACACGCTAGTGAATCTAGGTGTCAGTTCCTCTTAACCCCAGTTCAAGAAGAATCTGGCAAGAAACTCGTACATATCATACATGATCTGACGTCACTTACTAATTACTTGTTTTGTTGTATAAGAATAAGCTTGTATAAAATATACCTATATAAATACTTGTTTTTGCTGTAGGTATTATATCTCGTTCAACTTGTCATCTTGAGGGGTTCTATCTGAAAGCTAGTGTTAAGCAGAGCTTACTGAAAACCAAAATTATGCGCTAAACTGTAAACTTTTTGTATGGCTGCGACACACACATGAATTAATAAGACACCTATGTAAATATTTTATTCTAAGCATATATTATTATGTATTTTTTCATCATCTACCAATTGAAATTACTCCTATTTCTTTTGCTGCTTTTATGTATAATACATGTGTAATTGTAGCTATAAAGCTACAATCACACATATACATTATACATACTTATATATCGATCTACTATGTGGCGCAGTGGACTAAGGTCCGGCTAAGACGCAGAAGGTTGCGGGTTCGATTCCCGCCGCTGTACATATGTTTGTTTGAAGTATTTGTCTCGGGACCTGGGTGTTTCTATGTATAATATGTATGTTATTGCAAAAGCAGAAAGAGTATATAAGTAGTAAATCAGTCATATGGTACCCACAACACAAGCTCTGCTTACCTTGGGGCCAGATGATGCTGTCTAAAATGTCCGGTCTTGTTTATTTATTTATTAATAAATTATTAATAACGCCATTAGCATTGTAGGCTTATACACATTTTGTTTAGGACATGCACAACCGATATTGAGCCCTGTGACCCTAAGGAAAGAAGACGGGTAGACGGTTCCTGTAACAACCTGAAACATCCTTCTAGAGGCGCTTTTCATTCACCTGCTAACAGAAGAATGTTACCTGAACGGTTTGCTGAAGGTAACATTTGGTAAACTTGTTTTGCAACGCACCTTATTGTAGCACATTCTTGGGGCTTCTAAGAAGCACCAAGATTGTCTATAATTTTTTGTCTATGTAGTTCTTAACTTTTGATTTAATTTAATTTAATAGTACTCGTACAACAATAATACGATGCATTTAAAAATAGTAATATTAATTAAAATAATTTTAAGCTTCATGATTAAATTCTTAAATTTGTTAATAATCGTGAATATTAAATCAATTTTATTTATTTGCTTTGGTTATGAACCTGTCAAAGCAGCCTCCGGAAATGATCTACCCTTAGCTCGCCGCGTGCGCACTGGAATTCTTTCTGAGGGCACCGTAACGGATCAGAGATTAACAGCCCTTATACTCGATTTCTTGGTGTTTTCATTTGAAGAAACATTATCCAACCACGAAATAAGTATGTAATACATCTTATTATACGGTCTATAGATTATAATAATAATATTACCAATAATATAACATTAATATTATTACAATAATATAACATTCCGTGGGCTAAACTGACCACGGAGTGGTACCCTGAAACGGTACGACGACGTCGCGGCAGACCGCGAACCAGGTGGAGGGACGAGCTCGCCAAATTCCTTGCCGACAGGACAGTCTTAGCACAGGAGAGGGATGAATGGAGAGAATGAGAAGTGGCCTTTGCCTAGCAGTGAGACACTGGACTGGTAATAATAATAATAATATAATATCTTTAAAGTATAACATAGCTCTGTACAGATAGTGTAGCACTCCATACCGCATACAGATCCTAATAACGTGGGTTCCGACCCTGTTATGCATAAATGGGCTTACCTATGAAAAAAATATGTCTGAACTGCCAGTGTTTCAAACTTATTTATATCTATATTATATCAGTATCGGTTTTATATAAGTTAAGGGCATCTATTGTAAAAAAAAGAACATGGACTAGAGTTCAAACGATACGAACGAAATCGTTTTCTTAAAAAAGGCATTACCCGCTATCGTGGATTTGTTAACACATGCTATCTTCCTTATTAAATAAATACACGATAAACTGAAGACTACTAATAAACAAGCGTTAGATTGATCATCGCTATTATAAAAACTAATTGTATAACATATCTATAATTTATAATATTTTATTTATTCATCATTCATTTCATTTTTATTTATTTATTTATTTATTTGCAAGATATGTAGTAGGTAACAGGTAGTCATGTAGTAAGTTCAAATATTTCACCAAAGAACATTGGCATCCAAATGTTTTTAGAAACAATAAATTAAACCATACAGTATTATATTTCAGTATTAATCATATATATTCATTAGTTAACAAAAAAATGTTAACAGTGTAAAAAGTTTTGTCAAAAGTCACAATTACATTTTGACGTGACAGCGATGAATACATCGATGAACTGCACTATAAATAATTATAATTAAATAGTAATATAGACCTTAAAGTACCATTAAAAAACCCAGACCAGTTAGATTATTAAGTAGACAAATTTATAACGCTCATACAGCAGACCGCTTGCAAAAACACGCCTGATTTGAAACTAAGAGACAGAAGAACTAACTACCCTTAAGGTATTCTTCAACATATATCCGAGAGAAGAAAACAGATAAATAAATAGCACTAATCCAGAAGCCCGCAGGATATATACAAGCTTAATCACCTCACGAAACAATTGAAAATGCGAATATAAGATTAGAATGATTTATCAACCCAGACCTATCTTTAGAAGCTAACCAGTGGTCACAGTACAGAAAACTCACTCTGGAAGGCTACAAAAAATATGAAACAACCCAATATCCAAATTACACCAATAAAAATAGAACACGGAAAGTGGGTCGTAAGCAACAAACAAAATGCCAAACCGTTTGCTGAGCACCTAGAAACTACTGTTAAACCCAACAAAGAAATAACACTCGAGCCAACAACATACAAAGTCTTAGAATTAGATGAATTAATATCTATAAAGCTTGTGTCACTAAGAAAAGTAGAGCGAGAAATCAAACGAAATATAAATCGAAAGAAATCTCCAGGATTTGACCTAATATCAGGAGAAATACTCCACAACCTCCCAATAAAAGCTTTGGTTACGTTAACCAACCTTTTTAATGCCGCGCTGAGGCTTAAATACGTACCAGACTTATGGATAGTTGCGGAAGTAATCATGATAGCCAAGCCAGGAAAACCACCTCATGACACAACATTATATAGGCCAATTTCTTTGCTACCTATAATATCCAAACTGTTCGAAAAGTTATTACTAAAAAGACTCAAACCTATTATAGAAAAAATCATTAATTTATTGATGATCTTTATAATCATAATTTCTAAAACGATGTGTTTAATCATTTACATAAAGGTAAATGTTATAATGTGAAAATTATGAAAAACTAAATATATTTTATTTTATTTTGAATATCAATTTAATGATCTTTAAATCCATCTGTACTAATATTTTAAACTTAAATATAATCAATGGCTTTTTTTAGGCCGAGAAAGATTGATAAAAGACGGTGTTTTATCATCATCGACCGGATTTAAAGATATTTACGAAAAAAATTAAATTCCCCAATTGTCCCTCGAGTTTCCTTCTGCGTGGCGGTGGTTCCACACTCTGCAAGATGGTGAAGTGAAGTCAGTTTTAGAACAAGAAATAATATTGTTGCAATAGGAATACATTTCTGCGAATTTATGTCACTTTTATGTGGAGAAATTTTTAACCAACTTTCAAATAAGTGGAGGTTTTCAATTCGGTTGTATGATATTTTAAGTGGTATCCTCAGAGCTCCGCCATTAATTAACCGTTTTGGATGACTGGACTGGATGTGTTTGTTAACCATACTTCTTAAGGTATACATTTTGGTCCTATTTAAATATAATAAACAATAAGACGACCTCTGTGGCGCAGTGGGCTAAGATCCGGCTGAGACGCAGAAGGTTGCGGGTTCGATTCCCGCCACGAGACAAACGTTTGTACGATCTGCAAGTATGTATCTCGGGTCTGGGTGTATAATATGGATGTATTTACAAAAAAAAAAGGTATATAAGTAGTATATCAGTCATGTGGTACCCATAACACAAGCTCTGCTTACTTTGGGGCCAGATGATGCTGTGTGAAAAGTCCGGGATTATTTATTTATTTTATACCACCAGTCCTTGTGAGTGCAAAAATTAAGGTAGACATATTGCATTGGGCATTTAATTGTGTATTGTATCTATGAGGAATATATAAACATAAATAAATACATTTAAAAAAAATTGCATCCATAAGAGTGGTAAATCAGGAGATTTCTTTTATGGGCTCAAATTTAGTTATCATAAAGTTGTATGAATGTATTGTTTGTATGTGACTTGATGTTTCCGTCATTTACAAAGTGATTGTGAGGCTTATACACCCACAGCTAACCTAAGGTGGATATTCAGAAACGCGTGTCCATCTATCTCTGCACGGGGTGGATATTCGTTATTCATGTAACATCTTTCTTCCGATTTTCTCCCCTGCCTATGTACAGTTATTATTAATTACAGACAAAATATGTACTCAACTAACTATTAATAACATTGAAGGTAGTATTCTTGGCGTTACTCATCCTCGTTGCCAGAAATATTCTATCTGTAATTAGAATAGAAAAGAAGAATAGAGATTTTGACGTCATCTGTGGCACAGTGGGCTTAGGTCTGGCTGAGATGCAAAAGGTTGCGGGTTCGATTCCCGCTGCGGGCCAAATCTTTGTATGATCTGCAAGTACTTGTCTCTGGTCTGGATGTTTATATGTATGTATACCAATGTATTTTAAAAAAGTATATAAGTAGTATTGAGTTCGAAATTAGCACTGCTACTGTGAGGTCGCGTTCGTTTGTGCTTTAAACTCTCGACACCCTTGTACAGAACTCCCACCCCTATAGACTTATAACTTAATATCATAGTTGAGTGTACATATACAAAATCTAACTTTAAAAAAGGTGTAAAATAATTCGCTTGAGCGCCAACCTCGCCCCACGTTACCTCAAGTTGGAGCAAGACGGGCTGCGTTTTTGCCAATAATTCGTCCCTGTCGCGCGGTGCATAGAACTGCAGTGACACCACAGCATACGGAAGAGTACGCGTGGAACGGATTGTTCGCGCCCCGTCCAAAGTCAGCCGAGTTAATCGAGGTAAAAGTAATACTACCGGCCACTTTTTTATTTATTACCGATCAAAATGGTTAATAACTGCGCCGCTTGCACAAAGTGTATAAGGACGAGTCAATTGATAAAATGCTCAAACTGCCCCAGCAACTACCACCTACTTTGTGTTAATATAACGGACTCAAAAAAAGTAACAGAAGAGCTGAAATTAAATTGGGCTTGTCCGATGTGTAAAGTGGTGGAGCCTAGGAGAGATAACACGAACACCCCCGTGCAAGTATGCGTCACCGAATGCGACGAATCAGCTTCATCAGTTAATACGCGGCGTGAAGTCTCTCGTAAAGCTACGTCGTCTGCTCCGGCCAGCCCGCTTTTTTCTGCAGCTGATTCTGACTCCTTGGCTACAATGGTGACCGAGATGAGATTGCTAAGAGCGGACGTGGGGGAAATCAAGTCTCAGATGACGTCCTTAACGGAACACATTACCAAATGCAACGATCGTCTGGATGAGTGTGAAAAAAACCTAGCAGAAACTTTGGATAGGATTCAAACAGTTGAGGCTCGTACGTCAGTTATACTTACACTTGAAAATACAATAACACAATTACGTGAACAACAAAGTGCACGAGCGCAATCCTACCTAAAGAATGACATTGAAATCTCTGGAGTTAATGAAGCGGCTAATGAAAACCCAATGCATATTATTCGGGTAATTGCCCAGAAAATCGGAATGCCTCTGGAGGACAAGGATTTAGCCTACGTCACCCGTGTCGGGCCCCTGCAACGAGACCAGGATCCGTCAAATGATGACTCTTCCAGAAAACTTCCTCGTCCATTGGTCGTTCAGTTTCTAAGGCGGCACGAGCGTGAGGAGTTTCTCAAGGCGGGTAAGACTAAGCGGAATTTAAATTGTTCTGACATTGGAATAAATGGCGCTCAGAGAATAATATACTTCAATGAGCGTCTCACCCAAGAAAAACGACAGTTATTTCGCGATCTGCGCGATACCGCTCCAAAGACTCGGGCTTTAAATATTGCTGGATTAAAAATGGCTCGCTATATGTTAGAAGACAAGAAGGGAACCCGGCGATCACCATTAAAAACATGGACGAGCTGCTCCGCCGCGTCAACCCCAAGGTACCGGGTGAGGAACCAAGTTAGCTGCTCCATGGAGCCGGCTGGTGTTTTTCGCCTCGCAAACTCAGTTGTTTCGAATCTCAACTTCAATATATTTGTTTTTATTTACGTATTAGGTTACTTATCTCTAAATTTAAACTTTTGCTTTAATCTTAAAAATATAAAATATAATGTATATTGGCTTGTCACATATTTACACTCACACACCACAAACACACTTACATCGTTAAAAATTTACACACACAAATTAACACTGCGCGAAAATGTTAACTGTATCACTATCTGCACAACAAGAATGACTCACTTTTTTCAAGAAAACTTTTATTTTATGGTCTTTTTTTATTATCAATATGGCTTTACTTAGCATAATGACATAGATGAAACAATCTCAATTGAATGTCAGTCATTCACCTCACCTGAGCTATGTCAAGGCTTCTTATCTTCTACCGACCTGGACTTCAGGATTCTATCTTTTAATATCAGGAGTATACAAAGTAACCTCGACAATTTCGCTATTATGCTGCAACGTCTTAAATCGGAAATAGACGTCATCGTCTTAACGGAGTGCTGGCTATCCTCTGACTCAATAATAGACCGCTTACCAGGCTACTTTGCTTTTCGTTCAGCAAATCAAATAAACAAAAATGGTGGGGTAGTTACTTACGTCAAAAATTCATACAAAACCAATGTCTCGCATCCAAACATTAAGGATGCGGATAGTATGCTTGTAACTATCAACGATAGCATAGCGGTATTGGGTATTTATCGCTCTCCCGCAACTACCTCAATCGAACCTATGATTAACTCGCTGGACTGTGTGTTAGACACCTTAAAAAGCAAACCAATAATTCTAGTAACTGGTGATCTAAATGTCGACATTTGCAAGCCTACGATAAGCCAAGTACCCGACTACCTGTGCCTTATGGCATCGCACAGTTTACTCCCTGCTATTACCATCCCGACTAGATATAACGCGTGCTTAGACCATATTTTTATTAAATCTAACTCTAAATCAGTCGGTATAGTTTGTAAGTCATCGATAACAGATCACGACAACGTAATTTCTGGTTTGTCACTCGAGTCTAAATTAAATCGTAGTCCTTGGTGGCGTTCAAAAATTGATTTTGACGCTCTAGCCGCTGAAATCAATATCTGTGATTGGTTAACCGTAATAACGGACATAACAGTAAATGGTGCAACTACAAAGTTCTACGAATTAGTCAATAAATTAATAATAAAACATACTAGTATAATTAAAATAGGACGTAAACTAGTAAATATAAAACCCTGGATTACTCCTGGTTTGATTCGATGTATGAGGAACCGTGACAAACTCCATAGTGAGTCTAGAGCTTTGCCGGGTGATATGGAAAAACATTAAATCTACACCAGGTACCGAAATTTCTGTAACAAGCTTATCCGCAAGGTTAAAATGGAATACAATAGACAACAACTTGAACAAAGTAAAAATGATCCAAAAAGGTTATGGAAAACTATTAAAAATGTCTGTGAATCTACACGCCATCACAATGCTGCAACAGAATTATTAACTGCTACCAACGATGAGAAAAGTTCTCTTAATTTCTGCAATCAGCATTTCGCCTCAGTAGGAAAAACACTAGCGGACAACATTCTAAATAGACTATCAGAAGTCCTTGGTTAACTCTTACCGACCTCTCAGGTTGGTTGCACAGTCTCTCTATCTCTACCCGACAGACCCAAATGAAATCTACAAGATAATTGCCAACTTCAAAACTGAAAGCTCTCCAGGTCTTGATAAGTTAACCGCTGGACTATTGAAAAAAACACTCCCGTCATTAATTGTACCTTTAAATTACATTATACTATATATAGCTTAATTACCACTGATTGATTGACTCACTCACTCATTGACATAATTGTTCTCCCAGATGGTGGAGGGGGAGGTGTGTTTTTTTTCATGGAAAACTATAGAAGGGGTTTATTCGAGTGGGGGAAAAATCCTAAAGTGCCCCTTTTCCCCCTCCAACTGCCCCTCCCACGAATCAACATCGGATACTTCCCGACGAGGTGTGTTTTTTTTTAGGAATTTGTATAGGTGGTGCTTTACGAAACACAAAAAAAAATTTTACCTCCCCCCCTCCCCCCATTTTATTACCCCCTTTTAGGTGTACCGAAAAGGCGTCATGATGGAATTGAAATTTTAATAGGATCGTATAGAGGATGTTTGAAGGATTAAGAAACAATTTTAAAACTCCCCCCCCTCCCCCCATTTTTCTCCCCCCCTTTTAAGGTGTACCCAGAAGGCGTCATGTTGGAATTGAAATTTTAGTGGGATTGTATAGAGGATACTCTGAAGAGTTGAAAAAAGTAGTGTGACCTCCCCTCTTTGCCCCCCTTTTTGACCCCCCCAAATTATCTCGGAAACTACAAGTCGGAGAGGGTTGGTGCTCAAACTATTGTTGCTCAAGACCCTTTTCAATATCCGAATCTATAAAAAAAAAGATGGCCGCCATACAAAAAAATATTGTCCCATACAAAAAAGTGCACTCCCATACAAAATCTTAAAACACCTGTATCTTCTTTGTAAATACTTAGGCAGACCAAGATGGCATCATGTTGGGTACTACATTTTGATGGGATCGTATAGAGGATGCTTCGTAGATTAGAAAAAATATGTTTTACCAACCCTCGTCCTTACCCCCTTTTCATCCCTCTCTCAATATTTCGGAAACTACAAGTATGAGAGGGATGGTGCTCAAACAAATGTTGCTCAAGACCCTCTTTATTATCCGATTCAGAAATAAAAAACTTTAAATGCTCATAACTTCTAAACGGTGCTAGATAGACATAGCAAACTTGTCCTTGGGTTGTAAGGAATTTTAGTGTTTTTTTTTAAGAATTTGTATAAGGATTTGTATATGGTGCTTCAAAATGTACAAAAGTTTTTTGAAACTGCACCCTTTTCCCCATTTCCCCCCCCCCCCCCCCCCCCCCCCCTTTTTTAGGTATACCCAGAAGGCACCATGTTGGAATTTAAATCTTAGTGGAATCGTTTTGGTCGGATCGTTTAGAGGATGCTTCGTAGAGTTGAAAAAATATGTTTTACCCACCCCCGTCCTTGCCCCCGTTTCCCCCTCTCTCATTATCTCGGAAACTACAAGTCTGAGAGGTATGGTGCTCGAACAAATGTTGCTCAAGACCCTCTTAATTAACCGATTCAGAAATAAAAAACTTTAAACATTCATAACTTCTAAACGGTGCTAGATAGCAAACTTGACCTTGTGTTGCAAGGAATTTGTGTAATTTTTTGAGAATTAGTATAAGGATCTGTTTGGTGCTTCAAGACATACAAAAATTATTTTAAACTCCCCCCTCCCCCCATTTCTCCCCCCCCCTCCCCCCCCCCCCCCCCCCTCTTAGGTATACCCAGAAGGCATCATGAATTGAATAGGAATTGAAATTTTAGTGGAATCGTTTTGGTAGAATCGTATAGAGGATGCTTCTAAAGTTGAAAAAAATTGTTTTACCCACCCCTGTCCTTGCCCCCTTTTCCCCCCTCTCTCATTATCTCGGAAACTACAAGTCTGAGAGGGATGGTGCTGGAACAAATGTTGCTCAAGACCCTTTTCTTTATCCAATTCAGAAAAAAAAAACTTTAAAGCCTCATAACTTCTAAACGGTGCTAGATAGACATAGCAAACTTGACCTTGGGTTGTAAGGAATTTTAGTGTTTTTTTTTAGGGATTTGTATAGATGGTGCTTTAAGAAATACAAAAAAAAAAATTAAACCCCCCATTTCCCCCTTTTTTTACCCCCCCTTTAAGGTATACCCAAAAGGCGTCATGTTGGAATTGAAATTTTATTGGGATCGTATAGAGGATGCTCTTAGGATTCAGAAACGATTTTAAAACTCCCCCCTCTCCCCCCATTTTTCTCACCCCCCTTCAAGGTATACCAGGAAAGCGTCATGTTGGAATTGAAATTTTAGTGGGATTGTATAGAGGATACTCTGAAGAGTTGAAAAAAGTGGTGTGACCTCCCCTCTTGGCCGTCCTTTTTGACCCCCCCACAATATCTCGGAAACTACAAGTCGGAGAGGGTTGGTGCTTTAAGTAATGTTGCTCAAGACCCTTTTCAATATCCGAATCTATAAAAAAAAAGATGGCCGCCATACAAAAAAAATATTGTCCCATACAAAAAAGTGCACTCCCATACAAAATCTTAAAACACCTGTATTTTCTTTGTAAATACTTAGGCAGACCAAGATGGCATCATGTTGGGTACTACATTTTGGTGGGATCGTATAAAGGATGCTTCGTAGATTAGAATATATGGTTTACCCACCCCCGTCCTTGCCCCCTTTTCCCCCCTCTCTCATTATCTCGGATACTACAAGTCTGAGAGGAATGGTGCTCGTACAAATGTTGCTCAAGACCCTCTTAATTATCCGATTCAGAAATAAAAAACTTTAAACCCTTATCACTTCTAAACGGTGCTAGATGGACATAGCAAACTTGACCTTGGGTTGTAAGGAATTTTTGAGTTTTTTTTTTTGGATTTGTATAAGGATTTGTATATGGTGCTTCAAAATGTACAAAAGTTATTTTAAACTGCACCCTCCCCCATCCCCTCCCCCCCCCCCCTCTTTAGGTATACCCAGAAGGCATCATGTTGGAATTTAAATCTTAGTGGAATCGTTTTGGTCGGATCGTTTAGAGGATGATTCGTAGAGTTGAAAAAATATGTATTACCCACCCCCGTCCTTGCCCCCTTTTCCCCCCTCTCTCATTATCTCGGAAACTACAAGTTTGAGAGGGATCGTGCTCGAACAAATGTTGCTCAAGACCCTCTTCATTATCCGATTCAGAAATAAAAAACTTTAAACGGCCATAACTTGTAAACGGTGCTAGATAGACATAGCAAACTTTACCTTGGGTTGTAAGAAATTTTTGAGTTTTTTTTGAGGATTTGTATAGATGGTGCTTCAAGAAATACAAAAGTTTTTTTAAACTGCACCCCCCCCATTTTCACCCCGCCCCCCCCCCCCTTTAAGGTATACCCAGAAGGCTTTTTATTGGGATAGTAAGGAGGATGCTTGAAGGTTTAGGAAACCATTTTAAAACTCTCCCCCCTCCCACCATTTTTCTCCCCCCCCTAGGTGTACCCAGAATGCGTCATGTTGGAATTGAAATTTTAGTGGGATCGTATAGAGGATGCTCTAAAGAGTTGAAAAAAGTTGTGTAACACCCCTTCCTTGCCCTCTTTTTGACCCCCCCCCCCCTCGCATTATCTCGGAATCTACAAGTCGGAGAGGGATGGTGCTCGAACAAATAGTGCTCAAGACCCTCTTAATTATCTGATTCAGAAATAAAAA
The DNA here is from genome assembly GCA_948098915.1 of Lampropteryx suffumata. Lineage (NCBI taxonomy): Eukaryota > Metazoa > Arthropoda > Insecta > Lepidoptera > Geometridae > Lampropteryx > Lampropteryx suffumata. The sequence continues at coordinate 19,343,287 of OX402547.1, forward strand.
ACTTTAAACCCTTCTAACTTCTAAACGGTGCTAGATAGACAAAGCAAACTTGACCTTGAGTTGTACGGAGTTTTAAGTGTTTTTTTTTAGGATTTGTATATGGTGCTTCAAAATGTAAAAAAATTTTGAAACTGCACCCTCCCCCCATTTGCCTCCCCCCCCCCCCCCCCCCCCTCTTTTTAGGTATACCCAGAAGGCGTCATGTTGGAATTGAAATTTTAGTGGGATCGTATAGAGGATGCTTCAAAGAGTAGAAAAAAGTTGTGTGACCCCCCTCCTTGCCCCCCTTTTTGACCCCCCCCTCCCATTATCTCGGAAACTAAAGGTCTGAGAGGGATCGTGCTCGAACAAATGTTGCTCAAGACCCTCTTCATTATCCGATTCAGAAATAAAAAACTTTAAATCTTCATAACTTCTAAACGGTGCTAGATAGACATAGCAACCTTGACCTTGGGTTGTAAGGAATTTAAGCGTTTTTTTTTTGAAAATTTGTATAAGCATTTGTAAATGGCACTTCATAATGTACAAAGGTTTTATAAACTGCACCCTCCCCCCACTCCCCCATAGGGGTTTTTAGGGGTTGTAGGGGTTTTTAGGGATTTTAGGGGTTTTTAGGGATTTGTAGGGGTTTTTAGGGGTTGTAGGAATTTGTAGGATTTTTAAGGGGTTGTAGGGGTTTTTAGGGTTTGTAGGAGTCTTAAGGGGTTTTTAGGAGTTTTTAGGGGTTGAAGGCATTTTTAGGGGTTTTCGGGGTTTTTAGGGGTTCTAGGGGTTTGTAGGGGTTTTTAGGGGTTGTAGGGATTTTTAGGGGTTGTAGGGGTTTTTAGGGGTTGTAGGGGTTTGTAGGATTTTTTAGGGGTTGTAGGGGTTTTTAGGGATTTTTAGGGGTTGTAGGGGTTTGTAGGGGTTTTTAGGGGTTGTAGGGGATTTTAGGGGTTGTAGGGGTTTTTCGGATTTTATAGGGGTTGTAGGGGTTTTAGGGGTTGCAGGGGTTTTTAGGGGTTGAAGGCATTTTTAGGGGTTTTAAGGGTTTTTAGGGGTTGTAGGGGTTTGTAGGGGTTTTTAGGGGTTGTAGGGATTTTTAGGGGTTGTAGGGATTTTTAGGGGTTGTAGGGGTTTGTAGGATTTTTTAGGGGTTGTAGGGGTTTTTAGGGATTTTTAGGGGTTGTAGGGGTTTGTAGGGGTTTTTAGGGGTTGTAGGGGTTTTTAGGGGTTGTTGGGATTCTTAGGGTTTGTAGGGGTTTTTAGGGGTTGTAGGGGTTGTAGGGGTTATAGAGGTTTTTAGGGGTTGTAGGGATTTTTAGGGATTGTACGGGTTTTTAGGGGTTTTTAGGGGTTGTAGGGGTTTGTAGGGGTTTTTAGGGGTTGTAGGGGTTTTTAGGAGTTGTAGGGGTTTGTAGGGGTTTTTAGGGGTTGTAGGGGTTTTTAGGGGTTGTAGGGGTTTTTAGGGGTTGTAGGGATTTCTAGGATTTTTTAGGGATTGTAGGGGTTTTTAGGGGTTGTAGGGATTTTTAGGGGTTGTAGGGGTTTTAGGGGTTGTAGGGATTCTTAGGGGTTGTAGGGATTTGTAGGATTTTTTAGGGGTTGTAGGGGTTTTTAGGGGTTGCAGGGGTTTTTAGGGGTTCTAGGGGTTTGTAGGGGTTTTTAGGGGTTGTAGGGATTTTTAGGGGTTGTAGGGGTTTTTAGGGGTTGTAGGGGTTTGTAGGATTTTTTAGGGGTTGTAGGGGTTTTTAGGGATTTTTAGGGGTTGTAGGGGTTTGTAGGGGTTTTTAGGGGTTGTAGGGGTTTTTAGGGGTTGTAGGGGTTTTTAGGGGTTGTAGGGATTAGTAGGATTTTTTAGGGGTTATAGGGGTTTTTAGGGGTTGTAGGGATTCTTAGGGGTTGTAGGGGTTTTTAGGGGTTGTATGATTTTTTAGGGGTTGTAGGGATTTTTAGGGGTTGTAGGGGTTTGTAGGATTTTTTTGGAGTTGTAGGGGTTTTTAGAGGTTGTTGGGGTTTTTATGGGATGTAGGGGTTGTAGGGGTTTGTAGGGGTTTTTAGGGGTTGTAGGGATTTGTAGGATTTTTAAGGGGTTGTAGGGGTTTTTAGGGGTTGTAGGGATTTTTAGGGGTTGTAGAGGTTTTTAGGGGTTGTAGGGGTTTTAAAGGGGTTTTTAGGGGTTGTAGGGGTTTGTAGGGGTTTTAGGGGCTGTAGGGGTTGTAGGGGTTTTGTAGGAGTTATTAGGAGTTGTAGGGGTTCTTAGGGGTTGTAGGGATTTTAAAGATTTATAGGGATTTTTAGGGGTTGTAGGGGTTTGTTGGGGTTTTTAGGGGTTGTAGGGGTTTTTACGGGTTTATAGGGTTTTTTAAGGGTTGTAGGGGTTTTAGGGGTTGTAGATGTTTTAGGGGTTATAGGGGTTTTAGGGGTTGTAGGGATTTGTAGGGGTTTTTAGGGGTTGTAGGTGTTTTTAGGGGTTTGTAGGATTTTAAGGGGTTCTAGGGGTTCGTAGGGGTTGTAGGGGTTTGTAGGATTTTTTAGAGGTTGTAGGGGTTTTTAGGGGTTGTAGGGATTTTTAGGGGTTGTAGGGATTTGTAGGATTTTTTAGAGGTTGTAGGGGTTATTAGGGGTTTTTAGGGGTTGTAGGGGTTTGTAGGGGTTTTTAGGGGTTGTAGGGGTTTTTAGGGGTTGTAGGGGTTAAACCCGCGAGCTGTATACAGCTCGCGCACCACGCAACCTCTAGTTATACTATATATAGCTTAATTACCACTGACTGACTCACTCATTGACATAGTTGTTCTCCCAGATGGTGGAGGGGGAGGTGTGTTTTTTTTCATGGAAAACTATAAAAGGGGCTTATTCGAGTGGGGGAAAAATCTTAAAGTGCCCCTTTTCCCCCTCCAACTGCCCCTCCCACGAATCAACATCGGATTCTTCCCGACGAGGTGTGTTTTTTTTTAGGGATTTGTATAGCTGGTGCATCAAAAAATACAAAAAGTATTTTAAACTCCCCCCCTCCCCCCATTTTCTTCCCCCCCTTTAAGGTATACCCAAAAGGCGTCATTATGGAACTGAAATTTTAGTAGGATCGTATAGAGGATACTCCGAAGATTAAAAAACGTTTTAAAAACTCCCCCCCCTCCTCCCATTTTTCTCACCCCCCTTTAAGGTATACCCAGAAGGCGTCATGTTGGAATTGAAATTTTAGTAGGATCGTATAGAGGATGCTCCATGGATTAGGAAACAATTTAAAAATACCCCCACTCCCCCCATTTTTCTCACCCCCATTAAAGGTATACCCAGAAGACGTCATGTTGGAATTAAAATTTTAGTGGGATCGTAAAGATGATGCTCAGGAGAGTTGAAAAAAGTTGTGTGACACCCCCTACTTGCCCCCCCACACATTATCTCGGAAACTACAAGTCGGAGAGGGTTGGTGCTCGAACAAATGTTGCTCAAGACCCTCTTCATTATCCGATTCAGAAATAAAAAACTTTGAGCCCACATAACTTCTAAACGGTGCTAGATAGACATAGCAAACTTGACCTTGGGTTGTAAGGAATTTTAGTGTTATTTTGAGGATTTATATAAGGAATTGTATATGGTGCTTCAAAATGTACAAAAATTTTAAACTGCAGCCTCCCCCCATTGCCCCTCCCCCCCCCCCCCCCCCAACCCCTCTTTAGGTATACCAAGAAGGCATCATGTTGGAATTTAAATTTTAATGGAATCGTATAGAGCATGCTCCAAGGATTAAGAAACGTTTTTAAAACTTCCCCCCACCCCCCGATTTTTCTCACCCCCCTTTAAGGTATACCCAGAAGGCGTCATGTTGGAATTGAAATTTAAGTAGGATCGTATAGAGTATGCTCCATGGATTAAGAAACAATTTAAAAATTACCCCCTCCCCCATTTTTCTCACCCCCTTTTAAGGTATACCCAGAAGGCGTCAGGTTGGAATTAAAATTTTAGTGGGATCGTATAGATGATGCTCAGGAGAGTTGAAAATAGTTGTGTGACACCCCCTACTTGCCCCCCTCATTGCCCCCCACACAGTATCTCGGAAACTACAAGTCGGAGAGGGTTGGAGCTCGAACAAATGATGCTCAAGACCCTCTTCATTATCCGATTCAGAAATAAAAAACTTTGAACCCACATAACTTCTAAACGGTGCTAGATAGACATAGCAAACTTAACCTTGGGTTGTAAGGAATTTTAGTGTTATTTTGAGGATTTATATAAGGAATTGTATATGGTGCTTCAAAATGTACAAAAATTTTAAACTCCAGCCTCCCCCCTTGCCCCCCCCCCCCCCCCCCCAACCCCTCTTTAGGTATACCATGAAGGCATCATGTTGGAATTTAAATTTTAGTGGAATCGTATAGAGCATGCTCCAAGGATTAAGAAACGTTTTTAAAACTTCCCCCCACCCCCCAATTTTTCTCACCCCCCTTTAAGGTATACCCAGAAGGCGTCATGTTGGCATTAAAATTTTAGTAGGATCGTATAGAAAATGCTCCATGGATTAATAAACGATTTTGAAACTGCCCCCCTCCCCCCATTTTCTCACCCCCCTTTAAGGTATATCCAGAAGGCGTGATGTTGGAATTGAAATTTTAGTAGGATCGTATAGAGGATGCTCCATGGATTAAGAAACAATTTTAAAACTCCTCCCCTCCCAACATTTTCTCCCCCCTCTTAAAGGTTTACCCAGAAGGCGTCATGTTGGAATTAAAACTTTAAAGGAATCGTATAGAGGATGCTCGGAAGAAATGAAAAATGTTGTGTGACACCCCCTCCTTGCCCCCCTTTTTGACTCCCCCCACATTATCTCGGAAACTACAAGTCGGAGAGGGTTGGTGTTCGAACAAATGTTGCTGAAGACCATCTTTATTATCCGATTCAGAAATAAAAAACTTTGAACCCACATAACTTCTAAACGGTGCTAGATAGACATAGCAAACTTTACCTTGGGTTGTAAGGAATTTTAGTGTTTTTCTTGAGGATTTGTATATGGTGCTTCAAAATGTACAAAAGTTTTTTTAAACTGCACCCTCCCCCCTTCCCCCCCCCCCTTTTTAGGTATACCCTGAAGGCTTCATGTTGGAATAGAAATTTTAGTGGAACCGTTTTGGTAGGATCGTATAGAGGATGTTTCCTAGAGTTGAAAAAAATAGTTTTACCCACCCCGTCCTTGCCCCCTTTTCCCCCTCTCTCATTATCTCGGAAACTACAAGTCTGCGAAGGATGGTGCTCAAACAAATGTTGCTCTAGACCCTCTTCATTATCCGATTCAAAAATAAAAAACTTTACACCCATAACTTCTAAACGGCGCTAGATAGACATAGCAAACTTGACCTCGAGTTGTAAGGAGTTTTAGTGTTTATTTTTTAGGATTTATAAATGGTGCTTCAAAATGTACAAAAATTTTTAAACTGCACCCTCCCCCCATTTGCGTTTTTAGGGGTTGTAGGGGTTTGTAGGGGTTTTTAGGGGTTGTAGGGGTTTTTAGGGGTTGTAGGGGTTTGTTGAATTTTTTATTGGTTGTAGGGGTTATTAGGGGTTGTAGTGGTTATTAGGGGTTGTAGGGGTTTTTTAGGGGTTGTAGGGGTTTGTAGGGGTTTTTAGGGGTTGTAGGGGTTTTAAGGGGTTGTAGGGATTTGTAGGATTTTTAGGGGTTGTAGGGGTTTTTAGGGGTTGCAGGGGTTTTTAGGGGTTGTAGGGGTTTGTAGGGGCTTAAGGGGTTGTAGGGGTTGTAGGGGTTGTAAGGGTTTTTAGGGAATGTTGGGGTTTGTAGGGGTTTTTAGGGGTTGTAGGGTTTGTAGGGGTTTGTAGGGGTTTTTAGGGGTTGTAGGGAATTGTAGGGGTTTTTAGGGGTTGTAGGGGTTTGTAGGGGTTTTTAGGGGTTGTAGGGGTTTGTAGGATTTTTAGAGGTTGTAGGGGTTTTTAGGGGTTGTTGGGGTTTTTAGGGGTTTTAGGGGTTTGTAGGGGTTTTAGGGGTTGTAGGGGTTTTTAGGGGTTGTAGGGGTTTGTAGGGGTTTTTAGGGGTTGTAGGGGTATTTAGGGGTTGTAGGGGTTTGTAGGGGTTGTAGGGGTTTTTAGGGGTTGTAGGGGTTTTTAGGGGTTGTAGGGATTTTTAGGGGTTGTAGGGGTTTTTAGGGGTTGTAGGGGTTTGTAGGGGTTTGTAGGGGTTGTAGGGGTTTTTAGGGGTTGTAGGGGTTTGTAGGATTTTTTAAGAGTTGTAGGGGTTTTTAGGGGTTGTAGGGGTTTGTAGGGGTTTTTAGGGGTTGTAGGGGTTTTTAGGGGTTGTAGGGGTTTGTAGGGGTTTTAAGGGGTTGTAGGGGTTTTTAGGGGTTGTAGGGGTTTTTAGGGGTTGTAGGGGTTTTTAGGGGTTGTAGGGGTTTTTAGGGGTTGTAGGGGTTTTTAGGGGTTGTAGGGGTTTGTAGGGGTTTGTAGGGGTTGTAGGGGTTTTTAGGGGTTGTAGGGGTTTGTAGGATTATTTATTGGTTGATGGGGTTTTTAGGGGTTGTAGGGATTTTTAGGGGTTGAAGGGGTTTTTAGGGGTTGTAGGGGTTTGTAGGGGTTTTTAGGGGTTGTAGGGGTTTTTAGGGGTTGTAGGGGTTGTAGGGGTTTTTAGGGGTTGTAGGGGTTTTTAGGGGTTGTAGGGGTTGTAGGGGTTTGTAGGGGTTTTTAGGGGTTGTAGGGGTTTTTAGGGGTTGTAGGGGTTTGTAGGGGTTTTTAGGGGTTGTAGGAATTTTTAGGGGTTGTAGGGGTTTTTAGGGGTTGTAGGGGTTTTTAGGGGTTGTAGGGGTTTTAAGGGGTTGTAGGGGTTTTTAGGGGTTGTTGGGGTTTTTAGGGGTTGTAGGGGTTTGTAGGGGTTTTTAGGGGTTGTAGGGGTTGTTAGGGGTTGTAGGGATTTTTAGGGGTTTTTAGGGGTTTGTAGGGGTTTGTAGGGGTTGTAGGGGTTTTTAGGGGTTGTAGGGGTTTGTAGGATTATTTATTGGTTGATGGGGTTTTTAGGGGTTGTAGGGATTTTTAAGGGTTGAAGGGGTTTTTAGGGGTTGTAGGGGTTTGTAGGGGTTTTTAGGGGTTGTAGGGGTTTTTAGGGGTTGTAGGGGTTGTAGGGGTTTTTAGGGGTTGTAGGGGTTGTAGGGGTTTTTAGGGGTTGTAGGGGTTTTTAGGGGTTGTAGGGGTTTTTAGGGGTTGTAGGGGTTTTTAGGGGTTGTAGGGGTTTTTAGGGGTTGTAGGGGTTTGTAGGGGTTTGTAGGGGTTGTAGGGGTTTTTAGGGGTTGTAGGGGTTTGTAGGATTATTTATTGGTTGATGGGGTTTTTAGGGGTTGTAGGGATTTTTAGGGGTTGAAGGGGTTTTTAGGGGTTGTAGGGGTTTGTAGGGGTTTTTAGGGGTTGTAGGGGTTTTTAGGGGTTGTAGGGGTTTTTAGGGGTTGTAGGGGTTGTAGGGGTTTGTAGGGGTTTTTAGGGGTTGTAGGGGTTTTTAGGGGTTGTAGGGGTTTGTAGGGGTTTTTAGGGGTTGTAGGAATTTTTAGGGGTTGTAGGGGTTTTTAGGGGTTGTAGGGGTTTTTAGGGGTTGTAGGGGTTTTAAGGGGTTGTAGGGGTTTTTAGGGGTTGTTGGGGTTTTTAGGGGTTGTAGGGGTTTGTAGGGGTTTTTAGGGGTTGTAGGGGTTGTTAGGGGTTGTAGGGATTTTTAGGGGTTTTTAGGGGTTTGTAGGGGTTTGTAGGGGTTGTAGGGGTTTTTAGGGGTTGTAGGGGTTTGTAGGGGTTGTAGGGGTTTTAAGGGGTTGTAGGGGTTTTTAGGGGTTGTTGGGGTTTTTAGGGGTTGTAGGGGTTTTTAGGGGTTGTAGGGATATGTAGGGGTTTTTAGGGGTTATTAGGGGTTGTAGGGGTTTGTAGGGGTTTTTAGGGGTTATTAGGGGTTGTAGGGGTTTGTAGGGGTTTTTAGGGGTTGTAGGGGTTGTAGGAGTTGTAGGGGTTTTTAGGGGTTATTAGGGGTTGTAGGGGTTTGTAGGGGTTTTTAGGGGTTGTAGGGGTTTTTAAGGGTTGAAGGGGTTTTTAGGGGTTGTAGGGGTTTGTAGGGGTTTTTAGGGGTTGTAGGGGTTTTTAGGGGTTGTAGGGGTTGTAGGGGTTTTTAGGGGTTGTAGGGGTTGTAGGGGTTTTTAGGGGTTGTAGGGGTTTGTAGGATTATTTATTGGTTGATGGGGTTTTTAGGGGTTGTAGGGATTTTTAAGGGTTGAAGGGGTTTTTAGGGGTTGTAGGGGTTTGTAGGGGTTTTTAGGGGTTGTAGGGGTTTTTAGGGGTTGTAGGGGTTGTAGGGGTTTTTAGGGGTTGTAGGGGTTGTAGGGGTTTTTAGGGGTTGTAGGGGTTTTTAGGGGTTGTAGGGGTTTGTAGGGGTTTTTAGGGGTTGTAGGAATTTTTAGGGGTTGTAGGGGTTTTTAGGGGTTGTAGGGGTTTTTAGGGGTTGTAGGGGTTTTAAGGGGTTGTAGGGGTTTTTAGGGGTTGTAGGGGTTTGTAGGGGTTTTTAGGGGTTGTAGGGGTTTTTAGGGGTTGTAGGGGTTTGTAGGGGTTTTTAGGGGTTGTAGGGGTTTTTAGGGGTTGTAGGGGTTTGTAGGGGTTTTTAGGGGTTGTAGGAATTTTTAGGGGTTGTAGGGGTTTTTAGGGGTTGTAGGGGTTTTAAGGGGTTGTAGGGGTTTTTAGGGGTTGTTGGGGTTTTTAGGGGTTGTAGGGGTTTTTAGGGGTTGTAGGGATATGTAGGGGTTTTTAGGGGTTATTAGGGGTTGTAGGGGTTTGTAGGGGTTTTTAGGGGTTATTAGGGGTTGTAGGGGTTTGTAGGGGTTTTTAGGGGTTGTAGGGGTTGTAGGAGTTGTAGGGGTTTTTAGGGGTTATTAGGGGTTGTAGGGGTTTGTAGGGGTTTTTAGGGGTTGTAGGGGTTGTAGGAGTTGTAGGGGTTTTTAGGGGTTTTTAGGGGTTGTAGGGGTTTGTAGGGGTTTTTAGGGGTTGTAGGGGTTTGTAGGTGTTTTTAGGGGTTGTAGGGGTTTTTAGGGGTTGTAGGGGTTTTTAGGTGTTGTAGGGGTTTTTAGGGGTTTTTAGGGGTTTGTAGGGGTTTTTAGGGGTTGTAGGGGTTTTTAGGGGTTGTAGGGGTTTGTAGGGGTTTTTAGGGGTTGTAGGGGTTTTTAGGGTTTGTAGGGGTTTTTATGGGTTGTAGGGATTTTTAGGGGTTGTAGGGGTTTGTAGGGGTTAAACCCGCGAGCTGTATACAGCTCGCGCACCACGCGACCTCTAGTTTTTAATCTAAGTCTGGCGACTGGCTCTTTCCCAGACTGTTGGAAAATCGCTGCTGTTTCGCCCATCTACAAATCAGGTCCCAAGAATGCACCTGATAACTACAGACCAATTGCTTTGTTAAGCGTAATCTCTAAAGCACTTGAGAAGATTGTCAGTAATCGGCTTGTCTCATTCTTAGAGAAACATCATCTCTTGTCAGATCGTCAGTTCGGCTTCAGAAGGGGAAGATCGACCGAAGACGCTGTCACGCTTTTAGTTAATCTAGTTTCATCGTCTGTTGAGAAGGGTGAGCGCTGTATCGGAGTATTCCTCGATCTGGCAAAAGCTTTTGACACCGTCTCGGTCGACCTACTCTTAAAAAAGCTGGAATCTGCAGGAGTTAGGGGAGTTTCACTGGCTTGGTTTGAAAGTTACCTTTTAAACCGAAGGCAGTGCGTAAAGGTCGGTAGCAATCTTAGCTCACAGCTTCCCATTGACTTTGGCGTGCCTCAGGGCAGCATTCTTGGCCCCCACACTTTTTACGCTTTATTTGAACGACCTTCTCCAATTACCATTAACAAATGCGGAAGTCTTAGCATACGCAGATGATACAGCTATTTTATTCCATGGCTCTAACTGGGATCTGGTTAAAGGCTATGCAGAGGTCAGATTCTCTGAGGTAGGGAAGTTCCTAAACAACAACCTTCTCACACTTAACGTTACAAAGACTAATTACATCGCATTTTCTAAAACCTCTGTCGCAAGAGCTCCCAGAGACCTGATACTCAATCTACATACTTGCTCATATGATCCATTCGGTTCAAATCAAAGCTGTTCTTGCAATACAATTGATCGTACACCAACTCTCAAATACCTTGGCATAACATTGGATGAAAATCTAAATTATAAAAAACATCTCTCGGATTTAGCTGGACGAGTTAGAAGGCTCATATTTATTATGAAAAAGCTTAGAAACTGCTCGCCAGCTGACATCTTAAAGCTAGTTTATACCGCTCTCTGTCAGTCTATAATCCAGTACTGCATCTCTGTTTGGGGCAGCGCGGGAAAAAGCTTTCTCATACAGGTAGAGAGAGCTCAGAAGGCGCTGATCAATGTCATGCTTAATAATCCTTTCCGTTTCCCAACCGACACCCTCTACCAGGAGTTTAACGTTTTGCGAGTCCGCCATCTCTTTGTCCTTAGCGCAACGATTAAAACTCACAAAAGTATAAGGGATCGTACAGATTACCTAGACATATGTGAAAGACGTTCTTACAGAATCCCTATCCCAAGAATTCATTCTGAAATGGCAAGACGAAGTCCGAGTTTTTCACTTCTAAACACCTACAACAATGTTAGTAAAAAGTGTGACATTAGGGATTGCACTGCTTATACTTGCAAAAGGACTATTCAGCAATGGCTTCTTAGTCTTTCGTATGATGAGGTGGAAGCTTTGATATAGCTCGTTCTCCGCGCAAAAAAACATAAAAAAAAAAAAAAACTCAATCACACTCACTTTCATTCACTCACCTGCACATATACATACATACACACACGCATACACACATCCACATACACAAACACACACACACACACACACACACACACACACAATACATGCATGCAATCTAAAATTGCCAATTTTAACATTTGTAATATGTATACTAAAGACAAACATCGCCAAAAATGTATTAATTAGGTAACTCGAGCTCATGAGACCCAAGATACAGGCTTCTACGCCTAGTTTGGGCCTCGCTGATACTGTAAATTAGTGTAATTCTTTTTGGCAATAAATATTCTTATTCTTATTCTATTCTTATTCTAGTATCAGTCATGTGGTACCCATAACACAAGCTCTGCTTACTTTGGGGCCAGATGATGTGTGGATGTCCGGTATTATTATTATTACTAATAAATTACAAAGTGCAGCTCAAATCTGACTATTTCTTATATGCGATGGTAGCTTGAAAAATCAGTAAATTTTCGTTTACTTAAAAGTTTTGGATAAGTAAACCTTTTTATAATTACGTTTTAAAACCGAATTGAGAGCCGCCTCTTTTTTTAAGTCATATATCATCACTGGAATGTCAAAAAAAGGGAAATTTCGTCTATTTTGTTGACATATTTTTAAATAAAAACCTTCTACTGAAATGATATTGATGAAATTTCTACGGTTTCCCGTAGAAATTGCATCCCTTCACAAGATTAATTTTATTTTAATTTTTCAATTGACGTATCAATCATATAAAAAACATATAACATAATTGAGAACCTCCTATTATTTTTAGTTGGTTAATATTAGCATATATCAAGTATATGCTAATATTAACCGACTTGAAAAAAATAATGCAATTATATGCAAACATCTTAGCAAATTTTAAGCTTCCGCTTACGGAATACTGGATTTTTTTATGTTGTTTTATGGTTTTCAGATTGTTTGACGCAAACCTAACATACGTAGGAAGTGTTCCCATTGTAGATCTGTCATTACGAACTGGATATCTTGCCGATGGTGATAACATGGTTAAAATGACTCATAGCTGCTTTATGCAAGGATGCGCTAAGGCTGATCAAGTGGTTGATCCTATTGTTAGTATCATCTCTCTGCCCTTAACCAATACCTAACATAACAAATTATTTTATTCTGACTTCTAAAATTACTTCAAGCTCCAATCTCGACACAGCAACGTTAAAATTTTTAAAAACTCACCTTTCTGATGCTCTTTTTACAATTGATCCTCTGTATTTATTTTATTAAAAGATTTTATTTTATTGAAAGCAGACCGTTGATATCACACATATTGTTAGCTGTTTTTTTGTTTCAGATTGCTGAATTAGGATTTGGGCCTATACAAGATATGATTAATGTATCAACCAATGACATATCTAAGAGTAGATACTTTGGTTTACAGCCTTACATTAAGTCTATAGAGCTTTGCTTCGGCCGTAAAGTCACGTGTTGGGAAGATCTTTTAGAAGGTATGAAAGCAGAGGTAAAGCATTATTTGAAATAGTAATAAAAAAATTGAAATATCAGTGACTTTTGAAAATAACGTTTAATTATTCTATTTGGTCACTTTAGTATTAGCATACATCCATCATAGAATTGAAACTCATTTCCCAAGAAGCAGGATTCATGCCTAGCAAATCGTGCACTGATCTTAAATCTCACGGAAAACATAGAGAACAGTAATAAAGAACAAAAATCCGGTGTCGTTTTGTGGACATATCTGCAGTGTACGATACAGTCAGATATAAGGAGTCTATTTCAAAAAGTGCACGTCATGACTGAGAATTGAAAACTCATTTTTAAATACTAAGGCGTTTCCAAGTGCATATCCGTACCAATAAAAGTAACTAATGGTTCAAAAAATGCTTCAACAAGGTAGCGTGGTGCAACCACACTCTTTACCATTAACACGAATTACTTCTACCTCGTACATAAGTAATAACTATTTCGAATGAAGCTTAAGATGGTTACGATACTTACGGAATGATTTCACTACTTAATGAAAATCATCCAAGAAACTCGAAATTCAAAGTTTGTGTGGAAGTAAAGTGCGTTTCAGAGGCTCCTTACGTGCACTATGGAGAGGCTGAGCTCTAGTAACTCTTGCATTCACGATTTATATCTAGGTTTCTAGGTAGCTATGCAAGATTACAAGCATTTTTTAATCGATGTTTTTTTTTCAGAGCGTAGAGAAACTCAAGAATGTTTATGAATCTGTCGAGGACGTGGAAGTTGTTCCTGGTATGTTCATGGAAGAGCCAATTTGTGGCGGCTATGCTCCTCCCACTTGGTACTGTTTTACAAAAGACCAAATGCGGAGAAATATCGTAACCGATAGACTTTGGTATGAAATGCTTTTAAATTACGTAAGTATACGTTGTAGAATTCGAGAAACATAATTTTGATCGGTTTTCAACTCGACATTGATAAATGTTTTGAATAATACATTTTAGAAGCGAATCTGTGCATTTTGTATCATCCATACCTTTAAAAGAGCTTAACCTGACTGACTAACTGATTCATCATCGCCGAGCCGAAACCGCTGAAGCTAGAAAGCTTAAACTTGGAAGGTAGCTTCCTTTCATAGCACAGACACCCACTAAGACGGGTTTTTTTTAAATTCAACCCCTAAGAGGGTGAAATGAGGTGAAAACTAATGTATGAAACTTTTTAACGCGTGGAGCGATTTGCTTGAAACTTGATTTGAATAAATAAAATAAAAAGTCAATGGACACGGATTCAGGATTTTTCAAAATAACCCTCATAAAGGAGTAAAATGAGGTGTGAATGTTTGTATGGAAACTTTTTAATAGGGTGTGATTATTTTGAAACTTTTCAATAAAATTTGGCAAGGAGATAAATTGCATCCTGGGGAAGGATTTCTACAACTCCATTTAAAAAAAAATGCGGACGAAGTCGCGAGCAACAGCTGTATGTTATAAACACTAATGTAACCGTTCGGCTTTTTCTTTTAGTATGGACTTTAAACTCACAGTGATAGACATACAAGGGTAGCGATTAGGTTGTTGGAACTTCTTTTCATATTGACCTAATTCAGTTACTATGTCCAACTATTCGGGTTATAAAAATATTAATGAAACACGTTTCTAGTAGAACATGCCATTTATTAAACATATATTTTACGATTTATTTCAGCTCAACTTCTTGAGATAAGGAAGATGACAATTGCCAGTTTGATGTGCTACGTCGGAGACTCCGTTACTCAGATACAGCCAAAAGCTTTTGAGAGAATAGGAAAGAAGTTAGATACATTTTATGTTTTTTGTATACATATAAAACATATAAAAAGTAAAAATAAATATAACTCAATAACTGATAGCCGAGGAACAAATGTTTGTATGATCTGCAAGTACCTGTCTCGAAACTAAGTGTTTCTCTGTATAATATAAAGCTATATAAGTTGTATATCAGTTATATGGTATCCATAATACAAGTTCTGCTCACCTTGGGGCTAGATGACGCTGTGTGATGTCCGGCATTATATTTATTTATTTATTTACTTGTTCTTGTAAGATGTAACCTTGAAAAGAAGTCTAACGCAATTTTATTTAATTATAAAATATTGCTTTAATAGGTTTTATAATAAAAATCTTCGTAAATGTATTTGTTATATTTAATAAACACACGCTAACTAATGAGTTGTTTCCTACCACATCTATTATTTGACATTAGAATGATACGGACAGAGCATACTGAAGCGCAACGCTAGCTAATTATGTGTTTAATGGATAGAGGGATCGTATATATACTCCCAGTTCTACTGTTCACCTGTACAGACAGTAGTCTGTTAGAATTTGTTTATACATTGTGTTCATTAATGTTTGTTTATTTTCAGAAACAAGCTTACACCGTGCTGTGAAATCTCAAAAATTGAGTTCTCAAAATGGAAAGACGCGAGTTGTGAATGTGAAACCTATTGAAAAACAAGAAATCTACAATAATAACATATTTTATTTATATTTGTATAATAACATGATCGCGAACAAGATGGACACATTTGTTTTACCTTTCACATAAAATTCTTATACATGTATTTCTATGTATAATATGTATGTATTTACAAAAAAATAAGTATTTAAGTAGTATATCAGTCATGTGGTACTCATAACACAAGCTCTGCTTTGTATGGGGCCAGATGATGTTGTGTGAAATGTCCGGGATTATTATTATTATGAAGTATTTACTTAATTTATTGACTTTCGTAGATTTTACTAATAAATATCAGCACTTTATTGAATATTTTGTTATTTACCTACTGATTTCCTGTCTGATCACAGCTATATTGCGGTTGAGATTATTCTGTGAACTGGTAGGTAGGTACCTATTTGGAAATGCTTCTTTATAAGTGGTTTGGTAGAGGGTGACAAGGAAACGCTTTGAGATGTAGAAACTCATTTATCATCATTTCAATAATAAATATGGGCAAGCACTTTTAAATGGATGTGCAAGCGAGCGCTTAAAAGCCAGAACTTTCAATGAACATAAAATAATTACTTATATTTAAGTAGCGTATAGCCTAAATAAATCTTGTTCAGGGTGAATGTCTGATATAATAAACCCTCTTTTGTCTCTTCTCTCTTCTCACAATCCAATGTAAGAGAAAGGAATGCACTACCACCGTGAGCAACCATGTGTGGCCAGCAAGAGTTGCCATCTTTAAAATATTTTGCTGCGGTTTTATTTATATTACTATACTAGCGACCCGCCCCGGCTTCGCACATGTGCAATGCTGATACTAAATCTACTACAGAATCTCTTAATATACAACGTTATCTAAGAGAATAACATAACCTAAGAGATAGACATATACAAACGCGGACTTTTTTGTAGACCTTTATAAGGTGTGAAATACTGTAAATACATTATTTCGATCTATCACGTAGGGCTTAGCCAGTGTTTGCAATGAAAGCGTAAAAAAAATAGTTTATTTACGACATCACATAAGAAGCCTCTAAAATTATCAGTGTTTCTCTCTTTTTTTTTTTATCCTTTTAACCTACGTTTGACCACGATCTCGCCTGATGTTAAGCGACAATGTAGCCGTGGCCGTGGAAAGCTGTCCAGGTGTGAAGTATCGCATCACCTTGTTGAGGATGCCAAACTTCATGGCAGCAGTTTTGGCCTTGGACTCGATATAGGAGCCAAAATTGAGAGTCCGTGTAAGTGAAACTCCCAGGAATTCGAGATGATCGTCTATAGTTACCGGTACATGTCGGAAAACCGGGACTTGGAAAAACTCACTTTATTATCACTTTCTACTATATTATGCACGTATTATAAATATAAACCATCCCCTTGAATCATTCTATTGAAAAAAAAACCGTATCAAAATCCGTTGCGTAGTTTTAAAAATCTAAGAATACAGGCGACAAAGGTATGTGTATGAAATACAATAACAAGGGCCTATAGAAAATAAATACCTTATACACTAACATATACATATACATATACATATACATATACATATACATATACATATACATATACATATACATATACATATACATATACATATACATATACATATACATATATTATACATATACATATACATATACATATACATATACATATACATATACATATACATATACATATACATATACATATACATATACATATACATATACATATACATATACATATACATATACATATACATATACATATACATATACATATACATATATGTATTTCGGTCGACGTTTCTTCTCCACGATAGTGAAGCCTTATTCAAGCCACCGCTAGGCTTCTTCGGCCGTGCCTGACTCATTTGGTGCGTCTCGGCGCTGAGCGCCGGGCGTGGCGGCTGAGGATGGCGGGACACCTGCGCGTAACTCTTCTTCTGCTGGTGAGCTGGCGGCGAGGGAAGCAGGAGGGGCGCAGAAATCGCATACTGCGGGGTTGACGTTCCGGGGGCCGAGGTCAGCGAAAGCGTCGCGTCTTCATAGCTGCTGACAGGTGTAGTCCAGCATCGGATTGCGCCGCGTCGCATATTTACGTATTGCGCTGATTGTGGCAAAATAGCTGGCTCTGCATATAAATTGCGCAATGCCACGATTTCGAGCTTCAACTCGGACACAGTTTGCTACGAAAGTTGAAGTTGCGCCTGGATGCTTGAGACATCTGCCTTCAGCTGTATTATCTGTTTAAGGACACACGTAACGCCCACGTGGTCCCAAGTCAGCGGAGGAAGAGAGGTGAGGTCTTGACAAACAAACGTCGGGACGTCATCGGGATTGGTCTCCAGGAACACCTTGAAGTTATCCTCGATGTCCTTTTTGCCACGCCTTTCCCTTTGCCTGGTTATCAGGCGGATGGTGGTCGCCGCTGTATCGTGTAGTACCTTTTTGACGTCTCAATCTGGGCTTCAGTGTACCTGGAAGTCAGGATTTGGGTCAGACTGACCTGGTCCATAACATCCAGCTTGCATTGTATAAATACAAGAACAGTGTAAATCACAATATAGTGTCTGATCTTTTTGGACTAGCCATTTTACGTCGCGTTGACTCACGCGAATAATCTACATTGACATAGCCACTACGAAGCGACGGATTGAAAGGATTGAAGTGCGCCTCAGAGGCTCCTTTCGTGCACTGAGGTAACCCTTAATGTAAGCTTAACATTTAACATGATATTGATGTATTTTTTCTGCGAGAAATCCGTTTCAGGGAAGAAGTTTTTTTAGTGTGAAAAGCAATAAAAAACTCTCAGACTGTGAATGAAAACATCGTGAGGAAAATGGCATTTCGCAGAAATTAAAAAGATTGAAGACTACTCGTATGTCAAGTGCATGAAAGAAGCTTCCGAGCCGCACTTGAATCCTTTGACCACAATGTTCAAAAGAACTAGTGGCCCGAGAAAAAGATTCTGCCTACTTGATCCTGTGTATCAATAAAAGTATTGAATCAATAATTTTGATATTAATATATAGTAAAGTTGAAGATATATAATACTAAGTCTAGTCTGTACTAAGTTATGTGATGTGAAAACACGATTTCTAAAAATTTACTCGATAGAAAAAAATCACAAACATCCCTCCGAATTTTACAAATAAACCGCAGTAGTCGATGAATACTTTACCTGAGCCAAAGAATCTTTGTATGTAAACTCAGTACAACACGTGTACTACGTGTTTTTACTACCTACGGGAACCCGCGTCGCTTGCTCTCACGTCTGCCTAGATACGTTCATAAGAAATTATATGTTAAGTGTATTTGGCTTTTAAAATGGGAAATACCGGAATATGAAAAAAAGGCGGGATTGGAGAAAGGAAACTGCTAAACACATGAATAAAATATTGAAGTATCTACCTAAGTCATAAATGTCTTATACCTAAGTAGGCATTTTGGTTTACACCCAACTAGGCTGAGTCTGATTATGTTTTGTTGACATGAAACATGATTAGAATAATGAAGTAATTACCAACCTACCTAATCTATACTAATATTATAAGGAGCTAAACATAGCATGTTTGTTTGTATGTTATGGGTAATCTCTGAAACTACTGAACAGATTTCGAAAATTCTTTCACTGGTAGAAAGTTACACAATACCTGAGCACTTACCACTCAGGGTATATATCCCTGAGTGTTAAGTGCGTAGTATCTTATGCGGGTAGTTATCTATCATGTCTATCTATCTAGCTCCCGAGCAAAGCCGCGAACGGAAACTTGTGAGTCATAAAATGTTTTTAGTTTGGTACCTAGGATCATTGAAAGGTAGGTACCTACTTCTAATTCGGATCGCTTCTACTTATTGTGAGTCTGATTATTGTAATAGGTATGTAAGTATCTAAGTAGACCTGATTCGTAATCATTTGTATCTACCTAAATTTTGTACCTTCATATATTTTTCATTTTCAGAAAAAAAAAACAAATATTGCAATAAACTGCAATAAAAAAATTGTCCAGGACGTGGAGCCATGCCTGTGAGTATCACCTAGCTAAGTAGTTTAGATAGCTAAACGTTTTCACAGATAGGGTAAGCTCAGGTACTTTGGTACTTTGGGGGTGCACGAAAGAAACCTCCACGTGGTGCACTCTGGTAACAACTAGACCCGGTAACGCAGGGTTTAGGTTGGCCAATTCTTTCAACACAACAACAACAACCCCAACGCCCCAACGGCCAACATCACCAACTCTTAATGCCGGCATTGACAGTTGTTTCTATAAACATAGAAGGCTTTTCAGATGAAAAGTCGGTATTACTGTCCGAACTAAGCCGAACGACAAAGTGTGACATCCTATGTGTACAGGAAACTCACCGTGGTATCAACAAGGCCACAAGTACCCGGCTTGACACTCGTAGCCGAGACTCCACACGAGAAATACGGCAGTGCGGTGTATGCGAAACCTGAGGTTAACATTTCTGTGCACAAATAACTCCATCGAACTCATAACAATAGATATCGGGACATGCACTGTAACATCTTTGTACAAACCGCCAAATCAGCCCTTTGAGTTTACAAAACCATTTAACTTTGATGTCCGTGCATATAAAATAGTAACAGGCGACTTCAATAGCCATAGCATTTCATGGGGCTACCGAGATACAAACGATGATGGCAGTGCAGTAGAAGAATGAGCTGAGTCTCTGGAACTATCCTTGCTGCACGACTCAAAACTTCCACCATCTTTTAATAGTCGCAGATGGACGAGAGGCCCCGATTTGATACTTTTGAGTTCAACCATTAGCCCCTTTTGCCAAAAGTCTGTTTGCCCTCCAATCCCACACACTCAGCATAAACCAATTGTATATCAAACACAAGCTGACTTAAGACCATTGCAGGTCCCGTCCCGTAAAGACGTTGACATAAAATTACTCAACAGCATAGAACCAACTCCTACCAACTACGGCCACTTCGTAGACATCATATGGACAGTATCCCGGCGTAACATCCCAAGGGGCTGCCGCAGATCTTACATCCCGGGTCTAGATGCAGACTCCGCCTCACTACTGACACATTACGAACAGCAGTATGCCAGCAATCCCTTCTCCGAAGAGACAATTATGGCTGGGAATGAATTGCTGCACATGGTTAGTGAGAGCCGCAGAAAGTTCTGGATGAACACGATATCTGGCGTTGACATGACCCATAATAGTAAAAAAGCTTGGCAAACTATCCACAAACTCACTAGCGAACCTCCCGCAGCTACAAATCCCGGACAAGTGACGGCTAATCAAGTTGCCACACAACTTCTCTTAAACGGCAAGCCTCCTAAAAGGATGCGAAAAGTTCAAAGTCCACACTACCAACTTGAATCTTCTGATAGACTGAGTAAGCCGTTCATAATTACGGAAGTAGTAGACGGCATTAATGCATTGAAAATTGGAAAAGCTTGCGGAGTAGATAACATAACAGTTGAGCAAATCAAACATCTTTGTCTAGTGGCAAAGTCGTGGCTTTTGGCTCTGTTCAACCCCAGTTTAGAGCAAGCAAAGATACCATAGCTCTGGAGGAAATCAAAGGTGATCGCTCTTTTAAGCCAGGCAAATCGCCCGATGATCCCAAAAACTACCGGCCAATCTCACTGTTATGTCACACATATAAACTTATCGACCGGCTTGTCCATATTGGCAGGACTTGCTTGTACAATAATAACTTATTGTGTACTGACAAAGCGGTGTTTTGTCCAAGCAGCCAGTACATCTTTTTGAAGCGTAATTCATTTAACATGACATGACCCTATTGAGTTGAACTATAATTAGAAGAATACTTCTTGACGTATGCTTTCCAGTGTAGCTTTGCGTTAAGAGTTATTCCTAAATACATTGCTGTATTTTTGTAGGGCATAACTTTGTTGTTTATATATTTTGGACAGTACTAATCATTCTAATTTGTTAAATATATATAAACTGATTTAGTTTCATTAAGATTAATACGCCATTTCTTTCTCCAATTATGGATTTTATTGACAGCTACTTGAACCTTTTTTGATGCTTCTGCGCGAGTGCTTCAGTAATTATAATCATTAATAATCATTTTATTGGTAAATTGTATGTTTACAGGTCAGTTAAAATTAAAAATTAAAAATACAGGATAACAATCTATTATATTAAATTATATAGTCGTGTTATATTAAATTATATTAATATAATGTCAGGATCACGATGTTAAATTTTATTTATGTATCATTTTATTATATACTAGCTGACCCTGCCACGCGTTGCTTTAGCTCAGTAGTTCTAAAACTTTGAACCACTAACTTCTAAAATTATCAGTGTTTCTCTACCATATTTTGCATGTATTATACAAAGTAGTCCTTGTGATTTTATTGAATAAAGAGTAATTGAATTGAATTAAATTGACATATAAACCTTCCGCTTGATTAATTCTAAATATTTAAAATGACCGCATCAAAATCACACGGGACAGACAGACGGAGGGAGGCGACTTTGTTTTATACTATGTAGTGAAAATGTTCTAAATTGTAGAACGCCTTTTCGATAAGCTACGTTTTTAGCCTAACTTTAAAACATGTAAGACTGGGCGCGCCATCGACAAGCTCCGGCAAGCGATTGTACACTGTTGGCCCTAGGACGTGAGTAAGCCTTTCAGACTTAGTGAGCCGGTGTTTGACTATCGCGAGTTTACGTGCACCACGGGTGTTGTATTCACGCAAATGATCATCCTCGTTTGTTCTAAACCTTGCTTTGTTTTGCCTTACAACCAGTGCTACTTGCAGTATTATTATTAATAGTAGCGTTAGTATTCCCAGTGGAGTGAATGAAGTACGGCTTCTAAAAACGATTATGGCTGTGTCATCTGCAAAGGTTGCGATGGTGTTAGTTTTTAGTTCAGGAATATTACAGGTGTATAGCAAGTACAGGACCGGGCCCAACACACTTCCCTGCGGTACTCCAGCTTTGATTTCTTTTATATCAGAGTAGGCATCGTCTTGCCTTACTTTAAATACTTTATTTGGTATATACGATTCAAGTATGTCTGCGTATGATTTCGGTAACATTTGTCTCAGTTTTATTACATGGCCTTCATGCCACACCTTATCAAAAGTCTGTGCTACATTTAAAAGATATAGTCCAGGATCCCTGGTCCATTTTTGCTTTTGATTACTATCAAGCTAATTTTCCGTGAGTAGCTTCATTTTGATGAGATGCCCAACAATTACTTGTACTAAACTCTCTATCGTGGTAGCTAACAGAGGAAGCAAGGATGAATATGTCGATTTTATGATTATCAAATATTTATTACTGATTTTGATTGAACTGATTTTTTTTTTAATTAAATCTCAAGATAATTATCTAAATTATTCGAAAAATATTTGTCTTACAAAATCTATGGTTTGATCAAGGAGTCCCCTCCTTCCAACATGTATCGATAACGAGGTCATCATAAATGATTACTAACCAGTTGATAACAAACTCGGGATCTGTCTATAACTGCAAGTTAACTATTTTGTATATTATTATTTCATAGGTTTCGTGCAAAGTATCTACGGGTTCTAAATCATATAAAAGATTCTCTATTACACTATTTTTTGTAATCAAAGTCTCTCGCACGATCGCAAACAGTTTGCATGACAGAAAATATTTATAGAGTAATTCAAGAGGAAGGTTTGTATGTATGAAACATGCATATTATAGTAGAGAAACATTGATAATTTTAGAGGTTTCTAATGTGGTGTCGTAAATAAACTCATTTTTTTTGCGCTTACATTGCTAACGCTGGCTGAACCCTACGAGATATATCAAAATAATTAACTACAGTATTGTACACCTTAAAAAGGCTTACACGAAAGTCCGCAATGGTATATGTCTATCTCTTAGTCTATGTTATTCTCTTAGATAACGTTGTATAAAAAGACATTCTGTAGTATATTTAGTATCAGCATTGCACCCGTGCGAAGCCAGGGCGCGTCTCTAGTAATAGATAAACTCAAAAACTATTTAACGGATTTTTTCAAATTGGTCACCTATAAAATGGTCCATTGTTCCGGAATAACATCGGCTATATTGTTATTTATTGTTATATATGAATCTGATATTGTAAAAGTTATTACGGCGAATTAAAAAGCACAGCGACAGATAATAAAAAATAAATTGGTTTCTAAATCTCAAAGTGTTTCATTGCCAATCACTCACAAAGCAGCATTTCCAATTAGGTCTTACCTACCTACAATCCACAAAATCATCTCAACCGTATTATAGCTGTGATCAGACAGGAAAGCAGAAGGTAAATAATAACATATTAAATAAATTTATGATATTTATTAGTAAAATTCACAAAATCCAATGACATAAGTACTTATAGAGTACATGTAAATTAGAATTTTACGTGTAAGAAGAGTAAAACAAATTTGTCGTTGTGAAGTAAAATCATCATACATGTTATTATACAAATGTAAATAAAACATGTTATTATTTATTGTAGATTCCTTGTTTTTCAATTAGTTTTACTTTCACATTTCGGGTCTTTCCATTTTGAGAAGTCGATTTTTGGGATTTTAGAGCACGGAGTAAGCTTGTTTCTGAAAATACACAAACATTCATGAATACAATGAATAAACAAATTCTAACAGACTACCTATTGTCTGTAAAGACTATTACAAGTAAACCGTTGAGGTTGAGACTATATATACCATTTCTCTATCCTGTAATCACAATTAGCTAGCGTTGCGTAAGCTCTGTCCCTAACAATCTTATGTCAAAGAATAGAGATATCAAAACAGATTTAAACAACGCATTAGATAACGTCTGTTTATAAAATAGCCAATATACATTTACGAATATCTAATATTTTCATCATTAAATTTCAACATTTTAATACCAAAACAATGATGTATATAATAGTTACGTTTTAAAAACTAAAAAGAAACCAACTTCATTGAATGAAATTTGAACCTATAATACATTTTTAGTGGAAAGTAGATGTAATTTGTATATATTATATATAATATAGGTAGGCCAAATAAACGCACCGCTCCAATGAGACAGCGAGGTATCGAAGTACATGAAAACATCATCGATGTATACAATTTAATATTTTCTTTGATTTTTCAGGTCGACCGATTTTGATA
This sequence comes from Lampropteryx suffumata, assembly GCA_948098915.1. NCBI lineage: Eukaryota > Metazoa > Arthropoda > Insecta > Lepidoptera > Geometridae > Lampropteryx > Lampropteryx suffumata. Next base: position 19,367,109 of record OX402547.1, read on the forward strand.
AAATTTATATGGGACCACCTGTGAAGTATACCCTTTCAAACAAAAAAAGAATCTTTCAAATCGGTTCAGCTGTTTTTGAGTAATCGGTGAACATACATAAAAAAAATAAAAAAATCCGCCGAATTGAGAACCTCCTGCTTTTTGATAAAGTCGGTTAAAAATAGTTTATAAAAATGTGGCTATCTATGTATGTGCCAATGTGTCAACACAATTTATGTCATTATGGGTTCCCACGCGAAAATACGTCCCCTTTCCCAGAGTATTAAAGTCATGCCATAAGGCCTCTAAATATAATCTCGTGCTAAACTTAAAGGCTCAAGAACACTAGGCTTGTTGGTGGTGGAAAGAGATAAATAAAATTCCTAAACAAGAACAAAAAACATAAGATGCATCTTACTTCTTTCCAATTCTTTCAAAAGCACTTGGCTGAATCTGAGTAACGCCGTCGCCGACAGAGCAAATCAAACTGGCATATGTCAGCTTTCTTATCTCAAGAAGTTGAGCTGAAATTAATAGTAAAGATAGTATATAATAAATATTTGATGACCTCAAGTAGTTGCAAGTTCAGATCCCGCTCGACAGTTATTTATATGATCTGCAAGTATTTGCCTCGGGTGTATTACCAAAAACATAAAAAAAAAACAAAAAAAAATGTATCTAAGTAGTATAACAGTCATGTGATACCCATTAACACAAGCTCTGCTTACTGTGAGGCCAATGATGCTGTGTGAAGTGTCCGGCATTAAAAAAAACAATACAAAATATAATATAATTTAGTGTTATGAGAGACGTCTCATCTTTTTATAACTCGAATAGTTGGAAGTATTAACCGATTTGGGTTTATTTGCAAGGAAGTTGTAACAACCGAATCACTACCATTGTATTCTCAGTCTATTACAGTAAGTTTAAAGTTCGTACCCAAAGAAATCTCGTATGCTTACATTCAGTTTAATAACATACGATACAAAATAAAAAGATTGTATGATTCAGAATATATAGTCGTATATTATTACGAGCAGGAGACCAACTTAAATTGTGTTTATCGAATCCGATAGCAAATACTTACGTAATGTAAAAGCATTTGGACGATGTTTTCTTTCATACCAATGTCTATCGGATACGATATTTTTGAGCATTTGGTCTCTTGTAAAACAGTACCAAGTAGGAGGAGCATAGCCGCCAGGAATTGGCTCTTCCATGTATAAACCAGAAAGAACTTCCACGTCCTCGACAGATTCATAGACATTCATGAGTTTCTCTACGCTCTGTAAAAAAAATAACGATAAAAAAATGCTTATTCTTTTGCATAGCCACTTGGGAACCTAGATAAAAATCGGGAATGCAAGAGTTATAAAAGCTCAGCGTCTGAGGCGCTCTTTAATCCTTCCATACTGGTTTGTAAGCACTACTGACACGCTATGAGGTAGAAGACTTTTGTATTTAGAGTTTTTTGCCTGATTTTTCTCATTTAATTGTGAAATCATTCCGGATGTACTATAACTCTCATTACCTTTATATGAAATAGTTATTACTCAATGTAAATATTTCATTTACTTGATTTTTAGTTTGAAACCTTTTCAAAGTCAAAGTGAAAGTCAAAAGATACTTTATTCAATACAATCACAAGCATCACTTTGAAGGATCACGTTTTAGTGACTAGGCTAATATATGTTATATTAATGGTACTCCTACATAACTATAAATGTTTCAATAAACTGTCACCATTTTACCACATGATCAAAATGCTAATACTTTTTTTTTATTTCGTATTAACATCATATTTGACTGGTAAGTAACAACATCAAATGCATTATCCGAGCTGGACATGAGATCACCCACACAAGTACGTGTGACATGAACTGCACCGGGGCACTACTATTAACACTGTGTCGTTTTCACTGATCATTTGCTGAGGTCACCCGACTAGATTTCGCAGTCTGTAGAGACACTTCTACACTAGCTACAGGAGTTCATGTCCGGTGTTTCTTCAGGAGTTATGTAATCCGGAGGGGAGAGAGGGGGGTGTGTTTCAATGACTATAAATCAAGACAGTGATCACATGCAATGCCGGAGAGAGCTGATTTTCATTTTACGAAATTCTTCCGACTTTTGAGACGCTATCTTTACATTATAAACTAGGATGCCTTTGGGCGTTTTCCTGTTTCCCCTTCTTCTAGTAGAATGTTAAAGCGTGTCGAATGCCAGAGAGAGGCTATACCAGCATGTAGGTAAAGTTTAGTGGAGACTGTTTAGTGGAGTTTGCTTTAGGCAGCCCGTCGCTATATTGCAGGTCTCATTAAGGGCAACATCTACTTATCTTGAATGTATTGAACGATGACACACTAACAAACTGACAAACAAGCGTACTCTGACTGAAGACTGAAGGAACAGAGGAATTGATAGCGAGGCTCCTTAGAGTGTGTAACTTCCGAAATAACCTTCTACACACGCTAACCTCTAGCGTGTGGAGAAGGTTATTTCGGTATGTTAACTTTCGGTTTGAATTTTTGACAGTGGGATTTGAAGTCCAGCGTGCCCACTGCCATGACATGTATTATGTGAAATAGTCTATTTATGTTCACTGCATCGTACAATACATAAATAAACCAAATATAATAATAAGTTTTATAATAAGTATATTAAGTACACCATATCAACACCGAATTTTTTTTTCATTATAGTCTGTCTCTATGTGTTCTGTGAGATTTAGGATCAGACCAGCGCACGATGTGCCAGGCCTGAATCCTGCTTGTTGGGGAATGAGCTTAGGTTCAATGAGGGGTGTATGCTCATACTGCAGTGATGAAACAGAAGAATTGAACATAATTCCTCTGCCACTGATATTTTGCTTTTTTTTCTTACAATTTCAAACAATGTTCTACCTCGGGTGTCATAACTTCTAAAAGATCCTCCCAACACGTGACTTTACGGTCGAAACAAAGCTCTCTGTACGTAATGTAATTCTGTAAACCAAAGTATCTACTCTTAGATATGTCATTGGTTGATAAATCAAGCATTTCTTGTAGTGGTCCAAGTCCTAATTCAGCCATCTGAAACAAAATGTTAAAATTGTTACTTTTACAACCAACAATAAGATTATTAGTGCAGCTTTTAATAAAACAAACAATAAAAACAAAAACAAACAAACAAACAAATCTGTAACAGTAGTACCATTTTAATGAAAATGGCAATGATCATATTTCCACATTTTAAGAATAACGTTGCTAGGCGAAGCAGTTATGGTTGTAGAATGTATGGTTGTAAATTTAGACTAAAGTAACTGGATATGTGAAAGGTGATTGGTTAAGGGCAGAGAGATGATACTCACAAAAGGGTCAATCACTTGATCAGCCTTAGCGCATCCTTGCATAAAGCCGCTATGAGTCATTTTAACCATGTTATCACCATCGGCAAGATATCCAGTTCGTAATGACAGATCTACAATGGGAACACTTCCTACGTATGTTAGGTTTGCGTCGAACAGTCTGAAAACCACAAAACAACATTAACGAATTTAATCTCTTCTGTATGCGTTAGCGTAAAATTTGCGAAGACGTTTTGATGTAATCGCCAAAACACAATATGTATCTTTATTCTATTTTTTCAGATATTGTGCTTATGACTTGCAAAACCACTACGATGTTGTAAGACAGTCAGTAATGTTGAATGGTGATCTAAGGTGATCATTTAAGTTGTATCATTTGCTTAAATTATAGACACTGTTTTAAGGATTTGTTTGTCAAAAAATATTTTTCAATTTGAAATCGATTGATGGGTTCCAAAGTTAAATTACAGTGATATCATACAATATTTTAATAATTACTAAATAAACTAAAAAGAAAACCAATTTAATTATATATAGGATAAAACTTCTTGGCGTCATGATCGATAGGTAAGTTGTTGTTAGCATGTACAAACTCATTTTATACCTTTCCATGACTCACGGCGCAGCACGTAAACATTTCATGAGGACACGAGCGAGGGTAAGATTTTCTCAAGTATTTACGGGTGAAGTATCAATACCTAAAGTTACAAATTTAAATAGGACCCTAAGACCATAAATCTAAAATTTAATCATAAAAATTGCTTAACAATTGGTTGAGAGTCACATTCATACATCATAACGATAACAAAATTTGAGCCTATATGCATAATGCATCTCCTGTTTTACCACATTTAAAGATGTTTTTATTTATTGAAGAGAAACTTCTTATGCGACTTCGAACAAGGTTGCGTTAAACGTTAAACGTTAAACGTTCCTATTTTCATTTCCACATTAGGAAGTTTCACTTCTTCCGCGCGGCCTCCACGCACTATTTTTTTTTTAATGTATTTAAACAATACAAACAATATAATCTGTTATTGTAAAACTGACCTCACTTCACCATCTTGCAGAGTATGGAACCACCTCCCTGCATATGGATACTCGAGGGACAATTCCGGAATTTCATTTTTATCGTAAATATCTCTGAATCCGGTGGATGATGATAAAACTCCGTCTTTTATAAATCTCTCTCGGCCTAAAAAAATGCAATTCATTATATTATTTTAACAAGACGGGTTGTACCTCCAATAAAAAAAGGGTTTATTCTTCCTGAAAATACTTACAATTTATCTCCTTACAAAATTTAATCAATATTCGTTTAGCTGTATTGGCGTGAAAGGGTAACAAAAAAAATATACTAGACAGACAGACATATATAGACGCTATAGATTTCTAATATAAGTACGGATAGATTTACAGATAATTAACTTGTCACCGAATAAAATAGACAAAATATTTATTAACTTCTCATAATTATCTATTTATCTTTTCTTAAACAAATGTCTATAACTACGTCTTATGTCATTATAATATATTCTCTTTGTAGATTTAACACATCGTTTCAAAAAATTATGATTATGTGGAGTCGTTTGCTAAGAGAATAGCGTTTGCTAGGACTACATTTATGTTAATGACTTCGTATACGATGTGCAATGATTTAGGCTCTTGAACTGCATTACCTCCAAGAATCGGCAACGTTTCATAATATAAGATTTGCGAGTGCATAGCGATGTTTATATCCCTCGCAGTGGAAAATATTTTCTCATCGTCCCAACATTTATTGACTTCCCATATCCCATTAGAAATAACGTTGTGCGATCTCCAGAAGTAAATAAAATTCATATTTATTCCAACCAGAGAATTTGCTAAAAATGGATCAGCTAAAAACAAAACTTTACATAAAAATTTGGCGGGTAATTCATACAGTACCGCCTAGCATCAAATTAATCATAGTTTTTACTAAATAAAAAAAATCGTACTGATAGAATACATAAACAAATAACCATAATCACGACTGTAACTTTGATCCCTCTTATAATCAATAAAATCTTTATTTTGGTACTCGTAAATATCTACATATTTACGAGTATGATAGACGCACAACATTAATGATTATAGATGTTTGTCCAAGGTGGGAATTTAACACACAATTTGAGGCATACTTTTGTTTCAACAGTGGTACGGTACAGAAGGCAGGGCAAATACATCTAAATAATTTGGGTTTTGTTTATAAATATATATCTACTTAAAAAAACAATGATAACGAAATAAATGGAATGGTTCTCGTACGATGTGCTCACGATGTTTTGTTTTGCTGTCGCTACAGGCTGTCGTTAAAGTCCAATATAACAATATCTACAGGATGCTCATGCGGCTGCCTCGCTTTTGCAGCGCATCTGGTATGTTCGCGGAGACGCGCACGGACGGCTTTCACGCGGTCATTCGCAAGAAAGTCGCTTCCCTACCTCAGCGTGCGCAAAGCAGTAACAACGGTATCCTGCAGATGATTATTGCACGGACAGACTGCCCCATTCAAAACAGGTGGATGCGGATAGCGATCGGCTCTGTCTAAACTAGTTTTAATTTTGTAATTTCTATTTATGTAGCTACTTTCATATTGTAGTTAAAATTTTCTGTGACATGTTATTTTCTATTATTAATTTTGATTTGTTATGATGTGTGTAGTTTTTATGTGTATAATTTAAATAATGTTTAATGGATTTATATATGAAATAAATGAATAACAATAATAAAGTAAGCACTTACGTGCATCATGGCATCTGGTTTCATTTGGTCCTTTATTCAAAAAACAAATAGATACATCACCGGCAGGTGGCCAAGCTCTTCCGTTCAGTATATCAAACTTGAGTTGGCCCTTATTAAATGTTCGGAACTTCTGTAACTCTTGTACTGAATTCCCATACACAATGGACAAGTCGATGAAAGGGGTTTCAAAAGAGGTCTGAAATCAGATTGATTCATTAATTAAACTGGTAGCTCAGATACGGGCGGAAGTGAGATCTCGCGACGCCTCCGCCTCAGCCTTAGCTTAAGCTATAACTTTAACAACGAACTCTGTGATGCATTAGGCCAAAGCCCGGCTGAGACCCAGGAGGCCGTGGGTTTGATTCTCGCCGCAAGACTAATGTTTGTAACTATTTGTCTCGGGTATTTTTATGTATATATTGCTTACATGGAGACCAGATGATGCTGTGTGAAATTTCCGGCATTATTATTATTATTAAACTAATCAATTCAAATACAAAATTCTATATTTCGACTTCTGGAATTAACAATTTTGTATTTTAATTTATAGCCATGGTGAGAACTTTCTTTTAAGTACGAAGTACTTATGATAGATTTTTCTGTTCTTATCATATCCATATAAGTAACTATATAAAACTATAGTACATTGTTAAAGATTAGTCTAAATTAAACAAACAAAACAAAACATTACTACAAAATAATAAATTTAATAAATAAATACCAAAAACTATCCGTTTTGGGTTTAACACAATGAAAATCTCTAGTGTGTATTAGAGTTCGAGACAGTGGATTTGTTTGTGTATAAGTATTTGTGTGTGTGGGTGCGTGTATGTGTATGGGCGTGTGTGAGTTTGTATATGTGTTTGTATGTGTTTGTGCTTCAGAGAATACAAGTCTTTGGGGTATAGAGCATGGCTAACAGGAAACGTTGTATGGAGTTGTGTGTGAATACTGTGTGTTTGTACTGGGCAACTGAAACCTAATATGATATATTAAGGCTTGGAACAGTGCATCAATTTCTTTATACTTTTTATCTTTTATGTATCATGTTATGTTTTTTAATATTCATATAGTTATTTCGGGTCGATATCTAACCTTTTATTTTTTAGGAGATGTCGACTGAGTCGACTCAAATGAGTCGATGGGTCAAATGAGTCGACTTCTTTGAATAATGATTAGGCCTTAATGTATATAGTTCTAGTCTAGTAAGATGAGTTTTGACCACCTTGTCTTTCCTCATTTAAAAATATCGCAATTATATTCTAAGTTTTTATGATGTTTTAGAATAATATTTAGAACAATAAGTAACTTTCTTACAGATAGTATTTGGGATAGTTATAAACTATCCCAAATAGGTCTGCTGTAAGGTATCTGTAAGGCTTAAAAGAAATTTCTTTTTTAAGAGATCGCTGAGCTCCTTAGAGTTCTATGAATTTAGTTTAAATAAAGGTAAGGCACTTACTCTTACTGGAGAAGTTGTGTTTTTAGTGCAACCCTGAGATTGAAAACTTATAGGTCTCGTCATGTTCATGCACCGTTGGGTGGAGAAGCGGTGGACGGGGTCATCTTCGGGAATCTTGTTAGGGACACATTCGTGGTCGTTCTCGCCTTCAGGTAAGCAGCAGTAAGGCTTTTCAAGTACATAGCGTCCTAAAAAATATATAATACTACAAACAATTCTTCTTCTTCGTTTTCTTTCTTTTTATTTACTTTTTCTTCTTTGTTTATGGCATGTGACATAATAATGCCAATTTTTCCAGTGTCAAGTGTTTATGTTTGTATATAGTCAATTGGTTTGTTAAAGTCTTAGTCTATGGTCAATTGTCAATTCAAGACGTCACGCGGAATGGCGTCTAGAATTTTCTTGGGATTCCTCATCCCATTCAAAATTCAAAATTCAAAATAACTTTATTCATTACAATCACAAGGACCACTTTGAATCGTCTTCTTACATGCTAGTGAATCTAGGTGCCGGTTCCTCCTAACCCCAGTTCAAAAAGAATCCGGCAAGAAACTTGTCTGGTCTTAACACTTTTTTGTATGATCCTTGACAATTTTGTTACGGATGCCGAGTCGAGTTGGAGCAGATTCATCCCAAGCTTTTATGTCTTCTAAATAATCAGATATTTTATAATAGGCTTTAATAAACAATTTATGTTTAATTACGTTTTTAAATTTGCCAATCTACAAATCTAACACGTCGCTTGGGACCTTGTTATAGAAGCGTACACATTGCCCCATAAAAGACTTATTAACTTTAGCGAGCTTAAAGTGGGAACAGCGAGTTTATCTTTATTTCTAGTGTTAATACTATAATTATCGCAATTTTTTTGAATAAATGAACATTTTTGTGCACATACATTAAATTTTCGTATATATACTGACAAGGCACTGTCATAATATTAATTTCTTTAAACTTATCTCTAAGTGATTCTCTGGGGCCCATGTTATAAATTGCACGAACAGCCCTCTTCTGCAACACAAATATGGTGTTAATATCAGCAGCACTCGCCCACAACAAAATGCCATAAGACATAATGCTATGAAAGTAGCTGAAGTAAACGAGTCTAGCGGTATCTACGTCGGTAAAATGACGGATCTTTTTGACAGTGTATGCGGCAGAGCTGAGTCTCTTCGACAATTTATCTATGTGCGGGCCCCATTGCAGCTTATTATCTAAAGTAATGCCTAGGAACACTGTGGTGTCGACGAGATCTATCTTTTCGTTATTAATTTTTACATTAGCTTTCACCTGTTTAACGTTGGGCAGTATAAAACGAATGCATTTCGTTTTTTTCTCGTTAAGTAATAAGTTGTTTACGTTAAACCATGTTACAACTTTAGAGATTGCATTGTTTACATCGTCAAGATTAGTAAGTCGTCGCTTTAATTTAAATAAAAGTGACGTGTCATCAGCAAACAGTACAATCTCGTGATCATCCTTTACAAGTTTAGGTAGATCATTTATATAAATTAAAAACAAGAATGGCCCGAGTATTGATCCTTGTATCATATCCATTCAAATCATATTGCACCACAATACACATTTAATTCAATTGTCTATACCAGTCCTGCAGTCAAAACTTATTCATTAAAATTCCGCTTAGATTACTGAATAAAAAATGCAATATAACGAATAAAAAATATTAAATTAGTAGAGCTTCATGAAATGATAAACGAAAAAACTTTTTATTTATGGCATCTGCACTTTTTCTTCATTAATGGCATGTGTCATAATAATGCCAATTTTGCCAATGTCAAGTGTGTGTCAAGGGTAAATTTTACATTATTATGACACATGCCATTAACGTAGAAGAATAAGTAGTAAGACGACACAGAGTCGTTTGTTGTCGTTCGTAATTTGTTATTTTTGAAATAAACTAGCTGCCCCGTGCCCACTTCGTTGGGCGGTTATTCTGCTGATTAACCAAATCAAAATGTGTGCATGAGGTAATCCCCGCTTTTACCATTCAACCAAATACATCCAGCTACGTGTACCTAAACTCACCCAACCCAACAACAAAAAAAAATTTTGTTCAAAAAATTAAAAAAAATGTTAGGGGCGGACAACCCTTATCACTTAGGGGTATAAAAAATTAATAGTAGCCGATTCTCAGACCTACTGAATATGCGTATAAAATTTCATAAAAATCGCTCAAGCCGTTTCGGAGGAGTATGGTAACTAACACTGTGACACGAGAATTTTATTAGATAATATTTTATTTTGTATAGTGTTATCTTTATAAAATTGCCATACGAATTATTGTTGCTTGAAACTCAAAGAAACACAAAGTTTTTATTTCGATTATTTACCCCTTTATTTTAATAAAGTCACTAATATTGTAAATAAAACCCGTAATGACTCGGGAATAAAAATAATATGACAGGGCAATGTTTACTTCGCGAAATGGGCAAATTTAATGTTTTAAAAAATTGCACTTTGTGGGGATTTTAGTTTGGTGATTGACAGTTATACGAATATGTATATTATATGTGTAGAAACTTATCTGTAATGTTAAACAATGCGAAGAGGTCTTAGTAATCTTAATTGGACTCATCGTACGCTTTTTAGGTTATCATTCTAGATAAGTAGAGAGGATGGTATAGTAAGTTTTAATAAAATAAAAAAAATCATCGCCACATTGTTTGTTTTTAAACTATACATGGCAAAAGATTTTAAAGGTTTTCATTGACATAATCTGGAAAATGACACCCATTTTAAAAATCCAAGATAAGGATTTTTGTATATGGGTGGCTTTTATAAGTTTTTTATAATAAGAAAATAGCATCTTTTTAAAAATCCAATATTGCAGACATTGATTTTTGTTATAAATTTATATTAGTATCATATAAAGTTTTATGTCAAGAAAACAGTCATTATTAAAAATTCCAACATTATATAACGAGTTTTTCTGCGACTAAAAGAAAATGACATCAATTTGTAAATACAAGATAACAGACATTTTACTTTCTCATCTTTCATCTCGAGATGAAAGTTAAACAAAGTGGCATTACTGGATTTTTCTGTTACTTAGAGAATCTGATTTATCTTTTTCAAATATACATGTTATTCTTTTTCATACAAAATGCTTATATGCGGTATTTATGGAGTCAAATTTAAAACTTTTTAAATTGTAATGTTAAAGAGATGCAAAATATACCTTGACTAAATGGCCCACCACTCTAAACTAAGATTGCATAGATAATCTTTTGGACGCTATAACATAAACTCAACCTATTTTAGAAGTATCTACTTTCTCATTATATTTATTTTTACAACTTTTTAATTATTACTAATGTAAATAAGTAATAAAAACTTATGTATAAATATAGTGTTATAAAATTTACAATTTATATTTTTAGTTTATACTTATATTTTAGATGTAAAATTTTTGAAGAATAAGGTAAACAAAATCAGCTATAACCCGGGGCATTTAATCTTTAGATAACGCGTCCCTCCCACGATACAGATTTAATCAAGTGTGAGTATCATTGTTCACCGCCTAAATAACAAAGGATCACTAACACAGCAGTTAAAGATCCTGTATAATACAGGACCTTTAACTTTAACCCGTAAGCTCCTGTATTATCGTTCAGATTACTGTTTTTTTGTAATAAAACATATAGAAATGAAATATAAAATACGTGTAAAACAGTTAAACTATCTATAGACCGTTTAAATAGATTTACTACTTACTTATATCGTGGTTGGATAAACCTTCTTCAATTGCAAATAGCGAGTAATCAAGCAAAAAGGTTGTCAATCTTTGATCCGTTACGGTGCCCGTAGCAAGAATTCCAGTGCGGATGCTGCGAGCTAAGGGCAGATCATTTCCGGAGGCTGCTTTGACAGGTTCAAAACCTAAGCAAACAAATAAAATTGTTTATATTTATAACTTAAAATTAACAAATAAAAGAGTATAAAATTTTAGACTCAAAATTATAATTATTACCATTATTGATTTTAAATGCATCGTGATATTGTTGTACTTGTAATTAATAAAACCAAACCAATAAAAGTTTGTATTACATTAAATAATTACAAGTCAATCTTGGTGCTTCCTAGAAGCTACAAAAAAGGTGCGTTGTAGAACAAGTGCGTTGAATTTACAAAATTTTACCTTCAGCAAACCGTTCAGGTAACATTCTTCTGTTAGCAGGTGAATGAAAAGCGCCTCTAGAAGGATGTTTCAGGTTGTTACAGGAACCGTCTACCCGTCTTCCTTCCTTAGGGTCACAGGGCTCAATATTGGTTGTGCATGTCCTAAACAAAATTTGAATAAGCCTACAATGCTAATGGCGCTATAACATAATGATTAATGCATGAATCTTAATTGACGACCTGTGCGGTACAGTGGGCGAAGGCACGCTTGCCATGTAGAGGATGCGGGTTCGATGTCTCTGGTCTGGTTTCAGAGGTTTCTATCTAAATTATGAATGTACTAGCTGATGCCCGCGACTTCGTCTGCGCAGGAAGTTCTTGCGTGAAAGAGTAACACACATCCATACATTCATACATCCATACATACAAACTTTTGCCTTTATAATAATAAAGCAAGGATAAGAATTTACAAAAAATAAATATATAAGTGGTATATCAGTCATGTTGTACCAATAACACAAGCTTTGCTTACTTTAGGGCCAAATGATGCTGTGTGAAATGTCCGGCATTATTTATACTAATTTGAACCTATATTTTTTACTCAACTCGTTTAGAACTAAGTGATAACAGATAATATAATCAAGTCTATTTAGCTTTAAATAACTCCTAAAGTATATCCCAGCATGGGTTTCTGAAGGGTCGCTCGACGGTGTCTAATATTGTACATGTCAATGATTTCATGACGGAAGCTATGGACAATGGTTGTCAAGTTCTACACTGACTACAGATGATCATATTGAAAATATAATTTCCAAAGCCTCCAAAGCCCTGTGCTTTGTAATGAGGAGTGCAGCTAGTTTTCATCGTGCTAAAACATTCAAGATCTTTTATTGCACCTTTGTTAGAAGCGTCCTTGAGTAAGCATCTCAAATATGGAGTCCTTGTTACAATAAAGATATTAATAGAATTGAGCGCATTCAAATCAGGTTATGAAATACCTCTGTTATTGATTAAACGTTCCATTCAGTTCTCTCAACTACCTTCATCTATTTCAGAAATTTCATTTTCTCCCCTTAGTCAAGCGGCGTGAAATAGCCGATCTATGTTATTTATTAAAAATCACTTCCAATAATATTAACTACCCAGATTCAAGCCCCCGTATCTATATCCCTGTAGTCGGTATTTCAATAAGTTGAGTAAGCCTTTTTACTTAGATTTGTTTTGCACTAGTGTAGGCTCAGCTAGATAACGGCTGAATAGGGAATTCTTTTGCCACAAGCCGAGTTCACAAAGTTAGACAATAACTTAGTTACTTTAGCTTATTTATTTGTACTTTATACTTAAATACTTATAGGAAGATACTTACATACTTCTATTACTTTTATTTCATACTTACATACTTTCTAGTTTTTCTTAGCTGTAACTTTCTTATATTGTGTTTTTTGTACGTGAAAATCTATAATTGGCTATCTAATTTTATGCGATTGTTATATTCTGTTTAAAGAATCTCTTGGTTTTCCAATAAATAAATAAAAAATAAATAAGAATAGACTGGTGAAAAAAAAAGGAAAAACAGTTCACACGAAGATAATGGATAGATTTCTTACATCTGGTAACTTGGTAAACTTGCAAACTTGGTATGTGCACCACAAAAGCCAAGTTCATATTCAGGACGCTTTTCATCCTTCAAAAAACGGTCTAAAATATTTTTTGAGAGGTTTCGTTGTAAATGATACAAATTACTTACTCTAATAAATTAGTTTCTGTGTAGCGTCTTATTTCGCTTTTAGTTGCAGGAGCGCCGCGATAAGCGTCGTATATAATAGCATAGCTGCCACAGAATAGAACCGAAAATATTAATAAACTTTTCATGATTAAGTTATAAATTCAAACTCCGTCATGCACTCGCAGGGAACGCTATGATTAGAATGGATCAGCTAACAGTTCCTTCTGTTTATATACCAAAGCCGCGACATTGTGCGAGTATCTAACAGGTGAGTAAATAAAAAGAGGACTATCAAATATTGATTACCCTAATATTTGGACAATACGATGTGCCTAAACTCAACCCAAATGGCGTTCTACTCCGATCTTCTTCTAATTATAATTATACTTTGAGAATTATCCCTTATTAAAATTATGATTTCAAGAAGTAAATTAAAAAATACAATAGTAATCAGCGAGAGAAACAAGGCATAGTATGGTACTTCGAATCAGTTAGCGAAGCAAGCTATTTCTAACCGACAAATACATTCGAATTGACATCCACTTCTTCTATTAAGTCACTTATATTATTTTATAATTTTTCAGAATTTGAAAACGCCAATGGAAAGTCACAGGAAGGCAAATACGAAATTTGTTTACTTGAATGACATAACTTTTTGCAGATATTTTTATTTAAAAACTACACTACCCTATTTTGATTATTTGACACTACACTATTTTGATCTCTATAGGACCACTCGGAAAGCACCAATAAATCCTTTCTGGTAATTATAGGGAAATAAGTAAATTTATGACAAAACTGTAGGTATCTTAGAAGAAACAAGGCAAATTCAAAATCTTAATTCAAACATTTTATATTTTTACCACAAGGAACACTTTGAAACGTCTAACAGATTAGGTGAATTTAAGATGGAAAGCAGGATGTAGTAAGTAGTTAAACAATTTAAAATAGATAGACAATTTTTTTTTAGGTGATAGGTGTAGGAAAAGATACACATACATTTTTGATCTGCTTTAATTTTTGTCACACTCCTGGCCAGATCTCATCTGTCCGGGATTTCCGTTAGAGCTGGTGCGGCGACTGATATTGCCAAGAACCTCAAAAGGAAAAAGAGGACCGCAAATATAGCAGTAGGGCGATCGCGCTATTTGCCAACGTATTTAACATTGAACGGAAACATATTGTCAGCGATTCTGATGAGGTTCTGATTTGGTTAATCTGGATGTCAAAATGGTACCGCGCTATTTTTTATGTAAGGTTTAATCGTTGAACTCTCCAAAATAAAACTAAACATAAAACGTTAGAGTTTACAACCAAAGAGTACGCAATATCCTATAAGATTTACAACGACAATAATAAAATCTATTAAACTTTTTGTTCTTCTTTTGGTTATGGCATCTGTGATCCTGTTGTTATCGTTGATCGATTGAGTGTGATTATTTTTAATATTTACACTATAATAAAAAGCAGTTAAGTTGTTTGTGTGTATGTATTAACGTGTATGAACCCCCTACTCCTGATTTGCCCTCTATTAGGGCTTAAGTAACTCGCGGCAACTAGCAATATGCGCGAATAGCCAAATTCCTGCTATCTAATACAATTTTTATTACGCTGATTCGTAGCGTATTTTGACCTGTGAGGCAGCGGTAGCCTGTTTCATAGGCAGCGGCTGGCTTCCATATTGTCAGGTGGAGTGTGTACCCACTAAATGGTGGCAGACAACTACATAATGGAACGTCTGTCGTCCGTTATAAGGAACATTAGTCAAAATCGTGGGCCGCGAATGGCCAGAATTAACACAGGATCGTGGCGCATGGTACCTACAAACATAGGGTGGCCTATGTTTGTTTATAATACCCAGAAACATTGCACGGTGAACATTGCACGGAACGAACTTGTAAGGCGCACTTTGATCCTTTTACCATACTGGTTCAAAAGAACTAGTGACACGATTTGAAGAAGTCGAAGATTCAGACTGTATATGATGAAAAAATGTTTTTACTTTAAACTAACACGTGCGGACGAGGTCGCGAGCGAAGCTGCTAGTATTTTGTACTTATGTCAAAATATTGTCAACTTCGATTGTAAACTCTATGATTGTCAAAAACTAAATTGATAATGTTTTTTTAGTTAATGGGAATTTATCGCGTATTACCTTTTAATTCATAGTTTTTATAACAAAATTTAACTTGAGGCAAGTAAGTATTGTTTTTGTTCATAATGGAGATATAAACAATAAGTGTACTTATTAGAGAAGAAAACTTAGTGTTCACAAGACACTGATTGTCCATGATATTGTATAATGTAACAATAAGTAATATATTGCCCAGCTTTGTGTTTTTCAGATAAAATGGCTGGTGGACGCCGTACCACCACCTTACAGCAGCTTCAATTGTTGATGAAGTTTGCCGAGGCCAATAAAGAACTAGCCCTCGGTAGACTTCGTTCTAAAGAGGGACGGGCTATGTCGATTCGCCTTTGGCATATATGCGCTGACGCACTGAATAAGGAAGGGCCAGTAAGACTGCCCAAAGAGTGGACTAAAGTATCTAACTTTAAGGTTATTTATAACTTAAGTTCTTAAACTAATTATCATCATAAATAATTTAAATTTCCAGATTTGGAATGATCAAATCATTCGACATTCAATCAATCAGAGTAAAGTTAGATCAAAATTGACGAGCCTTACTCTCTCTCAGCGTCGAACAGTCGGTGGGCTTTCAATAAAAAAAACTTGTAGTCCATGAAATATACATACATAATGTGTAAAAAATACCCCACGAAAGTATTTCTGTCTTTTCTATTTCTTGATGCATAATTTTTCAGACAGCAAGCCATGGTGCATTCGACGAGAGCCGCAGTTTGATGATGCTTATTGAGGAGATGCGCGCCCACAGAGACAGCTTTCTCACTTAGTCTGCGCTGAGACAAGCTGAAGCCGCGAAAGCGCAGCTGTGGCTGATGTAATAACAGCCAACGCCAGTAGACTACAGGCCGAAACAATGGCAACAGTATGCCAATCTTTAATATCTTTAGTGGCTGCAGCTCGTCATTTCTTAGGATAAAAGTAAATAAACTATAAATTCGGATCCGGACCTTTTTATTTTTGTCGTTAGACCTTAGGTACTTCTTTCCAAATATATCTGACACGATCAGAACCCAAACCAATGCAACGTCATCTAGTTAGTAGAACTAAAACATTTATTACGGAGCTTACGGAGTTTTTTTAAGGTTAACAAATCAGGCTGTTATTCATAATTTTGTAAAACATTATTAGCTTGTGAGATTATAACTAATAGCAGACGTTCATAGAAAAACTTAAGGTTTCTTGTTGGACTTCGGAATGTTAAAAACTACATTGACTACATTGATCATGCTTATTTTCCCGCATGTCGATAACAATTTCTAAGAAAATACAAAAATAAAACAATAATGACTACATACTGTAAATAATAAATATAAATATGGTATGACACATTTCAAGGCACTTTTTTATAAAATATCGTACACACGAAAAATAAAATTTACAGATTATGATACTGAAAAGATACAGAGATTAATTTATAAAAAAAAAAAATATTCAATAAATTAACTAAATTATGATATTAGATCACACTCCCAAATAAACGTACTTACTTGAAAATTTAAATTCATTCTGAAAGAATAAAAGCTTCATAATAATCAAGAATAGTCTTCGTAAAAGAAAACATTAAACAATAAAAACATTAATTATGTTCATTATATTCATTGAACGTATCAGGAAGAATAATCCTTAGGCGCCAAAG
This sequence comes from Lampropteryx suffumata, assembly GCA_948098915.1. Taxonomy (NCBI): domain Eukaryota; kingdom Metazoa; phylum Arthropoda; class Insecta; order Lepidoptera; family Geometridae; genus Lampropteryx; species Lampropteryx suffumata. The sequence continues at coordinate 19,384,313 of OX402547.1, forward strand.
TCGCCGCTGTTACAGCCTTGCTTGCTTAGTTGATTGGGACACTGGATGGTCCTTATTATCTCCAACTACCGTCTGGTACGAACCCATCGCGTAAAACAGAGCAATCAGAACCTGAAAGATGTATTATATATAGTGCGCCAGTAGAGTTAACTCGGGATGATCAGCAGACAGTATTTAATGATGATGTATGTAGCTTGGGTTGTAGATACTACTAACACTTACCTTTGTCTCTACATCTAGACCATCAGCACGAAGTGGAGCAGATATAAAAGGTCTTAGCTTTTCCACCAATACCGTAAAAAGATCCATAGAAAGACGATACTGTTCCACAAAGTTTCCTTCATATGAGAATGTGAGAGATCGTCTTATTCATTCATTTTTTCCGTAGGTTCGGCTTGCAGCCACATCTACCTCATACGCACTTTCTAAATGATCAAAGCAAATTCCGAGAATTTTCAGCAATCAAAACGGCTCAGAAAACAATAAGGAGTCTCACGACACAAACTGAATTAAAAACGTTAGTCATCTTTGACAGCGCTTTCAAGCGCTGTCAAAGATGACGCGATCCGGCAACGTTCAATCAACGTATCTATCAACTATCAACGTATCAACGAAAACAGTACCTAAAGTATAACGACAAAAGAAAAAGGTTTAACGGACCTTTTTCTGTTAATGTTAATTTATAGTTTATTTATTTTTATCCTAAGAAATGACGAAGTGCAGGCACTAAAGATGTTAAAGATTGGCATACTGTTGCTATTGTTTCGGCCAGCAGTGTTATTATATCAGCCTCAGCCTGCGCTTTTGCGGCTTCAGCTTGTCTCAGCGCAGACTGAGCTGAAGCTGTATGTGTGGGCGTGCATCTCCTCAATGAGCATAATCACACTGCGGCTCTCGTTCAGTGCACCAAGGCTTGCTGTCGGAAAAATTATGCAAAAATTATACATCAAGGAATAGAAAACACAGAAACACTTGTGTATTTTTGTATTTCACGGACTACTAGTTTTTTTTGCATATATTGAAGGCCCACCGCCTGTACGACGCCGAGAGAGAGTAAGGCTCGTCAATTTTGATCTTACCCTACTCTGATTGATTGAATGACGAATGATTTGATCATTCCAAATCTGGAAATTTAAATTATTTATGAGGATAAATAGTTTAAGAACTTAAGTTATAAATACCCTTAAAGTCAGATACTTTGGTCCACTCATTGGGCAGTCGCACTGGACCTTCTTTATTCAGTGCGTCAACGCACTCATGCCAAAGGTGGGCCGACATAGCCCGTCCCTCTATAGATCGAGGTCTACCGTGGGCTAAATCTTTATTGGCCTCGGCAACTACAGCCTCGGCTGCTTTAGGGTGGTGGTGCGGCGTCTACCGTCCATTGTATCTGAAGAGCACAAAGACAACAAATATATTACTTATTATTACATATAACAATATCATGACCGATCAGTGTCTTGTAAACACTAGGTTTTCTTCTCTAATAAGTACACTTACTTATTGTTATTATCTCCATTATGAACAAAAACAATACTTACCTCAAGTTCAATTATGTTAAAATAAATATGAATTATAAGTTAATACGCAATAAATACCCATTAATTCCTAAAACAATATTAATTTAGTTTTTGACAACCATAGAGTTTACAAACCAAGTTGACAATATTTTGACATAAGTACAAAAAACTAGCAGCTTCGCTCGCGACCTCGTCCGCATGTTTTAGTTTATTGTAAAAAACATTTTTTTCATCATCTACAGCCTGCATCTGCGACTTCTTATCGTGTCACTAGTTCTTTTGAACTAGTGTGGTGAAAGGAGCTAAGGACGCCTCAGATGATCTTTCCGTGCAATGTGGTGAACATCCTGGGTTTTATGTACAAACTTAGGCCATCCTATGTTTGTAGGTACCATGCGCCACGATCCTGTGTTAATTCTGTCCATTTGCGGCCCACGATTTTGACTAATGGTCCATATAACGGGCAACACGCATTATCTAGTTCTCTGCCACCATTTAGTGGGTACACACTCCACCTGACAATATGGAAGCCAGCCGCTGCCTATGAAACAGGCTGCCGCTGCCTCACAGGTCAATATACGCTTAGAGCAGACAAATCAGCGTAATAAAAATTGTAATAGATAGCAGAAATTTGGCGATTCGCGCATATTGCTAGTTGCCGCGAGTTACATAAGCCCTAATAGAGGTCAAATCAACAATAGACAGCTATCGTCGAACCGTTAAAACATACACACAAACAAACTTAACCATTTCTTATTATAGTGTAAATATTAAAAATAATCACAGTCAATCGATCAACGATTAGAAGAGGATCACAGATGCCATAACCAAAAAAAGAACAAAAAGTTTAATAGGATTTATTTCGTTGTAAACTATAACGTTTTATGTTTGGTTCTATTTTGGAGAATTCAACGATTAAACCGTTCATAAAAAGTAGCGCGGTACCATTTTGACATTCAGATTAACCAAATCAGAACCACATCAGAATCGCTGCCAATATATTTCCGTTCAACGGTAAATACGTTGACAAATAGCGCGATCGCCCTCCAGGTCTTGATAAGGCCTACATGTTTGAGCTTTTTGGAGTTGAAGTGGCAATACCGCCAGTGTCTTAGGAACGCTGCTCTCTGGCAGTGATCCGCTTAAGAGATCTATGGATCGTTTTAAGCGGTCCATAGATAGGTCAACTGTTTCACATGTATTTTATGTTATTGTATATTGTTTTTTACATTTCTGTAATTATATATTTTGGTAAAGTCAAAAAAAAATTGTATTTTCTCAAATACGGTATTTGTTTCATATTCATATTCATTGCATTTTTTAGTAATGATCGAATCGATGGCGGTATCTCATTGTGCTTATTGGGCGGTATCTTATACTTGGTGCCATGCAAAATCCACTAGTACGTAGCATTTTGTGCATTTTACCTTCTAGTCGGCTCCCAACTGCAAACCATTCAAACTGGTCTGGGTATGTTTTAACAAAAATAGCAAGTTCGCTTATGTATAATGAAGCTAAGGTTAGTATTTTTAAATCTGTAAAGTGTGCTCTCTTTTTTAAATTACATATTATGGCCCTAATGAATGTAAGCGCTTTTGAACTCTAAAATGCTTTACTTTTTGGTTGAGTTGCCCTAGAATATTATGCGATATAGCTGTTAATACCACTGACTTGTTTGAAACTCTACTGAGTTTAAAAAATGCGTAAGCGAACTGCTGCAGCTTGCCACATATTATAATTGTCGATGTGAAGTTTCCAATAATTTCTTGTCAATAGTTAGTCCCAAGAACTTTGTGTCATTAACTTCATTTACCTTAGAACCCAAGTAATGAATATTCTTGTTAAAGTTAGTGTTATTTCTCTGTTTAAAATTCATTATAAATTTTTTAATCAAGTTAATATTTAAATTATTCAATGTCAACCAGTTAAAAATAGATGTCAGTGTAAAATTAATGTCAAATTCAAAGTCATGAGATTTTTTATTTATAAACAAAACCTTACTATATCAGCAAATAACGTCATGGAATGGTCAGTGGCTTGAGGTAGATCATTTATGTAGATGAGGAACAGTACTGGTCCCAAAACACTTCCCTGACGAACATTTTGCCTTACAACCCTAATGTCAGACTCGAAGTCAATATCCATTTGTGTTTTTATACAAATCTTATTTATCCTCATCATCTGAGTTCTGTTGCTAAGTTATGATTCCATTTTAGAAATTAGAAGAGTTTATTAGCCGTACCCCGGACTCTATAGCAGTTCAGCTTGTGAAGCAGCATTTCGTGGTTCACATGGTCAAAAGCCTTAGTCATGTCCATGTACAAGGCAATTTCTATTTGGTTTCTGTCCCTACTTGTCATAACCATTGATAGATAATCGTAGATTGCCTTATTTATTGACATATTTACTGAAACCATACTGATTCCAGCTTCGTATTTTATTGTCTTCAAAGTTGTATGGTTTATTGTACAAGACTTTTTCAATTACCTTAGCAAATACAAGTATAAGAGCCACAGGCCTATAATTACCAATATCACATTTTAGGCCTTCAATTCTGTGGCACTTTGGACAACTAGTTCTCTGGCTTCAAGTTGTTTGTCTTCACTGCCCACTGAGGACATTGCAGGACCAAATCCAGGCTACTGCCCAGGCTGTTGATCAGCTGGAGATGTTGAGCCGATGCAAGCACCTACTTCTGCATGTTGTACCTGAGTAGAAGAATGAGGACTCTACTGCTACTGTGGTTCTTTTTTTTCTCCTACTTATTTCTTGTACCAACTTAAGATTATGTTGCTTTTGTTTTTTATGTATTGCTTTTCATTTCTTTTTAATATGTAACTTAGCTCTTTAAATTTATAGCTATGTATATAAAGTATAATTATTGATTCTCTTCCAACACAGCTGATAGGTTTAAACAAACAGCACATGTTTAAAACTAATATCGAATTAAGATATTGTGACATAGTATTAAAGATATTTAATCTTATTTCCCGAACAAGCCGGGTTCCGAAAAGGCTTTAACACCACTTCCATACGCATCGGCAGATTATACAGAAGAACGAAGAGTATAACCGGTTACTTTGTTTAGCGTTTGTGGACTATGAGAAAGCCTTTGAGTCTGTCGAAACCTGGACAGTGTTGCGGTCACTCCAGCGGTGCCAAATCGACTATCGGTATATCGAAGTGTTGAAATGTCTGTTAAGTAACGCCACCATGTCTATCCGACTCCAGGATCAGAGTACGAATCTAATCCCATTGCATAAAAGGGTGAGACAGGGAGATGTTATTTCTCCGAAACTGTTCTGGTATAGATATAGTATCAACATCAACGGCGAACGCATCACTCACCTTCGATTTGCTAACGATATAGTCATCATGGCAGAATCGCTGGAAGACTTTGGAGCAATGCTCAGCGATTTCAATATCGTCACTCAACAGATGGGTTTTAAAATGAACTTGAGCAAGACAAAAATCATGTCAAATGCTCATGTTGCAGCCGTACCGGTACATGTTGAGAGCGATATAATCGAATAATCGAATCGATCGACCATTATGTCTATTTGGGTCAGACCATTCAACTAGGCAAGTCCAACTTCGACAAAGAGGTCAGCCAACGAATCCAACTCAGATGGGCAGCGTTCGGGAAATTACGGCACATCTTCTCGTCACAGATACCGCAGAGCCTCAAGACGAAAGTCTATAATCAGTGCGTGCTGCCAGTGATGACATATGGAACTGAGACTTGGTCGCTAATTATTGGCCTCATTCACAAGCTTAGAGTCGCGCAACGAGCTATGGAGAGAGCTATGTTGGGTGTTTCACTACGTGATAAAATCCGCAACGAGGAAATCCGTAGAAGAACCCAAAGTCACCGACATTGCACTCAACATGTTTAAGTTGAAGTGGCAATGGGCAGGCCATATAGCTCGCAGAACTGATAACCGTTGGGGAGTAAAAGTTCTCGAATGGCGACCAAGAACAGGAAAACGAAGCGTAGGACGACCCCCCACCCGATGGACTGACGACATTGTAAAGATCGCAGGAAGTCGGTGGATGGAGAGGGCTCAAAATCGTTCCTGGAAGTCAATTGGAAGTTAGGAAAAAATGGAAAATCAATTGGCAATCCTATGTCCAGCAGTGGACTTCCTAAAAGCTAATATGATGATGATGTGTTAAATGTTTGATTTAGTGAGTACTATTTAAATTACTTTTTATTATTGCTATTTCCTACAAATAGCAATAATAAATAGTAATTTTAATAGTGCACATTGTTTTTACACGCTTTTTATTAGCTTCACCTGTATGTATGTTTGTTTGTATGTTTGTAACCCACTCCTTTGGACTTGATTTTGACCCACTTCAAACGGTAAGATTTCATTGAAACTTTGTAGATTTTTCGAGGACCGATGACAATACACTAATTAGATTAGATTATTCCATTTTATTTTTTGTAAAAAAAAATACAAAAAAAACACGCTTTTATAAATAAACTAAACTAAAAAGTAGAAAACAAATAATAACTTAAAAAAAATAAAAAACACGCTTTTGTAGAAAACCAAAGTAAAAAAATAGAAAATAAATTTGAATTAAGAAAAGTGTAAAAGCGGCCAAGTGCGAGTCGAGCGCTTCAAGGGTTCCGTACAAACCTGTAGGTATATAAGTAAAAATTCACCCATCACGACAATCGAGTCATAGTTGGATGATGTAACAAAAAATTTACAGTTTTCGCAATTTTTCCTTTATCTGTAATATAAGACGTTGCTTCGTACCAAATTTCACGATTCTGAAAATTAGTACCTGTAGGTTTTGATTCCCTTGCGAGTGTCTTGCGGATTTGCGATATAAACGGCTGTATCTTTTGATTGCGTTGGCTTAGAAGTTTGATTTTTTCACGTTACTGGATTAATTAAAATTACTAATAAAAATAGTTTTGTGATGGACAGTGGAAGAGTCACTATATTTACACTCCACGACATCAACAGCGCTTTTTGTAATGTTAATTTTGACCTTATTTTAGGTGTGTTAAACTCTCTTTACATATCTCCGTATCTCCGTTTCGTAGCTACTTATTTAATCGCCAGCAGCGCCTTTGTGTTAAACACACTTTCTCTTCATGGTGCAACCTCACTGAGATGTCCCTCAAGGCGGCGTCCTCTTTTCACTTCACTTTACTATTTTTATTAATTTCATAACGCAAAATCTTTCATCTTCCTACCACCTGTATGCAGATGATCTTCAAATATATTGTCATACCACTGGTAATGTTAACAAAGCCATTAGTCTGGTAAAGTCAAATCTGGTGTCTCCATCGACAAAATAATACGTGAGTAAAACCCGTGTTTATTAAAATGTATAGTACAACTCACGAAAGTTTTGAAAGTAAAATATTAAACCTCTACGAGGAGGTATGTCTAAAAGGTACCTATAAAATGCATTCGGGAATATGATAAGTTCTTTATACGTCACCCGCAGTGCAAACCGTAAACTCGAGCGGCAAAGAGCGGACCGCGGATCAAATTCACCCTGATGAAGATTCGTTAGATGAATCGAAACCATGTCGGTGCCTCCATCGACAAAATAATACGTGAGTAAAGCCCGTGTTCATCAAAATGTATGTTGGTATTTTCGTGAAGGTTTGCCTTTTATACTTAAGAAAAACCTGCACTGTAATAATCTATACTAATATTGTATACAGGCAACCTTTTTTTGCTTGTTATTGTGGATGATCTCTGAACTACTGAAACGATTTCGAATGTTTTTTACTGGTTGTAAACTACACAGTCCCTGAGTGCTATTTAAAGTGTCTTATGTTGGTGCCTTGCAATTCAAATTGCGCGGGTTAGCACAATTCATTAAATAAACTAATATGTAAGCAGGACAGACAGAACATTCTCAATACATGGCTTTTAACAACATCAAACAACAAAAGAACTGTCTGTTAGTAAGTTAGTGAGTAATCCAGTTTGTGACATTTTTTTACAATAAATTGATAATTTAAATGACTTGGTTTATCCTCTAAGCCGCTTTTTATTCCTTTCAACACACTGGTTTGAAATAAATAGTGACACGAAAGGAAGTAGTTTTAATCATACGTGTATCCACGTGAACGGCAATAGGTGGTTCTTTTAGACACAGAGTAATGCAAATATTGAAGTTAAATACATATTATTTACAAAGCTGGATACTGGACATTTATCATTGAAACAAAACCAATACAGTTGAGGTGAGGTGATTTAATAAACGGTTTGACATTGAAAAGAGAACAATGCCACTTTGTGTAATAAAAATATAAAGATACAATGTATATACTAGCTACAGCACGCAGTTTCGCTCGCGTGTTACCTACAATAAGGGTCATATAAACTAAGCCTGTCCCGAAGATACAATCTATGTGCTTACCAAATTTATAAAAATCCGTTTAATCATTTAGCCGTGAAAATGTAACATACAGACAAATACTTTTAGAGACAAGAAGAGAACCTTCCAATATATATATTATATAAATTATTGCTGACATCTCGTTACGACCGGAACCGACAGAAATATATATTAATACTAGCTGACCCGTGCCCACTTCGTTGGGCGGTTACAACTTCACAAAAATATTAAAGTACCTACTAATATCACTATCAAAAAAAGATAGCTATTCAAATTATTGTTATAAATACAGAGATAAACAAAGTTACGGATAAATATTGATCCGCGGTTTCGCCTGCCCCGTTCCCGGTCCCGTTGCTTTTCCGGGATAAAAATAGCCTATATCCTAATCTCGTTTACTGGGCGAGAAGTGACACCGATAGACGCCTGGGGGGGATAACTTACCAAGTGATAATAATTAATCAGTTATCGAGCGGGATGAAAAATTACTAAAACAACTATTAAAAAATTGGGGTTAGTGATAGAAGAGTGAAAATTTAGGGTTGTATGTATTTTTTAATGCCACATTATAAAAAAAAATCAAAAAAAATTTGTTCAAAAAATTCAAAAAAAAATGTTAAGGGTGGACAACCCTTACCATTTAGGGGTATGAAAAATAGATAATAGCCGATTCTCAGATTTACTGAATATGCATATAAAATTTTATAAAAATCGGTCAAGCCGTTTCGGAGGAGTATGGTAACTAACACTGTGACACGAGAATTTTATATATTAGATTAGATGGCGAATATAATATATTTAGAGACTAGTCTCATTGGCGTCATGTCATTTGGGATTTTTTGTAATCTTTCGTTTGCGTCACCATCAAACTTTTATCAGGAAACTACATCACTATGGTATTAAGGGAGTTGCACTTAGGCTTCTCACATCCTAGTTAAGTAACCCAATATATTGAGTGGACGTAAATGGAAATCTTATAAATGGAATGTATTTAAATATATATAAGTATTATATCAGTCATCTAGTCACCATGATACAAGCTATGCTTAGTTTGGGACTAGATGGTGTTGTGTGCATTGTCCACCAATATTTTATTTATTATTTATTTATAAAACAGATTTTAATGAATAAAATGGATGTACCACAAGGATCTATACTCGGGCCATTCTGGTTTTTAATTTAAATAAACGATCTACCTAATCTTGTAATGGATGATCACGAGATTGCACATAACTTTAATTTAATTATAAAGCTAGTGCTTACTAACTTTGGCGATGTAAACAATACAATCGTTGAAGTTGTAACATGGTTTGATGTAAACAACCAATAGGTTTTAAACGAGAAAATAACCTAATGCATTCGTTTATTGTCCAATGTTAGACAAATGAAAAAATGTATAAATTAAAAACAAAATGATATATCTCCTCCAGTGTTTTTAGGCATTACTTTAGATAATTAACTGCAATGCAAGTTCAACTATCTATGTGCGGGCCACATATTTTGGATAAATTATCAAAGAGACTTGGCTCTGTGGCAAACACTGTTAAAAAGATCCTTTATTTTACCGACGTAGGTACCGCTAAACTCTTTAATGTCATCATGCTTAAGAATGGTGCTGCTTTCATATCGTAGGTAACGGTAGTGCATTCATATTCTCGTAGACTCTGGCGAGGATTATCTCTCCAGATATTTTTTTGTAGTTTCCGATCTGTGGGGTCAACCTAAATCTGTCGAAAACATTTCTCAATATCTGCTGTAAAGGCAATTTTGTACTGCCTCCATTTTAGAATAAGTGATTGAAGATCTTGTTGTAAATTAGGTCCTTTTTGCATAAGATCATTCAAACTTTTCCCGCTCGATGTTTTTGCTGAAGCGTTAAATACTACGCGTAGCGCTGTGGTTGTAGAATCCTCGCGTAGCACACACAGTGATGCGGTTGGTAATATTCCACTGTCAGTTTACATGGCGACAATTCTGATAACTGTATGTGTCCTAATGCTTGATACTCGTTTATAAATAACTTATATTCGTTTGATACTTGCTGGTTTTTTGATAGTTTTTTTTCTAGCTGAATAAACTCTGCCCTCCTTATTGCAAACGCAGTACTTGCAGAATGGCGGTCTAAATAACACACGTTTTGAAAACCTTTATATCTTAGGTGAGATATTACTTCTTTCATAACCTTGGTAAAGACTCTGGGGGTTGCTGAAAGCCCATATGGCATGGAATTAAACTCATGTAAAATATGTAATTACAACCTGTTTGTCGTTTTCGAATTGAAATCTTAAGAATTTACGGTCCGATTCTCGAATAGGTATAAGTAAATAGGCTACTATTAGTAAATAGTTATATAATAGGAGTACTAGACGCCGCTTGTTCAGTCATCGAGGCGTTTTTTGGTGTTTTAATAATCTTTTTGATCAATAAACCTTGTTTTTCGATCATTTTGGAAGCTCAAATTTTTTCTGTCAACTTATTTCCATAAAGCGTGTCGTCTCTTTCGCTATCTTGAACAATGTTCAGAAACGGCTTAGCTAGTGCATAATTGATGACGCTAATCCGAGCTTGGGTTTCCTGGTAGTGGAGATCCGTCAAAATTCGGAAACCGTCGCTGATTATATTTAAAGCTTCAATTTTATTATCGCCCGTTAGCATTAGGGTTAGAGCCTTATTGATAGCTGAGATACCAATACCTAGTTGTTCTTGTTCTGATTCCTTACGTTTGTCCCGCTGACGAGTTGCTTCTGATATAGCCAATGATACTTCTCTGTTCAGCTTAGGCGCTTGTAAAAGAGTGCAGTTTTCAGGCACAAGATATTCCATCAGTAGCTTATCTTTTACTTCCTTCAACAGTCTCTTTTTTAGGATAGGATCCCAGCGCTGGACCAAGCTTTGGTGTATTTTGTCCCCAAACTTTGGATCATTTCCTGTCTCTTCTCCAAGTGCTCCCAAGAGATCTGGGTCAAGCTCAGAAAATGCTTCATATTCATCATCGGGTGGAGTGGCCTCTGTGGCGGGTACTAATCCTGTGACTAACACATCTGGATCGCCCGTGGCATCGGCGGCAACAAAGGCAGAGGGCAACGCATCAACCGCCAGGCGAGTGTATTATAATTGTCATAACCGTCGTGTTAACTATCGGTTAACCGCCAGGATTATCTCAATTTAAAACCTATTTATAGTTTATTTCCATAAAACGGCATATAAGTATGCTTGTGTTGAAACAAGGTACCAAATAAGCTTATTGCGCCGACACACAAAACTGCGATCTCGAATAAAGCATAATGTGAGTGAGGGTAGATGCATACCTGAGTCTGATGAGGTTTCGATCAGAATCCTTCGGCGATTATATCTCTGCTGTTCAAGTTTCTTGATTTTTTGCCGATAATGTTGAATATTGTCCGGGGACGTACCCCGATTATGTTTCGGCATTTTTAAAAATGTTTATTTCACTAACAAGAAGTGCGCGTGCGCTTGCTACCTCGCAAGAAAAAAGAATGACGTCTTGAATAGGGCAGGGCCAGTGCTGGGCCGAATCGATTTAGTTTGTAAAATTCGATAGTAGTATCGATTTTCAAAATCTCTTAATACGTGCAAAGCTACCTAGTAACTAAAAGTACTACCTGTTTATATGTTTATCTTCGAATAAATTAAAGAAATATAATGTATATTATTAAATCTAAAAATCATAAACTCTTTACACAACGATTGAATAAGCTAGTCTTAAGCAAAACCGATGACAAAAGGCAGTTTATAAATAACAGTGCACATACTTTGCTCTGGGCCATTGTAGTAATATTTTGTAATAACCTAAGTATGTATTGAACATTATGTAATCGATTTATAAATTAATTTAATTAATATTTAAGCGTATAGCTAGGCTGATACTATTATAAGTAGTAATATTTAGTAATAACCTGTGTATTGCAAAATTAATCGATTTTTAAATTAGTTTTAATAATATTTAAGCGTATATAACTAAACTGATCCTATTATAAGGTTTTGGTTAAGTTTTTATTATTATACGAAGCTATGAATGAATCCCGCTGTTTTATTTTGTAATTTTAAGTTCCTGTCTATTCTTATAAACCTAATCAACGACCAGTTTCCCTAACATTCATTATATTAAATATAAAATAAAATAATTAACTTCATTAATTAATCATTAATAAAAAAAACAAATTAAAATGTTACATGCCTACATTTTATAATAACTATAAATATGAGTACTGGATATTGTTGATAAATTATATCTGCGCCTGACTGTACCTATCATGCGGAATCGAGGAAGGATAATGTTTAAAAGGAATAAGCAGAAATTAAATATACACTATTTATTTACAGAAATAATTACAGATATGTACAAAATAATATACAATAATATAGAATACACATGAAACAGTTGAGCTATCTAAGGACCGTTTAAAACGATCTATAGATAGCTCAACTGATCATTAAATTATGTTTATCTCACTACATAGTTTCACTTACACTAAGACTTTTAAAAAAAAATTCGACTAGGTTCTCAGTCATATCCATAATTTCATCAAATTCGTTCATCACAACATATTGCACACGTAATATATTATTATTATTAGATTCATCACTAATGGCATCAACTTTTATTTGTATATCTGGTAGAGTTTATATCATACACATCAATTTTTATCAAACGGTGACCTCTTATAACTTTTTTCTTGACATATGATAAAAGCACCGACTCTGGAATTACTGAAGATTTTTGAGTTTTTGAAAACTTTTTGTAAGTATTGGTTTTCACGTGTTTCTGATCTTTGTTGATAAATTATCTTCCCCTTCAATTTTTCGAATTGTGAGACTTAGGTCCTGTTTTTTATGTTCCGCCTCAGAATTACCATCAGTATCTTGAGTACAGTAAAATGTGTTTGTGATCTCTTCGACAAGTCCGTTTAGCGCAAAGAAACCCTACTGAGCCGCCATTGGACCTGAAATTATTAATAAAATAATAATAAATATTGACTTTAAACACAATTAACAATATACTCATTAAATAGAATGCTCACTAGTTCAGTTAAAAATATACTTGCCTGATAAAAATTTAATTCAGAAAATATTTATTACGCAAGCTTCCTCAAGAAGAGCTTCAGTAGAAATTATATTGGATACTCTATGCCGCATCTTACATTACATTAGCAAGAATTTGCAACAGCATCAATTTACACATGCATTAAGATATAGATACACTGCATTAAGATATTATAATAAAGAATAATCATCTAAGTACATGAAGTAAGTACATACAGGAGTCACATTCTATAATGAAGTTAACTAAACAACCCGTGTTTACTTTGGAAGTAAATAATATAAAAATAGAACCATGTTCTTCAGAAAAAAGACATAGCAGTCTGCTGCCTAATACTATACGCTCAATAATATGCGGACCTTCAAACTGTGGAAAAACGAATGTAATGATAAGTTTTCTGCTTCATGAAAATGGGCTTAGGTTTCGAAATGTTTATTTATATTCAAAAACAGCATTTCAGCCCAAATATTGTTTTTGAGTGAAATTTTCAATAGAGTACGTGGAGTTAATTTTTACATGTTTAAAGACAACAAAGAAGTTATTTCGCCCGATAAAGTATTACCAAATTCTATTTTCAACATTCGAAATTATTATTGTATGGGTAGGCATAAGCAAATTGATTGTTTTTACTTATCGCAAACGTACTCAAAAATACCCAAGCAACTAATACGTGATAACGTTAATTTTCTATTGATTTTTAAACAAGATGATATAAACTTAAAACATATTTATGATGAACATGTAAACTCAGATATGACTTGGGCTGATTTTAAGAATCTTTGCTGTCAAGTTTGGAAGGATCCTTATTCGTTTTTATTGATAAATAAGGACTGCGAAATGAATAAAGGCAGATACAGAAAGGCATTTGATGTTTATGTTAGTTTCTTATAGCTCTGATTGTAATAAAACAAGGAAATTTAGACCTATCACTGTTAATATGGGTCAGTACTTTTTCAACAACGATTGCGTCTTAATATCTTTATGGAGCGACAAGTTAAAGAGCAACTTATTAAATCAGTAAATTCGATTAAGAAAAATCTGAAAGGAATGCGAGATGAGGAAGATAAAACGAAAACGCACTTTGCAAAAGTTTTTGAACCCATCACTGAACCTACGAAAACTATCAGCGATATCTTAAAACCTAAGAATGATATATATAAATATGGGACAAAGTTTAAACGTTTTAGGAGCATATCAAAATCTTCAAAAGGTTCAAGTAATGAAGATTTTCGAGATATTATATATGACTTCCCTAATAATCAAACAAGTGACGAATCTTCAAATGAATTAAATTATAGGATAAGGATAACTGTTTAAATATTCCATTCGGTATGCGATCATCTTCTATAATAGCTACAATCTTTTTTCCGGCCCCCGTTCCGATTTCCGAAAATTTAACTACCTCATTTCCCATCATTAGTTGTGCTAATGATGGGAAATGAGGTAGTTAAATTTTCGGAAATCGGAACGGGGGCCGGAAAAATGATTGTAGCTATTATCGGTGATAAAGAATATAAAATGACTCCTGGAATTAAAGAACTTTTGCTGAAAAAGAACCCTAAATTTAATATCGTAGAAGAAACAGACATGCTAGTTTATAAGGATATTTTAAATAATACCCATGCGCATAGAAGAGAATTTAATCCATCAGGACAGATAAAAGGCGACAAAAGCAAAAAATACTGTCACATAACAAAGCGACTGTTTTTTGAAACGTATAAAAACGATAAAAATGCTGATGATTCCTTAAAGTATAGCGGATATTTGCCAACATTAAAAAAATACAAACAAAATACAGACTTAGTATATTGGGATGAAAAGATTAAAATTATTGATAGCATCACGCGATGCTGGAAATAATAATCATGATAATGAAATAATTTATATTATAGAAGTGTTAAAGAAGCTAACATTATAAAAGGTTAGACTTGTTTAAACAAATACTCAGTATTCTTTCATCATTCAACATGAATGTTGATAAGTTTGGTAGCTATGATTTATTAAAAGAAAAAAATAATGATTACAAGTCACATGACTGTATAGTTAAGCTTTCCAATAACAGAAATATTGATATACAAAATAAAGATATTATAAATGTAAAGAATCCAATTTCACCTAATGATTGTGCTACAAAGAGTTATGTTGATGATTCTATAGACACTTGTCAAAAAAGTTGTAAAGCTTTACATAAACTGATTGCAGAAGTGAATGAAAAAAAATACCAGTTAAAGAAACCTAGTAACGACATCATTAGGTCAACTAAACCCAAAAATGAGCAAAGCAGATGTGGTAAATGAAATACATAAATAGGAGTTAAATTTCGTCGACGGCATGTTGTTATGAAAGATGTTGACGATTTATGGCAGGCCGATTTAATGGATATGCAAAATATTTCTAAACATAATTGTGACTTTAAATATATTTTTGTAATAATCGATACATTTTCGAAATATGCTTGGGCTTATCCCCTTAAACGTAAAACGAAGCTGCTTGTTTTTGAGGCCTTACAAAAGTGGTTGAAAAGAGGACGTGTTCCGATAAATTTACAAACAGACTTGGGAAAATAATTCTTTAATGAAAAAGTTCGAAAGCTGACAATTGATTACAATATAAATCACTATTCTACGTTTACTACTAAAAAAGCTTCTATTGCTGAGAGATTAATATGAACGTTAAAATCTAAGTTATATAAAGAATTTAGTTTAATAGGAAACTATAAGTGGGTTGATGGCACTTTAGATGAAGTCGTCCATAGATATAATCATACGCATCATAGAACCATCGGTTTATGTCCAGCGCATGTCGATTATAGTAATAAACATATTGTTTTGAATAGATATTCAAAATTATCTGTATGTGACGCTAATGATAAGAAAAAAAAATCAAAGCTGGAGATTTTGTTCGAATTAGTAAATATAAAGGTGTTTTTGAAAAAGGATTTACACCTAACTGGTCTGCAGAGATATTTCAAATACGGAAAATTCAAGACACAAATCCAATTGCTAACCTTATAAAAGATGCGAATCATCAACCAATACTCAGAGCATTTTATCAAGAAGAGCGCAAAAAACAAAAAATCCTCACCTTTACCTGACTGAAAAAAATTTAAAAAGAAAAGGGCATAAAATTTTCGTTAAGTGGCTAGGCTTACCTATGACAGAAAGTAGTTGGATAAATAAAAAGACATTGTCTAAAATTCTTAATAGTTTCCTACCTAATTACTTCTGTAGAAGAAATATAATATAAAATGATTTATTCTGAAAGTTTGCCATTGCTAATTTGAGTTAAAACTATAAAAGTATATAAAAAATATAAAACTATATCGACTTTAGAAAAGAAAACATTCAACTGCGTCTTCATTTCGATCGTCGATCAAAATGATTATTTTTAACAAAACTGGCATTAAAATAAGAAAACCTCTTAATTCTCCTCGCGCTTCAAGTGCATATAGACGCCTCAAAACTACTTAAAAGATTTCTAAAATTAATAAAAAGTTCTTAAGGAGCTTAGGGTTTAAAATATGAGTTTACTTAATATAACGGATTTACCGCAATTCGACAACTCTATAGAGAGTTATGAAATTCATAATTATAACCTTTATACAAATTCTTTTAAGAATAATGATGAAATAAGAATACTGTTGCGCCTGATACGTAGCTCCATCTGTTGGCAGGCGGACGCGTTAAATATTCACCTAGAACGCCATCTGGTATCGAGTATATGCAAACTACAAAGTAAACGTATCGAATGCATAAGAGTGAACGCGATAGCAATATCTCTCTATTGCAAGCGAACGTTTGAGCACGTTCCGGTTCGTTTGTCGCGGTTTTGCGCGATACAGTCAGTCTATTCTCGGCTAAGCAAGTGATACAAGTGCGATAGTTTCGAAGTGTTATCGGTTGTGTTATAGTGTTGTGACTCTTATAGTGTTCTATTGGAAAGTTTACTAGTGGAATTAGTAGATTAAGTTCTGTGTGTGGTAACTTTGATATTAAAGTTATTATTTGGTAAAATCAAGCGGTTTCATAATTTATCGGTACCCGGCTCGTAACAATACCTATTCACCAACAAGATGTATACATTTTGCCACCCGGCAGTTTTATTTCATCGAAGGACGAAGGACGCGCCTCAGCATTTTCTTAAGACGATGCTGGTAAAACGATAAAAAAAGCCGTCTAACTTACAAATAATTCTACTTTATTCCTGTTTCAAGATATTAGATATGAAATGAACGGTATTGAAACAGATCGGGTAAAAAATTTGGGAATAACCTCAACGATAAAATTTTACGTTTCAATGAATGAAGAAGAAAGTAAATATGCGGATCTTTGGAATTGGAATTTAAAAGTGACAGATTTTTCAGTGCAGTTTTACCTTTGAATAAAATATTAGTATTTGCAGACGATTATAATAAAATAATTATGAATTGTAAACATGAACTTGTCTTGACTAGAAGTAATACAAATCTTAATAGTATTATAATGACTGATAAGGACGGTATTGATGTAACAATAGATAAAATACAATGGCGAATGCCGCTGCAAGTTTCGGATCAAGTAAGAATATCTTTACTTAAATGCTTAGAGAAAGATAAAACTTTACAAATAGCTTTCCGAAATTGGGACTTATATGAATATCCCTTACTACCTAAAACCACAAAACATTCCTGTGCAGTGAAAACATCTTCACAGTTAGAAAAACCGAGATATGTTTCGGTTTACAGACAAATTGAATAAATAGCAAAATATCTGATTCTTCGGTTTTTGATCATTGTAACCTTACTAACGTAACTTTGTTCTTGAATTCGCAATACTATCCATATGACTCTTTATATTTAAAGTCGAACGAAAACAAACGAAAACAAATAATCTATATTATACGAAACGTATGCTAAATTCCGTCAGTCCATTTACAATCTCCCCGCGGACCCGTTGCTTTATTTTATAAGTTTTAAAAATAAAGTTCCTTTATTTATAATTGATTGTTCGAAACAAAATGATAATCTCAAAACTGGACCATTAGACGTCCGTTTGGAAATTGAAAGCCTTGCCGATTTTCCTGATAACACAACTGCATGCTGTCTCATCATAAACGATCGTCTTTTGGAGTACAAGCCGCTGAGTAATATCATCAGGAAATTATCATGAGTGCTATTGTAGATGTTCAAGGATTTAAAACTGATGATAATATATTTATTATAAAACAAATAGCCATTTTTAGTGACAATCGACTACACGTTTTTCTAATTAAAGCACCATTTCCATTTTCTGACATGACTGAGACAGAAAAAAACAAGTACGCTGGATTAAAAGAAATCGTAAAATATACTGGAGTAGTGGCGATATACCCTACGCGAAACATGACATTCTCATTCATAAAAGACAAAACAGTGTTTTGCAAGGGTCTCGAAAAAGTAACATGGATAAAAAATATTGTAATAGATAACTCTGAGATTTATGATTTAGAAGAAAAAGGTTGCCCCAGTTTATATGATTTGGATTCTAAATATAATTCTCGCGAAAATGTGTTTTCTTGCATCTACCATTCCGCTGTGTGTGCTTTGAAAAATGTTTTATGTTTAAGAAATTGGTGTATAGATAATAAATTAGATATAATAAAATATTTTTTTTAAATAAACTTGTTAGTTTTATTTTCTTAGTACCTACGCAGATCCTTATACACCTGACTATTTATTGAAAAATCAAGTTATTGAAACATATAAGCAATTGGAATTTCAATAAGCACACCATGTCAAATAAAGTCATGTCGTCGTTTAAAAAAAAAGTTAGGTTCAGCGAAGAAGTTACTTACTTTACTTTACGATTTCTAATGAGAATTCATATATTTGAAAAACAATATTCAAAGGTATTAGCAAATAATGACAGAAGATAAAAAAGCATACCTTTAGGCCACCCAAATGAAGCAGCTTAATTACTAAGAAATTAAGTAGGATTCATAAATTGCGCGTGATGCAAAACGTATTGAGAGTTCTATATCAAAATATGTAACTCAGCTCTCCGAATTAAGTGTTCTTCGCGATGCAGAACTCCCAATTCTACCCTACTCAAGCACTTTAAAATGGATGTTGCAAGCGAGCGCTTAAAAGCCAGAACTTTCAATGAACATAAAATAATTACTTATATTTGCGTGTGTACAAACAGAAGACGGCCCCCAGTTCCCGGCAGTTCCGCTATTCCTGGCATAGGTGGCGGCCACGGTAACGGCGGAACAGGGGGTGCGAAAAATCTCCGGCAGAGGTCCTGCTACCAATCCCAAAGAACCCTGGCCCTGGCAACATACAACGCACGCACACTGAGGACCGATGAGAAGTTAATAGAGCTGGAACAAGTAGTAAAAAAGTTGCACTGGGATATTATAGGGTTATCAGAAGTCCAAAGAGAGTGTGAGGACACGATAATCCTTAATTCCGGCAACTTATTCTACTACCGGGAGGGCGATCAACTATTTCAGCATGGTGTCGTCTTTCTTGTCCACAAACCACTCGTTAACAACATTGTAAAGATCGAAAGCGTATCGAGCAGGGTGGTATACCTTATACTCAGAATAACCAAACGGTATTCGCTTAAGGTCATACAGGTGTACGCACCTCACTCGAAACGTCCAGACGATCAAGTGGAGGCTATGTATGATGACATTTCAAATGCCATACAAGCCTTGAAAACACACTTTACGGTTGTGATCGGGGACTTCAACGCGCGGCTAGGTGTGAGGAACCGCGATGAACTGAGAGTAGGGCAATTTGGATTTGGACAGAGGAACAAACGAGGTCAGCGATTGGCAGACTTCATGGAAAAGGAGGAACTCTTTATAATGAACTCCTTTGTCAAGAAGCGTCCAGACAATGGATATGGCTTCACCCCGGTGGACACAAACGCGAGATAGATTTTATAATGACATCAAAAAAGCAAATATTTAATGATGTGTGTGTGATCAGTGATCAACAGGGTCAAAACCGGCAGTGATCACCGAATGGTTAGAGGCTCATTAAATCTTAAAGTAAAACTTGAAAAGTGCCGTCTGATGAAATCTACTCTTCGCCCAAGTCTTGCCCAAATCCAAAACCCCGAGAGCTTGCAGTTGGTACACCAAGATCGCTTTCAATACTTTGCCGAATGCGGATCCGTGAATGAATTAAATGACGGGATGGTGGAAATTGTCCATGCCGTTGGCTCAAAGTTTTGTAAGACCCAGCGCAAAAGTAGAACCCAAAAACTCTCTGAACACACTCTAAAACTCATGGCAGAACGTAGCGAAATGAACTACACTCTTTGAGAACTTTGAAACTTTGAAAACTGCAGTCTTTAGTGGACATGTTAAAATACAGCACGCTCAATAAACAGATATCTAAGTCTATGCGACGCAATTTGCGTCTCTTTAATACTTATTGTATAAAGAACGCGATAGAGTGCAATCATGGTTCCAAAGTGTTCGCGAGAGATCTGTCTAATGGCCAAAGCATGTTGACGAAGCTGAAGACCGACAGTGGCAGCGTCGTTTTCTCGAAGCCCGAATTTTACGAGAGCTCGAAAAGTTCTATAGACAACTATAAACCTCATCGCAAAGTCCTGCTACAAGCACGACTAGCGATGCAAGAGCCCGCCTAACCCGACACTACACTGAAGACATTCCGGACGTCAGCTTATACGAGATCCGAACGGCTTTCAAGCAGCTTAAGAACAACAAGGCAACAGGGGAAGACGGAATAACGACAGAGCTTTTGAGAGCGGGTGGATCACCGGTACATAAGGTCCTCCAGAAGCTGTTCAACTCCATCATCCTCGAGGAAACTACTCCAGAGACGTGGAATAAAAGCGTAGTGTTACTGTTCTTAAAGAAAGGGAGTAGCACCCTCGTAAAGAATTACAGGCCCATCTCGCTGTTGAGCCATGTCTATAAGCTGTTTTCAAGAGTCTCCCGAAAAAGCCGGGTTCCGAAAAGGCTTAAACTCCATAGACCACATCCATACGCTCCGGCAGATTACGGAAAACTGAAGAGTATAACCAGCCACTTTGTTTAGCGTTTGTGGACTATGAGAAAGCCGTTGATTCTGTCGAAACCTGGGCAGTGTTGCGGTCACTCCAGCGATGCCAAATCGACTATCGGTATATCAAAGTGTTGAAATGTCTGTACAGTAACGCCACCGTGTCTATCCGACTCCAGGGCCAGAGCAGGAATCCAATCCCGATTTGATGTTGATTCCATGTCTATGCCAGTACAAGAGCTTGAAAGAAGCATCAAGCATCAGCATCAGCAAGCAAAGAGCATCCTCCAATGCAGAGGTGAACAGTTTCGGAGAAATAACATCTCCCTGTCTCACCCCTTTATTCTATTTATAAAATAAAACCGCATCAAAATCCGTTGCGTAGTTTTAATAATCTAAGCATACATAGGAACAGACAGACAGCGGGAAGCGATTTTGTTTATACTATGTAGTGAAACTTACTACATCATTCATAATCATCATTTCTCTAGTCGTATTTCACACTAAGGTTATACTGTTTAAACATAGGATGGGATTCATTAAAAAAGCTAAGCCACGAACGCTTTGTGGAAACGTAGAGTATTAGTTTAGCTACATGTGAAGTAATACATTAAAGTGACAATTTAACATTCGTCTTCTTATCGTGTCACTAGTTATTTATAACCAGTGTCGTGAAGGATTAAAGTGCGCCTTAGAAGCTCCTTTCATGCACTTAGGTAAGCCTTAATGTAAGCTTAACATTTAACATGATATTGATGTACTTCTTCTGCAAGAAATCCATGTCAGGAAAGAATTTTTTTAGTGCGAAAAGCAACAAACAACTCTCAGACTGTGAAAGAAAACATCGTGAGGAAAATGGACTTTTCGCAGAAATTAAAAAGATCGAAGACTACTTGTATGGCAAGTGCATGAAAGAAGCCTACGAGCCGCACTTGAATTCTTTGACCATAATGTTCAAAAGAACTAGTAGCCCGAGAAAAAGATTCTGCCTAAACTTGATCCTGTGTATCAATAAAAGTATTGAATCAATAATTTTGATAAAAATATATAGTAAAGTTGAGAGATATACTAAGTCTTGTGATGTGAAAACACGATTTCTAAAAATTTACTAGATAGAAAAAAATCACAAACATCCCTCCGAATTTAAGAAATAAACCGCAGTAGTCGGTGAATACTTTACCTGTGCCAAAGAAACTTTGTATGTAAACTCAACTTAGTACAACACGCGTACCACGTGTTGTGCTACAGGATGCGCTACAGAATCGCGGAAGCCCCAACTATATCCTAAATGCATTATTATATTGGACACGAAGGGTGTTGAACGCTTTTTGAGTAGTGGACCACAGGCTGCTCGTGTAGAATGTTTGAAATATGATTTGAACTTATGTATGTTTATATATATGTACATATATATCGACGCTTGAAAGGCAATAATTACTAAGCGACATATTGGCAACTTTACACCAGAGCGTTTTAAAGTTTTTTTTTTTTTTAATTCGTCCAAAATCGCCTTTTAATCATAGGTACTCGATTCTAACGAATTTTGAATTCAGTTTAATAGCTTTATAAACTGGCATTTAAAGATTATGAATTTTCTCAATACTTTAAGAAATACTGTCGGTTAGTAAAATTTTAATCAAAATCACAAACAGGTAAAAATTACTTACCGATAACAGAACTTTATTATAAAACATGTAAAATTAACTAAACACCAGTATTTTATAATTGTTTTTCAAGCAAAATGATGCATCCAGAAGTAACAGTAAAAACCAAAAAACTTTTCTGGAAATTTTAACCATAGTACAAATTAAATAAGGTAAGTGTAGGCCTGTTTTGAACAAGTTACAAAGAATTTAGGTTTCAGTACACAAAACTAAAGACTTTCGGACAAAGGTTTTCGATGGATGTCGTCATCATCAACATCAAAACAGCCCTATTATAAATATTAACGGGTATTTATCGCGTTTATTTACCTATTTTTCCCGACGTTTCGACAGGTTTACACTCTGTCGTGGTCACAGGATGACGTCATCCTAATAAAAATAGGTAAATAAACGCGATAAATACCCGTTAATATTTATAATAATGTGTTCTGATCGCGTACGTTTAAAAAAGTTCAAAACAGCCCTTGTAGTAATCTACAATCACTCACTACTGAGTTTGGGCCTCCATCTGACGAGGGACGAATTACAGCATACTCCGCCACGCTGCTCTAGTGCAGGTTAGTGGAGGTTTAAGGCCTCTGTCTAACCCTATGTTAATGACGTCTATATGAGCATTCAACATCTCTCGCAAAGTGGATTGCTGATTTTATAAAGAACATATAAGCTGCCGTTATATATAACACAGGTATTTTATTTTGATACATAGTATTTATTAGAAATTTCAAAATCAGTACATATAGGTAGGTAAAATACAATTTTAAAGAAGAACAAAATTGAAAGTTACAAAAAATTCATAGTTGGAATGGGTTTCTGGGACCTACCTATTCATTACTTAATTAAACCAAGTTTTAATCAACCGAATATATGTAGATATATAGCTACTTACTTACAAGTCTTTACGACGATCTCCCGCGAGTCCCCAAAAATACTAAATACCTTCTGTCTATTTCCAGGTTTAATATTTTCAGTTATTTCAATTTTGTTTTCCAATGCATAGGTTGAATAAGAGTAGATTTAGGTTTGATAATTTTACCACCACTTCGCACATATTCCTGTCCAGCAATTCGTTATTCTCTTATCTATTTTTTTTTGTTCTCAAGCCCTTATCTTCTGTGAAGAAAGTGTTGTTCTTCATTAACATCATCCAGACATGTATTTTGCTTTTAAGATATTGTCTTTGTATTTATTTTTTTCTTCGTGGTTGCTGTTTTTTAAACTACGTCCACTTCTTCATCATAAGAAAATTTAGATCCTAACCATTCAATAATGTGAAATTGTAACTTCTTCACAATCGGTAGAAGTTGTTATCTAATATGTAACTATTATTATTATCTGATATGTAATCAATGTACATTAGTTGTGCATTTATGTTTACGACCTCTCTGTGGATTTATAGTTTTTGATCCGCCAGATTCAGAGCATCCCACAATGGTAAAACTTGAAGAATCGGCAATTACTTTGATGTAGCTTGCAGTATATGTTTCTGGTGTAGTCTTTCCATCTTCAGTGTTTTTAGCTGTTTGTTTTTAGGCGTTACATGCAGTAAACGTTTCCGGTGTAGTCAAATCAACCTTCATGTTTATAAGTTCTTTTAACATCAGCCCGTGTCAGTCCACTGCTGGACATAGGCATCTCCCATGGCACGCCACTTAGCTCGGTCTTCAGTTCTCCTCCTCCAATCCTTGCCCACTGCCTAACGAATACCATCACCCCACCTAGCTACAGGGCGCCCTACACTACTTTTGCCGATACGCGGACTCCACTCAAGAATCAGTCTGCCCCAACGGCCATCGACTCTGCGGCATATGTGACCTACCCACTGCCACTTCAGCTTGCTTATTCGCTGAGCTATGTAGGTGACCTTAGTTCTCTGACGAAGATTTTTGTTTCAGATTCGATCCTTAAGAGAAACTCCAAGCATAACTCTCTCCATAGCTCGCTGAGCGACCTTGAACTGGTGGACAAGTCGCACGGTGAGTGGCCACGTTTCGGCTCCGTATGTCATTATTTTGTCTGTAAGTGTAAGTTCTTTGTCTGGTTAATTTTCTGGTATGCCTTCTATCTACAGGTACAATTTCCAGGGAAGGACAAAATGAGCCACCACCAATTTCATCTAATAATTGATTATAACTTATTGGGCCAGTTTTCTCTAAGTTATTGCCAGCAATAAAGGTCTCAGAAGTACATGCAAGGTATGTCATTGAAGGGCCTTCCTATGAAAGTGTTTCACCCTGAAAAATAATAAATTTGATATTAAAAATAATAACCTATTACACATTGACCTATTTGTTTACAAAGTGCAAAAACATACCGTTTCATTAATATCAAGTTTTTGCAAACTTTGTCCAATTCTTGTAGACTTTCATCTTTATTATTGTAAGTACGAGTATATCGTCGATATCTTGGCCCCTAGAAATTACGATTTTATTATTAGTTGTTTCTATTAATTACGATTGAAAGAATAAATGATTTAATTATTTAACTAAGCAGATACATTACCAAGGTCCAATCCCTGCTATCCACACCGGCGTTTGATATAACTCGATTAATGATGTTATCTACTTGCTTATTTTGATTAATTACGAATCTTAAACTATAACTTTATAACTCATAACTTCTGAATCTTAACTATATATAGTGGCAGTTACACTTTCGTTGAAGCAGCATCATAGATTGTTTGCTGTTTGTTTTTTTTTGTTTGAAAAAGTGGTGAAAAGTGAAATAACTATCAGTGACTCTAATTATTTTGTGACCGGTGGAAGGACCTTTCTGGTGACTATTGCTTCTTTAAATTTGACACAGTGGTTCCAAAGTTACAAGCAAAATCATTTTGAAATATTTTGCGAACCGTCGACAACTAACCTACGTCAACTCGAGCGCAACCCGCTTGCATCGCGGTGATTCATCGTAGCGTTGCACTGACCACTCATTTTAACGGCTCCCTGCCGGTGCATTAGCAAGCGCTTGCCGTTTTTGTCATAGTCCCAGTATGAGTTGCTCAGCCTGCAACTGTACCATCCTAGGCAAGGAAGAATACCTACGGTGTGTGGTAAGAGACTGCAACAAGTCCTATCATCTTTTATGTGCAGGTGGGAATTGCCCTACCAACGACGTAAAAGATACCTGGGTGTGTCCTGAATGCAGCTGCGCTGCCAAAAAAAAGGGAGGTGATAATAGCTCTACGCCTGTAGGTATCTCTAAGAGGCTTCGGGACCCAAACGTAACCTACAGAAAGAAGATCTCGTCTCCCCCCCAAAGGAACTCACCTTCAAGATGCGATAATCCTATAGACCTACCTACTGAAATAAAAAACCTAAGATATGAGATGATCACCATCAAAGATCAGCTCACCAAAGCTATAACATTAATCGCATCCTACGATATAAAGCTGGAGACCTACGGTCGGCAGGTGGTCACTCTAACCACTTAGTTAGAAGGATATGAAAATAGAGTTTCTCGGGAATATCAGGAGCCTTTGTCGACTCCTCTTCCTGAATAAAAGAGTACGCAGAAGCCTAAACACATCAAAAAAATCTCAAAACAACGTAGCACCATTCTGTTGCCCGTAGTATCACAGTTGCCCGAGGCTACTCCCGCTTCAGAAAAAGAAAAAGATAATGGGGGAACTAGCAATGATTGAACTCTATCCAAAACTGATCTAGTCGTTTATGGTCATGAAACAGACCAACAATGGACAGAGGTCAAGAAACGAAAAAGTAAAGGGCCAATATCACTTTACGGAACAGCCGGACTAGCGATAACAACTTTGAAAACGGTGGATCCGGTAAAATATCTCCATCTATGGAACATGGTATCTAAAGCGAGCGAAGTTCTCGACTACAGCTATGCCCAACAGAATCTTGCACTGTAGATGAGCTAACGCCTAAAGAAAGTTATAAGTCCTATAAGATAGGCGTCCCTGAAGTCCACTATAACAGGTGCTACTCTGTTGATGTATGGCCAGTTAATGCCAGAATAAAACCATGGATATACCACAGGAAGCCAACAGGTCTGAAGAGAGCCCGAATAGTCTGGCCCGAATCCTGCTACATCAGCCACAATACAGCAGCCCTTTCGTGGCCGGTCAAGCTTGCAATGAAATTACCTGGTTTCGAGTGTTTTACCAGAATGTGCAGGGACTTAAAACGAAACTTCCCGTATGGCGTAACAACCTTACAGTATTGGAACATATTCTAGTGGCTGTGACTGAAACATTCTTAGACGAATCTGTGGAGGATTCCGAACTAATGGGCGGGGATGGGAGCATTCAACGCCGGGACAAGGGCACACCATGTGGAGGAGTCCTGCTCGCCGCGCGTTTGCCCATCACTTTGCGTAGGCGACAGGACCTCGAGACCGACGTCGGCGAAGACCTGTGGGCAAGCATCACCTGGTGTGGTCGGCCTTTTCTTGTATGTGTCGTTTATCTGACACCTAGTTCTACTGACCAAGACTTCATGCGGTGATTTTGCAAAACTAAGAGTTTTATTAATAGTTTGAAAGGGTATGTGATAATTATGGACGAAATAAATTTAAATAGTTCATCCTTAAATATCAGAAATTACTATTGTTACTTCTTATCTCTTTCAAATATTATTGAAAAAAATGTTGTACTAAATACGCACGGTGGTATACTAGATATTGATCTCGTTAAAGAGAGCGATAAATTAAGGGACGTATTGGTCTCTAGCACCGAGGGTATAGTTCCTATGGATGCATACCACCCTGCCCTAGATATTTAGGTGTTGGTAAGGGTGACTCGTGGGTCGAATCTTATTGAACCGAGTAATATAAACCCAGACCGAGATTGGAACTTCAGCCGATGTGACACTGAGCTCTTGAATGACTCTCTTTCTAAAGCTTCATGGGATTGTGTGTTACTCTCTGATAATATAATTTTTATATTATATAAATATAATAATATAAGCTATAAAATCTTTGATAATTGTTTACTTAAAAAGAGTCGCAAGAAAACTGAAACTAAGCGTTACCCTATTTCATTTACCCCTGATATTATTAATGATTTAAAACGGTAGATGAAACTCCATACTAACTAGAAGAAAACTAAATCAAACGAAGCTTACATTTTATTTTCTAATATGAGAGCTTCTTTTAAAGCTAGAGCAGCTAGTGCTTATGATTTGTATATGAGGGGCATTGAAAGTAACATAGCAGTAAACCCTCGCTCATTTTGGAGGCATGTCTCTAGTCTTATGGCAAAGGGCGGCTTTGAGCCAAATGTTATTTTTATCGTATTCAGGTGTTGCAGCGGCTGAATCCTTTGCCAACTTTTTTACACGTTTCTGCCTGATATTCCAACGCTTAACGTTGACAATACTTATCGCTGTGATAAAAACTGCAGTAGTGACTATGTCAATGTCTTTAATTTCACGAGCAACGATGTTCTGGAAGGAATCAAAAAATTCTAACTTAAAGGTTCTATAGGTCCAGATGGTATACCACCGGCTGTTCTAAAATCAGTATATAAATGCTGTGTTCCACCACTGTATCACATATTTAATTTGGCTTTACAGACAGGCATCTACCCTGCGCAGTGGAAGATATCAAGAGTAACACCGATCCCAAAAACCTCGAACAAGTTAGTTGTCGAGGAACATTGCCCTATAGCCATACAATCCTCACCTGCTAAAGTATTTGAAAATGTCCTGCACAAAATCATTTACGCACAAGTCAAGACATTTTTAAGCAACGCTCAGCATGGTTTCAGAGTTAAAAGATCGGTCAACTCAAACCTTTTGACTCTTGTAGATTACATATCTACAAAATTAGACCTTGGCTGTCAAGTGGATGTGCTCTACTTCGATTTTCATAAAGCCTTTGACAGGGTCAATAATGACATACTGCTGGTGAAACTTAGCGCCATAGGCTTTGCGCTAAATCTTCTTCGGTTACTCGCCGACTATCTGCGAGATCGCCTACAGTATGTCAGACTCGGGATCTATGAGTCGGCACCTTATCATACGCGGTTGGGAGTGAGCCAAGGCTCTATCCTAGGGCCTTTACTTTTCATTTTGATGGGTAATGATTTGCCGGAAGTTGTAAAGCATGCGGAGTGTTTACTGTATGCGGATGACCTGAAGCTCTACAGGGTCATACACTCCGTAGCGGATTGTAAGTTGCTTCAGGGGAAGTGT
Organism: Lampropteryx suffumata; assembly: GCA_948098915.1. Lineage (NCBI taxonomy): Eukaryota > Metazoa > Arthropoda > Insecta > Lepidoptera > Geometridae > Lampropteryx > Lampropteryx suffumata. The sequence continues at coordinate 19,413,094 of OX402547.1, forward strand.
GATGCGGTTTTTCGTTGGAGCCTCGATAATAAAATCGAGTTTAATCCCTCCAAATGCTCCGTGATGACTTTCGGTCGAAAGAAGCAGCTGGTATCCTTTGATTACACAATCAATGGTAACAAGATCCCCAGAGCCACGGTAGTTAAGGATTTAGGAGTTACTTTTGACCGAAGACTCACGTTTCACGATCACATATCTACGGTCGCCAAGGAGTCCTTTCAGAGACATGGCTTCATGGCTCTGGTGCGTAGCAAGTCAAAGTCAAAGTCAAAAGATGATTTATTCAATACAATCACCCCCCCCATAAATCACTTATTAACTTTTTCTAGTCGGAACCTGTCGAAATGTATAATTTATGTTTATTCCTAGTGTTGATTTTATGAAGGTCACTATTTTGCTGAATCCCATCTCTATTTTTATGTGTGTATAACAAATTTTTATATATTTATTGTGAAGCTATTGTGAGAATATTATTTTCTTTGAATATTTATCTCAAAGATTCTCGTGGTTTCATTTTATAAATGGCATTTTATAATGGCAATGGCCCTTTTTTTGAATTACAAATATTTTACCAATGTCAGCTGCTTTCCCCCAGAGAATGATGCCGTATGACAAAACACTATGGAAGTAACTGAAACAAACTAGTCTAGCTGTAGCTTCATCAGTAAGCCACCGTATCGCACGAACTGCATATGCAGCGGAACTAAGCCTACCAGCAAGTGTTTCAATTTGTGGTCCCCACTGTAGTTTTAAATCAATATAAAAACCTAGGAAGATCGTGGAATTTACGAGATTCATTGCCTCTCCATTTATTTCGATGTTGGACGGGCTAAGAATAACTTTTGGCAAAGTGAATTTGATACATTTAGTTTTTTTGGAATTAAGCAAAAGATTATTTACAGTGAACCAGTTAAGAACTAACGATAGGGATTCATTTACGTTATCGCAAATACTAGTTTTACCTCTATCAACTTTAAAAATTAAAGACGTATCGTCTGCAAATAAAACTATACCACAAATATTTTTTACAAAAAAAGGTAAATCGTTAACGTATACTAGAAATAAAAAAGGGCCTAGTATCGGTTCCTGAGGTACCCCTATATCAATAATTGATCCCGAAGACCTCTCACCACCCACGTCTACTTTCTGGACTCTATTGGATAGATAAGACTGTATGAGGTCAATCGCCCGGTTTTTAATGCCATAATATTTTAACTTTGTGATTAGGGTTGCATGACTCACACAGTCAAAGGCCTTAGATAGATCGCAAAATACCCCAACTGCATCCTGTGACTTCTCCCAGGCCTCAAATATATACTTCAAGAGCGCTATACCTGCAACAGCTGTTGATCGACCTTTAGTAAATCCGTATTGATTACTATGTAGCAGGCCGTTAACGTTAATGTGGTATAATAACTGATTAAAAATTATTTTATCAAAGATTTTACTTAAAGCAAGTAATATCGATATCGGTCTATAATTAGCGAGATCACTTTCACTTCCAGACTTAAACATAGGAATGAGTTTACTGTGTTTCATGAGATCGGGAAAAACTCCCTCGTCGATATATCTATTAAAAATATAAGCTAAACATGATGCAATATCTAAGATAATGACACCCAGCACCTTTGTAGACATTCCCCAAAGATCTTCTGTATTTTTTATATTAATTAACTTGAATGCTTTTACAATACAAGCCTCGTTAATGTAGCTAAAACTAAACTCATTCTTACATTTTGCAACACTAGATTCTAATAGAATGGAAGCACTGGAGGCTGAAGAGTTTAACGATTTAGTCACTATATTTGGTATATCTGAAAAAAAACTATCAAATGCATTCGTAACATCCTGTTCTTTAGCCAAAATTGTACAATTTATATTTAATATGAACTGTATATTGCGAGCCCTTGATTTGCCTGTTTCATTATTAATTAATTTCCAAGTTGCTTTTATTTTATTTATTGAATTTTGTATTATTTTTCTCAAAAACAGTGACTTAGCCGCATGACAAACTTTTTTGAAGACTTTTGAGTAATTCCTAACATATAAGATAAAAACTGGATCATCTAACATTGTCTCTCTGGTAGCATATAATTCATACAATGTATTCCTACTTCTATAAATACCCGGTGTAGCCCAGTCGACAAATCGAGCACAATTTTTTGTTTTGCATGTTTTTACTGTAAATATATCAGCATGTTCTTGCAAGCTTGAGGCAAGTAGCTGCATCTGGAGTCCCTATGAAAGTAAGTACGCTCTGTTACTGGAAAAGGTACAAAAGGCATTTCTCAGGTTTCTTTACAAAAGAGCGCTTGGATATTATCCATTTATGTATCCAACCAGGTTTCTCCAAGGATGTCTGAGCTACAACTCTTTCACGGACTTTGATATCTTCACCGATGAGTGGAAGAAGATCATGTTGGTATGCCTGAGATTTTGTGAGACTGATGAATGAAAATGCAATTGTATTCAATAATAAATTACTATTTATACGTTATAATAATATCTGCATTTTGCTATATCATATTTTATATTTTGTTTTTGTTTTTTGTTTGCTTTCTTTTTGTTTTTAATTGTTATTATTAATTAGTGTAACTGGTGCTTAACCGTGCTAATTAAATAAATAAATAAAAATAAATAAATAAATATAAATCAATACAAAATGCGCATTACAAATAATCTTACACATAAAATCATTACATTGCACTTACCGAGTACACTTCAAGCTACGCGATGAAGCACTATGTCCGATGCGCGTGAGTGCGCGGGTTGCATAAGCGATAGTTCGATGAAGACTAAATCATTATTTTGTTACCAACAGCCACTCAAGATCTGCTTTAGAGTGCTGATAAGTCACAAAACAAAATACGTGCATCAGGGATAAGCTCAGTTTTATACAAATTTAATTTCAAAATTAGTTATCTAAGTAACAGAAACAATAAAAAAACGGTAGAAAAAAATTACCAAACGACAAAATATATCCTTTTTAGGCAGGATAATAGTACTACTTTACGGTTTTAAGTCCATTTTATTTAGGTAAAAAGCACTAAATGAAAATGAATACATCATTAATTTGTGTTAAAAACCTTAAATTACGAGAAAAAAAAAAACGTCAATCAGGTAAAATTTCTATCAATCAATGTTTATACCCTTGGTACCGAATGGCGAAAAATACTTTATGTTTAAAAGCATTATTTCGAGTTTAGGCAAAAATTACTAGGAGTAAAAAGTAAAAATCTAATATATACTAAGTAAAATTTATACATAAATCGGTAAAATTATAGTCGCTTGGACGCCGAAAACTAGGAAAATTAGTTTTTTTTCGAGTTACCAAGCGACAACAAACTTCGTCCTAGCGGCACCAGAGTAGGACCAATCGACGCAGATTTTTTTTCTGATTTCAATTATATATAAAACCCAATATCACCAAAATGTTGCTTGGTAGTTATTGCCTTTCAAGCGTCAATATGTTTAAATGGGAACCATATTTCTTCGTGTTTTTACTTATAAAGCCGTCGTGTTTTGCATCCACGAAGTGTGAGTAACATAAGTATTTATTATGAATCTAGTTATTTCTGGTACGAAATAAGCTATTGTAATCGTGAGGCAGAAAGCATTTTTTCTATGGATGGACGAAGAATCATCGATTTATCTTTTTTTGAAATCCCTTCTAACAATATGTAATCACAACAAAGCGTTTGGATGTGCATTTAGCAATGGCCAAAAAAAGAAAAGTACTACTTTCAAAATACACATTGAAATGCAATATGTGCAATGTAACATTTAGCCTTGACTATGGATTGTCTATCTTTCATTCAAAAACGTTACGATAAAGTTCAAAATCAGATATACGATGATTGGCGAAGCACAGCTGTGAGTGTTATGAAGGCGGCTGGAATTCGGGAACGTGATGTTGCAATTGCGCAAGGGCGTGTAAATATATATATACATTTGTAGGTTCATAGGTGACTAGGTTAATATATAATTCACACAACATCATCTAGTCACAAGCATAGCTTGTATTATAGGGACTTTTAGAATAGGTACTTATATTATTTATTTTATTTTATTTTATAACTCGAAGTCCTCGAAACCCGTAGCAGGAACCTCTTTTGCCGATATGGTTAAAAATGGAACCAATAACTACATTAAGCCGATAAATCTTAGTTCAGTTGTCATTTATCCCAACGATAAATTGAAATCAAGTGAAGATACAAAATCCCTTGTCCAGAAAATGCTTTGTCTTGAACGGATGAAGTTACACATAAGAGGCCTTCCAAAAACAAGGAACGGAGGAATAATAATAAGCACTGAAACGAAAGATGACATTGAGAAGCTCAAGCAATCGATGCAGCTTAAAAACTCTGACCTTACGATCGATGAGCCATATAAACGGAAGCCCAGAGTTGTAGTTGTCGGTGTGTCTTCATCGATGGCTGAAAAAGAGGTTTTTACGTGTCTCTATCACCAGAATCTGGCCGAAATACTTCCGAATTCGTCTCTTGACCAGTTTTTAACCTCCATTAGATTAAGCCATAAGTCAGGCAAGAGGACAGCTGAGACCTGTAACTACGTCATTGAAGTACCTGCAGATATAAGAAAAGCCCTCATAACAAATGATAGTTTTTGTGAATTGGTCATCTTGCCCTGTGCGAGACTTTACCTTGATCACTAGATGTTATAAGTGCCATCAGTATGGTCACGCGGCCAAGTCATGTCGGGATCCTACATACACCTGTGGCCACCCTGATCATTCTATTAAGTAATGCACGAAGAAGGCAGATGAACCAAAGTGCGCCACTTGCGTCCACTTCACTTCAATAAGCCGAGTAAACATTGTACAGGAACTGCTGAATGCCCGGCACAAATAATAGCAGAAAAAAGGTACATTAACTCCATAGATTATGGAGGTGCCTAAGAAGACTATTCGGAGGCGTCATTTAAAATATTTCTAGTGTCGGTTCATAAGTAAAACAAAAAAAAAAATTAAGACAGTAATCAATCAAGATAGTTTAAGCCCTACTAACCTTAAACTGTCAACTACCAACTAAATCCAACACGAAAAAGAGAAAACAAGAGATTCTATATGTATGTACACTAAACACACGAACCTTAAGAACATCAGAAAGTTTGTTAGAATTAGAATTAGCTATCAAAAACATCAAGTGGGACATTTTGGGCATAAGCGAGATGCGAAGATTAGGGGAAGGGATAGAAGAGAGAAGAAATTTTATCATGTACTACAAAGGAGAAATTGCTGGACAACGAGGTGTAGGATTTTTGGTAAAACCAAGACTCAAAAATCAGATCATTGGGTTTGAAGGAATAACAGATAGATTAGCAGTCATTCATATAAAATTACCAAAATATTCGAAGACCTGGACAATCATTCAAGTCTACTCCCCAACAAAAAAAGCAACAAAAACGGACTTAGATACTTTTTACGACAAACTAAGTGACGTTGTTGAAAAATATTCGGAAAACAATATTGTGCTCATGGGTGATTTTAATGCTCAAGTAGGCGTTCAACTACCTGGGGAAGAACACATTAGAGGAAAATACGGAAGAGGAAAAAGAAACAAAAATGGAGAAAAATTAGTAGAATTTCTGCTCGAGAACAACTTGACACCTCTAAACACTGTTTTCCGAAAAAAACCCAAAAACAAATGGACCTGGATTTCTCCAGATGGCAACACTAGAAACGAAATTGACTACATAATAACCAACAAAGCTAAATCATTCAAGGATACGAATATTATACAAAACCTAAACTTCAATACTAACCATCGTATGGTTCGTAGCTGCCTAAACGAAAACGTAACAAAAAATCCTAGACCAAAAGCAGTTCAAATAAACTACCTACCCATAAACGAAAACACAAAAGACCTGATGGAAGTTATCACCTCAGATATGAATATAAATGAAAAGTACAAAAGAATAGAAAACAAACTCAAAGAACATGCAAGAAAACAAATAAGTAAGAAAAACGAACCCTATCTTAGCGAAAAAACTTTAAAACAAATTGAAGACAGAAGAAATCTAATAGTAAAAAAGAATAAAAAAGAAAACCAAAAAGAAATCTCTAAACTTAGCAAAGATATTCGCGAAAATATGAGAAAGGACAAAGAAAAACCAAAACTCTAGAAAATCACATCAACAGAACGGGAGGCACAAGAAAAGCGCTAAAGGAACTTCGAGAAAAAGGGAAAGAATGGATACCAAAGTTAAGAGACAAAAACCTTACAACAACTTCTCGCAGCAAAATCCAAAATATAGCAACAGACTATTATCGCTTACTGTATCACGAACCAAATCAAACGACAACGGAATGTCTTTCGACAACTGAAGACAATGAAGATATACCAGAAATACTAATACCAGAAGTGGAAAAAGCTATAAGAAGTCAAAAGACGGAAAAAGCCCCCGGCCCAGATAGAATAACAAACGAACTAATGAGAGGAACAATCAAAGAACTAAGTCCAATATTAACGAAAATCTTTAATGAGACTTTAAATACCAGCATCATCCCAAGCCAATGGGCAGAATCACACATAATACTCCTACACAAGAAAGGCCCAAAAGATGATATAGGAAATTACAGACCCATATCCCTCATTTCAAATGTATATAAAGTTTTTGCAAAAGTAATTTTGGACAGAATATCAGTCAGGCTCGAAGAAAATCAACCAGTGGAGCAAGCAGGATTCCGAAAAGACTTCAGTACGATTGATCACATACATACAATAAAACAGCTCTTACAAAAATACAACGAATACAACAAAACCATTTACCTGGCCTTTATAGATTATTCCAAGGCCTTTGACAGCCTAAAACATGAATCCGTATGGCAAAGTCTTAAAGAACAAGGAATTCAAAACACTTACATAAACATCATCAAAAACATCTACAGAGGGAGCAAAGCTTGTATCAGGCTTGAGTCTACAGGAGATGTTTTTCCAATCAACAGGGGAGTCAGGCAAGGTGACCCACTCTCACCAAAGCTATTTACAGCAGTGCTGGAACAAATGTTCAGAAAACTTAAATGGGAACATCTTGGACTAATCATAAATGGAGCGAGATTAAGCCATTTAAGATTTGCAGACAACCTGGTTATAATGGAAGAAGACCCACTACTACTGGAATCTATGACACAATCCCTAGTAGAGAGAAGCAGAGAAGTAGGTCTAGAAATTAACATAAGTAAAACTAAAATGATGACAAACGCAGTTCCCGTAGACATAACCATCAACGGACAGAAACTTGAATATGTGGAAGAATATGTGTATCTGGGTCAGATAATATCGCCAAATGACCAGACATGCAAAGAAATAGACAAAAGAATTGCAACAGGATGGAAAAATTATTGGGCTTTGAAAGAAATCACGAAAAGCAAGAAACTATCCATGAAGATCAAGAAAAAAACTTTTGACACCTGTATACTGCCATGCATCACATATGGCTGTGAAACATGGGCTTTGACAAAGCGACATAGGGACAAACTAGCAGGGTGCCAGAGAGGCATGGAGAGGAGCATGCTAGGTTTGAAACTAATGGACAAAGTAAGAAGTACAGACATCAGAAACAAAACCAAAGTAACGGACATACTGTCGCGTATTGACCAACTTAAATGGAGGTGGACTGGACATATGCTCCGTTGCAAAAAGGAGAAATGGAGTAAACAGGTGACAATCTGGTACCCTAGGGATGGAGCTAGAACTCGAGGTCGTAAAGCAAGAAGATGGGAGGATGACCTAAAAATGACATTAGGACCCCTATGGACTAGAGTCGCGTCAGACAGACAACAATGGAAGGAGTTGGAGGAGGCCTTTGCCGTAAGGCACACCGAAACAAGAGACATTTTATTGTAACAGTGTTTCTTTTAGTATTAATTTAAAATATTCTTGTAAAAATTTCGGAAATAAAGGTTTTATTATTATTATTATTATTATTATAACCTTAAATTGTAAGTCAAGTTAAATAAACAACGTTTGCACATTTTCTATGTTAAATAATTACACGTAAAAACTATAAAAATACTGACGTATCATTACTTTGTTTACAATTACCAGTTTACAATTCCGCTAACTCGCAATTTGTTTATTATTTGTTTTGTGTTTATATTTTTATAACGTTTGCATTATTTGTAGTTTTAAGTTTAGTTAAGATTATTAATACTATTCTATACATCTAACTGAAAATGAAATGTCAATGTAGGTGATTATTTTAGAATCTATGTACCTAAGTAAGCTCTTCACGCCTGAGATACAGGATTACCTAGTTCAGGCTCGTATAATGCATACCTTTAACTAAACAAGTTTTAGAATTTTGTTATGATATATTATTGTACCATGTAAATTTTGAATAAATAACTTATTATTAACTTTTAAGGAAACTTAAAGCGACCGGGCCAAACACACTTTGATTTCTTTTATATCAGAGTAGGCATCGTCTTGCCTTACTATAAATACTCTATTTGTTATATACGATTCAAGTATGTCAGCGTATGTTTCCGGTAACATTTGTCTCAGTTTTATTACATGGCATTTAAGCCACACCTTATCAAAAGCCTTTGCTACATTTAACTTTTCGGACAGTTTGGACATTATTGGTAGCAAAGAAACTGGCCTATATGATGTTGTGCCATGAGGTGGTTTTTCTGGGTTGGCTTTGATTTCTCGCTCTACTTCTTTTGGTGACACGTTGCATTGCGTTGTGTTTTTTTGCATTATTTACTGAGATATTGACCTACATGCCGTGATACTTGAAACATGCATTCGGCTTATAGTTATGAAACACGGAACATTTTTATATAAAAAGTTGTGTTGGCTATGGTAAAACGAGCATGACACTAACTGAGAACCGGATGCGGCATTTATATAAGAATGCGTAGTCGACGAGTTCGATTGCTTTGAAATCGTTTTACGATCCCCATACCATTTCAGAGCATCATGTTTCACGGACGATGTGCTTTGAAATATTTTAAAAGGCCTTTCAGATACACAACTGAAAATGACTTTAAAGAAGGTGATCTTCATAGTGTTCGACAATTTTTTGTAGTAAAAATATGTCTAATGGCACACAAAAGTGTGATCAATTTTTCCGACTCCGTAAGCAACTTATTGGCGTGTACAGAGTTTTTAAAACTAGCGTAGAATAGCGGCCATTTTTTGATATCGCCATTGAACTTGGGAATATCGATCGCTGGCAGTCTTAGTGACCTGTGCTGACTATCTGGCTTGACAACGTCGGCTTCATCAGTTTTCCATTTCTTGGCGACTCGTTTGATATAACCTATCAAATCCTCGAATGAACAGAGCGGCTGATAATTGATAACAAACTCGGGATCTGTCTATAACTGCAAGTTAACTATTTTGTCTAATATTATTTCATAGGTTTCGTGCAAAGTATCTACGGGTTCTAAATCATATAAAAGATTCCGTATTAGTCTCATTTCTTTAATCAAGGTCTTTAGCACGATTGCAAATAGTTTGCATGCGAGAAAATATCTTTCTCTTTGGAGTATTATAACTTCAACTGTTGTGCATCAACGTCAGTTGTAGCAGGCGGCATAGTAGATAGCTATAACTAGTGAACTAGCTGGTAAGTAAGAACTATCGACATACGAAAAGCGAAAACGAAAATCAGACAATTGATATAAACCGCGATACAAACTTCGAGCAAAATGATACACACACAATACACTTCCGTAGGCACTGTATATGTATGTTTATACATGTAGTGTAGCATGTGTATATGTAAACTGTGTCGGCATAAAGGTATGTGTAACTATTTACTTAGCAGGTCGGTAATTTGTTATGCGAATAAGGCGATGCGATATTTATTATACTCCAACACTTATAAAATAAATACGTTTTAAAAATTAAAAAGAAACCTACTTCATTGAATGAAATTTGAGCCTAATTAAAAATTTATTATATAAATTTTTAGTGGAAAGTAGATGTATTTTGTATATATATAATATGGGTAGGCGAAATAAACGCACCGCTCCAATGAGACAGCGAGGTATCGAAGTACATGAAAACATCATCGATGTTTCACTTTCAAAAATATCACTTTTCACTTTTCAGTGCGAACCGTGAGCTCGAGCGGAAACGAGCGGACCGCGGATCAAACTCACCCTGATGAAGATTCTCTAGATGAATCGAAACAATGTCGTTGCCTCCATCGACAAAATAATACGTGAGTAAAGCCCGTGTTTGTCAAAATCATCGATGTGTATACAATTTTTAGATTTTCGTAGATTTTTCAGCTTGACCGATTTTGATTAAATTAATATGGGACCACCTGTGAAGTAAACCATTTCAAACAAAAAAAGAATTATCCAAATCGGTACAGCCGTTTTCAAGTAATCGGTGAACATACATAAAAAAATAGATTCCAACGGATTGAGAACCTCCTCCTTTTTGATAATGTCGGTTAAAAGGGATGGTTATTTTTTTTTATTTTAGTCTAGCATTTGTGAACCTTGTGAACGTTTTTGTTTCCTTGTTAGCTTAACACAATTTTTATGTATTAGGTAGGAGTCAAACTATTAAAAAATTGAAAAATGTGCCCGATCCTTTTTTCACTGTAATAGCCGAAGCAGAGATCCCTTGTGTCTATATATAAGTTTTTAACTTAGTTAGAGGAAGGAGTCAATGTTTTGACCTAGCAGTTAAAAAAAATATTAGTTAGTATTTAAATTTATTGAGTACCTATATGTAACTATATTATTTATAAGTAAACATTAATTTCCTACTTACTTGTACTTAATTTACGAAATTGTAAATCTTTGGGAAATAATGTTTTTTATTTATAGCGGAAATATGCGATTTTTTGTGAGTTTCTAATATTGCTTGTCATCATTACATGGTATAAAATAAAGTCGCCTCCCGCTGTCTGTCTGTTTTGATGTATGTAGATCTTTAAAACTATCCAACGGATTTTGATGCAATTTTCTTTAATAGATAGAGGAATTCAAGAGGAAGGTTTATATGTATAAAACATGCGTATTATAGTAGAGAAACACTGATAATTTTAGAGATTTCTAATGTGGTGTCGTAAATAAACACATATTTTTGCGCTTACATTGCAAACGCTGGCTGATCTGTATTGTACACCTTAAAAAGGTCTGCACAAAAGTCCGTAATAGTTTATGCCTATCTCTTAATCTATGTTATTCTCTTAAATAACGTTGTATATAAAGACATTCTGTAGTATATTTAGTATCAGCATTGCACCCGTGCGAAGCCCGGGCGGGTCGCTAGTAATAGATAAACTCAAAAATTATTTAACGATTTTTTCAAATTTGTCACCTATAAAATGGTCCTTTGTTCCGGAATAACATCGGCTAAATTGTTATTTATTATTACATATCATCTATATATAATAATAAATAACAATTTATATTGTAAAAGATATTACGGCGAATTAAAATGCACTGCGACAGATAATAAAAGATAAATTGGTTTCTACATCTCAAAGTGTTTCATTGCCACCCTATACCGAACCACTCACAAAGCAACATTTCCAATTAGGTCTTACTACCTACAATCCACAAAATCATCTCAACCGTAATTATAGCTGTGATCAGACGGGTAAGCAGAAAGTAAATAATAAAATATTAAATAAATTCATGATATTTATTAGTAAAACTCACAAAACTCAATGACATTAAGTAAGTACTCATAAAGCAGATGTGCTTACATATGTAACTAGAATTTTACGTGTAAGAAAAGTAAAACGAATTTGTCGTTGTGAAGTAAAGTCATCATACATGTTATTATACAAATTTAATAAATAAAACATGTTATTATTTATTGTAGTTTCCTTGTTTATCAATTGGTTTTACAATCACAACTCGGGTCTTTCCATTTTGAGAAGTCGATTTTTGGGATTTTAGAGCACGGAGTAAGCTTGTTTCTGAAAATACACAAACATTCATGAATACAATGAATAAACAAATTCTAACAGACTACCTATTGTCTGTAAAGACTATTACAAGTAAACCGTTGAGGCTGAGACTAATATACCATTTCTCTATCCTATAATCACATAATTAGCTAGCGTTGCCAAAGCTCTGTCCTTATCAATTTTATGTCAAAGAATAGAGATATCAAAACAGTTTTAAACAACTCTAGCTAACGTGTGTTTATAAAATAGCCAGTATAAATTTACGAATATCTAATATTTTCATCATTAAATTTCAACATTTAAATACCAAAGCAATGATTTATATAGTATAATTACGTCTTAAAAACTAAAAAGAAACCGACTTCAATGAATGAAATTTGAACCTATAATACATTTTTAGTGGAAAGTAGATGTAATTTGTATATATTATATATATAATATAGGTAGGTCAAAAAAACGCACCGCTCCAATGAGACAGCGAGGTATCGAAGTACATGAAAACATCATCGATGTATACAATTTAATATATTCTTTGATTTTTCAGGTCGACCAATTTTGATAAAATTTATATGGGACCACCTGTGAAGTATTCCCTTTCAAACAAAAAAAGAATCTTTCAAATCGGTTCAGCTGTTTTTGAGTAATCGGTGAACATACATAAAAAAAATAAAAAAATCCGCCGAATTGAGAACCTCCTGCTTTTTGATTAAGTCGGTTAAAAATAGTTTATACAAATGTGGCTATCTATGTATGTGCCAATGTGTCAACACAATTTATGTCATTATGGGATCCCATGCGAAAATACGTCCCCTTTCCCAGTGTATTAAAGTCATGCCATCAGGCCTCTAAATATAATCTCGTGCTAAACTTACAGGCTCAAGAACACTAGGCTTGTTGGTGGTGAAAAGAGATAAATTAAATTCCTAAACAAGAACAAAAAACATAAGATGCATCTTACTTCTTTCCAATTCTTTCAAAAGCACTTGGCTGAATCTGAGTAACGCCGTCGCCGACAGAGCAGATCAAACTGGCATATGTCAGCTTTCTTATCTCAAGAAGTTGAGCTGAAATTAATAGTAAAGATAGTATATAATAAATATTTGATGACCTCTGTCGTGCAGTGGAACAAGGCCCGGCTGATTTTGTAGGTTGCAAGTTCAGATCCCGCTCGACAGTTATTTATATGATCTGCAAGTATTTGCCTCGGGTGTATTACCAAAAACATAAAAAAAAACAAAAAAAATGTATCTAAGTAGTATAACAGACATGTGATACCCATAAACACAAGCTCTGCTTACTGTGAGGCCAATGATGCTGTGTGAAGTGTCCGGCATTAAAAAAAACAATACAAAATATAATATAATTTAGTGTTATGAGAGACGTCTCTCATCATCTCGTCATCTTTTTATAACTCGAATAGTTGAAAGTAGGACGTATTAACCGATTTGGGTATATTTGCAAAGAAATTGTAACAACCGAATCACTACCATTGTATTCTCAGTCTATTACAGTAAGTTTAAAGTTCGTACCCAAAGAAATCTCGTATGCTTACATTCAGTTTAATAACATACGATACAAAATACAAAGATTATCTTCTCTCTAAATTGTATGATTCAGAATATATAGTCGTATATTATTACGAGCAAGAGACCAACTTAAATTGTGTTTATCGAATCCGATAGCAAATACTTACGTAATGTAAAAGCATTTGGACGATGTTTTCTTTCATACCAATGTCTATCGGATACGATATTTTTGAGCATTTGGTCTCTTGTAAAACAGTACCAAGTAGGAGGAGCATAGCCGCCAGGAATTGGCTCTTCCATGTATAAACCAGAAAGAACTTCCACGTCCTCGACAGATTCATAAACATTCATGAGTTTCTCTACGCTCTGTAAAAAAAATAACGATAAAAAATGCTTATTCTTTTGCATAGCCACTTGGGAACCTAGATAAAAATCGGGAATGCAAGAGTTACAAAAGCTCAGCGTCTGAGGCGCTCTTTAATCCTTCCATACTGGTTTGTAAGCACTACTGACACGCTATGAGGTAGAAGACTTTTGTATTTAGAGTTTTTTGCCTGATTTTCCTCATTTCATTGTGAAATCATTCCGGGTGTACTATAACTCTCATTACCTTTATATGAAATAGTTATTACTCAATGTAAATATTTCATTTACTTGATTTTTAGTTTGAAACCTTTTCAAAGTCAAAGTGAAAGTCAAAAGAATGAATTGTGATTGTATTGAATAAAGTTGTACTTTATTCAATACAATCACAAGCATCACTTTGAAGGATCACGTTTTAGTGACTAGGCTAATATATGTTATATTAATGGTACTCCTACATAATTATAAATGTTTCAATAAACTGTCACCATTTTACCACATGATCAAAAACTACAACTTTTTTTTATTTCGTATTTACATCATATTTGACTGGTAAGTAACAACATCAAAAGCATTATCCGAGCTGGACATGAGATCACCCACACAAGTACGTGTGACATGAACTGCACCGGGGCACTACTATTAACACTGTGTCGTTTTCACTGATCATTTGCTGAGGTCACCCGACTAGATTTCGCAGTCTGTAGAGGCACTTCTACACTAGCTACAGGAGTTCATGTCCGGTGTTTCTTCAGGAGTTATGTAATCCCGAGGGGGGAGAGGGGGGTGTGTTTCAATGACTATAAATCAAGACAGTGATCACATGCAATGCCGGAGAGAGCTGATTTTCATTTTACGAAATTCTTCAGACTTTTGAGACGCTATCTTGGTGAGACAACATTATAAACTAGGATGCCTTTGGGCGTTTTCCTGTTTCCCCTTCTTCTAGTAGCATGTAAAAGCGTGTCGAATGCCAGAGAGAGGCTATACCAGCATGTAGGTAAAGTTTAGTGGAGACTGTTTAGTGGAGTTTGCTTTAGGCAGACCGTCGCTATCCTGGAGGTCTCATTAAGGGCAACATCTACTTATCTTGAATGTATTGAACGATGACACACTAGCAAGCGTACTCTGACTGAAGACTAAAGGAACAGAGGAATTGATAGCGAGGCTCCTTAGAGTGTGTAACTTCCCAAATAACCTTCTACAAACGCTAACCTCTAGCGTGTGGAGAAGGTTATGTTCGGTATGTTAGGTTCGGTATGTTAACTTTCGCTTTGGATTTTTGACAGTGGGATTTGAAGTCCAGCGTGCCCACTGCCATGACATGTATTATGTGAAATAGTCTATTTATGTTCACTACATCGTACAATACATAAATAAACCAAATATAATAATAAGTTTTATAATAAGTATATTAAGTACACCAAATCAACACCGAATTTTTTTTTCATTATAGTCTGTCTCTATGTGTTCTGTGAGATTTAGGATCAGACCAGCGCACGATGTGCCAGGCCTGAATCCTGCTTGTTGGGGAATGAGCTTAGGTTCAATGAGGGGTGTATGCTCATACTGCAGTGATGAAACAGAAGAATTGAACATAATTCCTCTGCCACTGATATTTTGCTTTTTTTTCTTATAATTTCAAACAATGTTCTACCTCGGGTGTCATAACTTCTAAAAGATCCTCCCAACACGTGACTTTACGGTCGAAACAAAGCTCTCTGTACGTAATGTAATTCTGTAAACCAAAGTATCTACTCTTAGATATGTCATTGGTTGATAAATCAAGCATTTCTTGTAGTGGTCCAAGTCCTAACTCAGCCATCTGAAACAAAATGTTAAAATTGTTACTTTTACAACCAACAATAAGATTATTAGTGCAGCTTTTAATAAAACAAAATCTGTAACAGTAGTACCATTTTAATGAAAATGGCAATGATCATATTTTCACATTTTAAGAATAACGTTGCTAGGCGAGGCAGTTATGGTTGTAGAATGTATGGTTGTAAATGTAGACTAAAGTAACTGGATATGTGAAAGGTGATTGGTTAAGGGCAGAGAGATGATACTCACAAAAGGGTCAATCACTTGATCAGCCTTAGCGCATCCTTGCATAAAGCCGCTATGAGTCATTTTAACCATGTTATCACCATCGGCAAGATATCCAGTTCGTAATGACAGATCTACAATGGGAACACTTCCTACGTATGTTAGGTTTGCGTCGAACAGTCTGAAAACCACAAAACAACATTAACGAATTTAATCTCTTCTGTATGCGTTAGCGTAAAATTTGCGAAGACGTTTTGATGTAATCGCCAAAACACAATATGTATCTTTATTCTATTTTTTCAGATATTGTGCTTATGACTTGCAAAACCACTACGATGTTGTAAGACAGTCAGTAATGTTGAATGGTGATCTAAGGTGATCATTTAAGTTGTATCATTTGCTTAAATTATAGACACTGTTTTAAGTAATTGTTTGTCAAAAAATATTTTTAAATTTGAAATCGATTGATGGGTTCCAAAGTTAAATTACAGTGATATCATACAATATTTTAATAATCACTAAATAAACTAAAAAGAAAACCAATTTAATTATATATAGGATAAAACTTCTTGGCGTCATGATCGATAGGTAAGTTGTTGTTAGCATGTACAAACTCATTTCATACCTTTCCATGACTCACGGCGCAGCACGTAAACATTTCATGAGGACACGAGCGAGGGTAAGATTTTTTCAAGTATTTACGGGTGAAGTATCAATACCTAAAGTTACAAATTTAAATAGGACCCTAAGACCATAAATCTAAAATTTAATCATAAAAATTGCTTAACAATTGGTTGAGAGTCACATTCATACATCATAACGATAACAAAATTTGAGCCTATATGCATAATGCATCTCCTGTTTTACCACATTTAAAGATGTTTTTATTTATTGAAGAGAAACTTCTTATGCGACTTCGAACAAGGTTGCGTTAAACGTTAAACGTTCCTATTTTCATTTCCACATTAGGAAGTTTCACTTCTTCCGCGCGGCCTCCACGCACTATTTTTTTTTAATGTATTTATACAATACAAACAATATAATCTCTTATTGTAAAACTGACCTCACTTCACCATCTTGCAGAGTATGGAACCACCTCCCTGCATATGGATACTCGAGGGACAATTCCGGAATTTCATTTTTATCGTAAATATCTCTGAATCCGGTGGATGATGATAAAACTCCGTCTTTTATAAATCTCTCTCGGCCTAAAAAAATGCAATTCATTATATTATTTTAACAAGACGGGTTGTACCTACAATAAAAAAAGGGTTTATTCTTCCTGAAAATACTTACAATTTATCTCCTTACAAAATTTAATCAATATTCGTTTAGCTGTATTGGCGTGAAAGGGTAACAAAAAAAATATACTAGACAGACAGACATATATAGACGCTATAGATTTCTAATATAAGTACGGATAGATTTACAGATAATTAACTTGTCACCGAATAAAATAGACAAAATATTTATTAACTTCTCATAATTATCTATTTATCTTTTCTTAAACAAATGTCTATGTCTACATCTTATGTCATTATAATATATTCTCTTTGTAGATTTAACACATCGTTTCAAAAAATTATGATCATGTGGAGTCGTTTGCTAAGAGAATAGCGTTTGCTAGGACTACATTTATGTTAATGACTTCGTATACGATGTGCAATGATTTAGGCTCTTGAACTGCATTACCTCCAAGAATCGGCAACGTTTCATAATATAAGATTTGCGAGTGCATAGCGATGTTTATATCCCTCGCAGTGGAAAATATTTTCTCATCGTCCCAGCATTTATTGACTTCCCATATCCCATTAGAAATAACGTTGTGCGATCTCCAGAAGTAAATAAAATTCATATTTATTCCAACCAGAGAATTTGCTAAAAATGGATCAGCTAAAAACAAAACTTTACATAAAAATTTGGCGGGTAATTCATACAGTACCGCCTAGCATCAAATTAATCATAGTTTTTACTAAATAAAAAAAATCGTACTGATAGAATACATAAACAAATAACCATAATCACGACTGTAACTTTGATCCCTCTTATAATCAATAAAATCTATATATTGGTACTCGTAAATATCTACATACTTACGAGTATGATAGACGCACAACATTAATGATTATGGATGATTGTCCAAGGTGGATATTTAACACACAATTTGAGGCATACTTTTGTTTCAACAGTGGTACGGTACAGAAGGCAGGGCAAATACATCTAAATAATTTGAGTTTTGTTTATAAATATATACTTAAAAAAACAATGATAACGAAATAAATTGAAAGGTTCTCGTACGATGTGCTCACGATGTTTTGTTTTGCTGTCGCTACAGGCTGTCGTTAAAGTCCAATATAACAATATCTACAGGATGGTCATACGGCTGCCTCGCTTTTGCAGCGCATCTGGTATGTTCGCGGAGACGCGCACGGACGGCTTTCACGCGGTCATTCGCAAGAAAGAAGAAGCAAGAAAGTCGCTTCCCTACCTCAGCGTGCGCGAAGCAGTAGCAACGGTATCCTGCAGATGATTGTTGCACGGACAGACTGCCCCATTCAAAACAGGTGGATGCGGATAGCGATCGGCTCTGTCTAAACTAGTTTTAATTTTGTAATTTCTATTTATGTAGCAACTTTCATATTATAGTTAACATTTTCTGTGACATGTTATTTTCTATTATTAATTTTGATTTGTTATGATGTGTGTAGTTTTTAAGTGTATAATTTAAATAATATTTAATGGATTTATATATGAAATAAATGAATAACAATAATAAAGTAAGCACTTACGTGCATCATGACATCTGGTTTCATTTGGTCCTTTATTCAAAAAACAAATAGATACATCACCGGCAGGTGGCCAATCTCTTCCGTTCAGTTTATCAACCTTGAGTTGGCCCTTAATAAATGTTCGGAACTTCAGTATTTCTTTTAATGAATTCCCATACAAAATGGACAAGTCGATGAAAGGGGTTGTAAAAGAGGTCTGAAATCAGATTGATTCATTAATTAAACTGGTAGCTCAGATACGGGCGGAACTGAGATCTCGCAACGCCTCAGCCTCAGCCTTAGCTTAAGCTATAACTTTAACAACGAACTCTGTGATGCATTAGGCCTAAGCCCGGCTGAGACCCAGGAGGCCGTGGGTTTGATTCTCGCCGCAAGACTAATGTTTGTAACTATTTGTCTCGGGTATTTTTATGTATATATTGCTTACATGGAGACCAGATGATGCTGTGTGAAATTTCCGGCATTATTATTATTATTAAACTAATCAATTCAAATACAAAATTCTTTATTTCGACTTCTGGAATTAACAATTTTGTATTTCAATTTATAGCCATGGTGAGAACTTTCTTTTAAGTACGAAGTACTTATGATAGATTTTTCTGTTCGTATCATATCCATATAAGTAACTATAAAAATGTATAGTACATTGTTAAAGATTAGTCTAAATTAAACAAACAAAACAAAACATTACTACAAAATGATAAATTTAATAAATAAATACCAAATACTAAATACCAAATACTATCCGTTTTGGTTTTAACACTTGAAAATCTCTAGTGTGTATTAGAGTTCGAGACAGTGGATTTGTTTGTGTATATGTATGTGTATGGGCGTGTGTGAGTTTGTATATGTGTTTGTATGTGTTTGTGCTTCGGAGGATACAAGTCTTTGGGGTATAGAGCATGGCTAACAGGAAACGTTGTATGGAGTTGTGTGTGAATACTGTGTGTTTGTACTGGGCAACTGAAACCTAATATGATATATTAAGGCTTGGAACAGTGCATCAATTTCTTTATACGTTTTATCTTTTATGTATCATGTTATGTTTTTTAACATTCATATAGTTATTTAGGGTCGATATTTAACCTTTTATTTTTTAGGAGATGTCGACTGAGTCGACTCAAATGAGTCGATGGGTCAAATGAGTCGACTTCTTTGAATAATGACTAGGCCTTAATGTATATAGTTCTAGTCTAGTAAGATGAGTTTTGACCACCTTGTCTTTCCTCATTTAAAAATATCGCAATTATATGCTAAGTTTTTATGATGTTTTAGAATAATATTTAGAACAATAAGTAACTTTTAAAACTATCATGGTTTTGCACATAATTTTCACTCAAAACGGGATATTTACCATGATATATGAGTTTTTCTGCTTCTCGATATTTCGGCACAGTTGCATGCGCCATGATCACGAGATAAACAGCAGTTTATCTCGTGATCATGATAAACAGCAGTTTATCTCGTGATCATGGCGCATGCAACTGTGCCGAAATATCGAGAAGCAGAAAAACTCATACATCATGGTAAATATCCCGTTTTGAGTGAAAATTATGAACAATAAGTAACTTTCTTACAGATAGTATTTTGGATAGTTTATATAGGTCTGCTGTAAGGTATCTGTAAGGCTTAAAATAAATTTCTTTTATAAGAGATCGCTGAGCTACTTAGAGTTCTATGAATTTTGTTTAAATAAAGGTAAGGCACTTACTCTTACTGGAGAAGTTGTGTTTTTAGTGCAACCCTGAGATTGAAAACTTATAGGTCTCGTCATGTTCATGCACCGTTGGGTGGAGAAGCGGTGGACGGGGTCATCTTCGGGAATCTTGTTAGGGACACATTCGTGGTCGTTCTCGCCTTCAGGTAAGCAGCAGTAAGGCTTTTCAAGTACATAGCGTCCTAAAAAATATATAATACTACCAACAATTCTTCTTCTTCGTTTTCTTTCTTTTTATTAACTTTTTCTTCTTTGTTTATGGCATGTGACATAATAATGCCAATTTTTCCAGTGTCAAGTGTTTATGTTTGTATATAGTCAATTTGTTTGTTAAAGTCTTAGTCTATGGTCAATTGTCAATTCAAGACGTCACGCGGAATGGCGTCTAGAATTTTCTTGGGATTCCTCATCCATTCAAATCATATTGCACCACAATACACATTTAATTCATTGTCCATACCAGTCCTGCAGTCACAACTTATTCATTAAAATTCCGCTTAGATTACTGAATAAAAAATGCAATATAACGAGTAAAAAATATTAAATTAGTAGAGCTATGTTACTTCATGAAATGATAAACGAAAAAACTTTTTATTTATGGCATCTGCACTTTTTCTTCATTAATGGCATGTGTCATAATAATGCCAATTTTGCCAATGTCAAGTGTGTGTCAAGGGTAAATTTTACAATTTTATGACACATGCCATTAACGTAGAAGAATAAGTAGTAAGACCACACAGAGTCGTTTGTTGTCGTTCGTAATTTGTTATTTTTGAAATAAACTAGCTGCCCCGTGCCCACTTCGTTGGGCGGTTATTCTGCTGATTAACCAAATCAAAATGTGTGCATGAGGTAATCCCCGCTTTTACCATTCAACCAAATACATCCAGCTACGTGTACCTAAACTCACCCAACCAAAAAAAAATTTTGTTCAAAAAATTAAAAAAAATGTTAGGGGTGGACAACCCTTATCACTTAGGGAAAATGAAATGAAAAATAAATAGTAGCCGATTCTCAGACCTACTGAATATGCGTATAAAATTTCATAAAAATCGCTCAAGCCGTTTCGGAGGAGTATGGTAACTAACACTGTGACACGAGAATATTATTAGATAATATTTTATTTTGTATAGTGTTATCTTTATAAAATTGCCATACGAATTATTGTTGCTTGAAACTCAAAGAAACACAAAGTTTTTATTTCGATTACTTACCCCTTTATTTTAATAAAGTCACTTATATTGCAAATAAAACCCATAATAACTCGGGAATAAAAATAATATGACAGGGCAATGTTTACTTCGCGAAATGGGCAAATTTAAAGTTTTAAAAAATTGCACTTTGTGGGGATTTTAGTTTGGTGATTGACAGTTATACGAATATGTATATTATATGTGTAGAAACTTATCTGTAATGTTAAACAATGCGAAGAGGTCTTAGCAATCTTAATTGGACTCATCGTACGCTTTTTAGGTTATCATTCTAGATAAGTAGAGAGGATGGTATAGTAAGTTTTAATAAAATAAAAAAAATCATCGCCACATTGTTTGTTTTTAAACTATACATGGCAAAAGATTTTAAAGGTTTTCATTGACATAATCTGGAAAATGACACCCATTTAAAAAATCCAAGATTAGGTTTTTTGTATAAAGGTGGCTTTTATACGCTTTTTATTAAAATAAGAAAATAGCATCTTTTTAAAAATCCAATATTGCAGACATTGATTTTTGTTATAAATTGATATTAGTATCATATAAAGTTTTTTGTCACGAAAACATTCATTATTAAAAATTCCAACATTATACAACGAGTTTTTCTGCGACTAAAAGAAAATGACATCAATTTGTAAATCCAAGATAACAGACATTTTACTTTCCCATCCTTCATCTCGAGATGAAAGATTAAACAAAGTGGCATTACTGGATTTTTGTGTTACCTAAGAGAAACTGATTAATCTTTTTCAAAAATACATGTTATTCTTTTAATATCGATGTGTTTCATACAAAATGCTTATATGCGGTATGGATTACAACTTTAGAGTTTTTATGGAGTCAAATTTAAAACTTTTTAAATTGTAATGTTAAAGAGATGCGAAATATACCTTGCTAAATAGCCCACCACTCTAAACTAAGATTGCATAGATAATCTTTTGGACGCCATAATATAAACTCAACCTATTTTAGAAGTATTTACTTTCTCATAATATTTATTTTTACAACTTTTTAATTATTACTAATGTAAATTTGTAAGAAAAACTTATGTATAAATATAGTGTTATAAAATTTTCAATTTATATTTTTAGTTTATACTTATATTTTAGATGTAAAATTTTTGAATAATTAGGTAGACAAAAACAGCTATAACCTGAGGCATTTAATCTTTACATAACGCGTCCCTCCCATGATACAGATTTAATCAAGTGTGAGTATCATTGTTTACCGCCTAAATAACAAAGGATCACTAACACAGCATTTTAAGATCCTGTATTATCCTGTATAATACAGGACCTTTAACTTTAACCCTTAAGCTCCTGTATTATCGTTCAGATTACTGTTTTTTTTGTAATAAAACATATAGAAATGAAATACAAAATACGTGTAAAACAGTTAAACTATCTATAGACCGTTTAAATAGATTTACTACTTACTTATATCGTGGTTGGATAAACCTTCTTCAATTGCAAATAGCGAGTAATCAAGCAAAAAGGTTGTCAATCTTTGATCCGTTACGGTGCCCGTAGCAAGAATTCCAGTGCGGATGCTGCGAGCTAAGGGCAGATCATTTCCGGAGGATGCTTTGACAGGTTCAAAACCTAAGCAAAAAAAAATAAAATTGTTTTACATTTCTAACATAAAATTAACAAATTAAAGAATATAAAATTTTAGACTCAAAATTATAATTATTACCATTATTGATTTTAAATGCATCGTGATATCGTTGTACTTGTACTATTAATTTAATAAAACCAAACCAATAAAAGTTTGTATTACATTAAATAATTAGAAGTCAATCTTGGTGCTTCCTAGAAGGTACAAATTTACAAAATTTTACCTTCAGCAAACCGTTCAGGTAACATTCTTCTGTTAGCAGGTGAATGAAAAGCTCCTCTAGAAGGATGTTTCAGGTTGTTACAGGAACCGTCAACCCGTCTTCCTTCCTTAGGGTCACATGGCTCAATATCGGTTGTGCAGGTCCTAAACAAAATTTGAATAAGCCTACAATGCTAATGGCGTTATAACTTAATTATTAATGCACGAATCTTAATTGCGACCTCTGTGGTACAGTGGGCGAAGGCACGCTTGCCATGTAAAGGATGCGGGTTCGAAAGGAAAAGCATAGGTCCAAGACCTATGCTTTTCCTAATTTTTGTAATGATATCTCTACTTGTCTACTTATCCTGAATAGTAATTTGCTATGCTTTGCAGACGACATGACATTTTCAAAATTATTAATTCTATTAATGACGTTTCTGACCTTCAGCCAGACCTATCTACACTGGACACGTATTGTCTCATAAATAAACAAGATCTTAATACATCCAAGTGCACCGTTGTTACCTTCACTTGTAAAAAAATAGTAACTCAGTCTTCCTACCAGCTGAAATACCAAGCCGTAACGAAATGTAGTGTGGTGAGAGATATTATAGTGTAACACGACTCAAAGCTTATATTTGATGATCATATTGAAAATATAATTTCCAAAGCCTCCAAAGCCCTGGCAATACCTCTGTTTTCGATTAAACGTTCCATTCATTACTCTCAACTACCTTCATCTATATCAGAAATTTCATTTTCTCCCCTTAGTCAAGCGGCGTGAAATAGCCGATCTATGTTATTTATTAAAAATCACTTCCAATAATATGAACTGCCCAGATCTACTGAGGAAAATTAATTTATATGCACCATCCTAATCAAAGAGATTTAACCAGGGGGTGTTAAATCTTCTATAATCTATATCCCTGTAGTCGGTACTAACTACAGACAAAATACGTTCCTGTGGCGAGCAAGCGACAATTTCAATAAGTTGAGTAAGCCTTTTATTTATTTATCGTAATCTAGGATTTACAGTTTATCATTTAGTTTAATATAATAATGTGTAGATATGACAAACTTTAACCAATTTGAATCCACATTTTGTATTCAACTCGACTTAGATTTGTTCTGCACTAGTGTAGGCTCAGCTAGACAACGGCTGAATAGGGAATTCTTTTGTGTCGCAAAAGAATTCCCTATTCGAGTCGAGTTCACAAAGTTAGACAATAACTTAGTTACTTAAGATTATTTATTTTTACTTTATACTTAAATACTTATAGGAAGATACTTCTATACTTCTATTACTTTTACTTTATACTTACATACTTTCTGGTTCTTCTTAGCTGTAACTTTCTTAGATTGTGTTTTTTATACGTGAAAACCTGTAATTGGCTATCTAATTTTATGCGATTGTTATATTCTGTTTAATCAAGCTGTTGGTTTTCTAATAAATAAATAAATAAAAAATAAATAAGAATAGACTGGTGAAAAAAAAGAAAAAACAGTTCACACTAAGATAATGGATAGATTTCTTACATCTGAACTTGGTATGTGCACTGCAAAAGCCAAGTTCATATTAAGGACGCTCTTCACCCTTCAAAAAACGGTCAAAAATGTTTTTTGAGAGGTTTCGTTATAAAATATGATACAAATTACTTACTCCAATAAATTAGTTTTTGTGTAGCGTCTTATTTCGCTTTTAGTTGCAGGAGCGCCGCGATAAGCGTCGTATATAATAGCATAGCTGCCACAGAATAGAACCGAAAATATTATTAAACTTTTCATGATTAAGTTATAAATTCAAACTCCGTCATGCACTCGCAGGGAGTGCTATGATGAGAATGGATCAGCTAACAGTTCCTTCTGTTTATATACCAAAGCCGCGACATTGTGCGCGAACTTAACAGGTGAGTAAATAAAAAGAGAACTATTAAATATAGATTACCTTAGTATTTGGACAACACGATGTGCCGAAACTCAACCCAAATAGCGTTCTACTACGATCTTCTTCTAATTATAATTATAATTTGAGAATTATCCCACAGTAAAATGATAATTTGAAGAAGAGAAGTGATAAATACAATAGTAATCAGCGAGAGAAACGAGGCACAGTATGGTACTTCGAATTAGCGAAGCAAGCTATTTCTAACCGATTTCAAAAACGTTTTTAAAACTAAACAAAAAATGTTTCAAATACATTCGAATTGACAAGCACTTCTTTTTTTAAGTCACTTTTATTATTTTATCATTTTTCAGAATTTGTTAACGCCACTGGAAAGTCGAACTAAAGACAGGGCGCAATGGCGCTCATTAGGGGAGGCCTATGTCCAGCAGTGGACTGCTATGGGCTGATGATGATGATGATGATGATGACTGGAAAGTCAGTACGAAAGCGTATTCGTATTTGAAAGTCAGGCAAATACGAAATTTGTTAACTTGAATGACATAACTTTTTCCAGCTATTTTGATTTAAAAACCACACTACCTAACCGATTTCGATTTCTATGGGACCACTCGGAAAGCACCACTAAATCCTTTCTGATAATTATAGGGAAATAAGTTTATTGATGACAAAACTTTAGGTATCTTAGAAGAAACAAGGCAAATTCAAATTCCTTAAATTCAAACATTTGTATTTTTACCACAAGGAACACTTTGAAACGTCTAACAGACTAGGAGAATTTAAGATGGAAAGCAGGATGTAGTAAGTAGTTAAACAATCTAAAATAGATAAACATTTTTTTTTGAATATTCATATTCGTATTCATATTCATTGCATTTTTTGGTAATGATCGAATCGATGGCGGTATCTTATTGTGCTTATTGGGCGGTATCTTATACTTGGTGCCATGCAAAATACACTAGTACGTAGCACTTGACATGTGTCCTGCATGACACATTGTGCATATTTCGTTCTAGTCGGCTTCCAACTGCAATTCAACCTGGTCTGAGTATGTTAAGTAAAGTAATATTTTATTGCATCAAATACATGTATGTATGGTACATAGGTGTCGTATGTTAAATGTAAAACAATGTATTTGTACCGGTACGGCGTGCAATATTTTTATACAATGTCAAAGTAAAGAAAAAATATATTAAAATTAAAAAAAATAATAATAGTCAGACTTAAAATTAAAAATTGAAATGGCAAAAAAAATATTAAAATGTCAAAAATACAGCGAAGGTAGAGTTAGGATGTTATGTTCTGCAAAGTAGGGTTTACATGAATCTGTTACTTTGAGACGAAACATAGATCGTATACAGCGTTTTTGATACTTGAATATTGTGTCAGCGTTGGTCGAATTAACCAATTAAGTTTTTTGTCAATGTGAAGTCCTAAAAATTTTGTAGAGTCAATTTCATCGATTTTATTTTGATTATATTGAATGTCAAGGTTAATATGTGCAGCAGTATCGCGTTGTCTAAAATGTATAAGTTTGGTTTTAGATATATTAATTTTTAAGTTATTGTTGTCCAGCCATGATTATAATAGATGTTAAGGTTGAGTTTATGTCTTTTTCATAGGTCTCAGTATTGTTGCATGATATCGTATCGTGTTCAAACTAAGAAAGTTACTGGCCCATTCAAAATGGTCTGAGTATGTTTTAACAAAAACAGCAAGTTCGCTTATGTATAATGAAGCTGTGGTTAGTATTTTTAAATCTGCATTGGGCTTGCACGAGACTATCTTTTTATTATACGCTTTATATTAGCTTCACTTGTATGTATGTTTGTATGTTTATATGTTTGTAAACGACTCCTTAGGACGCGATTTTGACCCACTCGAAACGGCCAGAGTTCATTCAAATTTTGCACACCTATCAAAGACCAATGACAATGCAATAATTCGAATAAAAAAAAAAAAAAAAAAATTATATCCGATTATTCTAAAACTAAAATGTAGAAAATAAATAATAGTTTAAAAAAAACTAAAAAACACGCTTTAAATAGAAAACCAAACTAAAAAATAGAAAGTAAATTTTAATAAATGTAAGTAAAAAACAAATGTTTTTTTTTTTAAAAGCGTGAGTTCGCAATATTTATAACTATTGACACCATGCACCCCAGGCTTTTTTTTTAAATTAGATTCATTTTTTTTCTTATAGATACTATTATTAATTTATATATATTACCACTTTTAGGGTTCCGTACCTCGAAAGGAAAAAACGGAACCCTTATAGGATCACTTTGTTGTCCGTCCGTCTGTCCATCTGTCCATCTGTCTGTCAAGACACTTTTTCTCAAGAACGCGTAGAGGTATCAAGCTGAAATTTATATCAAATACTCAAGTCTACTGTCCTTTAAAGCTGTGAAAAAATTAAACTTCTAAGCGAACGCAATCAAAAGAAACAGCCGTTTAGGCCGCAAATTTTCGACACTCGCAAGGGAATCAAAACCTACAGGGTACTTCCCGTGAACTCAGAAACTTGTAATTTGGTACGAAGCAACGTCTTATAGCACAGATAAAGGATAAATTGCGACAACCGTACATTTTTAGTTACATCATACAATAAAAATATTTTAATTATTTTAAACATAAGAAAAGGGGTAGTTCTTATGAACGCGTAGAGGTATTAAATTGCAATTCATATCAAATACTCAAGTCTATAATACCTTTAAGCTGTAACAAAATCAAACTTCTATGTCAACGCAATCAAGAGAAACAGCAATTTAAGTCGCATATATTCAAACTCGCAACTCGCAATGGAATCAAAACCTACAGGGTACTTCCCGTGAACTCAGAAACTTGAAATTTGGTACGAAGCGACGTCTTATAGCACAGATAAAGGAAAAATTGCGAAAATTGTATTTTTTTTGTTACATCATCCAACTATGACTCGATTGTCGTGATGGGTGAAATTTTACTTATACACCTATAGGTTTGTACGGAACTCTCGGAGCGCGAGTCTGACTCGCACTTGGCCGTTTTACACTATTCTTAATTTAAATTTATTTTCTATTTTTTGATTTTGGTTTTCTACAAAAGCGTGTTTTTTAACCGACTTTATCAAAAAGGAGGAGGTTCTCAAATGTTCACCGATTACTCGAAAACCGCTGAACCGATTTGAAAATTTCATTTTTTGTTTGAAAGGGTATACTTTACAGGTGGTCCCATATAAATTTTATCAAAATCGGTCAAGCTGAAAAATCTACGAAAATCTAAAAATTGTATACATCGATGATGTTTTCATGTGTTTTCATACCTCGCTGTCTCATTGGAGCGGTGTGTTTATTTGGCCTTCCCATATTATATATGTACAAAATACATCTACTTTCCATTAAAAACTTATTATAGGCTCAAATTTCATTCAATACTTCATTGAATACTTCGGTTTCTTTTTAGTTTTTAAAACGTAATTATTTAAGCTATTATTTATATTACTAGGTTCCAACATGTCATCAAGTTGTGATGTTACCAAACACTTTCTATCTTTTTCAACCAATGACGACAACAGAAGCGGTTACCAGAGTTTCTGTAGTATTCCTACTTTATCCCAAACTCTTGTTTTTCGATGTAGCAAGGAATTTTAACAAGGAATTTTAATGTTATAGACATATTAATGTGCGCATTAGCGCAGAGTATTCCGGCTCATTATCCTTATATGCTAGCGTCTTTTATTCTTAATAATACCCACTTAGTTTTTATATCCGAGTCATGTATTGTCTACCTACTACTTCCTTCTCACTTCTCGGTTTCTTACTCATCAGGAACGACTACAATGATGGACGCGCTGGAGGAGTTGCGATCTATTTACGGGCTCATTTTCCTTTTTTGCTAGTTAGCATGTCTCCACAACCTCCATCATCTAGAATGGGCGAGCACCCTAGGAGTAGCCTAGCGTGTAGGGTATAATAGAGGTATAGTATAATAGTATATAGTATAATAGTATATAGTATAATAGAGGTATAGTAGGGTATAATAATACAATTCTAACAATAACTTATTTTTCCATCCTACAAAAATTCCTTGAAGACATTACACCATCCTAAAGACATAGCATTATCGTGACTTTAATACCTACCTTCTCGAGCAGAGCTACCGTTCCATTTAATTTCGAAATGGCGCTAAAGCCAGCAATTGGCCTTATTTTCCTATCCCCTAATGTATGTATAATAATGTCTCCAATCATGGTAAAATCAGCTCCCTCTTTTTCTAAGTCTAGTCTAAGTCATTTAAGCCTTTTTGTTTCTAATAACTCCTTACAGAACTCTCACCAATCTGATTTCCGACCAAGCCACAGCAACGTTACAGGATTAATTAAAATTACTGATGAAAATAGTTTTGGGATGGACAGTGAAAGAGTCACTATATATACACTCCACGACATCAACAGCGCTTTTTGTGATGTTAATTTTGACATTCATTTTAGGTGTGTTAAACTCTCTTTACATATCTCCGTATCTCCATTCGTAGCTAATTATTGAATCGCCAGCAGCGCTTTCATCTTAAGCACACTTTCTCTTCATCGTGCAACCTCACTGAAGGTGTCCCTCAAGGCGGCGTCCTCTTACCACTTCTCTTTACTATTTTTATTAATTTCATAACGCAAAATCTTTCATCTTCCTACCACCTGTATGCAGATGATCTTCAAAAACATATATTGTCATACAACTGATAATGTTAACGAAGCCATTTTTCTGGTAAAGTCAGATCTGGTGTCCATCGACAAAATAATACGTGAGTGAAGCCCGTGTTTATCAAAATGTATAGTACAACTCACGAAAGTTTTAAAAGTGAAATATTAAACCTCTACGAGGAGGTATGTCGAAAAGGTACCTATAAAATGCATGGGGGAATATGATAAGTTCTTTATACGTCACCCGCAGTGCGAACCGTAAACTCGAGCGGCAACGAGCGAACCACGGATCAAATTTCCCCCTGATGAAGATTCGTTAGATGAATTGAAACAGCGTCGGTGCCTCCATCGACAAAATAATACGTGAGTAAAACCCGTGTTCATCAAAATGTATGTAGGTATTTTCGTGAAGGTTTGCCTTTTATACTTAAGAAAAACCTGCATTGTAATAATCTATACTAATATTGTATACAGGCAACTTTTCTTTGCTTGTTATTATGGATGATCTCTGTACTACTGAACCGATTTCAAAAGTTCTTTACTGGTCGTAATCTACACAGTCCCTGAGTGCTTTTTGAAGTGTCTTATTTTGGTGCCTTGCAAGTCAAATTGCGTGGGTAAGCACAATTCATTAAATAAGCTAATATGTAAGCAGGACAGACAGAACATTCTCAATCCATGTATTGAACACTTTTAAAAACATCAATTAACAAAAGAACTGTCTGTTAATATGTAGTGACTAAACCAGTTTGTGGCATTAGTTTACAATAAATTGATAATTTAAATGACTTGGTTTATCCTTTAAGCCGCTTTTTATTCCTTTCAACACACTGGTTCAAAATAACTAGTGACACGAAGGAAGAAGTTTTAATCATACGTGTATCCACGTGAACTGCAATTGGTGGCTCTTTTAGACACAGAGTAATGCAAGTATTGAAGTTAAATACATATTATTTACAAAGCTGGATACTGGTCGTTTATAATTGAAACAAAACCAATAAAGTTGAGGTAAGGTGACATTGAAAAGTTAACAATGCCACTGTGCAATTAAAATATATATATTTTTTTTTATTAACCTATACTTTCCCACTGCTGGGCAAAGGTCTCCCCCAATTCCTTCCATTGGTCCCTGTCCCCGGCCATTTTCTACCAACCTTTCTCGAAGGCATCGAGATCGTCACGCCAACGTTTCTTCGGCCTGCCCCGGCTACGTCGCCCATCTGCAGGTACCCATTGTGTGACGAGCTCTGCTCATCTGTCAGCACTCATACGGCTGACGTGCCCCGCCCAAATCCATTTTAATTTGGCGGTCTTGTCTCCGACATCTGCGATCCTGGTCTTTGTGCGTTGTATTGCGGACTCTGTCTGTCCTCTTCACTCCTAGCACACTACGCTCCATTGCTCGTTGGCAGATCTTGAGTTTGGACTTCTGAGATTCGGTTAAAGACCATGTTTGATATAAAGATATAAAGATACAATATAATATAAATATATGTATATTTAGATATATATATTTATATATACTAGCTACAGCCCGCAGCTTCGCTCGCGTGGTACCTACAATAAGGGTCCTTTAAACTAAGCCTGTCCCTAAGATACAATCTATGTGCATACCAAATTTTATAAAAATCCGTTCAACCGTTTAGCCGTAAAAATGTAACATACAGACAAACACCTTTAGAGGCAAGAAGAGCACATTCCAATATATATTAAATAAATTATTGCTGATATCTCGTTATGACCGGAACTGACAGAATTATATAATTAATATAGCGAATATATATTTAGAGACTAGTCTCATTGGCTGTCATGTCATTTGGGATTTTTTGTAATATTTCGATTGCGCTCACCATCAAACTTTTATCAGGAAACTACATCACTATGGTGTTAAGGGAGTTGCACTTAAGCTTCTCACATCCTACTTAAGTAACCCAATATATTGAGTGGACGTAAATGGAAATCTTATAAATGGAATGTATTTAAAAATATATAAGTATTCTATTAGACATCTAGTCTAACTATGCTTAGTTTGGGACTAGATGGTGTTGTATGCATTGTCCACAAATATTTATTTATTATTTATTTATTTATTTAAAAACAGATGTCAATGTATAAAATGGGTGTACCACAAGGATCTATACTCGGGCCATTCAGGTTTTTAATTTAAATAAATGATCTACCTAAACTTGTAAAGGATGATCATGAGATTACACGTCACTTTAATTTTATTATAAAGCTAGTACTTACTAACTTTGGCGATGTAAACAGTACAATCGTTGAAGTTGTAACATGGTTTGATGTAAACAACCAAAAGGTTGTACACAAGAAAATAACCTAATGCATTCTTTTATTGTCCACTGTTAGAGAAATCAATGTATAAATTAAAAACCAAAGGCTCTGTGGCAAACGCTGTTAAAAAGATTATTTATTTTACCGACGTAGGTACCGCTAAACTCGTTAACTTCAGCTACTTTCATAGCATTATGTCTTATGTGATTCTGTTGTGGGGGAGTGCTGCAGATATTAAGACCATATTTGTGTTGCAGAAGATGGTTTTTTGCACTATTTATAACGTAGGCCCTAAATAATCACTTAAAATACATTTGAAAAAATAAATATCATGGCAGTGACGTTTAGTATATTAACGAAAATCAACCGTATGTCCCCAAAAATGTTGATTAGATATAAGTTCGTTAGAAATAAAAATAAACTCGCTGTTCCCACAGTTAGGCTCGCTAGAGTTAATAAGTCTTTTAAAGGCAACGTGTATGTTTTTTTAACAACGTCCTAAGTAACATGTTAGATTTGTAAATTTGTCTATTAAAACATAGTATGAAGTATCAGATTATCTTGACGACAAAATTGCATGAGATGAATCTGCTCCAACTTGACTCGGCATACATAACAAAATTGGCAAGGATTATACAAAAAACTGTTAACACGAGACGAGTTTCTTGCCAGATTATTCCTGAACTAGGGTTAGAAAGAACCGGCACCTAGATTTACTAGTATGTAAATAGACGTTTTAATGTGGTCCTTGTGATTTTATTGAATAAATAATGTTTTGACATTGACTTTGGTGTTTGCGGGCGAAGTCAGATGTAATTTTTTAAGGAAAAGAGTAAGAAGAATAAAAGATGGAAGGATGTTATAAGAATGTGATGGTATTCCTTTTAGGTGCTTGATTAATTTCAAGGATTTAAGTTATCTTGGATTGATGGAAAATGTCATGTGTGCAAATACAAAGTCTCTTTAGACGTTGTGATAAGATCTATCTTCAATAGTCCAATTTAAATGGTTTCGGGCATATCTTAGTCTTGAAAAAAGATGCTTACTTTTCAGTTTAGGGCCATTTACAGGTCTAAGTGGTTTAAGTCTAAATTAGCTACAGTAAGTCGTCGTCTTACTGTCCATGCGCTTGGGTTACTTCCTCCGAGTTGTCGAAACTGATTTGTAAGTTCAGTTCTTGTGAGCAAGCGATTACTAAGCATGGTGTTCACCAAGTATAGATTTTTTCGTGCTGTGGTTCACCTGGTTCTGCCTGTTCCTAGTCTGCGAAGGTTAGAGCCAGTTTCCTCGTAACGTCAGAGAATTCTTTGTACTGTTGACAGCGATACCCCGACAGTCCTGCCTGTATCGCGCTGACTCCGGCCGGTTTCCATCATTGTGATTAAACACTTTCAAAATAGTTGATATATCCACTTAAATGACAAATTAGAAAGAAAAGCAAAATCAAATGCAGTAATTTCGTTGTTCCATCTTCGAAAGTTTCCGTTTTTCAAATTTTATTTTTTAATGACATTAATTCACATTAACTAAGAAGTTTAAATATTTTTATTTAAAAAGTATTTAATTGTCTATCAAACACAATTTATTTCATTCTTAGTTTTTGAGATTTATAGGAATCTTTAAGTGACCCGGATTCATTGCTCTCGAGTGTATTAAATCTTTAGAACACTTTTTCTCCGCTATTTAAGGATTGTTTTAAAAAACCTTTAAATTCGTATCCATATTATTGTACTTTAAGTAAGACAAACACATACAAACAATCAATACAAGTTTAAAACAAATACGATACAAAATTTAATCACACGTTTAAAAGTTTCTATACAAAGGACTATGGGGGATTTTGTATGAACCCCGTCCCCACCCTGCAACAGTTAAGGGACACTGTCAATTTGTTCATTGGGACCCAAAATAAATGAAATAAACTTTTCGGCAAAAATTTTTTTTTTTTACAAACAAATAAGCATATTTCACGTAAACTAATGTCGATTGTATCATATCCTATTAACCCATTAGTACAGCTAAAATTATGTTAAACGGTACACTACTAGGTTAAGTTAAGCTCTGATTTTTATACTGCATGGCATAAAAATAGGGCTAGTGCCTGTAAAGCACTTGACTGTACCAACAATTACATTACCTATGTCGTCTATTAAAATAATATCAAGCATTTGTGCTGGTGAATTAAAGTCAATATGACGCCCTAACCCCATACGTCACACAATGGATATTATGTGCGGACAACCTCCCACAGTGCGATTGCCTGTAAGGCACGTGCTGTACCAATGCGCAATAGCATGTCTGTCAGCCAAATCCCGGTCTATTCAAATAAAACTATAATAACTAAGGGAATGGACATAGAGTGACTAAATCTGTACTCTGAGTAGCCAATCATTATTTTGTTTGTTAGGTTATAGTTCTATATTATAAAGGCCATCGCGAAGATGCTCAGCGTACGACTTGGCAACTTAATATGATAGCTCCCTAGCGCGAAAAAAACCACTTCATCTTGAGATAAACGTGGAAAGTCTTCGAAGTTAGGAATATGTGAGTTTGCTTGCATGGCTTCACAACGCACTCTATGTCTGTTAAGATTTTTCACATGCACATAATCATGCAAAAGGTTGGACATGTTCAACATGTAATCGCACATAGGGGAATTTTCCTGCATTTTGATTTCGACACTTGTTTTTTTTATAAATTAAAGGTTGGTCGCAAATATAACTTAAATTAAAGTACACACTGTTAGCTTCCTAAAAACCTATATTGTCTGGCCTTAACCCTCCAAATCATAGCAGTGGCGGCTTAACAATGGAATGGTCTAAATTCGCTCGTTTCAGGTAGATTGTGGAACTTTGAGCAGGTATAAGAGGTTAAAAAAACAATAAATTTGTGAATGTAACGATTTATTAATAAGAGGTTTTGCCTTCCTTAGCCTGAATATTAGCTTCTATTCGATGTTTCATTGAAGAAATCATTTTTTTACGAAATCCTGCGGTATGCCGTCCCATTCTTCCTTGATCGCGGTTTGGAGCTCTCTGAGACTCGTAGGCACTGCGTTTCTGGCTCTTACTCGTTTCTTTAGTTCGTCCCATAAGTGCTCAATGGGATTGGGATCTGGACTTCGAGCAGGCCACTCCATAACGAGTACTTCTACCTCCTCCAAGTACTATAGCAGCGGTGTGTGGTCTAGCGTTGTCCTGCATAAAAACGAAGTTTTCGCCGATAAATCACGAAAAGGGCACAACATGTCAATCGAAGGTCGGTATCGGGCCCTGTGATAAAGACAAGTTTGGTTTTCGCTTCCAGTGAAATGCCTCCCCAGAACATACACTAACCACCGCCGTATGCGACCCGTTCGGAGATGCAGCATTGAGCAAAACGCTCACCGGATCTTCGGTAGACTCTACTCCGTCCGTCATTACCATGGAGACACATCCTGCACTCGTCGGAGAAGAGGACTGCCTGCCATTGATCCATAGTCCAATTAACGTGATTTCGAGCAAACTGAAGGCGTGCTTGTCTGTGCGTTGGGGTCAACTTTGGGCCAGTTGCTGGTCTGTGCGCTGTCAGACCTCCTTCAGCTGATCTTCTTCTCACCGTCCACCGACTGGCTTCCACTTCTCTAACTTCCTGGAGCTACTGTCTGAGTTTAACTGCATTCAACCGGCGATTTCGTAGTGATGTATTCACAAGAAAACGGTCATCGCGCTGTGTTGTCGCACGTTTTGGGCCAGTTCATGGTCACCTGGTATAGCCACCAGTTTGTTGATAACGCTGGTATACACGTCAAACAGCATATCTGCTCAAATTTAATGGACGAGCCACTTTACTTTGGTTCTGTCCAGCTTCGATTAGTGCAACCACTTGAGACGCTGCTTCTGGTGTGGTATTCATTTTCTTGTTTAGAGAGATGACGTATTCGTTAAAGAACCTTTTTGACTGGGAGTTGGTATGCAAATAATGTCATTTCAATCATCCCTTATCGTTTTATACCTGCTCAAAGTCCCACAAACCGCGCTACCTGAAACGAGCGAATTTAGGCCATTCCATTGTTAACCCGCCACTGCTATGATTTGGAAGGTCAAGGCCAGGCATTATGGGTTTTTAGGAAGTTAACAGTGTGTACTTTAATTTAATTTAAGTTATATTTCCAACCAACTAATAATTTAAAAAAGAACAAGTGTCGAAATCAAAATTCAGGAAAATTCCCCTATGTTCGATTTCTATGCTCTCGAGTCGGCGGCGAATCTGTTATCAAGAGCGACACGATAATAGGCATTTATCACGGTTGCTGCGATTTTAAAGTCACAGTACATGTGACTTAATTTACGGTTCAAATACGTTTGTTGCAACAACCTAAACCTATTTTTAAACTTACCGTTGACTGCCTCAACAACCCATCTGCAAATCGTAATCAATCGGGACTTATTTGCCTGGCTTCTTGTCAGCTGACTGGCGTTCCGGTCTTTTGTAGGTGGCATGTGGACTGCATAGCCTCAAGACTGGATATCACCAATGCTATCTGTTCAGGAGAACAGGAAGACCTGACCACTGGTTTGTTTTGTTTGCGCCTCGAAGAATGAAAAGAACAGTAATTCACTCACCTTGAGATAGGACGTGGTGGTTGACAGCCCGCGTGGAGTTCCGCCGCCGAATGCCGTTGATCGTTTGGAGCACACAAAGTTAGGCCACCGCTAGGCCTCCGTCGTCGTAACACAACACCGTTATAAAATGTCCTTATGTAGATTTCCGTTGAGTTGCGCCGGCAAATACTGCCGTGTTGCTGGCGCCCGAGTTTCACCGTCCGTCTGTCCGCACGCTAGTCCGAAATGGGTGTGTGTGAAGAATGCGCGAGCCGTCTTATAAGTCGTCTCTCTCAGCGACCAAACTACCGTCAGTTCATTTTAAGAGGCGCGAACACTCTATCTACATCTCTAAAGCTCCTGTCTACTATAAAAACGTGGCCACTGTTTAAAAACCAATGCAAAGGATTTTGATCATTCATTAATAACTGCATAATGGTAGCATCAGAAGTTGTATAAAACCTAAGCCCCATGTATTTGAAATATGTTGCCATATTAAAAAGTTCTCTATTCTAATAGATGTTTTAAACACATGTTTCATATATGTTGGATGGTGGGGACGTTTCTTCCCATAGTATTTTTAAACCCCCATTGCGCTCTTGTTTAGGGGTTGTTCAAATTAATAATAAACTGGTCTATTTGTGTCAAAGAATATTTGAGCAAAATAACAGCGTCGTAAGGTCAAGGAATATGATTTTTCATACAAACGAGTTACCCCATTTTCATCCTCTCAGTCATTGAGTTTTGGAAAATCCGATCTTAGCAAACGCCTACACCCCTTAAATAATGCTCGTGCAATATTTCCTGTAAAATCCTGCCTTTTAGTTTCTTCTTTCTTACCTTACTTTAGTTGCATTTTCAGGTCGTTTATTATGGTATTAGAAGCACAAGTTTTAAATAATGGATATAAATTTACTTATTATTGTCAAAACTTGTATAATTTGTTTCTGTTCCTGGTATTGATTCTATGAATATTACTTTTACTGAAAACCATAGCTGTTTTTGTGAGTGTATAACAAGTGTTCATATATTCATATTATATCCATTCTGAGAATATCTTTGGATATTTTTCTCAAAGACACTTGTGACTTCATTTTATAAACAGCACGAACTGCCCATTTTTGAAGAACAAAATGTACCTGAATGTCCGTTGCTTTTACCTAAAGAATGATGCTTTATGATAATATGACATAACATTATAAAAAAATGGTAAAATAAACTGTCTAGTTCTAGCTTCATTGTGTAAACTGGATATGCAGCGGAACCAAGCCTACCAGCAAGTGTTTCAATTTGTGGTCCCCATTAATACCTAGGAATCGTGGAATCTATAAGGTTAATGCATCTCAAAATAATTAATTAAATTGCAATACAATCTTGAATAATACTTCTAATTTACTGTATTATACAATATATAATATTTACAATATATTTTACTAAGTCAAGTAAAATATATTGTATTAATATAAAATATTTTATTTTATTTTATTAGTTTATGTTGCTAGTTTAGAGTTGTTTTCAGATGGTATAGATTAGAAGTCACAAAATTTCTGATCACAGTATTAGTATTGTTTTATGGGTATTTTAACATTAATTATTAAGGCAGTCGAATATTAATTAAAAAGAAAAAACAATTTGAGGCAAATTTTATTAGCATAGCTGAAATGGATGATATTTAATTTTCAAGGTTATATGCTCCAAATTATAAAGCAACAGATGTTTTTAGCGTATCAAAGTCCACAAGAAACCTTTAAAGTTTCGCTCTGTCCGTCTGTACGTCTGTTTTTCTGGCCGCCCCTAATCATAGCTTATTATTCTCTGATTTCTCTGATTATTCACCCTGTTTTAACGTAATGAAGTTTTGGATGGTAGCATGTTTTAGTGGCCTCTAAAAAGTTATAAAAATACTTTTAGCCCTTCCGAATAAACTGCTGGCTTGGGGTACTTGAAAGGTTTTCAGTGAGGTATCTTAAAATAATGAAATAAGAAGGAAGACTGTAACTGGAGTAACAGTCTGATTTATAAAACCCTAAAGTTCCATACTAATTTATTGAAGTAAACTTACTTGAAAACATGAAAAAAATGAAAGGCGTTTATTTACAGTAAAAAAAAGTAGTTTATAATAGGTACAATAATATCTTTCTCATTCAGGTTTACTTTACATTTCACTGAGAAGAGAAATCAGGGCCTGTTAATAACGGTAACGAAAATTTGATGAACTAAAGACTATCTTAAAATCACTAAAAACACTAACACATGTCGTGATTCTAACAGAAACATGGATAAAGACTGATGAAGAAGCGAAAAGATTTGAAATACCTGGATACACACATTACTACAATATAAGACAAAACTCAAAGGGCGGGGGTGTTTCTATATTTGCACATGACAACCTAAATCACAGTGGGAAAAGAACAATGGGACGATGATAATCATTACCTATGGGTTTACATAGACAATGTATCACTTGATGTTGGAGCCATCTAAAGAAAACCAAAATCGTCAAATATAAAAAAGTTTTTAGATACCTTAACCGAACATTTACAACGAAGAGAACGAGGCCTGATGTTTGGAGACTTTAATATCAACCTACTTACCACGGAGAAGTCAACATCTATATATAAAGAAACCCTAGAAGAAAACAGATATATAATCCTGAACAAAGTAGAAGAAGAATATTGCACTAGGGAAACTAATAAGACCAAATCACTGATAGATCACGTATGTACTAACCTAAAAATAAAAGATTTTCATTTTGCCCTTTTCAACAGCTCAATGTCAGATCATAAACAATTTTATCTTGAAGTCAAGAAATACCATGCTAAACCCAAAGAAAAAACAATATATGAAGCTGTAGATTATGAAAAACTATACAAAATCGCATCAGAAAGTAAATTCGACAGTAATGAATACATATATGAAAAACTAGAAAAGAGACTGCTGGAAAGCATAAATAAAAGCAAAATAACTAAAACTAAGACTCTAAATCCACCTAGACAGGACTGGATTAGCAAAACAATAATAGACGACATAAACAGAAAAAATATAATATGGACAGAATACAAACGCAACACGCAAGATAAAGAAAAAGAGGAAGCCTTTCATAAGGCAAGAAATGAAGTCACTGCTAATATACAAAATGCAAAAAGCAATTATTACGGAAAAAGGATACATAACAAACATGGAAAAAATTTGTGAAACTTTCAACTCTTACTTCTCGAACATTGGTATTTTACTAGCACAACAAATTCCTAGAACATACCATAGTGATATCTCCTTAAATTTAGCGTCGGAAGAGACACCTAGAAATGGCATAAATCTATTCGTTCTACAGGAAACTACCGTAGATGAAGTAGGTAAAATAATAGATAACCTTAACTGCAATACTAGCGCAGGCATAGATGGTATTAATACTAAATCGATCAAATGCGTCAAAAATTTAATCCTAAAAGAACTAACATCGTGCATCAACAAATGTTTGCAAAATGGTACATTTCCAAAAAGCCTCAGACAAGCAAAAGTTTCGCCCATCTACAAATCTGGTAAAAAAGAAGACCCTGGAAACTATCGTCCCATTTCAGTGCTACCAATTATTTCAAAGATTTTCGAAAATGTAATTTACTACAGGCTAGAGACGTTTCTAAATTCCCAAAATTCTCTTTATAAAAAACAATATGGTTTTAGACCGAAATCGAATACTCTTTCAGCAACAACGGACATAGTTACAAAAATTAAAATTAATTTTGACAATAAGAAACTAGCAGTAGGAGTGTTTATTGATCTACAAAAAGCTTTTGATACCGTTAGTCATGACCTTTTGCTACGTAAACTTAATAATATTGGTATTACTGGAAACGCATATGATATCATTAAATCCTACCTTTCTGATCGGCAACAAATAGTTAGAATAGGGCAAACACAGAGCACATCTAATATTTTTTCTTACGGAGTGCCGCAAGGATCAATATTAGGCCCCTTACTCTTTCTCATTTACATTAACAGCATTCACAAAATTGGACTAAAAGGTGACACTACATTATACGCGGACGATACTGCCTTATTTTACTTTGGCAAAAACATAGATTCAGTAATAGCTGACGCGCAACACGATTTGGATCTTCTTAGTGTGTGGTTTTGGAGCAACTTGTTGACAATCAATATTGCTAAAACGAATTTTATGATATTCGCTGCAAAGAATAAAGTAATATCTAACTATTCTCCACTAACGATTAATAATATACCTATAACTAGAGTTCACCAAGAAAAGTATCTTGGACTGGTGCTTGACAGCATGCTGACCTGGAAGCCGCACATAGAGAAAATAAAGTCAAAACTACAATCTCTAAATGGTGCGCTGAGAGGAATGGTCAGATGCTTGCCACGGCACGTACGTTATACAGCTTATAACTCTCTTATCAAACCACACATAGATTATCTAGTGGAAGTGTGGGGTTCTGCTTCTAAGATTAATATAGGTATGCTGCAAATTGCTAAAATAAATTAATTAAAAGATTATTTAATTACGACTTTCTCACACCCACTAAGAATTTGTACAAGGAAACTAAGCTGTTAAATATATCACAAACATATCTATATTGTAACTGTATACTTATACGTAAAATACTAATGAAGGATATCCATACTCAAATTACATTGATTAAAAAGAGCTAGTTCAAAAAAATGTGATTAAGAAATGCTAATGACATAAAACTTCACTGTTCAAGAACAAATTATGTAAAAAAAAAGTATTATGTCTAAAGGTGCCCAGATATATAATAAATTACCACAGGATATAAAAGATGCTAAAAGTATGTCAACGTTCAAAAAAAGATTAAAGTTTTATGTTAGAAATGAAAAATAAAACATAATATATAAGAATAATAAATGGTTTTATTTTTATTTTTAGTAACAAGTTCAAAATATCTTTATATACAATATAAATATATTCTAGCGAGTACAAAAAAAAAACTATTAACGTAAGTAATCAAATAAAAATATTTAAAAATAAAAACTTTTAAAGTAATCAAATACTAAATATGTAAATACATAACAAAAAAAAAAACTAAACTAATCTTGCCACTTCTAGTAATACTCGATCCGTGGTTGTTTACGTCGTTGTAGCGATACGATTTTTACGTTTTTTATAACTACCGACATTTTGTCATTATTTTAACTTTTTTCTATTCTTGTACGATAAGCCCAACAAATATCATATTACATCATAAAATTAAGATGTAAGTGAATTCTCTATATTCTGTGTAAGTGAATGTTAATTCTTAGGAGAAATAAATGATTTTAAACCAGAATTGAACATCCTGGTCAGTTTATATCTCCTGTAATTCTGCCCCAAAAGTAATGGAAGATTTTGATTTATACACAATTTTTAAAGATCAAATTAATTCGCTAGTGCTCCTCATTTTAAAATGGAAGACATTCGTACTTCTGCTAAGTCAGTGACGGGGAATATTATACGAGTAAATAAATTATCCTGGACATATCACACAGCATCATCTGCCCTAAAGTAAGCAGAGCTTGTGTAATGGGTACCACATGACTGATCTTCCGTTCTCACTATTAATGACTGTTTTTAATTTTATTACTCAGATACTGAGATTTAGCAAAGCGACAAACATTTTTTATTTTTTTTTTACTTTTTCTTTAAACTCTTCATTAAAGTTATACCGTTTTTCACTGTATAGTTCATACAAAGTACGCCTACTCTTATGAATACCTGCTGTTGCCCACTCACTAAGATTTTACACTAAAAATGCCCTTTAACTATTTTAAAAAAGCAAAATTATACAGAAGTACTGTGTAGCTGCTGACATCCGTGACGCAACCAAATAGGTGTGATAACCTACTTTCTTCCCGAAGGGAGGAGATGAGGCGACAGTGGCCATGAGATGACTGTACCTGGACTTTGATGCCGTCCTTGGTACTGCAAGCGTGGGTTAAATTGATATTTCTTTTCTTGCAGACAGAGGAAACCTTGTCCCACTTTTCCTTCTGACGAAGGAAGATAGGTGTTGGGTTTTTTTCTTTTTTGGCGGAAGTATTCGCTGCTGAAGAGGATGGGGACGGAGTGACCGTTCGGAGCTTCGCCTGAGAGGTCGAAGTAAAGGACTGAGTGGCCGTTCGGTGACTTGCCAATAGAAGCAGGAGTTTTCTTTGCCTTGGAGGCCGGAGGCTCCTTGGCCGAGGTAGTAGTTCGTTTTCTCTTTCTCTTGCACAACAGTAAACCAGAGTCTTTGTTAGAGGAGGATATGTCGGATACGGAGCCGTCGAGATCCGCCAGCATTTTGATGGCAAATTCGCAGGCCTGTTAGACCAAGGGAGTGGAAGGTGCCTGAGGGGCCGGGAAGTTTTGACCTGAGGTCA
This sequence comes from Lampropteryx suffumata, assembly GCA_948098915.1. Lineage (NCBI taxonomy): Eukaryota > Metazoa > Arthropoda > Insecta > Lepidoptera > Geometridae > Lampropteryx > Lampropteryx suffumata. The sequence goes on from OX402547.1 coordinate 19,456,308, forward strand.
GGACGGAGACTACAGCTAATGGGCTGGAAGCTAAGAATGCCTTAGGGGCTGGAGATTCCGCGGGTTTTCGGGAGGCCTTACGGAAGGTCTACACCGAGGTTTTAGGGGTGGGTGCCTAAAAGGCCATGGGGTTTATGTCTAGGAAACCTGTTCGCTGGTTGTTGCACCTATTTATACTCGTCCTTTTGGCCCAGGCAAAGCAGTAAAAAAGTCATAGATTATATATATTTCGAATCGGCCATATTCCTGTTTTGTTACAAAAAATGGGGTGATTTGACATAAGTACTTGACGGTGGTGGGCGGTGGTTGTCAATTGTGATTATGCCTAGCAAACTACATGCAATGCTATTACTAAACCTTATTCATCGACATAACTGTTTGTATGAAATATGGTGGTTATCAGAATAGAAAAATAAATGGAAGACAATATATATTTGCTCATAATATTATAATATTTGTTATTGATATTCAGAAAACACAAATTCAGAACTCATATTTTCACATGCTTATTAGCTCACCAGAAAGGTAATCAGTTTGTTTCAATGTCAAATCTTTTTGTTTATAGTTCAGTTATCTTGATTATTATGTAATTCAATTAATTGTAGATTAGCTTTGCTTAAATAATTGGCTCAAACTTAATCGTCGTTGCAGTCGTCTCTCCATTTTGAGAAATCAATTTTTGGGATTTCAGAGCACGGAGTAATCTTGTTTCTGCAATAAAAATAACACCATTTAATAAAATGAAGAATTCAATCCTAATGTCGGTTATTGGGGATACAATTTTGGGACTGTACATACGATAATATTATTTGACAAAAGTAATATTTGTTTATAGATATTACAAATGCCATTATGCAACTAAAATCCATTTATCAATGTATGAACACGTGGTTCCGCTGAATAGTTACATATAAATATTTATAAAGACGATAATGCCATATTCATAATTACATACAATCATAAGTATATTATATTTTTGTTTATAGCAAAATATTATATATTTTCAAAAAATACTATATTATAATAATTTATTTACAAGTAAAATAAATTAAAATGCACACAACGCCATCTAGCCACAAGCTGTGCATAGCTTGTATTATGATCACTAGATGACAGAATTAATACACAAATATTTATTTTGGGTCCCTCCCATCGAACCCTCAACTTACAGCACAGTAGGCAGAGCTACTACCAACTGAGCTGACAGGCCAGTCAGTAAATTCGTATAACGTATAATTATTCTTTAATACTACTTCGAAGCTTATAAACATCCGGACACAAACATTATAATTATGTTCATCACAAGTTTACTCTGTGAGGGAATCGATCCTCCAAATATATATTTTTTAGACAAATTTTCGAACTTACTTCTTTCCGATTCTTTCAAAAGCACTTGGCTGTATCTCAGTAACGGAGTCTCCAACGTAGCACATCAAACTTGCCACTGTCATTTTTTTAATCTCACCAAGTTGACCTGAAAGAATTGTAAGCAAAATATTATAGTAAATTATCATAATATTTAGGTTAAATTAATATAAAAGAAGAACATTATATTATAGATTTACTTAAAATCCTTTTTTTTATTAAGTATTTGTTTTAATTCCAAAGATTAATAAAAACACATTTCCAAATGAGCAAGTTTCTATGACATTCGTTATGTAATTATTTTTTTTGTGTTTTTTTTACTATTTAGTTGGTATTCAATTGGCTCACCACCACTCATTCTTATCTACACTTACTTCGGAAGTTTTCACTCTACGTGGTTACTAATTTAAATTAAATTTCATTGTTATTAAATATACTATGAGATTAAGAATATACGAGCTAAAATTATGTTTTCTGAGTATTCACACAGCGGATACTTACATAACTTAAAAGCATTGGGGCGTTTTTTACTTTCAAACCAATGTCTATCAGTTTTAATGTTTCTTAGCAAATGCTCTTTGTTAAAACAATAAAAAGTGGGAGGTGCATAGCCGCCTGAAATTGGCTCTTCCAACCACAAACCAGCAAGAACTTCCACGTCTTCAATTGATTCATAGTTATTCATAAGGTTTTCTACATTCTGAAAAAAATACACTGTCAGAAAATGTGTGCCTTGATATGATCTTGATCATGAACTGTAGTTTAATAATGATTTTTTTTTTAATTTTCGAAGAAATTTTATTTTTTTTATCTCTAAAATGCTTAATAAGTACGATTTTACGATTACGATTTTTACGATTATATCGATTATTACGATTTTCATATCGATTCTGTATTTTTTTTTTAATAGCAAAAAACGACTTAATCAAACAGCCAAAGTTTTGTTCTATTCTACAATTACTACAGCAATGCTGTAAATCGTTTGCTCCATCACCCGACGACCGACCATTGACGCGGCTGTTTTTAGCAATAAAGCAATCGCTGATTATTGCAAATTGTTTTTGTATGTTTTCTCTTTGTACAATAAAGCGTTAATCTTTCTAATATTTCTATCAAACAAGTTTAGGAAAAGAAGGATTGAATAAAAAATTTAAACTTAAATTTAATTAAAAAATTAAAAGTAAAAGAGGTACATAAAAAGAGCAAAATGGAGGTGGATAGGATACATTATGAGAGCCAAAGAAGAGAAGTGAACAAAAGTTGGTGGTTGGCAAACATACTCTGATAATACATCATCATCATCATGATAATACTCTGATAATACAATAATTTTGTAAATAATCTAATATGTAATATGATGTAATATGACAATCTAAAGTAATTTATAAGCAATAAAGGCTAATATCTTATCTATCTATATCTGTGTAAACCAAGCGAAATATTTTTTTTTTAATACAATATCAAACCTCAGGTTTCATAACATCCAGAAGATCCTTCCAAGTCTTAACTTTTTTACCATAACAATATTCTCTGTATTTAATATATGACTGTAAACCAAAGAATCTACTCTTGGATAAGTCATTGGTTGTTATATCAAGCATTTTTTGAAGAGGCCCAAGTCCTACTTCAGCGATCTGAAAAGGAAAATTTTACACTATTAAAAAAAATGCATAACAAAAGTCATAATTACGTTTTAAAAACTAATAAGTAACCGACTTCATTTAATAAAATTTGAGCCTACATACATTTTAAGTGGAAAGTAGATGTATTTTGTATATATATATTATGGTTAGGCCAAATAAACGCACCGCTCTAATGAGACAGCGAGGTATCGAAGTACATGAAAACATCATCAATGTATACCATTTTTTGATTTTCGTTGATTTTTCAGCTCAACCGATTTTGATAAAATTTATATGAATTTATATGGATGGTATACCTGTAAAGTATACCCTTTCAAACAAAAAATAATTTTCCAAATCGGTTCAGCCGTTTTCGAGTAATCGGTAAACATACATAAAGATTCACACACACAAGATTCCGACGAATTGAGAACCTCCTCCTTTTTGATAAAGTCGGTTAATAAAATGAATAAAAACAGTAAAAAGCTTTAAATATAACCAAAGTCACGTTGAGTCTTTTGGCACCTGGTAATATGTATGTAAGTATTATACTATTTATTCGAAACGTCTTCGTGAATTTAAATTTAAATGTTTTCTTGGATTTCTGGCTATCACGGTCAAATCACAATGCAACATTATACTTACGCTATTATTTTGAATGTCAAAAATAACTTTGCTAAGAAGACATCCTTTAATTATTTTTTAATTTTGCACATGTTGCCAAATAATGTTTGAAATAAATAAATATTGGTGTAAAATCAACACAACTCCACCACCCCAAGCAAATCATAGCTAAGACGATGCTTGTTATGTGTAGGTGTCATACATATATCATAAGTAAGTATTTTAAAATATCTAACAATTCTATCAGTCGTCTAGTTTCCATAGTGTTATGACGATTCATAGAATACTTATATATTTCAAAACCTACTTATGATATTTTTTAACACATCGACGATCACCACACAAATTATTCGAAATAACGATTCACTACATAGTATAAAACAAAGTCACCTCCCGCTGTCTGTCTGTCCCTATGTATGCTTAGATCTTTAAAATTACGCAACGGATTTTGATGCGGTTTTTTTTTTATAAATAGAGTGATTCAAGAGAAAGGTTTATTTGTATAATACATGCATAATATAGTTGAGGAACACTGATAATTTTAGAGGTTTCTAATGTGATGTCGTAAACAAACACATTTTTTTGCGCTTACATTGCAAACGCTGGCTGAACTCTACGAACTACGAGATAGATCAAAATAATGTACTTACTACATTACTACAGTATTTTACACCTTAAAAAGGTCTACACAAATATGTATATGTCTCTCTTAGGCTATGTAATTCTCTTAGATAACGTTGTATATAAAGACATTCTGTAGTATATTTTATCAGCATTGCACCCGTGCGAAGCCGGGGCGGGTCGCTAGTAAATTATAAAATCCATGAAATTTCTCATAAATGTTTGTCCCTTAAAAGAGCGGGATGGTACTTACAATAGGGTCAACCACATGATCAGCTCCAGCGCTTGCCTGCCTAAAATTGCTATGAGTTACATGAACCATGTTATCATCATTGAAAAGGTATCCAGTTCGTAACGTCAGGTCTACTAAAGAAATCTTATTAATGTAAGTTCCATTTTTATCATATAATCTGAAATTGACAACATAATATTAACTTGACTTCAGTCATTCATATGCTTAATAGAAGAAATTGTTGCTTACATTTTACTTTTTATCTTTTCGTGCCCAATCTCAATCGTAAATAGTTCCGCTTTTGTTCTGAAACTTACCTCACATCACCATCTAGCAGGGTATGGAACCACCTCCAAGAATATGTGAATTCAAGTGACAATTGTGGAATTTCTTTTTCATCGTAAATATCTCTGAATTTAACCGATGATAATAAAACTTTGTCTTTTATCAAATTGTTTTTACCTGAAACAGAGAAGTTGGTTTTTATTAGGTATTTTATTTATTGGGTTAAGTTATTTATAACTCAACTCAAAATGAACAGACTATTTCATATCTGGCTTCTGACATTACCTCCAAGAAGCGACATTGCTTCGTAATATAAGATCTGAGTTCGTATAGCAATGTTGATATCCCTTGCAGTGTCGAATAGTTTTTGGTCGTCCCAGCAGGGATTGATTTTTGCTAACTCTTTTGCACATACGTTGTGCAATCTCAAGAAGTACATGGTAAAAATATTTATTCCAAGCAGAGAATTTGCCAAAGCTGGGTCAGCTGAAAAAAAAATTGAAGTAAATAACTTTTTTGTTTGATAGTTTTAATCATATAGCAATCCAGCTACAAACTAACCATAATTGAAAATATGGATTATTACCTACATTTTATATGTAATGGCATAGATACTTATATATTTATATTTATGCTTAGAAAGATAACAAATATTTGGACAGGATAGGAATCAGACCTACAGCCACCTGCAGCACACAATGCAAATCTACTAGGAAACAGTAAGTAGATTATAGTTAATGAATAGAGACAGAACGATTTGGACAAGAGTGAAATATAAAGTAAAATGTGGGCGCAGTAGGTTACTAAACTGCGTCATAGGAGGTACTTACGAGCATCATGGCATCTTGTTTCAGTTGGTCCTTGATTTAGCAAACAATTAGCTGGATCGCCAGCAGGTGGCCATTCTATTCCGTTTACTGTTTCAGATTTGAGGAGACCACCTTTGAGCGTTCGGAACTTCTGCAACACTGATTTTAAGTTCCCGTACAAAATAGACAAGTCCCAGTAAGGTGTTTCAAATGAATTCTAAAACAAAAAAGATATGTAAAATTTATTAATATTTACAGGTAATAATATAAAACACATAATATAATTCCGTTAATTGACAACGATTACCGCTTAATTTAATTACCTTTTTTGTTATCTCTATGACCAAACAAAAGGAAAGATTCAATTGATCGTTGGTGACTTCGTATGATGAGCCGTTGTTCATTATAATAATAATAATAATAATAATGCCGGAAATTTCACACAGCATCATCTGGCCCAATGTAAGCAGTGCTCTTTTTGCTGACGACACAACTGTAGTAGTTAGTGATAAGAACAAAGAAAAGTTAAGTATAAAGATAGAAACGCTAATATTCAGTTTACAAAAATGGTTAAATGCCAATAATTTACTATAAAATGTAGATAAAACGAACATTGTACACTGTTTTTTAGGAAATAAACATAATAATGACAAATTAGTAAGGCATACAATTGATAAACACTTTTTGACTACTCTTGACAACATACAATTTCTAGGCATAGATTGACAGTAAATTCATTTGGAATAAACATATTGACACTCTCGTTGGGAGATTAAAGTCAGCAGTTTACGCAATAAAGACAATATGACAACTTAGTGACATAAGAGCAGCAAAAATGGTATATCATGCGTATTTACCTTCCATTATGGTGTATGGAATTCTAGTTTGGGGAACAGTCGAATAGACTGCCTTACAGTCGAATAGAATATTCAAACTGCAAAAAAGAGCAATCCTTTCTATTTTGAAAGGCTTAGAATCGTGTAGGCTAATGTTTAAGAAATTAGAAATTATGACAATGGTAGGAGAATTCATTTTTCATAATCTGATGTTTATCAAGCTAAACCTTGATAAATTAAACCTAAACCATTTATGATACAAGAAATATATATAACATTTGTCTTCTTAAGCATAAACTAGCTAAAGTTGGTAATAGTTTCTTATGTATAAGCATAAAATTGAACAATAAACTGACGCCTGAATTACAAAACTCTGATTTTGAATGTTATCGTATAAATATAAGAAATATATTCCAAGAGAAATATATAAATATTTATTTTGTAGGTAAGAAATTTACAGATATGTACAAAATAATATACAATAATATTAAATACACGTGAAATAGTTGAGCTATCTAAGGACCGTTTAAAACGATATATAGAAAGCTCAACTGATCCAGATCACTGCCAGAGGGCAGCGTTCCCAAGATACTTGCGGAATTACCACGTTGAATGGCAATGCTAATACGCTGAGCCAGACAGGAGCCAGCTCTTGGGTCATGCAACGTATCTACCAGACGCCGTGAAAAAATTTTGAAAACGCGATGGGCTTCTGTTCCCCACGGGCCCAGGGTCTCGACTGCAAAAGGCTCAAATATGTAGGCCTTATCCAAACCAGCATATTTGCAGTTTTTGAGGTCCTTAGCACATTCAGCCGCCGCACCAGCCCTAAAGAAAGTCCCCGACAGATGGGATGCGGCCAGGATGTCTACCCAAGTAGCATCCCACACTAATGACCTACCCATCTCCCAAGGGTCAAGAGTCATACCATCAGGCCTCTTACCATCATCACGTATCAGACCGTTGTTTTCGAGCACAGCTGGTACGTTGACGCTGGTGAATGCCCGACGAATGATATCGTTAAGACTGGCGTGGTGGGCAATCCTACCGGCGCCGGCGGCCCTATGGCACGATAACCCATGGAGACCAAGCTGGTCAACCGCTGTACCACACTGGCACTGATGAGGGGCGCAGCACCGCGCACCCAACCGCAGACAAATTGCAACTCGACATGTTGGAGGATCTAATAATGATCCAATGTTAGATGATGGTGTGCTTGTAACCAATGTCCTGATTCCCATTTCGAAACGGCTAGGAGACGGGCGCGATCTACGGAGCTTGAGCATGTTTCTAACAGATGATTCCATGTAAGCTCACATAGAGGCCCGTCCCATTGCCGTTGGGCCGAAAGGTTCTTAGGGGGAGCAGAATTAGGGCAAGCACTGTTACAAGCGTTTCTTGCTTCGTCTAGATATGACATTTTATGAGTGATGCCAGAACTAGCCGGCAAAGACGGAATTAGATTTTTTTCAACAAAATTACGAGTACTGTAGACAGAAGACAAGAACGCCGTACCAATTTTAATTAGTAACTGATTGGCATTAATTATAACTGAAGTACGAAATGCTAACTGGATTGAAACATTGTACAGTTGTTATCTCAAAAAAGAAAAAAGAGAATTCAATTGGACGTCAACGTTTAATGCCACTCATTTATTGTTGTTTAACAAACAATGATTAACTTACTCTCACTGGAGAAGTTCCACTTGCAGTGCAGCCCTGAGATTGAAAACTAATAGGTCTCGTCATATTCATGCACCGTTGGGTGGAAAAGCGGTGCACGGGATCATCTTCAGGAATCTTGTTGGGAACACATTCGTGGTCGGTCTCGCCTTCCGGTAAGCAGCAGTACGTCTTTTCAAACACGTAGCGTCCTAAAAAAATATATTATTATGATAAAAAAATCCCATCCTACTGAACAAAAACAATCCCTTTTCACAATAACTATAACCAATGACTACCTCAGTAGCGCAGTGGGCGATATTGTGAAGATTGCAGATCGATACCTAGGTTATTTTTTATGTTTAATATATGTATGTATTGAAAAAAAAAAAACTATATAAGTGGTATATGAGCCATATTCACGTCACACAAGCTCTGCTTGCTTTGAGTCTACATGATGCTGTATGAAATATAATGAAATATAAATATAATGAAATAACACGTAAAAACATATTTGATAGATCACCGACGACTAAGTAGCGTATACTAAACCAAGTGTTCAAGAGCAATAAAATCCCTAAAATTTAACGTATTACTTACTTATATCGTGGTTAGATAATGTTTCTTCACTCGTGAAAAGCAAAAAATTTGTCAACATGGTTGTAAATTTCTGATCCGGTACGCTGCCCACTGGAAGTAATTGAGTGCGCAAGTGGCGAGCTAACGGTAGATCATTTCCGGAAACTGCTTTGACAGGTTCATAATCTGTAAAAATAAAAACAAGTAACTTATAATATCAGTATATCGTATGGATCATCTATCTATATACATATATCTATAAAAGTGCTTAACTTGACTAATTCAAGATATCCGAGCCGAAACCACAATACTGAAATATCCTTTTTAACCGACTTTAGAAAAAGGAGGAGGTTCTCCAAATAAACGCACTGCTCCAATGAGACAGCGAGGTATCGTAGTAAACGAAAATATCATCGATGTATATAAGTTTTAGATTTTTGTTGATTTTTCGCTGACCGATTTCGATAAAATTTTAAATAAGGGACCACATGGGAAAAATATCCTTTCAAACAAAAAAGAATTTTCCAAATCGGTTCAGGCGTCTCTGAGTAATCGAAGAACATTCATAAAAAAGAAAAAAAAAATACGGGTTGCACTCCGGGAGTGCCGACAGAAGTGAAAACTTATTTTGGCGCGCCAAAATTCTTCAAAATTTCACTTCTGTCAAAATTATTTTTTGTTTGAAAGGGTATTTTTCCCATGTGGTCCCTTATTTTAAATTTTATCGAAATCGGACAGCGAAAAATCACCAAAAATCTAAAACTTATATAGCTATATACATCGATGATATTTTCGTTTACTACGATACCTCGCTGTCTCATTGGAGCAGTGAGTTTATTTGGCCTACCCATATTATATTTATATACAAAATACAACTACTTACCACTAAAAATGTATTTTAAGCTCAAATTTAATTGATTGAAGTCTTTTTTTTTAGTTTTTAAAACGTAATTATATTTTCATTTATTTTCATAAGCAAAATTACCCTTTAAGGCTGTATTCTAATAGAAAGTTAAAATGTTTGTATGGAACTTTTAACACGTTTTGCTTGATATTTTAAATACAAAATAAATAGACACGTGTATCAAGGTTTTTAAAAATATTTTTAAAATCGGGTACAATAGGGTGGCAAAGTTTGTATGGAAACATTTTAACAGGTGGTGCGCTTGGGTTGAAACTTATTTGTCATGACGAGAAAGTTTTTCCCGATCTTATGAAACATAGTAAACTCATTCCTATGTTTATGTCTGGAAGTAAAAGTGATCTATCACTTCCAGACATAAACATAGTCATATGGATATTACCTGCGTTAAGTAAATTCTTGGAAAAAATTATCTAAATCTGTTATTATCAGATACTTTAACGTTAACAGCCTGCTACATAGTAATCAATACGGATTTACTAAAGGTCGATCAAACTCTTAAAGAATATATTTAACGCCTGGGACTTCTCCAGGGTATTCTGTGACCTATCTAAGGCCTTTGACTGTGTCAGTCATGCAACCCTAATCAAACAAATGTTATTCATAGCCCGACCAACATTAAAATTAATGAAGAGGCAATGAATCTTGCAGATTCCACGATCTTCCTAAGTCTTAATATTGTTGATAAATTACAGTGGAGTCCACAAATTGAAACACTTGCTGGTAGGCTTAGTTCTGCTACGTATGCAGGCGATACGGTGGCTTACTGGTGAAGTTACAGCTCGTCTAATTTATTTCAACTACTTCCATAGTGTTATGGCAAGTATATGGGAAAATGTACAGGGGAAAACAGTTCATATTGAAAAAATATTTGTAATTCAAAAAAGGGCAATACTTGCCATTTATAAAATAAACCACGAGAGTCTTTGAGATAAATATTCAAAGAAATTAATATTCTCACAATAGCTTCACAAAATATTGAAAATTTGTTATACACTGTAAAAATAGAGCGAAATGGTGACCTTTATAGAATCAATACTAGGAATAGAAACAAATTATTACATCCTTAGGTTTCGATTAGAAAAAGTAAATAAGTCCTTTATGGGGAACTCAGTGCGCTTCCATAATAAGCTTTCTGAAAATGGAACTAAACTACCCATTAAGAAAAAAGCATACATAATGTTTAGTATTTTCAAGATAGCGTGTTATAATGTAAATGACTAAATTATTAATAAGAATGCATGGCCTCATGTCGCTCTGCCCTCAGACAGTTCTAATCTTTTTCTTCTATTCTCGTTAAGGTAGTTATAATATGGATCATGTAAAAAAGCGCTAAGACCAGGACGAGTTTCTTGCCGGTTTTTCTCGGGCTTGGGTTAGAAGGAATTTACACCTAGTATGTAAGACATCTCAAAGTGATCCTTATGATTGTATTGAATAAAGTATCTCTTGTCTTTGACTTTGATACTAAAAGTACAAAATAATTTAATACGGTTTTAGGGTTTTTCAACATACTCTTCAAAATAGGGTAAAAAGTTATGTAATGTAAATGTTTGATGACTGACTAACCAGTCAAAAAATTTTTGCATAGGAATTTAAAGAAATAATCTAACGCATACGAAGTCCGGGAAACAGATAGTTCAATATAAACTAATTGAGTATATAATTTACTATCATTAACATAATTATTTGTAATTTCAAATTCATATTTAGTAGAATATAGTTACAAAAGTTAATTTTAAAAGTGAAATCTTGAGATGAGAGAACTTACTTTCAGCAAACCGTTCAGGCATCAATCTTCTACTAGCAGGTGAGTGATAAGCTCCTCTTGAAGGATTTTTCAAGTTGTTACAAGAGCCGTCCACCCGTCTTCCTTCTTTAGGGTCACAGGGCTCGATATCGGTTGTACATGTTCTAAACAAAACGTGTGAACTCATAAGCTTATACAGGGTGGGCCATAAATTTTTGCAAATAGCAACACTTGATTTTTCAAAAACCGTTAGAGGGAGGGGCGTGCGGGGAGCGGGGAATGATGCGCCGCTTCATGCAATTTTAGTCACGATGGAGCGCTTCACGGGCGAACAGCGTGCTTTTTGTGTAAAATAATTTTACAAAAACAACAACTCCTACGTTACTGTACGACGCCTATTTAGGGTTGAATACGGATTACGCCGTATAAGTGAGTGTCCAAGTGTTAATTTAATTAAAGCTTGGGTCAAGAAGTTCGAGCAAACAGGATCAACAACTAATATTAAACAAAAAGGGCGGCTACGTTCAAGAAGAAACGAAGAGATTCGGGAGGTTGACATTTCCGTTAGGAACGATCCAGAATCATCTACGCGTAAGCGTTCGGCGGCTCTAGCAATACCAAGAACTAGTCTGCGGCGAATTTTACGTTTGGGCCTAAAACTACACCCATATAAGCTTTAAATTGTGCAGGAGATGAAGCCAAACGATTACATTCAACGTAAGTTATTGGCTGACACTATGCTGGAACGATTCTCTAGCCTTGAGAATGTATTGTTTACGGACGAGGCCCATTTTCACATCAATGGGCACGTAAATAAGCACAATTGTCGGTATTGGAGCACGGAAAACCCTCGCCTTAAACACCAAAACCCATTCGTTCACCTAAAACGACAGTATGGGCTGCCATATCAGCAAAAGGCATAATCAGTCCGTATTTCTTTGAAAACAGCCAAGGAAATAACGTAACTGTAAACTCAGTGGAATACGTGAAGATGTTGCGAGAGTTTTTGACACCACAGTTACATGAATTTGAAGGATACAACAGCAGGACTTGGATGCAACAAGATGGAGCAACATGCCATACGTCAAATGTGACTTTACCGGTGGTCAAAGAAATGTTTCCTAACAAATTGATTTCTCGCAGAGGTGATATCCCATGGCCTCCAAGAAGCCCAGAACTTACACCTTGTGATTTTTTCTTGTGGAGATATCTGAAGAGTCGAGTGTCCCACAATAAACCAACGACCATATACCAATTGAAAGAAAACATCCACGAGGAGAAAGCTGCGATTCCTCGTAGCATGTGTCAGCGAGTTTTCCAAAATTTACGTAGTTGGTTGCAAGAGTGCCAGCAATGAGACGGGACACATCTCGACGATGTCATTTTTAAAAAATAAATTGCAATAAATGTTTATTACGTTAAATAAATCGTCAATAAAATCATCAAATAATATTAGTAGTTTTATTTTTATTCATGTTTCAAATGTGCAAAAATGTATGGCCCCTGTATGACTCGTGGCATTATTACAACTGGCCAAGATAATTTAGGTGCCAGGTTCAGATAATAGGTGCTGCGCGCCACAAAACCACCACACAATGTGACGGCTCGCGGACCTGTGTGAAGGCACGAGGAAATAATTACGTTTTAAAAACTAAAAAGAAACCTTCATTGAATTAAATTTGAGCCTATAATACATTTTTAGTGGAAAGTCGATGTATTTTGTATATATATAATATGGGTAGGCCAAATAAACGCACCGCTCCAATGAGACAGCGAGGTATCGAAGTAAGTACATGAGAACATCATCGATGTATACAATTTAAGATTTTCGTTGATTTTTCAGCTCGACCGATTTTGATAAAATACCCTTTCAAACAAAAAAATAATTTTCCAAATCGGTCAGCCGTTTTCGCGTAATCGGTGAAAATACTTAACAAAAAAAAAAAAAATTCCGACGAATTGAGAACCTCCTTTTTGATAAAGTTGGTTAAAAACCGCCACAACCAAACCGTAATACGATTATGCTAATTCAGGTTTTACTTCGGAGTAAAAAACCTTAATGTGACTATCAGTAGAAAAGAATGCGTAAACGAAGTTTTAAAATCATAGGGCTTATATTTCAAATGAAACAAATTACTTACTCTAATATATTGGCTTCCGTAAAGCGTCTAATTTCGCTTTCAGTTGCAGGAGCCCCACGATAAGCGTCGTATAAAATAGCATAGCTGCCATAGAATAGAACGGAAAATACTATTAGTATATTCATTGCTAAGAAAACAACCAAACTCGTCATGCACTTGCAAGGAGTGCTGTGATAAGAATTAGCTAACTTGCTTCGTATAAATACCAATTTATATTCTACTCTTACGATATAGTAAACCATCTGTGTAAATAAAACATACATCCCATTCTAATATACATCGTGTTGCAAAATGCAACTATAAGCAGGTACCAGCGGATTCTCAAATATATTGAAATAGAAATATCTCAATAAATTTTGAAATTACAAATCAAATAACTACATATCTGTTGTTCAATTCCTCAAGCATTGTTTTTTTTACTTCCATCAGCGCAGTGATGTTTTATTGCTTCTCATCGCAATGATCAGCTTACATATTTTATATTTTATTCAAAGTCAAAAATCAAAGTCGAAAGTGAAATTCAAAGTCCCATCAGCGCACTGAATGTTATTGCTTTTCATCGCAACGATCAAATAGTCAAATTACACACTTCATTCAAAGTAAAAAATCTAAGTCCAAAGTCAAAGTCAAATCGTTCAATTAAATACACATTTTACTAAGTTCTAATGCCATCTTCGTCTGTCCATTCGACGTTACATTTTCTTAAATTCTCTTATGCTAAAGTTACAATCTATCATAAGTGAGAATAGTGGTGATTTTAAAAGATCATTTAAACCAGGAATTTTATTCATCACATCATTCATGATCTTCATTGTTAAACTGAATTACGAATTTTCCAAATAAAAAAAACAAAAATTCTTATTACGCCTTGCTATATATCATAATTAATCTTAATTAGTCTAAATTGACTGGCAGTTTTACGATCTACTTTAATATCAATGTTTTGTTCTTTGTAGTGCCGTTTGGTTGTTTTAATTATTTGCTGAACTTTAAATGAATCGTTTGGATAATCTGACCGATAATCAGTCTTATTAAACGCATCAACCTATACATATTCCCATGAATTACCACAATTTTGTTTAAGTATACCTATGTATTACTGTAATACATCAAATAGTAAACCATAATTATTCAAAATCCTAATACCTTATCAAACGGTAGATAGAGGCGCTATCGGCCATGTCAAGTTTGGCTCTGCATAAATTAATTCTTAAAAAATATAACAAGTGAAGTTAAGAGTTTTTTGAGGTGTTATATGTGTTAAGTGATTGACAATTCACGTCATACAACGTTTGCGGCTAATAATATTCAGATTTCGGGGTAAAAATAAGCAAAAACCAGAAACAAGCTTATTTTCGGATAATAAAGGAAATAATGTAATGATACATGAACGGAGACATAAAATAATACTAATCCAGAAGACGTACAACAAAATCTACGGAAATAAAGGACTACAGTGAGTACATTTTTAAATTCCGTCACAATATCAGCCGTTAACATAACAAAACAAACCAAAACAAACAAACGGTCAAGATCGACCTCTGGACCCAAACTTGCACTATCATTTATTCTGTGCCTGAACGTGATATCGCCAGGTGACACCAGTTGCAAATTTTCGTCGCTCAAATACAAAGCCCGTTGGTCTGGCGGTTTCGGACGCTTTTTTTATGAAACTGCGGAAGCTAGTTCGAGTCTGAGCTACCGAGTCCACTTTTTGCGTTTTTTTTAAAAGCAGACTTATAAGATCTAAATTGTTGAAAATGGACACCAACGGCATTACCATACGCAAAAAGAATCGAAACTTAAATATCTCAAATATCGAGTTATTCAATTTAGACAGCAATTCAAGAACCGACATTTTGGATTCTAGCTCAAGAAGTTTGCCTTCTTTCAATGCAGTACCTGAAGAAGAGGTGGAGTTAAAAAGGCAAATGACAAGCTTACAGAATGAATTAGATATAGCGCATAAAGAAATAGAAAATTTAAATATTACTAATGAAGAGTTGAAGTCTGAGATACAAAGAAGGAACAATCAATTGAAATACTTTAAATCATTGTGTACTAACCTCCAAAGTAATCCATTAAGCAGACATAGTCGCAGTTCAACCTCTACTCCGATCAGTAAAAAGCAATGCCATACTCCTACATACAGAAAGATCGCGACAGAATTGCATCAACAGCAACCTAATGTTTCTTCGTTAAGATTAATTGACACAACAATATCATTCCACACGCCGTCAAAAAACATCTACACAACGAAGGCTATGGAATGTAATACACCAAGTTCATCATCATCTGTATGAAGGTATCTTTCCCGATCAATTAAAAATCGGTAGAGTGATTCCTATATTCAAAAAAGGTATTAGGAACGACCCTAAGAATTATAGACCTATTTCGTTGCTGCCTATACTCTCTAAAATCTATGAAAAACTGTTAAAAGATAGGATAATAGCACACTTGAACTCAAACAAGATTTTAAACAAACGCCAGTTCGGCTACCAAATGAACATAGGAACTGTCGATGCGATTGAATTGCTAATAAATGAAGTGTTATGTAATGTAAATAAAAAAATGAAAGTTGCAGGTATATTTTTGGACCTATCTTCTGCATTCGATACAATTGATCATGACATCTTACTTGCTAAATTAGAGTTTTATGGATTGCGGGGTAATGCCCTGAGCATTGTTAAATCATATTTTAGCAGTAGATACCAGTTTGTTGAACTTCATAATATTGTTAAATGCCAAGAGGTAGCGACCAAATCCAAACTAACTAATATAACACGTGGAGTTCCACAGGGCTCAAAAATGTCGCAAAAGAATTCCCTATTCGAGTCGAGTTCACAAAGTTAGACAATAACTTAGTTACTTAAGATTATTTATTTTTACTTTATACTTAAATACTTATAGGAAGATACTTCTATACTTCTATTACTTTTACTTTATACTTACATACTTTCTGGTTCTTCTTAGCTGTAACTTTCTTAGATTGTGTTTTTTATACGTGAAAACCTGTAACTGGCTATCTAATTTTATGCGATTGTTATATTCTGTTTAATCAAGCTGTTGGTTTTCTAATAAATAAATAAATAAAAAATAAATAAGAATAGACTGGTGAAAAAAAAGAAAAAACAGTTCACACTAAGATAATGGATAGATTTCTTACATCTGAACTTGGTATGTGCACTGCAAAAGCCAAGTTCATATTAAGGACGCTTTTCACCCTTTAAAAAACGGTCAAAAATGTTTTTTGAGAGGTTTCGTTATAAAATATGATACAAATTACTTACTCCAATAAATTCGTTTTTGTGTAGTGTCTTATTTCGCTTTTAGTTGCAGGAGCGCCGCGATAAGCGTCGTATATAATAGCATAACTGCCACAGAATAGAACCGAAAATATTATTAAACTTTTCATGATTAAGTTATAAATTCAAACTCCGTCATGCACTCGTAGGGAGTGCTATTATGAGAATGGATCAGCTAACAGTTCCTTCTGTTTATATACCAAAGCCGCGACATTGTGTGCGAACTTAACAGGTGAGTAAATAAAAAGAGAACTATTAAATATAGATTACCCTAGTATTTGGACAACACGATGTGCCGAAACTCAACCCAAATAGCGTTCTACTACGATCTTCTTCTAATTATAATTATAATTTGAGAATTATCCCACAGTAAAATGATAATTTGAAGAAGAGAAGTGATAAATACAATAGTAATCAGCGAGAGAAACGAGGCACAGTATGGTACTTCGAATTAGCGAAGCAAGCTATTTCTAACCGATTTCAAAAACGTTTTTAAAACTAAACAAAAAATGTTTCAAATACATTCGAATTGACAACCACTTCTTTTTTTAAGTCACTTTTATTATTTTATCATTTTTCAGAATTTGTTAACGCCACTGGAAAGTCGAACTAAAGACAGGGCGCAATGGTGCTCATTAGGGGAGGCCTATGTCCAGCAGTGGACTGCTATGGGCTGATGATGATGATGATGATGACTGGAAAGTCAGTACGAAAGCGTATTCGTATTTGAAAGTCAGGCAAATACGAAATTTGTTAACATGAATGACATAACTTTTTCCAGCTATTTTGATTTAAAAACCACACTACCTAACCGATTTAGATTTCTATGGGACCACTCGGAAAGCACCACTAAATCCTTTCTGATAATTATAGGGAAATAAGTTTATTGATGACAAAACTTTAGGTATCTTAGAAGAAACAAGGCAAATTCAAATTCCTTAAATTCAAACATTTGTATTTTTACCACAAGGAACACTTTGAAACGTCTAACAGACTAGGTGAATTTAAGATGGAAAGCAGGATGTAGTAAGTAGTTAAACAATTTAAAATAGATAAACATTTTTTTTTGAATATTCATATTCGTGTTCATATTCATTGCATTTTTTGGTAATGATCGAATCGATGGCGGTATCTTATTGTGCTTATTGGGCGGTATCTTATACTTGGTGCCATGCAAAATACACTAGCACGTAGCACTTGACATGTGTCCTGCATGACACATTGTGCATATTTCGTTCTAGTCGGCTTTCAACTGCAATTCAACCTGGTCTGAGTATGTTAAGTAAAGTAAAGTAATATTTTATTGCATCAAATACATGTATGTATGGTACATAGGTGTCGTATGTTAAATGTAAAACAATGTATTCGTACCGGTACGGCGTGCAATATTTTTATACAATGTCAAAGTAAAGAAAAAATATATTAAAATTAAAAAAAAAAAAAATAGTCAGACTTAAAATTAAAAATTGAAATGGCAAAAAAAATATTAAAATGTCAAAAATACAGCGAAGGTAGAGTTAGGATGTTATGTTCTGCAAAGTAGGGTTTACATGAATCTGTTACTTTGAGACGAAACATAGATCGTATACAGCGTTTTTGATACTTGAATATTGTGTCAGCTTTGGTCGAATTACCCCAAAATATTATGGCGTAACGTATATTTGAGGCAATCAACCCGTGACAAGTTACAAGAAGTGTCTCTGTGCTAACTACGTGAGACAGCTTGTATAATATATAGACTAAACTATTTTTTTTTTACATAGTTTAACATTACATTTACATAGTTTCAATGTGTGGTTTCCAATTAAGTTTTTTGTCAATGTGAAGTCCTAAAAATTTTGTATAGTCAATTTCATCGATTTTATTTTGATTATATTGAATGTCAAGGTTAATATGTGCAGCAGTATCGCGTTGTCTAAAATGTATAAGTTTGGTTTTAGATATATTAATTTTTAAGTTATTGTTGTCGAGCTATGATTATAATAGATGTTAAGGTTGAGTTTATGTCTTTTTCATAGGTCTCAGTATTGTTGCATGATATCATATCGTGTTCAAACTAAGAGAGTTACTGGCCCATTCAAACTGGTCTGAGTATGTTTTAACAAAAACAGCAAGTTCGCTTATGTATAATGAAGCTATGGTTAGTATTTTTAAATCTGTAAAGTGGGGCTTGCACGAGACTATCTTTTTATTATACGTTTTATATTAGCTTCACTTGTATGTATGTTTGTATGTTTATATGTTTGTAAACGACTCCTTAGGACGCGATTTTGACCCACTTTAAACGGCCAGAGTTCATTCAAATTTTGCACACCTATCAAAGACCAATGACAATGCAATAATTCGAATAAAAAAAAAATTGAATATCCGATTATCCTAAAACTAAAAAGTAGAAAATAAATAATAGTTTAAAAAAACTAAAAAACACGCTTTATATAGAAAACCAAACTAATAAATAGAAAAAAAAATTAAATAAATGTAAGTAAAAAAAAAATGTTTTTTTTTAAAAGCGTGAGTTCGCAATATTTATAACTATTGACACCATGCACCCCAGGCTTTTTTTTAAATTAGATTCATTTTTTTTCTTATAGATACTATTATTAATTTATATATATTACCACTTTTACGGTTCCGTACCTCGAAAGGAAAAAACGGAACCCTTATAGGATCACTTTGTTGTCCGTCCGTCTGTCCATCTGTCTGTCAAGACACTTTTTCTCAAGAACGCGTGGAGGTATCAAGCTGAAATTTATATCAAATACTCAAGTCTACTGTCCTTTAAAGCTGTGAAAAAATTGAACTTCTAAGCGAACGAAATCAAAAGAAACAGCCGTTTAGGCCGCAAATTTTCGACACTCGCAAGGGAATCAAAACCTACAGGGTACTTTCCGTGAACTCAGAAACTTGTAATTTGGTACGAAGCAACGTCTTATAGCACAGATAAAGGATAAATTGCGACAACCGTAAATTTTTTAGTTACATCATCCAATAAAAATATATTAATAATTTTAAACTTACTACCCCTTTTCTTATGAACGCGTAGAGGTATTAAATTGCAATTCATATCAAATACTCAAGTCTATAATACCTTTAAGCTGTAACAAAATCAAACTTCTATGTCAACGCAATCAAGAGAAACAGCAATTTAAGTCGCATATATTCAAACTCGCAACTCGCAATGGAATCAAAACCTACAGGGTACTTCCCGTGAACTCAGAAACTTGAAATTTGGTACGAAGCAACGTCTTATAGCACAGATAAAGGAAAAATTGCGAAAATTGTATTTTTTTTGTTACATCATCCAACTATGACTCGATTGTCGTGATGGGTGAAATTTTACTTATATACCTATAGGTTTGTACGGAACTCTCGGAGCGTGAGTCTGACTCGCACTTGGCCGTTTTACACTATTCTTAATTAAAATTTATTTTCTATTTTTTGATTTTGGTTTTCTACAAAAGCGTGTTTTTTAACCGACTTTATCAAAAAGGAGGAGGTTCTCAAATGTTCACCGATTACTCGAAAACCGCTGATACGATTTGAAAAATTCATTTTTTGTTTGAAAGGGTATACTTTACAGGTGGTCCCATATAAATTTTATCAAAATCGGTCAAGCTGAAAAATCTACGAAAATCTAAAAATTGTATACATCGATGATGTTTTCATGTGTTTTCATACCTCGCTGTCTCATTGGAGCGGTGCGTTTATTTGGCCTTCCCATATTATATATGTACAAAATACAAATTAAAAAATAAATTTCATTCAATACTTCATTGAATACTTCGGTTTCTTTTTAGTTCTTAAAACGTAATTATTTAAGCTATTATTTATATTACTAGGTTCCAACATGTCATCAAGTTGTGATGTTACCAAACACTTTCTATCTTTTTCAACCAATGACGACAACAGAAGCGGTTACCAGAGTTTCTGTAGTATTCCTACTTTATCCCAAACTCTTGTTTTTCGATGTAGCAAGGAATTTTAACAAGGAATTTTAATGTTATAGACATATTAATGTGCGCATTAGCGCAGAGTATTCCGGCTCATTATCCTTATATGCTAGCGTCTTTTATTCTTAATAATACCCACTTAGTTTTTATATCCGAGTCATGTATTGTCTACCTACTACTTCCTTCTCACTTCTCGGTTTCTTACTCATCAGGAACGACTACAATGATGGACGCGCTGGAGGAGTTGCGATCTATTTACGGGCTCATTTTCCTTTTTTGCTAGTTAGCATGTCTCCACAACCTCCATCATCTAGAATGGGCGAGCACCCTAGGAGTAGCCTAGCGTGTAGGGTATAATAGAGGTATAGTATAATAGTATATAGTATAATAGTATATAGTATAATAGTATATAGTATAATAGTATATAGTATAATAGTATATAGTATAATAGTATATAGTATAATAGAGGTATAGTAGGGTATAATAATACAATTCTAACAATAACTTATTTTTCCATCCTACAAAAATTCCTTGAAGACATTACACCATCCTAAAGACATAGCATTATCGTGACTTTAATACCTACCTTCTCGAGCAGAGCTACCGTTCCATTTAATTTCGAAATGGCGCTAAAGCCAGCAATTGGCCTTATTTTCCTATCCCCTAATGTATGTATAATAATGTCTCCAATCATGGTAAAATCAGCTCCCTCTTTTTCTAAGTCTAGTCTAAGTCATTTAAGCCTTTTTGTTTCTAATAACTCCTTACAGAACTCTCACCAATCTGATTTCCGACCAAGCCACAGCAACGTTACAGGATTAATTAAAATTACTGATGAAAATAGTTTTGGGATGGACAGTGAAAGAGTCACTATATATACACTCCACGACATCAACAGCGCTTTTTGTGATGTTAATTTTGACATTCATTTAGGTGTGTTAAACTCTCTTTACATATCTCCGTATCTCCATTCGTAGCTAATTATTTAATCGCCAGCAGCGCTTTCATCTTAAGCACACTTTCTCTTCATCGTGCAACCTCACTGAAGGTGTCCCTCAAGGCGGCGTCCTCTTACCACTTCTCTTTACTATTTTTATTAATTTCATAACGCAAAATCTTTCATCTTCCTACCACCTGTATGCAGATGATCTTCAAAAACATATAGTGTCATACAACTGATAATGTTAACGAAGCCATTTTTCTGGTAAAGTCAGATCTGGTGTCCATCGACAAAATAATACGTGAGTGAAGCCCGTGTTTATCAAAATGTATAGTACAACGCACGAAAGTTTTAAAAGTGAAATATTAAACCTCTACGAGGAGGTATGTCGAAAAGGTACCTATAAAATGCATTCGGGAATATGATAAGTTCTTTATACGTCACCCGCAGTGCGAACCGTAAACTCGAGCGGCAACGAGCGAACCACGGATCAAATTTCCCCCTGATGAAGATTCGTTAGATGAATTGAAACAGCGTCGGTGCCTCCATCGACAAAATAATACGTGAGTAAAACCCGTGTTCATCAAAATGTATGTAGGTATTTTCGTGAAGGTTTGCCTTTTATACTTAAGAAAAACCTGCATTGTAATAATCTATACTAATATTGTATACAGGCAACCTTTCTTTGCTTGTTATTATGGATGATCTCTGTACTACTGAACCGATTTCAAAAGTTCTTTACTAGTCGTAATCTACACAGTCCCTGAGTGCTTTTTGAAGTGTCTTATTTTGGTGCCTTGCAAGTCAAATTGCGTGGGTAAGCACAATTCATTAAATAAGCTAATATGTAAGCAGGACAGACAGAACATTCTCAATCCATGTATTGAACACTTTTAAAAACATCAATTAACAAAAGAACTGTCTGTTAATATGTAGTGACTAAACCAGTTTGTGGCATTAGTTTACAATAAATTGATAATTTAAATGACTTGGTTTATCCTTTAAGCCGCTTTTTATTCCTTTCAACACACGGGTTCAAAATAACAAGTGACACGAAGGAAGAAGTTTTAATCATACGTGTATCCACGTGAACTGCAATTGGTGGCTCTTTTAGACACAGAGTAATGCAAGTATTGAAGTTAAATACATATTATTTACAAAGCTGGATACTGGTCGTTTATAATTGAAACAAAACCAATAAAGTTGAGGTAAGGTGACATTGAAAAGTTAACAATGCCACTGTGCAATTAAAATATATATCTTTTTTTTTATTAACTTATACTTTCCCACTGCTGGGCAAAGGTCTCCCCCAATTCCTTCCATTGGTCCCTGTCCCCGGCCATTTTCTACCAACCTTTCTCGAAGGCATCGAGATCGTCACGCCAACGTTTCTTCGGCCTGCCCCGGCTACGTCGCCCATCTGCAGGTACCCATTGTGTGACGAGCTCTGCTCATCTGTCAGCACTCATACGGCTGACGTGCCCCGCCCAACTCCATTTTAATTTGGCGGTCTTGTCTCCGACATCTGCCATCCCGGTCTTTGTGCGTTGTATTGCGGACTCTGTCTGTCCTCTTCACCCCTAGCACACTACGCTCCATTGCTCGTTGGCAGATCTTGAGTTTGGACTTCTGAGATTCGGTTAAAGACCATGTTTGATATAAAGATATAAAGATACAATATAATATAAATATATGTATATTTAGATATATATATTTATATATACTAGCTACAGCCCGCAGCTTCGCTCGCGTGGTACCTACAATAAGGGTCCTTTAAACTAAGCCTGTCCCTAAGATACAATCTATGTGCATACCAAATTTTATAAAAATCCGTTCAACCGTTTAGCCGTAAAAATGTAACATACAGACAAACACCTTTAGAGGCAAGAAGAGCACAATATATATTAAATAAATTATTGCTGATATCTCGTTATGACCGGAACTGACAGAATTATATAATTAATATAGCGAATATATATTTAGAGACTAGTCTCATTGGCTGTCATGTCATTTGGGATTTTTTGTAATATTTCGATTGCGCTCACCATCAAACTTTTATCAGGAAACTACATCACTATGGTGTTAAGGGAGTTGCACTTAGCTTCTCACATCCTACTTAAGTAACCCAATATATTGAGTGAACGTAAATGGAAATCTTATAAATGGAATGTATTTATAAATATATAAGTATTCTATTAGACATCTAGTCTAGCTATGCTTAGTTTGGGACTAGATGGTGTTTCATTGTCCACCAATATTTGTTTATTATTTATTTATTTATTTAAAAACAGATGTCAATGTATAAAATGGGTGTACCACAAGAATCTATACTCGGGCCATTCAGGTTTTTAATTTAAATAAATGATCTACCTAAACTTGTAAAGGATGATCATGAGATTACACGTCACTTTAATTTAATTATAAAGCTAGTACCTACTAACTTTGGCGATGTAAACAGTACAATCGTTGAAGTTGTAACATGGTTTGATGTAAACAACCAAAAGGTTGTACACAAGAAAATAACCTAATGCATTCGTTTATTGTCCACTGTTAGAGAAATCAATGTATAAATTAAAAACCAATGTAATTTTTTAAGGAAAAGAGTAAGAAGAATAAAAGATGGAAGGATGTTATAAGAATGTGATGGTATTCCTTTTAGGTGCTTGATTAATTTCAAGGATTTAAGTTATCTTGGATTGATGGAAAATGTCATGTGTGCAAATACAAAGTCTCTTTAGACGTTGTGATAAGATCTATCTTCAATAGTCCAATTTAAATGGTTTCGGGCATATCTTAGTCTTGAAAAAAGATGCTTACTTTTCAGTTTAGGGCCATTTACAGGTCTAAGTGGTTTAAGTCTAAGTTAGCTACAGTAAGTCGTCGTCTTACTGTCCATGCGCTTGGGTTACTTCCTCCGAGTTGTCGAAACTGATTTGTAAGTTCAGTTCTTGTGAGCAAGCGATTACTAAGCATGGTGTTCACCAAGTATCGATTTTTTCGTGCTGTGGTTCACCTGGTTCTGTCTGTTCCTAGTCTGCGAAGGTTAGAGCCAGTTTCCTCGTAACGTCAGAGAATTCTTTGTACTGTTGACAGCGATACCCCGACAGTCCTGCCTGTATCGCGCTGACTCCGGCCGGTTTCCATCATTGTGAGAATTCTGGTGCATTCTTCAGGTGTAAACGACATGATCATAGCTTAAGTTATATACATTAAACACTTTCAAAATAGTTGATATATCCACTTAAATAACAAATTAGAAAGAAAAGCAAAATCAAATGCAGTAATTTCGTTGTTCCATCTTCGAAAGTTTCCGTTTTTCAAATTTTATTTTTTAATGACATTAATTCACATTAACTAAGAAGTTTAAATATTTTTATTTAAAAAGTATTTAATTGTCTATCAAACACAATTTATTTCATTCTTAGTTTTTCAGATTTATAGGAATCTTTAACTGACCCGGATTCATTGCTCTCGAGTGTATTTAAATCTTTAGAACACCTTTTCTCCGCTATTTAAGGATTGTTTTAAAAAACCTTTAAATTCGTATCCATATTATTGTACTTTAAGTAAGTATACAAACACATACAAACAATCAATACAAGTTAAAAACAAATCCGATACAAAATTTAATCACACGTTTAAAAGTTTCTATACAAAGGACTATGGGGGATTTTGTATGAACCCCGTCCCCACCCTGCAACAGTTAAGGGACACTGTCAATTAGTTCATTGGGACCCAAAAATATTGAAAGTACCAGTGTCAGTTGAAAAAACCATTGGGTTTATTGTAAATGAAATAAACTTTTCGGCAAAAATATTTTTTTTTTACAAACAAAAAAGCATATTTCACGTAAACTAATGTCGATTGTATCATATCCTATTAACCCATTAGTACAGCTAAAATTATGTTAAACGGTACACTACTAGGTTAAGTTAAGCTCTGATTTTTATACTGCATGGCATAAAAATAGGGCTAGTGCCTGTAAAGCACTTGACTGTACCAACAATTACATTACCTATGTCGTCTATTAAAATATTATCAAGCATTTGTGCTGGTGAATTAAAGTCAATATGACACCCTAACCCCATACGTCACACAATGGATATTATGTGCGGACAACCTCCCACAGTGCGATTGCCTGTAAGGCACGTGCTGTACCAATGCGCAATAGCAAGTCTGTCAGCCAAATGCCGGTCTATTCAAATAAAACTATAATAACTAAGGGAATGGACATAGAGTGACTAAATCCGTACTCTGAGCAGCCAATCATTATTTTGTTTGTTAGGTTATAGTTCTATGCTCAGCGTACGACTTGGCAACTTAATATGATAGCTCCCTAGCGCGAAAAGAACCACTTCATCTTGAGATAAACGTGGAAAGTCTTCGAAGTTAGGAATATGGGAGTTTGCTTGCATGGCTTCACAACGCACTCTATGTCTGTTAAGATTTTTCACATGCACATAATCATGCAAAAGGTTGGACATGTTCAACATGTAATCGCACATAGGGGAATTTTCCTGAATTTGATTTCGACACTTGTTTTTTTTATAAATTAAAGGTTGGTCGCAAATATAACTTAAATTAAAGTACACACTGTTAGCTTCCTAAAAACCCATATTGTCTGGCCTTAACCTTCCAAATCATAGCAGTGGCGGCTTAACAATGGAATGGCCTAAATTCACTCGTTTCAGGTAGATTGTGGAACTTTGAGCAGGTATAAAAGGTTAAAAAAACAATATATTTGTGAATGTAACGATTTATTAATACGATGTTCCTTAGCCTGAATATTAACGTTCTATTCGATGTTTCATTGAAGAAATCAATTTTTTACGAAATCCTGCGGTATGCCGTCCCATTCTTCTTTGATCGCGGTTTGGAGCTCTCTAAGACTCGTAGGCACTGCGTTTCTGGCTCTTACTCGTTTCTTTAGTTCGTCCCATAAGTGCTCAATGGGATTTGGATCTGGACTTCGAGCAAGCCACTCCATAACGAGTACTTCTACCTCCTCCAAGTACTATAGCAGCGGTGTGTGGTCTAGCGTTGTCCTGCATAAAAACGAAGTTTTCGCCGATAAATCCCGAAAAGGGCACAACATGTCGATCGACGGTCGGTATCGGGCCCTGTGATAAAGACAACTTCGGTTTTCGCTTCCAGTGAAATGCCTCCCCAGTACATACACTAACCACCGCCGTATGCGACCCGTTCGGAGATGCAGCATTGAGCAAAACGCTCACCGGATCTTCGGTAGACTCTACCCCGTCCGTCATTACCATGGAGACACATCCTGCACTCGTCGGAGAAGAGGACTGCCTGCCATTGATCCATAGTCCAATTAACGTGATTTCGAGCAAACTGAAGGCGTGCTTGTCTGTGCGTTGGGGTCAACTTTGGGCCAGTTGCTGGTCTGTACGCTGTCAGACCTCCTTCAGCTGATCTTCTTCTCACCGTCCACCGACTGACTTCCACTTCTCTAACTTCCTGGAGCTACTGTCTGAGTTGAACTGCATTCAACCGGCGATTTCGTAGTGATGTATTCACAAGAAAACGGTCATCGCGCTGTGTTGTCGCACGTTTTGGGCCAGTTCATGGTCACCTGGTATAGCCACCAGTTTGCTGATATCGCTGGTATACACGCCACACGTTCTGGTGTGGTATTCATTTTCTTGTTTAGAGAGATGACGTATTCGTTAAAGGACCTTTTTGACTGGGAGTTGGTATGCAAATAATGTCATTTCAATCATCCCTTATCGTTTTATACCTGCTCAAAGTCCCACAAATCGCGCTAACTGAAACGAGCGAATTTAGGCCATTCCATTGTTAACCCGCCACTGCTATGATTTGGAAGGTCAAGGCCAGGCATTATGGGTTTTTAGGAAGTTAACAGTGTGTACTTTAATTTAATTTAAGTTATATTTCCAACTAACTAATAATTTAAAAAAGAACAAGTGTCGAAATCAAAATTCAGGATAATTCCCCTATGTGCGATTTCTATGCTCTCGAGTCGGCGGCGAATCTGTTATCAAGAGCGACACGATAATAGGCATTTATCACGGTTGCTGCGATTTTAAAGTCACAGTACATGTGACTTAATTTACGGTTCAAATACGTTTGTTGCAACAACCTAAACCTATTTTTAAACTTACCGTTGACTGCCTCAACAACCCATCTGCAAATCGTAATCAATCGGGACTTATTTGCCTGGCTTCTTGTCAGCTGACTAGCGTTCCGGTCTTTTGTAGGTGGCATGTGGACTGCATAGCCTCAAGACTGGATATCACCAATGCTATCTGTTCAGGCGAACAGGAAGACTTGACCACTGGTTTGTTTTGTTTGCGCCTCGAAGAATGAAAAGAACAGTAATTCACTCACCTTGAGATAAGACGTGGTGGTTGACAGCCCGCGTGGAGTTCCGCCGCCGAATGCCGTTGATCGTTTGGAGCACACAAGGTTAGGCCACCGCTAGGCCTCCGTCGTCGTAACACAACACCGTTATAAAATGTCCTTATGTAGATTTCCGTTGAGTTGCGCCGGCAAATACTGCCGTGTTGCTGGCGCCCGAGTTTCACCGTCCGTCTGTCCGCACGCTAGTCCGAAATGGGTGTGTGTGAAGAATGCGCGAGCCATCTTATAAGTCGTCTCTCTCAGCGACCAAACTACCGTCAGTTCATTTTAAGAGGCGCGAACACTCTTATCTACATCTCTAAAGCTCCTGTCTACTATAAAAACGTGGCCACTGTTTAAAAACCAATGCAAAGGATTTTGATCATGCATTAATAACTGCATAATGGTAGCATCAGAAGTTGTATAAAACCTAAGCCCCATGTATTTGAAATATGTTGCCATATTAAAAAGTTCTCTATTCTAATAGATGTTTTAAACACATGTTTCATATATGTTGGATGGTGGGGACGTTTCTTCCCATAGTATTTTTAAACCCCCATTGCGCTCTTGTTTAGGGGTTGTTCAAATTAATAATAAACTGGTCTATTTGTGTCAAAGAATATTTGAGCAAAATAACAGCGTCGTAAGGTCAAGGAATATGATTTTTCATACAAACGAGTTACCCCATTTTCATCCTCTCAGTCATTGAGTTTTGGAAAATCCGATCTTAGCAAACGCCTACACCCCTTAAATAATGCTCGTGCAATATTTTCTTGTAAAATCCTGCCTTTTAGTTTCTTCTTTCTTACCTTACTTTAGTTGCAATTTCAGGTCGTTTATTATGGTATTAGAAGCGCAAGTTTTAAATAATGGATATAAATTTACTTATTATTGTCAAAACTTGTATAATTTGTTTCTGTTCCTGGTATTGATTCTATGAATATTACTTTTGCTGAAAACCATAGCTGTTTTTATGAGTGTATAACAAGTGTTCATATATTCATATTATATCCATTCTGAGAATATCTTTGGATATTTTTCTCAAAGACACTTGTGACTTCATTTTTTAAACAGCACGAACTGCCCATTTTTGAAGAACAAAATGTACCTGAATGTCCGTTGCTTTTACCTAAAGAATGATGCTTTATGATAATATGACATAACGTTATAAAAAAATGGTAAAATAAACTGTCTAGTTCTAGCTTCAT
This sequence comes from Lampropteryx suffumata, assembly GCA_948098915.1. Classification (NCBI taxonomy): domain Eukaryota; kingdom Metazoa; phylum Arthropoda; class Insecta; order Lepidoptera; family Geometridae; genus Lampropteryx; species Lampropteryx suffumata. The sequence continues at coordinate 19,485,539 of OX402547.1, forward strand.
TGTGTAAACTGGATATGCAGCGGAACCAAGCCTACCAGCAAGTGTTTCAATTTGTGGTCCCCATTAATACCTAGGAATCGTGGAATCTATAAGGTTAATGCATCTCAAAATAATTAATTAAATTGCAATACAATCTTGAATAATACTTCTAATTTACTGTATTATACAATATATAATATTTACAATATATTTTACTAAGTCAAGTAAAATATATTGTATTAATATTAAATATTTTATTTTATTTTATTAGTTTATGTTGCTAGTTTAGAGTTGTTTTCAGATGGGAAGTCACAAAATTTCTGATCACCGACCATTTCTACACATATTTGCCCCCTTCGTGCAAGGGACATACATAAAACTTGACATTGACAAATATGTGGTCGCTTCCACAAAAGCCATTAAAGCAAGAATTGTGTTCAAGAAAGTGCCATGTATTTAAAATGTTTAATAAAGAACATTGATATATTTTGCGAAAACGATATAGGTATAAATGTTAACGTTTTCTTTAAGGTAAAAAATAAGATGGCATAAGTTTTAAATATACAAGTTTTTTTGAATGATTCAACTAAGTATTTCATCGAGAGAATGCTAACTGATTTACTGACTAATCGACATCATTGTTAAATTAGATCTCGGTGAGTTCTAGGTTATTGGTTAATGCTATAGTTTAACTAAATGTGAGAAATGTGAGAAAAATTCAATGATTATTGTTATTTTACGATTGATAAGAATTGTTCTTGATTTAAAAAACAATGATACATTAAGAATAATAATTTTGTTTTATTTTAACATTAATTATTATGGCAGTCGAATATTAATTAAAAAGAAAAAACAATTTGAGGCAAATTTTATTAGCATAGCTGAAATGGATGATATTTAATTTTCAAGGTTATATGCTCCAAATTATATAGCAACAGATGTTTTTAGCGTATCAAAGTCCACAAGAAACCTTTAAAGTTTCGCTCTGTCCGTCTGTACGTCTGTTTTTCTGGCCGCCCCTAATCATAGCTTATTATTCTCTGATTTCTCTGATTATTCACCCTGTTTTAACGTAATGAAGTTTTGGATGGTAGCATGCTTTAGTGGCCTCTAAAAAGTTATAAAAAATACTTTTAGCCCTTCCGAATAAACTGCTGGCTTGGGGTACTTGAAAGGTTTTCAGTGAGGTATCTTAAAATAATGAAATAAGAAGGAAGACTGTAACTGGAGTAACAGTCTGATTTATAAAACCCTAAAGTTCCATACTAATTTATTGAAGTAAACTTACTTGAAAACAAGAAAAAAATTAAAGGCGTTTATTTACAGTAAAAAAAAGTAGTTTATAATAGGTACAAAAATATCTTTCTCATTCAGGTTTACTTTACATTTCACTGAGAAGAGAAATCAGGGCCTGTTAATAACGGTAACGAAAATTTGATGAACTAATGACTATCTTAAAATCACTAAAAACACTAACACATGTCGTGATTCTAACAGAAACATGGATAAAGACTGATGAAGAAGCGAAAAGATTTGAAATACCTGGATACACACATAACTACAATATAAGACAAAACTCAAAGGGCGGGGGTGTTTCTATATTTGCACATGACAACCTAAATCACAGTCTGATTAAAGAACAATGGGACGATGATAATCATTACCTATGGGCTTACATAGACAATGTATCACTTGATGTTGGAGCCATCTAAAGAAAACCGAAATCGTCAAATATAAAAAAGTTTTTAGATACCTTAACCGAACATTTACAACGAAGACAACGAGGCCTGATGTTTGGAGACTTTAATATCAACCTACTTACCACGGAGAAGTCAACAGCTATATATAAAGAAACCCTAGAAGAAAACAGATATAGAATCCTGAACAAAGTAGAAGAAGAATATTGCACTAGGGAAACTAATAAGACCAAATCACTGATAGATCACGTATGTACTAACCTAAAAATAAAAGATTTTCATTTTGCCCTTTTAAACAGCTCAATGTCAGATCATAAACAATTTTATCTTGAAGTCAAGAAATACCATGCTAAACCCAAAGAAAAAACAATATATGAAGCTGTAGATTATGAAAAACTATACAAAATCGCATCAGAAAGTAAATTCGACAGTAATGAATACATATATGAAAAACTAGAAAAGAGACTGCTGGAAAGCATAAATAAAAGCAAAATAACTAAAACTAAGACTCTAAATCCACCTAGACAGGACTGGATTAGCAAAACAATAATAGACGACATAAACAGAAAAAATATAATATGGACAGAATACAAACGCAACACGCAAGATAAAGAAAAAGAGGAAGCCTTTCATAAGGCAAGAAATGAAGTCACTGCTAATATACAAAATGCAAAAAGCAATTATTACGGAAAAAGGATACATAACAAACATGGAAAAAATTTGTGAAACTTTCAACTCTTACTTCTCGAACATTGGTATTTTACTAGCACAACAAATTCCTAGAACATACCATAGTGATATCTCCTTAAATTTAGCGTCGGAAGAGACACCTAGAAATGGCATAAATCTATTCGTTCTACAGGAAACTACCGTAGATGAAGTAGGTAAAATAATAGATAACCTTAACTGCAATACTAGCGCAGGCATAGATGGTATTAATACTAAATCGATCAAATGCGTCAAAAATTTAATCCTAAAAGAACTAACATCGTGCATCAACAAATGTTTGCAAAATGGTACATTTCCAAAAAGCCTCAGACAAGCAAAAGTTTCGCCCATCTACAAATCTGGTAAAAAAGAAGACCCTGGAAACTATCGTCCCATTTCAGTGCTACCAATTATTTCAAAGATTTTCGAAAATGTAATTTACTACAGGCTAGAGACGTTTCTAAATTCCCAAAATTCTCTTTATAAAAAAACAAAATGGTTTTAGACCGAAATCGAATACTCTTTCAGCAACAACGGACATAGTTACAAAAATTAAAATTAATATTGACAATAAGAAACTAGCAGTAGGAGTGTTTATTGATCTACAAAAAGCTTTTGATACCGTTAGTCATGACCTTTTGCTACGTAAACTTAATAATATTGGTATTACTGGAAACGCATATGATATCATTAAATCCTACCTTTCTGATCGGCAACAAATAGTTAGAATAGGGCCAACACAGAGCACATCTAATATTTTTTCTTACGGAGTGCCGCAAGGATCAATATTAGGCCCCTTACTCTTTCTCATTTACATTAACAGCATTCACAAAATTGGACTAAAAGGTGACACTACATTATACGCGGACGATACTGCCTTATTTTACTTTGGCAAAAACATAGGTTCAGTAATAGCTGACGCGCAACACGATTTGGATCTTCTTAGTGTGTGGTTTTGGAGCAACTTGTTGACAATCAATATTGCTAAAACGAATTTTATGATATTCGCTGCAAAGAATAAAGTAATATCTAACTATTCTCCACTAACGATTAATAATATACCTATAACTAGAGTTCACCAAGAAAATTATCTTGGACTGGTGCTTGACAGCATGCTGACCTGGAAGCCGCACATAGAGAAAATAAAGTCAAAACTACAATCGCTAAATGGTGCGCTGAGAGGAATGGTCAGATGCTTGCCACGGCACGTACGTTATACAGCTTAACTCTCTTATCAAACCACACATAGATTATCTAGTGGAAGTGTGGGGTTCTGCTTCTAAGACTAATATAGGTATGCTGCAAATTGCACAAAATAAATTAATTAAAAGGTTATTTAATTACGACTTTCTCACACCCACTAAGAATTTGTACAAGGAAACTAAGCTGTTAAATATATCACAAACATATCTATATTGTAACTGTATACTTATACGTAAAATACTAATGAAGGATATCCATACTCAAATTACATTGATTAAAAAGAGCCAGTTCAAAAAAATGTGATTAAGAAATGCTAATGACATAAAACTTCACTGTTCAAGAACAAATTATGTAAAAAAAAAGTATTATGTCTAAAGGTGCCCAGATATATAATAAATTACCACAGGATATAAAAGATATGCTAAAAGTATGTCAACGTTCAAAAAAAGATTAAAGTTTTATGTTAGAAATAAAAAATAAAACATAATATATAAGAATAATAAATGGTTTTATTTTTTATTTTTAGTAATAAGTTCAAAATATCTTTATATACAATATAAATATATTCTAGCGAGTACAAAAAAAAAACTATTAACGTAAGTAATCAAATAAAAATATTTAAAAAATAAAAACTTTTAAAGTAATCAAATACTAAATATGTAAATACATAACAAAAAAAAACTAAACTAATCTTGCCACTTCTAGTAATGCTCGATCCGTGGTTGTTTACGTCGTTGTAGCGATACGAAGTTTTTTATAACTACCGACATTTTGTCATTATTTTAACTTTTTTCTATTCTTGTACGATAAGCCCAACAAATATCATATTACATCATTAAATTAAGATGTAAGTGAATTCTTTATAGTCTGTGTAAGTGAATGTTAATTCTTAGGAGAAATAAATGATTTTAAACCAGAATTGAACATCCTGGTCAGTTTATATCTCCTGTAATTCTGCCCCAAAAGTAATGGAAGATTTTGATTTAAACTCAATTTTTAAAGATCAAATTAATTCGCTAGTGCTCCTCATTTTAAAATGGAAGACATTCGTACTTCTGCTAAGTCAGTAACGAGGAATATTATACGAGTTAATAAATAATCCTGGACATATCACACAGCATCATCTGCCCTAAAGTAAGCAGAGCTTGTGTAATGGGTACCACATGACTGATCTTCCGTTCTCACTATTAATGACTGTTTTTAATTTTATTACTCAGATACTGAGATTTAGCAAAGCGACAAACATTTTTTATTTTTTTTTACTTTTTCTTTAAACTCTTCATTAAAGTTATACCGTTTTTCACTGTATAGTTCATACAAAGTACGCCTACTCTTATGAATACCTGCTGTTGCCCACTCACTAAGATTTTACACTAAAAATGCCCTTTAACTATTTTAAAAAAGCAAAATTATACAGAAGTACTGTGTAGCTGCTGACATCCGTGACGCAACCAAATAGGTGTGATAACCTACTTTCTTCCCGAAGGGAGGAGATGAGGCGACAGTGGCCATGAGATGACTGTACCTGGACTTTGATGCCGTCCTTGGTACTGCAAGCGTGGGTTAAATTGATATTTCTTTTCTTGCAGACAGAAGAAACCTTGTCCCACTTTTCCTTCTGACGAAGGAAGATAGGTGTTGGGTTTTTTTCTTTTTTGGCGGAAGTATTCGCTGCTGAAGAGGATGGGGACGGAGTGACCGTTCGGAGCTTCGCCTGAGAGGTCGAAGTAAAGGACTGAGTGGCCGTTCGGTGACTTGCCAATAGAAGCAGGAGTTTTCTTTGCCTTGGAGGCCGGTGGCTTCTTGGCCGCGGTAGTAGTTCGTTTTCTCTTTCTCTTGGACAACAGTAAACCGGAGTCTTTGTTAAAGGAGGATATGTCGGATACGGAGCCGTCGAGATCCGACAGCATTTTGATGGCGAATTCGCAGGCCTGTTAGACCGAGGGAGTGGAAGGTGCCTGAGGGGCCGGGAAGTTTTGACCTGAGGTCAGGACGGAGACTGCAGCTAATGGGCTGGAAGCTAAGAATGCCTTAGGGGCTGGAGATTCCGCGGGTTTTCGGGAGGCCTTACGGAAGGTCTACACCGGGGTTTTAGGGGTGGGTGCCTAAAAGGCCATGGGGTTTATGTCTAGGCAACCTGTTCGCTGGTTGTTGCATCTATTTATATTCGTCCTTTTGGCCCAGGCAAAGCAGTAAAAAAGTCATAGATTATATATATTTCGAATCGGCCATATTCCTGTTTTGTTACAAAAAATGGGGTGATTTGACATAAGTACTTGACGGCGGTGGGCGGTGGTTGTCAATTGTGATTATGCCTAGCAAACCACATGCAATGCTATTACTAAACCTTATTCATCGACATAACTGTTTGTATGAAATATGGTGGTTATCAGAATAGAAAAATAAATGGAAGACAATATATATTTGCTCATAATATTATAATATTTGTTTGTTATTGATATTCAGAAAACACAAATTCAGAACTCATATTTTCACATGCTTATTAGCCCACCAGAAAGGTAATCAGTTTGTTTCAATGTCAAATCTTTTTGTTTATAGTTCAGTTATCTTGATTATTATGTAATTTAATTAATTGTAGATTAGCTTTGCTTAAATAATTGGCTCAAACTTAATCGTCGTTGCTGTCGTCTCTCCATTTTGAGAAATCAATTTTTGGGATTTCAGAGCACGGAGTAATCTTGTTTCTGCAATAAAAATAACACCATTTAATAAAATGAAGAATTCAATCCTAATGTCGGTTATTGGGGATACAATTTTGGGACTGTACATACGATAATATTATTTGACAAAAGTAATATTTGTTTATAGATATTACAAATGCCATTATGCAACTAAAATCCATTTATCAATGTATGAACACGTGGTTCCACTGAATAGTTACATATAAATATTTAAAGACGATAATGCCATATTCATAACTACATACAATCATAAGTATATTATATTTTTGTTTATAGCAAAATATTATATATTTTCAAAAAATACTATATTATAATAATTTATTTTCAAGTAAAATAAATTAAAATGCACACAACGCCATCTAGCCACAAGCTGTGCATAGCTTGTATTATGATCACTAGATGACAGAATTAATAATTATACGTAATAATAATAATAATAATGCTAAATATTCCTGGACAGGAGCTTGTATTATGGTGACTAGATGACTGATAGACTACTTATAAATTGAATTACATACTTCTTATAATACTTAAACACCCAGACACAGAACAAACACCTATGTTCTTCACACAAATATTTATCTTGGGAGGGAATCGAACCCTCAACTTACAACACAGTAGGCAGAGCTACTACCAACTGAGCTGCCAGGCCAGTCAGTAAATTCGTATAGCGTATAATTATTCTTTATTACTACTTCGAAGCTTATAAACATCCGGACACAAACATTATAATTGTGTTCATCACAAGTTTACTCTGTGAGGTAATCGATCCTCCAAATATATATTTTTAGACAAATTTTCGAACTTACTTCTTTCCGATTCTTTCAAAAGCACTTGGCTGTATCTCAGTAACGGAGTCTCCAACGTAGCACATCAAACTTGCCACTGTCATTTTTTTAATCTCACCAAGTTGACCTGAAAGAATTGTAAGCAAAATATTATAGTAAATTATCATAATATTTAGGTTAAATTAATATAAAAGAAGAACATTATATTATAGATTTACTTAAAATCCTTAAATATTTTATTAAGTATTTGTTTTAATTCCAAAGATTAATAAAAACACATTTCCAAATGAGCAAGTTTCTAAGACATTCGTTATGTAATTATTTTTTTTGTGTATTTTTTACTATTTAGTTGGTATTGAATTGGCTCACCACCACTCATTCTTATCTACACTTACTTCGGAAGTTTTCACTCTACGTGGTAACTAATTTAAATTAAATTTCATTGTTATTAAATATACTATGAGATTAAGAATATACGAGCTAAAATTATGTTTTCTGAGTATTCACACAGCGGATACTTACATAACTTAAAAGCATTGGGGCGTTTTTTACTTTCAAACCAATGTCTATCAGTTTTAATGTTTCTTAGCAAATGCTCTTTGTTAAAACAATAAAAAGTGGGAGGTGCATAGCCGCCTGAAATTGGCTCTTCCAACCACAAACCAGCAAGAACTTCCACGTCTTCAATTGATTCATAGTTATTCATAAGGTTTTCTACATTCTGAAAAAAATACACTGTCAGAAAATGTGTGCCTTGATATGATCTTGATCTTGATATGAACTGTAGTTTAATACTGATTTTTTTTTTTATTTTCGAAGAAATTTTATTTTTTTTATCTCTAAAATGCTTAATAAGTACGATTTTACGATTACGATTTTCGATTATTACGATTTTCATATCGATTCTGTATTTTTTTTTCAACAGCAAAAAACGACTTAATCAAACAGCCAAAGTTTTGTTCTATTCTACAATTACTACAGCAATGCTGTAAATCGTTTGCTCCATCACCCGACGACCGACCATTGACGCGGCCGACGCGACGGACGGTTGCGTAACCATGATGGACTTAATACATAGATTGATTATTAAATAATTACTAAATGTTGCTTAGCCCCACTCTACGCTAAAAATACATTAGAAATGTATGATAAAATGTCACTGCTCTTTTTAAGACTGTTTTTTTAGACGGAAACAAAAAAAAGCAACCAAACAACCATCCAAAACGTTGCCCGGAAAACGAACGAAAACGAAAATCTCTGTTTTTAGCAATAAAGCAATCGCTGATTATTGCAAATTGTTTTTGTATGTTTTCTCTTTGTACAATAAAGCGTTAATCTATCTAATATTTCTATCAAACAAGTTTAGGAAAAGAAGGATTGAATAAAAAATTTAAACTTAAATTTAATTAAAAAATTCAAAGTAAAAGAGGTACATAAAAAGAGCAAAATGGAGGTGGATAGGATACATTATGAGAGCCAAAGAAGAGAAGTGAACAAAAGTTGGTGGATGGCAAACATACTCTGATAATACATCATCATCATCATGATAATACTCTGATAATACAATAATTTTGTAAATAATCTAATATGTAATATGATGTAATATGACAATCTAAAGTAATTTATAAGCAATAAGGGCTGATATCTTATCTATCTATATCTGTGTAAACCAAGCGAAATATATATTTTTTTAATACAATATCAAACCTCAGGTTTCATAACATCCAGAAGATCCTTCCAAGTCTTAACTTTTTTACCATAACAATATTCTCTGTATTTAATATATGACTGTAAACCAAAGAATCTACTCTTGGATAAGTCATTGGTTGTTATATCAAGCATTTTTTGAAGAGGCCCAAGTCCTACTTCAGCGATCTGAAAAGTAAAATTTTACATTATTAAAAAAAATGCATAACAAAAGTCATAATTACGTTTTAAAAACTAAAAAGAAACCGACTTCATTTAATAAAATTTGAGCCTACATACATTTTAAGTGGAAAGTAGATGTATTTTGTATATATATATTATGGTTAGGCCAAATAAACGCACCGCTCTAATGAGACAGCGAGGTATCGAAGTACATGAAAACATCATCAATGTATACCATTTTTTGATTTTCGTTGATTTTTCAGCTCGACCAATTTTGATAAAATTTATATGAATTTATATGGATGGTATACCTGTAAAGTATACCCTTTCAAACAAAAAATAATTTTCCAAATCGGTTCAGCCGTTTTCGAGTAATCGGTGAACATACATAAAAAAAAAAGATTCCGACGAATTGAGAACCTCCTCCTTTTTGATAAAGTCGGTTAATAAAATGAATAAAAACAGTAAAAAGCTTTAAATATAACCAAAGTCACGTTGAGTCTTTTGGCACCTGGTAATATGTATGTAAGTATTATACTATTTATTCGAAACGTCTTCGTGAATTTAAATTTAAATGTTTTCTTGGATTTCTGGCTATTCAAATCACAATGCAAAATTATACTTACGCTATTATTTTGAATGTCAAAAATAACTTTGCTAAAAAGACATGCTTTAATTATTTTTTAATTCCGCACATGTTGCCAAATAATGTTTGAAATAAATAAATATTGGCGTAAAATCAACACAACTCCACCACCCCAAGCAAATCATAGCTAAGACGATGCTTGTTATGTGTAGGTGTCATACATATATCATAAGTATGTATTTTAAAATATCTAACAATTCTATCAGTCGTCTAGTTCCCATAGTGTTATGACGATTGATAGAATACTTATATATTTCAAAACCTACTTATGATATTTTTTAACACATCGACGATCACCACACAAATTATTCGAAATAACGATTCACTACATAGTATAAAACAAAGTCACCTCCCGCTGTCTGTCTGTCCCTATGTATGCTTAGATCTTTAAAACTACGCAACGGATTTTGATGCGGTTTTTTTTTTAATAAATAGAGTGATTCAAGAGAAAGGTTTATTTGTATAATACATGCATAATATAGTTGAGAAACACTGATAATTTTAGAGGTTTCTAATGTGATGTCGTAAACAAACACTTTTTTTGCGCTTACATTGCAAACGCTGGCTGAACTCTACGAACTACGAGATAGATCAAAATAATGTACTTACTACATTACTACAGTATTTTACACCTTAAAAAGGTCTACACAAATATGTATATGTCTCTCTTAGGCTATGTAATTCTCTTAGATAACGTTGTATATAAAGACATTCTGTAGAATATTTTATCAGCATTGCACCCGTGCGAAGCCGGGGCGGGTCGCTAGTAAATTATAAAATCCATGAAATTTCTCATAAATGTTTGTCCCTTAAAAGAGCGGGATGGTACTTACAATAGGGTCAACCACATGATCAGCTCCAGCGCTTGCCTGCCTAAAATTGCTATGAGTTACATGAACCATGTTATCATCATTGAAAAGGTATCCAGTTCGTAACGTCAGGTCTACTAAAGAAATCTTATTAATGTAAGTTCCATTTTTATCATAAAATCTGAAATTGATAACATAATATTAACTTGACTCCAGTCATTCATATGCTTAATAGAAGAAAATGTTGCTTACATTTTACTTTTTATCTTTTCGTGCCAAATCTTAATCGTAAATAGTTCCGCTTTTGTTATAAAACTTACCTCACATCACCATCTAGCAGGGTATGGAACCACCTCCAAGAATATGTGAATTCAAGTGACAATTGCGGAATTTCATTCTCATCGTAAATATCTCTGAATTTAACCGATGATAATAAAACTTTGTCTTTTATCAAATTGTTTTTACCTGAAACAGAGGAGTTGGTTTTTATTAGGTATTTTATTTATTGGGTTAAGTTATTCATAACTCAACTCAAAATGAACAGACTATTTCATATCTGGCTTCTGACATTACCTCCAAGAAGCGACATTGCTTCGTAATATAAGATCTGAGTTCGTATAGCAATGTTGATATCCCTTGCAGTGTCGAATAGTTTTTGGTCGTCCCAGCAGGGATTGATTTTTGCTAACTCTTTTGCACATACGTTGTGCAATCTCAAGAAGTACATGGTAAAAATATTTATTCCAAGCAGAGAATTTGCCAAAGCTGGGTCAGCTGAAAAAAAAATTGAAGTAAATAACTTTTTTGTTTGATAATTTTAATCATATAGCAATCCAGCTACAAACTAACCATAATTGAAAATATGGATTATTACCTACATTTAATATGTAATGGCATAGATACTTATATATTTATATTTATGCTTAGAAAGTTAACAAATATTTGGACAGGATAGGAATCAGACCTACAGCCACCTGCAGCACACAATGCAAATCTACTAGGAAACAGTAAGTAGTTTATAGTTAATGAATAGAGACAGAACGATTTGGACAAGAGTGAAATATAAAGTAAAATGTGGGCGCAGTAGGTTACTAAACTGCGTCATAGGAGGTACTTACGAGCATCATGGCATCTCGTTTCAGTTGGATCTTGATTTAGCAAACAATTAGCTGGATCACCAGCAGGTGGCCATTCTATTCCGTTTACTGTTTCAGATTTGAGGAGACCACCTTCGAGCGTTCGGAACTTCTGCAACACTGATTTTGAGTTTCCGTACAAAATAGACAAGTCCCAGTAAGGTGTTTCAAATGAATTCTAAAACAAAAATGATATGTCAAATTTATTAATATTTACAGGTAATAATATAAAACACATAATATAATTCCGTTAATTGACAACGATTACCGCTTAATTTAATTACCTTTTTTGTTATCTCTATGACCAAACAAAAGAAAAGATTCAATTGATCGTTAGTGACTTCGTATGATGAGCCGTTGTTCTTTATAATAATAATAATAATAATAATGCCGGAAATTTCACACAGCATCATCTGACCCAAAGTAAGCAGAGCTCTTTTTGCTGACGACACAACTGTAGTAGTTAGTGATAAGAACAAAGAAAAGTTAAGTATAAAGATAGAAACGCTAATATTCAGTTTATAAAAATGGTTAAATGCCAATAATTTACTATAAAATGTAGATAAAACGAACATTGTACACTTTTTTTTAGGAAATAAACCTAAAAATGACAAATTAGTAAGGCATACAATTGATAAACACTTTTTGACTACTCTTGACAACATAAAATTTCTAGGCATAGACATTGACAGTAAATTCATTTGAAATAAACATATTGACACTCTCGTTGGGAGATTAAAGTCAGCAGTTTACGCAATAAAGACAATATGACAACTTAGTGACATAAGAGCAGCAAAAATGGTATATCATGCGTATTTACCTTCCATTATGGTGTATGGAATTCTAGTTTGGGGAACAGTCGAATAGACTGCCTTACAGTCGAATAGAATATTCAAACTGCAAAAAAGAGCAATCCTTTCTATTTTGAAAGGCTTAGAATCGTGTAGGCTAATGTTTAAGAAATTAGAAATTATGACAATGGTAGGAGAATTCATTTTTCACAATCTGATGTTTGTCAAGCTAAACCTTGATAAATTAAACCTAAACATCCATTTATGATACAAGAAATATATATAACATTTGTCTTCTTAAGCATAAACTAGCTAAAGTTGATAATAGTTTCTTATGTATAAGCATAAAATTGAACAATAAACTGACGCCTGAATTACAAAACTCTGATTTTGAGTGTTATCGTATAAATATAAGAAATATATTCCAAGAGAAATATATAAATATTTATTTTGTAGGTAAGAAATTTACAGATATGTACAAAATAATATACAATAATATTAAATACACGTGAAATAGTTAAGCTATCTAAGGACCGTTTAAAACGATATATAGAAAGCTCAACTGATCCAGATCACTGCCAGAAGGCAGCGTTCCCAAGATACTTGCGGAATTACCACGTTGAATGGCAATGCTAATACGCTGAGCCAGACAGGAGCCAGCTCTTGGGTCATGCAACGTATCTACCAGACGCCGTGAAATAATTTTGAAAACGCGATGGGCTTCTGTTCCCCACGGGACCAGGGTCTCGACTGCAAAAGGCTCAAATATGTAGGCCTTATCCAAACCAGCATATTTGCAGTTTTTGAGGTCCTTAGCACATTCAGCTGCCGCACCAGCCCTAAAGAAAGTCCCCGACAGATGGGATGCGGCCAGGATGTCTACCCAAGTAGCATCCCACACTAATGACCTACCCATCTCCCAAGGGTCAAGAGTCATACCATCAGGCCTCTTACCATCATCACGTATCAGACCGTTGTTTTCGAGAACAGCTGGTACGTTGACGCTGGTGAATGCCCGACGAATGATATCGTTAAGACTGGCGTGGTGGGCAATCCTACCGGCGCCGGCGGCCCTATGGCACGATAACCCATGGAGACCAAGCTGGTCAACCGCTGTACCACACTGGCACTGATGAGGGGTGCAGCACCGCGCACCCAACCGCAGACAAATTGCAACTCGACATGTTGTAGGATCTAATAATGATCCAATGTTAGATGATGGTGTGCTTGCAACCAATGTCCTGATTCCCATTTCGAAACGGCTAGGAGACGGGCGCGATCTACGGAGCTTGAGCATGTTTCTAACAGATGATTCCATGTAAGCTCACATAGAGGCCCGTCCCATTGCCGTTGGGCCGAAAGGTTCTTAGGGGGAGCAGAATTAGGGCAAGCACTGTTACAAGCGTTTCTTGCTTCGTCTAGATATGAAATTTTATGATAGATGCCAGAACTAGCCGGAAAAGACGGAATTAGATTTTTTTCAACAAAATTACGAGTACTGTAGACAGAAGACAAGAACGCCGGTAGGGCAATACTTGAAATATTGCGAATACCTAAGCCTCCCAATTTGACAGGTAGGGACGCCTGCAGCCATGCCTTGTCATCGACATTATAACTCAAAACCGACGATAAAGTGTCCTTTATTATGTTGTCTAGGCCTTCCACCAGCTCGCTGTGTTTCCACAGTTGACAACATCTTTAAAGCGTAAGTAAATATTGGAGAAGAGAAATCGAACTATTTTCTAGCTAGACAAAGCACTTGCTGATGACCTTTATACACAATTAATTTACTTAGAATTTAATGTTGCTAATCTATTTGTAATTAATTATTATTTATTAAATTTGTAACCAAACGGTTAGCCCGTAATATTATTATTAAGTATTTATGTACCTGACTTTTCCAAGTGTATTGTTCGTTTCTTAGTTGAATATATATATAACTATTGAATATCATTAAATTGCTTGTGTTATGGGAACCACATCACTGATATATTAGGTACTTAAATACGTTTTTTTTTTAAATTTAGCGTAGCTTTAGCAGAATTAGCCCCCTGGATGTTTCTTATTAAGTAACGCCGTAGCAGTTGAACCCATTTCGATTACATTTGGTTGGTTCATAGATAGAATATGATGTTGAACGTACTTGCGTACCAATTATAACTGAAGTACGAAATGCTAACTGGATTGAGACATTGTACAGTTGTTATCTCAAAAAAAAAAAGAGAATTCTATTGGACGTCAATGTTTAATGCCACTCATTTATTGTTTAACAAACAATGATTAACTTACTCTCACTGGAGAAGTTCCACTTGCAGTGCAGCCCTGAGATTGAAAACTAATAGGTCTCGTCATATTCATGCACCGTTGGGTGGAAAAGCGGTGCACGGGATCATCTTCAGGAATCTTGTTGGGAACACATTCGTGGTCGGTCTCGCCTTCCGGTAAGCAGCAGTACGTCTTTTCAAACACGTAGCGTCCTAAAAAAATATATTATTATGATAAAAAAATCCCATCCTACTGAACAAAAACAATCCCTTTTCGCGATAACTATAACCAATGCTTACCTCAGTAGCGCAGTGGGCGATATTGTGAAGATTGCAGATCGATACCTAGGTTATTTTTTATGTTTAATATATGTATGTATTGAAAAAAAAAATAACTATATATGTGGTATATGAGCCATATTCACGTAACACAAGCTCTGCTTGCTTTGAGTCTACATGATGCTGTATGAAATATACAACATAATGAAATAACACGTAAAAACATATTTGATAGATCACCGACGACTAAGTAGCGTATACTAAACCAAGTGTTCAAGAGCAATAAAATCCCTAAAATTTAACGTATTACTTACTTATATCGTGGTTAGATAATGTTTCTTCACTCGTGAAAAGCAAAAAATTTGTCAACATGGTTGTAAACTTCTGATCCGGTACGCTGCCCACTGGAAGTAATTGAGTGCGCAAGTGGCGAGCTAACGGTAGATCATTTCCGGAAACTGCTTTGACAGGTTCATAATCTGTAAAAATAAAAACAAGTAACTTATAATGTCAGTTTATCGTATGGATCATCTATCTATATACATATATCTATAAAAGTGCTTAACTTGACTAATTCAAGATATCCGAGCCGAAACCACAATACTGAAATATCCTTTTTAACCGACTTTAGAAAAAGGAGGAGGTTCTCCAAATAAACGCACTGCTCCAATGAGACAGCGAGCTTTCGTAGTAAACGAAAATATCATCGATGTATATAACTATATAAGTTTTAGATTTTTGGTGATTTTTCGCTGACCAATTTCGATAAAATTTAAAATAAGGGACCACATGGGAAAAATACCCTTTCAAACAAAAAAGAATTTTCCAAATCGGTTCAGGCGTCTCTGAGTAATCGAAGAACATTCATAAAAAAGAAAAAAAAAATTACGGGTTGCACTCCGGGAGTGCCGACAGAAGTGAAAACTTATTTTGGCGCGCCAAAATTCTTCAAAATTTCACTTCTGTCAAAATTATTTTTTGTTTGAAAGGGTATTTTTCCCATGTGGTCCCTTATTTTAAATTTTATCGAAATCGGACAGCGAAAAATCACCAAAAATCTAAAACTTATATAGTTATATACATCGATGATATTTTCGTTTACTACGATACCTCGCTGTCTCATTGGAGCAGTGAGTTTATTTGGCCTACCCATATTATATTTATATACAAAATACAACTACTTACCACTAAAAATGTATTTTAAGCTCAAATTTAATTGATTGAAGTCTTTTTTTTTTAGTTTTTAAAACGTAATTATATTTTCATTTATTTTCATAAGCAAAATTACCCTTTAAGGCTGTATTCTAATAGAAAGTTAAAATGTTTGTATGGAACTTTTAACACGTTTTAAACACGTTTTAATTTTAAATACAAAATAAATAGACACGTGTATCAAGGTTTTTAAAAATATTTTTAAAATCGGGTACAATAGGGTGGCAAAGTTTGTATGGAAACATTTTAACAGGTGGTGCGCTTGGGTTGAAACTTTTTTGTCATGACGAGAAAGTTTTTCCCGATCTTATGAAACATAGTAAACTCATTCCTATGTTTATGTCTGGAAGTAAAAGTGATCTATCACTTCCAGACATAAACATAGTCATATGGATATTACCTGCGTTAAGTAAATTCTTGGAAAAAATTATCTAAATCTGTTATTATCAGATACTTTAACGTTAACAGCCTGCTACATAGTAATCAATACGGATTTACTAAAGGTCGATCAAACTCTTAAAGAATATATTTAACGCCTGGGACTTCTCCAGGGTATTCTGTGACCTATCTAAGGCCTTTGACTGTGTCAGTCATGCAACCCTAATCAAACAAATGTTATTCATAGCCCGACCAACATTAAAATTAATGAAGAGGCAATGAATCTTGCAGATTCCACGATCTTCCTAAGTCTTAATATTGATGATAAATTACAGTGGAGTCCACAAATTGAAACACTTGCTGGTAGGCTTAGTTCTGCTACGTATGCAGGCGATACGGTGGCTTACTGGTGAAGTTACAGCTCGTCTAATTTATTTCAACTACTTCCATAGTGTTATGGCAAGTATATGGGAAAATGTACAGGGGAAAACAGTTCATATTGAAAAAATATTTGTAATTCAAAAAAGGGCAATACTTGCCATTTATAAAATAAACCACGAGAGTCTTTAAGATAAATATTCAAAGAAATTAATATTCTCACAATAGCTTCACAAAATATTGAAAATTTGTTATACACTGTAAAAATAGAGCGAAATGGTGACCTTTATAGAATCAATACTAGGAATAGAAACAAATTATTACATCCTTAGGTTTCGATTAGAAAAAGTAAATAAGTCCTTTATGGGGAACTCAGTGCGCTTCCATAATAAGCTTTCTGAAAATGGAACTAAACTACCCATTAAGAAAAAAGCATACATAATGTTTAGTATTTTCAAGATAGCGTGTTATAATGTAAATGACTAAATTATTAATAAGAATGCATGGCCTCATGTCGCTCTGCCCTCAGACAGTTCTAATCTTTTTATTCTATTCTCGTTAAGGTAGTTATAATATGGATCATGTAAAAAAGCGCTAAGACCAGGACGAGTTTCTTGCCGGTTTTTCTCGGGCTTGGGTTAGAAGGAATTTACACCTAGTATGTAAGACATCTCAAAGTGATCCTTATGATTGTATTGAATAAAGTATCTCTTGTCTTTGACTTTGATACTAAAAGTACAAAATAATTTAATACGGTTTTAGGGTTTTTCAACATACCCTTCAAAATAGGGTAAAAAGTTATGTAATGTAAATGTTTGATGACTGACTAACCAGTCAAAACTTTTTTGCATAGGAATTTAAAGAAATAATCTAACTAATATCTAATCGAAGTCCGGGAAACAGATAGTTCAATATAAACTAATTGAGTATATAATTTACTATCATTAACATAATTATTTGTAATTTCAAATTCATATTTAGTAGAATATAGTTACAAAAGTTAATTTTAAAAGTGAAATCTTGAGATGAGAGAACTTACTTTCAGCAAACCGTTCAGGCATCAATCTTCTACTAGCAGGTGAGTGATAAGCTCCTCTTGAAGGATTTTTCAAGTTGTTACAAGAGCCGTCCACCCGTCTTCCTTCTTTAGGGTCACAGGACTCGATATCGGTTGTACATGTTCTAAACAAAACGTGTGAACTCATAAGCTTATACAGGGTGGGCCATAAATTTTTGCAAATAGCAACACTTGATTTTTCAAAAACCGTTAGAGGGAGGGGCGCGCGGGGAGCGGGGAATGATGCGCCGCTTCATGCAATCTTAGTCACGATGGAGCGCTTCACGGGCGAACAGCGTGCTTTTTGTGTAAAAGAATTTTACAAAAACAACAACTCCTACGTTACTGTACGACGCCTATTTAGGGTTGAATACGGATTACGCCGTATAAGTGAGTGTCCAAGTGTTAATTTAATTAAAGCTTGGGTCAAGAAGTTCGAGCAAACAGGATCAACAACTAATATTAAACAAAAAGGGCGGCTACGTTCAAGAAGAAGCGAAGAGAACATTCGGGAGGTTGAAATTTCCGTTAGGAACGATCCAGAATCATCTACGCGTAAGCGTTCGGCGGCTCTAGCAATACCAAGAACTAGTCTGCGGCGAATTTTACGTTTGGGCCTAAAACTACACCCATATAAGCTTCAAATTGTGCAGGAGATGAAGCCAAACGATTACATTCAACGTAAGTTATTGGCTGACACTATGCTGGAACGATTCTC
This sequence comes from Lampropteryx suffumata, assembly GCA_948098915.1. Classification (NCBI taxonomy): domain Eukaryota; kingdom Metazoa; phylum Arthropoda; class Insecta; order Lepidoptera; family Geometridae; genus Lampropteryx; species Lampropteryx suffumata. The sequence continues at coordinate 19,504,153 of OX402547.1, forward strand.
TAGCCTTGAGAATGTATTGTTTACGGACGAGGCCCATTTTCACATCAATGGGCACGTAAATAAGCACAATTGTCGGTATTGGAGCACGGAAAAGATAGATAGATAGATAAACACTTTATTGTACACAAGAGAATATACAAAAAAAATTATGATTAGCAGTACAGTTGTACAATGGGCGGCCTTATCGCTAAAAACGATCTCTTCCAGGCAACCTTTGGATGGACAGGATAGACAAAATACCAAAAAGTCGGCGGTGTACAAAAAAAAAAAAAAAAACCCTCGCCTTAAACACCAAAACCCATTCGTTCACCTAAAACGACAGTATGGGCTGCCATATCAGCAAAAGGCATAATCGGTCCGTATTTCTTTGAAAACAGCCAAGGAAATAACGTAACTGTAAACTCAGTGGAATACGTAAAGATGTTGCGAGAGTTTTTGACACCACAGTTACATGAATTTGAAGGATACAACAGCAGGACTTGGATGCAACAAGATGGAGCAACATGCCATACGTCAAATGTGACTTTACCGGTGGTCAAAGAAATGTTTCCTAACAAATTGATTTCTCACAGAGGTGATATCCCATGGCCTCCAAGAAGCCCAGACCTTACACCTTGTGATTTTTTCTTGTGGAGATATCTGAAGAGTCGAGTGTCCCACAATAAACCAACGACCATATCCCAATTGAAAGAAAACATCCACGAGGAGATAGCTGCGATTCCTCGTAGCCTGTGTCAGCGAGTTTTCCAAAATTTACTTAGTCGGTTGCAAGAGTGCCAGCAATGAGACGGGACACATCTCGACGATGTCATTTTTAAAAAATAAATTGCAATAAATGTTTATTACGTTAAATACATCGTCAATAAAATCATCAAATAATATTAGTAGTTTTATTTTTATTCATGTTTCAAATGTGCAAAAATGTATGGCCCCTGTATGACTCGTGGCATTATTACAACTGGCCAAGATAATTTAGGTGCCAGGTTCAGATGTTAGGTGCTGCGCGCAACAAAACCACCACACAATGTGACGGCTCGCGGACCTGTGTGAAGGCACGAGGAAATAATTACGTTTTAAAAACTAAAAAGAAACCTTCATTAAATGAAATTTGAGCCTATAATACATTTTTAGTGGAAAGTAGATGTATTTTGTATATATATATAATATGGGTAGGCCAAATAAACGCACCGCTCCAATGAGACAGCGAGGTATCGAAGTAAGTACATGAGAACATCATCGATGTATACAATTTGAAGATTTTCGTTGATTTTTCAGCTCGACCGATTTTGATAAAATTTATCAACCACCTGTGAAATATACCCTTTCAAACAAAAAAATAATTTTCCGAATCGGTCAGCCGTTTTCGCGTAATCGGTGAAAATACTTAACAAAAAAAAAAAATATTCCGACGAATTGAGAACCTCCTTTTTGATAAAGTCGGTTAAAAACCGCCACAACCAAACCGTAATACGATTATGCTAATTCAGGTTTTACTTCGGAGTAAAAAACCTTAATGTGACTATCAGTAGAAAAGAATGCGTAAACGAAGTTTTAAAATCATAGGGCTTATATTTCAAATGAAACAAATTACTTACTCTAATATATTGGCTTCCGTAAAGCGTCTAATTTCGCTTTCAGTTGCAGGTGCCCCACGATAAGCGTCGTATAAAATAGCATAGCTGCTATAGAATAGAACGGAAAATACTATTAGTATTTTCATTGCTAAGAAAACAACCAAACTCGTCACGCACTTGCAAGGAGTGCTGTGATAAGAATTAGCTAATTTGCTTCGTATAAATACCAATTTATATTCTACTCTTACGATATAGTAAACCATCTGTGTAAATAAAACATACATCCCATTCTAATATACATCGTGTTGCAAAATGCAACTATAAGCAGGTACCAGCGGATTCTCAAATATATTGAAATAGAAATATCTCAATAAATTTTGAAATTACAAAACAAATAACTACATATCTGCTGTTCAATTCCTCAAGCATTGTTTTTTTACTTCCATCAGCGCAGTGATGTTTTATTGCTTCTCATCGCAATGATCAGCTTACCTACATATTTTATATTTTATTCAAAGTCAAAAATCAAAGTCGAAAGTGAAATTCAAAGTCCCTTCAGCGCACTGAATGTTATTGCTTTTCATCGCAACGATCAGCTAGTCAAATTACACACTTCATTCAAAGTAAAAAATCTAAGTCCAAAGTCAAAGTCAAATCGTTCAATTAAATACACATTTTACTAAGTTCTAATGCCATCTTCGTCTGTCCATTCGACGTTACATTTTCTTAAATTCTCTTATGCTAAAGTTACAATCTATCATAAGTGAGAATAGTGGTGATTTTAAAAGATCATTTAAACCAGGAATTTTATTCATCACATCATTCATGATCTTCATTGTTAAACTGAATTACGAATTTTCCAAATAAAAAAAACAAAAATTCTTATTACGCCTTGCTATATCATAATTAATCTTAATTAGTCTAAATTGACTGGCAGTTTTACGATCTACTTTAATATCAATGTTTTGTTCTTTGTAGTGCCGTTTGGTTGTTTTAATTATTTGCTGAACTTTAAATAAATCGTTTGGATAATCTGACCGATAATCAGTCTTATTAAACGCATCAACCTATACATATTCCCATGAATTACCACAATTTTGTTTAAGTATACCTATGTATTACTGTAATACATCAAATAGTAAACCATAATTATTCAAAATCCTAATACCTTATCAAACGGTAGATAGATGGCGCTATCGGCCATGTCAAGTTTGGCTCTGCATAAATTAATTCTTAAAAAATATAACAAGTGAAGTTAAGAGTATTTTGAGGTGTTATATGTGTTAAGTGATTGACAATTCACGTCATACAACGTTTGCGGCTAATAATATTCAGATTTCGGGGTAAAAATAAGCAAAAACCAGAAACAAGCTTATTTTCGGATAATAAAGGAAATAATGTAATGATACATGAACGGAGACATAAAATAATACTAATCCAGAAGACGTACAACAAAATCTACGGAAATAAAGGACTACAGTGAGTACATTTTTAAATTCCGTCACAATATCAGCCGTTAACATAACAAAACAAACCAAAACAAACAAACGGTCAAGATCGACCTCTGGACCCAAACTTGCACTATCATTTATTCTGTGCCTGAACGTGATATCGCCAGGTGACACCAGTTGCAAATTTTCGTCGCTCATATACAAAGCCCGTTGGTCTGGCGGTTTCGGACGCTTTTTTTATGAAAAAGCGTAAGCTAGTTCGAGTCTGAGCTACCGAGTCCACTTTTTGCGTTTTTTTTAAAAGCAGACTTATAAGATCTAAATTGTTGAAAATGGACACCAACGGCATTACCATACGCAAAAAGAATCGAAACTTAAATATCTCAAATATCGAGTTATTAAATTTAGACAGCAATTCAAGAACCGACATTTTTGATTCTAGCTCAAGAAGTTTGCCTTCTTTCAATGCAGTACCTGAAGAAGAGGTGGAGTTAAAAAGGCAAATGACAAGCTTACAGAATGAATTAGATATAGCGCATAAAGTAAAATTTAAATATTACTAATGAAGAGTTGAAGTCTGAGTTACAAAGAGGGAACAATCAATTGAAATACTTTAAATCATTGTGTACTAACCTCCAAAGTAATCCATTAAGCAGACATACTCGCAGTTCAACCTCTACTCCGATCAGTAAAAAGCAATGCCATACTCCTACATACAGAAAGATCGCGACAGAATTGCATCAACAGCAACCTAATGTTTCTTCGTTAAGATTAATTGACACAACAATATCATTCCACACGCCGTCAAAAAACATCTACACAACGAAGGCTATGGAATGTAATACACCAAGTTCATCATCATCTGACAGAATGAATAGCACAACATCGCCTCCCAAATGTGCTTCCATTCAAAACAATAAGTCTGTTGAACAATATGACAAAGCTAGTTTAGTAATGACAGAAAAATCAAGTAGATGTTCAGACATATTCCAGGAAATAGGAGACAAGCAAAACGACAATAACATTCTGGGCAGCTTCTTCGATGGTGTGGTAAACCCACAACCTACAAACTCGACTCTGCTCAATGAGGTAACGGAGTTGAGTGTGAAAGCGGAATTGCCCAAAAACCATGGAGCCTACGGTAAATCTGATAGCAAACACGCCAGCCGACGTGTTATAATTTTTGCAGATGAAAACGGCAAGGATATTGGAGCATCTCTTCAGAAACTACTAGGCGATGAGTTTAAAGTGTTTTCGCTAATCAAATCGAATGCGTCCACCAAATATGTACTCGAGACGTGTGCTGAGGACTGTAAAGACTACACCAAGCAAGATTTCATTATTGTATTAACTGGATCCAATGATACAACCCCACTAGAGCTACAATCTTTACTATACTGCAATTTATGTAAGTTAACACACACAAATGTCTTGTTAGGTACAATTTATAAAAATAAACATTTAAATGTACAAAATGTTAATAGAGTGTTACGTTCAGTAAGCTCTCTATTCAAGAACTCGAAAATGCTTGACCTAGACTTACATTCGAATAATAAAAGAAACGTGTACTTTAATGATAAATTATTTGTAAGTAGGTTTATATTAAAAGACATACTGCATATATGCTATAGGAATCAGCGCCTAGATTATTATTCAAAAAAGTCACAGCAAGCATCCATAAAAATTATATCTAAGACTGTGTCCACGCAAACCTTATTTCAAGATAGGGACAATTCAAAAAATGCGGGACAAATGATATGCGTTAGTACGCAAACAGAAAACATTTTATCCAACCAAGACGAAACATTTTTTCGTCAATAACGAAATAACACACGATAACGGCACGGTAAAAAAAAATTAAAATTCTGTATGCCATTTAAATTTATTTTTCCAGAACTTATGCGGTATATCGAATAAAAAGGATGATTTGAATATATACTTGGGTGATCTGGGTTTTGACATTAATTATATTTGTATCTGTGAGCATTTTCTTAACAAACATAGTATATCTGTTTTTAATTTTGACAATTATAATTTAGCCTCTTACAATACCAGAATAAAAAAAACTAGATGTTCTTTAATATTGTCACAATTAAATAGTATTACTGAAGAGTTAGGGATCTGTAAGAAATTGTACAAATTGAATAGTTTTGAAATTTGCGGAGTCAGGGATTGCAAATTCAACCTAAGTATTTGTTGCCTGTATAGAACTCCTGATAATAAAAATTTTGACGATTTTATGTGCCGACTTGAAATTTTACTAGAGCACTTTTTCAACAAGAGATGTATTATACTTGGAGACTTTAATGTTAATGTTCTAAAACAAACTAAATATCAAAGTGAGTTTTTTTCTCTTCTGAAAAGCTACAATTTTAAAAGTTTAGTAAATTCTTTTACCTTCATGCGAAACAATCAAGAATATTGCATCGACAACATTCTGACTAATTTGCCCGAGGAAAATATAGGTTGTTTGAAAGTTGACCACAATGGTCTTGGAGATGGCCATGCGGGTATTTTCTGCAGTCTCACTCTAAAAAGGATTAATTCCAAAAATGAAAGTGAGTTTTATACAAGGAAACGTAGGATCTTCTCGGAACGAAATAGGTTATCCTTCAGGAAAACTTTAGAAGAGTGTAATTTATTAGATTATAATGTGAATGGGTTCCTCAACAAATTTAATGATATATTTAAATCATCCTTTAAAAAGAAAAATATAAAAGTTAATATGTGGTCTAAAAATAAATTTAACTGGATCTCAAAGGGAATCAGAATGTCTAGCAAAATGAAAAGATTCCTGAATACAATAAACAAGAATTCAGGGCATGAATCAATAGTTGCTTACCGAAAATCATACATAAAACTGTACAAAAAGATCATAGCTCAGTTAAAAAAAAAAGGCAGTTAAAATAGAAGTCGATAAAGCAAAAAACAGGACAAAACACATATGGAAAATAGTTAACAGACATAGGAATAAGAGTAATATTAGGACTAATGATAATTATCTGCCTAAATTTAATGACATGGTTATTAATAACACACAAGAAATAGCTGACATTTTTGCGAATAATTTTAACTTTAATACCTATGAAATGAATTCCAATGACAAAAAACAATTAGCAATGAATTTTTTAACAGAACACTCTAATAGAGTTGATACGGACATGGAATTAAGCTTTACAAACAGGAATGAAATCAAATTTATTGTGAGGAGGATGGAACCTAAAAACTCCTTTGGATATGATGGAATACCGGTCACAGTTATAAAAGATAACATTGTCCTCCTTGCTGAACCACTATCAGGATTTTTTAACAATTGTATGTCTGAAGGTATCTTTCCCGATCAATTAAAAATCGGTAGAGTGATTCCTATATTCAAAAAAGGTATTAGGAACGACCCTAAGAATTATAGACCTATTTCGTTGCTGCCTATACTCTCTAAAATCTATGAAAAACTGTTAAAAGATAGGATAATAGCACACTTGAACTCAAACAAGATTTTAAACAAACGCCAGTTCGGCTACCAAATGAACATAGGAACTGTCGATGCGATTGAATTGCTAATAAATGAAGTGTTATGTAATCTAAATAAAAAAATGAAAGTTGCAGGTATATTTTTGGACCTATCTTCTGCATTCGATACAATTGGTCATGACATCTTACTTGCTAAATTAGAGTTTTATGGATTGCGGGGTAATGTCCTGAGCATGGTTAAATCATATTTTAGCAGTAGATACCAGTTTGTTGAACTTCATAATATTGTTAAATGCCAAGAGGTAGCGACCAAATCCAAACTAACTAATATAACACGTGGAGTTCCACAGGGCTCTATACTAGGACCTATTTTCTTTATAATTTTTTTGAATGACCTTATAAATTTTATTTCTAATACTATACCTGACATTAAATTAATTATTTATGCTGATGATACAAATGCAATAGTTCCAGCATGTAGTTTACAAGAACTTCAGCTCAAAATAAAAAATGCGCTTGTGGCTTTTAATGAATGGTTTCATGTAAATAATTTAAAATTAAATATTAATAAAACGAATGCTATATTATTTAGAACGACCGCCCGCAGGCATGAAACTTTTGACATAATAAACAGGGGAGTTAAGATTAAACTCACTGATAGCGTAAAATTTCTAGGAGTCCATATTGATCAGTTCCTAAACTGGAAAAAAGAATTAAAGTCTATAGAGAACTCTGTAAGTTCTGCCTGCTATGCCTTAAGAAGTCTGAGAGATGAGGTAAATCTCAAACAACTCAAAACTGTATATTTCGCCTTGGTTGAGTCAAAATTAAGGTATAGCATTAAATTCTGGGGACGCAGTTACGCCTATAACATGAATAGACCTTTTGTTATCCAAAAATGAGCCATTCGCACCATGGTGCGGATTCCGCCATGGAATCGTGTAAAAATTATTTTAAGGAGCTAAACATTTTGACTCTTCCTAGCCTCTACATCTTAGTAACTGTCATGGATATTGTACGGCATCCCTCTAAATATGAATCGCCAGAACAAAGAGCACTAAGGTTAGAAACAAGAAGAAAAGATTTAGAGGACCCTCAATGTCCGAGGTTGGAAGTTGTTAAGCATGGGTGTCAATTTCAAGCGGTTAGATTATACAACTCTCTGCCTGTTGAATTGAAAACTATTGATAGCCCAAATATATTTAAAAATAAGCTTAAAAAGCTCTTGCTAGAAGGGTGCTTTTATCCCGTGGACGAACTCCAACTGTAGTTGTTATTGAAATTGAATTATATAACATTAATATTTATTTTTATTTTCTTTAATTTAATTGTACTTTATTGTTTGTTTTTTAATATCTATTGTTTTAATTATGTGTAATTTTAGGCCAATTTAATGTAAGACTATATTCAAATACAATGTATATTGTTAAATGAATAAATGAAATGAAATGAAAACATAAAAAAAACAATTTAACTTCTTTAATTATGTTCCTAAGAACAACATTCTTTGAGCATAATTATCTATACCCTCATAATCAAAGTTTTCGAGCCAGTTGAGTATTATCCGTTTAATTTAATTATTACCATACTTCTTAACCCTATATTATTTATTTAACTTATTATACAAATATGGAACCAAAACATGAAACTGCCTCTGAGCACATGTCAAGTCTTGAAGTATCAGGTAGGTGCACAACTACTATTCTATGATAACGTCTAAAACAGTCGTAGATGAATAATTTTCTAACGCTGAAGACATTTGTCTTTTCGTAAACAGCCGACCCAAGCAGTCCACCCAAGTCAGCGTGGAGCAGTTCAGTTACATTTGACACAGCGATAATTATGATCACATGGGTAAGTATGAATTTTGGCGTTAAGATCCAGTTCAGGTTTCCCCGCGGCCGTCAAACTATAACACATGTCAAGTACATGTGTTACAGTTTGACGGCTGCGGGGGGTCGCGTGTGGCCGCGGGGGGCCGCGGGGGTGGTCTGTTTGTATTTAGGGACGGAAGACTATTTTCAAACCACTACTACTGAGAGACATTATTTGGCCTGATCTGCTACTCTTAGCCATGCTTTGTCATGTAGGAGCAGAACCGTATCACCGGCAAACATCAGTAGGTTAAGATTAGGCAATGTAGTTTTACACAAGTCATTGATATAGTTGGTCCCAGTATGCTACCTTGCGGTACACCATAGGTACACACAGCGCTATCACTCTCATATCCCTCAACTCGTACTCGCTGTGTTCTTCCAGTCAAGTAATCTGTTAACTAGTCTAGAGCCAGTCTCTTATTCCCACTCTTTCTAGCTTCGTTAATAAAATTAGGATGGAGACAGTGCCAAATGCTTTCTGAAGATCCAGAAAGACACCTATATATTTGTCTCCGTTGTCGAGGTATGTGTTCGTTTAGTTAACTTTATAACTGCGTCCTCGGTAGATTTGCGATCTCTGAAGCCGTATTGGTTATCGCTAAGCAGGTTGTTCTTCTCGAGATATCTCATCACTTTTTTATTTTACAAACTTTTACGATACTTTGAATAAATTTGAAAGAAGAGAGATCGGGCTATAATTTACAAGGTATATTTTTTCCCCGCCTTAAAAATCGGTCCAACAATAGCTGTTTTAAATGCTCTTGGAAAGTACCCGTAGTAAAGCTTAAGTTGTGTATTAATGCTATAGGTGCCGCCAAGAACTTGAAGAACCTTTTAAGTTAATTTGCTTAAATTTTATCCTAACCCGCTGCACTATGATATTTGAGAATCATGATTACACTTTTAACTTCAGCAGGTTCTGTGGGAAATATAGACATTGAATTAACTGCCTTGTTTGGGACATAGCTAGGAGCTGCGATGCAATTTTTTTGCATAACCCGTAGCGTTTGGTTTGCAAGAGTTCCACTTATGTATGAGTAGTAAGAGTTAACTTCATTAAGCGATGCTGTTGGGTCTAAGTTTATTTGTAACAGTTTACAATGTTGATATTTTAGATTTATTAAAATTATTGTATCTCCACGTTTTTATGACATTTCCTAGGTTAATAGTTAATTTATATTTATAATAATAACTTTTTAAATTTTTGACAATTCTATTTCAGATATTTATATTTTTTATATATTTTTAATTCAAGGTCATCTCATACGACCGTTCTGCTGGCGTATGGATACTCTTAGTTAGTACTTGGAACAAAACCAATATCGTTGAGGTAACAGACTGTGTAAATTATAATTTAGTAATCAGCTGATTAAACAAATGGTCTGATATTGAAAAAATAATTATAAATTTGAAATATCTTTTTCAATATAAAAATTGATTACACGTATTTTCTTTCTCATATTCACTAAAAAGTTCTAAACTCCTGACTCAATCAGCATTATCAGTTTGCATAATATCACAGTCATTCTTGACTGATATGCCAACATTCAGCTCAATTGGTGTATTACCTTGTGATATCTTAGGAGGCTTTTATTTGTGGTGAATGTGGTCGTGGCTGCCACTGTATGCATAGCAAGCATGGCGAAAGTAATAATAATGGCGGAAGACTTATCAGTTTAGCGTCGTCCTAAATTATGGTCATCTGGAGCACCATATTTCCCCATAAAACATTTATAAAGACACCTGGCGCTCCCTAGATTAACACACAATAAATAGGTCACGTTGATGTTGCTGACCGTCATAAAAGCACTATTTAAAAATATGTGTATATATAATTACGAGTACAACCTTCGATAGAAAACTATTCGAAGATTAATTAGCTTACCTAGGTAGCTAGGTAAGTTAATCTAGGAACTTTGGTAGCACAGTCTCTATCACCCTCCTTGTCTATAAGCTGAAAGTATGGATGCCCATGGATATGACTTCAACTTAAACATTTAAAGGATTACTTAAGTGACAGAAAACAAAGGGTTAAGATCAATCTATGGCTAAGTGAAAAGTCAATTATGGAGTTCCACAGGGCAGTATTTTGGGCCCGACTTTTTTTTTGGTTTAAATTAACGACCTAAGTAATGTCCAAATAATTAAGGGAAGAGTTATGATGATACTGCTCTATTCTTTAGCGGCAATGATTGGCACGAAGTATTTACCCATGCCCAAACTGGCGTTGATAAAGTCAGCCACTGGCTCCAAGCCAACAAACTGACATTAAACGTATCTAAAACAAAAAAAAATCCCTTTGCTCTCAGGTCTAATCTAATCTAGAATCTTTCTCAAGGAAACGTTCCAAGCCGTTTCCTTATCTTTGTTTGTGCACACCTGTGCTCTGAATGCTCTTGTCCCTCTCTTCAGAGAACAGGCAATATAAAATACCTCGGTGTGACTGTCGACGAAACTCTAACTTTCAAACCTCATCATGATATCCTTGTTACTCGACTGCGAAAGCTTATTTTCATTTTTAGATCTCTTAGACATGTAGCAGATCGCCAAGTTATAAGGATGGTCTACTTTGCCCTAAGTCAGTCACTTGTGGACTACTGCATCTCAACTTGAGGCGGAGCCGCAAAAACCCACCACATCGAGGTTCAGAGAGCACAATATCCCATACTGAAGGTAGCTGCTGGCCTCCCCTTCCGATACCGTACAGTCGACCTTTACAAAACCTGGGATGTGCTTTCAGTCAGACAAGCCTTTATTCTGCAAGTCATCCCGAAAAAGCACTCCTGCCTTTTTTACGACATAATTATTCAAAATCCTAATACTTTATCAAACATAAAAAAAACAATTTAACTTCTTTAATTATGTTACTAAGAACAAAATTCTTTGAGCATAATTATCTATACCCTCATAATCAAAGTTTTCGAGCCAGTTGAGTATTATCCGTTTAATTTAATTATTACCATACTTATTATACAAATATGGAACCAAAACATGAAACTGCCTCTGAGCACATGTCAAGTCTTGAAGTATCAGGTAGGTGCACAACTACTATTCTATGATAACGTCTAAAACAGTCGTAGATGAATAATTTTCTAACGCTGAAGACATTTGTCTTTTCGTAAACAGCCGACCCAAGCAGTCCACCCAAGTCAGCGTGGAGCAGTTCAGTTACATTTGACACAGCGATAATTATGATCACATGGGTAAGTATGAATTTTGGCGTTAAGATCCAGTTCAGGTTTCCCCGCGGGAATCCACACACCCACCCACCACATCGAGGTTCAGAGAGCACAATGTCCCATACTGAAGGTAGCTGCTGGCCTCCCCTTCCGATACCGTACAGTCGACCTTTACAAAACCTGGGATGTGCTTTCAGTCAGACAGGCCTTTATTCTGCAAGTCATCCCGAAAAAGCACTCCGGCCTCTTTTACGACAAAGTCATATAACGTTTACAGTCACTAACATTCCGTACGAGCCAATTTCAAAAGTTCTACTGCTTTCTTGGATCCTTCTTGTATAAGAAGTTTAACAAACTCCTGAACATCTACCAGCTGACTAAATATAGCTGTAAACGATCTGTTTCTATTTACCTAAGAATCCTTAACTATAATGAAACGGAACTACTATTAAGCGTAATAAAATGAGTGCTAGCAAAGCGCCTATACCTATACTTATCATATGAATTCCACTATCTTACTCCCAGTTGACTTTTTAAGAATACCACCGTTTGGAAATACACTAACTCACGCACACACTCACGCTCACTACCCAAATTCACACACACACTCATCTACTCGCACACGCCGTAGTGAACAACGTACACACACACACACACACATACACACGCCTGCACGATCTGTTTTATGTTTTTATTTTATATTTTATTGTTTATATTATTTAAAAAAACCTTTACCTTTACCTTAAATTTTGCTACATACTGTGTAAATCTCAATCAATTGTGTTGCCATACTAAGAACATTTTTAACACCGAATCAGCTACCTATTACGGAAGGCCTTGGTCACTTGTAATATACGATCTGCAGAATCTATCACAGGCACCAGCTTCTTACAATAGGGGTATCTATGAACATGTGCTCAGGTACATTAATATAATGTCCAAATACATTTTAGCATTACACCTTGTAATGAGAAATAAATAAATTTATTATTAATATTATTATTATTGAAAAAAAAAAACATGTTGCATCGTTTTGCGATGTATAGCGGCTTCTGAAATATTGCATATATTTTTATAAAATCATCATTACCTACATCATAGTATGAAGTTTTTTATCTACTACTAATGTATTAGTGATAAGTACAAATTTGGTATAAAATCATCTTGAAGGTTTTGTAATATTGCCGTAAAATTCAGTTATGTTTAGTTTCTATAAAAAACATATTGATATCAATATATTTAAAAACCACAACCCAACATCTTTATACAAATGTGTCGGAATTTCCTTCCTGATTAAAATGTACCTTAAATAATGGGAGTCGAATCGTAAATGGATTGGAGTAGCACGGTAACCGTTTTAAAAATAACAGAATTGTGGCCCTGTAAGTATTAAGGTTATCATGTTTATAACGACACGTTTCTTTGAATTAAATTATTTGATAACATGCATTTTGCAATGTTTTAGTTAACCTAGTTTTAGAATAACTAGAAATTAAATTACATTTTCAACCAGGTAGTAGTAGATATAATACGAGTAGGGTACTATATAAAGTAGCTAAACAATATCAAATGTATTCACTATTTCCCTTCAGTCATAGCGAGTCACAGTCGTAGTTCTAATAATAAGAAAAAAAAACATGAAGAGAATATTACTCTTTTTTGGATTGTTTTATAATTGCTATGCTATTTACTATGACTCATTTCATGGTAAACCTTTGACAAGAAAAGAAATAAAATTACATGAAAAATCCGGTACATTAGAGTAAGTTACTTCATTTATGTTAACAACTAGCTGTCCCCGCGTTATGTTTCTAATTATGTTTGAATCATTTTTCACCTAAACTTTTAAGTCTATGTTGTGTTGTGTTGTGTCAAATAAATATTTTTCTTTTCATTTCTACATGGTTTTACAGTATAATTTATTCTTCGCTAAAGTTATACTTTTTTTTACTGTACATCTCATACAAGGTGCGCCGCGCTTACTCTTATGAGTAGTAAGTAACGGACGGCTATTTTGTGGTCAAGCAGTGGCGCTGATATCGCACATTAAAGTTCTTTATTACGCAACTGGTTAAGAAAGGCTAAGAATATACTATAGAACTACAGAAATTATATTATATCAAATTTAATCAGAAATTATATTAAATCAAAATTAATGAGAAATCGACCAGTCTTGTCGTCCAGTTGATTTCTTTAAAATAAGCAGCGTTAAACTGCGATTGCGCTGGCATAGATTTATTTAATTGATTTAATAACTAACAATTATTACTATAATACAACCATACTTAATATACTACAGTAAATGTACAAAATGTCCAGGTCACACTGGTTATACAATCAAGGTACATCGATTAACTACTACTTCATCTATTAAAAGTAAAAGTTAAATAAATAATTACGTTTTAAATACTAAAAAGAAGTCGGTTGACTTCATTGAATAAAATTTGAGCCCATAAAAATACAACTGAATTGAGAACCTCCTCCTTTTTTTTGAATTTTATATTTTAGGCTTTTTAGTACTTTATAATATCTAGAAATTCGTAAACACCACTTTCACGGAAAGTCACAGGAAAGCAAAATACGAAATTTTATTTACTTGGAAGTCATATTTTTTCAGCTATTGTCATTAAAAAAGTTTTTTATTAGGTACATCATTTAGTAAGTAAATGTGTTACTTATATTAATATAAGTAGCTTGGTAGTTATATTGAGTTACTTCTTTGTAAGTCAATATTTAATGAATGTGTTGATTAAGATAGTGATTCGTAGACATAGTCGTTAAAATTCGTAATATTTCAAAATGTATCTACAAATCGGTTTTAATAGTGTGCTAGTTTCGATAAATATTTATACATTGCCAATATCTTTGTTCGGGTATGTATATTATAGGAATATTTTAACTTTTCATAATAATCTTGGGTAAATAACTGCTGCTTAACTCGCCTTCTATTCTATATGTTCTTTTTTTATGTATGAAATGCATTTACCAATTAACTTTAATGTTGGGATTACAATGCTTACAGTGTACTTTTTATGTAGGTAACTATTTACTTACCAAACTTACTTCAATCACCTTAAGCAGGTAGGTACATATTTTATTTATATAAAATCAGTCCATGTGTTGACTTGGGCAGGCTCATAAATTTCGGTAATGTTTTTTTATTTCACCTAATTTGTTTTTACTTGTGTATCAAGTCCGTGCGTCAACCACGGTCTGTGTTGAAAGCCAGCGTTGCAGTTTACTGCAGCATTAAGCTGAACACAGAACCTCTTTGACTTGCTATACACAGTTAGTGCTATTTATGTATGCAACCTTGTTCATTGTCATATTTTAATCTGTGTATAGTTTGTCAAAATAAACTTTTTACTTACTTACTTACTTACTATGTAGATTGTTTATCAGATTGTGCTGTCAACCACGAATAACATGTCAATAATATATTAAGGTAAAGACGTAATGCAGATCCGCACCGAAACAGCTCTGTCATTATGCTTCTCCATTAATAGCTGTGAAATTGTTTTAATTTTTACTCATAACGAGGTATTTACCGATGTATGAGTTTTACTGCTTCCCGATATTTCGCCACGGAAGCGCCAAGATCAAAAATATTACCTGTACCATCGAATTCACTGTCACTAACAACTCGATTACAATTACGACACAACATAATTACGGTAGTGGCAACTGGACGCATAGCTAGTACATCATTTTTTCGGTTTCCTCACTACATGATTCCAGGCTCCAGATAATTAAAAACCGTCATCTCGATTGAAATTCCTGTGGTATTGCCTTTTGTACTGATCTTGGTATGTAATGTCATTCAGTTGAGATTACCTGTGGATATATAGCTCGTATAGCTCGTATAGCTCGAACCAGGTATTTTGCTATAGATGACTTCTGTGTGTCCACGTTTTTCACCGTACGGATGTGCTCACTCGACAACCTATGGTACGTTTTGTTTGACCGATGAAGGAACTCCCACAGCTGCACTCAATCTTATACACTCCTGGTGTTTCTTGGAATCTTGTCTTTCGGTGAGCGCAGGTAGTATGACTGTGGGATTTGGGCCTTTGACGAACTAATGAACTAATGCTGATTCACACCAATAGCCTTACTCTGTTGTAACGTCTCTTTTCATCTCTGTATGATGAGAACACCATAATACGTGAGCTAGCTCATGCCCAGCATGTCTTACATAAAAATGAATATAAGCTTTGAAAGATCAAAGCTTACATTAATTTTTATGTAAGAGACGTTACAACAGAGTAAGGCTGTTGGTATGAATCAGCATGTAGATATCGTATGTATCGGAATCTAATAAACCAATTGGCCTATGCTACTATAATTATAATTAATAAAATAATAAGGTAAGTAAGCCGGCTATAAAGTATATTATTAGCAATATAATTGGTAAACGAAATCTTTCGTGCCATAAGAACGTTTATTTTAATGTGGTATTGAAATACCTGATGCTCGAACTTTGTCATCCATCTGTTTTTTTTTAATAGATGGTGCACAAATGACATTAAGCCCTGTGATCCCAATGAAGGCAGACGAGTAGACGGCTCCTGCAACAACCTGAATAACCCCACTGAAGGAGCTAGTTATTCGCGTTTTTTGAGACTCTTGCCTGCAGTCATTGACAACGGTATTTTTGTGATTTTGAAATAAATATTGTGTGTACAAACAACCGCCTGAGACGCAGAAGGTTGCGCGTTCGATTCCCACCACAGTACAAGTGTTTGTATTATCTGCAAATGTTTGCTTAGGGCCTGGGTGGGTATCTATACCTACTATTCATTATTTACATAAAATTAGATTATGCTGTATGAAATGTTAAGCATTATTTATTTATATATTTATCATTATAGGAATCATAATAATATATGATTCGTGATTTATTGTCCCATATTCAATCACTGACCTGACTAATAGCCTCATTGCAAACTGCGGTTGCCATCTATTCAGCAAAACGGTTGCGTGTCGTAAGGCACTTCAGCTCATTCGTGTCCACAACCAAAATAACCTTGGATTTTGTAAAAGGCATATTTTGGCACGATTCTATATGATACTATCAAAACATTGATATAAAAATAGCTTTAAGTTACTATTGATGAATTATTTTAACAGAAAGTTGATTTTGATTGTCAGAAATGCTGTCAAATGAATAGAAACCTCAGACCAAAAAGTATAAAGACGGAGCATTAAACCAAAGTGAAGCCTCAAAATTATTAAAATTAAAATTATTTATTCAGAACAAAATGCACAGGACAAGTTACAAAAAGAACGATGAGAACTGCAAAAGTTTAAAAAACTGTGGAGCAGTCTCAATGCCACCTCCTTGGCGTTACATTGTTCTGTGAGGAAAACTTAGGTACTAAATATCAAACAATAAACTCAAACTTAAACATCAGTAAACTTACTCTAAACATAAACTAAGCTTAAAATATTTTCTATTGTAAGGACAGTACTGCGCGTCGTTTGAGGGATGTTTGCAAGAGTTTGTGTGTGTGTTGGTGTGTTTTTTGTGTGTGTGTGTAGTGTATTTTGTGTGTTTTTTGTGTGTGTGTGTGTGTGTGTAAGGGGTGTGTATATATGTAAGACTGTGTGTGCGAGTAGATGCATTTGTGTGTTTTCTGGTTTCCTCTGATACTATCAGTCTCTTAGGAGTCTGAGTATCTCAGAAGAAACCCATATTTAGTAGATATGTATGTATGTTAGTTATATAATGTAATATTAGACAATGTTACTTTGGTTATACTAGAGTTTTCAATAGGTTTTCTGTTTCCTCATATGAGAGAGTAAGTAGCCACTTTAGACATTTGACTTTACACTGATAATTTGGGAGGGGGTATATATTTAAAATTTTGTTAACTTTGCGTAGGGCTTAGATAGTAAAAGTTACGGCCTGCCACAGCTGTTCTACGTGGTTCTATTTTACATACTAAGTCCGAGCGACGTTTCATTCTTACGGGGTTTAATTCGAGTTGGACGTGTTTATGAAGAACAGTTGTCAAGACAAACAATTGTCTTACTATCAGGACCTAACAAAGAGAGTACAGTAAACTAGTGGGAAAACGCCTTGGTTTGGAAATAATTACTTTAAGAATGGCTCTCTGAGCTCGCTCTATTCTCAGCATTTGGCGTTTAGAGGATCCACCCCATGCTGTTATGCAGTATGACATTATGGATTGTGCTAATGCGAACTAAACAGTTTTAAGGCATTTAAAATCAGCAACTCTTCTCAAATTGCTGAAAACAAAGATAAATTTTTGATCTCTGGACACAGTAGATTGTATATGTGGAGACCAGGAAAGAGAGCTGTCCAAATGGCCACCTAGATATTTAATTGTCTCTGTGCATTCCAAGTTCTGGCAAGAACATGTGATAGAGGTTCTCGTATGAAAAGAGCAGGTGTGTGTGCGAATGGAGAAAATAGTTGTTTGAATGAAGGTTGAGAGTTGGTAGATGGAGAAAATGTAATAAATTTTGTTTTATTTATATTCAGTGTTAACAGATTAATTGAGAGCCAATTTAAAACAACATTCAAAGCTGATTCAGCTAGTAATTGAGCCTCAATCCAGGGTTCACCATTAATTAGAAGGGCTGTGTCATCTGCATAAGTAAAGATGGAACAATTGGGAAGAGATAGTTTGCACAGATCGTTTATGTACACAAGAAAAAGTGTCGGCCCAAGAACACTACCCTGAGGTTCACCAAAAGAGACAGGTTCCTCATCACTGAGGGTGTCAAGGATTTTAACAGCTTGTGTACGGTCATAAAGGTAGCTCTCAAATAAATCCTTGACACTCCCTCTTATTCCGATTTGTTCTAGTTTATCCAAAAGTATGGGGATAGAGACAATGTCAAAGGCCTTCGAAAGGTTGAGAAATATACCGACTGTTTTAAGCTTTCTATCAAAATTTCTGGCAATTTCAGTTGTAATTTCTATTACAGCATCTTCAGTAGATCTACAGCTCCTGAAACCGTATTGATTATGAGCTAGAATAGATTTATCGTTAAGGTAATCAACCAATCTTCTATTAATTATCTTTTCAAGGATCTTTGACAGAACGCTCAGAACAGAAATAGGCCTATAGTTATTGATATTAAGGCAATCGTCATTTTTATATATCGGATGAACGATGGCTTTTTTGAAGATAACAGGAAAGGTACAACATGACAAACAAAGATTAAAAATGTAGTGCAGTATGGGAATGAGTGTATTTCTACTTCCTTTGATTACGAATGTGGGAATCCCGTCCCAGCCTGCAGCACTTTTATCTTGAAGGTTTAATATGATATACTCTATTTCTTTGCAGTCAGTAGGCAAAAGAGCCATAGAGTTAGAGGGGTTAGCGAGTAAATTTATGTCAGTAAGGGCGGTATTTGGTAAACAAGTCGTTTGTGACAGGGGTATACTGGAAGCAAGATTTTTACCTACAGTTGCGAAGAATCTATTAACCTTGTTTACAAGATCTTTTAGGGGTTAGATCTAGTTTAATTAATTCATCGGATGTTAATTGTTTACTCTTAAAGTTAGCAATTTTCTTAACGAACTCCCAAGTAGCCTTTGGATTACTCTTGACCTTCTTAAGCACATTGCTTTCATATGCTCGCTTTATTTTTTTAAATAAATTATTGCAATAAGTACGATAGCGAGTGAAAATTAGTTTTAAGAGTTGATTATCACTATCTTTATTGATTTTTTTATATAGTTTATCTCTATAACGTATGCACCTTAGAAGGAAAAAAAAAACCTTAATACAAATACACGCACACACTTACACCCAAATTACGCTCATAGTACATGTCATGTCGTCGTCCAGTAAACATCGTACAAAACTCTCGCGCTTAAGACCTGATGCGTTATATATAAGGTTTCGTGCTCAAAATAACAAAAAAATCTAACGATTTCTCAAACTCAAAAAAGGTGAAGTGAAAAGATTTCGTAACACTTCCAAGTGAAAAGATTTTTTTGTCACAAAATCTTCACAAAGATGAAGATAATAATATTATACGATAATATTATGTAATAATACAACATACTTTTTTGTACGATGTTAACTAGACGACGACATTACAAAAACAACAGAATACTTTTTAGTACAAGTATGTATGCATGTACTAAAAGCAAGGATCATGGTTTATGTGAAGGAAGTGTGCGTGGGTGTGTGTATTTACACACCTATACAAAGAAGCATGGTTTTGAAGCTTAACTTTGTTTTTCGCCGCGCTCCGTCTCTATATTTATTAAGTCTGAGATAGAAATCGAACGTACGTAATACTATACATCTTGTCAAAACTGGTTCAACTAAACTAATGATTGAAATTATGCCTAAATCTAATCGAAATTGATAGACATCGATAGTATCTAGTATCAAAAGTTCCATAACCACCATGCAGTTCACCTCGTATGCACGTTGTTGGACACAGAAGAAAGCAATTATAAGCTACTTGAACATAGCGAATTCAATTTAAACAGCAATAATTACACGATCACTACCAGACAGACATAAACAGACCATCATAATAATCTGCTGGTCATTTTGTAATTTTTTTTATCAGATGCTGCAATGAGTAAGGCGAAATCCGGCAATAACCTTCCTGTGGCTCGTTGCGTCCGTACATCGATGCTCGGAGAGGGCAGGGTGTCAAATCAGTATTACACGAACTTGGCTACTGGTTTGATACTGTTTCTGGTTAGCGATGTCGTATCCAACCACGACTCACGTAAGACCTTGTTATGTTATTATAAAAAGTCAGCTAAAAGTTACATTTCGAAAATCAACCGCTTTCCAAATCTGCTCACTTTATTAAACACGTTAGCAAGTCGTAACAGAACGTTACAGAAAAATAGTCACGATGGACTTTTATTCTGTAGAATCTTGTAGCAGTTATATTAATAGTTACGTATTTAGATGTAGAAAATACGCATTGAGCTGTTTTAGGAAATTATGTACTGCATACCACCTATTGCTGTGAGCCTGAACACCTTAATGATTATGAATGTGCCGCCAACCCGATTCCTTATGACGACCCTGTCTTCCGTTTTACTAACTTTCGATGCTTGAACATGACGAGGCCTTGGACATTCCAATCTAAGGGTTGCATCCAGAAAGGGACTACTCCTGAAAGAGTAAGTAGATGAATTTAGTTGATCAGTTCAGATCAGTGCGGAAGAATGACGGTATTATGTTAATTCAGCCTTTTTAGAAATTGATTGATTGATATGGATTTATTGATATCTTTATCATTTAATGTAGTCTGAGTATCATGAATATCATGACGACAATTTTGCTAGTGTCAAGTAATTAGTTAGTTTCATGTACATGTCCCAAAAACGCAAACAATCGTCATTTGTCAATCCTAAAGCGGATTGATGTTTTACACTTAACCATTATCCCACTGAGTATTATGGTAAATATACTCATTAGAAAAAGAACTAAAAATATATGGAAATTTGCTTACAGATTTCGCAAGCAACACCTATGTTGGATTTGTCTGTTGTGTACGGAAATACTGGAAAACTACGAAGATACAGGACGCTAGAAGGTGGTCTTTTCAAGTATGAGCTTATAAACGGTAAAGCTTGGCCACCAAACACCAAACCAGAAGACAATATCTGTACAGGAAATGAATCGCCAACTGAATCGAGATGTCATGACGCTCGTATGTACAAAAACATGATATTAACTTACTAATTTACCTAATTTAATCTAAAATGGCAAATTATTATGATAACGTATCATAATAATTTGCCATTTTAGTTTCTCAAAAACAGTCATGCATACGAATTGTGAAAAAAACGTCTACTAGCTTTTGATTCTTTAAGCTTTCATTACGCATAGGATCAATCAGAAACATTGTTCGATGTATTCCAAGTCAAAAACGCTACAATATACATATATAACTCCTTGGTTAAACCACACCCTTATACACAATCGAAGTCTGGGGCAGTGCCGTCAAAACAGATCTCAAGGTTAACAAAGATAAACTCATAAAGGTACATTTTCAATGCCCATATCTAACATCTACTTCAATAATTTGCATAGACACAAAAATAATGAACATCAAACAACTGTATATACTACTCTGTCAAGAAAGTATCTGGAAACGATCAAAATTATACACAAAATGTTAGTTATTCATCCAAATTTAAATGTATCGCCTTCAATGTATACTCCTTCAAAAACGATACACTAAACTTACGCCAACGAATAATCCAATCATCAAAACATTTTTTAAACGCTTTTTTAGGAATTGAGTTCAGTTCTCGCCGCGAATTCTCCTTTATGTCTTCTACCGAATGAAAACGGGTGTCACGAAGTGGTCATTTGAATTTAGAAAAAAGAAAGAAGTCGGGTAAGAAAGAGCCATATCTGATGAATAAGGTGGTTGCTCGACGGTATTTGTAGAGTTTTTGGTCAAAAATTAGTTCACAATGATGACCTTGTGCGAAGGCGCATTCTAGTGTGTGCATCGTGGTGCAAAATCCAAGAATTTTATTTTCACAAATCTGGCCTTTTTAGTCGAATTTACTCTCTTAAACGCCGCACAACGCTCAAATAATATTCTTTATTTACTGTTTGACCTTCCGGCAAGAATTCTGAGTGCACAACACCGCGATAGTCAAAGAAAACAGTCTAAATGACCTTTACTTTTAGTCGACTTTGGTGTGGTTTTTTCAGTTTTCATTCAGTTGGAAGGCGCCACTCCTAAGCTTGTTGACTGGTTTGCATGTCAAACTCGTAAACCCACATTTCGTCACCAGTAACAATGCGTTTTATAAATGTTGGGTCGGAATTGAGTCGCCCTAGCATGTCCTCAGCGACTCTTATGCGATTGAGTTTTGGGAGAAAATTCAGGTCTTTTGGGACTAGCCAAGCGTCAAGATCTTTCATCAATCTCTCTCAAACTTGAATGCTGATTGTCAGTCACTATTTCCTTTACTTTTGCGATGTTAACTTCAGTTGAACACCTTGAAGGCCTAAAAGAGCGAGGCAAAGTTTCCATCACATCTCAACCGCTTTTTGCAATCGATGCAAAATTTAAGGCAATGTTTTTGTCCATTATGAAATGATACACTCTAGATATGATCTAACTAAAAACAACACCGTATTTAATTTAAATTACAGATGCAACTCAAACTTTGTGCCAAATTGGAAAACAGTTGTGCCAAACTAAAAAAAAAGAAAAAAAATTATAACTATAAACAAGTCATCCATTCCCGTATCTTTTTTGACAGAATGTATATATATAAAGTTATCTTCATACAAACCTAACATTCACATCTTCGAAACAAATAGCGAAGCGAAGCACTCACCGAGCTAGTTGGTTGGTACTTCCGAAGATAAGAATAAACTATGGAAAACAACTCAACTGTAAAAAATTAAAAAAATCTAGCTAGTGTTTAAATGTAAATTGTCCCAACATGACTATTTTTTAATTTATTGACATTATGAAAACTATATTTAGATTTATTGAGTTGTGTAGTTACCTGCATCCTTACTAACATTCACATCTTCGAAACAAATAGCGAAGCGAAGCACTCACCGAGCTAGTTAGTTGGTACTTCCGTAGATAAGAATAAACTATGGAAAACAACTCAACTGTAAAAAATTCAAAAAATCTAGCTAGTGTTTAAATGTAAATTGTCCCAACATGACTATGTTTTGATTTATGGACATTATGAAAACTATTTTTAGATTTATTGAGTTGTGTAGTTACCTGCATCATAGTTACCAGTCTACGTTTGAATGTTATCCTACTTAAGTACTTATCCACATGTAGAATCAAGATTATCTAGTTTACCTAACAAGAACGACACCAATGATGACAATGAACCAATGACACATTAATGATACCTACAATGATAATTTCTCATGTAAATGAATACTGTTTTTTTTTAAATAAAAAATCTATTAAGTGAAGTAGAGGTTACATCCCGATTAAGCACTAGTCTGTACAACTATCTTGGGTTTTAGATATGGTATAGACTAGTGCTTAAACGGGGCGTAACCTCTACTTACTCGTAGACTCAAAAATCCTTCTTACCCAACTCACGATTCGTATGGAACACTTCGTATTTTTGAGACTCTTCAGTCGTTTTAAGGCCATCGTATTTAATATATGATGAAACATACTTCATATGAAGTATGTTTCGAAACTGTTTATAAACAAATATAGAAAGTTTTTATTTACAAACATGATATTAACTTAGTATTTACTCCCTTATGCATAATCATGTACCATTTTAAAACTCTCGAAATGTTGTTCATTACCGCTTTCTAATAAGTAAACGGTTATCTGGAAAATTTGAGCTATCTACGTATCGTTTTAAGCGGTCCTTAGATAGCTCAACTGCTTCACGTATATTTTTTTAACATTTTGTTTATTTGTAATTTTTTTTACTTATCTTTTTTGTATATGAATTAATATAGGTATCTATAATAATGAGAGTATTTGTGTTTTCAGCCAATATATTTAGTGCAAATTCTCTGGGCCCGATAAATATGTTTTTCATTTGGTTCTGGAGACAACACAACGCGATTGCTGAGAAGTTATGTAAAGTGAATCCTTGTTGGGACGACCAGAAACTCTTTGACACTGCAAGGGACATCAATATCGCTATAGTGTTGCAAATTTATTTTTACGAATTGTTGCCACTTATCATGGGTACGCAAAAAACAAAAAAACAATACGCAATAAGTATTTTTTCATTCCAAGTTTAAAAAAACTAACTGTTTTGACAGAATAGAACATGTACCAGTGTTGTACTGATTGATTGTCAAATTCATAAAATATTAGCAACTTAGTAAAATAACATTCATTAACAATTCCTTTTCATGCTTTAGTGCTAGTTCGATTGTACAAACACAGAGCAGCGCTATCTGAGCTTAACTCTGAAAACATATCAAGGAATGTTCTCATTCCCAAATTACACCATGTACTAGCTTTTTCCCGCGGCTTTTACGCAGTGCCTATTTGTTCAGTTTTCTCATATGCTATTTATTGCATGACATAGGCTACAAGATAACACATTTCATCGACATCCGTTAAAATTAAATAAATTAAATTTTTATTTCAGACAACATTAGGTCCATAATATACCTACATGAAATTATCATAAACATTAAAAATCATCTACATACATAATAATCAATTACAAAATAACAAGTACAATAGTCAATACAAAGAAATACATTAAAAGACTTACACAAACTTATTTGGAAGGAACTTTATGTTATTATTATTAGTGAAAACGTGCATCCTCGAGTGGTGATACATATAAATGCAGTAGAAACCTATTTGCGAGCGCTGCGATGTTGAGCCATGTTGATAAGCCATGTTGCAGCGTGATTGAACCAAAAAAACTTACGTAAACATTCACACAGTTTTTTGTTTTTTTAACATAAGTAGGATTACTTACGAAAAAAAGGATTAAAAATACAAAAAGCATTATTTTCTTCGATATATTACAGGAGAAAAAAGGCTAGAAAAAGACCAAATCATATCACAATTCAATGGATTCAGGGATGTATACGATGAAACCGTTCTGCCGCAAATGTTTCTGGAGTACCCATATGCACTTAGATGGTTTCATACTATGCAAGAAGGTTCTTTGAAGTAAGTTCATAGCTGAGTTTTATTATCAATTTAACTGGATATAATAGTAATATCATAAAGAATAATTTTGTCGATGGAGGCACCGGCACTGTTTCGATTCATCTAGAGATACTTCATCAGGATGAGTTTGATACGCGATCTGTTCGTTAACGTTCCCGTTCACACGGTTTGCAGTCGCTTTTTTATAAATGTGTGAACCGTGTATCCGAGTTAAAGAACGTAGGTTAAAGACGTATCGTCAGAAAATAAAACGAAATCGGAAATATTTTTTTCACAAAAAGGGCCTAGTATCGTACCCTGTAGTACCCTTATATCAATAATTGATCCTGAAGTCACACGTCAACTTTCTGGACTCTATTGTATATATAAGACTATGAGGTCAATCGCCTGGTTTTGAAAGCCATAATATTTTAACTTTGTGATTAGGGTTGCATGATTCACACAGTCATAGGCCTTAGGTAGATCACAGAATACCCCAATGGCATCCTGTGACTTCTCCCAGGCGTCAAATATATGCTTTAAGAGCGCTTTACCTGCATCAGCTGTTGATCGACCTTAAGTGAATCCTAGTATGTAGTGTGAATGTATGTATGCTCTTTAGTATGTAGCAGGCCGTTAACGTTAAAATAAGATAATAACTGATTTAGAATTTTTTTTTCAAACAATTTACTTGACGCAGGTAATATTGATATGGGTCTATAATTAGCGAGATCACTTTCACTTCCAGACTTGAACATAGGAATGAGTTAACTGTGTTTCGTACGATCGGGAAAAACTCCCTCGTCGACACATCTATTAAAAATATGACAAACCGCGTGACAAACTTTTTTGAATGCTGTTGAGTAGGTAGTTCTTAACATGTAAGATAAAAACTAGGAAAACTTTGTGTTCAATTCTAGTTTGTATTGTTTTGATGAAACTCTCTCTGATTAAAAAAGGGCTTAAATTGAAACATTTGAAATAGTTTAAAAGTCTATCAGAGAATGAATCAATTGTAAATCTATATTTAAATCACCACAAACTATTATAATTTTATGACGTAAGGAAGAACCTCAGATTGTACCGTTCAGTGTTCAGTGATACACATACTATCTACACTGAAATGATTTAAAAATAATTAACATTTTAATATTTTGCTGGCCAGGCCATGCATATTTTGGTGAACTACTTATAAGCTGCCTGTTTTTCCCATTTTCGACTAGGTCGGTTTAAATGCTGGTTGTAGTTGGCCGTACTACATTTTTTCTCTTAGTAGTACTTTTAACATTAGTAATATTACTCTATTACCTAGTTTGTATAGCGTTTTTTCAAAATCATTGTGAGTTATACCACAATGTCCCTGATTCTGGAATTTCGCAAATATCCAACTTAAAATATTATAAATCTCTTAATCAAGTATCAAGTATTAACTCGGGTGTGAATCAATTAGAACAAAAGTTATGTGTTTCATTGTGATACGAGCAAAAATAATTTATTATTTAATCATATATAAAAATTAGTTATTTTTGCTCGACCCACAACCCACAGCCCACTGTTTTTGGACCAATTACAAATTTCTTTGAATTTGGTTTAGCTGTTGAAGTGTGACTGAGGAACAAATATCAAAACATTAAAATTTGTACGCTAGGATTGTGTGAAACATGAACATGAGGCATGCATATAACATGATGAATGAACTCGCTTTGCCCGCTACTAAAAAATATGGCTTGTTTTGCTCGCCAGTATTTTTTAAAAGCTGCTCACTTTGTTTTCTTTTAAACAGTTTCTTTGAGAACAATTATAAATTATAAAAAGAGTTTGCTAAAATAATATGTGGGTTTTCATCATCATCATGTGCAGCCTATCTCGTCCCACTGCTGAGCATAGGCCTCTCCGTGGGAGCCATCCACCTCAGTCTTGCTCTAATCTTACCCTTGTACGACATGCGACTTTAACTATGATCCATCGTCAACCCATCTTGCCTGCGGACGACCTACGTCCATTCTATGTGGATTTTGTCCACATATTATTTTTTCATTTTGTTTAGACCTCTGAGTTCTCAGGTTCTGGGTATTTGAATTCGTAATTAGTTTAACGTCTGTCTGGTCTGTCAGTTCATTGCCGTTTCTTGAGACGGAAGCCCTGTGCCCGATACGAGCTCAGTCACTAGACTGACTTGCATTACTGCCATTGTATAAATGGAAACTTTTTTTAACAGCCATTTTATTCTCGCTTCGTTCTCGATTTGGTGGTTCTAGAAAACGGCCTTAAATTATGAAGTATTTTATTATAAACATTTTTCAAGTTTAACAAAACTGTCGATGAATGGTCAAAGAGCAGTAAGAAACTTTTTGTTTTTTTTTAGAATGTACAACCCAAATGGATGTCTCGTAGATAAAGTCCCAGTGGTAAATCTAACGTTAAGGACAGGGTACTTTTGCAAAGGTAAAAATATAGCTTACCTAACGCAAGGAAGCTTCAGACAAGCATGCGCAGATGCTGATTACATTGTTGACCCTGATGTGAGTATTATCATTATAATTTATACTCGTACACGAGCAACATACTGTCATTAATGTAATATAGAAGCTTAGATTTCCCCGCTACACCCCTTGAATTTCGCAACGATTTACTCTAAAGAACACACTTCTTCTAGTACTTTTTAAGGAGTATTTACCCGTACCTACGTTAAGGGTGTGCGTTCGTTATAATATTAAAAAAATATTAAAGTAATTAGTACTCTCGCTATTAAAAAAAGACAACTATCCAAATTATTGTAATAATTACAGAGATTAACAAAGTAACGGTTAATATTTATAGGCGCTAGCGGCCCCCCGCGCCTTCGACAGCCTCGTTCCCGTTCCCGTTCCCGTTCCCGTTCCCGTTCCCGTTGTTTTTCTGGGATAAAAAAGCCTATATCCTGATCCAAGTTACTATCTATATTCATTTTAAGCTTCATCCAAATCAGTCTAGCGGTTCTTGAGTTATAAGTGGTGTAACTAACACGACTATCTTTTATATATATATAGATTAATTAAAATATATATATCGACACGAAAAAGGGAAGAAGCAGAATTCAAAAATGACTCCGTTTGTCTGTTTAACCAGTCGTTTATATTATAATCATGAAACAGATATTGTAGTTGTTGATTAAGCTGCACAAGTTACAATGACATGACAATTCACCCAAAACATAACAACGATTTAAACAAAACTTGAGAGCTCTTTTGACTCGACTTGGTAAAATGACTAACTTGGTGTAGATCATAGTTATTTATTATAATTCGTTTCAGATTTCTGAAATAGGATTCGGCGGTCTTCAACAAATATCTGACATAACAACCAGTGACTTGTCAAAGAGTAGATATTTTGGTTTCCCGCCTTACATCAAATACAGAGAGTTTTGTTGTGGTAAGCCAGTTACGTGTTGGAAAGATCTAGAAGATGTCATTGAGCCTAGGGTAAGAACATTTGATTTTAGAATTGCAATCTATAGGATAAAATAAAAGGTAGGCTAAAGGCGATGAATGGTTGAAGATAATAATATTAATAATAATAATAATACCGGATATTTCACACAGCATCATCTGGCCCCAAAGTAAGCAGAGCTTGTGTTATGGGTACCACATGACTGATATACTACTTATATACTTTTTTTTGTAAATACATACATTTTATAAAAAACACCCAGACACGAGACAAATACTTGCAGATCATACAAACATTTATCCCGCGGCGGGAGTCGAACCTGCAACCTTTTGCGTCTCAGCCGGACCTAAGCCCACTGCGCTTCAAAGGTCGTCAAGATGAATAGTTTGTATGGAAGACATTTTGAGGAAGAAAAGCGTGACGTACTGATGGCTGATGGCTGGAAATGGAAGAAATGGTGACTGTTGTGCCAAAACTATTTAAGAGTGGATGGGGACATGAAGAAGATTAAAAATTCAATCTTAAAGACTTACAAACAAGTGTTTGCTGAATAAGAGTTTTTAATTGTATGGTTTCAGAATATCGAAAATCTTAAGAACACTTATGAAGACATAGAAGACATTGATCTTATGGCTGGCATGTGGGTAGAAAAATACATGCCTAATAGCACCATCCCTTATACGTTATATTGCATCTTAAAAGAGCAGTTGCTAAGATATGTGGTATCTGATAGACACTGGTATGAAAGGGAAAATCGGCCTAACGCGTTTTCCTCATGTAAGTATTTTTTTGTAATATCTGCAAATTAAGTAGAATAAACCTAATGGAGCTAGTACTTTTCATTGTGAACTTGACCTTAGGTAGTGGGATAGGCATCATAATTCACTGAGCAATGTTTCAAAAATCGCTATTGTATTTATAACCGACTTTAACCGACGAAAATTGGTTATCAAGTTTATTTTTTTCTTTGTTACCTCATAACTCCGTCATTGTCTCGTATAAACTGATTTGAAATATTAGTTTTTATGTGAAAAAATATAATTGTTTGATGGATTGAATTGATTGATCCCATATAAATATTATAAAATTCGGTTTGGTAGTTTTATTTTTAAATATAAATAGCTGGAAAAAATTATGTCATCCCAGTAAAAGAATTTTAGTATTTTTGCTTTACTGGACTTTCCAGTTCCAGTTCCAGTTTCAAAAAAGGATAAGATACCAAAAAGTGTGAAATAAAAACTTTTCTTTAAAAAAAAGATGGTTTTCAATTTTTTTTTAATATTCAATGAAGTTGGTTTCGGTTTTCGTTGAAGACTTAAAATACTGAAATACTGCGCTCACTATCAATCAGTACTAACTATGACGCAGCAATTGTTAAGCCCATACCATTATAATCCATAATTTATCTTTATTTCAGCCCAACTTTCTGAAATAAGGAAATCAAACATGGCTTGTGTGCTATGCGTTGTTGGTGATTGTGTTTCTGTGATACAACCTCATGCTTTCTTGAGATCTGGACCAGGGTAAGATGCACTAATAATGGTATGAGAATATGATTATGACGTAACTAGCTCGAACGCCAGTGACTTCGTACGCGCGCTTTTACTTTGTCTGTACTATTAGTTTGTGTAGTACATAAAATTGTTTGTAACATAAAACTTTTCACAGATCACGTCAAATGATTACATTTATATGCAACTTTTTGATATTACATTTTTGCAATTTTCAATGCGATTACTACTTCTTTTTAAATAAAATACAGCTAACGATACTAGCTGATGATGTTGTTTTCTATAATTGAAAAAAATATTTAAAATAGGATGGTTTTTGTGTTTATTAATTACAAAAAAAAATACAAAAAATCTAATAATCACATGTTTTATTTATATAATTACGAGTATAATAATAAATAGTCCTATCTCACTAAGTAGCGATCAGAAGCGACTTTCACACTTGACCGTATTTTTATTTAATTTTCAGGAACCAGATTACTAACTGCAGTAATATCAAGAAAATCGATTTTACTAAATGGGAAGACCGAGCTTGCTACCTTCGTGACCAGGATTGATCGTGTCGTGAAATGAATAGCGTCGCAGTCCTTAGTTTTATGAACACGTCGTTGGTTTATCTACTGCAGTATAATATTATCGTTTAATCTCATCTACTAGTTATTCGATTCGATTTGAAATTCGAAAATTAATAATTAATGTATTTTTTATGCATAATTTTAAAAAAATATTAGCATTCTGCACTCCTCTATATAAGTGTGCAAAATTACATATCATTTCATGATATCATTTTCTATTTAATTTCATGTAAAAAAGGGTACAATGTTTTTGCTTCACGTATTAAATTCATAGATAATTATAATATATTTATTTATATTTAATATATTTCAAGAAATATATAGATATAAGCCTGAAATAAATAAAATTATATACATACAGTGTATTTTCTTTTCATTTATTAAGTTTTTTATGACACAACGCCGGTCGTGTCCACTCTAGTACTCAGACATTAAGTAATGGTTGATGCGTAATTTTATCATAATTTTTTTAATTATTCTAGGTAATGTAGAAATATTACTAGTGTAAATTTTTATTGGCATGAATATTAATGAGTTTTTTATTGCAACAGCTGAAGCAAGTCAAATTTACAATATTCAATGGCTGTTTCTATATGATTTGGCGCAGACAACCTTGAAAATGAAATATTATAATTTTCACCTATGCTAATAATTAATATTGGCTTTATATCATATTTACATTTTTTACCGGCTTCCAGAAAATGACGTAGGTTCTCAATTCGGATGTATTTTATTTATATATGTATGTTACCTCATATGGTGATATGAGGTAAGTATTAGGTTATATTTACAAAAAAAAATATCTTTAAAATGGTCCCATATAAGTTCAGTGAGGGCCTGATGATGGAAAACATGATAAAAATCTGAAATTACAATCCTAATAAATTATTTTTGTAAATATAGTAAGGGAATATATATAGTATATATAAGTATAGTATATACCTTCCAGTCGACTGGGTTGATAATAGATTTTATAGATATTGTCAGTTAATCAGACATTGGACTTTAAAGATACCCTGTGGATCTCTTTAACGACAAGCAGCTTATGAATTGCCATTAAGACATTGCATTGGTGATCACAGACAACAGCTTAATAGGAATTTGTCAGTTGATCAGAAGTTGATCAGACTTAACCACTTAGTTGTGTGTCTTCTAATTGTAATTATAATTATTATTTATGTGTGTTCTACCGCTTTATAACGGGTTGTGTTCTGAGTAAAAAACCGGTTTTCAGTTTTTTGTAAAAAAATATTATAATTATTTAAAAAGTTTAAGACTATAACTTTCTTTTAAGGTAATAAAAAAAATAAGTACCGACAAAATGTTATCTC
The DNA here is from genome assembly GCA_948098915.1 of Lampropteryx suffumata. NCBI lineage: Eukaryota > Metazoa > Arthropoda > Insecta > Lepidoptera > Geometridae > Lampropteryx > Lampropteryx suffumata. The sequence continues at coordinate 19,536,159 of OX402547.1, forward strand.
ATAAAAACATAATTAGCTAGAGCAGCGTTGAAGATATCTGTCGTTGTCATTTTAATGTCAAAGAAAAAAGAAGGCAACAGATTTAAAAGCCACATAATTACTATTTATTGAATCCTGTGTGACCGTTATAGGTACAAAGTATTAAAATCTAGCCACTACGCATATCTTTATACAATACATTGGTGTCTTACAAGTGTCTTACCACGCAAAGCGATGCAGTGAAAATGTATAAGAATGACTAGCGCTCGGTCTCAAACTAATTCAACACAACAAAACAAATGACTTTAGTATTATTTGATGACCTCTGTGGCGCTAAGGCTAAGGTCCTGACACGCAGAAGGTTGCGGGTACGATTCCCACCGCGGGACAAATTTTAGTATGATCTGTAAGTATTTGTCTCGGGTCTGGTGGTTCTATGTATAATATTGTAATGTATTTACAAGAAAATAAAATGTATTTAAGAAGTAAATCTAGACGACTCGCTTAACTTATAGTTAAGCGAGTCTAGTATCAAAACCGGCAATCTGACTTTTTCAAAAATGTTGGTAAATTAAAAAATATGTCCTATTTTCTTTGCAATATCCTTGCCATCACAAAACTAATTTGTAATGGTAAGGAAATTGATCTAGTAAAAACCCTATTTTAGGATTATTCATTCTGCAAGAGTCACAAATTCAGTTTTAATTTTACAGATTGCCTACTTTGAAACTAAATTTTACAGAATGCCATTTTTGTAACTGAACACGGTGCTGATAACCGTTTTTGATCCCAAACACCTATTCCTAGAATCAGGGTTGTCACAAATTGTCTTAAGGCCCTGTACAAATTAATTACCTATACCCTGCATATATTATGTGTAAGTACATAATATATGTAGGTAAAGGATTGAATGAAAACGACATTATTTGTTTTTTTTAAATCACATTATATAAGAAATAAATTATTGTTTATTGCATAAATAATAACTACTTATGCACCTAAGATTAAAACTTAATTACAAGATTATACCTAGTATTAAATTATAAGGCCAATTAAATACGCAGGACGTGGGCTTCTTCCATTAACTCTTCACAATATTGTGCCTGAGTTTCAGGGGCAGTAAGAGAAGCCTGTTTATTAAATATATCCTTATAAATGGTTAAATCTGTTCTATCATTCCACTCCGGGCCGAAATGTTTCTGTAGTAACTTTTTAACATCAGATATTTTTTTTATTGACATGAACTATATTGGGTAGCTGTTGTGGTATTATATCGCCAATCATTTGGTCACGTTGGCATATGTTTTGCGATTTCGTTAAATCACTTTTGTAGTAAAGTTCACCTCTTACCAAAACATTTCCTGGTTTTTTGGCCCGCCTCAGAATGAATCGCTTGCATTCTTTAAATGCCATTTTCCTCGATGTAGTGGGTTTAAGGACTGTTTTCACAGCGTCTCTCCAGTCAAAAAATTATTCGTTCCCCAAACTTTTCAATGTTGAAGTTTCTCCCAAAATCTCTTTTATTACATCTGGTTGTAATATGACATCACGTTTTCGTACTTTTTTCTCAGCAATGCCGAATTGTCTGTCTGCAGGCGTAAAAGAATGTCCCGTTACGGGGAATACTAACTCGATTGTTTTTATATGGTTATGTTTCAACAGCCATTTAGAGCATGTGCCTACTAAATGCTATTTTTATTTTGCCCTCCGCAGCCATCCGCTACCAAACGAATGTTAGTAATGTTTGACAAATCTGTATTATTTAGCCTGTGCGTAATAGCTGAAGCGACTAAATTAGAGTCTTTGTTAAATTCATTCTCCATGCAATAGTAGGTGTACACACGTTCCTTGTTTAGAGGAATATTAGAAGCACCCTCTACCACAGTGAAGTTAAAGAAATATAAGCGACGTGAATAATACGCCATTTGGTCCGGAAGCTTTGGCAATGGAAGATTTTTCTTTCGTCCCTTCTTGAAAAGTGAACTCTTTTCTCAGTCTTTAGTGCAGTTTTCTTTTGAAGATCAGTTTCTAAAGCTATTTTTCCAGAAAGCTCTAAGCACACAAGCATCAGTTTTTGGAGTCCCAAAACCCAAATTGTAATGCGAATTAATGTGGCGGAAATAGTTGTTCCTAACAGTAGCATTCACATACTTACTATTTTTGTAGATCTTGTAGAGTTTTTCGATATTTAAATTTGAGGGTAAATATTTTCGTTCGGCTGTCTTTGTCTTTCTACAATAATGTGATTCAATACAATTTAATTTTTGTATGAAGTTATGAACGGATTGTTTTTGAGCGGGTCAGCTAGTAGCAAAATATAAACCAAAATATTACCTCGCTTTTCAGTAATTATTACATCTCAAACGTGATAAAATCTGTTCATGATGTATGATAATCAGCTGTGTTTTGTTACACCAAAAATTTTCAAAAAAAGTTTTTGACATATTGGGACTTTTTTCTTATGTTATTATAAATATTTACGGGTATTTATCGCGTTTATTTACCAATTTTTGTCGACGTTTCGACAGGTTTACACTCTGTCGTGGTCACGGAATGACCATCCCGTATCATCCCGTGACCAAGTCGAAAAAAATAGGTAAATAAACGCGATAAATACCCGTAAATATTTATAATAATGTGTTCTGATCGCGTAAGTTTAAAAAACTTTTTATTTTCTTATGTACAAACACAGCATGCTTAATTGTAGTTTGTTTTTTTCCTTGAAACCCTGCTCTACGCTTCACGGGTTCAATAGAACAGTATTTTAATAACATAGAATCTTGTCTCTCTTTTATTTTTAAGTCTATAAAATTTTTCATGCAATTTTAATAGTTTGGACATTGTTAATGTGGCACACTGTAGCGCTTTAGAATTGTGTGCGCACACTTTTTTGGGCAAGGATCTCGGTGAATACCTAAAGCAAAAAAAATATAGCAATAAACATATAGCAATAAAAGCAACCGCCACAGCAAGAAGTGACACCCCTAGGTCATACGTACTTCATTTTCTTGGCCTTGTTTCTAGCCCAATTTTCGGTGTCTTTTTTGCGTTTCCGTAAAAAGCTGTTGGTCACTGGGCTTGGGTGATCCTCCATGAAACTTTTTTTATGTTTTTTATTTGTTTCAGCGGCAAAAACCCTTATAATGCAATAAAAACACAACACACAATTAGCATAATATGTTTCGTCAGCCATTACATGACGCTAAAGAACTCTCGCTTCTGATTGGTGGGCAGCCGAAGTTTCACAGATTGCCGGATTTGATGATTTGATTTGATGACCTATGATTTCATACAGCATTTTCTATGAGAGATTGAAGAATTTGATACCTAAAGTCAAACTAAACGCTTTTATTCAAAATTATCTGTGTTGCCATATCAATTACACATTTGGGACAAAATGCACAGATTGCCGCATTTGAAACTAAAACGACTCAAGTAAAAGTTGAAAATAGAGGTAAGACTTTCATAAAAATATCTGTATGTTAAACCATGTACTGTATGTTAAACACGTTATTATAGGGCATTAGGTACAGTAAGCGCCCTTAGGGTTGGCGCATTGTTCCCGTGATGGGTACGCAATGTGTGGCATGCAATTAGAGTATGTCGAGTTGAAACTTACGCTAGTTATAACTTACACCTAAATTCGATTGAGTTCATGTCGACAATACCAGAATCGTACGGATAGTAAACGTACTGTTTTTTATATATATCGCGAGTTTACGCTGGAGCCTTTCAATTTATATTGTGTATTTGTACTTACGTGGATCTGACCTTATAAATCTAAATTTAAGCTTGCTTCAAATATAGGCATTGCAAAGCATTATAGCCACTCATACATGCTTGAACTAACAAGCAGTTCTCATTATAAAGCCTAGATTACTGTTTGACGTTTTACATAATGTTGTAAATGTAGGCACTTGCAATATGGTAAAGGTACAACTCTATCTTTCCAATGACCTAATGTCTTATTGGAGTAATTGGAAATCATATTCATTACAAATTGATAGGATTTTTTTAAATCATCTGCAAACATTATAAACACTGCCCATGTTTAAGATTCGAGGGAAGTCATTGATCACAACCTAAACAAGAATTGATCAATGTGTACTGACTGACACCTGACCTAGAATAATAGTACTCATCTGCATGGCGATTGTGGAACTCTTGATACTATCGATGTCTATTAGTTTCGAGTAGCAATAGGCATTATTTCATTGATTGGAATTACTAGGAGACAAAAACTATCTAGTCTTTTTAATTTTATCAATTAAACACTGAAAACCGAATTTCATTAAAGTTGCTTAAGGAGCAGGTGCATAAAGTTCAAAAATTGTTTCATTCAAATATTGTCTGAAGATGTGTATAAAAGGCATGCAACGTTAAGTCGATTCACTATTTTCACTCGCTCCTTACGAGTGTGGTATGGTGTCAAAATTATAATAAGAAAGTACATAGCAAATATGAAAAGTTTATTATTCTTTGTAGGGTTGTTCTATAGCACTTATGCTGTTTACTATGACGCATTTTGTGGAAAACCTATTACAAAAAAAGAAGTTGGGAAACGCGAGAAAGATGGTACGCTAGAGTAAGTGGCAAATTTTACTTAATTTTTTGATTAACCTATACTTTCCCACTGCTGGGCAAAGGTCTCTCCCAGTTCCTTCCATTTGTCGCTGTTCCCCGCTACATTCCACCAGCCTATCTCGAAGGCATCGAGATCCTCACACCATCGTTTCTTCGGCCTGCCCCGGCTACGTCCCCCATCTGCAGGCACCCATTATGTGAGTAGAAAATAATTAACTTTATTAAATTACAATTAGAACGTCCGACTACTAAGCTCACGGATAAGCTTTGACAAGTCATTTTATTATTATATAAGACATGTTTCGGGATACGTAGGTCACACTATAAGTTTTGCGTAACTTAAAAAAACAACATGTGTAAAACCAAAATATTATGTTTATTGCTTTTCAAAATACTCTCCTTTACATTTTAAAATTTTTTTTATGCGATCGAACAATTTTTTAAAACAGGAGGACCACAGATCTGAAGGCATGTTTTCTACGTGCTGATTGAACGCTATCACTGCCTCTTTGCAGTTGGTAAAAGTGAAACCTCTCATCAAGTCTTTGATTTTGGGGAAAATACAGAAATCACAGGGTGCTAGGTCGGGGCTATGCGCAGGATGGGTGACGAGTTGTATTTTTTCGGAAGCTAAAAATGACTTTGTTTTGTTGGCCGTGTGTGAAGAAGCGTTGTCATGATGTAGGAGAATGCGGCCTTTGGGCCGTCTTTCGCGAACTTTTTCTTACACCCTGGGTAAAAAAATGGTAGAATACCACTCGGCATTAACACTCTTTTGATCTTCAAGTGGAAATGTACAGATGGGACCCGTAGCTAAGAAAAAAAACGCGATCATTTTTTTACCAACGTTTCTCGCCTGGCTCACTTTTGTTGGCTTGTTCTCATTTTCAAACGTTTTTTTTTCGGGTTCAAAACAATAAATCCACGTTTCGTCTCCTGTGACAATGTCATAAACAGCATTAGAATGTCCGTGGTCGTACTTCAGTAACATCTGTGAGCACCATTCCACGCGAGCCCGCTTCTGCTCCGCTGTCAGTTTATGAGGGATCCAACGACAACAAAGTTTCCGAACTTTCAATTCTTCGTGTAAAATTTTCTGGATTTTGCTCATACCGATCCCCAATAGTCCTAGAATTGTCTCATAGGTAATACGCGGGTTTTCTTCAATTAGCCGTTTAACAGTAGCCGCATTATTATCGTTGACGGCAGTTGAAGGCCGCCCTTCACGAAATTCGTCATGTAAAGAAACTCGACCTCTCTCAAATTCAACAAACCATCGCCTCACGGTGCTCAAACAAGGTGCTTCTCTCCCAAAAGCATTTTGAAGACGAGCGGCACAGTCTTGCGGAGAGAGAGAACTTTTAAAATCATAAAAAATCATCGCTCTAAAATCCTTTCGACTTAATTCCATTTTCGTTGCGTACGTAGAACTTTGATGTGTGATGAAAAACAATTGACAAATTATTTCCCGCCAATTGTTTATTTTTATTACTACAAAGGTTGCAACGTTTAAAAAAATATAACATTCGAAATTCAAATACATAGTTCCGATTAGCTAGAAGTGCAAAACTTTTAGTGTGCCCCATGTATGAAAACCGCACATTTTTATTTCGGACCAAAACATGGCGAATTATTTCCAGTATGTTATCAATATAAGTATATGATTGTCATTTCATTCCAATAAGGGGTATTTTTTTTTACAGATGGTGTACAAATGAAATTGAGCCTTGCGACCCATATGAAGGCAGACGAGTGGACGGCTCCTGCAACAACCTGAACCATCCTATGGCAGGATCTAGGCATTCGCGCTTTTTGAGGATGTTGCCAGCATACATAGACGATGGTATTTTCTGTCATACATACATACATACATACATGCATACACATAATATGATGTAGCTGTTAGGGATTATTCCACCAATGTGGCAACGACTTCCTTATAAACTTATATTTTGTAAGCTATTTTATTATTATTTTTTTGTTATTTTTTGTCAGACGCTGCAGTAAACAAAGCAATATCTGGCAAAGACCTACCCGCAGCTCGCCTCGTGCGCACGTCGACGCTCGCAGATGGCAAGATTTCCAGTCAAAAGTTCACGCAGTTGCCTACTGGTTTCTTGGTGTTTATGGCTGGCGATGTTGTGTCCAACCACGATTCAAGTAAGGCTTAATTTTATGTTATAAAATATCACTTATTGACCATAAAATTATTGAGATATAAAGTGTTTAATTAGGGCCGTGATCCAGAACCATATTCATAATATATGTATTAGTTATAAGCTTCGTTTTAATTGAGTTAAGATTGTAATATAGTTTTAATGTTAGTTTGAGTTGGGATCGAACATACAGTTTTTAATTTTTACGATGCTTCATTTTAGTTATTATATTCTTTTATTTTTAATTTAAGTAGTACCTATTCGTACTGTAATGAAGTCAAGCTGATTCGAAGTGAAGTGATATGCATCACAAAACATGAAATAGAGGGATATGATATATATGTTTAGTATTATTCCGCCAATCTATTCCCAATGAGTTAGACACGATGCAGACGCATACGCCTCCATCCCGCCCGCAATTTTAAAGCCATGCAAAGCATTTGTAAAAGAAATTCGACACGAGTTTCAAGTGAGTCAAGTGTTCCTGAAGATGCCTCGTGAAGAGGCGAAACACGTGATGGCGAAACACGTGATGAACTTCTTATTGAGGTGGCATGTGTGGATGTGGATGGTATGCACTAGCTTTGCTAGAGGCGGGAGGGAGGTGCATGCGTCTGCCTTGTGTCTAACTCATTGGGAATTAACGGAATAGTACTAAATATTTGTCCATCTATTTAATGTTTTTAAATTCATTTTTAATTTAAAATATTTATTAACAGAAACATTTATAATGAAACGCATTCAGCTGTAAATATTGTTTGTTTTAGTAAATTATATATCACAAACCACCTACTGCTGTGATCCTAAACACTTTAATGATTATGAATGTGCCTCTAACCTGATCCCTGATGACGACCCTGTCTTCCGTCATACCCACCATCGGTGCTTGAACATGACAAGACCTTGGACTTTCCAATCTAAGGGTTGCATTGCGAGGGGGTCTTCTCCTGAAAGAGTAAGTAAATTCTCCTGAATGAGTAAGTAAACCTATTTCAAAAAGTAGCAATGGTGGTGTGTTGTTAATTTCCTGCTTTTTGACCTGATCATAGTTGGAACCTGGTCAAGCACCAGTGAAAATTTCCTTACAAGAAACTAATTTGCCATTACCGATATAGTTATAAAGGTCTACGTGGGTGAGGTTGAGGTACCCAAGCTCGAGAGTAAGCTAGTGTCTCAAAAGTAGGAATATAAAGCCGTGGCCACGATACCATAACTCACAAACCAGGCAGCGCCAAGTTAGGTAGACAAGTCGTTTGAACCGTTGCGTCTGTCTAGGCCTGTGGAGACCCATGCTCATATAACTTGATATACTAAAATGGCCAACAAGCCAAACTGGACCGACACACGCCGTAGTAACATCAAAGCATAGGCCTTGATAGGTTAATGATAAATATCTAATATTGTATATATTTTTTTCTGTTAGATATCTGAGGCGTCACCAATGATGGATTTGTCTACTTTGTACGGAGCTACCGGAGATTTAGAGAATTACAGAACGTTAGAAGGGGGTCTTTTTAAGTATGAGCTCAAAGACGGCAAAGCTTGGCCACTAAGCCTCTCAGTTAAAGACAGTGTCTGTTCGGGAAATATTGGATCAACTGAGACAAGATGTCATGACGTTCGTATGTACAAACTTGATCTTGTCACTTACCTGTTTGTGCCAATAAAATCAAAATCATCTTAATAATGTTCAGAACAACAAAAATTAAGGGTTGGAAACCCGTTTTGTACTTCCGTTTTCCCATATTCGAAAAACCACAACACAGTTAACCGCAAGTCCTGCACGTTCTGTATGTTGGGGTTTTTTGTTGTGCTAAATCAGATACATTTAATGCAATGACTATGTTCTCACGATTTAATTTGTATGTTATTATTTTTATTATTATGTCATATTTTCATTTAATGTTCATTAAAAATAATTCACACTTGATTATAAGTAGCCAATTTTAATTTGCAGGTAAAGTTTCGGCACAAGTTATGTTATATAAAACTAATATGCCAATATGTTTTCAGCCGATAAATATGGTGCTAACTCTTTGGGTCCACTCAACATGTTTTTCATGTGGTTCTGGAGATTGCACAACGTGATTGCTAAGAAATTATCTGAAGTGAACCCCTGCTGGAGTGATGAGAAACTGTTTGTCACTGCAAGAGAAATAAATATTGCTATAGTGTCGCAAATTTACTACTATGAATTGATGCCATCTTTCCTAGGTAATTATATAACTAGCTTTGAACATTTGGGTATTTGTTACATACTGAATCTTGTAACAGCAGTACCAGTTTTATTGGTATTTAGTACTTGGCATCATTATATCCCGAGTTTTTTATATACTGAAATATAACGGCAAAGCCTATGTGCGCAGTTTGGTGTATTTTACGCCTTTTCCTTTCACATTTACAGGGAGGAAAAGCTTAGTTGATCACGGAATCATATCGGATTGTGATGGATTTAGGGATGTGTACGACGAAACTGTTTTGCCAGGGCTATTTTTGGAGTTTCCGTATGCACTAAGGTGGATTCATACTATGCAAGAAGGAAGGCTGAAGTAAGTTTATGAGTCAACTCCATCAAAAGATTAACTGAACAACACTTGTTGTCTTAACTGATGCAGCTTACTCCATGTGCTTCTCTTCAAAACAGCCTCCTTAACTATTCTATATGATATCACAGCAATCATCTTGTACAGTTCATAAAGCTTATTCTTCTGATGTTTAAGATTGTCATGTGATATATGTAAATTATTGGGTAAAAGTTTAAACTACAATTTTAAAATACAATTAGCTTAGAGCAAAGCATCTTGAAAAGCAAATATATATTATTTATGTGACTAGGTTACACAAATTTTTGCATGCTGTCTGTTGCTATTGTGACTAAGCAAATATAATGACTATAATTATAACAATCAATAATTCTAAATTGCATATTTAGAGAAGTCTATTGAACCTGATGAACCCTGATCACTATATTTTTTTTTAGTATGTACAACCGAGAGGGAGTTCTTGTAGATAAGTACCCGGTGGTGAATCTAACGCTAAGGACGGGCTTCTTTTACAATGATGACAACCTTGCAAAGCTAACGATAGGCAGCATTAAACAAGGATGTGCAGATGCTGATAACATTGTTGATCCCGATGTGAGTAGAACACGCCTATTCATTGGTATATAGTTATATATTTAGTTTTTAATCTTCAACTTTAAGATTTTTATTCTCCTGTAAAAATAGTTACATTTATTTTATAAATTAAATTTAATACTAATTAATTTTGCCTCATGCCAAGGTACAATACACTCCAATACACTCCAGACCAGTACTAGCGACCCCGGCTTCGCAAGTATAAAAGTATACGCGACCAGTACTAGCGACTCCGGCTTCGCAAGGGTGCTCGCTTATTAAAATTATACGCGACCAGTCCTAGCGACCCCGGCTTCGCAAGGGTGCTCGCTTATTAAAATTTTCGTATAAATCTCTAGTTTTCGAAAATAGAACACAGCATGGTACTCGCTGTTAGAGTTACTTATATAGTTAAAATATTTGTGAAATCGGTTTAGTTTTTGAAGGTTTTCTATTACAAATAAACATACAAAATATCTATTTTTTCTTGATATGATAGCACGAAACTCAGTTAAGCATGCCCTATGATGAGAGTGGACGCACTTTATTGTTCTTAAAATCCTTTCCATCCAAAGGTTGCTAAGAAAAAGTCAGAAGATGAAGAAGTATTGTTATTTAAAGATGAACAATTAATTTATAGTCTATTTTATGGAAACTAGCTGATACATATAATTATATAACAATAATAATAATAAGAATTCCGGACATTTCACACAACATCATCTGGCCACAAAGTAAGCAGAGCTTGTGTTATGAATGAATATACAATTAAGCACAACTTAGAGCACTTGATAATACAGATAATACAGCTAAATATCAGTGTATTTTACAGAATCAGTGTGTAGTTTCAAAGATAACCCTCTATTGTCATAAGCAAAATTGCAACCAGAACTACAAACTTCAATCTATTAAATATTTAATACCAAGTGTTTGACGACCACTCCTTAGACCATTAGAAACGACCAATCTAGACCACTGGATTCCACTCCTTAGTAATGTGCCTTTCTTGTGTTTGAAAAAATGTTTTTTCAATGTTTAATTTGTATAGTTTATAATGTTCCAGAATCTAAGATTTTTCAATACTATTTTTAAATCATGAAACATGTGTCTAATCAAACCAAGATTCAAGCAAATCATACAAACTTGAATCCAGGGGGGTCTCAGTTTCAGCACCCAACTGTTTAAAAAAAATATAAGCTATTTAATATGAATTAGAGCATGCATTAAAAAAATCCTGAATTATAAGTTAAAGAAATACCTCATTTCATACATTCTCTCATATAAATCTCTTAGGGGTTGAATTTTGGAAAATCCGTTCTTAATGAGCGTCTATTTCCCTCAAAGAATGTTCATCTCAAATAACAAACTTGTAGCTTGTAGTTTTGGAGATATCGCTAACTTACTGTGTCTTAGATTGCTTTTATATATTTTCGTTTCAGATATCCGAAGTAGGATTAGGTTATCGTCAGCAAATTTCTGACATAACTACCAGTGACTTGGCGAAGAGTAGATACTATGGTCTCCAACCTTACATCAAATACAGAGAGTATTGCTCCGGCAAACGTATCACATGTTGGGAAGATTTAGAAGATGTCATTGACCGTAAGGTAACTAAAAACTATTTTGATTCGGGAATTCGAGGACTATGTTTAAGGCTTAGGTTATAATTTTCTCCATAAATCTTTTTCTGGTGCACCGAGGGCATTGAAATTTCGAGGCGGGCAAAGCCGCGGACAGAAATTAGTTTAATTAAATATGATTTCAGCATATCGAAAATCTTAAGAACATTTATGCCGACGTCGAAGATCTTGAACTTCTGGCTGGCATCTGGCTGGAAGATTACATGCCTAAGAGTACAGTCCCTCACACGTTCCATTGCATAATTAAAGAACAATTGCATAGATATGTGGTGTCTGATAGACACTGGTATGAAAGGAAAAATCGTCCTAACGCTTTTACCTCTTGTAAGTATATTTTATCATCTTATTATATTTACAAGTATCTTGTCATATCCTAAAGGTCCACTAGGTGCTGAGAAGTTCTGGGCAAGTCTACTTTTTCCAACCGCATTATTGTCTCATGAACTACAGTGTTCTGCAAGTCAGTAATAAGTTCTGTTTGATGCTTTATCCTATTAATATTATAAACGGAAAAGTTTATGCGGATGTCAGCGTAATACTAAGTTAATACAGTATTAGGTGAAATCGGTGGTAACGTGATTTATAAACGTGTTTAATGCTTATTTGTGGATCAACAACGCCGGCCAAACCGAATTTGATACAAATTGGTAAACCTATTTAGTTTTATCAATTAAACATAGTCTTACATCGACGTATATCTATTTCAGGCCAACTTTCCGAAATAAGAAAAGCAAGTATCGCCTGGGTGCTATGCGAAACTGGTGATGGTATTTCTGAGATACAACCCAATGCTTTCTTGAGACATGGACCAGGGTAAGGTGCATTTTACATACGCTGAATATTATTGAGATAAAAAAGCATATACGCGATAAGCAAATCTATCGAGCAATGAATTATTGTTATGAAAATGATTTTGTCATCCTGCCCCAATTAATGGTTTTCCAAATTGTTAATATCAAAATAGGCCTGTAGGTATCTTAAATTTTGCTGATGTTAAATTATGAGCACATTAATAATTATTACTTTTTTTATTTTTAGCAACAAGATTACCGAGTGTTCTAATATACAAGAAATTGATTTTTCAAAATGGGAGGACTGTCTTGATTAAATCGTGGCTAAGAATGACCTGATTACTGGTAATTGTTGTCACCATATAACTAGGAAATTGCGCCAGAATTTGTTTAATGATTTTTATAATATTTTATGAAGGTTTGGGCTTGTATATCAAAAATTTAGAAAAATGTTGTGTAATAACATGGTTTAAATACATTATTAAATATATTGATTAAACATATTTTGTTTGATTTATTTAAAGCCCTTCTTACATATGTGAGGATGTCTGTATCGTTAAAAATGGCATACATCAGAATATACTTTAGAATAGCGCGTTAATCATTTTTAAAACGTTTTAAGGAGAAACATTTTATTCAGAAACACATTTACTGTCAGTAGCAATGTTTTATAACAAAATATTGTTTGAATGTCCATAATTGTTTGAACAAGATTCGCCAGTTTATGAATATGTTACGAACATTAGGTCTTCCGCAGTACTGGTTGTAAATCAACTTATCTACCCCTCCTGTCACGTGTCATTATCATTAGAAACAGACGTGGTGAGTGGCGAGTATGCGAGTGATCATTGAGGGGTTGGCACAGTGTATATGGCACCAATGGAGAGAGCAAATCTTGAAACTATAGAGCTCTAATTCTTAGAATAAAATCCATATTGATTGATATTGAAAATAGATAGTATCTTGGGAAAGGACATAGACTTTACTAGACTAGACTAGACATAGACTTTGTATGTAGGTACCAAGCTACGAGTGCAGCTAGTATTAATAAGTTAAACATTAGTGGTTCTTCTCACAGCTTCTAATAACGTAGGTTCTTACTCGTAGCTAAAATATCGGCATATTTAGTATTATTGAGTTACAATACACACTAAACATAAGTTGCTTGTTTAATGCAGTTGCCATCTTAAGCAGTCGTAACAAACCATTAGTCATTTGTAACGTAAAGGTATTTACAACTTCTATAGGAATAAAGTAATCAATTTAGAAACTTTAGAAAATCCCATACGAATGTATAGTTGACCATTCAATTACGTATACGGCTACTACAGAGAGTAACGATTTTCGCGTCCAGTAGTTGTATCTCTGAGAGCTGAAGGGATGCAGAAATGACTGTCATTGACACGGACAGGCTGTCAGAAACCGGTATGGAAATCGTGTGGAAAAATAATGATAGCAATAGGTACCTAATGGTAACTGACCGGTTAGAAACCAGTCGAGAAACTAATGTATGACAAGTTTTGTATACTATTAAAACAGCTACATCCCATTAGTATTCTTCCTGTTATTAATTTCAAAGTAGCTTTTATTTTGTTTGTTGAATTTTCTATTCTTTTCCTCAAAAACAATGATTTAGCTGCATGACAAACTTTTTTGAATACCTACTTTTGAGTAATTCTTAACATGTAAAATAATAACTGGATTATCTTACATTGTCCTCTCTAGAAGCATATAATTCGTACAATGTATTCCTACTTCTAGATATAGATAGATACCTTTCTATACATTTCCTACTTCTATAGGTGATTTCTAAATACCAATCAAGCTTCCGAAATAATCGTGGTACAGAGACAGTACTTTTACAGGTCCCTGATGACTTAATCGCTGCCTTGGACAGTGTACTGTGCTAGCTCTGTTTTGTATTATATAAACAATGATATGCTCGTAGCTAAACGGTAACTCCTGCAACTGGTTTAGGTTTTATTGCTCTGGCAGATATCAATATGAAGAGCTAGAAAACCACGATGGTACAAAATCTCCTCTAATATAATGAAACTTCTAACAGGTATTCCGCAGGGTTTCATTTAGAGCCCGGTTCACTTCTTAATGTTCACTGCTGATATGCCTAATCATATCGACGTCTGAAAGTACCATCTGTATGCAGATGATAATCAGATTTACCTTAGTTTTGCCTCATAATACACTACGGAGGCTTTGATCCAAGTGAATAAAGATCTGAATCAGATTATGGGTTACAAAAAACTCTCTTGTTAAACTAAATTACAAATTCATAAGGCTCTGAACCTAAACCAAATCCTAACAATTAACGAAATTGTTATCCCTACAGAACAGAAATCTAAAAATTTTGGTCATTTCTGGCGTTATTTGGTCAATCATTAATGGCGAGTTAAAGTTTGTTAAGCGTATTAATAAGAAAATAAGGAATGCCTTCTACAAACTCAAAGCTTTAGGCAGATCATTTATATAAACAGCTCAGCACAGTGTCGGGTTCCTAAACAGAAATCAAAAAAATTCGGTAATTTAATCATTAATGGTGAGTTAAAGTTTGTTAAGTGTATTAATGAGAAATAAGGAATGCCTTATACAAACTCAAGGTCCTCTATACTATTAAATGTTATATATCAGTGGTGGAAGTGAGATCGCTGCTATGTGACCTACTTATTCTCTTTCACTTGAATTATTGCAATGTGGTGTATACCCAGGCTATAGGCTAAGACAGAGAGTTCCATCCAACGTGTGCAGAATACATGCATTAGGTTTTGTTATGACATACCTCGAAGAAAGCATATCAGCCCATACCTGGTAGAAAAGGGTAATCGTAACATGAAGGCTAGGCGAGAACTTTAGTTAGCCTGCACTAAAATATATATATAAATATATTATATCTGATGACTTTTGTGGCGCAGTGGGCCAAGGTCCGGCTGAAATGCACAAAGTTGCTGTTTCAATTCCCGCCGCGAGACAAATGTTTATATGATCTGCAAGTATTTGTCTTGCGTCTGGATGTTTCTATATAATTATTTGGTAACATCAAAATTTTTGTAAATCAAATGCTTGTACAAGTAATAGGCATAAAAGTACAGATTATGCCAGGAACTAAATATGGCATGCATGATGAAACAATACAATATTACGAATTTTCTCCAGAAAATGATGACAGTTTATTTAATAAATTGTTTCTTCATATAGGTTCTTACAAAAAAAATATTCGGTATTTCATAATAGTTCAGTAAAAGTTATATTCAATGTTGCCTCTGACGGATGTAGCATTACAATCCCCTTTTATTAAAAAAAGGATGATAAGCTGCAATTAATTAAGAAATTTCGTTGAAATTTAGAAAGTTTACTAAGGGAAGCTATCTGTTTTGAAATAAATATAAAATTTTTATTGATACAGTTACAATATGATATATTATACATATAATCAAAAAAAAAAAAAATTAAAAAAATACTGTTATACAGGGTTATGGGTAGTTCGACGTATATCCGTTAGGAGATTAAAGGGATAACTATTTGCGATAATTTTACCCCTGTATGAATTATGCAAATGTGAACCATTTTTGAGTTATCAAGAATATTAGCCTTTTTTCAAAATAAGTCAAAAATGCAACATCAAAAATTTATTAAAAGAATATCTATTGAAATCAATTTTTTTCTTCTGATTTATAAAAACTATTAAACAATGGTTATTTATCACTATTTAAACAACAATTATCCGTCCAAATTTAAAAATGCGAGATGAAAAACGATATCATTTCAATATTTTTATTGATTATATTCCACTAAAATGCCTTAAACCAAAAAAAAAGTTATGAAACTTGTCTTGCAGATTATTTTAAAAACATAACCGTTTTCATAGCTCTCCAACAATGCATAACAACTAGGAACTTATTTCAAAGAATCTGAAAAAAAAAATATCACAAAGGATGCAGGCGGAAGTTCGTATTCGAACTAAACCTAAATTCACTGTTTAAATATCAAGCAAATTGGTTTAATGCTTACTTAAACTAATGCAGGAAGCAAACGGGCAAATTTTTCAGAGTTCATTTTTCAAAAACTTTTCATGCGTGCATTGGTTTTGTTTTTCAAATTGGCGTCGTGTTTTTTATAGTCAATACACTCACGATTGTAGTTTAATTTTTAATTTGAACTTAAATATGGAAGAGGTTGATCAAAATTAACAGCGTATGTTTCAAAATTGCACAAATGAAGAGTACGCCGATATTGTGTATTGTTACTGCTTTTTTAACGGTAACAGTGATGGTGCTCGTCAAAATTATTCGCGTCGAATCGCCGGTCCTAATCACCGGTTACTCCATGTATCAGTTTTTGATGGAGTGTATAGGCGAATCCAAGAAACTGATAGTTTTCAGAGACGAAGAGGATATTCTGCAAGAATTTATCGATGAACTAAGAATTTCGACAAACAACGTTGCCACACGACTCTCTGTAACACAATAGAAAGTGTCACAGTCTACAGTGCATAATACAGGATTCTACCCTTACAAATATACTCCTGTGCAAGTTATTCACGAAGAGGACCCTGAAACGAGAGTTGCTTTCTGTAGATTCATGTTAAATGCGGATTTAGAAGACGCGATTTTTTTTTTTTAAATCCAATACACCGACCGTTAAATCCAAATTTGATGAAGATGGGATTACTAACTACCGCAATGAACATTATTGGAGTAAAAATTAGCACAAAAATCCTAATAATAAGAGGCCAAAAGGGTCGCAACGCTGTTTTTCGGTTAATGTGTGGATGGGAATAATTCACGACAATTTAATCAGACCACATGATATACCACATGATATACCAGAAAGACGGATGTCCTGCACATCTTGGTGTCAATGTTAGACGATGGCTCGATAGCCATAATTTTTGCAACTAAAAATATAAGAAAACCATGAAAAATTATGTTAATGATATAATGTTTGATTGTTAGGTGATACAATGATGATAAACAATATTGATTGTTAGAAAATGATATCTTAAGCTAAATCTAAACTAGTAAATCGATTAAGTTTTGACTTAAAAACTACAGGGGATGTGCCCGTGGTCACTATACACTCTAAGCCGCTAGCCTCTAACACTGGGTCATCACACACACGCACTACACTATTGGCACGCGGTCGCGGCTGCGGGGCCTGAGAGGGCGCCAGCCCGGGCTCTGGGCGCGCAATGGCGAGGTGGACATTCCTTCGCCACCTCCAACCAATGGTGATGATGACTTTAACGTTGATGATACATATGATGATATACACCATGATGATGCACGTCATGAACGTGGAGTTGAAAAGAAGACTATTCTTTAAAAAATTGATTTGACTCATAAGTTCATCCCAATCCCTGTTTTCCGACGGGACGAAATTTTCATTTGATGATAAAACTGATGTTTCAATGATTTTATTTAAGACAGACACTTCTGGAGTTTCAAACTTTGGTTCAACTTTTGCCTTGCTGAAGAAATTGTTGTGTGCGTACATAGTATAACCGGAACCTTTGATTTTGCAATCGTCAGTCAGTGATAAAATCCCGATGCCACTTAATTGTTTGATAGTGATACCAGCCGGTACCTGCCGGTGGCATTCTGAGCAGCATGCGTACATCCAGTCATTAGGTCGGTGTAACTTGGTCCACCGATCTTGGCAGTTTGTTATGGTTGTTTTACAAGTTGATTCTATGTTTGTTGATATTAACTTGATACTGCATAATGATTGTTTAAGTTGTAAGTCATAAATGGGAAATTGTAAAAAACATTTAGGAGTATTGATGGACGCTAAACTATTATTTTCGGATCACATCACAAGTGTTGTCAGTAGGGCATATAAAAGCTTAGGGTTTATTTTAAGAGAGAGCCTTTCGCCTCTTCTCAGACAGTCTCGTCAGTTGTCTCAAAATCTTGTATAACTGTTATGTTAGAAGCATTTTTGAATACTTTAGTATTATTTGGCATCCTCAGTATAGAACATATAGTCAGAATGTTGAGATTATACAGAATAAGTTTATTATTAAGTTTAATAAGTTGATTAAGCACTTAAACTATCGTTGTTTCCAAAGATTTAAAGACTATGAAGAATCATGTAGTCATCATATTCACTTAACCTTAAAGGATCGTCGCAGACTGACTGATATGTCGTTCCTGCATGGCTTATGCAATGGATACTTGCACCCGTTGACGCCGCAAGTCTTCTGCCGGCAACTGTGGACTTGACTCCTGTAGCGTAGGCAACGGAAGCATAGTCTTCTATTCTTGGCAATATCCCATCGATTGTTGACATCCGCTTTCTTGAACTTGTCACAGTCTTCTATTGAGTGTCCTGCTATTTCGCAGCTCGGGCATTTCTTCGTATTCGGCTGACTATCTATTACGTTGTTTACTTTCTGTGGACGCTTCTCTTTCGGTGCGATGTCTTCGGGCAGCGCATAAGGTGCACATATTTCAGCTTGCCTCTTCATAAATTTCTCGAACTTCATTAAGGCTGGATCTTTCTTCGGTTGTGTGTCTGCGAAGTCGTAGAACTTGAGGCGCATCGATGGGGTAAGCTTCTCTAACAGGACTGTGAATAGCTCTGGATTGTGGAGATAATGGACGCAGTCTAAATTTTCCAGAGTGGATACGGCGTTCGTCACGTGAGTAGAAAACACGCAGGTCTCCCTCGGCGAGTCATTCAGGCGCGGCAGGGCCCGAAGTGTATCCATCTCCAGCTTGGCTATAGATTCCGGTCTTCCAAATCTCGTTTCCAGAGTCTCCATGATCTTCGTTGGGTGCGTGTTGTTGATGAGTAGACTCTGCACGGCTTCTTTGGCTTTCCCCTTCAAGTTCTTCCGTAGTCGATTGACATTTTCAACCTTCGTGTAGACATCTTCAGTTTCTTTGTAGGCTGCTCGGAACGGCAGCCATTCCTTGTGTGATCCGCTGAATTCAGGCAACTCAACGAACTTCGATTTCTGTCCCGCTTTGATGGCGCTGGTGATCGCTGCTGATAAGCTTGAGAGGGTTTGTTCCAAGGTGACTCCCGCCGGTGTTGGCACTGCAGGCTGCAGCAGTGTTTTGTCTATAGGCTTCGACGGGGCGCTATATATTGGTTCTAGGTTCACTCCCGCCGGTGTAGGTACTGCAGGCTGCAGCAGTACTTCGTCTATGTGGTTCGGCGGGGTACTGTGTCCTTCTATCCGATGGTCCTCTTCAATGGCGGCGACCGAGTCTATTGCAGGGGCAGGAACGGGTTCCCGTTGGTGAGGTTCGTTGGAGATTGCTAACATCGCCTGTGCTTGAGTGTTCAACCAGGTGTCCACTCGGGTGTTGACTTCAGACTTTGAGAAGATGGAAGCGTCGTCATCCTCTTCATCGTCAGTGTCCATGGCTTCTATACGAGCTAGCGTGGCAGCAGCTAGCTGGGCTTGAATGCGCAGGAGATCTTCTTTCGCTCTTGCTATCTTCTGTGCTTTTGATCTGGAACGGGTAGACCCAGCGGCGCTTCGGCGCTGCGGGTCCGGCAGCGGCATGCGTTCCTCGCATGGATCCAGTCGTGTCTTGTGCTTTGTTCCCCTCTTCGTAGGTTCTATTCTTGATGCGGGCTTGGGGGGAACAGCTGTAGATGGCGTAGCAGTGTCCCTAGCAGTAAGGCTCTCCGCTCTCCTCGTCGTGGCGCCACTCTTCTCTGTGGCGGCTGATGTACCCGTTGCCGCAGAGGTATCCGCAGTCGTCGCTGTGGTTTCTGTAGTAGAGGTTTCCGCCGATATTTCAGTTGCGGAGGTTTCCACCGTAGTCTCAGTCGCGGAGGTTCCAGATGTTGCCGTAGTTCCTTCGGACGAAGACGGGTTCGTAGCCGACGACTGTGCGCGTCCCTTTCCAACGGAGCGTGTGACCGGCATAGTGGCTCGATGTGAGAGTCTTGATTCTTCTTTTCTTGAGGCTTCAGGCTTCTTATCCGGCTATCGGAGGACCATTAAATGTACAGGATTCCATACATTCCTTGCGCTGGGATTTGAGAGCTTGAAACACCATTCAGTTTTTTCTTTCTTTATTTTCTTCTTGTTCCTTACTGCTAGGCTGCTACTAGACTGAATGCCAGTCGCTACATATCGCTCAATATTTATACAAAATATTGCCCAGATAAAGCTGCTCTCTGATTGGCGGACCAATAGGAAGCGAGGAATTTTAGCCAATCAGAGAGCTTTATTTTTCCTATACATTTTCAATACTCTGGGTCGGCTATTTCAATATGATGTACCTATTTCTATCACATTATTTTAACACTATTTTGATACTTTTGCGCGAGTTTTCCTATTTACTATTTTCTATGACACGCTTTGTATGACATCTATATACATACCTACCTATCCCTATAAGGTATTTAGAACTTTATTTATTTAAATATCTATAAAGCAACTATAAATCTTAACTACGAAACAAATGGTGATTAACTTAAAAATATAACTTTTTAACTATTAGCTACGTTATAACTACGAGTATAATCTATCCATGCGTCGTCCTGCACAATAATATTTAAAATTTATTGATATCGATGAATGACCTGACCTACCCACGGTTGCAATTCCTAAGTGGTATTGATTTAACTATCATTTTGTGGTGGTAAATGAAACTCCAGAAGTTTCATTGAACACCACAAAACAAGGTGCTTGGCTCAGTATAGATTTGGGTTCAATAATAAAACGTCATTCAAATAATCGAACAAATTTATTTCAAAATATTTATTTATAAGTACGTCCTCTTCCTGATTATCATAATAATACCTGTAATAAAAAACAATCAGATAAGAAATTACATTTTTACTTATGAACGACGAAATGTGGCCAGAGGGCATATCTTTTCGGCCTTTTATAGACTTTGGAAATAGAAAACGCTTTAATAACATATATTATGGATCTCAAACAGACAGTAACATCGCCAAGTAGCAGTTTTATAAGCTTTAATTGTAAATCATTGACGCGCTCCGTGGACCACGTGAAGTCTCTTTGTAGGAGAGCTGATATTATAGCCCTACAGGAGACATGGCTATTCTCACACGACCTACAGTTCCTCAGTACAATTGACAATGACTTCGGATTGACGGGTAAGTCAGCAATGGACACAACGACTGGTGTACTACGGGGCAGACCACACGGCGGTGTGGCGCTGTTGTGGCGAAAAAGTGCTTTTAGTGCGGTATCTGTAATCCTGTGTAATAGTGTGCGTCTCTGTGCTGTTAAGGCAGACGTATGTGATCAGTCTATCTTAATTTTCTCTATATACATGCCAGTAGGAGAGTCTGAGAACTTAATAGAATTGACTGACTGCTTAAGCGAAATTAGTGCCATAATTGAGAGCACGGAGATAACGTCCGTCTTTATATTAGGAGACTTTAACGCTGACCCGAAAAAAATGTTTGGTAAAGAGTTACTTGCGTTCTGCTCTGATCAAAAATGGATTTGTGCAGACTATGAGAGACTAGGAGGAGCGTCAGGCACTTTCACGTTTGTGAGCGATGTCCACGGTACGACAAGCTGGCTCGATCATGTTGTAGTAACGGAGTCTGCATGGCCATCTGTCATAGATGTGAGTGTGCACTACGACTGTACCTGGTCGGATCATTTGCCTATAGAATTAATTTGTAATGTATCAGCCTTAAGGTCCCAACGTTTGCACAATAATGTAGAAAGTAGAATTTTGTGGGCGGACCGAGATGGTGATAAAATTAAATTATATGAAAAATTGTGTAATGATAACTTAAGGTTAGTTGATTTCCCCTGCGAGCTTTCTGATTGTTGTGATAGCTTGTGCCGTAACTTAGAACATAGAAAAATAATTGATCAGATGTACAAAACAATTGTAGATGTAATGTGTGAGGCTGCGGTGGCAAGTTCAGGGTGTAATGTTAACATTGCTAAGAAGAGGAGTGTGGTAGTGGGTTGGAATAAACATGTTCGCTTTGCGCATGAGGAGGCAAGAATGAACTTTAAAATCTGGTTGCGTCATGGGAGACCTCCTAAGGGACCGATCTATGAGGGTATGTCAGAGTCTAGGCGTGTTTTCAAATCAAAACTAAAATGGTGCCAGACCAATGCCGAGCAAATAAGAATGGATATTCTAGCGTCACACCACACCAATCAAAAATTTATGAACTTTTGGAAGCACACAAAGAAGCTCAATCCCAGACCAAGTACGCCTCTCTATGTTGATGGCATGTCTGAGCCGTACGAGCTTGCCAATATGTTTAAATCTCATTTCCAATTAGAACCCCTATACATAACCTGTCCGTCATCACCGCTGCTGCTAGTACTAATCAGTCCTCATTCTCACCTACCAGGTTCACTGCTAAAGAGGTATTCACTGTCATCAAGCACATGACTAGGGGCAAGTCCCCGGGACATGATGGTCTTAGTATTGAGCACTTGCAGCACGCAGGTGTTCACTTACCGAGGGTTTTCGCCATGTTTTATACATTTTGTATAAGACACTCATACTTGCCAGACGATAGTATGAAGACGGTTGTTGTGCCAATAATCAAAAATAAAACGGGTGACACATCGGACAAAAGCAATTATAGGCCCATCTCGCTAGCTACCATTGTGTCGAAAGTGCTGGACAGTTTGCTCGATCGCGCTTTATGCAGACATCTGAAGTTGAATGATGCCCAGTTTGGCTTCAGGTCAGGGCTCTCTACAGATGCTGCGATCCTATGTCTCAAGCACACTGTTCGGTATTATACAGACAGGAAAACCCCGGTGTACGCCTGTTTTCTAGACCTGTCCAAAGCTTTCGACTTGGTGTCCTATGATATGCTCTGGCATAAAATGAGGACTGAAACCAGCCTTCCTGAAGAATTTATTGCAGTGTTTGATTATTGGTACAATAACCAAGTGAATATTGTAAGGTGGGTGGGAGTAGCTTTCGACCCGTACAGGCTTAAGTGTGGAGTCAGACAAGGAGGGTTGACTTCTCCACGACTTTTTAACCTGTACGTAAATGGGCTTATAGAGGAACTCTGCAGCACCGGTGTTGGCTGTTCCATAGATGGTGAATTCATAAACAACATAAGTTACGCTGATGATATGGTGTTGCTGGCTCCCTCTATAAGCGCTGTCAGAAAGTTGCTTAAAGTATGCGAGGAATACGTCGGGGCTCACGGGCTCAGGTATAATGTGAAGAAGAGCGAACTCCTGGTATTCCAATCCCGTTATCATAAGGTTACTAGTGTACCCCTGTCTTTCTAGATAGCGTAGCACTACCAAGAGTGGCCCGTTTCAAGTACCTGGGTTACTGGGTCACCGAAGACCTCAAAGACAACGAGGATATTGAGAGGGAACGCCGAGCCTTGGCTGTCAGAAGCAACATGCTGGCACGTAGATTTGCGCGGTGTACGGGAGCAGTGAAGATTGTGCTGTTTAAAGCTTTTTGCAAGTCTTTCTATACGTGCACTCTATTGGTCAACTATACGCAAAGGACGGTCAACGCTTTGCGCGTACAGTATAACAACGCGTTTAGGATGTTGCTTGGGCTGCCTAGATACTGCAGCGCATCGGGCATGTTTGCTGACGCTCAAACCGATGGCTTTCATGCCATAATTAGAAAAAGAGCCGCTTCGATGCTAAGTCGTGTCCCTGGCAGCACTAACAGCATCCTGCGCGTTGTAGCGGCCCGAGTGGATTGTCCCCTTATGTGGCAGCTGATACAGCTGCATATTAAGAAGTCATTATTAGTGTTGTTTTTATATTATTATTGTTATGACGTTTGATTTTGTTTATTTGTAATTTTTTTTTTGTAATTTATTGACATTATATTAGGTATGTACTAATCTTAATCTTATAACGTATTCCTACTAACAAATTATATGGACATTGTATGAAATAAACTAATTGAATTGAATTGAATTGAATTAAAATTGACCCATTCGCTTGCGGCTTTTCAAACCTTTGATGCTTCTTTTTACCATGGCTAGGCTGTTTAACTGTGTTCTTTTTTTGGAAGGTTTTATCATCAAAATGCTTTCTGCAAATAAATTTTAATTGATTAAGTTTTTCAATTGATAAGTCCTCATTGCCTGCCATCTTCACCCATTTTTACACCTAAAAATTATAGCATCGAAAAAATATCGATGTTTGTAAAATGTTTCGATGCACCCCTCTATTACTGAGATTACTGTTATTATAATAATATTTTGTTCCAAAATATTAGTTTAAGTTCTACTCACCGCCCCTCATCCAGGGGAAATCTGGCCATAATAAACCGATTATTACCATATTTTCTTTGTGAACGAAATCCACATACTTACCTCGCATTACACGCCATACACCTCTAAATTTTGCTGGAAAACAGTAATTTATAAGAAACACACTCATGTTTTTCATGCTAGCAGCCTTTTAAACCTTATCTATCAGTATTTATTACAATTTAAAACGATTATTGAGTTCGTAAACAACATGTAAACATTGCAAAAAGTGAGAACTGACGCTGAACTGACTGACTCACTGACCAATTTATGTCAGTGCTGGAAAGAGGGAGAAGCTAATATCTTCCAATGCATCAAGTTTAGCCATATAGCATAGTTCGTTTGTTCATTTTTTCATGTCGCAGCAGACTGGCATCTGTCATGACAGACTATACCATAGACGGATTATGGCATAAATAATACTGGATTTGAATTAGTAAGATTAAATAGAATTTGATTCTATAAGATAGAATAATCTATCCTTCTATTAATCTATTATTGATAGAATTATTTGGGACGGGAAGATCTCTAAGGAGGTTGAGTTCGAAAGGGTAAACAATTAAATAGCTTTATAAAAAAATAATAAAACTAGAATAGATAAATTAAAATCTATTTATGTTCACGATATAATATATAAATCATGAAATAACTACATAAAGTTGGGAATAAATTGAAATTTTAATTAATTAAGGGCTTGATTTAGTACAGAGGTAATTTAGCTATACCACGGAGGTTGGGTCGTAAATTGAAATGGAATCGAAATTTCGAATGTGTTTGAAAATGGAAAGAAAGAGAAAAAAGATGAAAAAGAAGACGGCGGATTTTGTCATTCTGGAATAGGAGGGGCGTGAGGCTGGTCGAGCTGAACGTTTTTGGTAGATTTTCTCTCATGGTTTCCTACATTTACGTGGTGTCTTGACGTACGTTGTTTCTGTGATAGTAGCATTGTGTGAGTTACGTAATAGTTTATCAGGTCAGTGAGTCGGAAATTGTTTACGAGTTCGTGAAGAAAGACAAGATTCACCATAGTAATTGTATGAAGCTCTTACTCGGCATGGTCTGTGGGTCAGAAACCTAGCGGTGTTATACCCAAGTCTGGCATTCCCACCCTGTTAGGAGTTCCCCCAGGACCTCTCGGAACGAGCCTGGAGCCAGATTTTACCTCTCCTGAGGATCGGCTTAATGGTTCCCTATGATTGGTTGCATTCTGTGTAAGGAAGGCAGAACCGGACTTGGACTAGAAGCAATCGGCATAGTCCATCTTTATCTATTTATATACTTGCACATTATATTGCCTTTAATCTACACATGACATCCCAGGACTGGGTAGGGTCTGTCGGACGTAGATTGTAGGGACGTACTAGGGGTTAGGTACAAAGTCGAGGTTTACAACTCGCTGTCCCCCAATTAGCAGCTAGGTAGCTCATCATTGCACCCTGATAAGTGACATACACATTTAAATGTACGAAGCTTGCTTCCAGTATTGCTGATTCACACATCAGATTAGGTAAGGTAGAACATCAGGTACACAACACAACTCGATCAGTTTGCCTAGGTTGTCGAATTACTATTATACATACCTATACAGTAGTATAAATCTACTTATGGTTCTCGTAGGACTATGTAGTTTAACTGTAACTAAATCGGTGCGTTATTAAACTTATAAGCTCAATTATCCAATGAGATAGTAATACCAATTATTTACTAAAGATTTAGCTGAAACATTGCACTAGATAATAAATGTCTAGTTGAAAGCAATTATAAATTCTTATGAAATGGAATAATAATTTCCTACACCTTAAATTCAAATGTTCATTATTTGTACATTGTGATATATATTTAATGGAGACCTTATGGATGAGTCTTACTATTTATTAATAATTATATTAGATAACTTCTATCAAACTCTTGAGGCGAAAGTCCTTCTAGCTTGCTTGAATCTATGGAAAGACTAAAGCTGCTACCGACGAAGAGTCAGTATGAATATTACTGTTGATATAATTTTATCTAATTCAGACATTTACCTAGTAATAGTATAGAGAAATATCTCTCAAGGCTCGGAATTAAGCTATCCAAATTTGATATTATTCATGAAATTTAAGTTAAACTATGCATATAATTGGTATATCTATCACACGTTATCAATCTTCTTTACTCTACGGACCTAACAAATAAAATCACAACATATTGTATTACCTAATAATCTGTATTAGGGTCGAGTAGGGTAAGATTTTTGTGTTGTAGGATTAGGGAACTTCGCCAAGTAGGATAGGAGTTAGGCAGGGTTCTTCTATGTATCCAGTTGCATTCTAAGGTGCGATACTAGAAGGTTAACCAGTGGATGGATGGTATGTGAGTCGCTTGCAGACAAAAGTAAAGTAAATGCCCTTGAATGTGTTGGACCAACCTACTACATGGATGATTTGATAAAAGATTAAGCCCTCTGATACCCCTTTGCTGAACTATGACAGACATACTAATTACTGAAGTAACTGTTTTGTTTGATGTCAAAATTAAAATTAGAGTTCCCTTGGAACATGAAATTGTCCATGGCGGAGGAAGGCTGTCCAGGTCACATGGAAAGAAACCTACTATCGCTAGCGAGGAGGGGCTGGTGATCTAAGACGCAATAAAATATATATCAATGTAGGACAAAAATGCTATTAGGAAGTATTAATATAGAACAAATATGATTACCTTGCTTAACTACTGCAACTACCGAAATTATTATCTATATTATATTATCGAGAAAGTGACTATGTCTGTCTGTCTGTTACGTTTCGCGGTTGAACTGATTTTGATGGATTTTGATAAATAAATAGATCGACTCTGGGGAATGATATAGGCTGCTGTTTGTGTAGATATCACGCGTGCGGAGTTTGATATTATACAAAGTAACATTTAATGACAAGAACTAATATCGTATTAAAATATTGAAATAACTTAAACCGTTAAACCGTTATAATAAGGTTTCACAGTAATACTAGATTGGATATAATACTTATTTATTTTATGCAGTTTATAAATTTACTAAAGGATAATAATTAATATAATTAGAAAATTTAATATCGAACCACAGCATAGGCAAATCAAAAATATTCTTCATTATAGAGGATGATTACTTCTAATAATAAAGTTTATAATATTTTAAAAACATATCTCAACATAATTCTCTTATAGAATCAGAGTTACTATATTCGAAACACAACGTAGGATTTTAATCACAACCACTAGACGAATCGTTGGCCAAATTAATAATAGATCATGGTTTGTTTAGGGATTTAAATTATTAGGTACTTTTCATTAGTAGAGAAGGCGAAAAAAAGTTAGGTGCATCGAGGAGTAGTAGTAGGGAGAGGGGGGCGTTACAACAGGCATTAATTTAAATTGTGCGTGCAAGACCTAGATGTTTCTGAAGAAATCAATCAATGTGTTTTGTATGAGCCTCAATATTGTTTATAATAAAATGGAAAAATACATAACTAATTTATAGATTTATCTATAGAATAATTATGGAATTTTTTCAGAAAGGTAATTAATAACTACCGTATGTACCGTATGTAGAAAATGTAAGATTGAGAACAAGACTGGTCCGGTATGCTAACACTGTCAAGACTGCTTATTTTTAGGGTTGAGGTTTGGTACGTCAAGAAGGAACCCTGAAAGTTTTTTATTTAATAAACACTAGTGGACAAAGTATACAACACCATTTAGCCCCAATCTAAGCATACCAAAGTTGGGGTTTTATCAATTTTTATTTAAATATTGAATTTATGGTCTCCGTCGTGAGCATATTGCTATATGAGCATATTGGTCTATATGTTTCATAAATAATCTATTGCTACAGATATTTGTTTGACATTTATTAACATTTGTTAACCATAACTTACAAGTTTCATGTTTGACTTCTCTGTTGCTACCTCTTCGGTTAGTCAGCAGGGGGACCACGTGTACAATTTTATATTACACTAGCTGTTGCTCGCGACTTCGTACGCAATTGTTTTGAAAGGAATTGTAGCCAAATTTTATTGAAAAGTTTAAAACCAATCACAATTAAAGTTTCCATACAAACATTCACTTCTCATTTTACTCCTTTATGAGGGTTATTTTGAAAAATCCTGAAATACGTGTCCATTTATTTTGCATTTTAAGTATCCAAACCAAGTTTCAAAGAAATCACACAACCCGTTAAAAAGTTCCCATACATACTTTGTCACCCCAATTTACCCCTTTGTTAGGGTTATTTTGAAAAATCCTGAAACATGTGTCCATTTATTTTGCATTATAATTATTCAAACTTAGTTTCAAGCAAATCGCACCACGCGTTAAAAAGTTTCATACATTCGTTATCACCCCTTTTAACCCTCTTAGGGATTGAATTTGAAAAAACCCCGCCATAGTGGATGGTTTTGCTATATAAGGAAGCTACCTTCCAAATTTCAGCTTTTTAGTTTCAGCGGTTTCGGCTTGGCGATGATGAATCAGTCAGTCAGTCAGTCAGGTTAAGCTATTTAATAGGTATAGATTATTAAAACTAAAAACTATGTTATAAATTGTGAAACCGGTAATATCCTCTTTTGTTATGGTAATTTATTAATTAGGTGGTCCTTTCACTTTTTTTTAGGCCTCCAATTTATGCAATTGTACGCAATCAAGACGCGTTCTACGCCATTCCTCTAGGAATAACTTCAGAGCATTCCCAAATAATTAAATAATAAATAAATAAATAATCCCGGACATTTCACACAGCATCATCTGGCCCCAAAGTAAGCAGAGCTTGTGGTATACCACATGACTGATACACTACTTATATACTTTTTTTTGTAAATACATACATATTATACATAGAAACACCCAGACCCGAGACAAATACTTACAATAAATTTGAAGACTATCGCAGTCATCTCCATTAAATAGTAAATAGTACCAACGTATTACATAAAAAAATCGAAAGAGTAATGTATGTTCTTCTTTATAAGGATAATTTTCACGGCTAGTAAGACTTAACTAGATGGTGAGTGAGGGAGTAATTTGTAAACCTTAAAAATCATGAAAGTTCCATACTAAGTTAAACTTAAAACGTAAAACTTTCTTTATTCAATAAAATCACAAGGACCACTTTGAATCGTCTTCTTACATGCTAGTGAATCTAGGTGCCAGTTCCTCCTAACCCCAGTTCAAGAAGAATCCAGCAAGAAACTCGTCTGGTCTTAACACTTTTTTGTATGATCCTTGACAATTTTGTTACGGATGCCGAGTCGAGTTGGAGCAGATTAATCCCAAGCTTTTTTGTCATCTAAATAATCAGATATTTTATAATATGCTTTAATAGACAGTTTCTGTTTGATAACTAGCATAAATCTAAAAATTGTATAGGTACATGATGATATTTTCGTTTACTCCGAAACCTCGCTGTCTCATTGGAACAGTGCGTTTAGTTGGCCTATTCATATTATATATAAACAAAATACAATTTATATTCAATGAAGCCCGATTTCAAAATAGGAGGTTCTCAATTTGTCGGAATCTTTTTTAAGAAACAAACAGACAGTATTTTGTCTATATTTAACACATAAACCAGTAAAGTTTCAGCTCATGTGTGCTAAATTAACAGAAAGAAAAAAATTAAATGAAAAAAATACATATTGTTTGTTGTACTGTTTGTTGTTTGTTTGACAAACAACAAACAGGGATGTGTGAGCTTTAAATTGTTCAAATCATTAGATTAGATGCAAAATACTATTCAACAAATATATCAGTAAATGTAGGTAGGTGAAATAATAATGAAAGCCAGGTATAAATATCTAGCTACGGAAAAACAGACCAGGTATTGCAAATAAAATTGAATTTGCAAAGCTGTTATCTGTAATGACTCATACATAATTAAAATTTTTGAGAAAATATTTACTTTATGCCACGTCCAACTTCCGTGCCAGTTAGGGTGGTTTTACACTAAAGCAATGTGAGCGAAGAAAATCAAAACAATAAAAAAAAATGCGTGAGTGTCGCGGAACACTCGGTTGGAACGAAGTTCCTACCGAGGAAGGAAGCAACTAGAAGCCGTAGCCCTAGCCGAAACGGAGTTAGAACTGGCGCACTGTCAATCCGAGGAAGATTTTGATGCAGAATTCGAGTGCGAGAGAGCTACGCAAGTCGAACAGTGGGTCAATCACACGACCACTTACATGGAACAACTGGCGCTAGAACGAGAGCAACCAATCAAAACGGAAATAAAAGAGATAGCTGACGCCATCATAAGCGCAACTAGAACCACCCAACCACACAGAGTTCCCCCCAAGATATGAGATCTGCCAGATTTCAGCGGAGCACATGAAGACTGGCTACCATTCAAGAGAGCATTCCTAGACAGCAAGCCGCTATGCACCGACGTACACAGTGTGGCCCGCATACGGAAGTCTACAAAGGCGCGGCGAAAGAAGCAGTAAGAGGCCTATTGTTCGTCGCATCCAATCCCGACAACGTCATCGCCGCGCTTGAAAGAAGATTTGGAAGACCAGATCAACTTGCGCTCTCCGAACTACAGAAAATCAAGGAACTAGCCAAGATAGGAGAAAACCCACGCGATACAAGCAAGTCGGATAAACAACGCCGTAACTACGATCGCCGCCTTGAATAAGCCGCACTACTTACACTCACCAGAAACGAGTAAGTGCATCGTCGAGAAGCCCCCGCCTGTATTACGACACCGGTGGTTCCACTATAGCGCTCTAGTTGGTGAAAATGAACCTGAACTGATGAAACTAAGAACATTCCTGGACACTGAAGCAGAAGTATGTAGTGCGTACGTGCCCTCCGAGACAACGAACAAGAAAGAAAGAGAAAGAAGATACCCGGTGCACGCAACGCAAGAGGCGGACGAACGCGAACATGACACTGTCGCCGCCGTGAACGAACACTACAAAAGGTTCTGCTTTCAATGCCAGGGCGAACATTGGTTGACCGAATGTCCAGCCTTCAAGGAAGCTTCGACGGACGACTGATGGGAAGTAGCGAAGAAACATAAACATTGCTTTTGCTGTCTTCGTCAAAGACACATGAGATCTTCGTGCAGGGGACAGCCTTGCCGCAAGTGTAAGAGGCCGCACCCCGCCATGCTGCACTCGGAGCCCGCACCTCGCACCCCTGCACAGCCCTCACAGCCAGATGAGGACGCACGAACGCCAGAAGATGATAAAAGAAGAATAACCCGTATACGCGACGGCAGGCGGAACCAAGACCTACCTAAAAATGATTCCGGTAGATGTCTTCGGCCCCGAAGGGTCAGCCCGCGTCCTGGCACTGTTTGACGAGGGGTCAACAGTGTCGCTCCTGGACGCAGTCGTAGCCGCTCGCATTGGAGCCACCGGCGAGAACGATCCTCTTACACTTGAGACTGTCGGTGGAAAAATAGTGGAAAATCGAAACTCTCAACGCATGAACCTGAGCATTAAAGGGGCGCACCGGAGGGACAAAAGGACACTCAGAGGAGTACGCACTGTGGAAGAACTGATGCTATCGCCGCAGTACGTAAGCAGAAAATCACTAGAAAATTGCAGCCACCTGAAGGGAATGATCGATAAACTGATTTACGAGACAGAAAAACCATCACTGCTGATCGGCTAGGATAATTGGGGACCTCAACGTGTCCCGCAAGATCCTGAAGGGAAAGCAAAACCAACCGGCTGCTTCACTTACCAGCCTGGGTTGGGTGCTACATGGGTGTACCGGAGCTGCCGCCTCTCCAGTCTGCTACGTCAACCACTGCCACAGCATAGACAAAGACGAAGAAATATGTGAAATGATCAAGCAGCACTTCGACTCGGAATAAAGCAACATCGCCCCAGCAACGACGCCGACCAGCGAGTGCTCACTGTCTTAGAAAAACCACGAAGCAACTCCCAGACGGGAGGTACGAGTCAGGCTTGCTATGGAAGAAGGAACACGAACAGTTACCGAATAACTATGCCAGACTATAACTAGCATTCAACCGGCTAATGGGCATTGAAAGAAGAATATAGAAAACAATTAAAGAATCTGATGGACAGTGGCTACGCAGAGGAAGCCCCAGCCAACTCTACGCCGGGGCGAACTTTCTACTTGCCTCACTTCGCCGTGATCCACCCACAGAAGAAGAAAACAAGAATCGTGTTCGACACCGCCGCGAGATACGAAGGGCGAAGCCTCAACGCCGCGCTACTACCGGGCCCAGATCTACTTCAATCTCTGTTTGGAGTGCTCCTACGATTTCGAGAGGGCCCCGTAGCGATCGTAGCCAACATCAAAGAAATGTTCCTCCGTATACGAATGAGAGAAGTGGACAGAGATAGCCTGCGTTTCCTGTGGCGCGACGACGACAGGAAGACACGGCCGAAAGATTTCAGAATGACATCGGTTATTTTCGGCGCCGCATCATCGCCCGCCACAGCGATCTACGTCAAGAATGCTAACGCGCAGGGTTACGAAAAAGAACATCCCGAGGCAGGCAGTCAAGGCAATCGTCCGTCATCACTATATGGACGATTACCTACAAAGTTTCGCGACGGCCGACGAAGCAAAGAGCACGGCACAGGTCAGGTCGATAAGATCCACAGAGAAGCCGGTTTCGAACTCCGACAGTGGGCATGTAATAGAGAGGAAACCATAGCCAACCTAAGCGGAGAGAACACTCCAGATGAAAAAAAAAATGCGGTGGCGTGTAAAAGAAGACGAGCTAGCATTTAACATCGGTCTGAGAAACACACCGCCCGAGGTTTACGAACGAAAAAGAGCGCCGACGAAAAGAGTAGTGACGAGTGCCGTTATGTCAACGTTCGATCCGATGGGCCTCGTCACTCCAGCCCTCATCCAAGGAAAGAAACTCATCCAAGATTTGTGGAGAACGGGCGTAAAGTGGGACGAGGCTATCAGCGACGAGCAGAGAGAAGCTTGGGACCGCTACATTGACGACATTGCGACGCTACGCGACCTAAGAATCCCACGATGCCTAGCCCCGGCTTCTAGAAGAGGCTAGATACATAATTTCGTCGATGCCAGCGAAAGTACCTACGCCACCGCTATCTTCTGGCGAACTACAGCTGCCGACGGAAACGTCAGTATTTCGCTGATGGCAGGCAAAGCCCGCGTAGCGCCCACCAAAATGACGTCCATCCCACGCCTCGAGCTACAGGCAGCTCTGCTAGGAGCGAAGCTCGCCGCTACCATCTCCGAGGAGTCTGACCTGGAGGTCACATCTCGCACCTTCTGGTCGGACTCTACCACCGTGCTGCAGTGGATGAAAGCCGACCCACGACGCTTTAAAAGCTTCGTCGCTCAACGGCTGGCCGAAATAGAGGAGATAGCGGTGCCGTGCGATTGGAGATGGGTACCTACGAAGGAGAACCCAGCCGACGATGCCACTAAGAACCTGCCGCGGGACTTCGACGCACGAGCAAGGTGGTTCGTTGGGCCCGCATTCCTGTATCGGCCGCCGTCCGAATGGCCGACAAAGGTCCTAGGAAAAGAATAATCCGATATTGAAGAAAGAAAAGTTACGTGCGCCGTAGTCACAGAAAAAAAAACGATAAGACGCCCCATCCCAGTCGCTTCAGTACTTGGACAAAGCTCCTGAGGACTACGGCGAGAGTGTTTATATTCGCCGATCGATGTCGCCTAGAAAAAACTAAAGAAATCGAAGAAAAATCGTCGAATAAGTACCCGCCCATAGAAAAGGAATATCTACTCAAAGCTGAGAGAGCTCTACTACGGCCAGCGGGATAGTTTTGGAAGCGAGATAGAAAGACTCAAGAAAGGGATGGCAATAGACGGCCCTATTAAAATAAAGAAGATCGATGTGTCCCTAGACGAAGAAAACGTACTCCGCCTCCGCAGTCGCACTATAAAGCTACAAGACTGTGATAGAAATCAAAACCTACCTATCTTAGGTGGTAAACAAAAGCTCGTCCAACTTCTGATCAAACATCATCACAGAAGTTTTCATCACGGGAGCCACGCCGCGGTCGCAAACGAGCTACGCCAGTCGTATTGGATTCTAGGAGTTCGAAACGCTATCCGAAAAATAGCGCGCCAATGTCAGTGGTGCATAGTCAACAAAACGAAGCCCGAGTACCCGCATCGTGGACTTGAAGACAAGAGGAGGAGTGATGAGGCGGCCAACGTCTAGATTACTTCACCTGACGACGCAGAACCTGGATTGAGTGCCTGGATTGTCATCAGGCACTCGTGGGGAGACTGTTAACTGCGCCGACAGTGCTAACAATAGAACGTAATAAGGTTTAAAAATAGTTGTAAACTATTATATATAGACTATATATAGACTTGCGTAATAGTTGAATAACGAAACAAAGAAAGAAAATACGTCTCTCTCCCGCTCGCTCTAACGTATTGAAAACGCGCTGCCTGCCTATAGTGCGTGTGGAGGGACTTAATATGATATAAGTATTGTGTGAAATTTGTGTAATTTATGTTCAGTTCAGTTTGTTATCAGCTTTCTTTAAAAATAAGTGAAATAAAAACAAGTCAAGTAGTCTGCCAGCATTGTTGTAGCGATCAGGATCGACTTTCACACTTGACCGTTTTTTTATTTATTTTTTAGGAACCCGATTACTAACTGCAGTAATATAAAGAAAATCGATTTTACTAAATGGGAAGACCGAGTTTGCTACCTTCGTGACCTGGAATGATCGTGTCGTGAAATGAATAGCGTCGCAGTCCTTAGTTTTATGAACACGTCGTTGGTTTATTCTACTGCAGTCTAATATTTTCGTTTAATTCCATCTACTAGTTATTCGATTCGATTCGAAATTTGACCATTAATAATTTATGTATTTTTTATGCATAATTTAAAAAAAATATTAGCATTCTGGACTCCTCTATATAAGCTATAAGTGTGCGAAATTACATATCATTTCATGATATCATTTTCAATTTAATTTCATGTAAAAAAGGGTACAATGTTTTTGCTTCACGTATTAAATTCATAGATAATTATAATTAATATATTTATTTATAATTAATATATTTCAAGAAATATATAGATATAAGCCTGAAATAAATAAAATTATATATATACAGTGTATTTTCTTTTCAGTGATTTTTAATTATTCTAGGTAATACAAAAATATTACTAGTGTCAATTTTTATTGGCATGAATATTAATTAGTTTATTATTGCAACAGCTGTAGCAAGTCAAATTTACAATATATCATGGCTGTTCCTATATGAATTGGAGCAGTCAACATTGAAAATGATATGTTATAATTTTCACCTATGCTAATAATGAATATTGGCTTTATCATATTTACAATTTTAACCGGTTTCCAAAAATGACGTAGGTTCTTAATTCGGATGTATTTTATTTATATATGTATGTTACCTCAAATCACCGTCAATTATTAGGCTATATTTATAAAAAAAAATATCTTGTTTACCTTCAAAATGGTCTCATATAAGTTCAGTGAGGGTCTGACGATGGAAAACATGATAAAAATCCGAATAAATTATTTTTGTAAATATGGTAAGGGAGTATGTATAGTATATACTTTCCAGTGGTCGACTGGGTTGATAATAGACTTTGTAGATACCCTACATAACTCTTCAACGACAATCATTGCCATTAAAACATTACATTGATGATCACAGACAACAGCTTAATAGGAATATGTCAGTTGATCAGACCATGGATGGGCTTGATCTTAACCTCGAAATTGTGTGTGTTCTAATTATAATTATTATTATTATTTATGTGTGTTCTACCGCTTATATAACGGGTTGTGTTCTGAGTAAAAAGTCGGTTTTCAATTTTTTGTAAAAATATATTACAATTATATAAATAGTTTTCGACTATAACTTTCTTTTGAGGTAATAAAAATAAATACCAACAAAATGCTATTTCATTAAAACATAATTAGCTAGATAGATAATTGATTCAGGCGTGACTTTGCGGAAATCCATTACAAAACATTAAATAGATGGATAAATATTTAATACTAAATATTTGTCCATCTATTTAATGTTTTGATTATTAGCTAGAGCGGCGTTGAAGATATCTGTCGTTGTCATTTTAATGTCAAAGAAAAAAGAAGGCAACAGATTTAAAAGCCACATAATTACTACTTATTGAATCCTATGTGACCGTTATAGGTACAAAGTATTAAAATCCAGCCACTACGCATATCTTTATACAATACATTGGTCAAGTGTCTTACCACGCAAAGCGATGCAGTGAAAATGTATAAGAATGACTAGCGCTCGGTCTCAAACTAATTCAACATAACAAAACAAATGACTTTAGTATTATTTGATGACCTCTGTGTGGCGCTAAGGCTAAGGCTAAGGTCCTGATATGCAGAAGGTTGCAGGTTCGATTCCCGCCGCGGGACAAATGTTTGTATGATCTTCAAGTATTTGTCTCGGGACTGGTGGTCCCATGTATAATATGTATGTATTTACAAAAAAATCAAATTTATTTAAGAAGTATGTCAGTCATGTGGTAGGTACCCATAACACAAGCTTTGCTTACTTTGGGGCCAAATGATGCTGTGTGAAATGTCCGACATTATTATTATTATTATTAAGCTTTCCAAATTATATTATAATACAGTTATAATAGAAAGCTTACAGTTAAATAAAAGTTGAAAATAGCGGTAAGACTGTCATTAAAAATATCTGTATGTTAAACCACGTACATATGGTAGGCATTAGGTACAGTAAGCGCCTTTTTTGGGTTGGCGCATTGTTCCCGTGATGGGTACGCGATGTGTGGTATGAAACAGAGTATGTCGAGTTGAAACTTACGCTAGTTGTAACTTACACCTAAATTCGATTGAGTCCATGTCGACAATACCAGAATCGTACGGATAGTAAACGTACTCAAAGCATTATTGCATTGCAAAGCATTATTGCCACTCTTACGTGCTTGAACTAACAAGCAGTTCTCATTATGAAATCTAGATTTCTGTTTAACGTTTTACACATACAATGAATGATCCCGGAAGCAAAGACAAGTAACCTCATGAAGACGTTAATCACGAATACCACTAATGTGGTACCTACCAAGGCATAATGTTGTAAATGTAGGCACTTGCAATATGGTAAAGGTACAACTCTATCTTTCCAATGAACTAATGTCTTGTTGGAGTAATTGGAAATCATATTCATTACACATCGATTTTTTAAATCGTCTGAAAACATTATAAACACTGCCCTTGTTTAAGATTCGAGGGAAGTCATTGATCACAAGCAAAAAAAGAATTGGTCCATGTGTACTGCCCTGACTGATACCTGACTTAGTATAGTACTCATCTGCATGACGATTATGGAACTCTTGATACTATCGATGTCTATTAGTTTCGAATAGTAATAGGCATTATTTCATATATTGGAATAACTAGGAGACAAAAACTATCCAGTTTTTTAAATTTTATCAATTTAAACAATGAAAACCGAATTTCATTAAAGTTGGATATTAGCAGGTGCGTAAAGTTCAAATATTTGTTTCATTCTAATATTGTCTGAAGAAGTGTATAAAAGGCATGCAACGTTAAGTCGATTCACTATTTTCACTCGCTCCTTACGAGTGTGGTATGGTGTCAAAATAATAATAAGAAAGTACATATCAAATATGAAAAGTCTATTATTCTTTGTAGGGTTGTTCTATAGCACTTATGCTGTTTACTATGACGCATTTTGTGGAAAACCTATTACAAAAAAAGAAGTTGGGAAACGCGAGAAAGATGGTACGCTAGAGTAAGTAGCAAATTTTACTTAATTTTTTGATTAACCTAGACTTTCCCACTGCTGGGCAAAGGTCTCTCCCAGTTCCTTCCATTTGTCCCTGTTCCCCGCTACATTCCACCAGCCTATCTCGAAGGCATCGAGATCCTCACGCCATCGTTTCTTCGGCCTGTCCCGGCTACGTCCCCCATCTGCAGGCACCCATTATGTGAGTAGCAAATAATTAACTTTGTTAAATTACAATTAGAACGTCCGACAACTAAGCTCGCGGATAAGCTTTGACAAGTCATTTTATTATTATAAAAGACATGTTTCGGGATAGAATGTATGAAAACCGCACATTTTTATTTCGGACCAAAACATGGCGAATTATTTCCAGTATCATATAAGTATATCAATATAAATATATGATTGTCATTTTATTCCATTAACGGGTATTTTTTTACAGATGGTGTACAAATGAAATTGAGCCTTGCGACCCATATGAAGGCAGACGAGTGGACGGCTCTTGCAATAACATGAACCATCCTATGGCAGGATCCAGGCATTCGCGCTTTTTGAGGATGTTGCCAGCATACATAGACGATGGTATTTTCTGTCGTTGACACATAATATGCGATGATGTAACTGTTAGGGATTATTCCACCAATGTGGGAACGACTTACTTATAAACTTTTATTTAGTAAGCTCTTTTATAATTTTACTTTTGTTATTTTTTGTCAGATGCTGCAGTAAACAAAGCAATATCTGGCAAAGACCTACCCGCAGCTCGTCTCGTGCGCACATCGACGCTCGCAGACGGCAAGATGTCCAGTCAAAAGTTTACGCACTTGGCTACTGGTTTGATGCTGTTTATGACAAGCGATGTCGTGTCCAACCACGACTCACGTAAGGCTTAATTTAATCTCATAAAATATCACTTATTGACCATAAACTTATAGAGATATAAAGTTTAGAATTAGGGCCGTGATCCAGAACCATATTCATAATATATGTAATAGTTATAAGAGCTTCGTTTTAATTGAAGATTGTAATATAGTTTTAATGTTAGTTTGAGTTGGGATCGAACATACAGTTTTAGGTTTTACGATGTTTCATTTTACTTATTATATTCTTTTAATTTCAAATTTAAGTAACACCTATTCGTACTGTAATGAAGTCAAGCTGATTCGAAGTGAAGTGATATGCATCACAAAACATGAAATAGAGGGATATGATATATATGTTAAGTATTATTCCGCCAATCTATTCCCAATGAGCTAGACACGATGCAGACGCATACGCCTCCATCCCGCCCGCAATTTTAAAGCCATGCAAAGCATTTGTAAAAGAAATTCGAAACGAGTTTCAAGTGAGTCAAGTGTTCCTGAAGATGCCTCGTGAAGAGGCGAAACACGTGATGGCGAAACACGTGATGAACTTCTTATTGAGGTGGCATGTGTGGATGTGGATGGTGTGCACTAGCTTTGCTAGAGGCGGGAGGGAGGTGCATGCGTCTGCCTTGTGTCTAACTCATTGGGAATTAACGGAATAGTACTAAATATTTGTCCATATATTTAATGTTTTTAAATTCATTTTTAATTTAAAATATTTACTAACAGAAACATTTATAATGAAACGCATTCAGCTGTAAATATTGTTTTAGGAAATTATGTATTACAAACCCCCTACTGCTGTGATCCTAAACACTTTAATGATTATGAATGTGCCTCTAACCTGATCCCTGATGACGACCCTGTCTTCCGTCATACCCACCATCGGTGCTTGAACATGACAAGACCTTGGACTTTCCAATCTAAGGGTTGCATTGCGAGGGGGTCTTCTCCTGAAAGAGTAAGTAAACCTATTTCAAAAAGTAGCAATGGTGGTGTGTTGTTAATTTCCTGCCTTTTGACCTGATCATAGTTGGAACCTGGTCAAGCACCAGTGAAAATTTCCTTACAAGAAACTAATTTGCCATTACCGATATAGTTATAAAGGTCTACGTGGGTGAGGTTGAGGTACCCTAGCTCGAGAGTAAGCTAGTGTCTCAAAAGTAGGAATATAAAGCCGTGGCCACGATACCATAACTCATAAACCAGGCAGCGCCAAGTTAGGTAGACAAGTCGTTTGAACCGTTGCATGTGTCTAGGCCTGTGGAGACCCATGCTCATATAACTTGATATACTAAAATGGCCAACAAACCAAACTGGACCGACACACGCCGTGGTAACATCAAAGCATAGGCCTTGATAGGTTAATGATAAATATCTAATATTGTATATATATTTTTCTGTTAGATTTCTGAGGCGTCACCAATGATGGATTTGTCTGTTGTGTACGGAGCTACCGGAGATTTAAAGAGATACAGAACGTTAGAAGGGGGTCTTTTTAAGTATGAGCTCAAAGACGGCAAAGCTTGGCCACCAAGCCTCTCAGTTAAAGACAGTGTCTGTTCGGGAAATATTGCATCAACTGAGACAAGATGTCATGACGTTCGTATGTACAAACTTGATCTTGTCACTTACCTGTTTGTGCCAATAAAATCAAAATCATCTTAATAATGTTCAGAACAACAAAAATTAAGGGTTGGAAACCCGTTTTGTATTTCCGTTTTTCCATATCCGAAAAACCACAACACAGTTAACCGCAAGTCCTGCACGTTCTGTATGTTGGGGTTTTTTGTTGTGCTAAATGTATCTGTGCAATGACTTTGTTCTCACGATTTAATATGTATGTTATTATTTTTATTATTATGTCATATTTTCATTTAATGTTCAATAAAAAATTATTCACGTTTTATTTTATGTGGCCAATTTTAATTTGCAGGTAAAGTTTCGGCACAAGATATGTTATATAAAACTAATATGCCAATATGTTTTCAGCCGATAAATATGGTGCTAACTCTTTGGGTCCAATCAACATGTTTTTCATGTGGTTCTGGAGATTGCACAACGTGATTGCTAAGAAATTATCTGAAGTGAACCCCTGCTGGAGTGATGAGAAACTGTTTGTCACTGCAAGAGACATAAATATTGCTGTAATGTCGCAAATTTACTACTATGAATTGATGCCATCTTTCCTAGGTAACTATATAACTAGCTTTGAACATTTGGATATTTGTAACATACTCAATCTTGTAACAGCAGTACCAGTTTTATTGGTATTTAGTACTTGGCATCATTATATCCCGAACTTTTTATATACTGAAATATAACGGCAAAGCCTATGTGCGCAGTTTGGTGTATTTTACACCTTTTCCTTTCACATTTACAGGGGGGAAAAGCTTGGTTGATCACGGAATCATATCGGATTGTGATGGATATAGGGATGTGTACGACGAAACTGTTTTGCCAGGGCAATTTTTGGAGTTTCCGTATGCACTAAGGTGGCTTCATACTATGCAAGAAGGATCCCTGAAGTAAGTTTATGAGTCAACTCCATCAAAAGATTAACTGAACAACTCTTGCACTCTTAACTGATGCAGCTTACTCCATGTGCTTCTCTTCAAAACAGCCTTCTTAACTTTCCTATATGATATCACAGCAATCATTTTGTACAGTTCATAAAGCTTATTCTTCTGATGTTTATGACAAGATTGTCATGTGATATATGTAAATTATTGGGTAAAAGTTCAAACTACAATTTTAAAATACAATAAGCTTAGAGCAAAGCATCTTAAAAAGCAACTATATATTATTTATGTGACTAGGTTACACTAATTTTTGCATGCTGTCTGTTGCTATTGTGACTAAGCAAATATAATGACTATATTTATAACAATCAATAATTCTAAATTGCATATTTAGAGAAGTCTATTGAACCTGATGAACCCTGATCACTATATTTTTTTTTAGTATGTACAACCGAGAGGGAGTTCTTGTAGATAAGTACCCGGTGGTGAATCTAACGCTAAGGACTGGCTTCTTTTACAATGATGACAACCTTGCAAAGCTAACGATAGGCAGCATTAAACAAGGATGTGCAGATGCTGATAACATTGTTGATCCCGATGTGAGTAGAACACGCCTATTCATTGGTATAAAGTTAAATATTTAGTTTTTAATCTTCAACTTTAAGATTTTTATTCTCCTGTAAAAATAGTTAAATTTATTTTATAAATTTAATTTAATACTAATTAATTTTGCCTCATGCCAAGGTACTATTACCAATACACTCACAGGAATAATACTATTATTGTATTTCCAAGTATAAAAGTACCTATACGCGACCAGTACTAGCGACCCCGGCTTCGCAAGTATAAAAGTATACGCGACCAGTACTAGCGACCCCGGCTTCGCAAGGGCGCTCGCTTATTAAAATTTTCGTATAAATCTCTATTTTTCGAAAATAGAACACAGCATGGTACTCGCTGTTAGAGTTACTTATATAGTTAAAATATTTGTGAAATCGGTTTAGTTTTTGAAGGTTTTCTATTACAAATAAACATACAAAATATCTATTTTTTCTTGATATGATAGCCCGAAACTCAGTTAAGCATGCCCTATGATGAGAGTGGACGCACTCTATTGTTCTTAAAATCCTTTCCATCCAAAGGTTGCTAAGAAAAAGTCAGAAGAAGAAGAAATATTGTTATTTAAAGGTGAA
Organism: Lampropteryx suffumata; assembly: GCA_948098915.1. Classification (NCBI taxonomy): domain Eukaryota; kingdom Metazoa; phylum Arthropoda; class Insecta; order Lepidoptera; family Geometridae; genus Lampropteryx; species Lampropteryx suffumata. The sequence goes on from OX402547.1 coordinate 19,578,980, forward strand.
CAATTAATGCATAGTCTATTTTATGGAAACTAGCTGATACATATAATTATATAACAATAATAATAATTCCGGACATTTCACACAACATCATCTGGCCACAAAGTAAGCAGAGCTTGTGTTATGAATGAATATACAATTAAACACAACATAGAGCACTTGATAATACAGATAATACAGCTAAATATCCGTGTATTTTACAGAATCAGTGTGTAGTTTCAAAGATAACCCTCTATTGTCATTAGCGCAAAATTGCAACCAGAACTACAAACTTCAATCTATTAAATGTTTAATACCAAGTGTTTGACGACCACTCCTTAGACCATTAGAAACGACCAATCTAGACCACTGGATTCCACTCCTTAGTAATGTGCCTTTCTTGTGTTTGAAAAAATGTTTTTTCAATGTTTAATTTGTATAGTTTATAATGTTCCAGAATCTAAGATTTTTCAATACTATTTTTAAATCATGAAACATGTGTCTAATCAAACCAAGATTCAAGCAAATCATACAAACTTGAAACCAGGGGGGTTTCAGTTTCAGCACCCAACTGTTTAAAAAAAATATAAGCTATTTAATATGAATAAGAGCATGCATTAAAAAATCCTGAATTATAAGTTAAAGAAATACCTCATTTCATACATTCTCTCATATAAATCTCTTAGGGGTTGAATTTTGGAAAATCCGTTCTTAATGAGCGTCTATTTCCCTCAAAGAATGTTCATCTCAAATAACAAACTTGTAGCTTGTAGTTTTGGAGATATCGCTAACTTACTGTGTCTTAGATTGCTTTTATATATTTTCGTTTCAGATATCCGAAGTAGGATTCGGTTATCTTCAGCAAATTTCTGACATAACAACCAGTGACTTGGCGAAGAGTAGATACTATGGTCTCCAACCTTACATCAAATACAGAGAGTATTGCTCCGGCAAACGTATCACATGTTGGGAAGATTTAGAAGATGTCATTGACCGTAAGGTAACTAAAAACTATTTTGATTCGGGAATTCGAGGACTATGTCTCCATAAATCTTCTTCTGGTGCACCGAGGGCATTGAAATTTCGAGGCGGGCAAAGCCGCGGACAGAAATTAGTTTAATTAAATATGATTTCAGCATATCGAAAATCTTAAGAACATTTATGCCGACGTCGAAGATCTTGAACTTCTGGCTGGCATGTGGCTGGAAGATTACATGCCTAAGAGTACAGCCCCTCACACGTTCCATTGCATAATGAGAGAACAATTGCGTAGATATGTGGTGTCTGATAGACACTGGTATGAAAGGAAAAATCGTCCTAACGCTTTTACCTCTTGTAAGTATATATTATCATCATATTATATTTACAAGTATCTTGTCATATCCTAAAGGTCCACTAGGTGCTGAGAAGTTCTGGGCAAGTCTACTTTTTCCAACCGCATTATTGTCTCATGAACTACAGTGTTCTGCAAGTCAGTAATAAGTTCTGTTTGATGCTTTATCCTATTAATATTATAAACGGAAAAGTTTATGCGGATGTCAGCGTAATACTAAGTTAATACAGTATTAGGTGAAATCGGTGGTAACGTGATTTATAAACGTGTTTAATGCTTATTTGTGGATCAACAACGCCGGCCAAACCGAATTTGATACAAATTGGTAAACCTATTTAGTTTTATCAATTAAACATAGTCTTACATCGACGTATATCTATTTCAGGCCAACTTTCCGAAATAAGAAAAGCAAGTATCGCCTGGGTGCTATGCGAAACTGGTGATGGTATTTCTGAGATACAACCCAATGCTTTCTTGAGACATGGACCAGGGTAAGGTGCATTTTACATACGCTGAATATTATTGAGATAAAAAAGCATATACGCGATAAGCAAATCTATCGAGCAATGAATTATTGTTATGAAAATGATTTTGTCATCCTGCCCCAATTAATGGTTTTCCAAATTGTTAATATCAAAATAGGCCTGTAGGTATCTTAAATTTTGCTGATGTTAAATTATGAGCACGTTAATAATTATTACTTTTTTTATTTTTAGCAACAAGATTACCGAGTGTTCTAATATACAAGAAATTGATTTTTCAAAATGGGAGGACTGTCTTGATTAAATCGTGGCTAAGAATGACCTGATTACTGGTAATTGTTGTCACTAACTAAGAAATTGGTAATCTAGGAAATTGCGCCAGAATTTGTTTAATGATTTTTATAATATTTTATTAAGGTTTGGGCTTGTATATCAAAAATTTAGAAAAATGTTGTGTAATAACATGGTTTAAATACATTATTAAATATATTGATTAAACATATTTTGTTTGATTTATTTAAAGCCCTTCTTACATATGTGAGGATGTCTGTATCGTTAAAAATGGCATACATCAGAATATACTTTAGAATAGCGCGTTAATCATTTTTAAAACGTTTTAAGGAGAAACATTTAATTCAGAAACACATTTACTGTCAGTAGCAATGTTTTATAACAAAATATTGTTTGAATGTCCATAATTGTTTGAACAAGATTCGCCAGTTTATGAATATGTTACGAACATTAGGTCTTCCGCAGTACTGGTTGTAAATCAACTTATCTACCCCTCCTGTCACGTGTCATTATCATTAGAAACAGACGTGGTGAGTGGCGAGTATGCGAGTGATCATTGAGGGGTTGGCACAGTGTATATGGCACCAATGGAGAGAGCAAATCTTGAAACTATAGAGCTCTAATTCTTAGAATAAAATCCATATTGATTGATATTGAAAATAAATAGTATCTTGGGAAAGGACATAGACTTTACTAGACTAGACTAGACATAGACTTTGTATGTAGGTACCAAGCTACGAGTGCACGAAGCACTCAAAACTAGCTGACCACCCGTGAAATCGACTTTATCAGGCACGACGACTGGCCCTCGTCTAGCCCAGACTTAAATTCACTGGTCTACAAAATATGGCAGCATTTAGAGGAGAAAATTTGCGCTAAGTCTCATCAAAATATAGAATATCTCCGTGCATCTCTGGTTACAGCAGTGGCAGAAATAGACATGAATGTGGGGCGTGCTGCAATCGACGAATCGGCTAAGAGCCTGTATTTAAAATCAGGGTGGTATTTTTGAATTATATTAATAAAATTGTATTCTACATTTAATTATCTTTCTTTTCATGTACATCTTTTTAACAATAAACACAATTAATTGTTTTATTCAGTAATTATCTCAGGTAATTATCTAACTTCTATCTACCTAATAATGTATTTTTGGTGCCTACATAATGATTTTTTGTGGCATCTAAAACTGAAGCTAGAATTAAGAATTGCGATCTCAATAATAGTATACAAAACTTGTCATACATTAGTTTCTCGACTGGTTTCTAACCGGTCAGTTACCATTAGGTACCTATTGCTATCATTATTTTTCCACACGATTTCCATACCGGTTTCTGACAGCCTGTCCGTGTCAATGACAGTCATTTCTACATCCCTTCAGCTCTCAGAGATACAACTACTGGACGCGAAATTCGTTACTCTCTGTAGTAGCCGTAGACGTAATTGAATGGTCAACTGTACATTCGTATGGGATTTTCTAAAGTTTCTAAATTGATTAATTTATTCCCAAAGAAGTTGTAAATACCTTTACGTTACAAATGACTAATGGTTTGTTACGACTGCTTAAGGCAACTGAATTAAACGAGCAACTTAAGTTTAGTGTGTATTGTAACTCAATAATACTAAATGTGCCGATATTTTAGCTACGAGTAAGAACCTACGTTATTAGAAGCTGTGAGAAGAACCACTAATGTTTAACTTATTAATACTAGCTGCACTCGTAGCTTAGTACCTACATACAAAGTAGTCTATGTCCTTTCCCAAGATACTATATATTTTCAATATCAATCAATATGGATTTTATTCTAAGAATTAGAGCTCTATAGTTTGAAGATTTGCTCTCTCCATTGGTGTCATATACACTGTGCTAACCCCTCAATGATCATTCGCATACTCGCCACTCACCACGTCTGTTTCTAATGATGATGACACGTGACAGAAGGGGTAGATAAGTTGATTTACAACCAGTACTGTGGAAGACCTAATGTTTGTATCATATTCATAAACTGGCGAATCTTGTTCAAACAATTATGGACATTCAAACAATATTTTGTTATAAAACATTGCTACTACTAAAACATTGATGAACAAAGTTGTGATACTATTGAAGCAGTAAGTTATGGTGGCAAAACAATTGAAGAACCCTTCGAAATAGCAGAGTCTTTTAATAAGTTTTTTATAGAATTAACCAATAAGTCGTTACCATTACCAAATAATCACTATCTTACAAAGATACAGCATTGTGATGCCAGTTTGTTTATTAGTCCACTGACTGACAATGAAGTCGTCAAAATCGTCTATTCATTAAATAATACAAAATCTGCAGGATTTGATGGTATTTCGACACATATCCTCAAAAAGTGTTGGTTCTTGTTGCACCCAATCTTGAAATATTATTCAAGATTATTATTATTTAGATATAAGAAATATTATTATTCTTAATCTATCCCTAGCTACTGGAGTTTTCCCGGAAAGGTTAAAGCTTTCGGTAGTTAGACCTCTACACAAAAAAGATGACAAGAAAGATTTGAATAATTATCGACCAATCACTTTAATTCCCATATTTGCTAAATTATTTGAAAAAGCAATGCATATGCGTCTGGTTAGTTTTATAGATAAATTTAAAATAATTAAGAAAGAGCAGAACGGTTTTCAAAAGAATAAGTCAACGACCTTAGCTGCTTTCCAATTAATGTCGAGTATTATTGAAAGTATTGATAAACGTATTCCTGTTTCAGTTATATTTTTTGATATGAGCAAGGCCTTTGATTTTGTAAATCATAATACTCTGTTACAGAAATGTGAGAAATATGGTATTAGAGGACACGCTTTAAATTGGCTAAAAAGTTATCTTGAAAATCGTATACAATATGTAGAAATTAAAAGTTTAAACGAAGATCTCATGACAACAGCTTTCAAATCTAGTAGTAGTCTTAATAATAATTTTGGAGTGCCTCAGGGAAGCATACTGGGACCATTATTATTTTTATTATATATAAACGATTTACCTTTGATCACTAAATGTCAATGTGTTCTATTTGCAGATGATATTTCAATAGTTGTTTCTGATAATAGTAAAAATATAAGTGATGTAGAGTCAATTAATGCTGAGATTGAATTAATTCTTAATTGGTTAGAATGTAACAATTTGCGAGCTAATATATCTAAGACAAAATTTATTCATTTTCAAAATTACAATAATAAAAATAATATTAATATTAAATTGACATGTCGTGATGAATTCGTAAATAATGTTAATGAAATAACATTTTTAGGTTTAAAGTTGGACGAAAACTGTAACTGGAAGTCACATATTGACTTCACATGCAAAAAAATTAATCGTTTTGTTTTTGTAATAAAGACATTGCGCCAAACATCAGGTCAAAAAACGACTTTGACGGCGGCTGCGTACCATGGTTATGTTGCTTCGGTATTGAGGTATGGTTTGCTACTTTGGGGTAATTCGACTCACATCAATAGGGCCTTCATTGTCCAAAAAAAATGCATTAGAGCTGTGTGTGGTGCTGGTCCACTCGACTCATGCAAACCATTATTTACAAAATTAAAGTTGCTTACGTTGCCCAGCCTATATATATTTCAGGTATGCTGTTTTGTTGTGGAGCACAACAAATTCTTTGACAAATATGAGGACCAAATAAATTCAAAAATAAAATTGAGGGACCCCACTAGACTATTAGTTCCAGTTCGAAAAACAACTTTAAGTCATAAAAATTGCTACATAATGTGTATAAAAATATTTAATAGAATACCTAGATCTATAAGAGAATTACCACACAATAAATTTAAAACAAAAATGCTTACCTGGCTTGTTGACAAATGTTTTTATAGTGTCAAAGAATTTCTTAATTAACATTCCGTCTGCTATGGTAAAAACTATTATATTTTATTTATATTCATACCTAAATTTAATTATTCGAGATTGTAATAATTATTGTAATGTTTATTTAATTTGTTTAAAAATGTAGTCTTTCATTAAACTATTATATGTACCTTCTTAATTTTTTCATGCTGGGTTTCCTAGCGAAATGTGTGAATCTAATTATATATTTAAGTTCTCTGTGTACCACATTTCACGCAAATAAATCATTTCATTTCATTTCATTTCATTACTGACAGTAAATGTGTTTCTGAATAAAATGTTTCTCCTTAAAACGTTTTAAAAAATGATTAACGGGCTATTCTAAAGTATATTCTGATGTATGCCATTTTTAACGATACTGACATCCTCACATATGTATTAAGAAGGGTTTTAAATAAATCAAACAAAATTATGTATAATCAATATTTTTAATAATGTATTTAAACCATGTTATTACACAACATTTTTCTAAATTTGTGATATACAAGCCCAAACCGTAATAAAATAATACACTAATCATTAAACAAATTCTGGCGCAATTTCCTAGTTATATGGTGACAACAATTACCAGTAATCAGGTCATTCTTAGCCACGATTTAATCAAGACAGTCCTCCCATTTTGAAAAATCAATTTCTTGAATATTAGAACACTCGGTAATCTTGTTGCTAAAAATAAAAAAAGTAATAATTATTAACGTGCTCATAATTTAACATCAGCAAAATTTAAGATACCTACAGGCCTATTTTGATATTAACAATTTGGAAAACCATTAATTGCGACAGGTGACAAAATCATTTTCATAACAATAATTCATTGCTCAATAGATTTGCTTTTCGCGTATATGCTTTTTTATCTCAATAATATTCAGCGTATGTAAAATGCACCTTACCCTAGTCCATGTCTCAAGAAAGCATTGGGTTGTATCTCAGAAATACCATCACCAGTTTCGCATAGCACCCAGGCGATACTTGCTTTTCTTATTTCGGAAAGTTGGCCTGAAATAGATATACGTCGATGTAAGACTATGTTTAATTGATAAAACTAAATAGGTTTACCAATTTGTATCAAATTCGGTTTGGCCGGCGTTGTTGATCCACAAATAAGCATTAAACACGTTTATAAATCACGTTACCACCGATTTCACCTAATACTGTATTAACTTAGTATTACGCTGACATCCGCATAAACTTTTCCGTTTATAATATTAATAGGATAAAGCATCAAACAGAACTTATTACTGACTTGCAGAACACTGTAGTTCATGAGACAATAATGCGGTTGGAAAAAGTAGACTTGCCCAGAACTTCTCAGCACCTAGTGGACCTTTAGGATATGACAAGATACTTGTAAATATAATATGATGATAATATATACTTACAAGAGGTAAAAGCGTTAGGACGATTTTTCCTTTCATACCAGTGTCTATCAGACACCACATATCTACGCAATTGTTCTCTCATTATGCAATGGAACGTGTGAGGGGCTGTACTCTTAGGCATGTAATCTTCCAGCCACATGCCAGCCAGAAGTTCAAGATCTTCGACGTCGGCATAAATGTTCTTAAGATTTTCGATATGCTGAAATCATATTTAATTAAACTAATTTCTGTCCGCGGCTTTGCCCGCCATGAAATTTCAATGCCCTCGGTGCACCAGAAGAAGATTTATGGAGACATAGTCCTCGAATTCCCGAATCAAAATAGTTTTTAGTTACCTTACGGTCAATGACATCTTCTAAATCTTCCCAACATGTGATACGTTTGCCGGAGCAATACTCTCTGTATTTGATGTAAGGTTGGAGACCATAGTATCTACTCTTCGCCAAGTCACTGGTTGTTATGTCAGAAATTTGCTGAAGATAACCGAATCCTACTTCGGATATCTGAAACGAAAATATATAAAAGCAATCTAAGACACAGTAAGTTAGCGATATCTCCAAAACTACAAGCTACAAGTTTGTTATTTGAGATGAACATTCTTTGAGGGAAATAGACGCTCATTAAGAACGGATTTTCCAAAATTCAACCCCTAAGAGATTTATATGAGAGAATGTATGAAATGAGGTATTTCTTTAACTTATAATTCAGGATTTTTTAATGCATGCTCTTATTCATATTAAATAGCTTATATTTTTTTTAAACAGTTGGGTGCTGAAACTGAAACCCCCCTGGTTTCAAGTTTGTATGATTTGCTTGAATCTTGGTTTGATTAGACACATGTTTCATGATTTAAAAATAGTATTGAAAAATCTTAGATTCTGGAACATTATAAACTATACAAATTAAACATTGAAAAAACATTTTTTCAAACACAAGAAAGGCACATTACTAAGGAGTGGAATCCAGTGGTCTAGATTGGTCGTTTCTAATGGTCTAAGGAGTGGTCGTCAAACACTTGGTATTAAACATTTAATAGATTGAAGTTTGTAGTTCTGGTTGCAATTTTGCGCTAATGACAATAGAGGGTTATCTTTGAAACTACACACTGATTCTGTAAAATACACGGATATTTAGCTGTATTATCTGTATTATCAAGTGCTCTATGTTGTGTTTAATTGTATATTCATTCATAACACAAGCTCTGCTTACTTTGTGGCCAGATGATGTTGTGTGAAATGTCCGGAATTATTATTATTGTTATATAATTATATGTATCAGCTAGTTTCCATAAAATAGACTATGCATTAATTGTTCACCTTTAAATAACAATATTTCTTCTTCTTCTGACTTTTTCTTAGCAACCTTTGGATGGAAAGGATTTTAAGAACAATAGAGTGCGTCCACTCTCATCATAGGGCATGCTTAACTGAGTTTCGGGCTATCATATCAAGAAAAAATAGATATTTTGTATGTTTATTTGTAATAGAAAACCTTCAAAAACTAAACCGATTTCACAAATAATTCTAATGATAATGACACGTGACAGGAGGGGTAGATAAGTTGATTTACAACCAGTACTGCGGAAGACCTAATGTTCGTAACATATTCATAAACTGGCGAATCTTGTTCAAACAATTATGGACATTCAAACAATATTTTGTTATAAAACATTGCTACTACTAAAACATTGATGAACAAAGTTGTGATACTATTGAAGCAGTAAGTTATGGTGGCAAAACAATTGAAGAACCCTTCGAAATAGCAGAGTCTTTTAATAAGTTTTTTATAGAATTAACCAATAAGTCGTTACCATTACCAAATAATCACTATCTTACAAAGATACAGCATTGTGATGCCAGTTTGTTTATTAGTCCACTGACTGACAATGAAGTCGTCAAAATCGTCTATTCATTAAATAATACAAAATCTGCAGGATTTGATGGTATTTCGACACATATCCTCAAAAAGTGTTGGTTCTTGTTGCACCCAATCTTGAAATATTATTCAAGATTATTATTATATAGATATAAGAAATATTATTATTCTTAATCTATCCCTAGCTACTGGAGTTTTCCCGGAAAGGTTAAAGCTTTCGGTAGTTAGACCTCTACACAAAAAAGATGACAAGAAAGATTTGAATAATTATCGACCAATCACTTTAATTCCCATATTTGCTAAATTATTTGAAAAAGCAATGCATATGCGTCTGGTTAGTTTTATAGATAAATTTAAAATAATTAAGAAAGAGCAGAACGGTTTTCAAAAGAATAAGTCAACGACCTTAGCTGCTTTCCAATTAATGTCGAGTATTATTGAAAGTATTGATAAACGTATTCCTGTTTCAGTTATATTTTTTGATATGAGCAAGGCCTTTGATTTTGTAAATCATAATACTCTGTTACAGAAATGTGAGAAATATGGTATTAGAGGACACGCTTTAAATTGGCTAAAAAGTTATCTTGAAAATCGTATACAATATGTAGAAATTAAAAGTTTAAACGAAGATCTCATGACAACAGCTTTCAAATCTAGTAGTAGTCTTAATAATAATTTTGGAGTGCCTCAGGGAAGCATACTGGGACCATTATTATTTTTATTATATATAAACGATTTACCTTTGATCACTAAATGTCAATGTGTTCTATTTGCAGATGATATTTCAATAGTTGTTTCTGATAATAGTAAAAATATAAGTGATGTAGAGTCAATTAATGCTGAGATTGAATTAATTCTTAATTGGTTAGAATGTAACAATTTGCGAGCTAATATATCTAAGACAAAATTTATTCATTTTCAAAATTACAATAATAAAAATAATATTAATATTAAATTGACATGTCGTGATGAATTCGTAAATAATGTTAATGAAATAACATTTTTAGGTTTAAAGTTGGACGAAAACTGTAACTGGAAGTCACATATTGACTTCACATGCAAAAAAATTAATCGTTTTGTTTTTGTAATAAAGACATTGCGCCAAACATCAGGTCAAAAAACGACTTTGACGGCGGCTGCGTACCATGGTTATGTTGCTTCGGTATTGAGGTATGGTTTGCTACTTTGGGGTAATTCGACTCACATCAATAGGGCCTTCATTGTCCAAAAAAAATGCATTAGAGCTGTGTGTGGTGCTGGTCCACTCGACTCATGCAAACCATTATTTACAAAATTAAAGTTGCTTACGTTGCCCAGCCTATATATATTTCAGGTATGCTGTTTTGTTGTGGAGCACAACAAATTCTTTGACAAATATGAGGACCAAATAAATTCAAAAATAAAATTGAGGGACCCCACTAGACTATTAGTTCCAGTTCGAAAAACAACTTTAAGTCATAAAAATTGCTACATAATGTGTATAAAAATATTTAATAGAATACCTAGATCTATAAGAGAATTACCACACAATAAATTTAAAACAAAAATGCTTACCTGGCTTGTTGACAAATGTTTTTATAGTGTCAAAGAATTTCTTAATTAACATTCCGTCTGCTATGGTAAAAACTATTATATTTTATTTATATTCATACCTAAATTTAATTATTCGAGATTGTAATAATTATTGTAATGTTTATTTAATTTGTTTAAAAATGTAGTCTTTCATTAAACTATTATATGTACCTTCTTAATTTTTTCATGCTGGGTTTCCTAGCGAAATGTGTGAATCTAATTATATATTTAAGTTCTCTGTGTACCACATTTCACGCAAATAAATCATTTCATTTCATTTCATTTCATTACTGACAGTAAATGTGTTTCTGAATAAAATGTTTCTCCTTAAAACGTTTTAAAAAATGATTAACGGGCTATTCTAAAGTATATTCTGATGTATGCCATTTTTAACGATACTGACATCCTCACATATGTATTAAGAAGGGTTTTAAATAAATCAAACAAAATTATGTATAATCAATATTTTTAATAATGTATTTAAACCATGTTATTACACAACATTTTTCTAAATTTGTGATATACAAGCCCAAACCGTAATAAAATAATACACTAATCATTAAACAAATTCTGGCGCAATTTCCTAGTTATATGGTGACAACAATTACCAGTAATCAGGTCATTCTTAGCCACGATTTAATCAAGACAGTCCTCCCATTTTGAAAAATCAATTTCTTGAATATTAGAACACTCGGTAATCTTGTTGCTAAAAATAAAAAAAGTAATAATTATTAACGTGCTCATAATTTAACATCAGCAAAATTTAAGATACCTACAGGCCTATTTTGATATTAACAATTTGGAAAACCATTAATTGCGACAGGTGACAAAATCATTTTCATAACAATAATTCATTGCTCAATAGATTTGCTTTTCGCGTATATGCTTTTTTATCTCAATAATATTCAGCGTATGTAAAATGCACCTTACCCTAGTCCATGTCTCAAGAAAGCATTGGGTTGTATCTCAGAAATACCATCACCAGTTTCGCATAGCACCCAGGCGATACTTGCTTTTCTTATTTCGGAAAGTTGGCCTGAAATAGATATACGTCGATGTAAGACTATGTTTAATTGATAAAACTAAATAGGTTTACCAATTTGTATCAAATTCGGTTTGGCCGGCGTTGTTGATCCACAAATAAGCATTAAACACGTTTATAAATCACGTTACCACCGATTTCACCTAATACTGTATTAACTTAGTATTACGCTGACATCCGCATAAACTTTTCCGTTTATAATATTAATAGGATAAAGCATCAAACAGAACTTATTACTGACTTGCAGAACACTGTAGTTCATGAGACAATAATGCGGTTGGAAAAAGTAGACTTGCCCAGAACTTCTCAGCACCTAGTGGACCTTTAGGATATGACAAGATACTTGTAAATATAATATGATGATAATATATACTTACAAGAGGTAAAAGCGTTAGGACGATTTTTCCTTTCATACCAGTGTCTATCAGACACCACATATCTACGCAATTGTTCTCTCATTATGCAATGGAACGTGTGAGGGGCTGTACTCTTAGGCATGTAATCTTCCAGCCACATGCCAGCCAGAAGTTCAAGATCTTCGACGTCGGCATAAATGTTCTTAAGATTTTCGATATGCTGAAATCATATTTAATTAAACTAATTTCTGTCCGCGGCTTTGCCCGCCATGAAATTTCAATGCCCTCGGTGCACCAGAAGAAGATTTATGGAGACATAGTCCTCGAATTCCCGAATCAAAATAGTTTTTAGTTACCTTACGGTCAATGACATCTTCTAAATCTTCCCAACATGTGATACGTTTGCCGGAGCAATACTCTCTGTATTTGATGTAAGGTTGGAGACCATAGTATCTACTCTTCGCCAAGTCACTGGTTGTTATGTCAGAAATTTGCTGAAGATAACCGAATCCTACTTCGGATATCTGAAACGAAAATATATAAAAGCAATCTAAGACACAGTAAGTTAGCGATATCTCCAAAACTACAAGCAACAAGTTTGTTATTTGAGATGAACATTCTTTGAGGGAAATAGACGCTCATTAAGAACGGATTTTCCAAAATTCAACCCCTAAGAGATTTATATGAGAGAATGTATGAAATGAGGTATTTCTTTAACTTATAATTCAGGATTTTTTAATGCATGCTCTTATTCATATTAAATAGCTTATATTTTTTTTAAACAGTTGGGTGCTGAAACTGAAACCCCCCTGGTTTCAAGTTTGTATGATTTGCTTGAATCTTGGTTTGATTAGACACATGTTTCATGATTTAAAAATAGTATTGAAAAATCTTAGATTCTGGAACATTATAAACTATACAAATTAAACATTGAAAAAACATTTTTTCAAACACAAGAAAGGCACATTACTAAGGAGTGGAATCCAGTGGTCTAGATTGGTCGTTTCTAATGGTCTAAGGAGTGGTCGTCAAACACTTGGTATTAAACATTTAATAGATTGAAGTTTGTAGTTCTGGTTGCAATTTTGCGCTAATGACAATAGAGGGTTATCTTTGAAACTACACACTGATTCTGTAAAATACACGGATATTTAGCTGTATTATCTGTATTATCAAGTGCTCTATGTTGTGTTTAATTGTATATTCATTCATAACACAAGCTCTGCTTACTTTGTGGCCAGATGATGTTGTGTGAAATGTCCGGAATTATTATTATTGTTATATAATTATATGTATCAGCTAGTTTCCATAAAATAGACTATGCATTAATTGTTCACCTTTAAATAACAATATTTCTTCTTCTTCTGACTTTTTCTTAGCAACCTTTGGATGGAAAGGATTTTAAGAACAATAGAGTGCGTCCACTCTCATCATAGGGCATGCTTAACTGAGTTTCGGGCTATCATATCAAGAAAAAATAGATATTTTGTATGTTTATTTGTAATAGAAAACCTTCAAAAACTAAACCGATTTCACAAATATTTTAACTATATAAGTAACTCTAACAGCGAGTACCATGCTGTGTTCTATTTTCGAAAAATAGAGATTTATACGAAAATTTTAATAAGCGAGCGCCCTTGCGAAGCCGGGGTCGCTAGTACTGGTCGCGTATACTTTTATACTTGCGAAGCCGGGGTCGCTAGTACTGGTCGCGTATAGGTACTTTTATACTTGGAAATACAATAATAGTATTATTCCTGTGAGTGTATTGGTAATAGTACCTTGGCATGAGGCAAAATTAATTAGTATTAAATTAAATTTATAAAATAAATTTAACTATTTTTACAGGAGAATAAAAATCTTAAAGTTGAAGATTAAAAACTAAATATTTAACTTTATACCAATGAATAGGCGTGTTCTACTCACATCGGGATCAACAATGTTATCAGCATCTGCACATCCTTGTTTAATGCTGCCTATCGTTAGCTTTGCAAGGTTGTCATCATTGTAAAAGAAGCCAGTCCTTAGCGTTAGATTCACCACCGGGTACTTATCTACAAGAACTCCCTCTCGGTTGTACATACTAAAAAAAAATATAGTGATCAGGGTTCATCAGGTTCAATAGACTTCTCTAAATATGCAATTTAGAATTATTGATTGTTATAAATATAGTCATTATATTTGCTTAGTCACAATAGCAACAGACAGCATGCAAAAATTAGTGTAACCTAGTCACATAAATAATATATAGTTGCTTTTTAAGATGCTTTGCTCTAAGCTTATTGTATTTTAAAATTGTAGTTTGAACTTTTACCCAATAATTTACATATATCACATGACAATCTTGTCATAAACATCAGAAGAATAAGCTTTATGAACTGTACAAAATGATTGCTGTGATATCATATAGGAAAGTTAAGAAGGCTGTTTTGAAGAGAAGCACATGGAGTAAGCTGCATCAGTTAAGACTGCAAGAGTTGTTCAGTTAATCTTTTGATGGAGTTGACTCATAAACTTACTTCAGGGATCCTTCTTGCATAGTATGAAGCCACCTTAGTGCATACGGAAACTCCAAAAATTGCCCTGGCAAAACAGTTTCGTCGTACACATCCCTAAATCCATCACAATCCGATATGATTCCGTGATCAACCAAGCTTTTCCCCCCTGTAAATGTGAAAGGAAAAGGTGTAAAATACACCAAACTGCGCACATAGGCTTTGCCGTTATATTTCAGTATATAAAAAGTTCGGGATATAATGATGCCAAGTACTAAATACCAATAAAACTGGTACTGCTGTTACAAGATTGAGTATGTTACAAATATCCAAATGTTCAAAGCTAGTTATATAGTTACCTAGGAAAGATGGCATCAATTCATAGTAGTAAATTTGCGACATTACAGCAATATTTATGTCTCTTGCAGTGACAAACAGTTTCTCATCACTCCAGCAGGGGTTCACTTCAGATAATTTCTTAGCAATCACGTTGTGCAATCTCCAGAACCACATGAAAAACATGTTGATTGGACCCAAAGAGTTAGCACCATATTTATCGGCTGAAAACATATTGGCATATTAGTTTTATATAACATATCTTGTGCCGAAACTTTACCTGCAAATTAAAATTGGCCACATAAAATAAAACGTGAATAATTTTTTATTGAACATTAAATGAAAATATGACATAATAATAAAAATAATAACATACATATTAAATCGTGAGAACAAAGTCATTGCACAGATACATTTAGCACAACAAAAAACCCCAACATACAGAACGTGCAGGACTTGCGGTTAACTGTGTTGTGGTTTTTCGGATATGGAAAAACGGAAATACAAAACGGGTTTCCAACCCTTAATTTTTGTTGTTCTGAACATTATTAAGATGATTTTGATTTTATTGGCACAAACAGGTAAGTGACAAGATCAAGTTTGTACATACGAACGTCATGACATCTTGTCTCAGTTGATGCAATATTTCCCGAACAGACACTGTCTTTAACTGAGAGGCTTGGTGGCCAAGCTTTGCCGTCTTTGAGCTCATACTTAAAAAGACCCCCTTCTAACGTTCTGTATCTCTTTAAATCTCCGGTAGCTCCGTACACAACAGACAAATCCATCATTGGTGACGCCTCAGAAATCTAACAGAAAAATATATATACAATATTAGATATTTATCATTAACCTATCAAGGCCTATGCTTTGATGTTACCACGGCGTGTGTCGGTCCAGTTTGGTTTGTTGGCCATTTTAGTATATCAAGTTATATGAGCATGGGTCTCCACAGGCCTAGACACATGCAACGGTTCAAACGACTTGTCTACCTAACTTGGCGCTGCCTGGTTTATGAGTTATGGTATCGTGGCCACGGCTTTATATTCCTACTTTTGAGACACTAGCTTACTCTCGAGCTAGGGTACCTCAACCTCACCCACGTAGACCTTTATAACTATATCGGTAATGGCAAATTAGTTTCTTGTAAGGAAATTTTCACTGGTGCTTGACCAGGTTCCAACTATGATCAGGTCAAAAGGCAGGAAATTAACAACACACCACCATTGCTACTTTTTGAAATAGGTTTACTTACTCATTCAGGAGAATTTACTTACTCTTTCAGGAGAAGACCCCCTCGCAATGCAACCCTTAGATTGGAAAGTCCAAGGTCTTGTCATGTTCAAGCACCGATGGTGGGTATGACGGAAGACAGGGTCGTCATCAGGGATCAGGTTAGAGGCACATTCATAATCATTAAAGTGTTTAGGATCACAGCAGTAGGGGGTTTGTAATACATAATTTCCTAAAACAATATTTACAGCTGAATGCGTTTCATTATAAATGTTTCTGTTAGTAAATATTTTAAATTAAAAATGAATTTAAAAACATTAAATAGATGGACAAATATTTAGTACTATTCCGTTAATTCCCAATGAGTTAGACACAATGCAGACGCATGCACCTCCCTCCCGCCTCTAGCAAAGCTAGTGCACACCATCCACATCCACACATGCCACCTCAATAAGAAGTTCATCACGTGTTTCGCCATCACGTGTTTCGCCTCTTCACGAGGCATCTTCAGGAACACTTGACTCACTTGAAACTCGTTTCGAATTTCTTTTACAAATGCTTTGCATGGCTTTAAAATTGCGGGCGGGATGGAGGCGTATGCGTCTGCATCGTGTCTAGCTCATTGGGAATAGATTGGCGGAATAATACTTAACATATATATCATATCCCTCTATTTCATGTTTTGTGATGCATATCACTTCACTTCGAATCAGCTTGACTTCATTACAGTACGAATAGGTGTTACTTAAATTTGAAATTAAAAGAATATAATAAGTAAAATGAAACATCGTAAAACCTAAAACTGTATGTTCGATCCCAACTCAAACTAACATTAAAACTATATTACAATCTTCAATTAAAACGAAGCTCTTATAACTATTACATATATTATGAATATGGTTCTGGATCACGGCCCTAATTCTAAACTTTATACCTCTATAAGTTTATGGTCAATAAGTGATATTTTATGAGATAAAATTAAGCCTTACGTGAGTCGTGGTTGGACACGACATCGCTTGTCATAAACAGCATCAAACCAGTAGCCAAGTGCGTAAACTTTTGACTGGACATCTTGCCGTCTGCGAGCGTCGATGTGCGCACGAGACGAGCTGCGGGTAGGTCTTTACCAGATATTGCTTTGTTTACTGTAGCATCTGATACAAAATAACAAAAGTAAAATTATAAAAGAGCTTACTAAATAAAAGTTTATAAGTAAGTCGTTGCCACATTGGTGGAATAATCCCAAACAGTTACATCATCGCATATTATGTGTCAACGACAGAAAATACCATCGTCTATGTATGCAGGCAACATCCTCAAAAAGCGCGAATGCCTGGATCCTGCCATAGGATGGTTCATGTTATTGCAGGAGCCGTCCACTCGTCTGCCTTCATATGGGTCGCAAGGCTCAATTTCATTTGTACACCATCTGTAAAAAAATACCCGTTAATGGAATAAAATGACAATCATATATTTATATTGATATACTTATATGATACTGGAAATAATTCGCCATGTTTTGGTCCGAAATAAAAATGTGCGGTTTTCATACATTCTATCCCGAAACATGTCTTTTATAATAATAAAATGACTTGTCAAAGCTTATCCGCGAGCTTAGTTGTCGGACGTTCTAATTGTAATTTAACAAAGTTAATTATTTGCTACTCACATAATGGGTGCCTGCAGATGGGGGACGTAGCCGGGGCAGGCCGAAGAAACGATGGCGTGAGGATCTCGATGCCTTCGAGATAGGCTGGTGGAATGTAGCGGGGAACAGGGACAAATGGAAGGAACTGGGGGAGACCTTTGCCCAGCAGTGCGAAAGTATAGGTTATACAAAAAATTAAGTAAAATTTCCTACTTACTCTAGCGTACCATCTTTCTCGCGTTTCCCAACTTCTTTTTTTGTAATAGGTTTTCCGCAAAATGCGTCATAGTAAACAGCATAAGTGCTATAGAACAACCCTACAAAGAATAATAGACTTTTCATATTTGATATGTACTTTCTTATTATTATTTTGACACCATACCACACTCTTAATGAGCGAGTGAAAATAGTGAATCGACTTAACGTTGCATGCCTTTTATACACTTCTTCAGACAATATTAGAATGAAACAAATATTTGAACTTTACGCACCTGCTAATATCCAACTTTAATGAAATTCGGTTTTCATTGTTTAAATTGATAAAATTTAAAGACTGAATAGTTTTTGTCTCCTAGTAATTCCAATCAATGAAATAATGCCTATTGCCATTTGAAACTAATAGACATCGATAGTATCAAGAGTTACACAATCGCCATGCAGATGAGTACTATTATTCTAAGTCAGGTATCAGTCAGGGCAGTACACATGGACCAATTCTTTTTTTGCTTGTGATCAATGACTTCCCTCGAATCTTAAACAAGGGCAGTGTTTATAATGTTTTCAGACGATTTAAAAAAAATCCAATCGATGTGTAATGAATATGATTTCCAATTACTCCAACAAGACATTAGTTCATTGGAAAGATAGAGTTGTACCTTTACCATATTGCAAGTGCCTACATTTACAACATTATGCCTTGGTAGGTACCACATTAGTGGTATTCGTGATTAACGTCTTCATGAGGTTACTTGTCTTTGCTTCCGGGATCGTTCATTGTATGTGTAAAACGTTAAACAGAAATCTAGATTTCATAATGAGAACTGCTTGTTAGTTCAAGCACGTAAGAGTGGCAATAATGCTTTGCAATGCAATAATGCTTTGAGTACGTTTACTATCCGTACGATTCTGGTATTGTCGACATGGACTCAATCGAATTTAGGTGTAAGTTACAACTAGCGTAAGTTTCAACTCGACATACTCTGTTTCATACCACACATCGCGTACCCATCACGGGAACAATGCGCCAACCCAAAAAGGGCGCTTACTGTACCTAATGCCTATCATATGTACGTGGTTTAACATACAGATATTTTTAATGACAGTCTTACCGCTATTTTCAACTTTTGCTTAACTGTAAGCTTTCTATTATAACTGTGTTATAATATAATTTGGAGAACTTAATAATAATTATAATAATGTCGGACATTTCACACAGCATCATTTGGCCCCAAAGTAAGCAGAGCTTGTGTTATGGGTACCTACCACATGACTGACATACTTCTTAAATAAATTTGATTTTTTTGTAAATACATACATATACATGTATTAAAATCTATACATGGGACCACCAGTCCCGAGACAAATACTTGAAGATCATACAAACATTTGTCCCGCGGCGGGAATCGAACCTGCAACCTTCTGCGTATCAGGACCTTAGCCTTAGCCTTAGCGCCACACAGAGGTCATCAAATAATACTAAAGTCATTTGTTTTGTTATGTTGAATTAGTTTGAGACCGAGCGCTAGTCATTCTTATACATTTTCACTGCATCGCTTTACGTGGTAAGACTTGCACTTGACCAATGTATTGTATAAAGATATGCGTAGTGGCTGGATTTTAATACTTTGTTCCTATAACGGTCACACAGGATTCAATAAATAGTAATTATGTGGCTTTTAAATCTGTTGCCTTCTTTTTTCTTTGACATTAAAATGACAACGACAGATATCTTCAACGCCGCTCTAGCTAATAATCAAAACATTAAATAGATGGACAAATATTTAGTACTAAATATTTATCCATCTATTTAATGTTGTGTAATGGGTTTCCGCAAAGTCACGCCTGAATCAATTATCTGTCTAGCTAATAATGTTTTTATGAAATAGCATTTTGTTGGTATTTAGGTATTTATTTTTATTACCTCAAAAGAAAGTTATAGTCGAAAACTATTTATATAATTGTAATATATTTTTACAAAAAATTGAAAACCGACTTTTTACTCAGAACACAACCCGTTATATAAGCGGTAGAACACACATAAATAATAATAATAATTATAATTAGAACACACACAATTTCGAGGTTAAGATCAAGCCCATCCATGGTCTGATCAACTGACATATTCCTATTAAGCTGTTGTCTGTGATCATCAATGTAATGTTTTAATGGCAATGATTGTCGTTGAAGAGTTATGTAGGGTATCTACAAAGTCTATTATCAACCCAGTCGACCACTGGAAGGTATATACTATACATACTCCCTTACCATATTTACAAAAATAATTTATTCGGATTTTTATCATGTTTTCCATCGTCAGACCCTCACTGAACTTATATGGGACCATTTTGAAGGTAAACAAGATATTTTTTTTTATAAATATAGCCTAATAATTGACGGTGATTTGAGGTAACATACATATATAAATAAAATACATCCGAATTAAGAACCTACGTCATTTTAAAAAGCCGGTTAAAATTGTAAATATGATAAAGCCAATATTAATTATTAGCATAGGTGAAAATTATAACGTATCATTTTCAAGGTTCACTGCTCCAATTCATATAGGAACAGCCATGATATATTGTAAATTTGACTTGCTTCAGCTGTTGCAATAATAAACTAATTAATATTCATGCCAATATTGACACTAGTAATATTTCTGTATTACCTAGAATAATTAAAACTCCAAACCATTACCGAATGTATGAGAACTCGAGTGGACACGACCGGCGTTGTGTCATACAAAACTTAATAAATGAAAAGAAAATACACTGTATATATATAATTTTATTTATTTCAGGCTTATATCTATATATTTCTTGAAATATATTAAATATAAACAAATATAATATTTATAATTATCTATGAATTTAATACGTGAAGCAAAAACATTGTACCCTTTTTTACATGAAATTAAATTGAAAATGATATCATGAAATGATATGTAATTTCGCACACTTATAGCTTATATAGAGGAGTCCAGAATGCTAAAACTTTTTTTAAATTATGCATAAAAAATACATAAATTATTAATGGTCAAATTTCGAATCGAATCGAATAACTAGTAGATGGAATTAAACGAAAATATTATACTGCAGTAGAATTAACCAACGACGTGTTCATAAAACTAAGGACTGCGACGCTATTCATTTCACGACACGATCATTCCTGGTCACGAAGGTAGCAAGCTCGGTCTTCCCATTTAGTAAAACCGATTTTCTTTATATTACTGCAGTTAGTAATCGGGTTCCTAAAAAAAAAATAAAAAACGGTCAAGTGTGAAAGTCGATCCTGATCGCTACAACAATGCTGGCAGACTACTTGACTTGTTTTTATATCACTTATTTTTAAAGAAAGCTGATAACAAACTGAACTGAACATAAATTACACAAATCTCACACAATACTTATATCATATTAAGTCCCTCCACACGCACTATAGGCAGGCAGCGCGTTTTCAATACATTAGAACGAGCGGGAGAGAGACGTATTTTCTTTCTTTGTTTCGTTATTCAACTATTACGCAAGTCTATACAATTACAACTATTTTTAAACCTTATTACGTTCTATTGTTAGCACTGTCGGCGCAGTTAACAGTCTCCCCACGAGTGCCTGATGACAATCCAGGCACTCAATCCAGGTTCTGCGTCGTCAGGTGAAGTAATCTAGACGTTGGCCGCCTCATCACTACTCCTCTTGTCTTCAAGTCCACGATGCGGGTACTCGGGCTTCGTTTTGTTGACTATGCACCACTGACATTGGCGCGCTATTTTTCGGATAGCGTTTCGAACTCCTAGAATCCAATACGACTGGCGTAGCTCGTTTGCGACCGCGGCGTGGCTCCCGTGATGAAAACTTCTGTGATGATGTTTGATCAGAAATTGGACGAGCTTTTGTTTACCATCTAAGATAGGTAGGTTTTGATTTCTATCACAGTCTTGTAGCTTTATAGTGCGACTGCGGAGGCGGAGTACGTTTTCTTCGTCTAGGGACACATCGATCTTCTTTATTTTAATAGGGCCGTCTATTGCCATCCCTTTCTTGAGTCTTTCTATCTCGCTTCCAAAACTATCCCGCTGGCCGTAGTAGAGCTCTCTCAGCTTTGAGTAGATATTCCTTTTCTATGGGCGGGTACTTATTCGACGATTTTTCTTCGATTTCTTTAGTTTTTTCTAGGCGACATCGATCGGCGAATATAAACACTCACGCCGTAGTCCTCAGGAGCTTTGTCCAAGTACTGAAGCGACTGGGATGGGGCGTCTTATCGTTTTTTTTTCTGTGACTACGGCGCACGTAACTTTTCTTTCTTCAATATCGGATTCTTCTTTTCCTAGGACCTTTGTCGGCCATTTGGACAGCGGCCGATACAGGAATGCGGGCCCAACGAACCACCATGCTCGTGCGTCAATGTCCCGCGGCAGGTTCCTAGTGGCATCGTCGGCTGGGTTCTCCTTCGTAGGTACCCATCTCCAATCGCACGGTGCCGCTATCTCCTCTATTTCGGCCAGCCGGTGAGCGACGAAGCTTTTAAAGTGTCGTGGGTCGGCTTTCATCCACTGCAGCACGGTGGTAGAGTCCGACCAGAAGATGCGAGATGTGACCTCCAGGTCAGACTCCTCGGAGATGGTAGCGGCGAGCTTCGCTCCTAGCAGAGCTGCCTGTAGCTCGAGGCGTGGGATGGACGTCATTTTGGTGGGCACTACGCAGGCTTTGCCTGCCATCAGCGAGATACTGACGTTTCCGTCGGCGGCCGTAGTTCGCCAGTAGATAGCGGTGGCGTAGGTACTTTCGCTGGCATCGACGAAAGTATGTATCTAGCCTCTTCTAGAAGCCGGGGCTAGGCATCGTGGGATTCTTAGGTCGCGTAGCGTCGCGATGTCGTCAATGTAGCGGTCCCAAGCTTCTCTCTGCTCGTCGCTGATAGCCTCGTCCCACTTTACGCCCGTTCTCCACAAATCTTGAATGAGTTTTTCTCCTTGGATGAGGGCTGGAGTGACGAGGCCCATCGGATCGAACGTTGACATAACAGCACTCGTCACTTCTCTTTTCGTCGGCGCTCTTTTTCGTTCGTAAACCTCGGGCGGTGTGTTTCTCAGACCGATGTTAAATGCTAGCTCGTCTTCTTTTACACGCCACCGCATGCCGAGGGTTTCTCTCTTCACCCAGTTTCTTTTCATCTGGAGCGTTCTCTCCTCTTAGGTTGGCTATGGTTTCCTCTCTATTACATGCCCACTGTCGGAGTTCGAAACCGGCTTCTCTGTGGATCTTATCGACCTGTTCAGCCGTGCTCTTTGCTCCGTCGGCCGTCGCGAAACTTTGTAGGTAATCGTCCATATAGTGATAACGGACGATTGCCTTGACTGCCTCGGGATGTTCTTTTTCGTAACCCTGCGCGTTAGCATTCTTGACGTAGATCGCTGTGGCGGGCGATGCGATGCGATGTGGGCGCATTCTGAACTCTTTCGGCCGTGTCTTCTTTTCGTCGTCGCGCCACAGGAAACGCAGGCTATCTCTGTCCTCTTCTCTCATTCGTATACGGAAGAACATTTCTTTGATGTCGGCTACGATCGCTACGGGGCCCTCTCGAAATCGTAGGAGCACTCCAAACAGAGATTGAAGTAGATCTGGGCCAACTTATACCAAACTAGTTTCTGTCTTTGGTAAAGCATGATTCAATTACATCAAAATATGTTAAGCGGACAATATCTGTTTTGTTTTGTTTTGCCGGACATTTCACACAGCGTCACCTAGCCCAGTGAGCAGATCTTGTGTTATGGGTACATGACGGATATACCACATATATACTTTTTTTTTGTAATACTTTCATATTATACAAAGAAACACCCATACCAGAGACAAATACATGCACATAATTCCAACCTTAAGCGCCGCAACCGTACTCAGGCCCACTGCGCTACAGAGGTAGTCAAATTTATTTATGTATTTTATATAATCAAATAAGTCCGTAGGTAAAGAACATAAATTACTAAGAACTTTTTGAAAATGTCATTCCAAATTCAAACTAATTCAAGTTTAATAAAATTTACTTCAAAATAAAAACGGAAACCGCAGCTTTTATTTATTTCTATTTGCACATGCCACGGACAGAAACATGTATTCTAAAGCGACTGGAAACAATTCATAAAACAAGCAGTTTGTAGGAGTACTGTCGCATCCATCAGTGGCATTCGTGCCGTAACCATGGCGACAGTGCACCCGACCTACCCTACAAAGGAAAAACCTAATAAAAATACTTGTTTAACCAATTTGTAATGTTCACATACCGTAACCTTTATTTAGTAAAAAATAGGGATGATTTTCGCATGCAGTAAACTTATGTGGTTGGTTATATAATAAGACTAAACGTATGAACAGTTTTCCCCACTACTTGTTTAGTAATACAATACTTTTATATATCAAAGAAATGTGATGACAGTTTTATTTTATTTTGCATTTCGCTAACTTTGTGGTGGGTTGATTCAGGCCCTCGTGGCATAGTTATCTGAGCTGTTCCTTGCAGATCAACAAGGTTAAGCAATCTTTTGCAACACCTTAAATGGGTATGTAGGGGCATTGAAGTGAATGCAGAGATACAAACAGGTCAGGTCCCAAACTCAATCAAGATAGTTTTACTAGCAAACCACATAAATTGAGTACGGAGTTTTCAGGATTTTTTTAAGGTTATCGAATTAGTTACTCATATTTCAGTGATACCTTACTAGCCGTCATATTTTCCATATAATTTCAGCCAGTTTAGTTAACAGTGGTTAAGGTCTCAATCAAAATAGATGACTTCAAAACTTGATATTTATAAAACGAATATTTAATTTTGTACCAAAACATTGTTTAAAAAACCTTCTAATATCTTTAAAATACCTATTCAACAATATGGCACACGATGGAGTAGAAAAAAAGTTTTCATTACGATAAGACCAAGTCTACGGAGCTACGAGTACCAAGAGCTCTGATTAGAGTCGGACAGACAGACAGACAAACAGACAGACAGATGTCCGTCGGTGACATGGCAAAGCCATATGTGTTCCTTCGGAATCATGAAATCGCATAACTATAAAACGACTTTTATATAAATAAAAATTTGTTTAAATGAAGTCGGGTTTTTTTTTAGTTTATAAAACGTAATTACATTGGTTAAAACCTCGCTAGCTACGGAAAGACGTTCTCTTGAGATCAAAACTTCTCATCTGTGACGGTCTGAGTGCGAAAGTAAAAGTTAAAAAAACATTTCAAAATCAACTACTAACCTAGTCGGTTCATAAGTTCTGTCCCAACTCTATTATTTTAAAATTTCGAATACTAGCCAGAAATATTTTATTATGAAAAGATAATCGAACTTTAAAGTTCAAAACTTAATACTAGATTTAGCAAAGCGACAGTGACATATTTTTAAAGATTTTTGAGTAATTTTTTACTTTTCTTTAAACTCTTCACTAAAGTTATACCTTTT
The DNA here is from genome assembly GCA_948098915.1 of Lampropteryx suffumata. Classification (NCBI taxonomy): domain Eukaryota; kingdom Metazoa; phylum Arthropoda; class Insecta; order Lepidoptera; family Geometridae; genus Lampropteryx; species Lampropteryx suffumata. The sequence goes on from OX402547.1 coordinate 19,604,561, forward strand.
TTCACTGTACAATTCATACAAGGTACGCCTACTCTTATAAATACCTGCTGTTGTCCACTCATAAAATGTTGAACTGCCAGAGACCACAATAGTTTTGGATGTGAAAATGGAACTGAATACTTTATTAAATTCTAACCATCAAACGATTCAGTGCAGATTCGAGCCTCGAAGATCGTAAAAGGAGCGGCCGATCTCGCACGGTTTGGACATCAACGGTCGTCAAAGCAGTGAGAGCGCGAATACAACGAAATCCTGTGCGTAAAAAAAAAATCTTAGCTCTTCAGATGGGACTAAGAAGAACAATTGTTAAAATGTTGTTAAATCAAGACCTAGGACTACGACGGGCTTATCGAAAAAAGACCGGACATTTTTTGGCGCGTAAAAAAATTTGGCTGGAAAGATCTTGCGCTTTGATACGGCAGCACGCGGGAAAAAAATACCGCCAAATTTTTTTTTCGGATGTTTTTTTTTTTACATCGGAGAAAGTTTAAAACAAACAAAATGAAGTGTACGCCCACAGCAGTGAAGATGCAAGCGCCCGTATTTCGAGGGTCCAGCGAAGGCATTACCATTTGTCATGCATGGTTTGGCTGGGAATGTCATATTCAGGCCTAACATATGTAGGTTGACGTCATGGACTTTATACTGTACGAATCTGCTCCTGAATACTTAAGTGTCAAAATAAAGTTTAAGTGATTTTTCTTGCCCGAAGAGATATAAATAGTGTTATCAGTGATACAACAAGGCGTAGTGAATATTATCTCGCGATAATATCAAGCAGTTATTACGCAATTACCAATTATATAATCAAGCAGCTGACGGATTGATTATCTAAGTACCCTCGACTAAAAAAAGTGGTCATTTGGATACAATACATTCAAAATTCAAAATTCAAAATTCAAAATAACTTTATTCATTACAATCACAAGGACCACTTTGAATCGTCTTCTTACATGCTAGTGAATCTAGGTGCCGGTTCCTCCTAACCCCAGTTCAAGAAGAATCCGGCAAGAAACTTGTCTGGTCTTAACACTTTTTTGTATGATCCTTGACAATTTTGTTACGGATGCCGAGTCGAGTTGGAGCAGATTCATCCCAAGCTTTTTTGTCTTCTAAATAATCAGATATTTTATAATATGCTTTAATAGACAGTTTATGTTTAATTACGTTTTTAAATTTGCCAATCGACAAATCTAACACGTCGCTTGGGACCTTGTTATAGAAGCGTACACATTGCCCTATAAAAGACTTATTAACTTTAGCGAGCCTAACAGTGGGAACAGCGAGTTTATCTTTGTTTCTAGTGTTAATACTATGATTATCGCAATTTTTTTTGAATAAATAAACATTTTTGTGCACATACATTAAATTTTCGTATATATACTGACAAGGCACTGTCATAATATTAATTTCTTTAAACTTATCTCTAAGTGATTCTCTGGGGCCCATGTTATAAATTGCACGAACAGCCCTCTTCTGCAACACAAATATGGTGTTAATATCAGCAGCACTCCCCCACAACAAAATGCCATAAGACATAATGCTATGAAAGTAGCTGAAGTAAACGAGTCTAGCGGTATCTACGTCGGTAAAATGACGGATCTTTTTGACAGCGTATGCGGCAGAGCTGAGTCTCTTCGACAATTTATCTATGTGCGGGCCCCATTGCAGCTTATTATCTAAAGTAATGCCTAGGAACACTGTGGTGTCGACGAGATCTATCTTTTCGTTATTAATTTTTACATTAGCTTTCACCTGTTTAACGTTGGGCAGTATAAAACGAATGCATTTCGTTTTTTTCTCGTTAAGTAATAAGTTGTTTACATTAAACCATGTTACAACTTTAGAGATTGCATTGTTTACATCGTCGAGATTAGTAAGTCGTCGCTTTAATTTAAATAAAAGTGACGTGTCATCAGCAAACAGTACAATCTTGTGATCATCCTTTACAAGTTTAGGTAGATCATTTATATAAATTAAAAACAAGAATGGCTCGAGTATTGATCCTTGTGGTACACCCATTTTTACCATTGACCCCGGAGAACGCTTTCCATTTACATCTACTCGTTGTGTTCGGTCAGTTAAGTAGGATGTGAGAAGCTTAAGTGAAACTCCCTTAACACCATAGTGGTGTAGTTTGCTGATTAGAGTTTCATGGTGAACGCAATCAAAAGCTTTCGACAGATCACAAAAAATACCTAAGGCATCGCGTGATTCCTCCCAGATATCAAATCATTACAAAATTAACTACACTAACTTACTAAGATGGCAAAGTGTGTTGCGTGTGAAAAATTCATGTCAACAAAAGATGGAACAACATGCCAAAAATGTTCCTCAAGCACCCATCGCGAATGCGTTGGTATGCCAGTCGGAGTAGTCGTTAATGACAAATGGCGCTGCGGTGTCTGCCACACCAAAAAGCCCAAGGGACGAGACCCAGCTACACCGATCCGTAGCATACAGGATTCTACTTTTTTCCCTACTGCTGGTGCGCTGAGCACTGAGTGCGAGCTCTTCTCTCGTGATGCGTTTGCTGGGTTCGTCGTTGAGATGCGCACTCAATTTGAAAGCATGAAGTCTGAGTTATTGTTGGAGTTTCAGTCTTTTAAAGAAGATTTACGGGAAGTGCGTTCTGTCGTGTGCGAACTTAAATCCGACATAACAGCAATAAATAAGGATATGACTGTTGCAATGAGCCGAATCAGCCTCTTAGAAAATAATGTATCCGATTTAGAAAACTATCTAGGTAACTCAAGAAATTCAGTTAGTGCTAGTGAACTTGAGAAAACTGTTGTAGGCCTTAAGACAGCACTTAACGATAGTGAACAGGAGACCTTACTATATGTCTTGGAGATTGCAGGTCTTCCGGAGCAAAGAGAAGAAAACCTGTCGGATCTAATTCCACTTTTAGCCGATAAAATCGGTATCATCATAGAAAATCGTGATGTGATTTCCATCGAACGTTTTGGATTATACCATACGGAGCACCAAACCACTACACTCCCTGTCAAGCCCAGAAAAGTATTCATTCGGTTCTCTCGTCGCTTGACTCGAGACATCTGCCTGGAGAGGGCGCGCGAACGTCGTGGTCTCACTAGCACTGAGCTGGGACTGGAGGGGCCGCCCGCACAATTGTTTTTCAACGAGCGGTTAACTAGATATAACCGGCAACTACTCGCAAAGTCTAGGGAACAATGTCGCCTTCACCAATGGAGATACTGCTGGACCAAAGGTGGACGTATTTACTTACGAAAAGAAGACGGGTCGGCAGCAGTTCGTATTCAGATAGAGGAAGACTTATCAGTGGTTTTTCTCTCACACTCCAAATAGGTACCTAGTGCAAAAATTGAAGCAGTTAGCTTCAATTTTTTGGGGTGTTCGTGAGTATATACTTAGGTACATAAAATGTACAATAACCGCGCTTAAAATATTTTTTACGAGCGATAATGTCGCTAAAAACGATTGAAAATGTTGTACGCGAACTACAATTAACTGTTGTGTCACTCGTAAATAAAATTGAATCGTTAGAGTGTAAAATCAGTGAACAATCTGAGATTATCACAAAACTTACACCCAGTGCTAACACGTCTACCCGCAAGTCGCTGTCGAGCGCCGTGACTCAAGCTGCTGCCGCGCCCCAGCGTCCTATCCGCACTGCGCGCATACAAGCCTCGGCCGCTATAGCTGAGATACAGACAGCAGCGAACAAACGCCGCAATGGAGGTGTCAGTACTGCGATACCCACAAAAAATGACGTCGTGCCAACGACTAATCAATCCGAAAAACGAAGCAATTCGAAAGAAACATCCCGCATCAATGATTCACCGAATGGATTTTCTACAACGAAAACATTGACGACCGTGCCCCCTGTGGCACTAGAAGACACAAAAAATACTGCAGATAAAACGGAGAATGATTGGCAAGTAATAAGCAGACAACGTAGACACAAACAACGTCCCGCTGTTATAGTTGGAACGGCGAATAGCACTCACGATCTACAAGCAGCTGATCGTGTAAGGTACATCCAGGCGTGGAGTTTTAGGCCGGATACTACTTCCGAATCAGTACATAGCTTCCTAAACAAGATTACTAAATCTGACTACACCGTTGAGAAACGAAATATTAAGTCAGATAAGCATGCTTCTTTTGTTATCGGGATGCCGGAGAACGTATACACCGAAGTGACTACACCTACTGCCTGGCCATCCGGGATTCGTTTCTCGGAGTGGTTTCTATTCAGGCCCCGCAGCCCGCGGGGCTGCGAACGAACCGACTAGGAGTTTGGTATCTACTTTGACGTGTGACCCGCGCGTCTCCAAGACACTGCGTAGTGACGAAGAAAACTTTTTTAATAAGTTGGTGATTTTTCATCAGAACATTTGCTCTCTTAAAAATAAAACAAGACACTTAGAAGTGATGCTGCAACATGAAATGAAATGTGAAGTGCTTTGTATAACCGAACACCATTTGAAGGACTTTCAAATTGACCAAACTACTATTAATAACTTCTGTTTAGGATCCTACTATTGTAGACCAGTTATTGACCGTGGTGGGTCATGTATTTATGTCAGGAAAAACATTAAATTTAAGGAATTTAACTGCACGGATTTATCCATGGAGCAAGTATGTGAGGTATCAGCTGTGGAGCTTACCGATTATAATATTGTAGTGGCATGTTTGTATAGATCAAACAAAACACTTGTTTCTTTATTCTTTCCTTTGTTAGAACGTTTGCTCGATAGGCTAATAGATAGCGGAAAGGAGTGCGTTGTAGTTGGTGACATGAATGTAGACTGCATATGCCCGTTGAACAGTGACCAGAAAAAGCTGTACGATATCCTTTACACGCGTAACTACTGTAATATCATACACCTACCTACGAGAGTAACTGCTACTACGAGCACCTGCTTAGATCATGCCTATGTAAGTGGCGAGCGAGTGCAGACGGGAACAGCGCGCGCGACCGCGATGCGCATGCTACGGAGCGACCACCATGCCGTACGAGTCGAGCTACTATGCGAGTCAAGTATCCCGCCAGCGCCGCGTCTTGCTAGGTCCTATACTAATGCGAATCGATATAACTTCATTGCATCAATTGAAAGCGTCGACTGGTTTCAGGTGAGTCAAAAGAGAGCGTCCGCAAACGAGCTAGCCCAAACAGTTGTAAACATTCTAAGAAACAAACTGGAGATATGTTTTCCTTTAAAACGCGTGGCAGTCACGACCAAAACTAGTTCATGGGTTACGAATGAAATTGTCAGTCTGGAGTTTCTACTCAGAGAAATTAAATCTAGTGTTGCGAAATTCCCTTTAAATACAGCGTTGTCGAATAAATTCGACGAGTTTCAAAATAAATTTGATAACATTCTAAGAACGGAAAGAAGCCGTTTTTATTGTAATATTATATCCGGCTCGACTAACACGTCTAAGTCCATGTGGGATGTCGTGAGGCTCGAGACAGGGCGGCGTCGACCGAATTTTAAGCTATTCGAGACCCTTCGAAAACCAGACGGCTCCAAGTACGCGAGCGGAACTGAGGCGGCAGATGCAATGAACTCACATTTTGTCAATGTCGCGGTGACTTGCGGCGCGCCTGCCGCCGATGTGACGGCCGCGTCACGTGCACTAACAACCGCGCGGGTCCCCGCAGACCGCTCGTTCAGGTTTAAACCTTTCACCCCTCTGGAGGTCTATAAAATTATATCAAGCGGAGTAGCGCATAAGCCTACTAAGGATATATATGAAATATCGGTGTCCTTGATTTACGCCACCGCTGAGCCGCTTAGCTACATTTTTTCAACATTATTTAATTTGTGCATGCAAGAGGGACATTATCCCCAGGTATTAAAAAATGTCAGGGTATCACCCCTATACAAGGGTAAAGGTAAAAAAGAAGACATGAACAGCTACAGACCAGTCTCAATAATACCCACAATAGCAAAAATTTTTGAGCACGGCCTCTGCTCAAGACTCACCGAATACCTGGGGGATACGCAATCCCTTTCCGATAGGCAATTTGCATATAGGACGGGAAGATCCACGACGGACATAGCCCAAGAGCTGGTGAGTCGTGTGCTGCGGGCTCGCGAGAAGCGACTGCATGTGGCAGTCATACTGTGCGATCTTTCGAAGGCTTTCGATGTCGCAGATCATGGTGTGCTTACCACCAAGTTAGCACACTACGGTATAGATGGGCCCGCTCTAGCTCTCTTGAGCGATTTTATGAAAAATAGGTCGCAGACCGTGACAGAAGGAGGAAGCATCAAGTCGAAGTCTCTCAAAACGTCGATAGGTGTGGCTCAAGGATCATCAATGTCCAATATTATGTTCTCCCTTCTCCTCAATGACCTGCCTGACTGTGTAGGTGACGCGCATGCACTTATGTATGCAGACGATGTTGCTGCTGTCGTCACGGCGCCTACCGTGGACGTCTTGGAGAGGAGGTTGAACATGGTAGCTGAGAAGCTGCACGCGTGGTTCCGTGATAATGGGTTTCTTTTAAACGCGAATAAAACAAACTTTGTGCACTTCAACCTTGCAGGCCGTACCTATAGAGGCCTAAATGTATCACTCGGGGGCACCGTAATCACTCAGGTCAAGCACGCTTCTTTCTTGGGATTTATCTTAGATGAGGGTCTGAAGTGGGATCTGCATATTGATGGACTCTGTAAGAGAGTAGGCAAGGCCTGCTTCGCTTTATGGCGTCTATCGGCGACTCTTGAGGAGGGGATGACCAGAAGTTGCTACTTTGCATCCGTTCACTCGCTCCTTCAATACGGCGTGGAGTTGTGGGGTGGAGCTGCTGACTGGGAGCGAGCGTTCAGAATGCAAAAGAGGGCCGTCCGCGCTATTATGAAGGTATCCTGGGACACCTCTGCTCGCCCCCTCTTCAAGAAACTAAAAATATTAACTATTCCCGCCCTCGTCATCTTTAACGCAGCGATGTATGCTCGCCTCCACTTGGACGAATTCACAAGACTCGGCGATTATCATAGATACCCGACCCGACACGCTCAAAAACTGCGAGTGGAAAAGTGGCGGTTAGTAAAATCTAAAAAAATGGTTCACGCAATGGGGCCTGCTATCTACAACCGTCTACCGGAATATATTACAGCTGCGCTATCATCGCAATCCTTTAAAAACAAGTTAAAAAACTGGCTTATCGAGCAAAACTTTTATAGGGTTGACGAGTTTTTCGATAAATGTTTCTTTACGACATGACATTATAACATTTAAAAATGTTTAATATATTATTTTATTTATTATTTTTGCAATGTGAATTCTTTTACAATCTATTTTTAATGTTCTTAATTCAATATTAGTATAATTGACTCTTTATATTTTTATTTAGTAACTCTAATTAATATAAATGAGAATGGACATGTAACTTTTATGTTATTAATAAAAAATCTGAATCTGAATCTGAATCTATGTCAATTTATCTTTATTTTATTGGTTATCTATCTACAATTATTACGTAAGTTTATTTAAAATTGTACTTGCATAATTATGTTAGTGTACCTAGTGTAGTTTTTATTCTAGAAGCATGTATTTTAATGTAAGGTTACCAATAAATTAATTAAGATGGCTAGATAAAAGTAAATATTTATTAAATATCTACTATCAACAAATCTGTACCTAGTAAAAAGTTCTTAAATTAGTCCATATTTTATGTGTTTAGATATTTGATCACTTGCTTACCATAAACTTTTATGTTTGTATTTACCTACTAATTTTTTATTGTAAAAATAATAACAGATTACCTTTACCTGTAATTATTATTAGAATTTACAGAATAATATAAAATACACGTGAAACAGTTGTGCTAAGGACCGTTTAAAACTATCTAAAAATAGCTCAACTGATCGTGATCAATTATTTATTTATTATTGTATTTATTAATCAAGCTTATAATATTATAATGTTACGTACCTACTGTTTAATGCACTTTACTTGGATATAAAGATACTTGGAAATGAAGAAGTACTTATCTATTTTTTTAATCTGTATTTAAGCAGGCTTTGTTATTATAAATTAGTTCGTGTGTCAGGTCCGTGCGTCAACCACGTCTGTGTCGAAAACCAGCGCTGCAGTTTACTGCAGCATTAAGCTGAACACTGACCCTTTTTGAAGTGCTGCAACACAGTCAGTGCAACACATATATGCTCTTTTATTGTTTTATTTATATCTGTGTGTGTATAGTTTATCAAAATAAACTTTTTTACTTACTTACTTACTTTGCTAGTGCTGTTGTGTACCAAAATATTGTCCTTACACACATAGTGAAACCTCTTTCCACAAACGACCTCCGTGGCGCAGTGGGCGAAAGCCTGCCTGAGGCGCAGAAGGTTGCGGGTTCGATTCCCGCCATGGGATAAATGTTTGTATGATATGCAACTATTTGTCTCAGGTCAGGGTGTTTCTATGTATAATATGTATGTATTTACAAAAATAAAATGTATATAAGTAGTATATCAGTCAAGTGGAACCCATAACACAAGCTCTGCTTACTTTGGGGCCAGATGATGTTGTGTGAAATGTTCGGCATTATTTATTTATTAAACCATGTTCAAGATTCTGCACAAGCTCATAGGGCACGAAGCACTCAAAACTAGCTGACCACCCATGAAATCGACTTTATCAGGCACGACGACTGGCCCTCGTCTAGCCCAGACTTAAATTCACTGGACTACAAAATATGGCAGCATATAGAGGAGAAAGTTTGCGCTAAGCCTCATCTCTGGTTAAAGCAGTGGCAAAAATAGACATGAATGTGGGGCGTGCTGCAATCGACAAATCGGCTAAGAGCCTGTATTCAAAACCGGGGTGGTCTTTTTGAATTATATTAATGAAATTGTATTCTACATTTTAATTATCTTTCTTTTCATATACAACTTTTTAACAATAAACACAATTAATAGATTTATTCAGTTAAATGTTTGTAACAGATTTTATGACCTGACTAGGTAATTATCTAACTTCTATCTACCTAATAATGTATTTTTGATGATGCCTACATAGTGATTTTTTGTGGCATCTAAAACTGAAGCTTGAATTAAGAATTGCGATCTTAATGCGCAAATAAACAGTATTCACCTAGCTATTATTAGGTAGGGAGTTAAATTAAATGCTCAACATAAAAACCTAGTTGTGAACTTCCACCAGTAGTAAATTATTTCTTTTTCGAGGTTACACTTGGAACAAAACAAATATGATTGTTTACCTGCAGACTTTGTAAATTATGAATATATATATATTTAATCAGCTGATTCAATAAATAATAAGTCAATAAAAGAATTAATAACCATGCGTTTTCCAGAAGTCCATAATTATTATAAATGTTTTTGTGGATGTTTGAATGTTTTTTACGTTTAGTATGTACCTTCTCGTAGACATGTTTGTGTATCAACCATGATTGAATCTGATAAACGGATTATGATGAAATTAATGGGGATAGTCAATACCCGCGCCATAGTAGCAAGGCTAATTTTTAATTCCCGGAATTACGTTTACTAAAATTAAATAAGATTCCTAGGGATTATAATAATAATAAATATTGCTGGACAATGCACAGAACACTATCTAGTCCCAAACTAAGCATAGCTTGTATTATGGTGACCAGATGACTGATAAAATACTTGCATATATTTTTAAATACATACTCATGATTATTTATAACAGTTATTTATAAAAGTATATAAGTAGTATATCAGTCATGTGGTATTCATAACCACATGACTGGGCTCAGATACAATGTGAAAAAAAGTGAGTATATGGTGTTTAAGGCCGGGACTAAATGTTACTCTACTGTGCCACCGATCTACCTAGACGGAATTCAGCTCAATCGCGTTCCACAGTTCAAGTATCTGGGCCACTGGGTCACCGAGGACCGAAATGACTGTGTTGACATGGAGAGGGAACGCAGGGCGTTATCAGTACGAGGTAATATGTTGGCTCGTAGGTTCACTCGTTGTGCCAGACAGGTGAAGGTGACTCTTTTTAAGGCCTACTGCCAGTCATGGTACACAAACAGCCTGTGGGTCAACTATACAAAAAAGACATACGACGCACTGCGCGTACAATATAACAACGTATTAAGGGTGATGTTGGGGCTACCGCGCTACTGCAGTGCGTCAGGAATGTTTTGTGAGGCTCGAACAGACGGCTTTCACGCTATCATGAGAAAGCGGTGTGCGTCACTCCTGAAGCGCCTGCGCGGGAGCACCAACACTATTCTAAACACGTTGTCAGACAGGTGGGATTATCTGTTGCTGGCGCACTGGATACGCCTGCACAAGACGGTAGTGAAGGTGTGGTCATGGTGCCAGCAATCTAAAATCCAAAATTGTAAAATTAATGAATGTATAAATAAATGTATTTTTTTTATTTCTGTGTATTTCATGTTTTATTTTTGTATAGTATTCATTTTAATTTTTTCTTACCATATGAGCTTAAAGCTTGAAATAAACAATTCTTATTTTTTTATTATATTTATTTTATAACACAAGCTCTGCTTACTTTGGGGCCAGATGATGCTGTGTGAAATGTCCGGTATTATTATTATTATTTAATTATATTATTATATTATTATTCGCATGCAAAAATGTTTGTCACAAGTATCATAAAGGTAAGTATAACTTCTAAAACTATCATGGGTTTGAACATAATTTTCACTTAATAAAGGTTATTTATCATGATATACCTATATGAGTTTTTCTGCTTCTCGATATTTCGGCATGCGCCATGATCACGAGGTAAACTGAAGTCCTTGCGGGTGGGTGTTATTCGCAGACAAAACGGTCTACCCTCTTTATCGCTCACAAGAGAAAAGAGGGAAGACTTGTTTTGAAGATGGTTATGAACATAATTTTCACTTAATACGGGATATTTACCATGATAATTCGTTTTTCTGCTTACCAAAATTTCTGCATGTGCCATGATCACGAGGTAAACTGAAATCTTAACTTAATCTTAACTTAATCTACTACCATGGTGTGGTACCATGGTAGTCAAAATAGATTTTGTATTTTACTATTCCAGAAATCGAAAATCTGTATTTTATTGATTTTCAAAATGTCTTGTAAGCGTACACATGTTTTTTTAGGCAATGCACAACCGAGATTGAGCCTTGTGACCCTAAAGAAGGAAGGCGGGTAGGTGGGTCGTGTAACAACCTAAAACACCCTTCAAGAGGAGCATACCATTCGCCCGCAGATAGAAGACTCTTGCCTGAATGGTATTCTGAAGGTAATTTCAAAAATTCGAATACAAATATTCATACAAAATTAAAATCTTAGTAACTCATAATGAACTAGCGTGGCATTTAGGTATGCTCTGTCCTTCTTGTGTCAGTGAATAGAGATGGCAACATATTTAAACAACTCTTTAGCTATTGTGTGACCATAGTATATTTATTGTAAAAAGTTGGAGGTACAAAACTATTATAAGAGCTCCTGTGGTCTCCTGTGGTGGCTTATGGTGCAGTTGTAGGACAGACGATGTGGCACACATCTGTACCATTTCTTCTCAGTGTGACAGTTCTTCCCAACAGTAGTTAAATTGGTACTAACAAACTAAACTACATAAAATTAAAAAAAAACATTAAATGTTTTTAACCACTCTACTTTTCACTTGCGATTAATAGTGTAGCATAAGTAAGAATAAATACAAAATATATCTCAGCTTACGGATTAACAGTTTAATGACGTGGAATACACATATTGAGAATATTAAAACGAAACTAGTATTACTCACTAGCTCATTATGTAATATTTTCCAGGATGTTCCACGACAAATACGCTACACTATTTACAATTCCCTGGTTTATTCAATTCAATTTAGTTTATTTACACCTTATTTGAATATTACAGATACTATGTAATGGTTAAAAATGGTCTAATGCGTTATAATAGGAACACACATAGTTAAGCCACACTTGTTGTATCTGATTGAGATTTAGGATGGAGCCGTAAAAACCTAGCTGAACTCCTGAATTAGCTGAACTGCAAGTTCTACAAAATATAATCTTCAAATTACTTTTTACCCCCCACTTAACACACCAACAAAAGCATTTCAAATTGAAAACCAATACAAATTTATAATCAAAGTCAAAGTCAAAAGATGATTTATTCAATACAATCACAAGGATCACTTTGAAACGTCTTACATACTAGGTGAATTTAGGTGCCAATTCATCCTAACCCAAGCTCGAGAAGAATTGGCAAGAAACTCGTCTTGGTCCTAGCGCTTTTTTATATGATCCGTCTTATAATTACCTTAACTACGAAATACTAATACAAGAGAGTTTATACATTTCAAGTGTGTCGGTTAACTGTCTGACGGCAGAGCGACATGAGGCCATGCATTCTTATCAATAATATAGTCATCTATATTATAATAAGCTTTCTTCAAAAGACTACCTTTAATGTATGCTTTAAATTTCTTAATAGGTAGTTTAGTACCATTTTCAGGAAGCTTATTATAGAAGCGCACCGTGTTCCCCATAAATGACTTATTAACTTTTTCTAGTCGAAACCTAGGGATGTATAATTTATGTTAATAGTGTTGATTTTATGAAGGTCACTATTTTGCTGAATCCCATCTCTATTTTTATGTGTATATAACAAATTTTCATATATATATTGTGAAGCTATTGTGAGAATATTAATTTCTTTGAAAATTTTGTCAAAGATTCTCGTGGTTTCATTTTATAAATGGCACGTATTGCCCTTTTTTGAATTACAAATATTTTACCAATATCAGCTGCTTTCCCCCAGAGAATGATGCCGTATGACATAACACTATGGAAGTAACTGAAATAAACTAGTCTAGCTGTAGCTTCATCAGTAAGCCACCGTATCGCACGAACTGCATATGCAGCGGAACTAAGCCTACCAGCAAGCGTTTCAATTTGTGGTCCCCACTGTAGTTTTGCATCAATATTAAGACCTAGGAAGATCGTGGAATTTACAAGATTCATTGCCTCTCCATTTATTTCAATGTTGGACGGGCTATGAATAACATTTGGCAAAGTGAATTTGATACATTTTTTTTTTGAATTAAGCAAAAGATTATTTACAGTGAACCAGTTAAGAACTAACGATAAGGATTCATTTACGTTATTGCAAATACTGGTTTTACCTCTATCAACCTTAAAAATTAAAGACGTATCGTCTGCAAATAAAACTATATCACAAATATTTTTTACAAAAAAAGGTAAATCGTTAACGTATACTAGAAATAAAAAAGGGCCTAGTATCGGTTCCTGAGGTACCCCTATATCAATAATTGATCCCGAAGACCTCTCACCACCCACGTCTACTTTCTGGACTCTATTGGATAGATAAGACTGTATGAGGTCAATCGCCCGGTTTTTAATGCCATAATATTTTAACTTTGTGATTAGGGTTGCATGACACAGTCACAGTCACCAACTGCATCCTGTGACTTCTCCCAGGCCTCAAATAATAATAATAATGCCCGACATTTCACACAACATCATCTGGCCCCAAAGTAAGCAGAGCTTGTGTTATGGGTGCAACATGACTGATATACTACTTATATACTTTTTTTTTGTAAATACATACATATTATACATAGAAACACCCAGACCAGAGACAAATACTTGCAGATCATACAAACATTTGTCTCGCGGCGGGAATCAAATATATACTTCAAGAGCGCTATACCTGCATCAGCTGTTGATCGACCTTTAGTAAATCCGTATTGATTACTATGTAGTAGGCCGTTAACGTTAAAGTGGTATAATAACTGATTAAGAATTATTTTTTCAAAGATTTTACTTATAGCAGGTAATATCGATATCGGTCTGTAATTAGCGAGATCACTTTCACTTCCAGACTTAAACATAGGAATGAGTTTACTGTGTTTCATGAGATCGGGAAAAACTTCCTCGTCGATATATCTATTAAAAATATAAGCTAAACATGGTGCAATATCTAAGATAATGACACCCAGCACCTTTGTAGACATTCCCCAACGATCTTCTGTATTTTTTATATTAAACTTGAATGCTTTTACAATACAAGCCTCGTTAATGTAGCTAAAACTAAACTCATTCTTACATTTTGCAACACTAGATTCTAATAGAATGGAAGCTCTGGAGGCTGAAGAGTTTAAAGAAATTTGACACTATTTTTGGTATATCTGAGAAAAAACTATCAAATGCATTCGCAACATCCTGTTCTTTAGTCAAAATTGTACCATTTATGTTTAATTTGAACTGTATATTGCGAGCCCTTGATTTACCTGTTTCATTATTAATTAATTTCCAAGTTGCTTTTATTTTATTTGTTAAATTTTCTATTATTTTTCTCAAAAACAGTGACTTAGCCGCATGACAAACTTTTTTGAAGACTTTTGAGTAATTCCTAACATATAAGATAAAAACTGGATCATCTAACATTGTCTCTCTGGTAGCATATAATTCATACAATGTATTCCTACTTCTATAAATACCCGGTGTAGCCCAGTCGACAAATCTAGCACAATTTTTTGTTTTGCATGTTTTTACCGTAAATATCAGCATGTTCTTTAATTATTAAATTAGACAATGTGGTGAAAAGATCATTTGGATCATCGATGCATGGTACAAGGGAAACTTTGTGTTCAATTCTACTTTGAAATGTTTTGATGCGGCTCTCTGTAATAGGTCGGTGAGTAAAGTTCTGAGCTTCAACTATACGATCACAAGAAAAGGTGGCGCAGTGACTGTAATGGTCAGAACTAATACATGCATTATAATAATAAAACTCTACTCAAATCAATCCATATTAACCTATGTAGTTTATATCACAAGCTTTTGCGAATCACAAAACAGTGTTCTCGCCGAGCTATATTTATTGTGCTACACGAGATCCGGATAAACTAATGATACTCTTCAATGACTGTATAATGAATTATGCTCAGTTATCATAAGTTAATTAAACGTATTTAAACGCTATTGATAACTCACAGCAAAAATGCGTTTCACTGGTAAAACTAAGCTTAACTTAATAAGAGATACATACACTAAATTAGAATTCAAGATTTGTAATTAAGGTATTAATTATTTATATTAATCAGGCTATGAACCCAGCAAAGCTGCATCCGGCAACGAACTACCCTTAGCACGGCGCTTACGTACCCAATGTCTTCCACACGGCTATGTGCCAAGTCAACGATTCACAACCTTGGCTACTAATTTATTGCTGTTCATAATCGAAGAAACCTTATCAAACAATGATACAAGTAAGTATTCAGTGCTCCTTATTTATCAGACTTATAACCAATTCCTAACAAATAAATATTTTATTCCTGTGTTACTTGTAGAGCCTGTAGAGTAATAAAATCTGTAATTACCAGTAGCATCTGTGAGTTGATTCCTCTATGAAAATAAAAACGATCTGTTTACATTCGCATTTAAGAATTAACAAATTCTGCAATTTAATGCTTATATGTGTAAATATGATAGGATCCTATAATATTTTGAAACAGCGGTGGCATTTTTATCTGAGCTTTACGAGAGAGTGCTTCGAATGGCACGTTTGAAGGGTTTCAGGCCAATCACTCTATAACCAGAGTTTTATCATAGAGACCACTGATCTACACATACTTTGGATACTGGCTGACTAACAAGCAGCACACAATTCCTTTAAAACTGTTATCTGAGAGTATAATTAGTTTTGGGATTTTTGTAAATAACTTTTATTTCATAGCTACAGCTATTAACCTCTATTATGATTTATAGGTCGCTATGTGTTTGAAAAGACATCCTGTTGTTCGCCTGAAGGAGCGTCTGACTATGAATGTATCTCCAACAAGATTCCTGACGATGACCCCGTCCACCGCTTTTCTAAACATCGGTGCATGAATATGACGAGACCTATAAACTTTCAATATCAAGGATGCACTTTGAATGGTCGACAAAAAAAATCTCCAACAAGAGTAAGTTATTACTTTTTATTACGAGCTCGGAAAAATTAGATATATGTAATTTTTTCCGAGATATATTTATAAATCTAATTTTATATTATATGTATGTATGTATGTATATCTCTGCTTTAGATTTTGGCAAAACTGGTACTTATTTTAGCGTTCTTCTTCTTCTTATCGTGTCACTAGTTATTTCTAACCAGCATGGTGAAAGGTTTAAGGTGCGCCTCAGAGGCTCCTTTCGTGCACTTATTTTAGCGTTGAGGGTCAGATTTTATAATTTCTCTTAGTTTTCTATGTTTTCGAGCCTATTTGCCTAACGCTAACAGACAAAATAACTTATGTCGCCGGCAACGTGCGTGTGATACCATGGAATTGCAAGCGTCATAGGTTATTGTAACCACTTCTAATCAGGTTATCTGATCCTTGAATGCTATTATGTATAAAAAACCCGAACAGCATAAAATGTGGTGATTTTTTTTTTGTGAATGTTCGAATATTTTTCAGAATACCTTTGAAACACCTTTCTGGGACTTGTCAATTATATACGGAAGTTTAGAGAAGGGAATTGATAGATTCCGAACATTAGAAGGTGGCCATATCAAGTACGAAACGGTAGAAGGAAGAATTTGGCCGCCAAGCTATACAGCTGAAAAAACATCTTGTGTGTTGAATCAAGGGCCATGTGAAACAAGGTGTCATGATGCTCGTAAGTATTACGAAGCTAGTATATAACAATTCAGAAACAAACGTAACAAAGCAGTTGATTTGGTTCGCTGTCATTATGAATTCGCCGCTATTTTAATTACAGTTTAATAAAAAATAGAAACAAATTGTGTCCAGGCACAATTTTGTTACGGATTCCGAGTCGAGTTGGAGCAGATTCATCCCAAGCTTTTTTGTCATCTAAATAATCAGATATTTTATAATATGCTTTAATAGACAGTTTCTGTTTAATTACGTTTTTAAATTTGCCAATCGACAAATCTATCACGTCGCTTGGGACCTTGTTATAGAAGCGTACACATTGCCCTATAAAAGACTTATTAACATTAGCGAGCCTAACAGTGGGAACAGCGAGTAACAATCATAACATCTTTATTTCTAGTGTTAATACTATGATTATTGCAATTTTTTTAAAATAAGTGAACATTTTTGTGTACACACATTAAATTTTCGTATATATACAAGGCACTGTCATAATATTAATACCTTTAAACTTATTGGCTGTGCGGTTAAGTAGACTGTATTTTTGAATATGAAGAAAAGAAGAGAAATGCGGGATGATGCGAATTTAAATTTGGCTTGAGAAAGTGTTTGTGACGAGGGATGTCGGCTGGAACTGCGTGGAACTGTGGTAAGAAGCAGTTCTTTATAAGGAGGGGTGCACAGTACTTTGTTTCGGTGTCGGAGGGTGTGAACAGCGTCCTTGATCGATAATCCAGTGGAAATTCACAGCACAATCACAATTCCAGATTTATTTTAACAGCGGTTAGCGCGAAGCAAAGCGATCAGCGGCCATGTTTTTCTTCGAGTCTTTTCACAGGTGGCGTGCATTTTCGAGATAAATGCACGCAAATAGTATCTCGCTCACACTTGGGCGAGAAGGTTATGTGCGGGAAGGAGATGGAGAAAGGAAATTCTCAAGCCAATGTTTCACGCAAATATCAGATTTTAAACAATTAATTGAATTGGCGCGACCACTTTTTTCTAAGTGATTCTCTAGGGCCCATGATATAAATTGCACGAACAGCCCACTTCTGCAACACAAATATGGTGTTACTATCAGCAGCACTCCCCTACAACAGAATGCCATAAGACATAATGCTATGAAAGTAGCTGAAGTAAACGAGTCTAGCGGTATCTACGTCGGTAAAATGACGGATCTTTTTAACAGCGTATGCAGCAGAGCTGAGTCTCTTCGACAATTTATCTATGTGCGGGCCCCATTGCAGCTTATTATCTAAGGCCTAAGAACACTGTGGTGTCGACGAGATCTATCTTTTCATTTTTAATTTTTACATTAGCTTTCACCTGTTTAACGTTGGGCAGTATAAAACGAATGCATTCCGTTTTTTTCTCGTTAAGTTATAAGTTGTTTACATTAAACCATGTTACAACTTTAGAGATTGCATTGTTTACATCGTCAAGATTAGTAAGTCGTCGCTTTAATTTAAATAAAATTGACGTGTCATCAGCAAACAGTACAATCTCGTGATCATCCCTTACAAGTTTAGGTAGATCATTTATATAAATTAAAAACAAGAATGGCCCGAGTATTAAACCTTGTGGTACACATATTTTTACCATTGAACCCGGAGAACGCTTTCCATTTACATCTACTCGTTGTGTTCGGTCACTTAAGTAGGATGTAAGAAGCTTAAGTGAAACTCCCTTATCACTATAGTGATGTAGTTTGCTGATTAGAGTTTCATGGTGAACGCAATCAAAAGCTTTCGACAGATCACAAAAAATACCTAAGGCATCGCGTGATTCCTCCCAGATAACAAAATATTTGATATTAACTCAACACCGGCTGTGGATCAGTGGTTGAGCGTCCCTTTGTAAATCCGAATTGTTTACTGTCTAGTAAATTGTTGGTATTAAAATGCCGTTGTAATTGGTTAAGGGGAAAGACGGTATTTAAAAACATTTATGTAAACGTTATTTTGATTTAATCTAAACCCATGATATCAGTGTCGAAAGGCCTTTACACCACTAGAACTGCAAGGCAATCTATGGTTAATGTAATAAATATTTTTGTTTTCAGCTAACCCAGACATAGCAAACAGTATTTTTGGTATAAATCTGTTTTTCATCTATTTCTGGAGACTGCACAACGTTATTTGCAACGAGTTAGCGAAAGTTAATCCTTGCTGGGACGACCAGAAACTATTTGATATCGCAAGAGAAATCAATATCGCTATTGAGTTACAAATCTTGTATTATGAATTGATGTCGCTTCTTCTAGGTAAGTAAAATAGTGTAAATAGTTGAATTACTTAACATCTAGAAATAGCACAAGATCGATCATAAGATGGTTTCCCAATAGATGTTTATGGAATTGTTATACTTAATAAGTAACTTATTTAAATAAATGGCAATTATTTCACTTACAGGGAAAGATAATCTAGAAAAAGACGGAGTCTTATCATCATCAAATGAGTTTAGAGATATTTACGACAAAAAGGTTATTCCAGAGTTGTCTCTAGAGTTCTTGCATGTATTTCGATGGTTCCATACTATACAAGATGGCACTGTAAAGTAAGTTTACATAATTTACTTCCCAAACGCGACTATAAATTCCATTTTCACAAGGTTGACTACTTATCTTAAGTGATCTGTATAATATTAATTGGGACGAAGGATTTGATAATTATAGTAATATCGATAATATTATACGGTCTCGGCTTTCTACGTCGTATTGAAATCTGTAATAACGAAGCATGTTCCGAAATCTAAACCACGTACCAAAAATATACACCCATTTTGGTTTTCCAAAGCATTGATTAGATCGCTTCGCTTCGTTCGCTTAAGAAAAACATCAATATAGATTAAAATATCGTATATATGGTAACCCTCGGGACAAAATTGCATTTGAATTATTAAGAGAGCGATGTACCAAACTACGCCAGGTATTTAGAGGGCTTAGAATTATCACTCAAATCGAACTCAAAATTGTTATGGAGTTTCATACAGTATAAAAGAGGTAGTGGTAGCTCATAACCTGCTCAGATGTATTCTGCTAATGTAGTAAACTCTTCGTTAATCAGATTTCTTTTGTCTATAGTTATACTTATTCATTATTCCTCCTGTTGATCACGGTAAATCTAATGTAGCTAACTACCTCTCAACAATTTCCGTCACTACAGCTCAGGTCAGAAAGGAGCTGGTTCAGACTGGTTACTATCAATTTTTATATATAAATGTGCTAGTGCTTTGGCAAAACTGCTCTCTATTATTATAAACAAGTCTCTAAGCTCTGGTGTATTCCCAATGACTTGGAAAGAGGCTCTCGTCTTATCCCTGTTTAAGAGCGGCAATACCAACAATGTCTGTAACTACAGGCCAATATCTCTCTCAAATTTTGCTAAGGTTTTTGAGATGATAGTTAATCCGATTCTGTCTTGGCACGTAAGACAATTTAAAGCTTGCACTTACAGAGGTGGTCCATATTCGTGATCTCGGAGTCATACTCGACAGCAAATTGCGCTTTAATCTCCATATTGAAAATGTTGTTAAGAAAAGTTTTAAGACTTTAGGCTATGTCTTGCGCAACTTCAGGGAACTCAAGGATCACAACACTAAAATTGTCTTTTAACACTCCCTTGTGCGTAGCTCTCTCGAGTACTGTAGTATTGGATGTAATCCACACCATAACATTTATGTCAAACGCTTGGAAGGTGTCCAAAAACGCTTCCTGTGGCACTTGTCATTTATAAATTAATAAACAGTTTGATTGACACCATTATTCCTTGTCACAAATTAATATTTCTATACCTTGATAACTACCAAGAAATAATAAATACAGTCCATTAATCAGAAATAGTGCACAAACCAACGTAAGTCAATACTCTCCATAAAATTTAATTGTAAATAATTATAATATGATTCATTACACTACTGTGTCATATTTAGATAAGGTTCTCGATGAGGTGGTAATGTAAAACATCTTGATATTGATGTATTTTCATGTCACCTCAACACCTTTAAATTTGGTACAAAGTTGTCATTATTTAAATCTTAAATTCCTACTCAAATGTTATTTAGAAATTACATTAATTATTTATCATATATTATGTAATTTTATCATGTAAATTAATAATATCACTTTATTCTATCTATGATTTTCAATTATTGAACAACATTGCGTTGTCGTTTGCATCTGTAATTGAAGTGCAACTCAGAATTTATTATAATTTTGTTTGTATATTATATATTATAATATTTTATATTATATTAGTGTATACTTTGTTGATGCAACTAATAAATCGATAAAAAATTGGGCAGGCTAGCTCCGTCGCTAGAGTTATAACTGAAAATATTGGTAGATATTGGACACAACACCATTGTTGCAATTACTGTGGTCGCAGGTCTATCTGGATGCTTCGGGAGTTAGTTGCGCGAAGTAGTACGGATTGTTTTTCAAAACTACCTTCAACTAATCATCTGTTTCCGAAATGTACACTTTCACTATATGACACACCACACCAATGGTATCCACGCACTGATACGATGAAACGCACATCGCACAGAGATTGTACGACGAAGAGAATCCAAAACCTCTTTTATTCGTCTTACGAAACATTCTTTTGTGGAACCTACGTTTATTGAAAAGAGCCGTGAAGTTCAATCCAGCGATTAGGTCCCGAATCCACCAGGTTCTCCGCTATGAACCTGGCACTTTTTAATAGTGCACGCGTGCAATTGCCTAAAAGTATAAATAAGTGTAATTAACCGATATTTATACTATTTATACTTAATTTTCACTCAAAACGGGATATTTACCATGATATATGTGCAAAACCATGATAGTTTTAAAAGTTATATTTATACTTATCAATTAAATTTTTAGATTGTTCGACAAAAATGGAACTTACTTGAGTAAGATTCCTTTAGGAGACCTTTCGTTTCGGACAGGATACCTTGCTAATGGGAACAACATGGATTACATAGCCCAAGGTAGTTTTAGACAACCATGCGCAGCCGCCGACTACGTGGTAGACCCTTTTGTGAGTGCGACAATTTATGATATTTACAATGATTACAATGTTTTTTTTTAATTATTTGTAGTACATAGTCAGGTTTTACAGTTAGGCTGAGGCTAAACCTTAACTGCCTCTCTGGCGCAGTGGGCCAAGGTCCGGATGAAACGCAAAAGGTTGCGGGTTCGATTCCCACCGCGGGACAAATGTTTGTATGATCTGCAAGTATTTGTCTCGGGTCTGGGTGTTTCTATGTATAATATGTATGTATTTACAAAAAAAAAAGTATATAAGTAGTATATAAGTCATGTGGTACCCATATTACAAGCTCTGCTTACCATGTGGCCAGATCATGCTGGGTGAAATGTCCGGGCATTTTTATTTAATTTATTTACTTATAATATGTTTGTAATTACAAAAACTTTAGGATCAGATGATGCTATGTGAAAAGTCCGGCATTACTTAGTTATTTCATTATGTAGGCATTTGTGTTAAAACTTTCTCTTATTTACGTTGCAGATCTCCGAAATAGGACTTGGGCCGCTTCAGGATATGCTCGATATAACAACCAATGACCTGGCCAAAACAAGATACTTTGGTTTGCAGCCTTACATCAAGTACAGAGAATATTGTTTTGGCAAAAAAATCTCATGCTGGGAAGATCTTGAGGACGCAATGGATTCTGAGGTACGTTAACTGATGTGATGATGTGAAACAATAATGCTTACGATTGTTAGCACGACAGGCTTGTAAGACTTTGTAGATCTCTGAAGGTCTTAAATGTTGTCTTAAATGTTATCTAAGGGTATAATCAGAGGCGTGTCCAAATATTATTGTAATATAACCTTATAATAAGCATTATTATAAGCTTATAATTAGTTAGTTATATTAGTAATATTCAGCCAGTGTGGTGAAAGTGCGCCTTTCGTGTAATTAGCACTTGTTTCCGAACCTTTTTGGTTCTACGACATGCCAGTTTCCTCACAATGTTTATTTACCGTTTAAGAGTACTGGTAATAAAGCAAATACATTTTTCGATAAAAAAAAACATTGTGCACGACCGGATTCAAACCTATAGTCTTAAATCGGGGCCACTATTCCTAGAGCAGCAGTGCACTTGTAAAATGTACCTCAGAGTCAATAATTTTTTAAACGTCGCTACTTGGTATAGAGATTGTATTTTTCATATACGAAACTGGCAGAACTTATTTAATTACTGCGCAGAACGTTGGTCTAAAACAGTCGGTTATGAACAAGCGTTAATATTAAGTCAATATTCTGTTTCCAGCAAATTGAAAGGCTTAAAAATAACTACGAATCAATCAAAGACATTGACCTACTTGCTGGTATCTGGTTGGAGAAACACATTGCTGGCGGTCATGTTCCTTCCACTTTATATTGTATAACAGTTGAGCATATGCGACGAAATATAGTGTCCGATAGACACTGGTTTGAGAGACCTGATCGTCCTAATTCTTTCACCATGCGTAAGTACCTTTGTATTCGAAAAAAATATATTATGGTAAATCGTTACCCTAATATAAAGCGAATAAGGCAGAGTTATTATCAACTTATACTGTAATTAAAATGATTTGTACTGAATTTCAGCTGAACTTCTTGAGATAAGAAAAGTTACAGTGGCCAGTTTGATGTGCTACGTGGGAGACTCCGTTACTGAGATACAGCCAAGCGCTTTTGAGATAATTGGAAAGAAGTAAGATGCACATTTAAGCTCTTAAATATGTTGTAGTGTGTCAGTCATGTGGTTCATAACACAAAATCTGCTTACTTAGGGGCTAGATGGTGCTGTGTGATACGCCAGTACTTATTTTTATTTATATATTTTAGTATTCATTCGATATTGTTTTTTTCAGCAACAAGATAACCGACTGCAGTGAAATCCCTAGAATCGACTTTTCAATATGGAAAGACCCAAATTGTGAATATTGTAATGCTGAATAAACTGGCGAATGGATTGACCGACCTATGGATTATCTACAACATATTTGATATTTTTTCCTGATTATTTTTTCTTCGTCCTGATTGCTTTCACCGTCTTTGATAAATGTGATTTATAAAAATATAGAGCATTTCTTGATGTCATGTAAATTTTATCATGTTATTCTTTATTAACCAACTTCACTTTCGAGTTTTGAATTATTTTCTGTGGTTTCACCATGTCTCTGTTTATCTGTTTGTCGGCCTCTAATGAGAGCCTATGCTTGTACACTATTTTTATCGTTATGAAATGTTTCATGGTAATTTTCATTAAGCACACAAATTTATAAAAATAAATATTCGCAAAAAACATTTGTGGTACTTTTTTCCTACATTACAGTCATTTACGAGTAATGTAGGGTTTTCTTTTTTTACCGCATCATGAGGCATCTTGTTGGGTCTTTATAAGCTATTAGGAGGTTATTAAAATTAAGCTGGAAAGTTTGTTAATCTTAATATACGTACATAATTACGAGTACATGCTGTCATTATTTTTTTTTTTTTTAAATATTTTGTAGCAGCTCGAATATTTAAAGGGCATCTCTTAATAAAAATAAGGAATCCACTTGTAAACAGCGATATATTTGAGTAAACAGAATTATATATCAGCATTCCCCAAAACAAAAATAATAAGTCATTATACCTATCATCAATAGAGCCTTATATAGCATACAACATAAAGAAGGATAGTGCCTCATTTTCATCTGAGTTTGACCCGTAACAGTGTATGCACACTTCTAATCAAAAAATGTTGTGTTTTTATTTCATTTAATCATTGTACAAAATCCACAGCTCTTAAAATATTATACACTAAACGTATGTATAAAACCGACTGCCAATAACGGATTTACATTTTAACTAACAAAACAAAACGACAGTAATCAGGGTGTGATGCTTGTATGTAATTATGTGAATGTGTGTGTGTGTGTGTGTGTGTGTGTGTTTTTGTTTGTATTAAAAAGAAGAAAATTATACTACACCATGTACACATTAACCTTTTATATGTATGTATTAAACATAGACTATATACTCAATACACTTATATTAAACATACTAGTTAACATCTCTCAGCAAACCACGTATCTCGCGCCTAAAAACACTCTTACTGCTGTGAAAAATATCGACAGAGGTGAAGCTTTTATTTTGAATTTTGAGTTTAATTGGTACGAGAACGAGAAACTGCAAACAAATTATTGTCTTGTTCTAATTCTAGGACAGCAAATGGATAAAGTTTTTGATATTAATTCTGAGCAGTCAATGTATCCATTGCATAAGCCATGCAGGAACGACATATCAGTCAGTCTGCGACGATCCTTTAAGGTTAAGTGAATATGATGACTACATGATTCTTCATAGTCTTTAAATCTTTGGAAACAACGATAGTTTAAGTGCTTAATAAACTTATTAAACTTAATAATAAACTGTATATAATTTTTACTCAAAACGGGATATTTACCATGATATAAGAGTTTTTTTGCTTCTCGATATTTCGGCACAGTTGCATGCGCCATGATCACGAGATAAACTGAAATTCTAATTCTAATTCTAACTGAATTAGAATTAGAACAAGACACTAATTTATTTGCAGTTTCGCGTTCTCGTACCAATTATGCTCAAAATTCCCTTGTATGTAGAATGCATAGAACCAATAATAAAAGCTTCACCTCTGTCGATATTTTTCACAGCAGTAAGAGTGTTTTTAGGCGCGAGATACGTGGTTTACTGAGAGATGTTAACTAGTATGTTTAATATAAGTGTATTGAGTATATAATAATAATTATAGCCTTTATTCAGACGCAAAATAAAAGAGTAATTACAACTGACAATCTTAATTTAACATATCGATAACTTCGTCTGTTTGCCCAACATTGGCAAAGGCCTCCTCCATTTCTTTCCAATCTGCTCGGTTTAAAGCTTTCCTTGTCCATAGTTTTCCTGCTATCGTCTTTATCTCGCCTTCCCACCTCCGAATCTGTCTGCCTCACTTTCTTTTCCTGTTTCTGGGGTACCAAAACACTATGCTTTTGTTCCACTTTTCGATGCCTCTTATCATATGTCCTGCCCATTGCCATTTTAGTTTCCGTATTCTAGTTGTAACATTTTGTATCTTAGTGCGGCTTCTGATGACTTTGTTTCGTACTCTGTCTGATTTTCTTAGATTCAACATGCTTCTTTCTATAGCTGATTGGCATGTTTCTAATTTTTTGCTTTGTGCTTTGGTGAGAGCCCAGGTTTGGCAGCCATAGGTTAGAACTGGTAGCACGCAGATGTTGTACAGTTTTGATTTAACATGCATCTTGATTTCCTTGTTTTTCATAATTTCTTTTAGCCGCCAGTAGGACTTCCATGCATTCCCAATTCGAGTGTCGATTTCCTTTGACATTATATCATTCGTTGAAATTTGTTGGCCTAAGTAAGTGTACTCTTTGACATATTCGATTGGTCCGCGTTTATGATGATGGGGTCTTCGGGTGCATTCGTTAGTGCTTTGGTTTTGGAGGCGTTCATCGTTAGGCCTACCTTGCGGCTTTCTCTTTCCAAGTCTATGAGCATGTTTTGTAGGTGTTCCTTTGTTTCAGCGAATAGTATGATGTCGTCAGCGAACCGTAAGTGGGATAGTCGTTCTCCGTTTATGTTTAGCCCGTAATGATCCCAATTTAATTTTCGAAAGATTTCTTCTAAGACAGCTGTGAATAATTTAGGCGATAGCGGGTCCCCTTGTCTTACACCTCTGTTTATTTTTATTTCCTTCCCTTCTTTTTCTAGCTTAATTTTAGCTGTGCTGTTGGTGTATACCACCTGTAAATTAATCCCACGAAAACCCAAGCGATTGTCATTGGGGGTTCACGGTTGGTTTCCAAAATTGACTGCTCCAGCCTTCCACATATAATTTTTGATGGAGTTCACATACAGCAGAGTGAGACGGTAAAAAATGTAGGTGTTCTCATGGACAGAAATCTGTCATGGGAACAACAGCTAACTGAAGTCAGCCAAAAAACATTTGCCTCAGTCGGTTCTATTCGGAGACTGCGTAACTTCCTTCCGATTGCCACTAAAATTTCGCTTGCACAGTCACTCCTTCTTCCAATATTAGACTATGCTGATGCCTGCTACTTAGATTTGACTGAACAGCAACTTAACAAACTTGAGCGCCTTCAAATTCTCTCCATTTGATTTATATTTGGGCTGCGCAAATATGACCATGTCTCCGAATTCCGAAAAAAGCTTAAGTGGTTACCAATTCGCTTTCGTCGGAATTTGCATTCTCTGAACGTTTTATATAATATTCTTTTTAATCCTACAACACCTTCCTATCTCAAAGAACGTTTCCAATTTCTCCACCTCACCCACTCTCGATCCTTGCGCTCCTCTGATACTCTCCTACTCGCGACACCTGTCCACACCTCCTCATACTATGCCAATTCTTTCTCAGTACAGGCTGTTCAATTATGGAACGCACTGCTTTATGCTATTAGACGCGCCAAATCACATAGTATCTTTAAATCTATGGTCAAGGAACACTTTTTGTCATGTTGTTAACTATGTATTGTTTGTTTCTTTACGTTATATTGGTATATTTATTTATGTATGTATTAGTTTATTTAGTTTATCTTATTGTATTATTATTATTTAATTTATTTTTGTAGGTAATATTAGGTATTGATGTATTTAACTTTTTGTTATCCTGTAAATATGTATGTACATATAATTTTTATCATAAATCACGCATAGTATTTTCATCACCCCCGATTCAGCTATGTTGATTTCTATCCATCCAAAGGTTGTCTGGCAGAGATCGCTATCTTGCGATAAGACCGCCCATTGTACTACCGTGTAGCTAAACATTGTTTCTTATTACAGTCTAATGTATTTGTGGTGTGCAATAAAGTATTTTCTATTCTATTCTATTCTATACGTTTTTTATTATCCTGATGTACTTTTGTTCGACTCCTTGGTTTCTTAAGCAATACCAGATATTTTCGTGCTCTATCGAGTCAAATGCCTTGTTGTAGTCAATAAAACAGCAATAGAATGGCACATTAAACTCCTTGTTCTTCTCGATAATTTGTCTCACAGTATGTATATGATCTAATGTCGAATAGCCTGCCCTAAATCCAGCCTGTTCCTTTGGTTGATTTTCGTCTAGAGTTCTTGTTATTCGGGCTAAAATTATTTTGGCAAAGATTTTATAAATATTGGACATTAGACTAATGGGTCTATAGTTATTCATTTCGGTCTTGTCACCTTTTTTATGGAGCAGGATGATGGTTGATGCAGTCCATTGTGATGGAATAATTTCAGTATCCAGTATATCATTGAAAATATATATTAGTAGTGGTGCAATATAGTTTCTGCAGCTTATTAGCAATTCATTGCTGATCTCGTCGGGACCAGGGGCTTTATCGTTCTTCTGTGTTTTAATTGCCTTATGTACTTCGTCTTCTAGTATGGGTGGCACCTTAACGTCGTTGCTTAGTTCGGTAATTTCAATTTGGCTCTTGCTGGAGTACAGGTTTTTGTAGAAATTCGTAGCTATTGATAAAATACCTAGTCTTTTGGTTGTTGTTATGCTTTGACGGTCTTTCATATTAGTTATCCAGTTAGTTTTGTCAGACAAAACTTTAAGGGCCTTTTTTATACCGCCAGTTTTGTTAATGAATTTTTCGAACGTGCGGAGTCTAAGGTGTTCTCTATCTTTTCTTATTTGTAGTTTTATTTCTTTGCTCAATTTTCCTATTTCATCTCTGATAGTTTTTGTTTTGTTTGTTATTCTGATTAATTTTGATCTTTTTTCTAGAATTTCGCGAGATTTTTCTGATATGTTTCTATTGTTTGCTTGGGCTTCAATATTAGTTTTAGGTCTTGCTGTTAGTAATTCATGCATTGTGTTGTATTTCTGTTGAGTGCTTAAATGCTCAAGAGATGATTCTGTCACAGAGTTGAGGTTCTGTTTTATAGTAGCTATTCTTACGTTGTTATTTGGTGTTATTGTTTTCGCTTTGAAGGGCCGGCTTGGTTTTAAAGCATATGATGTTTTCAGACACGTTCTAAGCATTCTATGGTTGCTATTAAAATTGAGATTTGCGATGGTGCCACAGTCGTCGAATGATTTGGGTTTGTTCGTTAAGATGTAGTCTATCTCAATTCTGTACCGACCATCAGGCGATATCCATGTCCATCTATTGGAAGCTCTTTTCTTGAATTGACTATTTAGTATTTTCATGTTGTGTTCAAATGCCATTTCTATAAGTTTTTGTCCGTTACTTGTTCTTTTTCCACTACTGTATGGGCACAGGACGATTTCTTCTCCGTTTCTTGGTGCTCCAACTTTGGCATTGAAATCACCCATCACTATGTAGTTTTTTAGTGCGTGTTCTTTTATGGCAGTTTTAAGAGATGAGTAGAATGAGTCAATTTCTATTATCGAGGATTGTTCGGTTGGCGAGTAAATTTGTACTATGGACCATCATTCTTTGCTTGGAGGTATCTGTAGGTTCAAAATGGCAATCCTTTCTGAAATTCCGATTATTTCTGTAATACAGGTTTTGAGTGTTTTCCTTACTAGGAATCCTACTCCATGTCTTCCTGGTGTTTCGCCTTTGTGGTACAGTATGAATTGGTCATGCTCTTCAATAGCTTCACCGTGTCTTCTTACTTCGCTCAAGCCGATAATATCCCACTTTATATCTCTAGTTGAGTATAAAAGTTCTTGTAAGCTTTCTTCAGTCCTTAGAGAGAGTGTGTTGTATGTTGCTATATATAGGTATTCCGTGCTTTGAAGTTTTTTCGTTCTGGGCGCATTTGTAGGAGCTAAAGGGATAGTATTTGGAGGGTAGTGGTCGTCTTCCCCCACGGTGACCGGCCGTCTTGGGGTGAGTGTGGTGTAGGTTGTTTCGTTGGGTGTGTGTTTTTTGTTGTTTGGTTTTGGTTTTCCGTAGTCGATGTTTATTGATCGTTTTTTGTAGTTGAGGGTGTTGATAGTGACGTGGATCCGCCCCGTGCCATATAGTTAAGCATGTTATTTGTCTTGTTAATCTTTTTTGGGGCCATCGTTGGTTGGTTGTTGGGTGAAAAGTCCTTTTTCCTCTTATCTCTTTTATCATCTTTCAACTCCTTTATGACAATTTTGTCTTTAACAAAGTAACAAATTTTTCCCTTTGATCTTTCTTCCTGTAGCTGTGGAAGGAGCTCCTTCCTTTTCTCCAAGGTTTCTTTGTTGAGATCTTCCTTGATGTACATTTCTTGGTTTAGTTTCTTTTTGTTTTTGAGAATTTCATTTTTTCTCCAGTTTGTTGTGAACGTTACAAGGATAGGCCGTGGTTTGTTATCCTTTTTGGCACCTAGTCGGTAGGCGTTGTTTATTTCTTGAGGGTTGATTTGGATGTTCATATTTTTTTCTAGCAAATTTATAATGGCTTCGATTGGGGACTCATAGTTTTGTTCCTCTTTCATACCAAAGAAAATAACGTTATTTTTTCTTTTGTGGTCTTCCATTGACTTTATTTTGCTTTGTAAGGTCCTGATTTCAGTCTTCAAGTGGTTATTTTCCTCCAAAGGAGCAGTTAACTTTTCGTTGATACTCTCAGATACATTTTTGGTGCCGGCTTCGGTTATCTCTCGCGTTTGCGCTGACATTTCTTGCTTCATTTTTTGCCAAAAAATATCCATTTGCTGTTCCATATTGAGATGTTTTTGTATGGTATACTGGGTCAGAGTTGGTAGTATTGGTTTATTAGGAGTTGGCAACACTAGTTTGAAGTGGGCAACACTGGTTTGGGTTTGGCAACACTAGTTTTACCTTTTACTTTTTGAAAAAAGGAAAAAAAAATGCAAAAAGTCTAAGGCCGCCGTTAGGTTGCGAACTCGGTAGTCTAGCACTGCAGCCGAGGTGTGTCAGCGAGCGGCTAAGGCGGCTGTACGTCGAATTTAGTGGTTCAATGCTGAGTATATATTTTTTTAAACTGAGGTAATTTTTGTGTTTAAGATTTTTTTTTTGCCACCGTCATCTATTTGTCACTTTACTCCTTGTAAATAACTTGTTATTGTTTTGATTATGTATATCACTGATGCACTTTGTTCTACACTTTGTTTATAGTCACTTTGTAGATCTGATAATCCCAGTGTTCACTGTCTTCTGTCTTCACTTGAATTTCACTTTATTGTCATTAGTTTTGCGTATATCGTTTTGAAAACACTTACTCGTATTATTTATTAATATATTTTGTTATTTCAACACTGTAAGGTTGAAATAACAAAATTCTATGTTTAATACATACATATAAAATGTTGATGTGTACATAGTGTAGTATAATTTTCTTCTTTTTAATACAAACAAAAACACACACACACACACACACACACACACATTCACATAATTACATACAAGCATTACACCCTGATTACTGTCGTTTTGTTTTGTTAGTTAAAATGTAAATCCGTTATTGGCAGTCGGTTTTATACATACGTTTAGTGTATAATATTTTAAGAGCTGTGGATTTTGTACAATGATTAAATGAAATAAAAACACAACATTTTTTGATTAGAAGTGTGCATACACTGTTACAGGTCAAACTCAGATGAAAATGAGGCACTATCCTTCTTTATGTTGTATGCTATATAAGGCTCTATTGATGATAGGTATAATGACTTATTATTTTTGTTTTGGGGAATGCTGATATATAATTCTGTTTACTCAAATATATCGCTGTTTACAAGTGGATTCCTTATTTTTATTAAGAGATGCCCTTTAAATATTCGAGCTGCTACAAAATATTTAAAAAAAAAAAAATAATGACAGCATGTACTCGTAATTATGTACGTATATTAAGATTAACAAACTTTCCAGCTTAATTTTAATAACCTCCTAATAGCTTATAAAGACCCAACAAGATGCCTCATGATGCGGTAAAAAAAGAAAACCCTACATTACTCGTAAATGACTGTAATGTAGGAAAAAAGTACCACAAATGTTTTTTGCGAATATTTATTTTTATAAATTTGTGTGCTTAATGAAAATTACCATGAAACATTTCATAACGATAAAAATAGTGTACAAGCATAGGCTCTCATTAGAGGCCGACAAACAGATAAACAGAGACATGGTGAAACCACAGAAAATAATTCAAAACTCGAAAGTGAAGTTGGTTAATAAAGAATAACATGATAAAATTTACATGACATCAAGAAATGCTCTATATTTTTATAAATCACATTTATCAAAGACGGTGAAAGCAATCAGGACGAAGAAAAAATAATCAGGAAAAAATATCAAATATGTTGTAGATAATCCATAGGTCGGTCAATCCATTCGCCAGTTTATTCAGCATTACAATATTCACAATTTGGGTCTTTCCATATTGAAAAGTCGATTCTAGGGATTTCACTGCAGTCGGTTATCTTGTTGCTGAAAAAAACAATATCGAATGAATACTAAAATATATAAATAAAAATAAGTACTGGCGTATCACACAGCACCATCTAGCCCCTAAGTAAGCAGATTTTGTGTTATGAACCACATGACTGACACACTACAACATATTTAAGAGCTTAAATGTGCATCTTACTTCTTTCCAATTATCTCAAAAGCGCTTGGCTGTATCTCAGTAACGGAGTCTCCCACGTAGCACATCAAACTGGCCACTGTAACTTTTCTTATCTCAAGAAGTTCAGCTGAAATTCAGTACAAATCATTTTAATTACAGTATAAGTTGATAATAACTCTGCCTTATTCGCTTTATATTAGGGTAACGATTTACCATAATATATTTTTTTCGAATACAAAGGTACTTACGCATGGTGAAAGAATTAGGACGATCAGGTCTCTCAAACCAGTGTCTATCGGACACTATATTTCGTCGCATATGCTCAACTGTTATACAATATAAAGTGGAAGGAACATGACCGCCAGCAATGTGTTTCTCCAACCAGATACCAGCAAGTAGGTCAATGTCTTTGATTGATTCGTAGTTATTTTTAAGCCTTTCAATTTGCTGGAAACAGAATATTGACTTAATATTAACGCTTGTTCATAACCGACTGTTTTAGACCAACGTTCTGCGCAGTAATTAAATAAGTTCTGCCAGTTTCGTATATGAAAAATACAATCTCTATACCAAGTAGCGACGTTTAAAAAATTATTGACTCTGAGGTACATTTTACAAGTGCACTGCTGCTCTAGGAATAGTGGCCCCGATTTAAGACTATAGGTTTGAATCCGGTCGTGCACAATGTTTTTTTTTATCGAAAAATGTATTTGCTTTATTACCAGTACTCTTAAACGGTAAATAAACATTGTGAGGAAACTGGCATGTCGTAGAACCAAAAAGGTTCGGAAACAAGTGCTAATTACACGAAAGGCGCACTTTCACCACACTGGCTGAATATTACTAATATAACTAACTAATTATAAGCTTATAATAATGCTTATTATAAGGTTATATTACAATAATATTTGGACACGCCTCTGATTATACCCTTAGATAACATTTAAGACAACATTTAAGACCTTCAGAGATCTACAAAGTCTTACAAGCCTGTCGTGCTAACAATCGTAAGCATTATTGTTTCACATCATCACATCAGTTAACGTACCTCAGAATCCATTGCGTCCTCAAGATCTTCCCAGCATGAGATTTTTTTGCCAAAACAATATTCTCTGTACTTGATGTAAGGCTGCAAACCAAAGTATCTTGTTTTGGCCAGGTCATTGGTTGTTATATCGAGCATATCCTGAAGCGGCCCAAGTCCTATTTCGGAGATCTGCAACGTAAATAAGAGAAAGTTTTAACACAAATGCCTACATAATGAAATAACTAAGTAATGCCGGACTTTTCACATAGCATCATCTGATCCTAAAGTTTTTGTAATTACAAACATATTATAAGTATATAAAATAAATAAACAAGCCCGGACATTTCACCCAGCATGATCTGGCCACAAGGTAAGCAGAGCTTGTAATATGGGTACCACATGACTTATATACTACTTATATACTTTTTTTTTTGTAAATACATACATATTATACATAGAAACACCCAGACCCGAGACAAATACTTGCAGATCATACAAACATTTGTCCCGCGGTGGGAATCGAACCCGCAACCTTTTGCGTTTCATCCGGACCTTGGCCCACTGCGCCAGAGAGGCAGTTAAGGTTTAGCCTCAGCCTAACTGTAAAACCTGACTATGTACTACAAATAATTAAAAAAAAACATTGTAATCATTGTAAATATCATAAATTGTCGCACTCACAAAAGGGTCTACCACGTAGTCGGCGGCTGCGCATGGTTGTCTAAAACTACCTTGGGCTATGTAATCCATGTTGTTCCCATTAGCAAGGTATCCTGTCCGAAACGAAAGGTCTCCTAAAGGAATCTTACTCAAGTAAGTTCCATTTTTGTCGAACAATCTAAAAATTTAATTGATAAGTATAAATATAACTTTTAAAACTATCATGGTTTTGCACATATATCATGGTAAATATCCCGTTTTGAGTGAAAATTAAGTATAAATAGTATAAATATCGGTTAATTACACTTATTTATACTTTTAGGCAATTGCACGCGTGCACTATTAAAAAGTGCCAGGTTCATAGCGGAGAACCTGGTGGATTCGGGACCTAATCGCTGGATTGAACTTCACGGCTCTTTTCAATAAACGTAGGTTCCACAAAAGAATGTTTCGTAAGACGAATAAAAGAGGTTTTGGATTCTCTTCGTCGTACAATCTCTGTGCGATGTGCGTTTCATCGTATCAGTGCGTGGATACCATTGGTGTGGTGTGTCATATAGTGAAAGTGTACATTTCGGAAACAGATGATTAGTTGAAGGTAGTTTTGAAAAACAATCCGTACTACTTCGCGCAACTAACTCCCGAAGCATCCAGATAGACCTGCGACCACAGTAATTGCAACAATGGTGTTGTGTCCAATATCTACCAATATTTTCAGTTATAACTCTAGCGACGGAGCTAGCCTGCCCAATTTTTTATCGATTTATTAGTTGCATCAACAAAGTATACACTAATATAATATAAAATATTATAATATATAATATACAAACAAAATTATAATAAATTCTGAGTTGCACTTCAATTACAGATGCAAACGACAACGCAATGTTGTTCAATAATTGAAAATCATAGATAGAATAAAGTGATATTATTAATTTACATGATAAAATTACATAATATATGATAAATAATTAATGTAATTTCTAAATAACATTTGAGTAGGAATTTAAGATTTAAATAATGACAACTTTATACCAAATTTAAAGGTGTTGAGGTGACATGAAAATACATCAATATCAAGATGTTTTACATTACCACCTCATCGAGAACCTTATCTAAATATGACACAGTAGTGTAATGAATCATATTATAATTATTTACAATTAAATTTTATGGAGAGTATTGACCTACGTTGGTTTGTGCACTATTTCTGATTAATGGACTGTATATATTATTTCTTGGTAGATATCAAGGTATAGAAATATTAATTTGTGACAAGGAATAATGGTGTCAATCAAACTGTTTATTAATTTATAAATGACAAGTGCCACAGGAAGCGTTTTTGGACACCTTCCAAGCGTTTGACATAAATGTTATGGTGTGGATTACATCCAATACTACAGTACTCGAGAGAGCTACGCACAAGGGAGTGTTAAAAGACAATTTTAGTGTTGTGATCCTTGAGTTCCCTGAAGTTGCGCAAGACATAGCCTAAAGTCTTAAAACTTTTCTTAACAACATTTTCAATATGGAGATTAAAGCGCAATTTGCTGTCGAGTATGACTCCGAGATCACGAATATGGACCACAACTGTAAGTGCAAGCTTTAAATTGTCTTACGTGCCAAGACAGAATCGGATTAACTATCATCTCAAAAACCTTAGCAAAATTTGAGAGAGATATTGGCCTGTAGTTACAGACATTGTTGGTATTGCCGCTCTTAAACAGGAATAAGACGAGAGCCTCTTTCCAAGTCATTGGGAATACACCAGAGCTTAGAGACTTGTTTATAATAATAGAGAGCAGTTTTGCCAAAGCACTAGCACATTTAAATATAAAAATTGATAGTAACCAGTCTGAACCAGCTCCTTTCTGACCTGAGCTGTAGTGACGGAAATTGTTGAGAGGTAGTTAGCTACATTAGATTTACCGTGATCAACAGGAGGAATAATGAATAAGTATAACTATAGACAAAAGAAATCTGATTAACGAAGAGTTTACTACATTAGCAGAAGACATCTGAGCAGGTTATGAGCTACCACTACCTCTTTTATACTGTATGAAACTCCATAACAATTTTGAGTTCGATTTGAGTGATAATTCTAAGCCCTCTAAATACCTGGCGTAGTTTGGTACATCGCTCTCTTAATAATTCAAATGCAATTTTGTCCCGAGGGTTACCATATATACGATATTTTAATCTATATTGATGTTTTTCTTAAGCGAACGAAGCGAAGCGATCTAATCAATGCTTTGGAAAACCAAAATGGGTGTATATTTTTGGTACGTGGTTTAGATTTCGGAACATGCTTCGTTATTACAGATTTCAATACGACGTAGAAAGCCGAGACCGTATAATATTATCGATATTACTATAATTATCAAATCCTTCGTCCCAATTAATATTATACAGATCACTTAAGATAAGTAGTCAACCTTGTGAAAATGGAATTTATAGTCGCGTTTGGGAAGTAAATTATGTAAACTTACTTTACAGTGCCATCTTGTATAGTATGGAACCATCGAAATACATGCAAGAACTCTAGAGACAACTCTGGAATAACCTTTTTGTCGTAAATATCTCTAAACTCATTTGATGATGATAAGACTCCGTCTTTTTCTAGATTATCTTTCCCTGTAAGTGAAATAATTGCCATTTATTTAAATAAGTTACTTATCAAGTATAACAATTCCATAAACATCTATTGGGAAACCATCTTATGATCGATCTTGTGCTATTTCTAGATGTTAAGTAATTCAACTATTTACACTATTTTACTTACCTAGAAGAAGCGACATCAATTCATAATACAAGATTTGTAACTCAATAGCGATATTGATTTCTCTTGCGATATCAAATAGTTTCTGGTCGTCCCAGCAAGGATTTACTTTCGCTAACTCGTTGCAAATAACGTTGTGCAGTCTCCAGAAATAGATGAAAAACAGATTTATACCAAAAATACTGTTTGCTATGTCTGGGTTAGCTGAAAACAAAAATATTTATTACATTAACCATAGATTGCCATGCAGTTCTAGTGGTGTAAAGGCCTTTCGACACTGATATCATGGGTTTAAATTCAATCAAAATAACGTTTACATAAATGTTTTTAAATACCGTCTTTCCCCTAAACCAATTACAACGGCATTTTAATACCAACAATTAACTAGACAGTAAACAATTCGGATTTACAAAGGGACGCTCAACCACTGATCCACAGCCGGTGTTGAGTTAATATCAAATATTTTGTTATCTGGGAGGAATCACGCGATGCCTTAGGTATTTTTTGTGATCTGTCGAAAGCTTTTGATTGCGTTCACCATGAAACTCTAATCAGCAAACTACATCACTATAGTGATAAGGGAATTTCACTTAAGCTTCTTACATCCTACTTAAGTGACCGAACACAACGAGTAGATGTAAATGGAAAGCGTTCTCCGGGTTCAATGGTAAAAATATGTGTACCACAAGGTTCAATACTCGGGCCATTCTTGTTTTTAATTTATATAAATGATCTACCTAAACTTGTAAGGGATGATCACGAGATTGTACTGTTTGCTGATGACACGTCAATTTTATTTAAATTAAAGCGACGACTTACTAATCTTGACGATGTAAACAATGCAATCTCTAAAGTTGTAACATGGTTTAATGTAAACAACTTATAACTTAACGAGAAAAAAACGGAATGCATTCGTTTTATACTGCCCAACGTTAAACAGGTGAAAGCTAATGTAAAAATTAAAAATGAAAAGATAGATCTCGTCGACACCACAGTGTTCTTAGGCCTTAGATAATAAGCTGCAATGGGGCCCGCACATAGATAAATTGTCGAAGAGACTCAGCTCTGCGGCATACGCTGTTAAAAAGATCCGTCATTTTACCGACGTAGATACCGCTAGACTCATTTCAGCTTCAGCTACTTTCATAGCATTATGTCTTATGGCATTCTGTTGTAGGGGAGTGCTGCTGATATTAACACCATATTTGTGTTGCAGAAGTGGGCTGTTCGTGCAATTTATATCATGGGCCCTAGAGAATCACTTAGAAAAAAGTGGTCGCGCCAATTCAATTAATTGTTTAAAATCTGATATTTGCGTGAAACATTGGCTTGAGAATTTCCTTTCTCCATCTCCTTCCCGCACATAACCTTCTCGCCCAAGTGTGAGCGAGATACTATTTGCGTGCATTTATCTCGAAAATGCACGCCACCTGTGAAAAGACTCGAAGAAAAACATGGCCGCTGATCGCTTTGCTTCGCGCTAACCGCTGTTAAAATAAATCTGGAATTGTGATTGTGCTGTGAATTTCCACTGGATTATCGATCAAGGACGCTGTTCACACCCTCCGACACCGAAACAAAGTACTGTGCACCCCTCCTTATAAAGAACTGCTTCTTACCACAGTTCCACGCAGTTCCAGCCGACATCCCTCGTCACAAACACTTTCTCAAGCCAAATTTAAATTCGCATCATCCCGCATTTCTCTTCTTTTCTTCATATTCAAAAATACAGTCTACTTAACCGCACAGCCAATAAGTTTAAAGGTATTAATATTATGACAGTGCCTTGTATATATACGAAAATTTAATGTGTGTACACAAAAATGTTCACTTATTTTAAAAAAATTGCAATAATCATAGTATTAACACTAGAAATAAAGATGTTATGATTGTTACTCGCTGTTCCCACTGTTAGGCTCGCTAATGTTAATAAGTCTTTTATAGGGCAATGTGTACGCTTCTATAACAAGGTCCCAAGCGACGTGATAGATTTGTCGATTGGCAAATTTAAAAACGTAATTAAACAGAAACTGTCTATTAAAGCATATTATAAAATATCTGATTATTTAGATGACAAAAAAGCTTGGGATGAATCTGCTCCAACTCGACTCGGAATCCGTAACAAAATTGTGCCTGGACACAATTTGTTTCTATTTTTTATTAAACTGTAATTAAAATAGCGGCGAATTCATAATGACAGCGAACCAAATCAACAGCTTTGTTACGTTTGTTTCTGAATTGTTATATACTAGCTTCGTAATACTTACGAGCATCATGACACCTTGTTTCACATGGCCCTTGATTCAACACACAAGATGTTTTTTCAGCTGTATAGCTTGGCGGCCAAATTCTTCCTTCTACCGTTTCGTACTTGATATGGCCACCTTCTAATGTTCGGAATCTATCAATTCCCTTCTCTAAACTTCCGTATATAATTGACAAGTCCCAAAAAGGTGTTTCAAAGGTATTCTGAAAAATATTCGAACATTCACAAAAAAAAAATCACCACATTTTATGCTGTTCGGGTTTTTTATACATAAGAGCATTCAAGGATCAGATAACCTGATTAGAAGTGGTTACAGTAACCTATGACGCTTGCAATTCCATGGTATCACACGCACGTTGCCGGCGACATAAGTTATTTTGTCTGTTAGCGTTAGGCAAATAGGCTCGAAAACATAGAAAACTAAGAGAAATTATAAAATCTGACCCTCAACGCTAAAATAAGTGCACGAAAGGAGCCTCTGAGGCGCACCTTAAACCTTTCACCATGCTGGTTAGAAATAACTAGTGACACGATAAGAAGAAGAAGAACGCTAAAATAAGTACCAGTTTTGCCAAAATCTAAAGCAGAGATATACATACATACATACATATAATATAAAATTAGATTTATAAATATATCTCGGAAAAAATTACATATATCTAATTTTTCCGAGCTCGTAATAAAAAGTAATAACTTACTCTTGTTGGAGATTTTTTTTGTCGACCATTCAAAGTGCATCCTTGATATTGAAAGTTTATAGGTCTCGTCATATTCATGCACCGATGTTTAGAAAAGCGGTGGACGGGGTCATCGTCAGGAATCTTGTTGGAGATACATTCATAGTCAGACGCTCCTTCAGGCGAACAACAGGATGTCTTTTCAAACACATAGCGACCTATAAATCATAATAGAGGTTAATAGCTGTAGCTATGAAATAAAAGTTATTTACAAAAATCCCAAAACTAATTATACTCTCAGATAACAGTTTTAAAGGAATTGTGTGCTGCTTGTTAGTCAGCCAGTATCCAAAGTATGTGTAGATCAGTGGTCTCTATGATAAAACTCTGGTTATAGAGTGATTGGCCTGAAACCCTTCAAACGTGCCATTCGAAGCACTCTCTCGTAAAGCTCAGATAAAAATGCCACCGCTGTTTCAAAATATTATAGGATCCTATCATATTTACACATATAAGCATTAAATTGCAGAATTTGTTAATTCTTAAATGCGAATGTAAACAGATCGTTTTTATTTTCATAGAGGAATCAACTCACAGATGCTACTGGTAATTACAGATTTTATTACTCTACAGGCTCTACAAGTAACACAAGAATAAAATATTTATTTGTTAGGAATTGGTTATAAGTCTGATAAATAAGGAGCACTGAATACTTACTTGTATCATTGTTTGATAAGGTTTCTTCGATTATGAACAGCAATAAATTAGTAGCCAAGGTTGTGAATCGTTGACTTGGCACATAGCCGTGTGGAAGACATTGGGTACGTAAGCGCCGTGCTAAGGGTAGTTCGTTGCCGGATGCAGCTTTGCTGGGTTCATAGCCTGATTAATATAAATAATTAATACCTTAATTACAAATCTTGAATTCTAATTTAGTGTATGTATCTCTTATTAAGTTAAGCTTAGTTTTACCAGTGAAACGCATTTTTGCTGTGAGTTATCAATAGCGTTTAAATACGTTTAATTAACTTATGATAACTGAGCATAATTCATTATACAGTCATTGAAGAGTATCATTAGTTTATCCGGATCTCGTGTAGCACAATAAATATAGCTCGGCGAGAACACTGTTTTGTGATTCGCAAAAGCTTGTGATATAAACTACATAGGTTAATATGGAT
Source organism: Lampropteryx suffumata (assembly GCA_948098915.1). Lineage (NCBI taxonomy): Eukaryota > Metazoa > Arthropoda > Insecta > Lepidoptera > Geometridae > Lampropteryx > Lampropteryx suffumata. Next base: position 19,645,330 of record OX402547.1, read on the forward strand.
TGATTTGAGTAGAGTTTTATTATTATAATGCATGTATTAGTTCTGACCATTACAGTCACTGCGCCACCTTTTCTTGTGATCGTATAGTTGAAGCTCAGAACTTTACTCACCGACCTATTACAGAGAGCCGCATCAAAACATTTCAAAGTAGAATTGAACACAAAGTTTCCCTTGTACCATGCATCGATGATCCAAATGATCTTTTCACCACATTGTCTAATTTAATAATTAAAGAACATGCTGATATTTACGGTAAAAACATGCAAAACAAAAAATTGTGCTAGATTTGTCGACTGGGCTACACCGGGTATTTATAGAAGTAGGAATACATTGTATGAATTATATGCTACCAGAGAGACAATGTTAGATGATCCAGTTTTTATCTTATATGTTAGGAATTACTCAAAAGTCTTCAAAAAAGTTTGTCATGCGGCTAAGTCACTGTTTTTGAGAAAAATAATAGAAAATTTAACAAATAAAATAAAAGCAACTTGGAAATTAATTAATAATGAAACAGGTAAATCAAGGGCTCGCAATATACAGTTCAAATTAAACATAAATGGTACAATTTTGACTAAAGAACAGGATGTTGCGAATGCATTTGATAGTTTTTTCTCAGATATACCAAAAATAGTGTCAAATTTCTTTAAACTCTTCAGCCTCCAGAGCTTCCATTCTATTAGAATCTAGTGTTGCAAAATGTAAGAATGAGTTTAGTTTTAGCTACATTAACGAGGCTTGTATTGTAAAAGCATTCAAGTTTAATATAAAAAATACAGAAGATCGTTGGGGAATGTCTACAAAGGTGCTGGGTGTCATTATCTTAGATATTGCACCATGTTTAGCTTATATTTTTAATAGATATATCGACGAGGAAGTTTTTCCCGATCTCATGAAACACAGTAAACTCATTCCTATGTTTAAGTCTGGAAGTGAAAGTGATCTCGCTAATTACAGACCGATATCGATATTACCTGCTATAAGTAAAATCTTTGAAAAAATAATTCTTAATCAGTTATTATACCACTTTAACGTTAACGGCCTACTACATAGTAATCAATACGGATTTACTAAAGGTCGATCAACAGCTGATGCAGGTATAGCGCTCTTGAAGTATATATTTGATTCCCGCCGCGAGACAAATGTTTGTATGATCTGCAAGTATTTGTCTCTGGTCTGGGTGTTTCTATGTATAATATGTATGTATTTACAAAAAAAAAGTATATAAGTAGTATATCAGTCATGTTGCACCCATAACACAAGCTCTGCTTACTTTGGGGCCAGATGATGTTGTGTGAAATGTCGGGCATTATTATTATTATTTGAGGCCTGGGAGAAGTCACAGGATGCAGTTGGTGACTGTGACTGTGTCATGCAACCCTAATCACAAAGTTAAAATATTATGGCATTAAAAACCGGGCGATTGACCTCATACAGTCTTATCTATCCAATAGAGTCCAGAAAGTAGACGTGGGTGGTGAGAGGTCTTCGGGATCAATTATTGATATAGGGGTACCTCAGGAACCGATACTAGGCCCTTTTTTATTTCTAGTATACGTTAACGATTTACCTTTTTTTGTAAAAAATATTTGTGATATAGTTTTATTTGCAGACGATACGTCTTTAATTTTTAAGGTTGATAGAGGTAAAACCAGTATTTGCAATAACGTAAATGAATCCTTATCGTTAGTTCTTAACTGGTTCACTGTAAATAATCTTTTGCTTAATTCAAAAAAAAAATGTATCAAATTCACTTTGCCAAATGTTATTCATAGCCCGTCCAACATTGAAATAAATGGAGAGGCAATGAATCTTGTAAATTCCACGATCTTCCTAGGTCTTAATATTGATGCAAAACTACAGTGGGGACCACAAATTGAAACGCTTGCTGGTAGGCTTAGTTCCGCTGCATATGCAGTTCGTGCGATACGGTGGCTTACTGATGAAGCTACAGCTAGACTAGTTTATTTCAGTTACTTCCATAGTGTTATGTCATACGGCATCATTCTCTGGGGGAAAGCAGCTGATATTGGTAAAATATTTGTAATTCAAAAAAGGGCAATACGTGCCATTTATAAAATGAAACCACGAGAATCTTTGACAAAATTTTCAAAGAAATTAATATTCTCACAATAGCTTCACAATATATATATGAAAATTTGTTATATACACATAAAAATAGAGATGGGATTCAGCAAAATAGTGACCTTCATAAAATCAACACTATTAACATAAATTATACATCCCTAGGTTTCGACTAGAAAAAGTTAATAAGTCATTTATGGGGAACACGGTGCGCTTCTATAATAAGCTTCCTGAAAATGCTACTAAACTACCTATTAAGAAATTTAAAGCATACATTAAAGGTAGTCTTTTGAAGAAAGCTTATTATAATATAGATGACTATATTATTGATAAGAATGCATGGCCTCATGTCGCTCTGCCGTCAGACAGTTAACCGACACACTTGAAATGTATAAACTCTCTTGTATTAGTATTTCGTAGTTAATTATAAGACGGATCATATAAAAAAGCGCTAGGACCAAGACGAGTTTCTTGCCAATTCTTCTCGAGCTTGGGTTAGGATGAATTGGCACCTAAATTCACCTAGTATGTAAGACGTTTCAAAGTGATCCTTGTGATTGTATTGAATAAATCATCTTTTGACTTTGACTTTGATTATAAATTTGTATTGGTTTTCAATTTGAAATGCTTTTGTTGGTGTGTTAAGTGGGGGGTAAAAAGTAATTTGAAGATTATATTTTGTAGAACTTGCAGTTCAGCTAGTTCAGCTAATTCAGGAGTTCAGCTAGGTTTTTACGGCTCCATCCTAAATCTCAATCAGATACAACAAGTGTGGCTTAACTATGTGTGTTCCTATTATAACGCATTAGACCATTTTTAACCATTACATAGTATCTGTAATATTCAAATAAGGTGTAAATAAACTGAATTGAATTGAATAAACCAGGGAATTGTAAATAGTGTAGCGTATTTGTCGTGGAACATCCTGGAAAATATTACATAATGAGCTAGTGAGTAATACTAGTTTCGTTTTAATATTCTCAATATGTGTATTCCACGTCATTAAACTGTTAATCCGTAAGCTGAGATATATTTTGTATTTATTCTTACTTATGCTACACTATTAATCGCAAGTGAAAAGTAGAGTTATTTAATAACATTTAATGTTTTTTTTTAATTTTATGTATTTTAGTTTGTTAGTACCAATTTAACTACTGTTGGGAAGAACTGTCACACTGAGAAGAAATGGTACAGATGTGTGCCACATCGTCTGTCCTACAACTGCACCATAAGCCACCACAGGAGACCACAGAAGCTCTTATAATAGTTTTGTACCTCCAACTTTTTACAATAAATATACTATGGTCACACAATAGCTAAAGAGTTGTTTAAATATGTTGCCATCTCTATTCACTGACACAAGAAGGACAGAGCATACCTAAATGCCACGCTAGTTCATTATGAATTACTAAGATTTTAATTTTGTATGAATATTTGTATTCGAATTTTTGAAATTACCTTCAGAATACCATTCAGGCAAGAGTCTTCTATCTGCGGGCGAATGGTATGCTCCTCTTGAAGGGTGTTTTAGGTTGTTACACGACCCACCTACCCGCCTTCCTTCTTTAGGGTCACAAGGCTCAATCTCGGTTGTGCATTGCCTAAAAAAACATGTGTACGCTTACAAGACATTTTGAAAATCAATAAAATACAGATTTTCGATTTCTGGAATAGTAAAATACAAAATCTATTTTGACTACCATGGTACCACACCATGGTAGTCAAAATAGACAAAAGGTCTGATTGTTTCCGAAGATTCCGAAACCACAAGGAACTTGCACATTATTATGTTTCCATTATGTTCGTCCGTTTGTCTGTCTGCCCGCCCCATAATCAAAGCTCTAGCTCGCAGTCTATAAAATTTCATCATTTATATCAATTTCAAATTTAACTTTTAAAACTATCATGGTTTTGCACATAATTTTCACTCAAAACGGGATATTTACCATGATATATGAGTTTTTCTGCTTCTCGATATTTCGGCACAGTTGCATGCGCCATGATCACGAGATAAACTGAAGTCTTTGCGGGTGGATGTTATTGGCAGACAAAACGGTCTACCCTCTTTCTCAGTCTTTTACTGCGAACATTACCGTTGACCGTTTTGTCTGCCAATAACATCCACCCGCAAAGACTTCAGTTTATCTCGTGATCATGGCGCATGCAACTGTGCCGAAATATCGAGAAGCAGAAAAACTCATATATCATGGTAAATTTCAAATTTGTATGGTAATACGCAAAGAATACAGATTTTTGTTTTGTGCTACAAGATTATGTATAAAAAATATGTTTCTTCTTTATTACCCATATGCCTGCAAACGCGGGCGCGGGCGGCGCGTCAAACTCAAACATAAGAACTTCATTTGAGTGTCGAGGTGCGGGGCGGACGCGGGAAGCGGCGCGGGCTACTTATCGCGGGGAGCGCGCGGGCAACTCACGCCATAGCTCGTTCGTGAAAGTGGCCGCAGTGAGAACGCGGGGCGATAAACCGCGCGGGAGCGGGGATCTCAAACTGGTTCGAGTTAACCGCGCTGTGATGGCGTCTTCACAAATTAATGTAGAAGAATTAATAAGTGCTATTCAAGCACGATCTACGCTGTGGATGTCTTAACAAAGTACAAACACATAAAAGTTAATTTGGTATAGTGGAATGAAATAAAATCAAAAAACTTTGGAGGTTTCTCTCGCATTTCATTTAAAAATTGCCTTATATGGCAATTTTAGAAAAAGAATGTAAGAATTTTCCAGTAAAAATAAATCTTATGCATCCATACTATATTTTGACAAACACTGGCCACTACTACACTTGGAACAAAGCCGCGCTTCACTGCTGACAGGCACAAATGCGCGCGTTGCCGCACCCGCGCCGCTGCCCGCACCGCGCTGCCAGTCTGGCCAAGCAAAGACAACAAAGACAGGCGGCTTAGTAAACAGCTTTTCTCTACAAATATTCATTTGATGAATACTGTGCTTTGGAGTGGTAATTTTTAGTATTCCGAAGTCCTCAAGGAACCCTTATAGTTTCGTCTGTCTCTGTCTGTTTGTCTGTCTCTCCGGCAAATGTAACTTGGGCGTAAGTAGGTAGTTATCTACTGCAACTCTCTCTCTCTCTCTCTCCTTGGATTTACTTAATTTACTTTGTTTGATGCTTGATTGGTTAGCTATTAAATAATAAGATTAAATAATTCAAATAATACGATTACAAGGCTTAACACGAACCTGAACTGTTTACTTGTGTTTTTTGAGAGAAGAGCTTAAATATATATCTTAAATAATTAACACGTACTAAAAAAGCTGAACCTCCAACCCTCACCTAAAACTTACCTAAGTATATCCAATTTCTTCAAACGCTTCAGCTCTTTTTTTGTAATAGGAGCCCCGCGATAGGCGTCGTATAAAATAGCATAGCTACTACAGAATAAAACTGAAAATATTAATAATATTTTCATAATTTATTATTTTTAAACTTGTAACAGTTTTCAAAAGCAATGCTGGGAAATGAATATGCTTGCATGTGGTTTCTTCTTTTTATATACCACCGAAAGCTGTACATATACCGAATGCATACATGACTGAATAAATACAAAATTATACGTACATAAACTAGCTATTGACCGCGATTTTCTTGGAGAGCATTTTAAATAGTAGAACTGTAATATTATTTCATACAATTGTTGTTATTTTCTTATTGATTGGCGTTTTTTAATCTAGTGATTTATTTTCCATCCTTGTCCTTGTCATAACACTTTCCAAAAGTAAGAGCAGCATTGATATCGTTCTGTAAGGCAAAATACCTATCTGTGTTTTTGACAGACAAAACGGTCTACCCTCTTTCTCAGTCTTCCCTCTTTTCCCTTGTGAACGAGAAAGAGGTTAGACCGTTTTATCTGCTAATAACACCCACCAGCAAAGATTTCAGTTTATCTCGTGATCATGGCACATGCAGAAATTTCGGTGAGCAGAAAAACTAATTATCATGGTAAATATCCCGTATTAAGTGAAAATTATGTTCATAACCATCTTCAAAACCAGTCTTCCCTCTTTTCTCTTGTGAGCGATAAAGAGGGTAGACCGTTTTGTCTGCTAATAACACCCACCCGCAAGGACTTCAGTTTACCTCGTGATCATGGCGCATGCCGAAATATCGAGAAGCAGAAAAACTCATATAGGTATATCATGATAAATAACCTTTATTAAGTGAAAATTATGTTCAAAACCATGATAGTTTTAGAAGTTATACTTACCTTTATGATACTTGTGACAAACATTTTTGCATGCGAATAATAATATAATAATATAATTAAATAATAATAATAATACCGGACATTTCACACAGCATCATCTGGCCCCAAAGTAAGCAGAGCTTGTGTTATAAAATAAATATAATAAAAAAATAAGAATTGTTTATTTCAAGCTTTAAGCTCATATGGTAAGAAAAAATTAAAATGAATACTATACAAAAATAAAACATGAAATACACAGAAATAAAAAAAAAACATAATTAATTTTACAATTTTGGATTTTAGATTGCTGGCACCATGACCACACCTACACCACCGTCTTGTGCAGGCGTATCCAGTGCGCCAGCAACAGATAATCCCACCTGTCTGACAACGTGTTTAGAATAGTGTTGGTGCTCCCGCGCAGGCGCTTCAGGAGTGACGCACACCGCTTTCTCATGATAGCGTGAAAGCCGTCTGTTCGAGCCTCACAAAACATTCCTGACGCACTGCAGTAGCGCGGTAGCCCCAACATCACCCTTAATACGTTGTTATATTGTACGCGCAGTGCGTCGTATGTCTTTTTTGTATAGTTGACCCACAGGCTGCTTGTGTACAATGACTGGCAGTAGGCCTTAAAAAGAGTCACCTTCACCTGTCTGGCACAACGAGTGAACCTACGAGCCAACATATTACCTCGTACTGATAACCCCCTGCGTTCCCTCCATGTCAACACAGTCATTTCGGTCCTCGGTGACCCAGTGGCCCAGATACTTGAACTGTGGAACGCGATTGAGCTGAATTCCGTCTAGGTAGATCGGTGGCACAGTAGAGTAACATTTAGTCCCGGCCTTAAACACCATATACTCACTTTTTTTCACATTGTATCTGAGCCCAGTCATGTGGTTATGAATACCACATGACTGATATACTACTTATATACTTTTATAAATAACTGTTATAAATAATCATGAGTATGTATTTAAAAATATATGCAAGTATTTTATCAGTCATCTGGTCACCATAATACAAGCTATGCTTAGTTTGGGACAAGATAGTGTTGTGTGCATTGTCCAGCAATATTTATTATTATTATAATCCCTAGGAATCTTATTTAATTTTAGAAAACGTAATTCCGGGAATTAAAAATTAGCCTTGCTACTATGGCGCGGGTATTGACTATCCCCATTAATTTCATCATAATCCGTTTATCAGATTCAATCATGGTTGATACACAAACATGTCTACGAAAAGGTACATACAAAATGTAAAAAACATTCAAACATCCACAAAAACATTTAGAATAGAATAGAATAGAATAGAATATATCTTTATTGTACACCTTATATAATAAAACACAATATTAGAATTTAATTAAACTAAAAGTATTTAAGTGGTACAATGGGCGGCCATATCGCTTGAGAGCGATCTCTTCCTGACAACCTTTGGATGGAAAGGATCGTATTAAGTTGAGTGGACGGCGCGGTGTACATTAAGCTAATTATAATATATAAATAAATAAAATAAATATTTAACTAAATACTACACATAAATAAAAATAAATACATACAAATAAATACATAAAAACTTACAAACTAAAGTGATATCTATGAGACTGATGTGAGATAATGATGGTATACCAAGTTTTTGAAGATAGGTAAGGATTTAGCATACCGGATGGAGACAGGGAGTTCATTCCAAAGCTTCACAGCCTGCAGGGTAAAAGAGCTCCCATAGTAACAAGATGTATGAGAAGGAGTTTTAAGCTGCAGGGTTTCAGAAGAACGTAAGGATCGAGAATTGGAAAGATGGAGGAACTCAAAGCGTTCCTTAAGGTAAACTGGAGTGGAAGGAAGAAACATAATGGAGTAAAGAATAGAGAGGATGTGAGCATTCCGGCGAAGACGTATCGGTAGCCACTTAAGTTTATATCGGAATTCAGAGATGTGGTCGTACTTACGCAAGCCAAATATGAATCTAATGGAAACATTTTGAAGACGCTCAAGTTTATTGAGTTGGTCTTCAGTTAAATCAATGTAGCTGACGTCGGCATAATCTATGATAGGGAGCAACAATGATTGTGCTAGCGCAATTTTAGTGGACGTAGGCAGAAAGTTTCGCAACCGTTTCAGAGAGGAAAAGGCAGCAAAGGTCTTTTGGCTTACCGCTGTTAACTGAGGTGCCCAGGATAGGTGCCTATCCATGAGTACACCTAAGTTTTTAACCACTTCACTAATTTGTATTATAGTGTTGTCGAACATAACTCGCGGGAGGCTAAGCCAGTCGATCCGAGACAACATTCTTGAGCTTCCTATAATAATTACTTGAGTTTTAGATGGATTTACTCTGAGACCGTATACTTTGCTCCACTCTAAAATACTCGCAAAGTCAGTGTTAGTACTTGCGATGGCTTCAGCTAACCACTCAACAGGAGCTTGTGTATAAATTTGTAAATCATCTGCATAGAGGTGGTAGGAAGAAGAGAGACGTTTCGATATAGAGTTTATGAATATAGCAAAGAGAAGTGGAGATAAAACGCCGCCCTGAGGAACACCAGCATTCACTTCACACCAGGATGAGTAAGTGTCATCAATGCGAATTTGTTGCCGGCGACCATACAGGTAACTACGAAACCAGTCAATTACTGTTGGAGATATGTTATAAGAGCGGAGAATAGCTAACAGAATATCATAGTCCACATTATTGAAGGCATTACTAAAGTCCAGAAGGGACAAGACAGTTAATAGACCGTTTTCCATGCCAAGTCTGATATCATCAGTAATTTTGATGAGAGCAGAGACAGTGCTATGACCTGAGCGAAAACCGGACTGATAGGGATTAAGAAGGACATTTGTGTTAAGGAAAAGGCTGAGTTGCTGGTGAACTAAGCGCTCAAGGACTTTGGAAAGAAACGATAGAATGGAAATAGGGCGGTAATCAGAGAAGGAAGATGGATTTGATTTTTTAGGAAGGGGAGTTACTTGAGCCTCTTTCCACAGACCAGGAAAGGTTCCAGAGTCAATGGAAAAGTTAAGAAGATATGCAATTACGTGGACTATGTCATCTAGGATAGGTATAATCATTTTTTTACTAATACAGTCACTACCGACAGCATTCGATGAAATAGCTGAAATGCTCTTTATAACATCACAATCAGTGAATTGATGAAACACAAATGGTGGAAAGTCAGGAGTTGGAAATAATGAAAGAGAATTTAGAGTTTGCAATTTAGTTAGTCCATCATAATTAGACGAAGATGAGAAATGAAGGTTTAAGGAATCAATATCTAAATCTTTTTGGGAATTATGTTGGCGAGGCTTTCCAACTCCTAGTGACCGAAGAAATTTCCATACTTTTGCAGGATCGTTATTTTCTACAGATTCATGGATAAATCGGCGTTGTGCATCCCTACACACCCTATTACAGTGATTTCTAACGTGAGTGTATTTCTCCTTATTTTCATCAGATGGCGTTCGCTTGTATCTGACCTTAGCAACGAGTTTCTTGTGCATTTCTGCACGTATTTGATCAGTAAGCCAAGGTGCGGGAAAATGTTTCATTTTAACTCTACGGATAGGAGCATGCACGTCATATAATCGAGTTAAGATGCTGTTAAAACAATCTACCTTTTCATCAATGGTGGCGGCATTTAAAACCCCAGACCAGTCTGCATTACAGGCATCAATGCGCAAAGACTCAATGTCCACGCCACTAAAATTACGCTGAAGGAGAATTTTTGGCTTGTCTTTAGGAGGTCGAATTTTATACGAAAGAAATATTAAATCATGATATGAAAAATCATCCGCCGCGCATTGACCATATTTGGCAACATGTACTGACGAAGAAACTAGAATTAAATCAAGAAGAGAAGGTTGACAGTTTGGAAAATTATGGGTCACGTCGAGAGGCAAAATGGATAGGTTGCTAGCACGCACAAGACCTTCAAGAGTAGAAGAACGAGAATCACGCTTTCTAAGACAAGTATTAAAATCGCCCATAATAATAGTATGGTCATGCAGAGGGGTAAAGTCTTCAAGCAACTTTTCGAAGGAGGCAAAGTAATTTACGTACATTGAGTGTGAATAATAAACACCAAGCAATAACTTACGATGGGATAAAGACACTTGAATGAGTAGGTGTTCTCCAGCGTTGGATGGTGGCGGCTGGGCAGACATATTAATAATAGTAAAAGGAAAGTGGGTACGTATGTATATGGCCACACCACCCGCTCCCGATCCAGTGCGGTCATTGCGAACAAGTTGAAATCCAGGAAGTGAGTAAGAAGCAGAAGGCAAGCAAGGTTTCAACCATGACTCTGATACAAGGATAGCGTGAATAGTTTTAAGATTGAAAGATGCCAACATTTCCAAGAAGTGAGCCGGAATGCTCTGTGCGTTGATATGCACAACATTAAAATTATTGGGAAAATCACAAAAGGTAGATTTTAGGGTATCATAAAGGGTAGGTATACTGCAAAAACTGTCGTTGTCACAACTAGCTAAAGAGGAACAAGACAAAAACTCATCAATATCACAATCACTCATAATAAAATAAATAAATAAATAATAATAAGTACTTATAAATATAAATAGATTTACAATGTGCACCTAAAAATATGTTATACCTAATAATAATATACTAACTAATGTCTATGTGGGCAAACTGCGTACCTAATAGCACCCAAGTCGAGCCCACCTGCCTATTGTCAGATTATTGAACTATCAATCAAACAGCAAAAAACAAAAGCAAAAAAAAAAAAAATCATAATAATAAGAAAATGCTACAAGCAAATAAACAAAATTAAAAGAGAAATAAAAACAAGATCTATCCAACCGAAAAATCAACAAGTATTTTGGGTAGTAACGGAACGTTATACAGACGTGTCTGAAATATTGACATTGACATTTAAATAAAATATGCCTAATGTCTGTCACTGTCAGTCTAATCTAAGGAAGAGAAGACGTGGTTCGTAGTTGTTATGAAAGTAAATAAAATTAATTTGAGGGTTGCAAAAAATAAATAGAGAAAGTGTACAGACGGTATTTGAAGACAAATTATCCGGTCGGATCTATGCCTGGATGATTGATACACAAATCGTCAAGCACTACGATTATTTCCGTCCAGCACGTCGAGGCCTCGAAGCTGCTGCAGTTTCCCCAACAGGTGCTACTGATGCAGCCACTGCCGTTGTTGTTGCATGCGAAGCCTGCACTACCGCTTGTGGGATCTTATTCAGATCCTCGATGACGGAGACACGGTGCCGAGTACCATCAGATCCGAGCACGAAAACAAAGCCCTGTCTCGTCCAACATTTCGCGATGCCAAAACGCTTACGCGCGGTCATGAATGTTTCATGTCGCGCCTTGGTCAGGAACTCTGAGAGTGTTACACCTGTGTCCTTCAAGGAAGACTTGGACGCCCATATCTGGTCGCGAATGCCAACGTCACGAAGCTTGCAGAGAATAGGCCGCGGCTTGTCAGATGTAGCACGACCCATTCGATGACAACGACTAACACTGTCCTTAGAGAAATTTGATTGCTTCAGCCTCTCCGACACAGTCTTTACAACAACTGCTGTAGTATCTTCTTGGGACTGCTCGGATACTCCATGGATGAGTAAAATTTTCCTCCTTCCACGCATCTCCATGTTATCAACTGCACTATGAAGCATAGAGATTTGATCTTGAAGTGTGCGGAGAGATTTGGTAACATATAGCCTGAATATGGCGAACTCATTTGCCAATGCTGGAACATCTGCAGCAGGAGACTGGCTTTGGTGGAGCTTTCCCTCAAACTCATCCATAGTTGTTTTGAACATATTTACCATATCGGATAGTGATTTTTGAATGTTAGTGGCATCCATTTTTTATATTGGAGGTTATAAAGACAGCAGTGAATAAAAGAGTGTGGTAACTTTGTTTCTTGTGGTTCAATTGTAAGGATAACAGTAGATGGCAGGTAGAGTGATATAAATATTATTTTAAAACATTAATAAACATATAATAGTTACTCTAACTATAAAAAATAAATAAAAATGTATAGGCTATTAAAAAAACGTGTTTACTGTAACACACCTACCGCCCAAAAAAAAAAAAAAAAAAAAAAATATAATAATAATTTATAATAATTATGGACTTCTGGAAAACGCATGGTTATTAATTCTTTTATTGACTTATTATTTATTGAATCAGCTGATTAAATATATATATATTCATAATTTACAAAGTCTGCAGGTAAACAATCATATTGGTTTTGTTCCAAGTGTAACCTCGAAAAAGTAATAATTTACTACTGGTGGAAGTTCACAACTAGGTTTTTATGTTGTTACCTTTTCAAAGCTGAGCATTTAATTTACCTCCCTACCTAATAATAGCTAGGTGAATACTGTTTATTTGCGCATTAAGATCGCAATTCTTAATTCAAGCTTCAGTTTTAGATGCCACAAAAAATCACTATGTAGGCATCATCAAAAATACATTATTAGGTAGATAGAAGTTAGATTATTACCTAGTCAGGTCATAAAATCTGTTACAAACATTTAACTGAATAAATCTATTAATTGTGTTTATTGTTAAAAAGTTGTATATGAAAAGAAAGATAATTAAAATGTAGAATACAATTTCATTAATATAATTCAAAAAGACCACCCCGGTTTTGAATACAGGCTCTTAGCCGATTCGTCGATTGCAGCACGCCCCACATTCATGTCTATTTCTGCCACTGCTTTAACCAGAGATGAGGCTTAGCGCAAACTTTCTCCTCTAAATGCTGCCATATTTTGTAGTCCAGTGAATTTAAGTCTGGGCTAGACGAGGGCCAGTCGTCGTGCCTGATAAAGTCGATTTCATGGGTGGTCAGCTAGTTTTGAGTGCTTCGTGCCCTATGAGCTTGTGCAGAATTTTGCTGGAAAGTCCAGGGTCTGTTTTTAAACATGGTTTAATAAATAAATAATAATAAATAAATAATGCCGAACATTTCACACAACATCATCTGGCCCCAAAGTAAGCAGAGCTTGTGTTATGGGTTCCACTTGACTGATATACTACTTATATACATTTTATTTTTGTAAATACATACATATTATACATAGAAATACCCTGACCTGAGACAAAAAGTTGCATATCATACAAACATTTATCCCATGGCGGGAATCGAACCCGCAACCTTCTGCGCCTCAGGCAGGCTTTCGCCCACTGCGCCACGGAGGTCGTTTGTGGAAAGAGGTTTCACTATGTGTGTAAGGACAATAGTACACAACAGCACTAGCAAAGTAAGTAAGTAAGTAAAAAAGTTTATTTTGATAAACTATACACACACAGATATAAATAAAACAATAAAAGAGCATATATATGTGTTGCACTGACTGTGTTGCAGCACTTCAAAAAGGGTCAGTGTTCAGCTTAATGCTGCAGTAAACTGCAGCGCTGGTTTTCAACACAGACCGTGGTTGACGCACGGACCTGAACACACGAACTAATTTATAATAACTAAGCCTGTTTAAATACAGATTTAAAAAATAGATAAGTACTTCTTCATTTCCAAGTATCTTTATATCCAAGTAAAGTGCATTAAACAGTAGGTACGTAACATTATAATATTATAAGCTTGATTATTAAATACAATAATAAATAAATAATTGATCACGATCAGTTGAGCTATTTATAGATAGTTTTAAACGGTCCTTAGCCCAACTGTTTCACGTGTATTTTATATTATTCTGTAAATTCTAATAATAATTACAGGTATAGGTAATCTGTTATTATTTTTACAATAAAAAATTAGTAGGAAAATACAAACATAAAAGTTTATGGTAAGCAAAAGATCAAATATCTAAACACATAAAATATGGACTAATTTAAGAACTTTTTACTAGGTACCGATTTGTTGATAGTAGATATTTAATAAATATTTACTTTTATCTAGCCATCTTTATTAATTTATTGGTAACCTTACATTAAAATACATGCTTCTAGAATAAAAACTACACTAGGTACACCAACATAATTATTTAAGTACAATTTTAAATAAACTTACGTAATAATTGTAGATAGATAACCAATAAAGTAAAGATAAACTGACATAGTTATTATACATTTTATGTACCTAAGTATATACTGACGAACACCCCAAAAAAATTGAAGCTAACTGCTTCAATTTTTGCACTACCTATTTGGAGTGTGAGAGAAAAAGCACTGATAAGTCTTCCTCTATCTGAATACGAACTGCTGCCGACCCGTCTTCTTTTCGTAAGTAAATACGTCCACCTTTGGTCCAGCAGTATCTCCATTGGTGAAGGCGACATTGTTCCCTAGACTTTGCGAGTAGTTGCCGGTTATATCTAGTTAACCGCTCGTTGAAAAACAATCGTGCGGGCGGCTCCTCCAGTCCCAGCTCAGTGGTAGTGAGACCACGACGTTCGCGCGCCCTCTGCAGGCAGATGTCTCGAGTCAAGCGACGAGAGAACCGAATGAATACTTTTCTGGGTTTGACAGGGAGTGTAGTGGTTTGGTGCTCCGTATGGTATAATCCAAAACGTTCGATGGAAATCACATCACGATTTTCTATGATGATACCGATTTTATCGGCTAAAAGTGGAATTAGATCCGACAGGTTTTCTTCTCTTTGCTCCGGAAGACCTGCAATCTCCAAGTCATATAGTAAGGTCTCCTGTTCACTATCGTTAAGTGCTGTCTTAAGGCCTACAACAGTTTTCTCAAGTTCACTAGCACTAACTGTATTTCTTGAGTTACCTAGATAGTTTTCTAAATCGGATACATTACTTTCTAAGACGCTGATTCGGCTAATTGCAACAGTCATATCCTTATTTATTGCTGTTATGTCGGATTTAAGTTCGCACACGACAGAACGCACTTCCCGTAAATCTTCTTTAAAAGACTGAAACTCCAACAATAACTCAGACTTCATGCTTTCAAATTGAGTGCGCATCTCAACGACGAACCCAGCAAACGCATCACGAGAGAAGAGCTCGCACTCAGTGCTCAGCGCACCAGCAGTAGGGAAAAAAGTAGAATCCTGTATGCTACGGATCGGTGTAGCTGGGTCTCGTCCCTTGGGCTTTTTGGTCTGGCAGACACCGCAGCGCCATTTGTCATTAACGACTACTCCGACTGGCATACCAACGCATTCGCGATGGGTGCTTGAGGAACATTTTTGGCATGTTGTTCCATCTTTTGTTGACATGAATTTTTCACACGCAACACACTTTGCCATCTTAGTAAGTTAGTCTAGTTAATTTTGTAATGTATTGTATCCAAATGACCACTTTTTTTAGTCGAGGGTACTTAGATAATCAATCCGTCAGCTGCTTGATTATATAATTGGTAATTGCGTAATATCTGCTTGAGATTATCGCGAGATAATATTCACTACGCCTTGTTGTATCACTGTTAACACTATTTATATCTCTTCGGGCAAGCAAAATCACTTAAAATTTATTTTAACACTTAAGTATTCAGGAGCAGATTCGTACAGTACAAAGTCCGTGACGTCAACCTACATATGTTAGGCCTGAATATGACATTCCCAGCCAAACCATGCATGACAAATGGTAATGCCTTCGCTGGACTCTCGAAATACGGGCGCTTGCATCTTCACTGCTGTGGGCGTATACTTCATTTTGTTTGTTTTAAACATTCTTCGATGTAAAAAAAATTTCATCCGAAAACAAAATTTGGCGGTATTTTTTTCCCGCGTGCTGCCGTAACAAAGCGCAAGATCTTTCCAGCCAAATTTTTTTTAGACGCGTCAAAAAATTTCCGGTCTTTTTTCGATAAGCCTATCGTAGTCCTAGGTCTTGATTTAACAACATTTTAACAGTTGTTCTTCTTAGTCCCATCTAAAGAGCTAAGATTTTTTGTTTACGCACAGGATTTCGTTGTGTTCGCGCTCTCACTGCTTTGACGACCGTTGATGTCCAAACCGTGCGAGATCGGCCGCTCCTTTTACGGTCTTCGAGGCTCGAATCTTCACTGAATCGTTTGATGGTTAGAATTTAATAAAGTATTCAGTTCCATTTTCAAATCCAAAACTATTGTGGTCTCTGGCAGTTCAACATTTTATGAGTGGACAACAGCAGGTATAAGAGTAGGCGTACCTTGTATGAATTGTACACTGAAAAAAGGTATAACTTTAGTGAAGAGTTTAAAGAAAAGTAAAAAATTACTCAAAAATCTATAAAAATATTTCACTTGTCGCTTTGCTAAATCTCAGTATTAAGCTTTGAACTTTAAAGCTCGATTATCTTTCCATACAAACGTCGAAGGGTGATCACACCCCCGTCTGAAGATGAACAACCAAATCTAAAAGTGATATAAATTTGTCTTATCATAATCTATGCTTGTATCGAGAATTTTTGAGAATTCTAAAAATAATATGGGTTTGAAAGATACTAGACCCACCACTGATTTTAGCGCAACTTTAGGTGTGAATAAATAACAAACGGAGTACGCAAACTAAGAAATTATCAATACTAGCATAGATTATTTATTCAAGAGCTCAAATAACCTAACTTTTTTTAATAAATAAAAAAAATCCAAAAGACTGTTCATTATTTTTACGCAATCGTTTTATTTATAAATCATAGTCTAATCTGATCATATGACTCGAAATTATAATCACGCTTACTGCTCATTTCTATCCTTGGTGCACGTCTATCCTTTTCTCACACTAAGCTAGGTGAAATAGCATGCATTTTAGCTGCGTCTACTAACGAGTTTGTGCCACTAACTAGTGTATCCTTAATGTTATTTTCAAATTTTGCAGAATGTTGGAAATCTTTGTTAGCGCGGCACCACAGCGGTGCAACGCAATAACCGCGACTCGATCTTTCTTTAGCGTCCATTTTATTTTGAAATGGATTTATTTTTTATTTTTAACAAGCTTAAATATTCTTAAATATTCTTCAAGCTTTAATATTTCTGGTTAGTATTCAAAATTTTAAAATAATAGGGTTGTGACAGAACTTATGAACCGACTAGGTTAGTAGTTGATTTTGAAATGTTTTTTTAACTTTTACCTTCGCACTCAGACCGTCACAGATGAGAAGTTTTGATCTCAAGAGAACGTCTATCCGTAGCTAGCGAGGTTTTAACCAATGTAATTACGTTTTATAAACTAAAAAGAAACCCGACTTCATTTAAACAAATATAAAATACGAAATTACGTTTACTTGGATGACATATTTTTATAGCTATTTTGATTTAAAAACCAAACTGAACCGATTTTGATATCCTTTTTGTACAGATAGAAAAGTATATCCTTCACATTAAAAATCATTTTATAAATGACAGAGTTATGAGGTAACAAACAAGAAAAATACAACCGACTTGAGAACCTCCTCCTTTTTTGAAGTCGGTTAAAAATCGTTTTATAGTTATTTATATAAAAGTCGTTTTATAGTTATGCGATTTCATGATTCCGAAGGAACACATATGGCTTTGCCATGTCACCGACGGACATCTGTCTGTCTGTTTGTCTGTCTGTCTGTCCGACTCTAATCAGAGCTCTTGGTACTCCTAGCTCCGTAGACTTGGTCTTATCGTAATGAAAACTTTTTTTCTACTCCATCGTGTGCCATATTGTTGAATAGGTATTTTAAAGATATTAGAAGGTTTTTTAAACAATGTTTTGGTACAAAATTAAATATTCGTTTTATAAATATCATGTTTTGAAGTCATCTATTTTGATTGAGACCTTAACCACTGTTAACTAAACTGGCTGAAATTATATGGAAAATATGACGGCTAGTAAGGTATCACTGAAATATGAGTAACTAATTCGATAACCTTAAAAAAATCCTGGAAACTCCGTACTCAATTTTTGTGGTTTGCTAGTAAAACTATCTTGAATGAGTTTGGGACCTAACCTGTTTGTATCTCTGTATTCACTTCAATGCCCCTACATACCCGTTTAAGGTGTTGCAAAAGATTGCTTAACCTTGTTGATCTGCAAGGAACAGCTCAGATAACTATGCCACGAGAGCCTGAATCAACCTACCACAAAGTTAGCGAAATGCAAAATAAAATAAAACTGTCATCACATTTCTTTGATATATAAAAGTATTGTATTACTAAACAAGTAGTGGGGAAAACTGTTCATACGTTTAGTCTTATTATATAACCAACCACATAAGTTTACTGCATGCGAAAATCATCCCTATTTTTTACTAAATAAAGGTTACGGTATGTGAACATTACAAATTGGTTAAACAAGTATTTTTATTAGGTTTTTCCTTTGTAGGGTAGGTCGGGGGCACTGTCGCCATGGTTACGGCACGAACGCCACTGATGTATGCGACAGTACTCCTACAAACTGCTTGTTTTATGAATTGTTTCCAGTCGCTTTAGAATACATGTTTCTGTCCCTGGCATGTGCAAATAGAAATAAATAAAAGCTGCGATTTCCGTTTATATTTTGAAGTCAATTTTATTAAACTTGAATTTTCTAGGAATTTTTATTCTATTTAATTAGTTTGAATTTGTAATGACATTTTCAAAAAGTTCTGAGTAATTTATGTTCTTTACCTACGGACATAATTGATTATATAAAATACATTAATAAATTTGACTACATCTGTAGCGCAGTGGGCCTAAGTACGGTTGCGGCGCTTAAGGTTGGAATTATGTGCATGTATTTGTCTCCGGTATGGGTGTTTCTATGTATAATATGAAAGTATTACAAAAAAAAGTATATATGTGGTATATCCGTCATGTACCCATAACATAAGATCTGCTTACTAGGCTAGGTGACGCTGTATGAAATGTCCGGCAAAACAAAACAAAACAGATATTGTCCGCTTAACATATTTTGATGTAATTGAATCATGCTTTACCAAAGAGAGAAACTAGTTTGGTATAAGTTTTGCAGCTTCCCGACCATACAAAGTGATGTTCTGATAACGACCCTTTCAACTACCCTCGTGAACTATTGACTATTCTGTTGCAGTTACAAGCAGTCAGTTAGCAACTCCCTCAAATTACGTGCATTCACAGATCGCATCATCGGTAATAAAGTTAAGTACGTTATCAGAGATTTCTAAGGGTTGTTTACACATTATTACTTAGAAGATACGATTTTTATATAATGTTAGAGACAAATTGGTCTCTATTTACTTTTTTTAAAGCGCTTGTACTTGTCATATTACTTAGGGACCATAGTTTTATGTAGTAAAGCCTATCAATAAATAAATAATTCCGGACATAACACACAGATTCTGGCCTCAAAGCAAGCGGAGCGTTTGTTATGTACCACATGACTGATATACTTCTTATATACTTTGTTTTTGTAAATACATATGTATTATAAACAGAAATACCCAGACACACACTTGCAGATCATTATAAACATTTTGTCCCGCGGCAGGAAGCGTACCCGCAAACCTGCGTCATAGGAGTGCCTTCCCTCACGCCACACAGTTTGGCTACCACCAAAAGTTCCAAGCTACATAAAAAGTGTAAAATTTAAACATTATTTAATGAGACTTTGTCGTCTCTATGGTCCTCTCTATGGTCTAATCTATGGCCGACTTATTCACTGATCAAACTTACAGGTCCGAGTTCAAACCTAGCCAACTCTCTAGCGAGTGATTGAGTTTCAAGATGGTGCCCTCAGCAAATGAACTTGTATAATACAAATACAAAATGTTTTATTTCCAAATATTTTTTGTAAGTAACAGAGTTAATGATGCTTTGGTTTCTGTGTTAGTTTACACTGTGTTACAGAAAACCCGTAACACATAGTAATTACAAAATAACCCAAACTATAAGTAAAAATAAAAATACTTGTTGAATACATTTGAAGAGGCACTTAAAATTATAATGTATGACTTTACACTTGTAATGAAAAAAAAAAAATTCAGTACATACAGTTTTTTATCGCTATTTACTGGCTATCGGCTTGTTTATTGTAATAATAATAGTTGTAAAATATACAGGGCGTCCCACGGATATGCCACATGGTAATCCTTTTATTTGTGACATTATGTTATTAAGGAAACACGAGTCAGCGGCACAAACTCGTTAGTGGACGCAGCTAAATTGCATGCTAATTCACCTAGCTTAGTGTGAGAAAAGGATAGACGTGCACCAAAGATGGAGATGAGCAGTAAGGACATAGCGTGATTATAATTTCGAGTCATATGATCAGATAATTCTATGATTTCTAAATAAAACGATTGCGTAAAAATAATGAACAGACATTTGGCTCAAGGGTTCTCAAGAAAAAAACTACTGAATGTATTTATTAAAAAAAAAGGTATTTGAGCTCTTGAATAAATAATCTATGCTTGTATCGGAATATTTTTTAGTTTGCGTACTCCGTTTGTTATTTATTCACACCTAAAGTTGCGCTAAAATCAGTAGTGAAAAACGATTTTTTTGAGTCATGTTTCTTTCAAACCCACATTATTTTTACAATTCTCAAAAATTCTCGATACAAGCATAGATTATGACAAGACAAATTTATATCACTTTTAGTTTTGGTTGTTCATCATCAGACGGTGGTGTGATCACCCGTTCGACGTTTGGTTGGAAAGATAAACGATTACAATTTCTGTTTTTTTAAACTACGGTTTCCATTGCTTGCGATGTTTCCTTTTACCGTTTAAGAATAGTAAAAAGTACTTTACATACACAAAGGGTAGTTTTTTCAAGAAAGCGTATTAAAATATAAATGACTATGTTATTGATAAGAATGCATGGCCTCATGTCGCTCTGCCCTCAGACAGTTAACCGACACACGTGAAATGTATAAACTTTCTTTGTAAAGCCACATGGAAATTGATCAAGACTGAAACCAGTGACACAAAACCAATTGAACACATAAATTATATAAATCAAAATAATAATTTAATAGAGATTCCTAAAGAAATAGCCGAAACTATTAATAATTACTGGACTAATATATCAAATAACATTAGTCAAAATAAACATAAAGTTAACACTGCATGTAAGATCTCAGTTTGTAGTAGCTTATTCTTGAGACCCTACGACTGCGATGATATTCACAGAATTATAATGTCTCTTCGAAACACAGAGGCGGAAGTACACAGAGGGTATGATGAAATATCCACAAAAATTCTGAAAGCTTGTTCAATGGAGATAACGCCAGTATTAACGTACCTGATAAACTTATCTTTTGAAGAGGGTTCCTTTCCTATGCTTTTGAAAAAATCTATTGTTAGACCCTTATACAAGAAAGGTGATAAGTCAAAATTAGACAATTATAGACCCATAACATTAATACCTGTAATATCTAAGGTCTTCGAGGTAGCCATGCAAAGACGCATACAAGCGTTCATTAATAAAAAAAATATATTTAAACAGGAACAATACGGATTCCAGCAAGGTAAATCCACAACTTTAGCTTGTTTTAATCTTGTTAAAAAAGTAATAGACGGCATAGATAACAAAGAATTAGTTACAGTTATTTTTTTCGATATGTCAAAGGCGTTCGACTATGTCTCTCACGATATTTTGTTGACTAAGCTAGAAATGTATGGTATCCGTGGACCTGCCCTTAGTTGGTTAATAATGTACTTGGACAATCGACTACAATGTGTAAACGAAACGACGACGAAATAACCAATCTGAATAACGATAATGAATTAGCATCTGTTCGCTCTACCTACAGACCTAACAAAGTGCCTCAGGGAAGTGTCTTGTGACCTCTTCTTTTTCTTCTATATATTAACGATCTTCCTGACATCACTTCTAAGCCCTGTATATTATTTGCTGATGACATTTCTTTAATATTTACATCTAATCGCAACATTGATATTAATAATTACATAATTGACATAAATAATACTATTGAATGCATAATTAAATGGCTTGACATTAATAACTTGAATGTAAACTTGACAAAGACATATTATATACAGTTTGGAACCTATGCACGTATAAACCAGCCTCTGAAAAACATTTTACATGGAAATATCAACATTTCAGAGGTAGATAGGACAACGTTTCTAGGAATAGTCTTAGATAAACATTTAAATTTTAAAATGCGGGTCGACAATGTATGCTCCAAAGTAAACAGAATTGTTTATGCTCTGCGGAGATTGCGAAAAACGTCGTCCTTAGCCACAGTACTTAAAGCATGTCATGGTTATGTAGCATCGGTACTCACATACGGTTTAATTCTTTGTGGAAACTCAACAGACTTAAAAAGAGCATTTATCGCACAAAAAAAATGTGTAAGGGAAATTGGCGGGATACCGCCCTGGGAATCATGCAAACCACTTTTTAAACAATTAAATATTCTCACACTACCTTGTATGTATATCCTGGAGTCTGCTTTGTTTGTTAGAAAGCACAATCAACTGTTTGTTAAAGCTAGTGAGGTATATCATAGAAGCACAAGAACCAGGACAGAATTGTATTGCCTAAAATTCCAAAGACGAGTATGTATATAAATAGTAGCTATGCAATATGCGGAAAAGTATATAATTCCATACCTGACAATATAAAAAAATTACCATTAAATAAATTTATTAAGGAACTAAAGACCTGGTTACAAGCTAAATGTTTTTATAACGTATCTGAATTAATAAAATGACATAAATTTAATTAAGTAATATTCCTAAGTGACGTTTATATTGAATTATTATTATGTTACCTAGTTTTTTTATAAATATCTCACATTGTTAGAAAATATTGTGCACCATTTATCAAATGGTAGCATAGCGAACTTACCAAATAATAAAACCTGTAATATACTTATGTTCCACAATAAATGAAATGAAATGAAAATGAAATGAAATTGTATTAATTTTTCGTAGTTATGGTATCTAGTTATAAGATGGATCATGCAAAAAAGCGCTAAGACCAGGACGAGTTTCTTGCCGGCTCGAGCTTTAAACCGCGAGTCTGTGAGATAAATATTTAAAGAAATTAATATTCTCACAATATATAAATAAATAATAAATAAATGATCCCGGACATTTCACACAGCATCATCTGGCCCCAAAGTAAGCAGAGCTTGTGTCATGGGTACCACATGACTGATATACTACTTATATACTTTTTTTTTATTATATACATACTTATTATACATAGAAACACCCAGACCCGAGACAAATACTTGGAGATCGTACAAACATTTGTCCCACGGCGGGAATCGAACCCACAACCTTCTGCGTCTCAGCCGGACCTTAGCCGACTGCGCCACAGAGGTCGTAAATTCTATGGAACTTTGCTATACACTCATAAAAATAGAGATGGATTTCAGCAAAATAGTGATCTTCATAGAATCAATACCATAAATTATACATCCCTAGGTTTTGACTTGAAAAAGTAAATAAGTCCGTGGTGCGCTTCTATAATATTATAAGCTTCCTAAATATGTAACTAATCAACCTATTAAGAAATTAAAAGCTTACTTATAGTAGCTTCAGTTTTAGAGATTGCCACAAAAAATGTAGGCACCACAAAAAATCTCATAAGGTAGATAGAATTTAAATAATTAGTTGATTTGGACATGTTTTTTTTACTTTACCTTCGCACTCAGACCGTCAGAGATGAGAAGTTTTGATCTCAAGAGAACGTCTATTCGTAGCTAGCGAGGCTTAAACCAATGTAATTACGTTTTATAAACTAAAAAGAAACCCGACTTCATTTATACAAATATAAAATACGAAATTACGTTTACTTGGATGACATATTTTTATAGCTATTTTGATTTAAAAACCAATCTGAACCGATTTTGATATCCTTTTTGATACTTTACAGATAGGAAAGTATATCCTTCACATTAAAAATCATTTTATAAATGACAGAATTATGAGGTCACAAACAAGACCGACTTGAGAATCTCCTCCTTTTTTGAAGTCGGTTAAAAAAATCAGTTTTGCCATGTCCGTCGGTCTGTCTGTCTGTCCGACTCTAATCAGAGCTCTACTCGTAGCTCGTAGACTTGGTCTAATCGTAATGAAAACTTTTTAGCATCGTTGTGATTTGAATATCGATGAAACGAAAAAGCGACAGTAACAAGAGACAGACACATAAATTCATAAGATATAACGTGGAAGAAAATGAGATAGGAAGCATTATACGTGTTTGTGCGCGTGTTAGATTCATATAAATACCTGCTCTAATTAGTATAATATATTACACCTAATATCAAGATTTAGAAGTTTATAATGAAAGTTAGTAAAATTACTGAAGTTAAATACCTACTTCTCACATGAGGAATTAAAGCTAAATGTAAGCAAGGATAAATTCAATAAGAAGAGAGAATAACAAATTTACCATAGTATATTCAATTTTCTTTATTCAATAAAATTACAAGGACCACTTAGAATCGTCTTCTTACATGCTAGTGAATCTAGGTGCCGGTTCCTCCTAACCCCAGTTCAAGAAGAATCCGGCAAGAAACTTGTCTGGTCCTAACACTTTTTTGTATGATCCTTTACAATTTTACACAACACAAGTACCCTCCTACAAAATAAACACCATAAGGAATATAAGGAAACAATGACAGAATAATTAACTGATACAAATGTATGTAGTTCACAAAGATAATATAGTTTTAAAGTTACCAAATAACCAAACAGAGAATAACACAAAAGTTAACGGTACACATATTAAATACACACAAATATATTTTAGTACAATATTATTGCAAGGCACTTATCTTTCTAGTTCGGTGGTCACTCCCAATCTACCCGTCTTAGGCTTTAACCTCGCCTTTTATACATTTTTGAAATATATACAAAACATCACACCATATTCATTATTCAACCAATCACAGAAGCCTATTAAGAATCTAAGTATAATAATGAAAGTTATTTACTTAATAACAATAAAAAGATGTTTAAATATAATTCATGAAACAATGGATTCATAGTTTTGCTATATATGTCTTAATAAAAGAATTATAACGAATTTACCGATTTAGTAAACAATCAAATGAAGGACTTGTATATCAGAATAATGAGAACAGAAAATAATAAAGTGAAACATTCGTTAATAAATCCAAACTAATTAATAACTGAAAAATAGTAAGAAAGTATGTATCGAACAATGAAATTTACAATATATAACAATCATTGGATACTTTCGTTCTGAAATCCTAATTTCGTTCTCAAATGTGTGTGATGGTATAATCATTTTTATTACAATAATATTTATTAAAGCATATGTTAAATTAAACCAACTATAAAATAATAATATAAGTATAAAACTGTTTAACTGTTTATCAAAACACCATCTGTGTTTTTAGCTGTGAACTAATTGAATGACAGGTGGATTTTTATTGAATTCTTACAGAGTATAATTTCAATTATTCTGTCACGCGCATGCGTAGTACAAAGCTTGAGAAAATGCATCACAACAACCGTGATGTTTTGTATACGTGTACGTATTATACGTTTTTTTAAAGGTATCACTTTTACCACGTGTGGATTGCACACATGTTTTTTTTTCTACTCCATCGTGTACCATATTGTTGAATAGGTCTTTTAAAGATATTAGAAGGTTTCTTAGACAATGTTTGGCACAGATATTTGTTTTATAAATATCAAGTTTTGGAGTCATCTATTTTGATTGAGACCAGTATCCCCCCACCCTTTATGGCAAATGGAATTCAATTCCCGCAATAAATCATTACTCACGATTCTAATAGAAAAGATAGAGCTCTTAATCACACCTGTCGCCACCTGTTAAATGAATTTCAAAGCTCATGCCTGTAATAACTGCGCTTTACCCTATTTTAAATTGAAATTCAATACGAATAGAATATTCTACGATGCTATTGCTCTAAAACATCACTGGTTTTCTAGCGACTTAAAAAACCTGGTAGGAATCACCGTACGGGTCTTACGGGTCGTTACGGATCTACCTTAAACGCACACTAGCTAGTTAAGTGATGAATATGTTACCATCTCTTTCTTTTACATTAAAATGACAAGGACTGAGAATTATTTTGTTATTATTAAGTAGATTGTAATTACTATTGGAAAATTAAATTCATTAATAAGTGTAACTGGTGTTAACCGTGCCGAATAATAAATAAATATAGGTAGGTTTGGGCTAGATGCGGTGTTGTGTGCTAATAGTTACTCATTTTTATTTGTAACAGGTTTTTATAATAAATCAGAAACCTGCTCCAGTAAATGTAATGATTAACTGTAAGGAGGCTCGAAGTCTGGTTAGGTAAATATTTTTTAAGTCTAGCTCATTAAAACACTAATTATATCATCACTACAGAATTAGAATACCAATGTATGACTGTAATAAACATCTTCGAAGGTTTAGCACGAGTTCGAATGGTATTCGTAAAAGTAGAAAACGCGATAGTTATTGGAACGTGTCAGCAATTTTGGAGAAATAGGTATCAAAAAATTTGTTTGACAGCAGTGAACAAGCAATCGAAGCCTGCTTCTTCTTCGTTAATGGCATGTGTCATAGTAATGTCAGTTTTCCAGTGTCAAGTGTTTATATTTTCTATAGTTTGCTGTCACAACGTCGTATCTTGTCGTTCGTCATTTGTTATCCATACTTATACTATAATATTATATATTATATACTATACTATCTATACTAATATTATAAATGAGAAAGTATGGTTAAAGATATTTATTTCTCAAAGAACAAGGTTCACTTTTAGAGAATATTTGATTACAATGTATGTAAATTAAGTACTGGTTTGGGTCCAGTGTTATAACAGTTTCATTACTACTTATATAAAAACTATGTAAGATATTTGTCATGTAATTGAAGTGTTTTTCTGTATATAATTTTTTAACTCTTTTTTAAATGAATATAGACTTCTTTAATACAGATATTGGCTTCTTTAATACAGCTAGGTAATTTATTATACAGTTGTGCTCCTTCATATGTTATGTTTCTTTTACCATAGTTGGTTTTGCGAGGATCAAGTACTAAATTTTTAGAGCGTACGAGCGTACTTTACGTATAAGCAGGCAAGTATTATAAATGTAGATTTGATTTACGCTCATGATTTGGGTTTCCTTATAGAGTTTTTCTGTCCGAGTAAAGAAGTCATAATTTAATAAGACTTTCATAATTTTGTTCTGTGCAGTTTGCAGTACCCTTAGGTTTGATTTAGCCGCGGTTCCCCACACCTCTATCAAGTATTCCAAATTTGATTTTACAAGTGAGTTGTATATTAGTATTTTTACGTTTTTTGGAGTAGCCCCATTAGGGATGTTATTTTAGATCTAAGTTTATCTATATGTGGTTTCCAGGTTAAGTGTTCATCCAATACCAACCCGAGATATTTCTCACTATTACACTTTTTAAGAGTTTCACCGTTTAGTGTTAGCAACACATAGTCATCGATTCTTTTATTAATAGCTTTAAATATCATATATGAAGTTTTAGAAACATTGACTGTAAGCAAGTTATACGGAAACCATGTATTTATCAGATTCAAGTCATTCTGCGCCTCACCAATGATTTTGTGAATCGAGTTGCCAAAATAAAACAGGCAGGTATCGTCGGCATACAGCATTATATGTTCACCAAGACCTGCTTTATACATATTGTTTATGTATATTAGGACAAGAGCGGTCAAAGTATTGATCCCTGTGGGACGCCACAGGTGATAATTCCAGGACCACTCTATACGACCAGGTTTTCACCTATTTTGACTATCTGCTTTCTGTTTGTGAGATAGAATTTGAATAGTTTCAATGCTGTACCCGAAACTCCAATGGCCTGGAGCTTTCTTAAAAGTAAATCATGACTGACTGTATCGAACGCTTTTTTCAAGTCTATAAGGATCCCAAGAGCTATGTTCTTTTTATCAATATTGTTTTTAATGTTTGTTATCAGGTCTATTGTAGCAGAAAGTGTATTGGATCTTGCTCTAAAACCATATTGATATTTGTAAAGAAATTCTATAGACCTCAAATAATTGTCTAGAGACGAGAATATATAACCTTTTCATAGATTTTAGAAATTATAGGTAGCACAGAGATCGGTCTGTAATTGCTAGGATCTTGTTTATTTCCTGCTTTATAAATAGGTGTAACTTTAGCTACTTTTAAGTTATTGGGAAAGTATCCAGATTCAAGACAGGCATTAATACAGTCTAATAGGCTTCCAGGATAAATGGTTTGATTGACTTAATAACTTTGGCAGTGATACCGTCAAGGCCTTTGCTGACATTAGCATCTAGTTTATCAATGATCTTTAATATTTCATCGTTTGTACATAGTTGCAGTTTTGATAGTACTGGAATGGTATTTGAATCGGGCGTTATTAAAGTTAGCGGGTTGTTGTGGTACTTCTGAGGGATATTATTTGATAAAACTGTGCCCACAGAAGAGAAAAAATGGTTAAAGCATTCGCAAATATCAGTTTCGTAAGTAAGGGTATTCCCTGATTGGTTCATAATCTTTGAAGGAGCAGAACTATTTGTAATTTTATTTTTTGAGATGTTGTTTATTAATTGCCACATTTTCTTTGGTTCTTGTTTACAGTTATTAAAGGAGTTAGTGTAGTATTTACTCTTACTAGTTTTTATTTTAATTGATACTTGGTTTCTCTCTTTAGATAGTTCATTTTTAAGGTTTTCATTTGTTACATCTTTTTTAAATTTTTGGTATGTTATATTTTTGACGTTTATTCCATCAATTATTTCTTTATTAATCCAATCTTCCTGGGGTCGGTTCAGTATTTTTGATTTAGTAGTAGTGCTTTTCTCCATTGATGCTATTATCCATTGCTCGAGTTCAGTATAATTTTTATGTGGATGTGCATGTTTTTCACTATAATATTAAGGGTGTCATAAAGCTTGTAGTCTATTGTTTTGTAGTCGACTCGTTTTTTTGTGACCTTTTTTTTCTTTTGTACCTCTATGTATAGTTGCTTGTGGTCTGACATTGTTGAGTCTATAATCGCAAAATAGAACTTGTTATTAGTGATATTAGTGCAAATATGGTCTATTATAGATTTCCTTGTAGATTTATCGCGTATGCAATATTTGGTCTCTATTTTGTTCAGAACTGAGAATCCAGTTTCAGCTAAGAGTTCTTTATAAAGTCTGATGCTGGGGCTTGTGCGGAATAGATCCAAATTAAAATCTCCAAACACAATAGCTTTTTTCTTTTCTTGTAGTTGTTTTCCATATGTTTAGATAAATTCATTGTCATCTGTGTCCCCAGGTTTATATACTACTCCTATATCTAGATTGTATTTGTTAATGTGAATCCATAGATAGTTGTTTCCTCCGGTGTTTTGTTCTTCGATGAGACTGTGAGTAAGATCATTATGTACAAATATTGATACACCTCCGCCTCTGGAATTTGTTCTGTAATTATAGTAATGTGTGTAGTTTGTGAGTTGGAGGCGTAAGGCGTCTTCTTTGGATTTGATCCATACTTCTGTCAGCATAATAAGGTGAATTTTTGTAGGTATAGCTCTTAGGGTGCACTCTAACTCATCAAATTTTCCAGGTGCCATTATACTACGGGCATTGGCGTAAAAGAAGTTTAGTGAGATTTTGTGTCTTGGTAACTTGCAATAAGTAACAGCTATAGCGTAAGTAACCTCGTCATCTTCTTCATCAAGTAATGTTTGAGTTATGCTAGTAATGTTTTCGTTTCGGGGCTGTCGTTTTTTGATGTGTCATTTACAATGTTTGGCACACCTTTTATAAATTTTATGATGAGGCCAGTTTCCCCATTTTGCTTTCTCTGAGAGAGCTCAGTTTTCAGCTCATTCATTGTGTTTCTTTGAGCTGGGGTTTTATCCGAAAAGATTTTATAGTCACCCAGTACGCTATTCCTATTCTTTAATATGTTCTTAGCTGTAGCGGGCGAGTCCAAGAATAATTTAAGGTTTCTGGTTTTGTTTGTTGAGTATTTACCAAGACGTTTTGAGTTATTAGGGGCAGGACAGTCTCTATACAAGGACTTAATAATATTGGTTGCTTCATGCAAGTCTCTCTCACGCCTCTCAACTGCGTTCTTACTGTGAGTTTCTGGAATGCCTGTAATAATAATGTTTTTTTCTCGGCGAAGTCGCTCTTGGAGTTCGTTGACGGCATCATCAATTGTTTTTCCTACATGCAATCCTATTTCATTTTGTCTTCTGGGTAGACATTGAACTTCTACCTCACGATCATAAGCACTCTGCTCGAGCTGATGCAGTCTCGAGGAAAGATTTTGGTTTTCGTGGCGTAAGGCAGAGTTTTCTGCCTGTAGTTGCTTTACTGCTTCTTTCATCTCAGTGTGGCCTTTCATGACATTTTCGTATTGTTCGTTGACTTGGGACATTGATTGCTGTAGGTTTTGGATATCCTTCGTAATCGGTGCTAGCGCTGCTGTTACCGTGGTGCTAATTTGTTCACCAAAACGGACAGACGTAATACTCATCTGTTCCTTGAAAATGTCTTGAACTACATCTCGGACGTCGTCGCGCGTCAATGCGGTCTCAGCGTCAATTTTAGGAGACTGGAGTGCAGCTCTTTTTTGGGCACGGCCCGTTGTCGTTGTCGCTAAACTTTCGGCAGAGCGCAAGGGAGTATTGTCGCTGTTGCCTCCTTTTGGCTTTTTACGGCATAATGGGCATACCCAGTTTTGTGACAATACCGATGAGCTGGCTGAAGCTATGCAGTCTAAATGATAGCTCTTATAGCAGGTTATACAAGTCACTTAATCAGCATTATCATCATCGAGTGTACAGCATCCCCACGATAAATTCATTTATGGTTCTGACATGTTGATAGGTAAGTAATTTGTTTATGAAAATATCGTGTTGTCTCAAACCAGCGCTAAGTAGCGAAAGTGTCTCTGTCTGCTTATTTGTTGCGTTTTCACGGCTAAACGGATCTTCATGAAATTTGATAAGAAGATGTATTGCAGGGGGAAGATCTACTAAGATCTAAACTACTTTTTGTCTAAAAAACAACCTGTAAGGGCTAAAATAGGGGATGAAACTTTGTTTTGGCAACTTATATTTTCTTAATTTGGGGATCTGAAAATTCATATTTATGCCTATGGTAAGAAAAAGATCTGCTAAAGAATGCCGGCAGAAGCTGGATGCGTCGAACTGAAGACAGGGCGCAACGGCGCTCATTAGGGGAGGCCTATGTCCAGCAGTGGACTGCTATGGGCTGATGATGATGATGATGAAGAAATAAAGAAATACGTGTTTCAACGTTTTTGCACAATCATCCCCAAAGGGGGTAAAATAGGGGATTAAACTTATTAGATGTGTTTTTGATGCACAGAATGCATTCCTTACAAAAATAAAAATAAAGGTTATCAACATATGCGTACGAGGTCGCGGGTAACAGTTAGTTTTATATAAAACTAGCGACACGCCCCGGCTTCGCACAGGTGCAATGCTGATACTAATTATACTACAGAATGGTTATCCTAAGAGATATACATATACCATCGTGTGCTTTTTTGTAGACCTTTTAAGGGTGTACAATACTGTATTACATTATTTTGATCTATCTCGTAGGGTTCAGCCAGCGTTTGCAATGTAAGCGCAAAAGAATGTGTTTATTTACGACACCACATAAGAAACCTCTAAAATTTTCAGTGTTTCTCTACTATATTATGCATGTTTTATACATATAAACCTTCCTCTTGAATTACTCTATCTATTAAAAAAACAGCATCAAAATCCGTTGCATAGTTTTAAATATCTAAGCATACAACGGGACAGACAGACAGCGGGAGGCAACTTTGTTTTATACTATGTAAATGGTGTCTTTCATATAAAATATTTTTCGCATCACAAGAAACACTTTTATTCCAATTATTGACACCCGAATCAATAACTCTGGCTCTATTTAAATAAAAACACCAAAATTAGCAATAAAATTGGCAATAACTCAAGAAAAACATACAATATAAAGAGAGCAGTGTTTGCTTCGCAAGACAGTCATAAAATGAAAGCCTATTAATAGATGTGTTTGGCTACGTAATAGTTGGAAGATTTAATTGATGACTTCGGTGGCGCTGCAAACGATCGATCGTCTCATATGTGGTATTTAGGGATACGATTCCTGCTCTAGGACATATAAATATCATATGGGGATCATAGGACATATAAATGGTGAACAATGCACTCAACACTATCCAGCCCCAAACTAAGCTTGTATTATGGGAACAAGATGACTAATATAAAACATACATATTCTTAAATATAAACCTATGGTGCTTTATAACAACCAGACACAAATAGCTATGTTCATCACACAAATGTTTATCCTGGGAGGAAATCGAATCCTGAACCTACAGCGCAAAAGGCAGAGCTACCAACTGAGCTGACACGCCAGGCATCCATACTTTTTCTCTAGGCCTAATTGTTACATGTTATTTGTTGTTTTTTATGCAACCGAGCTGGCATACATGCATTCGTCCCGCATGTTCGTAAGTGCTTCCTGTAACTTATTACTCTTAGGTTACCAGGGGTATCTATCATACGCCCTTTATCGATGCTTTTCTATGTCTTTGTCTAAAGGCTGACTAAAGGCACTCGCTGACTCAGTACTAATCGATAACGTCTAAAATAGTGCTGCAAGGACATTTGTCATGAATATTAATATATTTCTCTTTCACATACTAACAGGAATGACTGATTGCTTTATTACTTGGAAAACTGTTCCTTTGATAGAGACTGTTCAGTAAAAGAAGAGATGTGAGTTATTGCATTTTGTATCTAATAGTCATTGACATAAATATTTCGGACAACTCTATAGAAGTAGGGTTTATTTAAAGAAAATAATAATTTCTATGCACTAATTTGTAGAAGGAAATTTAACTCTTTTACACTCGGCAAAGGGTTAAAATAATTAAGGAATAGAACACCGCTAATTAATAATTAATATAAATAATCCCGGACATTTTACACAGCATCATCTGGCCCCAAAGTAAGCAGAGCTTGTGTTATGGGTACCACATGACACAGCACTTTTTTTGTTGTAAATACATACATATTATACATAGAAACACCCAGACCTGAAACAAATACTTATAGATCATACAAATATTTGTCCCGCCGCGGGAATCGAACTCGCAATCTTCTGCGGCTCGGCCGGAACTTAGCCCACTGGCACTTGGAACAACAAGATGAGCAACGTTCAACGTGCTTATCATTTGGATGGGTGACCACAACTGACATTTTACACTTTGGTAATTACAATTATTTATTTCTAGGTGTTAAATTTCGTGTTAAATATCCTATTACAGGCACAGTATACCTGTCCCGTTTTGAGTGAAAATTATGTGCAAAACCATGATAGTTTTAAAAGTTATACAGTATAACTGGTCAGAAGTGTTACGGGTGCAAAAAAAAACGCAATGCATTGAAATTTTACTTTCCCGTAATAGTACTTCTTACTAAAAAGTAAAATCAGATCCGAACCAGTTGGTTAGGTTATTTTAGAGTATATAAAACAACGCGCAAGGCGAGGGAGCAAAGCGAGCTCGCCGCGGCAGCGGCCATAGTTCAGAATACAGTTTTTTTTGCTGCCGCCGCCAGCAATGGAAATAGTGGGAGAATCAGTCCTAGTATATCTATTAATATAAATACCTAATGGAAATAGTGGGATACACCCGTTTTGTTGTTTTTGTTGTACCATTCTTTTATTGCGATTTTATATGTTTTTATATGTAATTCAAACAAAGCCCTTTTCAAATTTATCGCATAAATCGCAACCCGTTACAATAAAACAAACGTGTACAAATAATAATATTCGTGAAATTAGTGAAATTGATGTAAATTGGCCAACAAAATATATACGTACTTACAATTT
The DNA here is from genome assembly GCA_948098915.1 of Lampropteryx suffumata. Taxonomy (NCBI): domain Eukaryota; kingdom Metazoa; phylum Arthropoda; class Insecta; order Lepidoptera; family Geometridae; genus Lampropteryx; species Lampropteryx suffumata. Next base: position 19,679,394 of record OX402547.1, read on the forward strand.
TTTTTACAATTACTTATTGATAATAATAAATTGAGTGTTCTAAAACACTCACTTGAAACATACGTGAGATGCTCCTCTGTAAGATGTAGGTACCCATGTCGTTAAGTTATCTATTTTTACACACTTTGACCGTTAATTACGATAATTCAATAACATAATACGAGTACCAATCTCTTGAATTTTCCGTAGAAGCAGGAAGACAGAGACTATATCCAACGTCTTTGAGATCAAAGAACAGCCCAACTGTATGATTTTAGAATCAATATTTCGTGCAGTATATACTAGCACAGTATCATTAGTTACCATACTAATTGTCAGCAAGTAGATACAATTTCTTAAAATATATCATTTTCATAAATAAAGTTCATTTGTATACAACATAATTTATATTTCAAAAGTATTTTGAATGCGTAGTTAGAACTGAAATCAGTTTATAACTATCGACATTGGTGGCAATTCGGTTGGTTCATTTCTAAATTTAGGAATTGTCTAAAATATATTTAGTTAGTCATAGCATTTGTAAAACCTATTCGGTTGGTACCATCTAACTAAATTAGGAACGCTTAATTAGGTAAGATAAAATTAAATTAGGATATGTTGGTAGCAGCAGAATAGCAAAGGTTAATTTGACAGTCAAAATCTAATTTTAGCTAAAATTAGTTAGGTTGGTGCAAACAGAATTGAGACCATTGTCTCTGTTTCCCAGCTTATAAACATAATGCACGAGCCATTTTTTATAAGCACGTGGTAAAACCTCATGTGAAAAACATAAGTTAATTACATATGTGATGATAAGAGTATGCGTCAATAGATTTAAAAAAATAACTGGTAATAAGATCTTATCGCACCGCACAGTGGGTTTAAGGACCGATAATAACTCATAAAACCTCATTTCCTCATATACATCAAACAAAATCACACTCTTCGCTGACTTCGCTGGACTTCGCTGTCAGGTTAAAAGGTTTTCATACATTGTTAATTTGATATCTTTATTTGTATCTGGTCCAGTATTGTGGGTTCTTCATCTTTCATATTTCACTCCTTTCTTACTGATGTCATCTTTCACACAGTTTTATAGTCTTACCTCAACTTCTACATCCATCCATCACATTAATCACATTAAAATAAACCACACTTATTGTAACATGGTTATTTTCCCCCCACATGATATAATTATACTAGACTACTGCACACTACTTTTATCCGTCCTTGTCACTTTCCGTCTCAACATTCATATATGTATCCGTCTTGCACTTTTATTTCATCCGATCTTCGATTGCTAAACATTTTGATCCTTACATTTCGACAGGTCTAATGATCATCTTGTAGATTTTTCCCTAAAACAAATGTAGTTCCTGTGACCTATCCTATTTGTGATGTACGCATTAAGGCATGCAACATGTTTAAATATGTTATATTTGACAATCGTAAGTGCTTATCATATTGACACCCTGGTTCAAAATATGGCTGTAAACATTACTCTGAGAAAAATCACGGTCAATGTTTCGTGTTCTTGTGCCGGTGTGATTCATCACAGTTTCTTACCACAAGCACTACTGTGGATGTGTAGCCATTTTTGTTTAAATGCTCATCCTCCCTGCTCCAGAACAACAAGACTCGACCCTACACTGCTCAACAAATAGTCACGAATCTACAAGAGCTAGGTTTCGAAGTTCTCCATCATCCCCGGTCCTCACCAGACCTTAGGCCTACAGACTTCTTCTTTTTCAAGAGTTCTGGAAAGAAAAAACTTATTACCGGAGAGGCAGTTCGAAATGCTAGTAAAAAGTTATTTATCTCTAGTCCTGCTAGCTATTTTTCAAAAAGGCATCTGTAAATTGCCACTGCACTAGCTAAGCTACATATATGAAAAATAATATGTGGGTATTCATAGTTTTTTACCGACTTCAAAAAACGGAGGCTACTCATTTGGAACGTATATATATATATATATTTTTATGTGTGTTCGCGGATAACTTCGTCGTTTATGAACTGATTTTATGATTCTCTTTTTGTTGAAAAGGAGATATCCCAAGGATGGTACCATGATAAGGAAACCATGATCTGATGATGGCATCCCAGAGTAATCGAGGGGAACCTTTGAAAATCATAGTGCGACTAGTGCGTTTGTAATTTTTTTTTATGAAGTATTTTAAAGCACTACTATTTAATGAAGGTCTGGAGTCGATCTGATGTTGGAGCCGAAACTCAAGGGAACTCCTCAACAATTTACAGCAATTTACCTGGTGTTTGCGGTTGATTTATTTGTATTGATCAAAATTTTACACCTTTAAGGGTTGTGACTGTCATTAGGGGTCTAATGATGAAGACGAAGGACAGTCAAGGGAACTCCACAACGTTTTACAATACCTTTAGCTACATTGTGTATATACATGAAGTCGGTTGTCTTTTTAATTTTTAAAACGTAATTATTGTTTTTTAACTGTACCTTATTAACAAAGATAAGTCATTTGTTAACTAGGCACGCACGATCAAAACAACGGTGTAATAGAACAGAACAATATTGAACTGGGTCAAAGTATGCGTAGAAAATTACAAAGTTCAAAATTAAATTAGATACTGGCGAGTGTAACGGTTTCTAAGATAATTTTCAATTAAAGGTTACATGTAAGTAACTAAGGCCTAGCGCACATTGCGTATTTATCCACGGCCATATTCTTCGATTTACTCTATGGAACAGACGTAAGTGTACAAATACAAATACAATACAAAACTTTCTTTATTCAATAAAATCACAAGGACCACTTTGAATCGTCTTCTTACGTGCTAGTGAATCTAGGTGCCGGTTCCTCCTCCCGGCAAGAAACTTGTCTGGTCTTAACACTTTTTTGTATGATCCTTGACAATTTTGTTACGGATGCCGAGTCGAGTTGGAGCAGATTCATCCCAAGCTTTATTGTCATCTAAATGATCAGATATTTTATAATATGCTTTAATAGACAGTTTCTGTTTGATTACGTTTTTAAATTTGCCAATCGACAAATCTAACACGTCGCTTGGGACCTTGTTATAGAAGCGTTCACTTTGCCCTATAAAAGACTTATTATTTACTACTTATTTACGAGTATTAGGTTTTCCTACAACTGAGCTGTCAAAGAAATTTGTGGCCCACGTAAATAGTTACCGGCAACCATGATTGCTTGATTTAAAGATTAAATAACATGATTAGACGTGGCGCAGTGGGCTAAGGCCCGGCTGATACGCTTGAAGGTTGCGGGTTTGTTTCCCTCCGCGGGACAAATGTTTGTATTATCTGCAAGTATTTGTCTCAGGTCTGGGTGTTTCTTTGTATAATATGAAATGAAAAATGAAATGAGATAAATTTATTTTGACACACACACGCAGATACAAGTAACAATAATAAAGCAGGTACACAGATCCAACCAAACTAATAAACTAACTAATATTAAATCTACGTGTACCCACCTTGTTCCAAACCTAGTCTGCGTTTGTCAAAAAGCACAGTCTCAGCTTTATGCTATTTCACACAGTCCGAAATAGCGCTGGTTTTCAGACTGCGCCGAACAAGTAATAATTTGTATGTATTTATAAAAAAAAGTATATAAATAGGTAGTTAGTATATCGGTTATGTGGCAGATGATGCTGTGCGAAATGTCCAGGATTATTGATTTATTTATTTAGATTTGTTTAGTGTAGACCAAATCGAGTTGCAACTTCTGTTGAATATATATAAAGATTGGAAAATTTAATTTATCTTAACATATCAAGGAAGTGAATCAACATTGTGCTAGGTTATATCTAGATGGATTGCAATGGCTTGTTGAAGAACTTCAGACTTGCTAAGCAACGGTTCTGGCTTTTTAAAAGTTATTAGAAAGTTATTAGTTATTAGTTATATTACTGTGGCTTTTAGCCGGCTGATCAACTCCGTCTCCATAGTTAGCCACCGTCGTATAAAGTACCTTGTAGAAGTGGTATGAATTGAACTAATGGTATTAACCCTAAGAATATATAAAATCTGTTAACTGTTCGGTTTCCGTTGGTCGTTTACATATATATTTATTTAATTTTAGTAACCAACTTCAAAAAAGTTCTATTTATAATAATAAGTCATCGGAAACTTTTATTTTTATTTTGTTTATCGATTACTCAATGACGCTAGTACCGATTTTAAAAAATCTTTGTTTGTTTAAGGAGGTCATTATTTTTTTTGAATACTAACATAAATCTAAAAATTTTATACATCAATGATATTTTCGTTTACTCTGAAACCTCGCTCATTGGAGCAGTGCGTTCAGTTGGCATACCCATATCACTACATAGTATAAAACAAAGTCGCTTCCCGGTGTCTGTCTGTCCTTATGTATGCTTAGATCTTTAAAACTACGCAACGGATTTTGATCCGTTTTTTTTACTAGATAGAGTAATTCAAGAGGATGCTTTATATGTATAAAATATACATAATATAGTAGAGAAACATTGATAATTTTAGAGGTTTCTAATGTCGTGTCGTAAATAAACAATTTTTTTTTTTTTGCGCAAACACTGGCTGAACCCTACGAGATAGATCAAAATAATGTACTACATACAGTATTGTACACCTTAATAAGGTTTCCAAAAAGTCCGCGATAGTAATTTTGTCTATCTCTTAGGGATAACCATTCTGTAGTATAATTAGTATCAGCATTGCACCCGTTCGAAGCCGAGGTGGGTCGCTAGTTATATATAAACAAAATATTAGGTTGGGGAAAAAGTCTTTTCGCATTATAGTATGTATGAACTTGTAATAAAATCTCTTTGGCTATACTATTTGTATCTGGCTGGTATCATTAAAAGTTTAAATTTTAAAGAATATAATTCCAAATTCAAATTAGGAAAATGTGTGATTTTATTTGTTTTTCGTACTGTCAAGATGAGTGAAGAATGAAGAAGTTCGATAACTTTTAAAATTTTACTACAATAAAGGTAAAAATGCAACGCAAGCCTCGAAAAAAAATTCCGATGATTATGGACCTAGTGCAGTATCTGTGAGAGTAGCACAAATTTGGCTTAAGCGTTTTAAATCCGGAAATTTTGATGTCAAAGATGCACGTCACTCTGGTCGCCCTATTACGGATAAAATGGATGCCATTTTTGAAAAAAGTGGAGCAAGATCGGCATATCAGTAGTTACGACGTAGCTGAAGAACTGGAAATTGACCACAAAACAGTTTTGGCGCATTTGAAAAAAACCGGGTACACAAAAAAGCTCGATATTTGGGTACCTCACGAGCTCACTGGAAGAAACCTAATGAACCGTGTACTCATTTATGATTCTTTATTACGACGTAATGAATCCGAACCATTTTTGAAGAAGCTGATAACTGATTATGAAAAGTGGATCACGTACGACAAGAATGTGCGAAAAAGGTCGTGGTCAAAGGCCAGTCAGGCTTCACAGACTGTGGCGAAACCCGGGTTAACTCACAACAAGGTGATGCTGTGTGTGTGGTGGGATTGGAAGGGCATTATTCATTATGAGCTGTTACCACCAGGCAGGACCATCGATTCTGAATTCTACTGCAAACAACTGATGAGATTAAAGCAAGAAGTTGAGAGAAAGCGGCCGGAATTAATCAACAGAAGGGGTGTGGTTTTTCATCATGATAACGCTAGACCTCACACATCTTTAGCCACTCAGCAAAGCTTAAGAGAGTTTGACTGGGAGGTGTTAATGCATCCGCCGTATAGTCCTGACCTTGCACTTTCAGATTTCCACCTGTTTCGGTCTCTTCAGAATTCTTTAGGCAGTGTCAGGTTAACATCACGAGAGGACTGCCAAAACCACTTGTCGCGGTATTTTGATCAGAAGTCCCAAAATGTCTATAGCAATGGGATCATGTCCCTACGAAGAAACTTTTTCCCCAACCTATTACATCTACTTTCTACTAAACATTTTTTTATATTCAATGAAGCCCGATTTCAAAAAAGGAGGTTAACAATTTGTCGGAATCTTTTTTAAGAAACAAACAGACAGTATTTTGTCTATATGTAACACAAACTAGTAAAGTTTAGCTAAAGTTTCAGCTATCATATAAGCTAAATTAACAGAAAAAAAAAAAAATGATAAAAATACATATTCAAACAACACACAGGTGTGGTGCAGGTGCAGGGTCGGGTGAGCTTGAAGCTGTTCAAATCATTAGATTAGATGCAAAATACTATTCAAAAAATATATCAGTAAAATTTAGGTAGGTGAAATAATAATGAGAGCCAGGTATAAATATCTACCTACGTAAAAATAGACCAGGCATTGCAAATATATTTGAATTAGCAAAGCTGTTAGCTGTAATGACAAGGTTCATACATAATTAAAAATTTTGAGAAAAAAATTACTTTATGCCATGTCCAATTTCCGTGCCATTTAGGGTGGTTTTACACTAAAGCAATGTGAGCAAAGAAAATCAAACTAATAAAAAAAAATGCGTGACTGTCGCGGAACACTTGGTTGGAACTAAGTTCCTATCGTAGTATATAATTATTAATATATCTGGTCAACTATTATATTGACTTTGACTTAATAAATAATATATGTATGTAAGTGTGTAAATAAAAATGTACAAGTATTCTAACAGTCATCTGGATCCTATAGTACCAAGCTGTTCTTAGTTTGAGGCTAGTTAGTGTGTGAAAATATAGAATTTTTCATATATTTGGAACTTAAGGGGTATATTTATGTATTTGAAAGAAATATTTGTTGTTTCATCATAAACGGCATGTTAAAAATAATGAATACCCCATAGTATAATGTCACAAACGTTCATCTATTTCAGTATTAGCTACTTCCCGTACACAGCATTCAAAAATAAACCAATTTGCACGGTAGTCTGTACGCCAAGGAGTGCTCGGATGAAATGTATATCAGCGAAGTAAGATATAAAATGCAATGACTCACGAGTCTACTCATAGTGATCAGACATGAAACCTTAATCAGTCTCCATTGTCTGATACTCGGCTTAGGTTTCATAATCTCGGTGGCGGATGGTAGATGGTAGGCTATTGTGTAGGGAGCAAAATAAACAAAACGTTATTCAATATACCCCCGTCCTGTAAGCAATCGCTTGATGGGGAGACCCGAGATGGATGTGGGCTATGAAATAAAAGTAAAAGAGAAGATAGGCAACATTTCCTTATATAAATCTAAATAGGGATGGGTACAGTATTTCATAGGTAGATAATTTAAAAAAACAATAATATGTACTAAGTAATTACGTTTTAAAAACTAAAACTAAACCGACTTCATTAAATGTAATATGAGCCTATAATACATTTTTAGTGAAAAGTAGATGTATTTTGTATATATATATAATATGGGTAGGCCAAATAAACGCAGCGCTCCAATGAGACAGCGAGGTATCGAAGTACATGGAAACATCATCGATGTATACAATTTTTATATTTTCGTTGATTTTTCAGCTCGACCGATTTTGATTAAATTTATATGGGACCACCTGTGAAGTACGTATACCCTTTCAAAAAAAAGATTACGGCAAATTGAGAACCTCCTCCTTTTTGATAAAGTTGGTTAATTAGTTGTAAGTCACATGGTTTGCTTCAGTTTTTTTGGAACGAAGCTCCTTATTGCGGGTTGGCGAGGGGACCTAGCCAAGAAAAAATTTTACTCTTTACGTTACGAAAAACCGTAAGACAAAGAGATAATGAAGGATACCGATAACTAGTCTCCCACGTATATATACATATGTGTGCGTGTGTGTATATATATGTGAATATATGTATAACTATATATACGAATAGAGTTATTTGTTCCATCAATAATCAAAATTAAATAGAGGGCTGGGTAGAGAGAATGAGAGCCTGGCACGTTAATGATTAATTATACCAACCCTGCATACGAAAGGGGAACGTTCTAAACGCGTGTCCCGCGACACGTTCAGTTTCTTGTTTTTTTCATTTAATTATTCTGTACTTAACTAAAATAAACGTAGTCTTAAAGTGACTTGCCTCACAGGTCAGTTCAATAGTACATGCTATACTTATTTTGGGGCCATTTGGTGTTGTGTGGATTGTCCAATATTAAACTAATAAAAATATTGCCTCATCATTTTCAAGACAGGTTCGACAGGCTGACAATGTAAAAGGTAAGCAATTTGTTTTCTTACTCTAGCTACTTTTTCATCTGACCTAGCTAAATCAGTTACCGCTACCGCTTCAGTTCCTATCTCTTCCACTTCCATAGCCCCAAGTCCCTTGACGTGACAGCCTCACGGCATATCCAAAATCTCGAGACATTCTTCCGAACACGCCAACAATGCAACGAGGGTTGTGACGTCAGTCGTTCCAACTTCGTCTCAGCCCCTAACAAATAGAGCGTAATGGAAATAGGGTCCGAACAGGCCCCCAAGAAGGAGATTCCTTAAGCAGTAACAAGGGTCTTTAGAACCTGCGGATTTTGATGGAGGTTTTTTATGGGGGTGAAAACGATCTGTCTAAATAACCATCAAAGTATCACGTTACTGGAACACCATGGAATACCATACCATTTTCAAAAATGATAAGTGTTGAAAGAGGATTGGGTTTTATAATCCTTTTATTAAAAGCTGTCACCTCTTTTGCCCAGGATGTGACGTCATCTTTACCCCAATACATTTTATATGGACAGACGGACTTACGAAAGCATTATCGCCGCTGAATAAGCTGAAACGGAGACACTCGCTTTACTCGGTCAATCAGAAACGGTTAACTAGTAGAGGCTACTAGCACGTGTTTACATGTTCTTTAAATCCGGTTTATGTGACAATTCGTAACATACTTTATGAGTATGATAAAGTAACCAAAGTTAAAAAAAAACCTTTATAAAAAGAATATTTCACACAACACCATCTAGCCGATAGGTTTATATAGATATAAACCTATAGGGCTAGAGCCTTAAACTAAGCAAAGTCTATTACTATTGGAAACCAAATGACTAATAGATTACTAATATACCTTTACAATAATCTTGGGATGAATCTGCTCCAATTAAACTCGGCGTCCGTAACAAAATTGGCAAGGATCATATAAAAAAGTGTTAAGACCAGACGAGTTTCTTGCCGGATTCTTCTTGAGCCGGGGTTAGGAGGAACCGGCAACTAGATTCACTAGCATGTAAGAAGACGATTCAAAGTGGTCCTTGTGATTTTATAAAGAATAAAGAAAGTTTTATTTTTGTATATGTAAATACATACGTAATATGATACTTTTAAGCACCCAGACACAATAAACATCTATGGTCATTAAAAAGTATTTATTACGCAATACTTAAAAGCGTATCCGTCCATATTATAACGTTTGTATATAACGTGTGTACATCCCTACTAATATTATATATGCAAAAGTAACTGTGTTGGTCTGTCTGTCTGTTACGTTTTCACGCCTAAGCCGATTAACTGATTTTCATGAATTTTAATATATAGATAGATGGGATTTTGGAAAAGGACATAGGCTGCTTTTTATGGAAGTACCACGCTTGCTAAGCCGCGGGCAGCAGCTAGTATTCCTATAAAAGCTTAACAATTAAATTTAATTAAATTAAAGTATAAACGACGTATTAAGAACATTTCAGTAAAGCTTTAGGTGTGACTCCTTGGGGATTCTGCCTTTTTAGTGCAATATTCCTTTCAAAGAGAACAAAAATACATTCAAGCGAATCAAACATCAAACAAAGCAAATTAAACAAGCCCGTGCTTTACGGTTCTGCGTTCCAAGTACATGTTCTTTATGAGTAATTTGAGAAAATTATGCTCCCATCCTGACAAAACTTCTAGTTTCATATGTATAGAATCCTAAGACTAAATAAATATAAAGACTAGTGCCGCGATCAACTAAAATAAAGCGTGCTTCTCTGTGTATATACACGCACCCACATAAATCATGCTTATTGATCATAGTACATGTTACGTCGTCCAGTAAGCATCGTACAATGCCCTCGGGGTCTAGGCTAAGTGGTCGATTACGTTTCGTGATTAAAATAACCCAAGAAATTACGATTTATATTTTAAAAAGTTGTTATTTGAAATAAAATGTGTTCAAATAACAACTTTTTCGCGGCACTTATGTCACGGAATCACCTTAAAACAGTAGGAAATGCTAATGTTTTTATTTGTACGATGTTTACAAGACAACGACATGACATGTTACACAGAATACTTATTAATACAAGTATGTATGCAAGAGCTAAGAGCAAGGAACAAGGTTTGGGTGTAAGCTTGTGCGTGGGTGCGTGTATTAATACAGAGGAGCACTTTTAAATGCTTGCTTCGGTTATTCGCGGTACCCCGTCTTTATGTTTATTTGGTCTGAGACAGAAACTGAACGTATGTAATACTAATCCGTTCAAAACTGGTTATAGTTACAATCAAACTAATGATTAAAATAATGCCTTTTGTTCATAGAAATTGATAGATATAAATTGTATCAAAAGTTCTATTATCGCGATGCAGGCAATTACTCGTAGCAGTTATTAGAAGAGTATGTAATTATACTACCAGGTATCAACGTTTCTTAAAGAAAAATAGACTGAGACACAGAGTCAAGCAAAGATATCGTATTTGACAAGTTTCATTGCGGCCTAAATTTGTCTATTATTATTATTTATCAATTGTTCATTGTTATAATAATATTAAAATAAAATGGTCCGCAATTCAAAGGGACACACACTTTGAAACACAAAGTCAAGATACCGATAAATCATTTTCGAAGACGAAAATATCCCTAATCAGAGCCAATCACCGTCAAATGTCAAGCTTGTGTTTCCACCAATCAAAAAAAGGTATCTATATTTTTATAAAATATCAAAACAAACCCTAAAATCTCATTAGTTAACTTAGTCAGTCTGACCAATATTTCAAAACTGAATACCCTTGTATTCAGTTTAGAAATTCAGCTAAAATTTATGCTAGCTTAAAATCATGTCTCGAATAACAACACACATCGCAGAATCTATACCTATAAAAGAGCTTAACCTGACTGACTGACTGACTGATTCATCATCGCCGAGCCGAAACCGCTGAAGCTAGAAAGATGAAATTGGGAAGGTAGCTTTCTTTTATAGCAAAACCAGCCACTAAGGCGCGGTTTTTTTGAAATTCAATCCCTAAGAGGCTGAAAAGGGGTGAAAACGAATGTATGAAACTTTTTAACACGTAATGCGATTTGCTTGAAACTTGATTTGAAAACTTAAAATGAAAAATAAATGGACACGTGTTTCAGGATTTTTCAAAATAAGCCTCATAAAGGAGTAAAATGGGGTGTGAATGTTTATATGGAAACTTTTTATTGGGTGGTGGTCGGTGTGATTGGTTTGAAACTTATCAATAAAATTTTGCAAGGAGATAAATTGCATCCGGCGGAAGGATTTAAGCTACAATTACAAAAAAAATGCGGACGAAGTCGTGGGCAACAGCTAGTCTATGATAAAAATGTACGTACAGCGTCGCCTTTTGGTAACGAAATAATAAATAATGAAATAATGACAGCTTAGACAACTCATTCGAAAATAATCGTTATCGACTGGTGGACGTCTCGATTCGACATAATACATATAAACAAAAATAACATCCCTCTACTAAGTAGTTCCTACTTCAAAAGTTCTTTGGGCTTAATGCATATTTCTTTGTGCATCAGAGAACCTACTCGATTGGAAACTTGCACTTACATCCACTATCACAAGTTCGCGTACAGCGTACAGTACAAGTATCCTCTAGCACGACAAACGTTAATAGCAAGATGCTAGGTGTATTTTCGCATGGCAATTTGCGGAAGGCTGTACATGAAGAGTGCATGGAAACGCATAGAAACGTCGTGTTTACTGTCTGGCGCCTGATGGATCTATCTTTTTGTGAATTCACGGCTTAAATGTATAGGAGACTCGTATATTTGCAATTTCGTAGAAAATATTCTCAAAGGATAAATATATGTGATCTTGGTGTAAAATACAGGCTCATAGGTAATCATACCTGCACGTTTAAGATGCTGCCAAAAGCAAATAAACTTATATATGAAAAAAATAGTTTTTTTAACAGTTATACATATAGTGGCTATCGTCTTGTTAACGAAATACCAATGATTGAAATTACGCAGATTGCTAATCGAAACTGATAGACACTTGACATTGGTTCTAATTACAATCAAACCACCACATGACTGATATACTACTTATATCCATTTTTTAAATACATACATATTTACATAAAAACACCCAGACCCGAGACATATACTTGCAGATCATACAAACATTTGTCCCGCGGCGGGAATCGAACCCGCAACCTTTTGCGTCTCAGCCGGGCCTTGGCCCACTGCGTCGCAGAGGTCGTCAATAAATAGAAATAGAAATAATAGTTATAACAGATAGGACGTATGTGTTTTTAATACTTTGCCTCCTACTTCTTCGTTTTAACTGGTTTGTAAAGTTTATGTTAGTTTTATAATTCAATTATGATATAATGCCTAAACGTAAATGTCTAAAGTTTTATCTTGCAGCTGACATTTAGAAAAAAATGTCGGCGGAAAAAAAACTTATTGAAACATTACCCGTTAAGTTTTTTTAGTATTCTTTATTTGAATGTTTTCTGATAAAAAAATCGCCGTGATTGCCGCCGATGATCGCCGTGATTGATATGATTCTGATTTGAGCGCCGTGAACTCGCGTCAACATTCGTCGACGTTGGAACAGGGAACTTAAGAACATTCTTAGGCGCTACGCAAATATGGACACTTTTTGTTGCTGATACGGCACACCATCACAGGGAACGGTAGTTGCTGTGTCTTGGCGGTGATCATACACAGTCGCCCGTTGCTACTACTGCCACTGGTACAATTCGTTGCTTATTTTTCGTTAGTCTCACGATGGACGTTGAGGAAGAAACTCAGTACAATTGTAAGGAAATTTGTTAAATGTTGGCTGTGTCTTCATCTTACGACTTTTAGTTTCCAGTTACCGACACCGAACACATTTCGATCGTCAATGAGTAAGTGTTAAGTGGGAGCAACTGGACACAAAAATATTTACGTATGCGCAGGGAGTAGATGATTTCATACTGGTTCTATAGATATCAAATACTCATTGGTAGCTTGTATCTGACACAAGACACAAAAGTGTCCACGTTTGCACCCTGCCTTAATTCTTGTTAATGACACAAAAAATTCTTGGAGTTATCCTATAAACACAAAACTTAGGTAATGTGTTGATTAAATCCGTTGCCATCTTTTTTCATTGACATTATGACAAGAACATACTATACTTTAACGCCACCCTAACTAATGATGTGATTATAAGATTAAGGGTAAGTTTCTTAGTCAAAACACTAACAAACATAAGTACCTACCACAAACAAGTACCTTTGATATGATATAAATGTACAGTATATGAAAAATAATAATACAATATATACTGTATTATTATTAGATATAAAAATCCCTACGAGTATGCTGTTCTCATAAAATAATAATTAATAGATTTTAGCATAAAAATCTGAAAAGATCCTTTCCTTTCTATAGAATAACTTGCTGCCTGCGGATTTGCACTTGTAGTACCTCACTAAAAAGCAGCCTATGTCCGTCCGTCCGTTTTCGTATAAAATTGTATTATCATCCGTTTACCCGCTTTTCCATAACAAGCTAACAAACAGACAGTAAGAGACATTATCATATTTATATTATCAGTACGAATGATAGAATACTACTGACGAATGTTTGCATAATATTATAGAAACCCGGCATTAGTAGCACAAGATCCAAAAGGTCTATTGCACCTGCATCAAATAATATTGACGATACTCGACCAAACAGAGCGAGTCCCCTTTAGCGAAGAGGCCTGACTCAGTCAATTTGAACACCACAAATTGCTAAGAGTTGCTAATTAATGTTTGCTGTGTCAGTTGAAGGCTGGGCTATGAGTTCAGCAAGAGCGTAAGCGGAAGCGAGTTCAATAAATCAAAAAATATCAAAACATATTTCAGGTTGAAGAGATTGATTAGGACGACCTCTGTGGCGCAATGGGCTAAGGTCTAGCTGAGACGCAGAAGTTTGCCGGTTCGATTCCAGCAGCGGTACAAATGTTTGTATGATCTGCAAGTATTTGTCTCAGGTCTGGGTACATCTTTGTATAATATGTAAGTATTAACAAAAAAAATCGTATTTAAGTAGTATATCAGTCATGTGGTACTCATAACACAAGCTCTGCTTACTTTGGGGCGAGATGATGCTGTGTCAAATGTCAGGTATTATTATTATTATAGATCGTGAAATCGAAGGCACAGGCTGATATTATCAATTTATGTATGTAATATATAAATTTATGTAATACATTTCAGTCACAATGCATTTCTCAATAAATCTAGTGAAATAAAAACATTAAGCAGAATACTAACAGCTCAGCAAACAATTTAAAAAATTAAAAAGCTTCTGCAGATTATTTTGCGATAAAACACAGTTTTCAGTGAACCTGAGACCACATTATATTTGTTGTAACACAATTTTATTATATTGAGTAACTAAATGAGAATGTGGTATAATTTTTCAATAACTTTATATTATTTTCAATAACATTCTAATGAAATTATCTCATGAAACTAATATACGTAAATTTAAAATATATCTATGTTTTAGAGATTTTATAAGTTCCACGTTCTACCTTGTAGTGGCTCATGCGGCGGCTACGGAACTTGCTGTGGAGGCTCGTGCTGTGGCCCTTACTGCCGAACAATACATTACACACTTGGTGTACGATGATTTGATAACCATTACTACTGGCAAACTACTACATAAAAGAAAGTTTGGAATGCTAGCTGCCTTAAATTAAGACAGTATTATTTTAGGGCTGGTTAATAAATGATTTAAAGATAACTAAAATTACAATAAATTAAACAATTACGTATTTAGATATCCTCTGTGAGTCCAGTGATTAAGGCTTATGAGCTTTAGACTCAGGATCCATAATTAACATTTCCTACTTAAAATTTAGATACGCAAGTCTACTTTATTATTATCTTCTTCTTCTTCTTGGTCGTTACACTCTTGACAGAGTGGTCGTGGTCGTCACTTCAGGGGACTGTTGTGGCTCGCTTGACAATTCTACGCCACTCATCTCGCATAGCAGCCTTCCTGGTGCATTCGTGCCACACCGTCTGCCCCGGACGCAGGTCGGCGCCGGTTGCTAAGCGGATCATCAGGCCACATAGTTTTCTTTGTTTTTCCTTTCATGAGTATTATTATTTATACTCGTATATTCTACACTATTTTATAAGAGAACAGATTTGGTGACATTTATTTCGTGTGTTTTTATATTATCTATTATTTTAATTATGTGTATAAGCTAAACGTGCATTCAACTACAATGTATATTGATTTTATTAATAAATGAATTGAATTGAAACTAATAAAACTTTTACAAACTGGTATTTCCTCCTGGCTATTGCCTGTCTATTTTTTTGTGAATTTACAAGCAGATTTTTATTTTTTACAATTTCAGCACCTCTGTTTTTGTGGCCCAGCCAGTTCGAAAGGTGCTACTATAATTGACAGCTCCCGGTGGTTCTGCTTCAGCCTGTTATTTCATTTGTAAATGTTGACAGGTAAAGTATATCCCTAGACTGTGGAATAGTTGTTTAATTTTAGAACACAAATTTCGTCTTTCTTCTTATTAGAAATATTAAACAGATCGGATTTAAATATGTTCTAGTTTAAGACTAAATGATGATCAGCTGTGCTTCTGTTGGTGAATTATGCAATTCCTTCTACCTTTTCCTCTTCAGGGCAGCCTCTTTGATCTCCTTATGACACGACAGCTACTTTTTCCATAATCTGGCTTGATAACTCGATAATGTTTAAACCATTTTATATTGCAAGTTTTGCAGTTCAAGTATACCATAAATCATTAAAACCGGTGATTAAAACAACACAATCAGAGCAAGCAGTGATAATCCGGACATCGGCGGTAATCCGTTAATTGATGCAAGCGAGCCGTCCCCAGCCGGCGGCGGTTCTCAATTACGGATTCATACCGATTTACTGTTTGTTGCACCAACTGCGTCTACCTAGTTAGTCTTTTATCCAAAATATGTGTTGGCACTATATTACATTTTAGGTACATATAAATATACATATCGACGCTTGAAAGGCAATAATTACTAAGCGACATATTGGCAACTTTACACCAGAGCATTATCAAGTTTTTTTTTTTTTTTTTTAAATTCTTTAAAAATTGCCTATTAATCATAGGTACTCGATTCTGAACGAATTTTGAATGCAGTTTAAAAACTTTATAAACAGGTAAAAATTACTTACCGACAACAAAACTTTATTTTAAACATGTTAAATTAACTAAACACCAGTATTTCATAATTGTTTTTTAAGCAAAATGATGCATCCAGAATCAACAGATGTTTGACACATAGGTAAAATGATATAGAATTAAAAACCAAAAAACTTTTTTGCCAGGCAATTTTAACCATAGTACAAATTAAATAAGGTAAGTGTAGGCCTGTTTTGAACAAGTAACAAAGAATTTAGGTTTCAGTACACAAAATTAAAGACTTTCGGACAAAGGTTTTCGATGGATGTCGTTATCATCAACATTAAAACAGCCCTTGTAGTAATCTACAATCACTCACTACTGAGTATGGGCCCATCTGACGAGGGACGAATTAGAGCATACTCCGCTACGCTTCTCTAGTGCAGGTTGGTGGAGGTTTTAGGCCTGTGTCTAACCCTATGTTATTGAGCCTTCAATATACGAATATTGCAGTCAAATCTCTCGCAAAGTGGATAGCTGATTTTATAAAGAACATATAAGCTGCCGTTATATATAACAGAGGTATTTTATTTTTATACATAGTATTTATTAGAAACTTCAGAATCAGTACATATAGGTAGGTAAAATACAATTTTAATGAAGAACAAAATTGAAAGTTACAAAAAATTCATAGTTGGAATGGGTTTCTGGGACCTACCTATTCATTACTTAATTAAAACAAATTTTAATCAACCACATCAAGTGTTTAAGTTTCAGATCAGCCTTCTTCAGCAGTCTTTCAGTATTATTACTTGGAAAAGCAAATTAGAACTACCTACAACACTAATAACAGTTTTTTCATAAATTCTTTCTGCGATATATGTAGCTACTTACTAACAAGTCTTTACGACGATCTCCCGCGAGTCCCCAAAAATTATCAAATACCTTCTGTCTATTTCCAGGTTCAATATTTTCAGTTATTCCAATTTTGTTTTCCAATGCATAGGTGGAATACGATTAGATTTAGGTTTGATAATTTTACCACCACTTCGTACATATTCCTGTTCAGCAATTCTTTTTTATTACCGTTCTCCTCTCTTATCTATTTTTTTTGTTCTCAAGCCCTTTTCTTTTGTGAAGAAAGTGTTGTTCTTCATTAATATCATCCAAACATGTATTTTGCTTTTAAGATATTGTCTTTTTATTTATTTCTTCCTTCGTGGTTGCTGTTTTTTAAACTACTTCCACTTCTTCATCATAAGAAGATTTAGATCCTAACCACTCATCTGAAATTGTAATTTCTTCACAATCGATAGAAGTTGTTATCTAATATCTAAATATTATTATTATCTGATATGTAATCAATGTACATTAGTTGTGCATTTATGTTTACGACCTCTCTGTGGATTTATAGTTTTTGATCCGCCAGATTCAGAGCATCCCACAATGGTAAAACTTGAAGATTGGCAATTACTTCGATGTTGCTTGCAGTATATATTTCTGGTGTAGTCTTTCCATCTTCAGTGTTTTTAGCTGTTTGTTTTTAGGCGTTACATGCAGTAAACGTTTCCGGTGTAGTCAAATCAACCTCCATGTTTGTAAGTTCTTTCATCATCAGCCCGTGTCAGTCCACTGCTGGACATAGGCCTCTCCCATGGTACGCCACTTAGCTCTTTAGTTCTCCTCCTCCAATCCTTGCCCACTGTCTTACGAATACCATCACCCCACCTAGTTACAGGGCGCCCTACACTACGTTTGCCGATACGCAGACTCCACTCAAGAATCAGTCTGCCCCAACGGCCATCGGCTCTGCGGCATATGTGACCTGCCCACTGCCACTTCAGCTTGCTTATTCGCTGAGCTATGTCAGTGACCTTAGTTCCCTGACGAATATTTTCGTTTTGGATTCGATCCCTAAGAGAAACTCCAAGCATAGCTCTCTCCATAGCTCGCTGAACGACCTTGAACTGGTGGACAAATCGCACAGTGGCCACGTTTCCGCTCCGTATGTCATTATTTTGTCTGTAAGTGTAAGTTCTTTGTCTGGTTAATTTTCTGGTATGCCTTGATCTGCAGATACAATTTCCAGGGTAGGACAAAATGAGCCACCGCCAATTTCATCTAATAATTGATTATAATTTATTGGGCCAGTTTTCTCAGAGTTTATTGCCAGCAGTAAAGGTCTCAGAAGTACATGCAAGGGATGTCATTGAAGGGCCTTCCTATGAAAGTGTATCACCCTGAAAAATAATAAATTTGATAATAAAAATAATAACCTATTACACATTGACCTATTTGTTTACAAAGTGCAAAAACAAAGTTTGTCCAATTGTTGTAGACTTTCATCTTTATTATTGTAAGTACGAGTATATCCTCGATATCTTGGCCCCTAGAAATTACGATTTTATTTTTAGTTGTTTCTATTAATTACGATTGAAAAAATAAATGATTTAATTATTTAACTAAGCAGTTACATTACCAAGGTCAAATCCCTGCTATCCACACCGGCGTTTGACATAGCTCGCTTAATGATGTTATTTACTCGCTTATTTCGACTAATTACGAATCTTAAACAATAAATTGAAATCAATACAAAATGCGCATTATAAATAATCTAACACATAAAATCTTTACATTGCACTTACCAAGTACACTTCAAGCTACGCGATGAAGCACTATGTCCGATGCGCGTGAGTGTGCGGTTTGCCTATGCGACAGTTCGATGAAGACTAAATCATTATTTTGTTACCAACAGCCACTCAAAACCTGCTTTAGAGTGCTGATAAGTGACAAAACAAAATACGTGCATCAGGGATAAGCTCAGTTTTATACAAATTTAATTTAAAAAATAGTTATCTAAGTAACAGAAACAATAAAAAAAACGATAGATTAAAAATTACCAAACGACAAAATATACCCTTTTTAGGCAGGTAAATATTACTACTTTACGTTTTTAAGTCCATTGTATTTAGGTAAAAAGCACTAAATGAAAATGAATATCATCATTAGGGTGTGTTAAAAAGTCTTAAATTACGAGAAAAAAAAAATTCAGTCACGTAAAATTTCTTAATCCATGTTTATACCCATGGTACCGCATGGCAAAAAATACTTTTTGTTTAAGAGCATTATTTCGAATCTAGGTAAAAATTACTATGTCTAAAAAGTAAAAATCTAATATATACTTGGTAAAAGTTATTCATAAATCGGTAAAATTATAGTCGCTTGGACGCCGAAAACTAAGAAAATTCATTTTTTTTAGAGTTACCAAGCGACAACAAACTTCATCCTAGCGGCGTAAGAGTAGGACCAATCGACGCAGATTTTTTTTCTGATTATAATGATATATAAAACTCAATATCGCCAAAATGTCGCTTGGTAATTATTGCCCTTCAAGCGTTGATATAATTCGGTTCACTTGTAGAATTCAATAACAAATCAGTCATGCGCTTGCTATTATGTACAGTGAAGGCTTTCGAAGTCAGTATGGATAAAAATGACTTAAAGTCAGCTCCCAAGCTATTACAATATAATCTAGTTAAAAAAACAAAAAACTGTTTATCGTGTCACTAGACATATCTAACAAATGTGGTGAAAGGATTAATGTGCTCCTCAGAGGCTCCTTTCGTGCACCTACAATACACCTATAACAATGTATGTCTTTGAACTTTTTAGGTTTTAAGATAAGCAGATTTCCTTTCTGTGTATTTCCTTCACAGTAAAAGTTATTAAAATATACATATTCCAGTGAGGCATTTAAGTAGCCTGAATAAGTAGGTACTTAGGTAGGTAAAGAACACTTTCTGCGCTAGAGAGTACCTAGTACTTTCTAGTCAGGTCTGGAGAGTCCGATCCGCCAAATAGGATATTTAGTATCCTAGTATGAGGCTAGATCTGCATATGGACACACATACACGTATACATATAATGTCTTGTTAGAGAAGATAAAATCATTTTATGCAAAAGTATAACATTTTTTTAATAAAAATTTGACATAAAAACATAGATATTAAGGCGAATCCCAGATCAAATAATTTTGACGCGTATTCATGGTGCTGAAATCGTTTTTTTATTAGCAAACATTAAGTTACGGAATTAAATAATTTGCCTACATTCCGCTTACTAGTGTAAGCTTTATTTCAATTATATTTCTATTATATATTCAATTTCAATTATAAAACTAACAATTATTACTTTTAAAACCATTTGAAACGACGAATTAGGAGGCAAAATATTTAAAATACATATCATATATCTTTTATAACTAATGTTCCTTCAATACAAGCAGAAAGCCATTAAATAGCAATAAAAAAGTCATTTTTTTTTCATACAAAGAAAAGTAAAACAAAAGTCCCACCTGCAGCAAAAACTTCAAAATACATTGTATGGTTTGTATGGCTATAATAAATCTAGGGCTTGAAACAATTTAAGCGGCCACTTTAAAAGGGGCTCGGCAAAACGCATCGATAGCGCGTTATAATTTTCCATGTGGCGCCATCTAGTTTTTTTTGGGTAATCTTATATCTAAAACATTGGTCTATAAAGTTGCCGTTCTTCTATAGTACTTCACACCGATCTTCAAACTCATAGGTAAATACTTATTATAAACTAGCTTCAGACCGCTGTTTTGCACGCATGGTACATCAAAATTAGCTTATGTTAAGACATAGGGACATATAAGGCACATACAAACCATCTCTTTAATTAAATTTAATCAAAATCCATTCGTTTAGCTGTGAAAACAAAACCAACAAACAAACACAGGGAGACTTCCGAATTAATAAATGAGTATGCATGTCAATGTTTAGATATGGATGTTTTTGATGTGATAACTTCTTATGGGAGGGTAAACCGCTTCGTTACGGAACGCGTTACGGCGACAGTCTGTCAGTCTGACAGTCTGGCATCCCTTTCTCTCACGCATACGGAAGCGGTAGGCAGGCTCTTCCTCTCTCACTCTAACCCACAGCGCTAGTTAGATTAGTTTAAGTTATCACTTCTGTCTGGCGTCCCGAGACGCACACGTTTTTTGTTACTTGAACATGTATATTGGCTCAAACGATTTGAATGATACTTGGCACAGATTTAGATTTGAGTCTAGAACAACATAAAGGCTACTTTTGTTTACCCAGCGCGCGGATAAAACTACGGGTAGCAACTAGTAAAAAATATAATGCAGAAAACATTTTGGTTTTTAACTTTCAGAGAACAACACGTGTAACCCAATTATTTTAATTTCTGAGCTCTTTGTCCTATGGCGCGTAGAATTTAATATTCAAGTCATTTTCTCGATAAGCCCGTCAATAACAGGAAAAACGTTACAATAGGTTTTAGAGAAAAAGTAAACCAAATAAAAATTGAATCTCAGAAATTTTTCCTATTACAAAAATAATTCTTTTTCAAGTCAAACAAACAAGACCTTATTCCCATACACAAAAGGCTCAATGTATTACAATATTTCAATTGACGGCTAGCACCGTTGCTATGGTTACGGCACGGACTCGATGCAATCTGTTTTTAGCAGTTATTACGCTCTTATTATGTACGGAATAAGGTTGATTTTGAATTTTTTTAAAGTATATGCTATTTTGGTTAACAAATAACAAACTTGAGTGAAATGGACAATAGCATAAAACTGTTTGCTTCATTCAATGGGACTTAAGGGCTATTAGAAATGTCTACGAGTCGCGTAAGGGTGTGCTCAAAGAACTTCGATTGTCCGCCATTGTACGGTAGCGGAATGTGTGCGGACGTTTTAACTATTGTTTGTATATCTTTGTCATTTAAAAACATTGTAAGTCTTGTTGAAAATGTTTCTAGATTCTCCAATAGAATTTTAACGAAGTTTTCTCAATATGTAGATTAGGTATTTACTACTTATCCATATTTATATAGGTGTGCAAGAGATCAGTCAATTAAAAATATTTATGGAGGTATTCTTTTTTTTATTCCGATCAAAATAAGTAGGTACCTAGCTCATTGGACCCTGGATAAAAATAAGGAAAACAGCATAAAAATATAATTTATTTCCATAAACACTGCCTTTGACATTTCTAAACCATCTCTGGCCGTCTATCACAAAGCAGTCCAACCGAAAGTTTGAATTTTTTGAGCGCTCTTTAATTAGCGCAAGGAAATCCGAGAAAAAAGTTTAAACTCGTCCCGGTTTGGGAATGATACGGATTTAATTAAACTTAATTGTACAAAAAAAGTGCAGACAAAAAATACACGACTGTTCGTCAGTTGAGCGATACTTTTTGCAGAACATTTTTGGAAAATAAATTTATTTTATCACTGTTTTGTAATCGTATAAAGAAGAAATATTTACATTCATAAATTAGCTCAATGTTTTAATAAATAATTACAGAAAAGTTTTTAAATTGTTTGAAAGATCTAAATCGATCAATCAAATTTTACTATGTATGACTGTTTGATTAATGTGTGTATACATACATCAATGTATACTACTATTTTGTATGCTACTACTAACATAAGAGCTTTTTTGTGACGTGGGTCAAATAAACATATTACTCGTATCTTTCCAAATATATTTCCATTTATTTTTATTAGCATTTTAATGAAACATATTTCTCATAAAACAAAAACCCAAAGCCAAAAACAAATAAATTTTCGTCACAAGATTTACAGTGACGTGCACGAAATTGGTAACCATTGAATTACTCATTAAGACATCCGTATGTAAAAGTGAGTGTTAAATTTAGTTCCATTGCTTTTGTCTGTCTGTTCGTTGCAAGTTGCATACAGTCATCAGTCAAACTAAACGTACCGTGAGTGAGTTCGTAGTACTTTCGTATGAGACAGCCTTTTGATCTGATATTTATTTAGCTTCGCTTAGATTTCGAATAACTTCATAAATTGCTTTTATATATCTAAAAGATATTAAGGATATTAATTGAAACAGTATTGGTGCCTTCATCGAGAAAATGATACGCGAGTAAAACCCGTGTTAATCAAAATGTACAACTCCGAAAACTAAAAACACTTGAGTATGATTTTCGATAGTAAATCAGGACCAAATAAATAATATCGGACATTTCACACAGTATCATCTGGCCCCAACTAAATGTATAGGTATTATATACAAAGATCTTACGCAGTTAAATACTCGGGTATATCTTGCTAGCTTTGATTATAAGGTAAAATAAATTTACTAAATCTTATGGTAGTTTTGTAGGAAGATAAATATGAATCAGATGCAAAGTTTATTGTTACCTGAGAGTGGAATGAATTTGCCAATGTTCATATAAAGCGTGAGAGTTACTTTCTACTTAATATTAGCTTAATCTTATGTTAAATTAATCAACAGCAACAGTTATTTTTAATCCACACGTATATATACGTTATTTTCTAAATTAATAATAATATAGGTTATGTAATGTAATAGTAATGGCCTATTTCATAATTAGAGACGCACCTAAAAAAAACTAAATATTTATGTAGTTTTGTGTCGAAAATCTAAATATTATAAATTTAAGTGTATTTGTCTGTCTGTCTAATATTTGTTACTGTTATGATATGTTATGTTTGATATTGTCTGTTATTTCATTTAAATTTTTATTTTGTACAAAATACTTACCCCATTTACATTAGTGTCCTCTCTAAATTATTTTCCCAAAAACTGTCACATCGTTTACTTTCGCGGAATTCCCCTCAAATCTAATTTAGCACCGACACTGCCCGTCGCAATGTGTCATGCGCATTTGTCAGACGCCCCTCTAATTGGCTACAGGCATGCTGCATGCTTCGAGCCACTCCCGCGCACGTATCGGGTTAAAAGACCATTGCAGGATGTGGATGATGGAAAGATGATTTGCGTACAACATCCAGACGCTATGTGCGCAGTTTAGGAAGTGAATCACGAATAACGGAGAAACAAATCCATTCACATAAGTCTTTATATTTTCAAACATATGAATGACATTTTTAAAAAAAATACAGTTTAGTAACGGTCTTGATAACGAGAAGTTTAGTAGCAATTCGAATTCCAGTACAAATATGCATTAGTGTAGCATCCAAAACCAAAACACTACAACTCAAACTTCAATAAAAAATAAACTAAACGAAAATCGTCTACTCACACTGTCACATCACTTCGCGTGACCGTTAGCAACATACCAATTTACATTTGCACTTGTTAAAATTTTTATTTCTAACGGTATAAAGTTTATTTTTGAATGGGGTAAAAGTGGAAGATGTTTGTATAATAAACAGACAACTTAATGTCATGCTGTCATTCGTGGATTATGCAAAGTAGCCAACGATAATTTCTTGTTTTTTCTATTACCATAATGCATGGCAGAATGTTTGATGTTATATGAAGCAAACGTGGGAAAGCTAATAGTTCGAAGCACTATGTACTTTTTAACATCAATTTTGAGCTCCGTCTTCTTAAGATTCAATTCAATTCAATTCGGTTTATTTACATCTTATTTTAACATTAAAGATACTATCTAATGCGTAAAAATAGGACTACAGAACAGTAGGAGAAAATATAAGGGTTAATAAAATAAAACAAGTAAGTACAGAGAAAAGTACTACTATTACTTTTCTCTGTACTTACTAGTTTTATTTTAAAATTTTTATTGTAAAACGTACTTCTAAAAAATATAAACCATGTAATAATAAAAATATATAGATATATTGTATATAGTTTTTCATTTATTGATAAGCAAATGTAAGTAAATAAAATAAATAAATAAATAAACAAATAAGGCCAAACATTTCACACAGCATCATCTGGCCTCAAAGTATGCAGTACCACATGACCGATATACTACATTTATACTTTTATTTGTAAATACATACATATTATACATAAAAACACTCAGACCCAAAACAAATATTTGGAGATTATACAAACATATGCCTAGAGGCGGGAATCGAACCTGCAACCTTCTGCGTCTCAGCTGCGCTTTGGCCCACTGCGTCACAGAGGTCATCATTATACACAATTACTCAAATTTAAAATCAAGTTGAACGAGAAAAGTTCATACTTCCATCTTGTGCATCATAACTTTGTAAAAATATACATAATGATACAGAGTGATAAACACGGGTTTTTAATCGACTTCAAAATAAATAAAAGTTAAAAAAAACTAAAAAATACGCTTTATATAGAAAAACCAAACTAAAAAATAGAAAATAAATTTTATTAAATGAACTTAAGTAAGAAAAAAATGTTTTATTAAAAAAAAGCGTGGGGTGCATGGTGGAAGGATTATCAATTCAATAATATCTTATAAAAGCACCCCACGCTTTTTTTTAAATAAAACATTTTTTTCTGACGGACATTTATTAAAATTTATTTTCTATTTTTTAGTTTGGTTATCTATATAAAGCGTGTTTTTTAGTTTTTTAAACTATTATTTATTTTCTACTAATTACTATTTTTAATTACTTTTTTTTTTTTTGAATTATTGCATTGTCATCGGTCTTTGACAGGTGTGCAAAATTTGAATGAAATCTGGCCATTTAAAGTGGTTCAAAATCGCGTCCTAAGGAGTCGGTTACATACAAACATACAAACATACTAACATACATACAAGTGAAGCTAATATAAAGCGTATAAAAAGGAGGTTACTCAATTAGATTCGTATATAAATATATTTTTTTATGTGTGTTTGCGGATAACTTCGTCGTTTATGAACCGATTTTGATAATTCTTTTTTAATTGGAAAGGAGTTATCTCAAGGGTGGTACCATGATAAGGAAACCAGGATCTGATGATGGCTTCCCAGATAAATCGAGGGGAACTTTCGAAAATCGTAGTGGCGACTAGTGCTTTTGGTTATTTTTTATGAAAGTATTTTAAAGCACTACTATTTAATGAAGGTCTGGAGTCGATCTGATGACGGAGCCGAAAGACAGTCGAGGGAACTCTTCAACGATTTACAGCAATTACCTGGTGTTTGGGCTTGATTCATTTGTATTGATGAGAACTGTACACCTAGATGGGTTGTGACTGTCATTAGGGGTCTGATGGTGAAGACGAAGGACAGTCAAGGGAACTCCTCAACGTTTTACTGTAGCTACCATGTATATATACATGCAGTCGGTTATCTTTTTAGTTTTTAAAACGTAATTATAATTAAGTATTATTTAGTCGATGAAGGCACCGACACTGTTTCGATTCACCTAAATAATCTTCATCAGGTTGAGTTTGATCCGCTGTCCTCTTTGTTGCTGCCCGCATTGACTGTTCACACTGAGTATTTAGTAGTAATATTTTTTTTTGAAAAATATTAAAACTGGGCTTTTTTACCCTGATTGTTTATTTGCCTGTAATCTCTAATACAATACCTTCACTAGTTGCGATATAATGGTGGCAATTCGGTTGGCACCAACCTAACTAATTTTAGCTAAAATTAGGTTTAGACTGTCAAATTAAACATTGTTATTCTGCTGTTATTAACTTATCCTAATTTTATTTTATCTAATTTTATTAAGTGTTCCTTATTTAGTTAGATGGTACCAACCGAATAGGTTTTACAAATTATATGACTAACTAAAATATATTTTAGACATTCCTAAATTTAGAAATGAACCAAGCGAATTGCCACCAGTATGAACTTTTAGTCATTGATGAGTTTCGTAGGGAACTTTACTTTACTTTGACCTGTTGCCTTTTCTTAGAATTCGGTTAAAAATATGAATGTTGGCATATAAAGCATGCCTAAATTGTTTATTAGCTATATCATTAACAGCACAATATTTAGGCAAAAAACAGTTACCTACAAAATAAAAGTTGTCCAAGAATCTCTGATGTAATATCTCACAGCCAGCGGAAGCACTTCTCCCTTCGACTATTAAAAATGCAAAAAATACATAGAGTTTTAGAAATGGCTGTTTACGTCGAGACATCAAAGTGAATTTAATAATGCACAGTTTTATTACCGAAACGCCATTAGAACTTTAACTTTCCCTGACGAGGGATGATACACAAATAGATTGTGTACACTCAATTAAAAGCTTAGGATAAACTGTTTATTGATGTAGCGGGAAATAAGATGTTATGTAGATTGGGCGATAGTTAAAAAATAAAATAAAATGTAAGAAAGTACTGTTATCTATAGTAATATTTGTTATTTGCTTATTTAGGTATGGGCAGGAAAAATGTCAACTCATAAAACATTTATTATCAAGCGCAATCTAGAAACTGAACTTCTGTTTCAGAAACTGAAACAGAATCGACCCATTCCCTTATAGATTAGAATGCGAACGGGAAACATTATTCGGTAAACCTCCAAGATGCGTCACTGGAGGAGGACAAAACTAACAAACACAGACAGACAACACAGACAACAAAAGCTGTATGTTGTGAGCTTCACCCAACTAATATTGTTGTACCAAATTATCTTAGTTAGGAACTACTAGCGACACCTATGATATAATAGGGTATACTTTCCTGTTAAATAAAGATCACTTGCTTTAGTTCGATTCGCAACATACGTCGTTTTATTTTAGGATATGCGTATCAATTTTTTTTTTTAATACAGTTAGTCACAATTATCCATGTATTATCGGCGTCTGTGATGGACATTATACTTGATTTTACGATCAGACTGTATAGCGAAGTAAAAACTGCGAAAAGTGTTTTGAATAGTGTAATTTACGTAACAGTTATGTAGGTAATATATACCTAACTAGAAACTCGCCTCGCTTTAATAACTCGCCTAAAACTTCCTCATGAAGGAATGAATGAATGAAAACACTTTATTGTCCACCTTAAAAATATATGTACAATGGGCAGTCTTATCGCTAATGGAACTATTTCTTCCAGACAACCATTGGATGGAGAATCACTCTATCCATATCCATCATGAATCACTCCGTTCATTGGTGAAAACCGAATGAATATCCGTTCCGTAGTTTTTGACTTTATTGTTCTTCAGATATACATGGAAGAGGACTGATATTATACAGATTATTTGACACAAATATATGTGAATCATTTGATCAACGAGTATAATATACTCGTTGATCAATGAATGAATGATTTTATTATATGGACCGTTTAAAACGATATTATAGTATGTAATCCATTATCTTTAAAATTATATTTTTGCGCACAAAAAAAATTGAAAATTTTGAATATTTTACAATTGGAAGCTTGACAAAAGGGGTATTATTAGTATTATTATCATTATTACTACTTCAAAAAATACTTTTTCTATAAATCTTATGTCACTATTTTTGTTTATGATTTACTGTTACCACCATTTCTATTACTTGTGATCACGTCTACTTGTGTATTTTTTTCTATTACCTACTCGGTCCCAAAAAAAAGGCCCCAACGGAAGACCAGCGCAGGTTATTAACCTGCACATGCTGAGTTGGGGCCTTTTTGCAACTAAGCTAACGTTTATGCTATTATATTGTTTTTATGTTTGTTTTATGTTCTTACTCCATGTTTTGTTATATGTTTTCTTAGTTGCAAATAAATTTATTTTGATTTGATTTGATTTGATTTGAATATCAGCAATTATGTCGCCTATTGTTTTACCATACATTCATAATGTTCCATATTATTAGCGCAGATCGATTAGTTATTTTATAATTTGTATTCCTTTTAAATTAAAATGACAGCAAACTCAATAAAAGCGTAAGGACTAAGTCCAGTTTCTTGTCTGAATTGGCATTGAAATTCCCTTAAGATGTAAGAAGATTCAAAATGGTCCTTGTAATTGTATTGAATGAAACTAATGTGAGTAGTTTTAACTTAAATTTTAATTTATTTTGCATTTTAAATGTTCTTAAAGTGTCTAAAATTATGCTAAAGTTCATTACCTTAATTTTCACACGAATTGTATAACAAAATAAACAAACTAAGTTAGTTTGTCAAATCATTCCCCATTTAATTTTCATTATAATTCCATTTCGTCCATCATGTAAAGTTTGCCAACTGTACATTTCCGGCTAGGGGCTGATCTACGCAATTTCGCCGGAAAAACAAGGGGTTGCAAACAAATAACATAAATTTCTAATGCACATCGATTGGTTTCCTTCTCGGTTTGTTTATGTGACGGTTTTCTTTATCATCATCATCATCAACGGTCTGATCTACTAACTGATGAAAACACACCTAATTTTATACACACCTATGAATCAACATTTAAAACCATTTAATAGGTACACTGCCTTTTATCTCGATAGGTAACTCATCATTGACCATACCTTATTTTGTCATTTTAACGTTCAAATTGCATGTTTTTTTTTTGTGTATATATATTTCCAAATTGTAAAAATTGAGACTCACATATTTTCCCCAAAAATCTAAAACCAAAAATTTTAACAAAGAAAAATCCTCTTTAAATCTTTCGTTACAATCATACATATCATACTCTAATTTACGAAGAAACCACAGTTTTAGCCCAATAAATATACGACAAAACTCTGAAAAAAAATAACCTCAAATGTTATAAAACTTACATCTATTAATCAATTCGAAATTTTTACTGTGAGTGACGCTTTTTTCGTCGAAGCATAAGTATATAAGTTATCATAATAAGTTATGCTACCATATAAAGCGCATACATTATCTACAGCAAACACTACAAATTGCATCTATCAAGTCCCAACTTCAAACAAAATGTAAACAAGGCATTCACGCTTGTGCTGCCATCTGCAAATAGCTTTGCGTGTGCCACCCCATTTAATATTAGTAGTATTTTAAATGCAAAATATTTAGTGGACTTTAGATGCTTATTTGTTGCTAAATCATATCGTAACATTAATATATATAAAACATGGTAACTAGGTGTAGTACTGAAATGAAATAACATAAATATTACTTTTATGTAGTGAGACGTGTATAAATTTCCGGGCATAAGCTAGTTAATAATTAACTTAGGTGGACAATTCATGCACCATATACCCCAATTCAGGAATAGATTGTACTATGAGAAACAAATGACCTTATTATGCTCGTAAGTACATAATTACCTTAAATACCCTTACACTGAACCCATCATTTGTAGTAATAAAGGACGCAACAATTTAAACTAAAAAACGAGTATGACGTGTATGATGTGCAACTACTGTAACATCTCACCTTGGTAATAAACAATAAAAACATTACATCCTGAATTATTTATATAACAGCACACCTTAAACACAATACTGTAAGATAAAAGCACAGATTAAGCGTTATCCTTCTCTATTTCTTCACACCCACGCACACACTTTTGGCTGACAGTACAAACCTCTCGGAAAATCGGTTGGTACCATCTGACGGTGAACTCTACCACCGCGCGCGCTCATTGGTCAAATCAAATAACACGTAATTCCCCGGCTTCCTGTAACACACTTCGGTCCTTTTTCACGTAATCACGCCCATATATTGCAGGAAAGACATCGAAATCAGTCAATCATCAGTTAAAACCATCTTCTTTTCACAACAGGACAAGCAGACGTACCGCTCAATACCATCCATACCTTGTCAACCTACCACCCTTACGTACAAAGTGCTTTGCTTCTACATTTATAATGCGTACAGCCAAGGATTGGAATGCTTTGCCGTCGTCTGTCTTTCCTGAAAACTACAATCTAGGTATCTTCAAGTCTCGAGTAAAAATGTGTCTTCTAGACCTGCGTGCCCCATCGTCGGCCACATCGTCGCTTAACATCAGGCGAGATCGTGGTCATACGTAGGTTTATCGTTGATAAAAAAAAGACTAGTTGTGACGTATTTTTAAAATATAAAAAAGGCGGTTTTATTTTACGACTATATTACAAACTCTAGCCATTGTTGGAGTGCAGTAAAACGCATCCACTCACATTGTATGGGATTTTAGCGATTTCTACTTCTGCACGGTTGAAAGGTAAAGTGGTTTTTTAAAGATAAGTCAATGTAGAAGGGCATTTTGCTTCTTAATACCCTTATTATAGAATATAACTATATCCTTAAAGATTCCCTTCAAAGTATGTCTTACGATGATACAGAGAAGTTGTTAATTGTGTGTAAATAAATTTTAATTGTAATTTATTTAATTTTTAGAGTTGGTTATTTTTTTCTGATTTGTCTCTTATGTGTACTTGTTTATATTATAACTATGCATTTAATTGTTTCCAATTTTATAATAAATAAGTAAGTGATTATTTTAGATCATATTTTAGCTCTTATCGCCTGAAACACAGGATTACCTAGTTCAGGCTCGTGTTAAACCGTGTATTTACCTTTGTCTAATTAAGATTTTGTTTTGTAATATTGTTGTACTATTGTAATTTTGAACAAATATTTATTATTAATATTATTATTATAACTACTAAACTAAAATAGCCAGAAGAAGTATTTTTGTAAATATAATTAAATTATCATTAGAAACCAGTGTTGTTTCTGCCAAAACAAACACTATTCGTATAACTTCAAGAAAAAACATATATATTAATATTTGAAGCAAAAACTTTGTATACCTTTTTACGAAAATTCCACAAACGGAAAATTTTGCACACTTATAGTTTATAGAAGGAATGCAGAATACTAATATATTTTTTTATATGATGCACAAAGAATACATTATTTACGGTCGAAATTCGACCAGTGGGCGACCACTAGTAAGTAACAATTAAGCACAGCACGGATTGGCAAATTAACGACCGTGGTTTAATCCGCGCTTTCCTGAAGTATGTAATTTTGAACGCGGTTGTTTCCGCTAGTGCGTGCCCTTTAGTCTGATTCCATGTTCCACAGAATATCTTGTTAAAATTCGACGCGGATTAATCAGTAATGAACGCCGAAAATCTTTATCCAGATAACTTGTTAGGACTACTGATAGCTTCTGCTTACGGCGTGACACGCTTAACATAGTACCTACATTTAGCCTATAACTTATCCCAAGGCATTCACTATATCTGTAATAAGTTTTATTCTTCTTCTGGTTCTTCTGAGTCTAGAGTATGAATATGTGTAGAGTCGTGAATCTTTACATTTTGTATCTTCTGTCAGTGTCATTGAAAAATCTGACAGTTATATAAACTACTAGCTGCTGTAGCCCGCGGCTTCGCACGCATGGTACCTACATAAAAAGTAGCCTATGTCCTTTTCCTAGGTTCCATCTATCTCTTTATCAAAATTCATGAATTTTGGTTTAGCCATAAGAAACAGACAGACAGACAGAGTTTCTTTCACATTTATAATATTAGTAGGGATATGCTAATATTTAATCTTCAGCTCACTATACTGTCATTTCAATATTCTTTGCCGCCACTTGGTGGGTTTAGTGCGAATTGGCGCGCTTCCGCGTCGTAAATCAGTTTTACGTCTCTGAGGTGCTACGGGGAACCGCTGGCCAACACTCTCTGTTCGCACTATGTTTATCTCTTTAGCGATGGTTCTTTAAAGCTTTGACAATGTATCTGAGAAGTTGGGTTTCTTGACAAAACGTTGGCTGTCGTTTATCAAGGTTATTTTTAATTTTTACTAACTAAAAATTTGAGGTGTTTACAGAACAAAACAAAGTTTTATAAATAATGAATAAATAAATAATGCTGGACCTTTCATACAGCATCGTCTAGCCTCAAAGTAAGAAGAGCTTCTTATGAAAACTACATGGTTGATATTATATTACTTATACGCTTTTTTTTGTAAATACTTAATGTCATACATAGAAAAATACCCAATTTTACAATTTCCAATTTAAAAAAATAAATATTTTTTGCGGATGATACAAACTGGAACTGGAATCGAACCCGCAACCTTCTGCACCTCAGACTGGCCTTCTAAATAAGTTTTAAGGCTGCATTAAAGAATTAGCGGATATTATATGCGGACCGACAGTTTTAAGTTGTAAATTAACTAAGTATAATATAGATGTTGGTAAATATTTATTAAAATACCAGTTGTGTTTTTTCATGATATGGTAAGTGTATTATTTTTGGCAAAATAATACGTCTAAAGAACTTACGATCTCTAAATGTATTGTAGGTACAACTCATAAAACATTTTGACTGGAAAGGCCAGACCTTAGTTGGTAGTACGAATAACACTGATTTCTGTGCTTATAGGTTGTGGGTTCAATCCCTATTCAAGATAAACATTTGTGTGATAAACGTAGATGATTGTTCTGCGTCTAGGTGTATTTAGATGTATCTAAGTATTCTAGCTGTCATTTTGTTCTTACCGTACAAACTTTGCTTAGTAAGGGCTCCCACACATAACTGCGAATTCGCATCGCATCGCAATTATCTGCGAGCTCGCACGAATGCACCGCAAGAACTTCCGATTTGATTCGCATCACGCATTTCTGCAATATTACATCACACTTGGTGACGCCAAGTTTAGTCCGTTCTGAGACAACGTAGGGGAAAGACGCGGGCACCGTCGTTGTTGGGTGGAAAATGGCGGAATATGACGTGGATTTTTTCATATCTTTAATTGAGAATTTATGCTATTAATTGAAGATGCTCATTCTAAAATAATCAAATTATGTATCTTGTATTATCAAATCATAGCATTTTTGAGTAAAATAGTTCCCATCAGCGTTCATAATTGTAATAAATGAATGAAACCAAATTTAACAATAACAGCAGTGCAACAATCTTTTTGCGATACATGTCACTATTCCTAAAAACACGTCCAATACGGCTGACTACCGTTGAAGGTATGGTCACCTGAACCAACGCTTTGCCGCACGAAATCGTATCGCAGCAATTCGCATCGCAAGTTCCTGCGATGCGGCGTCGTATCGGATCGCATAGCTGTTTTGTGTGGGAGCCCTTGGTCTAAAAGGTGTCGTGTGAAACGTACCTCAATATTTTTTCATATCCGCATAACGACTGTCAAATGACGGTAACCTACTTCTTGTACATTCTTTAGCGATTTCGAAACTGCGAATAAAAGCTTCGCAGAATGGTTTAGTGTTATGTGTTCCAAGTTCAGCTGACTTTGTCGTTTGAATAAAAAACATATATGAAAATATTTTATTTATGTTGTAATAAAACTGTGCTTCTTACCCTACATGGTACCATGTAATTACTTATTCGGAAAGAACTGTTTAAATAAATAATTATGTAAATATTAATGTACAATCTTAGCAAAGTTTTTAAGAACTTATTTTTCTTCTTATCGTATCACTAGTTACTTTACAATGTTTCCTTTCACCGTTTGAGAGTACTAGTAGCGTACATACATTTTCGAACAGAAAAATCCATTGGTGCACATTCGGATTTAAACCCACGACTTTACTACTAGACCACTAGTGCTTTTAAGAACTAAAAGTCTAATTCATTACTTAAATACTTGAATATATATAAAATAAATAAATATAGGTGGACAACACCATCTAGCTCCAAATTAAGCAAGCATAGTATTAATGGTGACCAGATGACTGATAGGATATAACTTATATATTTTTAAATACATACTTATGATACTTTATAACACCCAGACACAGAACAAACACCTAAGTTCACCACACATATGTAAATCCTGGATGGAATCGAACACATAACCTACAGCGTAAAAGCAAATGAAATGTGAGTTTAATACAACAACATACACCACGTAAGTTTTTTACAAGCTTTGTAAGTTAATTATAATTTACGAGCTGATCAAATGACAGGGAACATGGCAACACCGTAGTAAAGCAGGGAAAATAAAATAAATAAGAAGGTATTCTTTAATAAACTTGTCACGCGAGGGGTAAAAGTTAATTTCCTGTTTCGTCCAGTCTGCGATGGTTAGGTGTTACAACACTGTAAGCTATGATATAGCAGTTATTCAATTCAATACAATCCAATTGTTATTTATTCAATTTAGATGCATACAGTACACTTAGAAAAGTCAGGTACAAGAATTCTTAATAATAATATTATAATATCATTGTTTGACTAGCCTGTCAGCTCAGTCTGTCAGTTGGTAGTAGCTCTGCCTTCTAAGCTGTAGGTTGAGGGTTCGATTCCCTCCCAGGATAATCATTTGTGTAAAGAACATAGGTGTTTGTTCTGTGGTTGGGTGTTATAAGGTATCATAAGTATGTATTTAATAAAATATATGTATTCTATCAGTCATCTAGTCACCATAATACAAGCTATGCTTAGTTTGGGACTAGATGGTGTTGTGTGCGTTGTCCAGAAATATTTTTTGATTTTTTTGATTTATCATGTAATTAATCAATAATGATTGATTACAAATAGATTAGCAACATTAAGTTCTAAAGAAGAAGAAGAAGAAGAAGAAAGTTCTAAATATATTCAATGTATAAAATGGTCATCAGAAAGTGCTTCGTCTAGAGAATATAGAAGCTATAGCATGATTTGTTTAGCAACCGAGGGACAGGCGGATTGGCTTTGGTTTGTTTCGGCATCCTTCGCCGAAGTTTCGAGTTTCGAAGATTATTGTTACTGTCACAGGTTATTGTCACAGGAGCAGTTGTTATTATAAAACCTGTTTTAGTAACTGCTTATTTAAAGTTATTCGATTTTTTTATATACTATTAAAATATATTTTGCTTCGATTATCTATCGCGTCGCTATAGGTGTAATGTTAGCAAAACAGGGAAAAATTAGCTCTGTATTGGGCGACCAAGTCGTAAACCCTGTAGCTGTACTTACCCAGACTTACCCCAGTGGGGTAAAAAACGAGTAATTTGATTTAAGTGGCAAGACTTGCGATTTTTGTTTTGTCGCAAGTGGTGAAATGCCTGTTAACTTTTTGCGTTATAAATTTCTAGGGGTTAGTATTTTTGTATTTAATTGTTAAATAAACAAGGCTTGTGTAATCACATGCATGAATAAGTAGTTAACTTAAAATAGTTGGCTTCTAATTTATTTAAATTCAATTATAATTAAGGTTGATTTTTCAATAGCCTGTCAACCTGAGTGATACGAGTACCTTTCAAACATGAAAATAAAACATTCTAATTTTAAAATAGTTTTAAAACCATTACAAAATAATCCTTATTATATATTTATATATAATATTATAAATGCGAAAGTAACTATGTCTGTCCGTCGGTCTCGCTTTCACGCCAAAACTACTGAACCGATTTAAATTATTAAATGAAATTTGGTACAAAGATAATCTAAAGCCTGAGAAAAGACATAGGACCTTTTAATTAGAAAACAGTTTTTTTAAAGGTTGAAAAGAGGGATGAAAGGTTGTATGAAAGTATTGTCATTTTAAGAACTAGAAGCATACAATTTTAGGCTGTACCACGCGCGCGAAGTCGCGGGCAGCAGCTAGTATAAAATACATCTGAAACAGTTGAGATATTTAAGGACCGTTTAAGATGATCTATAGATAGCTCAACTGATCAAGATCATTACCAGATAGCAGCGTCTCCAAGACACTGGCGGCATTGTCACAATTATTTAATGGTGTCTAGTATAAATATCGCGTAGCCCAAGAGCTGGCTCCTATCTGTCCCAGCGTATTATCATTACCATTTTAGATGAATTGTGCAGAATAGAGTGAGCGGCCTATTGGAATACTTTTTCTTATCGTCAAAAATCACAAAAATCTAAAATCTTTTTATTTCAGTTACACATACATAAATGGTAGGGTTGGGTTCTCTTCTTTTTAACCGACTTTATCAAAAAGGAGGAGGTTTTCAATTCGTCGGGTTTTTTTTTTTTTGTGCATTTTCACCGTTTACTCGAAATCCGCTGAATCAATTTGAAAAATTTTTTTTTGTTTGAAAGGGTTATACTTCACAGGTAGTCCTATATAAATTTTATCACAATCGGTCGAGCTGAAAAAATCAACGAAAATCTAAAAATTGTATACATCGATGATGTTTTCATGTACTTCGATATCTCGCTGTCTCATTAGAGCGGTGCGTTTATTTGGCCTACCCAGATTATTATACAAAATACATCTACTTTCCACTAAAATGTATCATAGTCTCAAATTTCATTCAATGAAGTCGGTTTCTTTTTAGTTTTTAAAACGTAATTATAAGTTTACACCTGTGTTAGTAGAGTCCCCTTCTTTTCTGTGCTCCTTAAATTGTAACATAAACAATACAGGAAAAAATAATTATAACTTAAGCTACACAAGTACACATAATAATTGGTATTTAGAATTAGGTTAGTTAGGTTTTTTATATTTTTCTACTATGGGTACTTGGTACCTAAATGGGTTTCTGAAAGTTTAACAACAATTTGTAGTAATATCTAACTTAAATAGGTAGGTATTTATATAATTATTATGTAGGTTTGATAATAGGTAATGGATAATTATATGCACAAAGTAATTTTTCTCTAAAAGAACAAAGTAAAGTTGGTAAGTATACGAGTAGGTATGAATCAAGTCCATATACTTGATTCTTGTTCGTGTCACAAGTTTTTTCGAATCAGTGTGTTGAGAGGATAAAAGTGCATCTCAAGCTCCTTTTAGTACATTTGGCACATGTCGTTGAACTTTTAGGTTCTACACCATACGGGTAATAATACCATTGAAATAATAACCCCTTACTCAGTCTTTAAGTGCGTCTGCTCTTCAGTTTGTCAATATGCCAGTTACAATATTTTTTTAAAACAAATACACTATTATCAGAGTTTCGCAATTCAAAATAACTGTCATTATGTACTCAAAACCAACCCTAACGTCTTTAATCACGGTCCATTCAGGCAAACTCCCTTCCTCTCAAAATAAAAGGAGATCCTTTCAGCTGAGGAGTCACGCGGCGCGTGTCACTATAGAATGCATTGCTGTGTAAAATAAACTCTATTACTTTATATTAAGGCGAATTATTGACTAATTAATTATCTGCCAGCACAATTGAAACAACTTCATTGTGAGCTTTATTATAAAATAGCGAATCAATTTAATTTTAAACACCGAATGGTATTTTTTTTCTGTGATCTTTATAAACCCATGATAGCGTATATGGCTGGTATTGCAAAAACGTCAACCATTGCTGCTTATTCCCCTGACGTGGAATACCAACCCCCTAAGTGAGACGTAACCTATTATTACTTCTGAGGCCCCGCATCTAATCTCTTCGTGAATGGCTCTGATTGCAAACCACTCAAGCGAAACCGCAAATTATGCTACTTTGATTTGTGCATTGAAAATTGCATGTTTATCTCAGGGGAAGTCAGTGATTGAACTACACCAGCGTATTTGCTTTCGTTTGAAGGCAAAGGATTGGTTTCTCAGACTCTCCCTCTAGATTACCTGGTTATAAAAACTAGAAATTCAAAAGCAACGATTGTTTTTATACTGGTATATTTTGTGAAAAAAACATTTTTTGTATACACATACATATTATACATAGAAACACCCAGACCCGAGGCAAATACTTGCAGATCATACAAACATTTGTACCGCGGCGGGAATCGAACCCGCAACCTTCTGCATCTCAGGGACAGCTAGTGAATTATAAATCTATAGCCGGGCTGCCTCTAAAATGTTTATACGAGTATATTAATTCAGATCCATACCTATACGTAAATATTTTTTATTTTAACTATCGCGTTCAGCATTGAAATAAATAAATAATGCCAGACATTTCACACAGCATCCAAAGTAAGCAGAGCTTGTGTTATGGGTACCAAATGACTGATATACTACTTACACACTTTTTTTTATTATAAATACATACATATTATACATAGAATAAGAGGCCTGGTATGCTTCTTATCCGTTGGGAGATGGGTAAGCCACTGGTATGGAATGCTACTAGCGTAGACATCCTGGCCGCAACCCATCTGTCGGGGACTGCCGTTAGAGCTGGTTCGGCGGCTGAACGTAACGAGGACCTCAAAACAATAAGGCCTAAATATTTAAGCCTTTTGGAGTCGAGACATAGGCCTAGAAAGAGGAGCCCATCGTTTTCAAAACTATTTCACGGCGCCGGCTTCTGGTAGAAACACTGCGTGAGCTGGCTCCTATCGGGCTCAGCGTATTAGCATTGCCATTCCACGTGGCAATGCCGCTGGTCTTGGAAATGCTGTTTCACATATATTTTATATTATTCTGTACATAATCTGTAATTATTTCTGTATCACTACATGGTATAAAACAAAGTCGCTTCCCGCTGTCTGTCTATCTCTATGTATGCTTAGATCTTTAAAACTACGCAACGGATTTTGATGCGGTTTTTTAAGATAGAGTGATTCAAGAGGAAGGTTTATATGTATAATACATGCATAATATAGTAGAGAAACACTGCTAATTTTTGAAGTTAGCGTATATTGGTTCAACGTATTAGAACTACTGAGCTACAGCAACGCGTGGCCGGGTCAGCTAGTATAATATATTATTAATCGGTTCAGCAGCATTGTTTCGTGATAAGTAAAAAACGTACATTCTCAAAAACTTTCAAATTTTTATTATTAGTAGGATAGTAATGTAACTGAATTAGAAACTGAGCTCGAGGGTCCAACGAACAATGGTCGCTGTGACATTTCCGATCGGGGACCAGCTATATTTATTGAGCCCTAGTGACGTGCCTGGGACTGTACAGATAACGCGTTATATGTTTATCAATTGTTAGATTAATTTAGACCCTGTTAGTACTAAGCCTAAGAATTTTGCGACCAGTGCTCTCAAACGGTGAAGGAAATCATCATGAGATAACTAGCACACCCATAATAATAAAAAAAAACAGTTCTGTATTGAGTAAAATCACATGAACCATTTTGAATTAATTTTTGAAGTGATAACTTTTTATGGGTAAACCGCTTCGTTACGTAACGCGTTATGGCGCCAGTCTGTCTGGCTTCCCTTTCTCTCACGCATACTTCAGCGGTAGGCAGGCTCCTCTTCTCTCACTCTAACCCACAGCGCTAGTTAGATTAGTTTAAGTTACCACTTCTGTCAGGCGTCCCGAGACCCACACGTTTTTTATATACTTGGTGAATATAGGTGCCGGTCTTTTCTTAGTTAAGAGAAACCGGCACCTTTATTCCCAGGAATAGGAGTCCTAACCCCAGTTGAAGAAGAATCCGGAAAATCTTGTCTGGTCTTAACGCTTTTTTGTATAATCCTTGCTAATTTGTTACGGATGCCGAGTCGAATCAGAGCGATTTTTTTGCATTTGCCAAGCTTCTAAATAATGTAAATAATCAGATATTTTCTAACAATACTTGATGAGACGGTTTTTGCTCAATTATGCTCTAAAAACTGCCAATCGACAAATCTAGCACGTCGCTTCGGACTTCAGTAAGGATAACTTTGGGTACAGCGTGTTTATCGTTATTTATAACTTCTAGTATTTTTTTAAAACAAATTAATATATAAGTGAACATAATACTAGATTTTATATAATATACATTTATATAACAAAAAAAAAACAAGGTGTATCTACCAATGGGCTTGCAACATATGGAACACTGTGTATAGATGTGGCCATGTGCTAATATTTGGATGTTACCAAAGTGCACGAAAGGATTCTCTGAGGCGCACTTTAATCCTTTCACCACACTGGTTAGAAATAACTAGTGACACGATAAAGAATGTTTGGACGTGCCTCCGACTACCCTTTAAATATTCTCAAAGACCGAAGCTAACTTAGAAATCTGACGAGATATCTACCAAGCCATATCGTATGTACGATAAATAGAATGTAAAATGCTCATAGATTTTTGTTTCAAAACTAGTCATGCTCTGTACAGACACCACTTTGGAGCAAACATTTGATGCATGAGCCATCTAATTAATGAGCTGGTCATTAGGTGCTATTGATTGGTATGAACATGAACGTATGACATGAACCGAATTCAAAGTATTTTCGACCACTGTTAACCACAGAGTAAGAAGAGTAGCCTATGATATGAAAAAGTTCAAGAGAGAGCAGTGGGGTTCTCTTTTCTAGCACGTTTTGGATATTTGTATATTACTAGCGATTCAGTCATGTAATTGAAGATTTATGTGACTTAGTATTGAATTCTTTATTACAGCCTGTTCAATATGAGTAAGAGTCGTGAATTGTTGCATTTTGAATTCTATGTTCGGGACATAAATATAATTTTACGACATTACTAGACTATCAATGGTTTGGTCCACGTTCGTAACTAAGATATCATAACTAGTTATCAGGATTTTTTTTCACTCTCTTATAACCAGTTATTAAAAAAGACTTTTTTCCATTTTAATGACGAGACCATAAAACTTTCTTTCCATTTTTATAAAGAGAACCTCTTAGTCATGTATGGTCTCCTGGTACACTGGACAAAGTAGCACTGGCACTTCGGCGGCCGCTGCCGCGGCAAGCTCGCTTTGCTCGCTCGCCTTGCGCGTTGTTCTTTATACTCTAACATAACCTAACTTACTGGTTTTGATTTGATTTAATATTTTCTCCTCATTAGCGACCGGGACAGAGCCCAGTCGCTAATTTGTCCAATGTACCAAGAGACCATACATGACAAAGAGATTCTCGTTATCAAAATGGAAAAAAAGTCTTGTTTAATAACTATTTATTAAACAGTGAAAAATAATCCTGATATATAACTAGTTATGAAACTACGAACGTGGACCAAACTCTATCAATCACTATTTTAAAATAAATTAATATAAAACACAATACCATCTAAACACACAATTCTTACTTGGCTTTTATTATGGTGACCAGATGCCTAATACAAGTAGAATACTTTAGTATATTTTTAAATATATACTTATAAAACTTTATAACAACCAGACACTGAACAAACACCTCGTCACACAACAGTTTGTCCTGAAAAGAAATCAAACCCCCAACCTTCAGCGCAGAAGGCATAGCATACATAATAGGGTCTAGGCGAAGATTTGAGACAAAGGTCTATGCACAAAACGCTCGTAGACTGAAATTTACTCGTAAGAAACTGATCCGTGTCCATTGTGTATTGCCTTTAGACTTAAAAACGTTTTAATCTTCCTAAACTAACTTGGACACATGACTATTTGCTATACACTCATTCAGCAAAAAAGTACAGCTCACCTGGTGGTAAGTGGTGGTAAGAAGTAGCATCATGCTAAGATGCAATCTTTTTGGCCACACAAACGTATTGATTGGTTCGCGGGAAGGGAAGGGAAGGGAATCATTCTTAGACATATATATATATATTTTGTTTGCATTAATTTCCCCTTGGGGCCTATTTTCAACTGACTTCAAAGAATAAGAAGGTTCTTTCTATGTATGTTACCTCTTAACTCCGTCATTTATGAACCGATTTAAAAAAATCTGAATTCATGTGAACGGATATACTTTCCGATTGGTCCCATAAAAAAATCATAAAAATCGGTTTAGCAGTTAAATTTTTAAATAAAAAAAACTAAAAACAGTACGAGAATGTCATCCACTTCTGTATAAATGAAGTTTTTTCCCCTCATGTTTTCTTATTTGTTTTATGTGAATGCTAAACAAACGTTTTCTTTCTTTTTATACACGTAATACGGCGCCACAAGCGTTTTGCCGATCATAGACATAGTTATTCTGTCTATTCGCTCAGTAATTTTACTATTAGTTTAATATTGTTGCTCTAGGTCCATCGATGATCAAGTGTTACGGCTGGCTGACTGTTGAAAGGTAGAACTGCTGTCAATAATACTGGTGTATTTGGGTTGTTTTTGTACAGTTTGCGCTGTGAAGTGTGACTGATATGTGAATTATATTGTCATTGATACACTATCGTTTTAATCGATAGAACAGTTAATTGTAGTGTTTATATGAATGTGAATGAATGCTGAATTAGTGAAGGAACATTACTGCTCATTGCATAATCCGAAATTGTAGAAACATTAAACACATTATCATAGCTTCTTAGGAGTACCTCATCTGATGTGCGCTTCTATAATAAGCTTCCTGAAAATGCTACTAAACTACCTATTAAGAAATTTAAAGCATACATAAAAGGTAGTCTTTTGAAGAAAGCTTATTATAATATAAATGACTATATTATAATAATTTAATAATAATAATTTATTTATATTTCTCTCACAAATAGGTGGTTACATAGTATACTTAATGGTAAGGTAATTTTTCATTATACTTATTGCATCCTAGTATGTGAGAAAACTGGTGCCTGTGGAAGGTTAAAAAAAAACCTGTGTTATAGGTCACCAGTGCTCCCTCCTCCACTGATTTAGCAAATCAATGGGTAAACATGACTCAGAGCATTTTTGTATAACAAGAAATAAGATGAGCAGACTAAAACTAAACATAAACTTAATACTTCTTAAATATTTATAGAAGTTTATAAAAGTCAAAAAAAAAATGTTAAAAATAAACA
Organism: Lampropteryx suffumata; assembly: GCA_948098915.1. Taxonomy (NCBI): domain Eukaryota; kingdom Metazoa; phylum Arthropoda; class Insecta; order Lepidoptera; family Geometridae; genus Lampropteryx; species Lampropteryx suffumata. Next base: position 19,722,813 of record OX402547.1, read on the forward strand.
AAAGAATGTGTACGTGTTTCAGAGTGTGTATGTTTGTTGTGTGTGCGTGCGTGTAAGCGTGTATGTATGAATGTGTGTGTGTGATTCGTGTCTAGATTATTATAAGAATGCATGGCCTTATGTCGCTCTGCCCTCAGACAGTTAACCGACACACTTGAAATGTATAAACTCTCTTGTATTAGTATTTCGTAGTAAGGTAAGTAAAAAAAAAAGGTCTTATAACTAAGATGGATCACAAAAAAGCGCTAGGACCGCTAAGACGAGTTTCTTGTCAGTTCTTCTCGGGCTTGGGTTAGGTTGAATTGGTACCTAAATTCACCAGTATGTAAGACGTTTCAAAGTGATCCTTGTGATTGTATTGAATAAAGTATCTTTTGACTTTGACTTTGATATACTATTTATATATGTTATTATTGGAAATACATACATATAACACAAAAAAACACCCAGACCCGAGACTATCATGCACATGCAGATCATACAAACATTAGACCCGCAGCATAAATCGAACCTGCAACCTTCTGCGTCTCAGGCAGGCATTCATCCACTACACCACAGGGGTCATTAAACTACTAACGAGTTTTTGCATTAGGAATAGCCAGCGTGTATATTTATAGATAAGTGCAGATAGCTGCAAAAATGGTACGTGTTCCCATGGTCAGAAAAATTCTGTTTCAACATGTCCAAACCAGAAGCCTTAGGTAATAACAATAATGTTAATATTTTTTGTATATATCATTCTCACCACTTGGTTTTTTAAGGTTCTGAAGTCCACAAGGACCCATATTCATTTATTTTATATTCACAGGCAAACGAACAGTCTTTCAAAGCTCATAATTATAAAGTAAATATGTGTATAATTAATTATACTACTGGACCGATTTGAAAAAAATACTTACCGTTGGAAAGCTACAATATCCCCGGGTGACATAGGCTACTTTTTCCCGGGAAAAATCTTCAACGCAAGCCAAGCTGCGCGCGGACAGCTAGTATATTATATTTAGGTACATACTTTTTGAGCGAAACGATCTGATTGGTGTAGGATGCTACTTGCGTCGACATTAGGGCCGCATCCCATCTATCGAGAAGTTCTGTTGGTTGGAGCTGGTGCGTTGACTGAATGTGCCGAGGACCTCTATTTGAGCATTTTGGAGTGGGAAACAAATCGCATTATCAAAATTATTTCACGGCGCGTCTGGTAGAAAAATCGCGTGATCCAAGAGCTGGCCGTGACTCTTATCTGGCCCAGCGTAGATGGCATAGTCTGTCATTCAAAGTGTCTTGGGGACACATCGCTCTGGTAGTGATCTAGAGCTATCTATAGATCGTTTTAAACGGTCCATAGAAAGCCCAATTGTGTCATATGTATGTTATAACATATATATATTTATTTGTTTATTATTTTGTACATTACGACAATTTAGTATTTTTTAAAAATAGATAATACACCCAGACCCAACACAAATATATGCAGATCCCATACATTTTGATAAACACGGGATTTATAACTCACAACTCACTCACTCACGTTTCGTTCTTTCTTTATTTCTTTCAAATTATATTATTTAATTATGTAATAACCGTGGCTATGTAAAGTTATTAAATCCATGCATCTTCAATATCCAATCCTAAGCTGAACATCGAATCGATTCAATAAACGATTCAATCGACCCCTCTCAAGCGAATCCAGATTACATTGGATATTGAGCCGTGCCAAATGTTCACACTACATATTCCATGTATTTGAGTATCATTGTATTACATAATATCTGTGTATATAAAATAGAACATTATCATCATCATCATCATCTATTTGTAACTCATCTATTCCATCTACTTTTAAGGCTAAGACTGATTTTTGGTTACTTTTAGAAATGGTTCAAAAAGACAGCATACTGTTATTTTTGCTCCGGTTTTCTTATTCTGTACTGTGTTGTCAAATAAACTTACTTATAAGTTACTATAAATATACTTACTAAATATATATATCGTAATCTAGGATTCAGAATTATTAATTAATTTCATATTATAAATTGTAGCTATGCCATGTTTGAACCAATTTGAATTCACATTTTGTATTCAACTCGCTTATAACTTATGGATAGTAAGCCTTCTCTGTTAATTAGTAGTCCAGTCCATCCAACGGTTGCCTGATAGAGATCGCTATTAGCGATAAGGCTGCCCATTGTATTGTCTTTTATAGTAAAGTTATTGTTATTGTAGTATTCTGGTTGGTAGTCAATAGAGTTATGTATTTATATATCTGTCTATATATGAACAGGTACTTAAAATACAAAAAAAACTAATTGTACCATAACAGACCATGAGCACTATATTAGCGAAATAATGTTTGAATTAGATGTTAACTTCTTCTTTTTTTGTTTTCAATTTTAGTTTTATACTTTCTATAATTTGCTGTTCTTATACTTACCTACAATGTAATTACATACTAAGCTATAACCATATTTACTAAACGTGTTTGCGAACACTACTTTTTGGCTATAGCTGAAGCAGTGATCCCTCGCGTCTACATACAAGTGCAAACAGAGTGAGGTATCCAGCAAGACTGGTCCAAGGGTTTTATCACAGAACAAAACTTTGCGCTACCTATATCATGAACTAGCTGTCCGCGCGCAGCTTCGCCTGCGTTGAAGATTTTCCCGGAACGAACAAATTTTCCCGGGATAAAAAGTAGCTTATGTCACCCGGGGATAGTGAAGCTTTCCAACGGTAAATTATTTTCAAATCGGTCCAGTAGTTTCGGAGCCTATTCAATATAAACAAACAAGCAATCAAATCTTTCCTCTTTATAATATTACTAGCTGCTGCCCGCGGCTTCGCACGCTTGGTACCTACATTAAAAGTAGCCTATGTCCTTCTCCAAGGTTCTATCTCTATACCGAACTTTATCGAAATACGTTCAGCGGTATAGACGTGAAAACGTAACAGACAGACAGACAGACAAAGTTACTTTCACATTTATTATATTAGTAGGGATCAACAGCCTAAAATGTTCTGCTTCTAGTTCTAAAAATGACAATACTTTCATACAACCTTTCACCCCCCTTTTCAACCCTTAACAACACTTTTTCCAATTCAAAAGTAACCTATGTCCTTTCTAAGGCTTGACTATCTGTGTATTCACTCATTTAAATCGGTTCAGTAGTTTTGGCGTGAAAGCGAGACATACAGAGTTACTTTCGCATTCATAATATATGTAAGGATATAATATATGTAGTTATAGATAGATCTGTAAATTTATTAGGTTTTTTTTTTCTAAGACTTTTGTAAAAATATATTTAATTATTAATAGTTACCTATAGGCATCGAGATAAGAATGACTTTAATACATATGGCTTATGTATTTAAGTCAGAATATGCCATGATCGTATGCCGCAGTGTATTGCTTGCAATTGCAGTTGGGTATCCCTACATTCCTGTGAGTGGCAAGACAGGACGTATGTCTGGGAATGGGACGTGTCTCGTGCCACTAAAATGACGCTTAGCACAGCAGATAGGTGCGTGGAACTTTGGAATTATACCAACAATTTCCAGCTGATAAAATGGTGCTAAGCTGTCAAATTTTCCGGTTATTCACAGAAGTACTATTATCAACATTACAGAAGTACTGTACTACTAAGACAAAAAGTCTCAGCATACGTTGAAAAATAGTTAATTTTGTATGTTTAATTTTGTGTAAAAATTTTGGCTTACGTGTTATTTTGTCAAGCAGACCGCGGATTCTCCAAATGAATCGAAACAGTTTTGGTGCTTTCATCAAAATAATACCTTATTTCTGAAAATATATGGAACAACTCACAAATGTTTTATAAGTGAAAAGTCTTGGTAATTTTATTACCATCCTAAATACTAAACAATGTATCATCATATCATCATCATACCAGCCTTTAGGAAGTCCACTGCTGGACATAGGCCCAATTGATTTCCAGGAAGAACGATTTTGAGCCCTCTCCATCCACCGACTTCCTGCGATCTTTACAATGTCGTCAGTCCATCGGGTGGGGGGTCGTCCTACGCTTTGTTTTCCTGTCCTTTCCATTTGCCATGCCATTCGAGAACTTTTACTCCCCAACGGTTATCAGTTCTGCGAGCTATATCGCCTGCCCATTGCCACTTTAACTTGCAAATTTTGAGTGCTATGTCGGTGACTTTGGTTCTTCTACGGATTTCTTCGTTGCGGATTTTATCACGTAGTGAAACACCCAACATAGCTCTCTCCATAGCTCGTTGCGCGACTCTGAGCTTGTGTATGAGACCAATAGTTAGCGACCAAGTCCCAGTTCCATGTGTCATCACTGGCAACACGCACTGATTAAAGACTTTCGTCTTGAGGCTCTGCGGTATCTGTGACGAGAAGATGTGCCGTAATTTCCCAAACGCTGCTCATCCGAGTTGGATTCGTCGGCTGACCTCTTTGTCGAAGTTGGACTTGCCTAGTTGAATCGTCTGACCCAAATAGACATAATGGTCTACAACTTCGATTATATCGCTCTCACATGTACCGGTACGGGTGCAACATGAGCATTTGACATGATTTTTGTTCTTGCTCATGTTCATTTTAAGACCCACTTGTTTAGAGACGATATTGAGATCGCTGAGCATTGCGCCATGGTTTTCCAGCGATTCTGCCATGATGACTATATCGTCGGCAAATCGCAGATGAGTGATGCGTTCGCCGTTGATGTTGATACCATATCTATGCCAGTACAAGAGCTTGAAAACATCCTCCAATGCAGAAGTGAACAGTTTCGGAGAAATAACATCTCCCTGTCTCACCCCTTTATGCAATGGGATTGGAATCGTGCTCTGGTCCTGGAGTCGGATAGACATGGTGGCGTTACTGTACAGACATTTCAACACTTCGATATACCGATAGTCGATTTGGCACCGCTGGTGTAACCGCAATATTGCCCAGGTTTCGACAGAATCAAAGGCTTTCTCATAGTCCACACACGCTAAACAAAGTGGCTGGTTATACTCTTCGGTCTTCTGTATAACCTGCCGGAGAGTATGGATGTGGTCTATGGTGCTAAAGCCTTTTCGGAACCCGGCTTGTTCAGGAGGCTGGAAGTCGTCAAACCTTCCAGCCTCCCGAACAAGCGAGACGATTAGTTACTACTCTCGAAAACAGCTTATAGACATGGCTCATTAGCGAGATGGGCCTGTAATTCTTTAAGAGGGTTTTATCCCCTTTCTTAAAGAACAGTACTACCACGCTCCTGTTCCACGCCTCTGGCGTAGTTCCCTCGAGGATGACGGAGTTGAATAGCTTCTGGAGGACCTTAAGTACCGGTGTTCCACCCGCTCTCAGAAGCTCTGTCGTTATTCCGTCTTCCCCCGGTGCCTTGTTGTTCTTAAGTTGCTTGAGAGCCGTTCAGATCTCGTATAGGCTGACGTCCGGAATGTTTTTTAAGTATAGTGTCGGGTTAGGCGGGCTCTTGCATCGCTAGTCGTGCTTGTAGCAGGGCTTTGCGATGAAGTGTAAAGTTATCCATAGAACTCCTCGAGCTCTCGTAAAACCTCCGGCTTTGAGGAAACGACCCTGCTACTGTCGGTCTTCAGCTTCGTCAACAGGCTTTGCCCAATAGACAGATGTCTCGCGAACACTTTGGAGCGTTGGTTGCGCTCTATTGCGTTCTTTATATTAGAAGTATTATACAGACGCAAATCGCGTCGCATAAACTTAGAGATCTGTTTATTTAGCGTACTGTATTTAGACATGTCTACTAAAGACTGCAGTTTCATTTCGCTACGTTCTGCTATGAGTTTTAGAGTTTGCTCAGAAAGTTTTTGGGTTCTACCTTTGCGCTGAGTCTACCAGAACTTTGACCCAACGGCATGGACAATTTCCACCAGCCCGTCATTTATTTCGTCCACGGATTCGCATTCGGCAAAGCATTGGGAGCGATCTTGAAGTTCCAATTGAAAGCTCTCGGGGTTTTGAATTTGGGCAGGACTTGGGCGAAAAGTAGATTTCATCAGACGGGACCTTTCTAGCTTTACGTTAAGATTTAATGAGCCTCTAACCATTCGGTGATCACTGCCGGTTTTGACCCTGTTGATCACTGAGACATCATTAAATATTTGCTTATTTGTTGTCATGATGAAATCTATCTCGCGTTTGTGTCCACCGGGGTAAAGCTACGTCCATTTCCTGGACGACCGCTTCTTGAGAAAGGAGTTCATCATAAAGAGTCCCTCTTTTTCCATGAAGTCGGCCAATCGCTGACCCCGTTGGTTCCGCTGTCCAAATCCATATTGCCCCACTCTCAATTCATCGCCGTTCCTCATACCTAGCCGCGCGTTGAAGTCCCCCATTACAACCGTAAAGTGTTTTGCATGGCATGGCATGGCATTTGAAATGTCATCATACATAACCTCCACTTCATCGTCTGGACGTTTCGAGTGAGATGCATACACATGTATGACCTTAAGCGAATACCGTTTGGTTATTCTGAGTATAAGGTATACCACCCTGCTCGACACGCTTTCGATCTTCACAATGTTGTTAACGAGGGATTTGTGGACGAGAAACCCAACACCGTGCTGAGATAGTTGATCGCCCTCCCGGTAGTAGAATAAGTTGCCGGAATTTAGGATTATCTTGTCCTCTCCCTCTCCTCGGACTTCTGATAACCCTATAATATCCAAGTGCAACTTATTCACTACTTCTTCCAGCTCTATCAACTTCTCGTCGGTCCTCAGTGTGCGTGCGTTCTAAGTTGCCAGGGCCAGGGGTCGTTGGCATTGGTAGCTGGACCTCTGCAGGAGATTCTTCGCACCCCCTGTTTCGCCGTTACCGTGGCCGCCACCTATGCCAGGAATAGCGGAACTGCCGGAAACTGGGGGCCATCTTCTGATTGTGTCTATCATTTATTGGGGGGTTTTGCCATAGTCACCACGCTTGGCAGGCGGATTGGTGACCGCAGATTTAGTGTTAAGTACTCGGGGGGTGCTGCTGCCCAATCCCCCAGTGTGTGTGCCCTTAGTCGCCTTTTATGACATCCACGTGAGGAGATGGAGGGGTCCTATTCTATGCCGGAACCACCACGGCCAATGTACAATACAACAATACAATGTACGGAACAATGTATAAGCATATTTATTAGGTACTAGTGGTCGCCCACTGGTCTAGATTCCGCCATAATTAAATTTAAAGGTTTTTTTTAATGCATAATTAAAACAAAAATTAGCATTCTGCACTTCTTCTCTATATAAACTATAAGTGTGCGAAATATCATACTCCTCTGTCCGCGCAATTTTCTTAAAAAGGGGTACACAGTTTTTGCTTCACGTATTAAAATATAGATAAAGAATTGTCCCCGACATTGCTTGGCACGGGACTATGTTGATCAGACTAAACTCAATTTAGTTACGTATTCTGCATTCAAACAATCTTATTTCAAGCAGCATTTTAGGCTCCAACATTTCAAATGTTGTCGGAACGTCGCAGCCACTGCAATCGAACATCTCCGCATTCTGCAGGTTGTATTCCTGAATATCAGAGAACTTCAATAACGGCATTCAAATCTACACTTTCGTATTGAAGGTATAAAATACAAAATTGAACGGAAAGTCGCATTGAAAGCACAGACAGTTTCGACAATGCAGGTGTTTCACTTCACAGTTTAAAACAGACTAGAGGTATATATTCATAGGTAGGTATAACACCCGAGTTAATAACTAGCTAAACATTTTTGACGTGATAACGTCTTATACATCGATGAACGCCGGCTGAATGCACGAAACATTGTCACGTTCCGCCTGAGTCGAGCGTGCAAGCGAGAGCGCGGAACGAGAGACACGATCGGCCTAAGCATTCGGCTTGTGACGCATCTTAATAGACTAAAAGTGTGCAATTTTTCATCAATGTTTTCTTATGACGTTATCACGTAAAATTATCGTTCGTAAAACGACTTTACAGACAACAATTTTGTTTTTGTGTGCTGAAAATAGTATAGACGAGTATCTTACCAAGCGAATACACATACCTACACTATGCGAAGCGATGGTCTTAATGGTCCTAATGGTTTATATTAAGTGGTAGTTGTTAAATAAAAAAATATTTGTGAATATTGCACACAACACCGTATAGCTCTAAACTAAGCTAGATGACAATATTCCTGATAGAATACTTATACCTTTTATATAAATAAATAAATAAATAATGCCGGACATTTCAAACAGCATCATCTGGCCCCAAAATAAGCAGAGCTTGTGTTAACACGTAACAGATATACTTGCAGATCACACAAACATTTGTCCCGTGGCAGGAATCGAACCCGCAACCTTCTGCGTCTCAGCTGGAACTTGGCCCAGTGCGCTACAGTGGTCGTCCTTTACTTTAGATAATTGATAACACCCAGACAGAACCAAAACCTATATTATTCTCACAAATGTTTGTCCTGGGAGAGAATCGAACCCCCAAACCATAAAAGCCAGACCTACTAATGTCAAGCAGGCTAGTTGTAAAAGTAATATCTATTAATAAATTAAATAAGTAAATAATGCCGGACATTTCACTCGGCATCATCTGGCCTCAAAGTAAGCAGAGCTTGTGTTATGGGTACCACAGGACTGGTTTTTTTAAGTACATACATATTATACATAGAAACACCCAGACCCAACACAAATACTTGCAGATCATAAAACATTTGTCTCGTGGGGAAATCGAACTCGCAACCTTCTGCGTCTTAGCTTAGTCGGATCTTGACCCACTGCGCCACAGAGGTCGTCAAATAAGTGACCTGTTTGACTCTTAGGATTAAGGATTACGTAAGCACCGACTTAATCACACCAGTTCTTTCTTTCGGAAGACTCTTTGCACGAGTGTAACATGCACTTCGAATTAATAGGCAGGAATTACGTGTTTCACTTTCTAAATCTTCTTGAGTTATGCCATACATTTAGAAAAAACGGGCTTGCAAGACACGATTCCGAATCGCAAACGCGAACGCAAGCGAACCGCGGTTCAAACTCACCCTGATGTCTTCATCGTCTAAGCAGATGGATCGAAACAGTGTCGATGCTTTCATAGATAAATTTGTGAGTTATTATTTAAATAACATATTATATTCGTTTAGATATTATATATACTAGTGGCCGCCCACTGGTTTAAATTCGACCATAATTAATTAATAATTAATGTATATTTTATGCATAATTGAAAAAAATATTAGCATTCTGCACTTCTTCTCTTTATAATCTATAAGTGTGCAAAACATACTCCTCCGTCCGCGCAATTTTCGTAAAAAGGGTACAAAGTTTTTGCTTCACATATTAATATTTAGATATATTTGTACTCATTAGGTAAAATCAATAGTAACAATAAAGGATTACTGAAGTTCTTGAAATAACTATTGCAAGAAAGATTCGTCGGTATTATCACACATCAATGATTACCGGAATCCCAAACAGAATATCCTATTGGAAGTGTCCTAGAAGTTATTTTGGATTGGTATTTCATAACGGAACAGTTTGAATTCGATGAACGCTATTCAAACGCATCGAGACGAGATTTCAAGGAATCGGCACAGAAATGCACCTAGCATGCAAGACTATTCAAAATGTTTACTGTATTGAATAGTATTGAGTTGGATTTGAGTTTGTTGATCTCTTTCAAGCTTTTGCAGACTTAAATGACGAACATAATGTTTTTGACTAATCTAGATTACTAGTTAAATTTCTAGCGTACTTATATTGATATAATATATTTTTTACAGTATTTCATTTAAAAGCTTTAACTAGCTTCGCATTCGTGTTACCTACATACTACTTTGAATGTAGGTAACACGAATGATAAGATACATAAGATACAATATCAAATTTTATCATGATCCGTCCAGCCGGCAGTGATCTGGATCAGTTGAGCTATCTATAGATCGTTTTAAACGCTCTTTAGATAGCTCAACGGTTTCACATGTATTTTATATTATTATGTACATTTCATTAAGTAAATAAATGAATAATAATAATATGTATAAATTTTTTTTCTGAGAAAGTAATTATTAAATACGTTTTTATAATTTATTAAATGACACCAACATGACCCGAACACTCATCTCTTATCGAACAGATAGTTGTGCTTTGTGATTGTCAGTCGGTCACCCAACATAATTAGAAGGCTGATCTAGCTCTAGCTATACTAGATAGGCTGAACGGTATAAATCCTGTATTCACACTAATCTACAATTAACTATTCTAACCGCACGTTAACTTCCCTATTCCTGGTGTTTGAGCTCGCATATTCATTAAGTTAATTGTTCCGTTAGACGTAATTCATGAATTTGCAATATCTGTCCCTGTATGCTAGACAGTAAAGCCTACATCTGCCAATGTATATAACGTTCATTCCGTCTATCATTACCTATCTACAGCTAAACTTATATGCCTCACTCAGTAACATAACTTAGTCTATTCCATTTGAAATTGTAATGAATTTTAGCCAAAAGCTTGTAACTTGCACATTTTGAAAAATTCTTTGTGAATTCGTAGTTACTATTTTATACGTGCTGGCTGATCTGCTGTTCTTAAAACAACCTATAGCACTCAAGGTTAAGGATAGCTATGTATTAGTAAAATATATTTGATAATCGATTCAGTAGTTCCTGAGATTACAAACAAATTAAAACTACAAACTTTACCTATTTTTAATTACTAGCGTACACCACTGGTCGAAATTCGAACATAATAAATTAATAATTAATGTCTTTTTTTTTTATAATTTAAAAAAATATTAGCATTCTCCTACTCTATATAAACTATACGTGTGTAAACTTCATACTCCTTCGTCCGCGCAATTTTCGAAAAAAGGGGTACAAAGTTCATGATATATAGATAACTAACAAGCTTTCCCGTTCGCGACTATATCCGTGCGTTTTAAAAAGAAAAATATATCACATTAATCCCGATAAATTATATTTGCAGCGATCACGCCAACTATCAAACGCCATAAGGTTACATCATAAAAAATTATATTGTCAAAAGCGCTAAAGTTACATTAGAAAAGTTTATATTGTCAAAAGCGCTAAGGTTACATTAGAATAGTTAATATCATCGTTAAGTTAAGTTATCTTAAATTTTCTAATTAAACACGATTTTTTTTTTTCTTTCATAAGAACCTTTTCCTGACTATAAGAAATTGAACAAAAAAAGTAATAGCGAATTCGTTCAAGCCGTTTACGAGTGATGCCGTGACCAAGGGAAATAGATATTTATTTTATATAGGTATACCTAAAGATTTAGATACCTACCTATATAGAAGTCAAAGATCAAGTTATGGAATAAACCCCTTTTGCAACCAAACTCTAAGCCTCGTAGCTTTAATTACTGTAGACTGACTAGTTCTAGATCTCATAAATGACACATAATTTAGTCCATATTAGGAACATCCTATTTACCATGATTAGGGCCACAGCCGGACGTCAACCTCCTGTTAATCAATTAATTAACTCGTTATGGGACCGACAGGGTCTGGACATGCTGTATTGATTGATTATTGATAGTGTCAATGTGGTTTTGAGCTTGTGTCAATAGGGAATAACAATAGATAATCAAAATTAAAAAAAAACATTTCTATGTTTTTTGTTGTACATAATGAGTTCTTGTACTGTTCTCAGTACAAGAACTATGTATTATTATGTACAACTATTAGCTACAAAAGGAGACAGGGCTCTTATCATAATTTTGTACTTACACTTTTTACAATATACATTTTGTAATTTCAACCTAGTTCAAAAAAGGAGAAAGTTCTCCATTCGACTGTATTTTTTTTATGTTTGTTACCTCATAACTCCGTAATGTATGAACCGATTTAAAAAAAAATATCATTTAAAAAGATATACTTCATGATTGGTCCCATATAAATTTCATAAAAATCGGCTTAGTAGGTAAAAAATTGGCACTTGGACGAAACGAAATTTTGATAATTTCTTTTTTATACATGAAGTTGGTTGTCTTTTTAGTTTTAAAAACGTAATTATTATATTTTGTATGTACTTACATAAAAAAGTATTGGAATCAAAAATGACATATTCAAAATGTTATGTGTTTAAGGGCTTCTGAAGAATCAAAATTTAAGCATATTTACAATAGGCACATAAAAACCTGTGAGGCGCATTAAACGAGTGGCGCCCGACAAATCGGTTTTTTGACCACCGGTTACAAGTATTTAAGGTCACCCAGACCATTGACCTGTTGCATAAAGACTAAAAAAGGAATAGTGAAGAAAAAGTATAAAATAGGCAAAGCGCTAGTTATTTTCAGCTGAAAAATATGAGTCACAAGACCCATAGTCTCACAATTTGCCTACTAACCCTGTCATCTGGTTCGTAGAATCGTGAGTAATACAAAAACAAGGCTATTCTGCCCGCACAATGTATGAGTCAGGAACATAATTTTTCGGGAATAGGCTAAAAGGACGCCGTCGTAAAAGTCTTATAAAATATTCACGGGGTATTTTTTTGTTCTTGGTGTTCTAGATTTTGTCCTGATTTTATGTCTTTGTTTGCTTCATCCTTGAATTATGTTATGTTTATGACGCAGCGTCGACGCAGCGTTCTCAATATCATTTCAACTTTATGCCGATTTTTAACCAACTTTATCAAAAAGGAGGAGGTTCTCAATTCGTCGGAATCATTTTTTTTTATATATGTTCACCGATTACTCGAAATAGGCTGAACCGATTTGGAAAATTCTTTTTTTGTTTGAAAGGGTATACTTCAAAAGTGGTCATATATAAATTTTATCAAAATCGGTCGAGCTGAAAAATAAACGAAAATATAAAAATTGTATACATCGATGATGTTTTCATGTACTTTCATACCTCGCTGTCTCATTGGAGCGTTGCGTTTATTTGGCCTACCCATATTATATATGTATAAAATACATCTACTTTCCACACAAAAATGTATTATAGGCTCAAATTTCATTCAATTAAGTCGGTTTCTTTCTAGTTTTTAAATCGTAATTATTATTGAACTACATTTCTAGCAGAAAATGAATTTATTTGAATGAATTTAGTTCGCGATTAGAGAATTGTTAATTTATAATTTTGAACATTCTGCGTTTCTAGAATCACATACATATGAATATAAATGAAAAATGAAAGTGTCAAATGAATAAATCCTCATTAAACATGTACGTCTTTAATGGAAACACCTAAATCAAAGTAAATACATTACGCTCCAAATCTCAAACGGTCCCAATTAGAGTTCAACTGACAAATGCCCAGTTAAAAGAGAACTTTGAACTCGTTTTACTCATACGATTTGACTAATGGCACGATACTAAAATAACATTGATTTGTTACTCAAGACGCGAGGCGTTTACTGAGTCCGATATTGGTAAGACACGACTGCAAAAAATATGCAACATCAAAAAAAAACTAACTAATGGTACCCGACAAAAATGCTCTTCGCTTAAATAGAAAGGTCAATATTGATTTTAGTTATATACATTTGTACGTAACCTACTAATGATATTAACAATAATGATAATATAAATGATTTGTTAATAATGTTTGAGAGTTCAACAACTGCCTTTGACTTAAACTAAGATTCCAATATACAATCATACCCTAAGCTTACGTTAAATGCACTGCAAACAGAAGACAAACAGAAACGTATCCTCGCGTTTAGTTTTGTCTCAGAATCTCAGACTTAACTCTCTCTATGCTTTTGATTTAAAAAGATACAAAAACTACATTATTTGATCTGATTTAAAATCATCAACTGATTTCTATATGAATCTTAAATCAACTTAAAACTAACCATGAACTAGTCGGATGCTACAAAAGTACTTTACACGGCTCTTATCTAACTTTAAATGGTTTTGAGAAGTTACACTTAGGTTTTACTGGGTGGTCACATAAATTTATGTTTTGACCGTTTTCTGATAAGGATTTAAATTATTGAGAGATATCTATAACATATAATGTTTAATCGATTTTAATGTTATTAAGTACCTTACCTACCTATAAAATGTTAAGTATTTTTTTTCTGGTCTAGAAAATTTGTATGTATAATATTTGGTTCACACTCGCTTCTATATAGGGTTTTTTCTATAGGGAGTTTTAGACTTGTTAATAAAACACTTAGCATATTCATTACATATATTGAAATATCACAGATTACGATACAAAATTTACAAGAAGCTAATCTACTTACAGGATAATGTTTAAAAAATTACAAAACAAAAGCTTCTAAAAATGTTTAAATGCATTCAAAACTGGTGTTTATTAAATCACATTCAGTCTTTTTCAGCGTCATAACAGGGTTCTTTTAGTATTATTAAAGTTACTTTAAAATATATTTTATATTTAAATCTAAGTAGACATAAATAAATCCTTAAAATAAAAATAATAATTAACACATTTCAAAAATAGCTGAACACAATATATAGCGTTGGCAACATAAAAACCAATCGACCAGTTTGACTACTAATATTTTTCATTACTTCAAAGTGTGGACAGTTTAACTCGATTTATTTCAATATTTATCCAACAGACTGCGCCATATAATATCCATTTAAGGCGCAGCTGGTAAGGATTTTTTGAATAACCTTTACTTTTTTGCTATGTATTAGTCTCTATATTTTATTTTACAATAGTTAAACATATTCTATCTCTATAACTAGTGTCTACAATCTTATGCCCCGTAGGTAATGTCACCGCCACGTCCACTTTAGACACGGAGGTAGGAGAGGCTGTGACAAGCTCAGCTAGTTGTGAAGAGCACTCACTTGATCTGGATGTCATTGTTCTGGCTGTTGAATAGAGGTCTAATTAGCAGGTTTAAAACTGAAAAAAACAGATTTAATCGCTTATTGTGGTGGTATTCTTAATAGAAGTACCACTCATTACGAGTATAATACTGAATAACCTAGACCTTTTTTAACCCCCGACAAAAAAAAAGAAGTGTTTTTAAGTTTGTTCTGTGTATCTGTTTACCTGTACATCGTTTCAAACAATCTTTTGATTTGTTTGAAAGGTGACTCAGCCGAGAGTGTTCTTAGCTATGATTGAAGGAAATCTGTTCAGCCATTTGAAGATCACCAGCTCACCAGCACCAGCAAATTGATAAAGAGATGTGAGCAAATTCCAATATTCTTATCGATTCAAAATTTGGTGTCCTGTTACATCAATAATATTGGAAGAACATGGTAACCCTGGTAATGCCGCAGCATCACTTGGAATCTGCAAGATAGCCAACTTCTCACTAACGTACACTAGGTATCGTATTTGAGCCCGTTGAAGTCTTCTCAATTAGTTTATTATCTTGATGTATTTCTTATAATATCTGAGGTTTTGTTTAATATAATGTATGATAATGTTGTCGTACATGAAACAGTATCAAATACATAGACTATATTGTCCAATCAGTGATATATGAAGAAATATATAAAAAATCTAATTTATGGATTCCCATATTAAGTAACCACAACCCCAAATAAGATTTAACTTAATCAAAAATTGTTACCGAATCTACAGAATTAGAAAGAGGATGTACAGCACTTCTAATAAACTGGAATGACATAATACTTACAATTAGTATAGCAACTTGAACCTGATTCCCCTGAAGGGCTGTAAGGCTTCATCTCATAGTGATTGCTCCCGGCAGAGGATTGCTGCCGACTTCTGTTCCCGAACGGAGAAGAATAGCTAAACCATAAAAAAAATACATTCTAACAGCTATTTCAAGTTTCAGCTTAATCATCAGATATGCTTGCTATTACTATTATACTAAACTAGGTATTAGGTTTTGAAAGAGGTTTGTCGATAGCATTCGAAACTGGTGCTCACCTATCTCGCACATGAGGCATGTCGTAGTGGTTGTCAGGGCCTTGCATCCAGTACTCGTTGCAAGTCCTCGTCAGGTCCGGTCCAGTGTTACCTTTGTCACTTCTGTTTGATTTAGGAATCCCTGATAGAAAACAAGTTCTTACTAAAAGATATGCAAGATTGATGATTGAACAAAACCATAGACCTAAGTAAAATCCTCCTAACTGACAAATTATTATCACGGAAGGTTAGAATATTATGAAGGTTCAAGAATATTGTGCAAAGCACTTTTACAGCAAGACCTATGTTCAGAAATATTTTTTTGCAGACTGATGCTATAGATGAGTGGGAACCATTACCTGCTCTTCCAGGAATATACTCAGGTCTGGCAGTTCTGTACTTGCACCAGACGTACATAATCGCTACTCCAGCTGCCAGCATGGCTACTGTGATGCCAACGCCCACGTACAAAGTCAAGTTACTGCTGTACAGTCCTGCAAGAAAAATAATTTTGTTGTATGCTCACTTGAAGGCTGATGTATCATACACTACACACATAAAGAGAATCTTATTATTACTACAATGTACTACAAAGCCTATGAGACAATTAGATCCATTCAACATTAGTTTAAAATAACTAGTGAGATAAAAAGAATAAAACAATGAACCTTGTTCTTTTCTTAAATAAAAGTGTGTCTATGTCTACTGCATATATATTTTCCTATGTTAAATAACGTGGGAAAATATTAATAATATACATATCCGAATATATATATTTAATTATTAAACAGACATTTAGTCTACATATTTTCCGGCACAAATGTTTGCCTCATGCATAACACTTCGTTTATTTATTGACAAACCACTGGATATTATATAATCCAATTTTCTAGTATTCAGTATGAATAAAATCATCAATTATTGCATTCTATACTCAAGATCATTAAAAAAAATTATAAACACTATTACTATGAGACTGTAGTCTTTCAAAGAACATTTTAAGTTTCGACAACTAGTGAGGACTAGTATTTGGGCTATGTATTGTATGACAAAGACGTTAGGCATTGAGTCTGTCCTAGTACGATGATGAATAAATTGGTGGTTTAATTAACCCAATTCATGTTAACCTTGTGAATGTTTGTCTTAGGAACCAGTCGTGAGAAAGGATGCGAGGCCAATGGCCTCTTTGAATAAACAAATTAAACAATTCAATTAGTGTCCCTTCCTGGATGGTTTTTATGAGAACTTGTTTAAATTATTTAGAGATCCGAGTGTTAAAACTGGAACATAATTTCGTCATTTCATCTGGTTTTTGTTTTTTTTTTCGCCATTATTATCTGTCTGTTTGTGTTTTTGTTTCAATTACTCTCTAAGTTTTTCACACTCACTCAATCCATTGGAACAAAGTCCATCAACGCAACTAGCATGTTGCAAAGTCGAGCCTGAACAAGAGTTTGTGCACTGTCTCCTCCGGACCCTGACGCAATCCCCACTGCAAGATGACCAGGAACTCCAAGGAGACCAGGTGCCTGCTGGAGAAACATTAAAAATATCACTTTACTATAATCTGTACTTCAAATACTAGGAAAGTTATATTGTACGTGATAACTTACTACTCTGGCATTGCAGACATTCATCGTCACTCTGCGAGCTCAGCCCTCTGCACGGCGCACCGCCATTGGCCGGCGCTGGTTCCGTACAGGTGCGCGTGCGCCGACGTCCACTAACATCGCCATTGCAGCGGCAAGACGCCCAAGCTGACCATTCTGACCATCCACCATTCACTAGGAGAAAATTATAATTAAGCAAAGAGCCATCGGTTACAGAACGGTCGTATTGTGACCGTATTAAAAAAGACAGAATTATAGTTTTCTATCAGCAGAGACTGGATTTTTTTATTGATTAGCCAATTTAGGTCGAGTCTTGATTACCATACTAATTAGCTAAGGAAACAAAGCCAACAATTACGCAATATGCAATACGAGACACCAATCGTTATATAACAGTAACTACTTATTGTTTAAAAGAAACTAGCACTAGTTAGAATGCATTTGATTCGCTAGGAGTGTGCTCAAATTTATAATCAACTAGCTAACCCAGCCACGCGTTGCTGTAGCTCGGTAGTTCTAATACGTTTAACCAATATACGCTAACCTCTGAAATTATCAGTGTTTCTCTAGTATATTATGCATGTATTATACATAGAAACCTTCCTCTGAAATCACTTTACCTATTAAAAAAACCGCATCAAAATCCGTTTCTTAGTTTTAAAGATCTAATCTATATTTTTAATATGTAAAAATTCCTCGGATATTAACAAAATTGTGGCATGCGAGGTATTTGCTGAATACCCAGATGCAGATGAGTTTTAATCGTTAGTCAGATTTTTTCTCAACAACATAGAGGCTCTTGTGGCTGAGCATAACATTCATTATAACGTGCTAAGGAACATGATTTAGAATGCCCGAACTAGTGCTGACCTCATAGTATGTTATGAAAACATACCATATACAGACAAAACAGCGACATCTGATTCGCGGCGCCCGGCGATATTCTCAGCTATACACGTGTAATTCGCCATATCCTGGAACAAACCAGATTCTAAACCATTATAGTTATATTCAGAGCTAACGGTTATTGGTAGTTGAATTAATACTAGGAATAGAAAGAAATTATACTTCCCTAGGTTTCGACTAGAAAAAGTAAATAAGTACATTATGGGGAACTCGGTGCGCTTCTATAATAAGCTTACTGAACATTCAACTAAACTACCTATTAAGAAATTTAAAGCAAACATAAGGGATTATGTAATAGGGATATTGATAAGAATGCATGGCCTCATGTTGCTCTGCCCTCAGACAGTTAACCGACACATTTGAAATGTATAAACTCTCTTGTATTCGATTTTCGTAGTTAAGGTAGTTATTTATTTATTTAATCCTAAATTCACCTAGTATGTAAAACGTTTCAAAGTGATCCTTGAGATTGTAGTGAATAAGGTATCTTTTGACTTTGACTTGACTTGAATTGTAAACTACAAATTAACTTTTGATTTTTAAGTACGTGTCGTTGTTTTATATTGGTAGCTTTAAGTATTAATATGCCAAATGTATTAGCAGCATCATCACCTATAATATACTTACTTCACTTACCAATGTATCTAAGTCGTATATTCTTACCGGTTCCTCACTAAAATTGTTTTATGACGAGTATTTTCGTGGCCCAAATTATGTAACCATCATCTTGCATACCTGCAACTTGACCTTAGGCAGCACCAAAGCTTCATCAGTTGCCGCCAGGTCCAGTCCATTCCTCGTCCAGCGTATAGTAGGTGGTGGTGCCGCTACTGGTGGCCTGCATCTGAAGGTAACTGTTCCTCCTGACTCCACGGTTGTTGACATGGGCTGCAGGCTGAACTGCTTTTTCAGATCTATAGAGAACAAAAAATACAGAATTGGTAAGGAAAAATGTTAGAATAATACATTGTACATAGTTCTATTACTTAAATGAAGATAATATTTATATTATGCAATAAATAAAATGTTTTAAATAGTAGAAGAGTAGGTATACAACCCCAAAATAGCATAGTACCAAGTTCGTTTTTCCTTACCAATATACCTAAAGAAAATTGTTTCTAATCTGTCAAATAAGGTATTGTATTGGATAAACATGGTTTCAAAGAATTTAATAAAAACATTCAAGACGTAGGTTACAGGCGTAGACTTCTTTGTCTAGAAGCAGTAGTTGATTCGATTTATCAGCTGTCTTTCTAGCCAAATTATAGTTACTGCAACAACCAGAACATCATCAATTTAACATAAGGAATGGCCAGTAGATTAGTAGTTGCTACTTCAGATCCTCTGAGCGGTTTTCGTTTCTACGAGATATATAATGCCGTTCTACGGGATCTGTGCGATGTATGAAATAGCGATTTAGCTAGTAATGTTTCAAGAACAATACAATGATGTTTGCTATCTCTGCATATGCTGAGTTAAGGTTAATTTTGCAGCAACAATTAACTAAGATAATATGTACAGGTAATAAATTGATTTACAAAAATAATTACAGATATGTTTAGTTAATATACAATTATATAAAACAAATGTGAAATAGTTGAGCTATCTAAGAACCGTTTAAAACGATCTATAGATAGCTCATCTGATCCAGATCACTTTATTATGCACAGGTTATTTTATTTGTCTATTCTATATTGTTCTTGGAATAAACTACGGAGCCTCAGGTAGACTTAAGATAACATAGCTCATCCCACTAATGAGCTTGGATAAACAAAAAATGTGTGACCGAGCCCACGACCGTGTCAAACTGTACATTTCATAATGCTGAGAGAAAGGCGTGGTAATAAATCCATTCCCATAACAAAACGACGGAGTACAAGACATGTCCGTAGGTAAAATTGCAAATGGTGCAAATTTTAAAACTGATTTAAATATTATTATTATTAGTGCCCGTGGATTCGCCTGCGTGGTATATAGATCAAATTAGAACTTATTATGACGGCCGAAACCGGGTAAGGTCAGGCTGAGACACAGAAGGTTGCAAGTTCGATTCCCGCCGCGAGACAAATGTTATATGATCTGCAAGTTTTTGTCTCGAGTCTCGGTGTTTCTATGTATAATATGTATGTAATTAAATATATATATATATAAATATATTTAAATATATATATGTAGTACATATATCAGTCATGTGGTAATCATAACACAAGCTCTGTGTGAAATATCCGAGATTATTTCAGAATATCAGATCATAGCCCACTGCCCCACAGAGGTCGTCAATATATAGTTATAGATCCTACTTACAAAATTTATCGAGAAACGGTTGAGAAATGCAACCTGTAGAGGAGAACATCCGAACAGACGCCGACCAGACACCGTATGGACATGCGAAAGCATTTTTGCCTAAGCAAAAACGGAGACACTCCGCACTTCGCGCTCGCTCGGTTAATTACCAGGATACTAGCAAGCTCTTAAAAAACATCAAGTCGGTACTAAAATGACTCACATGTGTTAAAAAGTTAACTGAGCATGTCTGACTGCCACTCACTTCCACTGTGATTCACACCCTTAGTCCAAGCACGTGCCGAACCATCCTTTACTAGGGTTCTCAATGATAAACCATGTTCAGTAACAGATTGTAATCAGAAAGATTGTAAGATCAACTCTTTGTAAAAGCTAGTGAGGTATATCATAGATGCACAATGAACCAGGACAGAATTGTATTGCCTAAAGTTCCAAAGACGAGTATGTATATAAATAGTAGCTATGCAATATGCGGGAAGTACATAATTCCATACCTGACTATATAAAAAAATTACGATTAAATAAATTTATTAAAGAACTCAAGACCTGGTTACAAGCTAAATGTTTTTATAACGTATCTGAATTAATAAAATGACATAAATTTAATTAAGTCATATTCCTATGTGACGTTTATATTGAATTATTATTATGTTACCTAGTTTTTTTTGTATAAATGTCTCACATTGTTAGGAAATATTGTACACCATTTACCAAATAATAGCATAGCGAACTTTACAATTAATAAAACCTGTAATATCCCTATGTTCCACAATAAATGAATTATGAATTATAATATATGAATTGTTTACATTACAAATAAATAAACAATACTGGACATTTCACAGCATCATCTAGGATTTAGCCCCAAATTAAACGGAGCTTGGGTGAAAGGAAACCTATAATTGATATACTACTTACTTACATATAACTAAGTATACTTTGTTTTTGTAAATACAATTTAATAGACATAAGAAAACACCCAGACCTGAGACAAATATCTGCAGATGACACAAACATTTGTCTCGCGACGGGAGTCTAACCCGCAACCTTCGTGTCATTAAGTAAAGTACCTGGGTGACCGAGCTTTGCTTGGTATAAAACACGGATAAAACCACGTCTAAAATAAAATGAAACCTAGCTAGATCGATTTATCGACCGATTTAACTTCATGAAAATAGTTGGAGCCGTTTCCGAGATTCAGATTATATATATAAGTAGATAGGAACAAGAATTGCTTGTCAAGTTATTACATGAGTAAGCCGTAAAGTTTTTTCATAAGTCAAAACAATTTAAATAAAGTATAGTAGGTTATATTATATACTTACTTACTATATAGGCTACGAAAAGTTAACTGGGCGTATCGAAAGAGTCAAAGATAGACACTTGCCAGAATGAAGACACTTACGTTCGCTTCCATCACCCCAACATCCATTCATATTCATAAATCTCAAAGTGTCGCTGTCTGTCTGTTTGTTTGTTGTATAATGTTACGTATTCAGGACGAAAAGGTTATGAAATTTGGTTATGATATAGATTTTATCGAGGGAAATGACATAGTAAAGTATCATAGATAGATAGATAACTCTTTATTTAATACCACATGGAATATTACAATACCAATAACTTTATTATTAAAGGCAATACAATGGGCGTATCCAATCTCAAGTATGTATTTAAAAATATATAAGTATTCTATCAGTCATCTGGTGACCATATAATATAAGCTGTGCTTAGTTTAAGGGCAACATGGTGTGCATTGTCCACCAATATTTATACATATATTTAACGACCACTGTGGCGCAGTGGGCTTAGATTTGCCTAAGACTTAGAAGATTGCGAGTTTGATTCCCGACGCGGGGCAAATGTTTGTATGATCTGCAAATGTTTGTCTCGGGTCTGGGTGTTTTTCTTTCAACAATATGTATGTATTTACTAAAGAAAAGTATGTAAAAAGTAAGTAGTCATGTGGTACTCATAAATTAAGCTCTGCTTACTTTATGATGTTGTGTGAAATGTTCGGCATTATTTAATTATAGGTTGCTTACTATGTAGTGCTAGTGCAAAGCCGCTGGCAAAAGCTCGGCTAATTATGAAATCGATAGGCGATTTATAATAACATACTCTCGACGTATAATATAAACACTACCTAGAGAGCTAGTAACAGGTATATTCCTTTCGAGGTCTAAAAGTGCACTAAGAGAGGAAAGTCTCAAAATGCTATCCCTAAGGAGTGCAGCGATCTAAGAACCATCATTTTTTTTCCCTGGTTAAAAATGAAGAGTACAAATGAAGTCGCGGGGAAATCTATTAGTCTCAGAAAAGCTAGTGAGCATTTATCAAAGTGCAAAGTGCTCGAGTTAACGAGCGGAAATAATGTTTCCTCTTCATAATGGTTCCGTTCAAGGCACCCCAAAACAGGGGAAGAAATAAAAATACCCGTAAAAAATTATGATTTTCATCCCCTTAACTAACGTATCAATGGTTAAGCTAGGATTGTTGAATCCGTTTTATCGTTGCAATTTCATCTCTGTGATGAGGTGGATGAGGTTGATAATGATACTAATTCTACGTCCAAATAATATCAGTTTTCACAAGTTTAGGTGCTAATTACGAAACAATATATGTATGTAAGTTACCTACAAAGCTTTGTACACAATCTTATCTCTATTTTGTATGACGAAAACCACCATAAAATGGCTATAGAAAGCTTACTTCCTATTTGTTAATTTCATCACTTTTATTCTTTTCATTTTATGTTATTTTTGTTTATTTTATTTTATAGTAATGCATTAGCAACTATCCATCAAAATCTAATAGATATTTACTTGAGAGCACTAGTGGTCTAGTGGTAGCAGCTTTGCTTTCAGATCCTTGGAATCGAATCCGGTCGTGCACCAATAGAGTTTTACTAAAAAGTTATTTCTAATGGTAAAAGATAATTTTAAACAAAAAAACCACTCGGTAGTCATATTATAATATTATATTGATATATCACAATAATATACATTATACATATTATATGTTTTATGGTATCATAATAAATCTTATTTGCCGTATTATAACACTTAGCTCTAACAGAAAACTAAAAAGTAAAATATCTCTTGACTGTCTTTCGTCTTCGTCATCAGACTCCTCATGACAGTCACAACCCATCTAGGTGTAAGTTCTCACCAATACAAATTAATCAAGCCCAAACACCAGGTAATTGCTGTAAATCGTTGAAGAGTTCCCTCGACTGTTTTTCGGCTCTATCATCAAATCGACTCATTGTTCCACTCTTGAGATATCTCCTTTAAAACAATAAAAGAATCATCAAAATCGGTTCATAAACGACGAAGTTATCCGCGAAAACACAAAAAAATATATTCGGTCGAATTGCGAAACCTCCTTTTTTTAAGTCAGTTAAAAATATTATGCACATGAGCAAAAGCTCGTTATGTGGCAATTAGCAAGAAAGAAGTTACTGGGGCGTATTTTGATCCTTTTAACACACTGATGTAAAATTACTATTAACACTATATATATTAAGAATATAAATTTTCGTTTACAAAGCCAGATACTGAATATTATTTTTTACATTCTACAAATCTATGCTTCGATATTAAAATGGTGCAGACATTTTCACTCTTGAGTCTTCTTTTGAAGAAGGACCAAAATAGAGCCTAAGGACCTAAATAAAAATGCAAATGATAACCTTAATGAAAAGTGAAACGCATCCAACTGTCATGACTGTCATGATTCCTTTCATCAAGGAAAACGCACGATGGCGTGGCTAAGGGTGCTATTTTGAGACAATGGGTGCCGGTAATTGTGTGCAGCTTTATATTTTCGGTTGTGGGGGAGTTTACGATAGCTGTGACAACTTTATTTATTTTTGTACCTTGTACGCTAAGTAGTGCAACATTCTCGAGGATAATAATATATATTTAATTGTTTTGAACAACGCGTGTTTCTTTTTTTGGCGACATGCGTGAAAGTTCTGCTAGGTAATTAAAATAAGTTTTTAATTATTTTGGAACGATGTTCCTTATCGCGTGTTGGCAAGGGGACCTAGCCGAGAAAAAATGTAACGCGTTGCGTTACGGAAAACCGTATGAGAAAAAGAGAATGAAGGAGACCGATAACTAGTCTTCCTCATATATATATATATATATATCTCCCATATGAATAAAGTTATTTATTGCATCAATAATCAAAATTAAAGAGAGGGGAGGGTAGAGAGAATGAGAGCCTGGTACGTTTATGATTAATTATGCCAACCCTGCATACGAAAGAGACTTCTTTCCAAACGCGTGTCCTGCGAAACGTTCAGATTTTTTAACTTCTCTATCGTTACGAGGATAAAGTTGTATATGTATGTATTCTATATTATATCTATCGGATCTGTTATATATAAACAAGGACATGAATTATTTCATTTTGTCATTGACATAAAGGACCTATTACCCTCAATACTTTTCACTTAGCAAACGGACTATTGCATTCATGTTAGTAATATTTATTTACTAGGTTTACCTATAGTTTAAACATGAAAAAAATATGTATCATAACAATTTGTTCACGTGAAACCAATTACAGGTAAACACAGCATGCGCAGTAAGCAAATAATTTACGTTCGTTTAAGATTTAGAATTAACTTATTCTCACAAATTATACTAAGTTGATAAATGACTTGGTTATGGTTCTTTGGTTGGAATTGGCCGTTGGTTTATGGAATTCTCTTCTCACTAAAATAAAAACTGCACCCATTAACCAGTGTTTAAAAAACTCGTCTACGAATACTTTCTGAGTGAAATTCAAGACGTATAGATTATTTTGGTTCTAGTTTAATCTTATAGGTATACACTAAAATATCCCTCATCCCCTTGATCCTCAGCCGAGCGCTTGCTCGATGCTCGATTCTCTACTGAATTTTTCACTCGTACTATTTTATATATTTTATATATTTTATATTGTCCTGTATAGTTATAGTAGATAAATGTAATTGTATGTATTATAAATGGATATTATTAATTGCTATCGCATTTTACTACGTATATAATATATATTTCTATATATATTTCTTTTATTTTTAGGAGTTTATTTTTAAATATTTTATCTATATGTACTGTGTACAGTACTGTGTACTGTAAGGTAGAGAGAATATCAAGTAGGCGTGCTAACATAATCTAAGAATAAAAGGAAATGAAATATTTCATTTCCTTTTTAGCACGCCTACTTGATATTCTCTCTACCTTACAGGTTGTCTGGTAGAAAATGCTACTAGCATTAAGCCCACCTATTGTACATTTATGTATATTTGTTTATGCAATAAAATATTAAATAATATAATAAATTAATGTATCAAGGTTCCTAAAAAATGGGTATCAAAAGAGTAGTAACGGAAACATTTAGATAACTAGGTAGAAATACTAGCAGGTACTCAGAGTGGTACGAGCTTGTGACTGAAATTACAAAATTACAAATATTTCCAAGAGTAACAATTCCAATGGAGGAATGAGAACAGAAACGGTAGATAACAAGTAAAGTAAAAAGCAGATGTGACTTGAAACGATGTTGAGTTTAATGAGTAGTATTTCCCTGGATGCATTATCCCAAACGTTTTCAAAGTAAACTATTGAATAATCGAAGCTTATATAAAAAAAGTAGGTATTTGTTCAAGTTGTGTGAACAAGTCTCTCCCATCGATGTGAAATTTAATATCGTTGAAGAGATAAAGGTCTATTTTGTCGGCACCACCGGCTATTTACAAACGTCATTCAATACGAAAGTCAACATTTTTATCCAAACCTGTGATTAAACTATGAATTTTAATCACTGTTTAAGACGTCGCTATCTTTTTAATGTTCGTTAACTGAAATTATTATAGTAATGAAGGAACGTCATAAATAAAAATTTAATAAAACCTCTCTCACATTTATTACTTTGTCCCCGGGTAATTATAATCTTTTAATTACTGCGTCTTTAACATCTCTGTCTGGCTCAGACAAGGTTACCGTAATATTAAAGTTGATTTTAAATCTTTCATTTATGTAAACTTACTAATCGATATATATTTCACCTGTCGATTCAGTCTTGTCATTAACATTTTTGATATCTTTATTTTGTTTTCGTTTTATCACATTTTTATTCAACGACTTGCACACATTAATGAATATGGATTACTTGTTAAGTACGTGTCTTCAGTATTTAATAGCTGCAGTTTTTATATGTTTCAGAACGCTGATACTATACGAACGCGATTTGTTTTTGAATCATTTGTGCGACAATGAAATTGAATATTCATGGCATGGTAAAAATGCAGCACTATCATTGTGAATCGATATTTGAACCCTTTCACAAGCATCAAGGGCTTAGCACATTCTAAAAAGACAGTAACATCATTATAGTGCCCGTGTCCTGTCCAGCCCTCGCTAATAGAAATGCAATACGCGTCGCCATCTGCCGTCACGTTTTGCCAAGTGCCTGTATGAGCCAACTAGGGCTTGTGATGTCAGAGCTTTTTAACTTCTGCAGTTTTTATTTTATCTCCCATACAAAGTATTGAAAGGATAGACCTTTTTTATGCTTTGTTGGAATTTGACTCAAAGATATACATAATTTAAATGGGCAAATGCGATTATTTCGGTTTAGTCACGCCTCTCTCAACAGACATAAACTCATCAAACACACATGCACTCGTGTTTATATCAAAGTCAATTTATCAATTTAGATTATAAGACAAACATAAAAGATTTGAGAATATATTTAGCAAAACTCGAGGATTATCTAGTCATGAACATGTTACTCGTAGTTTTATTTTTGTATGTTGACTTTGAAAAAATAAGAAAAAATAAAAAAACTTACATGCATACTGAACATAAACAGCCTGACTCCGGATCCTGCCTTTGCTGTTCCAAGCATAGCATTCACAGCCATACTTCCTCCCAAAATACTCATCTATCTCATTCCTCGTGACATTCAGCTCCACTTCCACGACCCTTACTCCATTCATAGGGTCCACATGCTCGAACTGAATCGTCTTATCCGTTCTTACATCGTTACATTTGAAAAATACTTGTAGAGCATTTGCCGCCCTGCAGATCAGCGTGGCTGGTTTTATTCTCAACACATAGGAGTCTTTGGGCTCTTGGAGAAAGATGGGAAGTCCATCAATGGTTTCGTCGTTTTCTGGGAGTGGTATGTAGTCGTCTTCCTCGGCCTGAGGTTTTATGTCGGAGAGGTACGGGTCGAAGGTGAGTAAACCGTCTGGGTGTATGTACTCTGGTCGAGTTTCTTTGGAAGTGGTGAGTTCTGTGTCTGTAACAAAGAACTGGTTATTCCGCGGTGTTACCGAAGACGCGTGATTTTGCTTATATACCTACGGTCTTCTTGTTTGTACATACTTTTTACTATTTGTAACTAAACAAGCTTGTCTATCTTTCTTTCTTTCTTCGAAGTTACTGTTGAACTCAAAACAACGTAGTTATAAGCATTCGTAAAAAAATACGATAATAGTTTTGCTGCATAGGTACCTAATAGGTATAACAAATGCATGGTAAGTCAACAATATTAATATTCATTTTGATAAACACGGGCTTTACTCACGTATTATTTTGTCGATGCCACCATGTCACGTATTATTTTAGCGGACCGCGGATCAAACTGACCCTGATGTGATGAAGATTCTCTAGATGAATCGAAACATTGTCGGTGCCTCCATCGACAAAATAATACGTGAGTAAAGCCCGTGTTTATCAAAATGTATAGTACAATTCACGAATGTTTAGAAAGTGAAATATAAATATTTACAGAAGTTTAGGTTATACCTATACCTATTCAAGCAACTCACTAAGCTTAAATATGTTTAAGTCCATGAGTTAAAATTATTTCATTTCATGGAGTACCTAATTGTTTGGTTACCTGTTTACTAATTATAAATAGCACCTTCTCTTACTGTTTCGTCAAAAAACGTTATACCTAGGTGGGTAATACCTATGCAGCTGCTGTGGTAGGTAGGTATGTGGTTAAACTTTATAACAAGTCCTTCATAGCTGTTTCTACGAGGATCTATAAATAAATATCAACTTCCTATCGATAGAGTTCCTTTGATTAATGAAGATTGAGCATGCATAATCTTTTTGATAGAGATTCTTGAACCTGGAATTACCTCTAAAAGTAGGCTTATTTTTGAATCAAGTAGGTAGAGTTAAAGATGATTATATAGAAACGCTTTATGCCACTGGCCAGTAAATAAAACCTGCTTATCAGATAAGTACCTACTCTTTTTTTTTAATGTCTACAGTACTCCATTCAAATAAGGAACAAGTCTAAAAAGTTTGGTACCTATCTACCTATTTCACAACGAAAAAGCATGTTTCTTATTAGTCCTTTGTTTCATAATAATATACCTACCTACTAACTAGCTTCCTCTGTTCTCTGTTACACACGCTAGATTGCAATTTTACCTGAAAACAGAACATTTGCCTGCTATCTAAGCTATTAGTGATGTCAGGTAATAAACGCTTGTTTTATTTATGAGGTTCCAGTTTGAAAGGCTGCTCATCCGACCGGGTTGTGCACTTAGATTATAAACGTTCAATAACCTACGCTAAAGTACAACAAAAAGGTTTATTGTTATTGGTAGGTATTACCTACACATCAATAACTGTACAGTCTATTTATATTAATAAAGTTTACTAAGTGCCCACGAAAGTCGTTAATCGTTGTCGATAATCGTAAAATACAACTAATTCATTTCGTATAAGGTTTATCACCAATCGTTGATTCGATTGATAGGTAAGTAATTCACTGCGTTTTGTTATTTTTTAAGGTATGTAAGTACCCCGTAGTATTACGCATACACTTTTACTCTTACACTCTTACGTTGATTATAATATTAAATGTATGATTAACATTATTAAATTAATCTTACCTCCATTCCTGACAAATCCGATTGACATAGCAATAACAAATGCAATCCCAAAACAATACTTTTGAACACACATCACTGCAATTCTATTTTCAAAATAAACCGACCCTCCACTTTCATTTAAATTTCGAAACGCAACTAATCGAATCAACTAACTGCACGTTTGACCAACATTCTAAATTTAAAAAAGGCGCGAAATGTTACGAGCACGTGTTCGCTAAAGATGGGAAGAGATTCGACACGTGCACCCGTCGTGGGGTTCCACGATACACTGAATGGCGGCTACCCTAGCCCTACAGAGGTTTATAGAATTACAATTTGTTTTGCTGTCGATCTTGTATGGTTTTTAGGAGTTTTAAGTTAAGGGATTTTGTAGGAAATAACAGCTTTTTTCAACCCCACGTCTATATTGCACTGTCGAGTGTGTACGCTTTTTAATATGTTTTTAAAAATTATACATAACAGTACTTTACTGTATAGCACCTCAAATAAATGTTATAAAATCAGCTCAATAAAATTTATAATTTATTTAATTATTATTACATAACTATTTTTATTCGAACTTATACCTACTTATATATACTAAGTATCTACTTAAGCTCTGGGAGGACGGTATACTAGTATCTACGCTGTTTGGATAATTTATAAGAAAATGCTATGTAAAAATATTATTTTCAAAGATAAGGTTAAAAAAAATATTTTTTCAGTTGCAGACTACATACGCCATCTGTGTTAAAACATAACTGCAGGAGCTTTTCTGTAGGTTCACATTTCTAAACTGTGTTCTCATTTCAAAGCTGTAAAAAGCTCAGCAAGCTTGGCATTTAGTTCCTTAAAACTTCGATAGATGGCAGTGGAGAAATTTATAAGCTTGGAGCTTTAAAGCTGTCTATATATTTTTCGTCAGATTTCATAGATGGCGTTGTTTATTGCAAGGTAAGGCTAATAGATGGCATCAGTACAGTGTGGAGCAAATAAAATGAGGGCGCTTTGGTTCGGGTGAGCTCCATTGGTAGTTCTGCGAGTTTCACCCCTAAAGTTACGGATGTAAAGTATATGAATGCGCAAATGAGCTAGTTTAACTATTTTTCTACAGATGGCATCGTAAGTTGTAATCGGAGTTTAGATTTTTAGGTTTAAAAAAAAAAAGATTCTCAAAAGGACATATGTCACCTACAAGCAAAACATTATCATAAGGTAAGTAGGTCGTTTTCGTACAATTAGTGTTAATTTTATAGACAGGTATTAGGTAGGATAGTAGGTATTCATGCATTCTTCTTCTTATTGTGTCACTAGTTTGATGTTCGTGTTAAACGAGTTATTTCTAACCAGTGTGGTGAAAAGGATTAAAGTGCGCCTTATTACCTTTCGTGCACTTAGGTAAGCCTTAATGTAAGCTCTCGACCTTGCCGACAGGACCCGCAGGAAAGACGAATCAGTACATGCGGTGTCGGTTCGGTTGCAGGTGCATAACGGCTGGCACCGAGCCGGGCTTGTTTCCTGCTCTATTGCTAACTCTTCTGTTAGTCAGCAGGGGGACTAATCCCCAATAATTTGAAGACTAATTCATATAATAATTAACTATAATTTATGTATTAAGAAGTAAATATTAGAAATATGTATGTTCCATTTGTTTAATTTGAAATGCATTGAATGATTTTATTTTTTTATGGTCGAGGGTATACCTATTAATTTAAAGCTGCGTCTTCAAAGGTATTAATTTATTTAATGTGTAAATTTACTTTATCTTAAGTGGAACCAGAAAATTGGCTTTGCATTTGTTTCGTTTTGATATTTCTTGGTGTTTGACAAACGATAAGTTGGAGTGAGCTTTTTTGGATTTTACGAACAAGAATGCATGTGTTGTGCGGGTATAGTTGTATAATATTTAATAATATTTAAATTATTTGTTTTTATAATATTTAGAGTTCGGTTATTTTGGTTTTGACGGCACTTCCCCAGATTTCAAGTAAATACAATGTGTGGTTTTAACAACAAAACACATACCCCGCCTGTGTTTTGTAGCCAAAGGCTGAAATTACTTGTATACTTCTAAGCTATCTGGATGTGACACTTACTTTTCTTTCATTCTTTTGATCTTATATTGAAGTACTTTTGTATGTAATCAGTTCACTTATTAAAATGTTATGTTTGGACGGCTATTACCTATTAACAAAAATGTTTTACGTAAACGCGTCTACTTAAAACTCTCATTGTAGTGTTTCGTGCCCGTAATGTGCACGAAACCCATGTAATTTTTCATAATAAACTGTTGCGCTATTTCATTGCATAGTTTGCTAAGTCGAGCGAGCCTTACCTTATTATAACTTTTCTGAATTATTTTTTATGTAGGTAAATTATAAGTATTTTTTTAGAAGGTAAATTAGAGTATTCAGAGACTTTTAACCTTTGCTCGAGATTTGCACATGGAACGTCTTTGAAATTTGAAATTCCAAGTGATTGATTCCAAATTCCAACGTGGCTAGCAGTGCTGCCAACATTGAATATTGATTGCACAAAAGCGCTTGGCGCCAAAGCGTATTTTCAATTCAAAATTATTCCTCAAACACCGACTTCTTTTGATGGCGCAAAAATATGTAAGTAGCTGAAATTCCCAGTCACATTTTGATATTCCAAATAACATTTTTCATCCCTTTCCTTCTGTGGAAAATGTATTTTCTATCTCTTTTACAAATTGAGGTACGGAAATTCAAATTTGGCGGGTCGCTCGCCTTTCCGCTGAAGATTTTCAAGTCTAATGAGGTGTTAAAGGTTGAACAATCAATGAAATATCAAAGGTGAGTTTGTGTCTGCATTTTGCTCTTGTTTAACTTTGTTTGACAATTTATAGGTAAGTAGATACATGTGTCTATATAAACTGGTCACTATCTTAAGAATGCATTTCTACTTGTGTGCATTGAAGAAGAATGACCAGTTGACGTAGACTTGGGTAGGTATATAACATAAAGCTCATTATAAGTCTAAAATTAGCAAGCAAGAGTACCTACTGAAAACCAGGTTTATCTTGTAAGTATTTTATAAGTTCACTTTGCTCGTAGTCGTAAACGTAAGAGGTTGGTTGCAAAATGAAAAAAGTTCTAAATAATATCAGAAAAATTCAGAAGTAATTAATGCACCTTTATAGATCAAATAAGCTCTGTCCTTGTTATTTTAATGTCAATGAATAGAGAAGACAACAGTTTTATACATCTCGCTTTATAAGGTAAGTAGACCTTAAAAGTTATTGTGTAGAAACAACTAAGAATTCAATGATTACTGATAACGCGTCATTGGAAACATGAAGTTATCTTCAATTTAGGCACCAGTATCTTCTACCAGGTAGTAGGAAAACTTTCCTGATATAGCCTCTAATGCCGAAAATCCGCACAGAACAGATAACAAACAAAGAAAATAGGTAAAATGAGCAAAGTTAAGTAAATCCGTATTTGTGAGCACTGCGGATTGCAGACACTTCAGTAAGGTAAGTTTGTGCGCTGGCTTACTTGAAGTGCCGAGGGGGCCTTTACAGGCTACGACTTTTATGAACCTGGATTCTCTATCAATAAAATAAATCTTTATATTTAGAAATTCAAAATATACACACTAATATAAAAAAAGTTGAGCTATCTAAGGACCATTTAAAACGATTTGTAGATAGATCCACTTATCAAGCTCACAAAAAAATATATATTGTTGGTTAGCACAGCGTCATCTAATAGACCTAAATGATTTACACCTTTTATTTAAAAAAAATTGTGAGGAAACTAATCTCTACTAATCAAGGTCAAAATATTCTTTATTCAATAAAAGACCTCGAAAGTACGTAGGTACTTAAGACTAAAAGTATGGTTTAATTTTGTAAAAATATATGTAGGTAATTAATATTAGGTACATCTGTTCATCTGAGGTACATCTGTACATCTGTACATCTTGGGTACATCTGTACATCTTTACTTATTGATTAGTTTTTTTGATTAGTATTTATTTAATTTAAAGATAAAGATTCTAATTTAGTTGATTTTAAAAATGAATGAATATGAATATGTTACATCTAATTTATTGTAAGCTCTTTTTCTTTTTTCTTTTTGTATTAAATTTAGAAAGGTAGGTACATGATAGAAATGGTAAACGTTGTGTACTACAGTTGCTGTCGCCACGCACTCAGGCGTCACGGAAGATCAGCTTTGCAGTGGCGTTTACGCCAATGTGAATTTTTTGCTGTCGTTTAGTAATTATTATTTCATAACCAAATATTTACATTTTGTGGCGTAAAAAAACGTTTTATTATTATTATTATTATTATTATTACTTCGTTTTGAAACGTATTACCGTGCAAAATTTAATAACGATAAAACTAGTCTGTGAGCAAGAGTTCTGGTTATGGGCGGACAGACAGACAGGCGGACATAGCGAAACTAAGGTTTTTTTGTTGGATTTTGGAAGCCTAAAAAGGTTTGAACTACATTTTTCGAAAAATTGTGGTTGATGAAAAAATACTTCTTTTTAAAAAATATGTGCTTAAAAGAGATTACAAAACAATAAGTAATATCTAATGATTGCTGATTACAAGCTAAGTACCACTGGATTCTAATAATCGTTGATTCTTAATACAAATACAAAACTTTCTTTATTCAATAAAATCACAAGGAGCATTTTGAATCTTCTTCGTACATGCTAGTGAATCTAGGTGCCGGTTCCTCCTGACCCAGTTCAAGAAGTCTGTCTCTTTTGTCTTAACACTTTTTTGTATAATCCTTGACAATTTTATTACGGATGCCGAGTCGAGCTGGAGCAGATTCATCCCAAGCTTTTTTGTTATCTAAATACTTGGATATTTTAATAATATGCTTTAATAAACAATTTCTGTTTAATTACGTTTTTAAATTTGCCAATCGACAAATCTAACACGTCGCTTGGGACCTTGTTAATATAGAAGCGTACACATTGCCCTATAAAAGTCGTATTAACATTAGCGAGCCTAACAGTGGGAACAGCGAGTTTATCTTTATTTCTAGTGTTAATACTATGATTATCGCATATTTTTTAAATAAATAACATTTTTGTGCACATAAACTATAAGACGTATAGGTACTTTTGTTGAATGAAGAAGTGAGAACGGGTAGAACTTTTATACCAGTATCTATAATAAATAATATATTTCTGCATCTCAGACAGGTCTTCGCCCACTGCGCCACAGAGGTAGTCAATATAATATAAAATAAAAACATAGAAATCTTAGCACATTTATGTAGAATGTAAAGTTGGAAACCAAAGAGCAAATAATTATTTGTTAAATCTAAAACAGTTCCGCGATCCAAACTCCATTTGTGGCTATTAGTAAAAATGTACCTACTGAGACGCAGTGGGCCAAGGCCCGACTGAGACGCAGGGGTTCGATTCCCGCCGCGGGACAAATGTTTGTATGAACTGCAAGTATTTATCTCGGGTCTGGGTGTTTCTATGTATAATATGTATGTATGTACATATAAAAAAAAGTATACTTATAAGTAGTATATCAGTCATGTGGTACCCATAACACAAGCTCTGCATACTTTGGGGCCAGATGATGCTGTGTGAAATGTCCGGCATTATTATTATTATTATGATGTTTTGATTTTAATCAGCTCGGCTGTATGCCGGAAAATGAATAATACGCACGGGCCTAAGCCAAGTGCGCATCAGGTGATAGGTGATTTGATGAGTCTTGAGCATTATTTGGTGTCTGCATGTCAGTTGAGAGGTTGGTTTGTAGAAACTTTCTGACGATTCGGCAAGTATTTAAAATTACTGCTTTTTGCATCACACTAAACGTGTGTTTGGGTAAGTCAAGTAGAGTGAGTGACTGGAATAATTGGTTTGGAATAACTCCAGTTGAAGATAGGACGATAGGAATGATAGTAACCTTTTCCAGTCTCCACATCCGGATTATTTCATTTTTCAGGTCAACGTATTTGGATAACTTTTCCGCTATTGTATTTTGCAAGTTGTGTGTGTTGGGGATGGCTATATCTATAAGAAGTGCTGTCTTATTTATTTTGTCAATAAGTGTTAGGTCCGGTCTATTGTAGTGTATTGTTTTGTCTGTTAAAATGGCTCTATCGAAATATAATTTGTGGGTAGAGTTCTCCAGCACAGTTTGGGGGTTGTATTTGTAATACGGAGTTGGTCTTGTAGTTGTTTCTATAAGGTTGTATTTCGTCGCTAAACGTTGGTGTATGATGTTCGCTACCTGATCGTGTCTGTACTTATAGTCCGTTTGAGCTATTGATTTACAAGCCCCCGTAATATGCTGTATCGTTTCGGACGAGCTGTTGCATCGTCTGCACATGTCTGTAGTTAAATTGCGTATCTTCATGATGAACTTTTGGTAGTTCCGAGTTTCAACCACCTGGTCCTGGATGGCTATCATAAACCCCTCTGTCTCTGGGAAAAGTTCGCCTCGACTAAGCCATTCGTTCGACGCCTGCATATCGACGATGGGCTGGCTCAGATCGTTGTGATGTCTTCCGTGTAGAGACTTGAGGCTCCATTCAGAAACTAAAATCTGTTTGTCAGTCAGTTCTTCATTTTTTTGTTTATTGTGGTCTTGTAGGTTAAGTGGTGTAAGTTTATAGTCCATTTTAACTACTGAATTGTGAAGAATAGATGATTCGGATTTGTTGTGAAAGTATGTCCGTAATGTTGTTATTTGTCGGTTATGTAAATTATGAATGTTAATGATACCTCTTCCTCCTTCTGCTCGTGGCAGCATCTGTCGCTGAACGCAAGCTCGCGGGTGATGTTTTCGTTGCTTCGTCATGGTGACATTAATAAGACGCTGTAAATTTTTTAATTCTGTTTTGTTCCAATTGATTATGCCGAAGGAGTAGGTTAGAATTGGGATGGCGAATGAGTTTATTGCTTTTGTTGTATTCTTTGAACAAAGTTGGGATGTTAGTATTGAATTTAGCCTGTGTTTAAAACTTTGTGTAAGTTTATTTTTAATTTCTTTATAATGGATTAACTGTGATTGATGGTAACCTAAATACTTGTATGCTTCATTTTCACTAAGAGCTTCAATGGTTTCGCCAGATTGCATTTGATACGAATGTTGGTAGCTTTGTCCTGCTTTTATGGAGTTTATTTTGCATTTATCTATGCCGAAATCCATTGCTATGTCTTTGGAAAATTGTTCAGTGGTTTGAATTAGTAGTTCCAGGTCTTTCTCATTTGAAGCATATATTTTTATGTCATCCATATACAAAAGGTGGTTTAATGTGTATCCTGGTTGGTCCATTTGTCGGTCATTAGAAGTAAGTAAATATCCTGTGTTCATTGAGTTAAGACTATTAGATAGAGGATTTAAAGCTAAGCAGAACCATAGCGGGCTGAGCGCATCTCCCTGAAATATACCGCGCCTAATTTGGATTGGTGTAGTTTCTATTACATTACTGGGAGTCTGCGCATGAAGTTGGGTGGTCCATTTGTTCATCGAGCTGCTTAGGAATGAGACAAGTTGGGGGTGGACTTTGTATATATCCAATATTTTGATAAGCCATGTGTGTGGGACTGAATCAAAGGCTTTTTTGTAATCGATATATATACTGTAGAGGTCTGCTTTGGTTTTTTGTGTTTGCTGTAGAATGATAGAATCAATTAGAAGTTGCTCTTTACAACCCCGACTGAATTTCCTGCAGCCTTTTTGTTGTTCAGCCAATATTTTATTAGTGTCTACATGTGTGTAAATTAATTGAGATAAGCAAGCTGTTATGACCTTATAAATAGTTTGTAGACAGGTGATGGGCCTATATTTGGCTGGGTTTGCCGTGTCCGTGATATCTTTAGATATCATATAGGTGGTTCCGGCCGTTATGTAGCTAGGTATAATGTCAGGATTTTTGATAAAGTCGTTAATGTATTTGTATAGATAAGGGTGAATGTGTGTGAGTTTTTTGTACCAGTAATTATGTATATGGTCAGACCCGG
Source organism: Lampropteryx suffumata (assembly GCA_948098915.1). Lineage (NCBI taxonomy): Eukaryota > Metazoa > Arthropoda > Insecta > Lepidoptera > Geometridae > Lampropteryx > Lampropteryx suffumata. Next base: position 19,760,308 of record OX402547.1, read on the forward strand.
GTGTTTTCCAGTTGTGCGTAGCTTTCAATACCTTTTGGTAAACATCTATGGGAATATTTTCATACTCCATAGGTGTAAGGTCTGAGTATCTTTCACGTTCATCCTGAATCCATTGAGCTCCTTCTCTAAGTTCAGCTGGATTTTCCCATATGTGAGACCAGAATTGACGCAGTTTATCAGCATCTAACGCATTTGTATTCGTTTGATTACTAGTGGCAGTCGCTATGGATGGTATTAAGCGGTTAGATGTGGTTTGTGAAAGATCTTGGTAAAATTTTCTTTCATTATTGCAGAACTGAGTGTTTTGAGTTTTACGGCTGTTACACGCTTTGTATCTTCTGAGACGGCTACTAACAACGGTCAGTTTCTGTTTCAGAGTGTCTAGGTAGTGGTTAAGATCTGTGTTTGGTTCTTCATGAGTTGTGTGTATTTTAAACTGTTCTAATATTCTATTCACCTGGTTCGTAAGTCCCCTACTTCTATTACCATTCATATATTGCGTAAGTTGTCCTGTTTTTTTACGTAGTTCTTCTACTTTCCTTTCTAGGCGTTTTTGCCAGTTGGGTGTGCGATTTCTACTACTTTGATTTCCTGGTTCAAGTGGTGGTATATTAAGTCTCGATCCATTACATTTAGCCGCTGTCCATGCTACAGCATAAATAATTGTTTGAAGGCTTTTAAAATTAGTAGTTGTATTAACATTTTCGGGAAGGACTACTTCGTTTAGGTACCCGACAAGTTTACTAAGTTTTTTTGTGGCCTTTTGTTTTGGAATGAAAGGTCTCTTTTCGGGGCTAGTATCTCTAAAATATTGCATGGCCTGCCTGAATGTTTCATCTACTTCCTGATTTCGGTCTTGATCAGGGACAACTCTTACCTGCATTGGAGCTTGAGCTGTTGTTAGTGTGCCTACATCATCAGTTTCCATTGAAACATTTATATCATTCATTGCATCATACCAAACTGTTGAATTTAGATCCTCCTGAGTCCATTCATTTCGATTTGTGAGTTGTTGTGTGTTAGCTGTTTTTAATGCATTTAACTCGGTTGTGATTTCTTCTTTAAGAGTGTTAAGCCTTTGATCATCAATCAGTTTGTTAGCTATAATGACCCTTCTCTGGTCAGCTATTCTTTGTTCGCTAATATGGGCAAGGTGTGGAAATGCGTTGATGAAATGTTGGTGTAATGGTTTTCGATATGCGGTTTTGTTGGTCTCTAAATATGTGATCCGATAATATTCCCTAATTATAGTTTCATTGTGGTCGGTCATCCAGTGCATTCGTTGTGAGCGGTGTGGTTGAGACAAAGGCGTTGAAATTATGTGTTGGTGGGTTGCTAGATACGATTCTACTTCATCTCTTATTTCACTGATACTAGTTGTTGGTAATAGCCTACTACGTATGATTGCTCTACGCTGATCAGCGACTCTCTGTTTGCTAACATCCATATCAGGGAAACGATCGATGAACTTACTATGCAGTTCTGTCAAGTATAGTCGAGTTTCGGTTTCGAGTTTGGTGATAATGAAATATGTGCGCAGGATGAAAATATTCATTTCTTCGGTCCATTTTTTACGCGCACGTTTAGCTTTAGCGGGTACAGGGTTATCGACAGTTGTCGTCTGTACAACGTCCTCAGCTATTGTGATTGAAGAATTTTGTGAAGGGGATGAGAGGGAAGAGGGTAATAAAGGAGTAGGATCAAGGTAAGAGGGTGGAGAAGAAGAAATAGAAGAGAAAACAGATTTAGGTGAGGATATAGATGATTGGGCATCACGGTCCTCTTCAGCCCAATCCACTCGACTCGGACCTTGTTCCTCAATCAAGGTAAGCCGTGTTGCTCCCACGTCAGTAGCACGCGTGCTGCTGCTACCTGCTGTGTCGGTTCGAGATGTGCTCCGGCTTGATCTTCTCAGTGGTCGTAGGTTGTACCTCCTATTGGGCTCACTTTGTTCGGGTTCCCCGGCAGAGGGCCGCCCATTACCCTCGCCACCGATGGCTTGCATGCTGTGACGTCCAGCATCGGCTCCAGACGTGCCCCGGCGATCACCCCCGGGAAGCGACCATATACGTTTATCCTTACTTTTCTCCATCATGATGGGTTTGCCATTGCCCTGTTAGTGATCTGCGAAGTTACTTTATTGCAGATGTCCGCCCCCCACGTGGCTTAGATGTTCAGCGCGGACGAAGGGTTGGGCTTTAGGGGGCTTATTATTATTATTATTACTTGTTTTAACTGGACTGACAGCTCAGTAGGTAAGTAGATTTTGCCTTCTGCGCTGTAGGTTGAGGGTTCGATTCCCTTCCATGAAAAACGTTTGTATGATGTTATTTTGAATTTTGAATTTTGAATTTTGATTTTAGTATTTGTTAAGTGTATGGGTGCTATAAAGTATCATAATTATGTATTTGAAATATATAAGTATTCTATCAGTCATTTAGTACCCATAACACAAGCTCTGCTTACTTTGGGGCCAGATGATGGTTTGTGAAATACCCGGGGTTTTTTTTTTATGTATTTGGGTTCACATGTGAAATGTTAGTATGCTAATTTGCCTCTTGTTTCAAGGAAAATATGTTAGCTGGTGTTTTGAGACGCCACTTGCATTGATACACTGTCTGTGTCCCATCTGGTGAAGACTTCTGTTAGAGCTGTTCTTAAAAGTCTAGTCAATGCGCAATGTCAATGGTCTCTGGGAAATGGAAGCTCATCGCGTTTTTTTAATGATTTCACGGTGGGCTCCTGTTCCCCATGGGCTCGTAAAGTACTTTGGGAGAATTTGGCGGTATTAGGCGAAAGCACTGTTTTAAGCGTTTTTGGTCTAGCCTATATATTAAATTTGATAAGTAATGCCATAAAAGACAGTTTTTTTTAAACTAAGTAAGTAAGTAAGTAAAAGTTTATTTCGATAAACTATACACAGATTAATATATGACAATAAACAAGTTTGCATACATAAATAGCACTGACTGTGTACAGCAAGTCAAAAAAGGTTCTGTGTTCAGCTTAATGTTGTAAACGCTGGTTTTCAACAAAGACAGTGGTTGACGCACGGATCTGATACACAAGTAAACAAATTAGGTGAAATAAAAAAAAATAATGACTAGTGCTGTAGACGAAAGACAAGAACGCTGGTAGGGCTTGACGACACTTGAAATGTTGCAAATACCTAAGCCTCCCAATTTGACAAGTAGGGAGGCCTGCATCTATTCCTTGTCATCCAGATGAATAATCTCAAATAATAAATAGTGGCGGACATTTCACACAACATCATCTGGCTCCAAAGTAAGCTTGTGTTATTACTACATGACTGATATACAACTCATATACTTTTATTTTTGTAAATAAATACATGTCATACATAAAAACACCCAGATCCGAGACAAATACTTGCAGATCATACAAACATTTGTGACCCACTGCGCCAAAGAGGTCGTCTATTAAATAATATAATAAACACTTTAAAATTAAAGCATAACTAAATATTTATTATAATTCATTAATCTACGAAGGTTACTTTGTCAGCATTTTTGGCTGCGATCAGTAATCTACCTAAGTAATTAAAAAATTAAGGTTTCCTCTATCCTATAATCAGAAATATAGCTAAAGTGGCGTTAAAGTATAGTCTGTCCCTGTCATTATAATGACAATAAAAAGAAGGTAATAGATTTAGTTTAATTGTCTGAAAAAAATTTAAGAATCTGAAAAATTTCATAGAAACTATCTCATAAGACGAATTACCGCAAACGACAGCGTGCACTCAAAACCTACAAAAATCGCATCACAGTCGCTAAACAAAATCGCATCGTCTAAAAATCTCTTTCCAAGTGTCTCTCTACAACCCGATCACGTCGCACAAACGAGTGCGGCGCGGCCCGAATCCTCACCAATTGTTCGAATCTTGGAGACTTAACTCGATCATCGTCCCAGTTGCCCGGAGATAAACCGCTTACTAAGCACTTGAAGCCTTTGGAAATATATAATTAGCTAGTTATTGTGTTGACAAAAGGGTAAGCGCTATGACCAAGACGATTATTTTGACTTTTCTTAAGCTCAATATAATAATGCTCAATGTTCATTAATGTTCAATACAATAATGCCTAAGGATGTTGTTGGGGCTATCTAGGTTTTGCAGCGCATCCGCAATGTTCTTAGAGGCGCGCACGGCTGGGTTCGCCGCCTGCATGAGGAAATGGCAGCTTCTCTAGTGCGCAGTGTTCGCGAATGTAAGTACCAACACTATCCTGATGGCAATAGCGAACAAGTGCGATGGTCCTCTATTTACGCACTGTATTGGGGTACTGATTAATTAATAACGTATATAAATTTAATTATCTATAATAAAGTGAATCTGACTGTTGACTAACTTAGCCCTAACCCATTATGGATTATCTGAATGAATAAATTAATTGCAGGAACTCTACCTTAGGTACGAGGTTAGAAGTGCATTGGCGCACCTAACTTGTTGGAAAAATTCGCTAAAAAGTGATGAGAAAGAGTTACGTGATAGAAAGAAAGAGGGCACTATGTAGTTAAATATAATGTTGGACGTTAAGCGCTTGTTGCACTAATTCAGTTATAATTGTGCTTTATTGCGTTTTAGCATGAGTCGTTATTTATTTATGTTTTCGAGGAATCCGCCTTCTGTTCTTTTTAACCGACGTCAAAAAAGGAGGAAATTCTTAAATCGATTGTTTTTTGGTTATGTTTGTACGTCATAACTCCGTCATTTATAAACCGATTTGAAAAAATCTGATTTCATGTTCACGGATATACATTCCAGTTGGTCTCATATAAATTTCATAGTTAGGTTGAATAGTTAGGTTTTTAAATAAAAAAATCTAAAATAATAGTCATCCACTTGGATCAAAAGGAAATTTTGATATATCGCTTTTCTGTGACTTTCCAGTGGTGTTAACGAATTTCAAAAAATGACCAAATACTAAAAAGCCTGAAATAAGAAATTTTTAACCGGTTTGAAAAAAAAAGAGGTTTACAATTCGGTTGTATTTTTATTTTATTTGGTCTCAAATTTCATTCAATGCAGTTGGTTTTCTTTTTAACCGACACCGATTACTCAAAAACGGCTGAACCGATTTGAAAAAATCTTTTTTTGTTTGAAAGGGTATACTTAACAGGTGGTCCCATATAAATTTTATCAAAATTGGTCGAGCTGAAAAATCAACAAAAATCTAAAAATTGTATACATCGATGATGTTTTCATGTGTTTTCATACCTCGCTGTCTCATTGGAGCGGTGCGTTTATTTGGCCTACCCATATTATATATATATGCAAAATACATCTACTTTCCATTAAAAATGTATTATAGGCTCAAATTTCATTCAATGAAGTCGGTTTCTTTTTAGTTTTTAAAACGTAATTATCCAATTAACTAACTGGAATGAACAATAAACTAACTCAAAATCAAATTCTAATTCAAGCATGTTTTATTCAACACAATCAAGAGAACTGACATACAAATTCAAATTCCAATCTATTTTTAACCGACTTTATCAAAAAGGAGGAGGTTCTCAATTCGTCAGAATCTTTTTTTTATATGTATGTTCACCGATTACTCAAAAACGGCTGAACCGATTTGAATAATTCTTTTTATGTTTGAAAGGGTATACTTCACAGGTGGTCCCATATAAATTTTATCGGTCGAGCTACAAAATCTAAAAATTGTATAAATCGATGATGTTTTCATGTACTCCGATACCTTGCTGTATCATTGGAGCGGTGCGTTTATTTGGCCTACCTATATTATATATATACAAAATACACCTACTTTCCACTAAAAATGTATTATAAACTCAATCAACTCAAACTTCTCAAACTTCATTGTCAATGAAGTCGGTTTCTTTTTAGTTTTTAAAACGTAATTATAATACAATCATAAATATCACTTTGGAACGTCTTACATATAGGTGAATGTAGGTGCCAATTCTTTCTATCCAGAGTCCAAAAAGAATTGGTAAGTAACTCGTCCTGGTGCTACCTCATTTTTGTATGATCCTTCTTATAACTAGCACTAATCACTAACAGTAGTTTATACGTTGCAAATCTGCCAGTTATAATACAGTCATTTATATTATAATAAGCTTTCTTTAAAAAACTACCTTTTATGTATGCTTTAAATTTCTGAATAGGTAGTATAGTTGCATTTTCAGGAAGCTTATTATAGAAGCGCATTGTGTTCCCTATGAAGGACTTATTTACCTACTATGCATATTATGCATTCTGATCAACATTCAAAACATATCAAAACCTATTTCACGCTTCTGTCATCGAAACAAGTGTCGACTCTCACCATTCTTTATTAATATTTTTATCGAAATTAATACCTTTATCTGATTAACTACGGTTCGAATAAAATAAATATTATTATTTCATTATTTTCTCGACGTAAGCTGATGTGGTTTCACGCGGCGGTGCACTTGTATTCATTTTGCGTTTTTTATTGTTATGCTTTTTGAACACGTGAGCTATTTATTTTATATTGGCTCTGATTCTGTTATAACGCCAGATTAACGAAAGTTTTTTTTCTTAGCTTTCTCGATCAGAAATTATAGGTATTCATAGTTTTAGTAGTTAACTGGTATTTATCAGGTATTCAACGTCGCGAATAAATAAAAAGGTTATCCGCGACAAAACCCGTAACTAGAACAACGTTACATGAATTACATGATCTGATTCCACCATCTCCTTTTCACAACAGGACATGCAAACGTAGCGCTCAATACCATCCACACATTGTCAGTCTACAACCCTTACGAACAAAGCGCTTTGCTTCCACATTTACCTATAATGCGTACAGCCAAGTATTGGAATGCTTTGTCGTCATCTGTCTTTCCTGAAAACTACAATCTGAGTCTCTTCAAGTCTCGAGTAAATAGGTGTCTTCTAGACCTGAGTTCCCCATCGTCGGCCACATCGCCGCTTAACATTAGACGAGATCGTGGTCAAACGTTGGTATAAATAAATAATAGTTTAAAAAAACTAAAAAACACGCTTTATATAGAAAACCAAACTAAAAAATAGAAAATAAATATTTATAAATGTAAGTAACAAAAAAATGTTTTATTTAAAAAAAAGCGTGGGGTGCTTTTTAAGATATTACCGAAATGATGATCCTTCTTCTCATATCTGTCAATGAAATATTTATAACTATTGACACCATGCACCTCACGCTTTTTTTTAAATAAAACATTTTTTTTTCGAATTATTCCATTATCATTGGTCTTTGACAGGTGTGCTAAATTTTAATAAAATCTGGCCGTTTAAATTGGGTCAAAATCGCGTCCTAAGGAGTCGGTTACAAACATACAAACATACATACAAGTGAAGCTAATATAAAGCGTATAAAAACAAAAAAAATAACTAAAACATCGTTAAATATATAAAAACGGATGATCTTATTTTTTTGCATTCTGAATTGGAGTAAAATTTTAAAATGATAGCTTTAAAATAAGTAAACATTTGTGTCATAAAAATGTGTATATTTAACATAGAGCTAAAACACGTAAAAATAGAGGTGTTCCTATAAAATAAGAATTTGCTGTTACACTAATCTTATAACTCCAAGGCTAAATCCAAATGCATAATGCATAATAATTATATTAAGACTATGCTCATCAAATTAACTTTGTATGGAAAAAAACAGTCTTATTTTTTACCGCTATTTAGTAGCTATCTGCTCGTTAATTAAAAATACAAGTTATAAATTTTTTTTTTTTATAAAAATTGTATTTTTAATATTTTGCTTCGTACTTTCTAGTTTTAAAGTGTTATTAAAGTAACTGTTAGTTTTATATCTTATTTATGAAATAATGTCTAAAATATAAAATAATCATCATTTTCGTAAATCAAATCTATATTTATAACACTTGCCTGCTCATACGTAATTAGAAATAAATACACACAGACATAACATTCCAACGAACGAATCAAATACACAAATATAACACAAGAAGCTCCAAAAATTTTGTACTTGATCCTCCCAGAACCAACTATGGTAAAAGAAATATAACATATGAAGGAGCATAACTATACAATAAATTACCTAGCTGTATTAAAGAAGCCACAATTATATATTCATTTAAAAAGAAAATTATATACAGTAAAACACTTCTATAACATGACTAATATCTTATATAGTTGTTATATAAGTAGTAATGAAACTGTTATAACACTGGACCCAAACCAGTACTTAATGAACATACATTGTAATCAAATATTCTCTAAAACTGAACCTTGTTTTTTGAGAAATAAATATCTTTAACCATATCTTCTTTTAAACTTGAAGTCGTTGTAACTACACTAATAGACGGAAAGCAAGCTAGTTAAAACATAATCCGATAAATCTTTTTATATCCCTTTATTTAATGTGTTCTGATAAAAAAAACGAGCACTATGAATACGCGTTAAAATCATTTGATCTATAAAATTTATTTGTGAGGATCAAACAAATAAATATTTAAATGTTTGTAAGAATTTGTTACTCAATCACACAATAACGGCTAAACCGATTTTAATGAATTACATAAATGGACCTAAATTCATATAATAGGCTACTTTTTATAAACACATCTAGCGGGTAAAGTTGCGGGCAGCAGCAGCAGCTAGTAACTACCATAAACATTTTATGTTCTACTGATAAATTGCGACTCATCTACACAATAACTTAGATTTAGAGATGAAAAATTACGCTCAGCTCGCGCTTCCGTATATCTAAGCACTTTGATATTTGACAGATTTTTCTCTGGATCTCAGTGTGCCTTAGTGCGCAGAACATACAAAAATAATTTCCACCATCACGTCCTTCAACGTCACGTCTATCGTGTCCATCAACTAGTTTGGATACTGGCGAATACTCATTCCGCTATACCTTGCAGTCGGTTTATCGACACTAAGTATAGTCAAAGGTTGTCGGGATGATATGCGATAAGTTCACCGTTTGCAGGACATAGAGTATTCTAAACGCAGCATAAATTTCTAGCTGTACTTAACTAAAATAGTCATGTCCTCAAACAAAAAAGTTAATTGATTATTATTATATCACACTAAATCCCAAATGGACACAGCTCCATCTAAACTAAACAAAAAAAAGCTTGTAGGAACTTTTGGAATTAGATGACTAATGCATTACTTATATTTGTAAACATATATGAGTACATGTGGTACTTTATGACAACCGGACACCACAGAATAAACATCAAACCCCTTACCTATGGCGCAGAAGGCAAAGCTATTACCAACTAAACGGTGAAGCCAGTCTACTTAGATCTAAAAATAAATATACCTATATACATATTGGTGATATATAAATAGATAGTGATTCTGATCGACATACGTTTAGCCTGAGGAGGAACAAACCTCTAACCTATGGCGCAGAAGGCACAGCTCCCATCAACTAAGCGGTAAGGCCGGTCAACTAACTAAGATCTTTATTTAAGGCACTTTTAAAATGGTGATAACTATCCTTGCTTCAGTAATCCTTCGCACTTGTGTCGCTTCCGACAGTTTCAGTTATTATCTACCTACCGTCTCGTTTGATCCGGATAGCGCTTATAATCTGTGAACATTCGCCTACCCTTTAACCAATACGTGACCACTGTTGCGCGGATGTTAGAAATAATGCATACGGTATACAATAGAATAGAATAAGGTGTCTTATTTTTATTAGAAGGGGGAAAGTTAGTATTATGGGAAGATTTGAAAATACAGTGACTTGATAAGAAGGTGTAAAAATATATATCTTGACATCATCTTATCATAACAGGCCTTAGAAGTCAAAAAATGATTTTATTAACAGATAAGTTTTAAAGCGTTTGAAGTTAGTTTCTCTTTCTTAGCGGGTTGTCGTGTATATTTGAGCTATAATTATGGTTCCTTCATAAATTACAGGTAAAAGGTAAAATTATACATCCGTAAGAAAAACTATGGTGCGGATTTTTTTTTTTATCAACATTATTTTTGATTTGAGTCTTTAGGGGATATATATGAGCCTCTAATATACATTCTGTAGCGCCACCTTGCAGTATTTTATTACCAATTTGACAAACAAACAATGAAACATATGCAATTTGACAGATAAAATGTAAGGTAATGTCGATGATGCGCCACCTGTCGGGATAAAACGGCAGAGTACTTCCCTATTATCTATTATTAACTATTAGAGTTGCATGCAGGTAGCATAGTCTAGTCACTTCCATAAAGTACCACGTCCATTTTTCTTACATCGGCAGCCCCACCCGGCTTGTCTCGTGTCGCCCGCAATCGGCTCAGTGTCCACCGTGGCATAAAATTGTGTTTGACGCGCGCTCGGACGCTCAGGCGCCGCGGGGCAGGGGCGGTAAACGGGGGGAATTATCGCGGCTTAGGAGAAAATCTCCGTGTTATGATATTGTGGTGTCGCGCGATTCAGTGCTTGGTTGCACTGTGCCACAACTTTACGTATTTAATTTTGCAAAGTTCATCTGATTGTGAATGTTTTAATACGATGTGATACCTACAATTAATTCTAGACAAGGCTCGTGCTATAAGATCTAGTAAGGCCTTAATTAATTCATTATTAACTTGTTTTTTATTATAAGTAAACGTCGCTCAAGGTTTTAAACCAGCGCTCGACTCTGTGCCAAATAATTTTAAATTCGGTATTCCACAAAATCCGAATGGATTCCGTCCAAACTTTATACAACAATTGAGGTACGCGCCGCCCACGCAAAGGTTTAGATACGGGACACAGCCCCAGCGTACTTTCGGCCAGCCTATTACGCAACGCGCCCCATTCCAACACGGTGGTTATAAGTTTGGTATTCCACAACACCAAGGTTATAAATTTGGTATCCCGCAACAGCAAGGATATAAATTTTGCATACCCCAACAGCAAGGTAATAAGTTCGGTATTCAGAACCAACCTTTCAACCAAAATAAATTTGGTGTACCGAAACAGCAGGTACAGGTGTGGGTTACAAGAGTCTGACGTTACAATGCGCACAGCGCCGATAAGACAAAATATGGTAGCGGATGATTTGTATTTTATAAATGATCCTCCATTTTGCGAAGACTATAACCCCGACTATACAAACGTGTATGACTATGTAAACGGAAATGTAGAGTACCCCTCTGATGAGTGCTATTACATGGCCAATCACGATGAAACCAATTCCGTACAGCCGGAAAACATCAACCCGGAAAACATCAGTTCGGAAACTATAAGTCCGATTTTTCAGGAGATAGCCTCGAAGGATGCGGTGAGGTAATTAGTTTAAATTATTGCGATAGTATTTTAAAACTACCTCACGTCGTTATACCAGAAATAAGATCAAAGTTTCTCATTGATACTGGTAGTAGTAGATCTTTTATAAGCCCTGTTAAAGCCAACGAATTTTTTAGCGAATTCAAATACTACGAGCCGTTCACAGTAATCAGCACACATGCCCAGAGCATGCACAATGAAGTAATACACATACCATTGTTAAAAACCTTTAGGAGCGCACTGGCTCATAAATTTTACGATTATGATGTTGACGGACGCTATGACGGTTTAATAGGATCTGATCTTTTATCGAAGTTTATCGAAATTTTGTAAAAGACGAATGTATGATTGATGAAGTATTGAAAGAAAATTTGAGAAAATTGCGTATATAACACATGAATAAAGAGGAGCGTGAAAGTATTTTTAGGTTGTGTCAAGAATATCGTCATATATTTTATAGCGATAAAATACCATTGTCCTTCACGAACCAAGTGAAACATAATATTAGAACGACCAACGAAGACCCGATCTATGTACGGCCTTATCGACATCCGCCTGTTATTAATCAAGAAATTCAAAATCAAGTAGATAAACTTTTAGCAGATAACGTAATTGCAGATTCTCACTCACCTTGGAGTGCACCAGTTCACCTGGTACCAAAAAAAATAGACGCATCTGGTGAAAAGAAATTTAGAATGGTGATCGATTATCGACGCCTAAATGAAATCACAGTCGACGATAAGTACCCGTTGCCTAATATTACCGATCTGTTTGATAAAATAGGCAGATCTCAGTATTTTAGCACAATAGATCTTGCTAGCGGTTATCACCAAATTTAGGTAAATGAGGCAGATAGATCTAAAACTGCCTTTACGACACAATCAGGCCATTATGAGTTTAAACGGATGCCGTTTGGCTTAAAGACGGCCCCTGAAACGTTTCAAAGGGCCATGGATAATGTGTTACGAGGTCTTCAGGGTATCCATTGCTTAGTTTATCTTGACGACATCATAGTATTTTCATCTAGCTTAGAGGAACACGTTGAAAAACTACGTAAAATATTTAATCGACTCAGATAAACTAATTTAAAAGTAACACTAGACAAATGCGAATTTTTAAGAAAGGAAGTCCTTTATCTTGGTCATAACATCACAAAAAATGGCCTTATGCCTAATAACGACAAGATTAAAGCAGTTCAGAACTTTCCATTACCAAAAACGTCTACTGAAATAAAGAATTTTCTTGGTTTAGTAGGTTATTACCGGAAATTTATTAAGGATTTTGCTAAACTTACACAACCATTAGGTTCATGTCTAAAAAAGAAAAATAAAATTGATAGCACTAAACAAGAATACATAAACGCATTTGAAAAATGCAAAGAGCTTTTGACCAATGCACCGCTCTTACAGTTTCCCGATTTTACTAAACCATTCGTCCTTACAACGGACGCATCTGACTTTGCGATCGGAGCTGTCTTATCACAGGGCCCTATAGGTAGCGATAAGCCAATAGCATACGTAAGTCGTACTTTAAACGACGCAGAAACGCGGTACAGTACGATAGAAAAAGAGCTTCTAGCCATAGTATGGGCTACAAAACATTTCCGACCGTATTTGTACGGCAGGAAGTTCTTAATTTATACGGACCATAGACCACTAACTTGGATAAAATCTATAACTGAACCTAACAGTAAATTAACACGATGGAAATTACGTATGTCCGAATTCGATTACGATATTAAACATAAAGCAGGAAAGCAAAATTGCAACGCTGACGCTTTGTCACGGGTTAGAATTAACGCATTAGGAGATAACGACGATATTTCAATGAAGGTTAATTTGGATAAGAAAGAACAAAAATTAAAACGTCATATTATAGATTTAACTGAGGAAATTACACGATTGAGTAAAGAACTTAACAGCACCTCTTGCGCCTCTTCGCCACGTGAGCGAACGCCACCTACGATAGTAATCTCATCCGATTCAGGGAAAAGTAATACATCAATAGCTGGTAACGGTAGACGATCGCACTACTCAATTCCATCATTGGGTAGTACCACTGCATCTGCATCTGAAGGAAGAAACGACAGAATAGGCACGGTCCATTCAGCTCTTAATCTGGATACAGATGGTATGCTTATTCTTCAAGAAGCCGTAGATAGTAAGCCAAACCAGATCCTCGTTCATAGCTGGAACAGAGACGAGTTATCGGTTAAAGATTTATCTAAGAACAAACAAAAGGTATTAGAGATCCACTTACCTTTAAATAACCTAGACCTTATTAAAAGATTCCTGAAAGGATATATTAGGCCTAAAATTATATATTTCTTTTATTTTAAAGACCCTTTACATCGCAAACAGTTTTCAGAGGCGTCCATATTTCTATTTCAGAAAGGAACTGTGAAATTTTACGAGTGTACCAAGAGAGTAATTTATGTAGATAGTGAAGCTGAGCAGCGAGACATTGTACTTAAATACCATGTAGGAAAAAATAGTCACAGGGGAATTAAAGAAACGCTAGTACATTTAAGACGTACATTTTATTGGAATAATATGGACCAGACAGTGGCCAGCATCTTAAATGCGTGCGAACTCTGTAAAAAAATGAAGTATGATCGTAAACCATTAAAACCTGAATTACAACTATCACAGACTCAAACTAAACCATTCCAAGAGTTATTCATAGACACTTTCTCTATTGATGGAAAACATTATCTCACAATAGTTGACGCCTTTAGAAAACTAGGTCAAGCATTTGAGATCAGCACTAAGTCTACCCCTGAAGCTGTTCGGGCTCTGATAAAATACTTTTCCTTGTTTGGAACTCCTAGTAGAATCAGTTCAGACCCTGGTACTTAATTCAACAACACTCTCATGAAAGAAATGTTATCATTTTATAAGATCGAACTTCATATTGGTACTCCTCATAATCCCAACTCTATGGGAATAGTTGAAAGATTCCACTCTACTATTATAGAGATATATCGAATCGCCAAATATGAACAAAAGATAACTGACGCTGCATTAGTCATGAGTTATGCAGAATACTAAAGTTCCCATTAAAGACATAAAGCGCCCTCCACAGGTTAATTCTTCTTGTGGTCCAAGTGATCCGAAGCCAGGCCCTTCATCTGCAGCCGATTGACAAGAACCCGGGACTGCTACCTGTAAAGGAAGGTCAAGCTGTCGTTAGCCATGATACATGGACTGTTATTAAGATTTTATATATAAGGTTTCTTCACCAAGAACTAGAGTTAAATATAGGTAGCTATGTAAGACTTAAAGGACAAGTACAAAGCTGTTTCGAGACCAAAGCTTTTGATATAGACTTTATCGAAGTACAGTCACAAACAGATTACATTATGAATATAACTATAGATAAGTATAAACAGTTGATTCCATCGGTAAGAGCTAAGCTAACCCTATCGGTTCATTGATCAAGACGATCACAGGTAATCTTGACAATGACGACGCTGTGATGTACGAAAAGTTAATTCATGAAGTAAAGACAAAACAAGACGCAATAAACAAGAAAATTACAATCGTTACTGAAATGATGGGTACGTTCACAAAAATAGCGAACTCTACTAAAAACAATTTCATTCAGATTGAAGAGAGTATTGAAGATATTAAACGCAGTTCAAATGAATCAAAGTTATCTCAAACTAGTAATAAAATTATTCAAATCTATAACGTTTTTATACATAACTTTCAGACACTCTACATAAGGCTGAATGAGATTGAAACGGCTATTGCTTTTGCTAAAATTAAATTGTTACACCAATCAATCGTAGACAGAGATGAATTAGTTTTATTATTAAAGGAGATTGAGAAAACTAATAGATTAGTGTTTCCAGTTAAGACTGAAAACGTTGTAAAAATAGAGCAGTGTATAGAGATGAAAGCGTACATAAAACAAAATCAGATAAAACTCATTATGCATATTCCTTTGATTAGAAATGAGGAATTTAATTACATTAAATTGATTCCCTTACCTATCCATGACACAATCAATGACCTTACCTCTCTTATCCTGCCCAAATATCCTTACGTACTGGTGAAAGGGTTGAAAATAACGCCGCTCTCCCAGCCTTGCCGCGAAGTTGATGAATCCCGCTTCTTATGTTTCGAGAACGACGCATTACCGCTAATCGAAGACGATTGTATTACCGAGCTTATGAAATTTTCTACAAATATCTCGAGTTGTCATCCGGGTCCTGTTACAATCAATGATGTAAAAGCAGAACTCATACAGCCAAATCGCTGGATCATCTACGTGAAAACCGAATCATTACTTACCAGATACTGCGAAGACGAGATTATACAAGAACCCATAAGTGGAACTCATCTGTTAACTTTAGATGATGATTGTCAAATCAATATAAAGGAAATAAAGCTTAAAAGACAACAACGCCAAGGAATAGATATAGCATATACAAAACTTCCAGTTGTCAACTTGCCCAAAATATTGGTCAGCCCATTTGACATGCAGAAGAAACCTGTCGGTCTCAACGGTATCGACCTTACTGATGTCCAGTTCCTGAATTACTTATTAAAGAACAGTGAAAGTGAAATTATCAGTGATAATAAAAATCACGATAGTACTTTAGATTATAAGATTGTTAGCATAGGAAATTTTGTGTTTTGCGTTTTATTAGTTATATGTCTTTTATTGTTTGCATTTAAAAATAGGATTAGAAACTTTTGTATTAGGGAAAAGACTCGAGATAATACTCATCCTTCGGATAATCTCGAACTTACGGAGGGAGGAGTTACATTGCCTGAACCAATTAACCGATCCATATATATCCAACTAAGCACTTAAAATGTTTGTTTCCAACTAATGCTTACGCATGGTCGCCGGCCAGATGGCTGATGTAGCAAAACCTACCACACTTAAGATAAAACACAGATTGTCATTCTGTCTTTGACCACTCCATGTATCGTTTCGTTAATATTAAATAATCTTAATTCAATTATTTTATATTTTTGAAAACATTTCCTCGCTTTCCCCGAACAAGTCTACCTACAGAATAAAACACAATTACTTATAGGTAGATACATAATAATAATAATAAAAATGATTTATTTTTCCACACAAAAGGTCACATAGCACATTAGCATAGGCTAATTAACGAATACATACATGTACATAAATATAATACAATAATACATGTGTACACATGTAATGTTGTGAGATGAGCTAGGTTAACCGGTTTTGTGTAGAACTGGTGCCTGAGATAGGTTTTAAAAAAAAACCTGTATTACAGGTCACCAGTGCCCCACTCCACGGATGTACGACGGAAATCTAGGTACAAGTTGCCAAGGTAGACTCCTACGTTTCAAAATAATTATACGTAGATATAATAAAATCTAGTACAAATTTAAAAATAAAATAAAAACAAAAATACATTATGTTAGATAGGAATTAACCTACTTAATAACTTAACCATCTATATCTAACTGATTACAGATTCGTGAATTTGTGTGAACGTGTTGAGGTGTGTGCGTGTGTGTATAGGAGGTGTGTAGTGTGGGTATATATATGACGACAGCTGGTTCGGTATTGGGCGACCAGGTAGTTCAGACATAGCCGAAATAATAAATCACGCTATTTTAAGATTGTACACACCTTTGTTATTAAATCAAAATTATAACTTTGAATATCTATCGCGGGATCACTTTGATTTTAATCGATTTAGAATGGAAACGCGGTGAGTTCAGCACAAAGTAGACAAGACAACCGTTCAGTTCGAAAGTCCGATCAATAATCACCTCCCAAGTTGTTCGCTTTCCAAAGACCAAACCCGAACGAATGTACGAACCAATGTACGACCGAACGAACGAGTGAATCACAGATCAAGATCAAACGAAGCGACAAAGCGCCCTCTGTATACTTTGCACCGACTTCATCCAAGTGAATTACTTGACGTTTCCAAATCAATAGCCGAGTGATGGCGCTTAAAACTAAATGGAAATAACATCAACAGATGACGCTTACATCTCAAAATTAAAATAAATCGACACACGGTTAAAGAAACTTAACACTAGAGGAATAGGCCAGTCCATGTTTACGACACTCCAACACTGAGACTCTCCGACTCTCCGACATATATATACTTACGAGTATGGAATAATGTGAAGAGTGCGAATGTTTGCCTGTATGGGATTCCAACGTGAGGTATCGACCTGCCTGCATGAGCCGCCTTCGACAGCTAAGCGTAACAAATAGGTCTTCGGTTTCCTGGTAACTCAAAGTTTTTAACCATAATCATTACAGTTTTCATACAATCTGTTCTATTGAGTGGGTAAATGTTTTAAAAAAAATTAACTTATTGTATATATAGGGACCTAAAAAACAAAAGAAGTTATGAGAGAGACTTGTGCGAAAGGCGTGAGATTGACAAACGGTGGCGCTGCGTCTGTTTTTTAACAAGTCTGGATCATAGTCTAACTGAAGGTGCTTTTGGACCACAATTTGTAAAAGAAAGCTTTGCCTTACAGCTAAAACATTCCACTCTTTGTAGAGGGTTGCTGTAGGAAAACGATAGTGGTAACCCAAGCTGACCTTCAGAACGGCTTGCTGTGCTCTTTCTAATTCGAGTAGGTGAGTTTTGGCTGCGCCACCCCAAGAGGAAATGCAGTAATCGACGATAGGTTGGCATATAGCAGAATAAACCATTCCGATCACCTTACGGTATGCTGCATGACTTAGGATCTTGAATATGTAAATTAGTTTGCGCACTCAGAGACCAGAATATCAATGTGTGGTTTAAAGCTAAGTGTCTGATCTAGAGTGACACTGAGATAGATAGATAGATAGAAAACACTTTATTGACTACCACACAGAATATTACAGTAACAAAAAAACTAAACTTATTTAAGGCAATACAATGGGCGGCCTTATCGCTAATAGCGATCTCTACCAGGCAACCGTTGGATGGACTGGACTATAAATAGACAGAGAAGGGGCATGTAGGTGTGGTGTATTTATATAATTACATACTTAAATATATGTATAAGATAAACAAATACTAATATAAATATATACATACATATGAACTCAATAGAAATATATATATATATATATATATATAAAAATATATATACATATAAAGATAAACAGTATAAAAAATCAACAATACAGAAATGACTACGTATAACAGCACGACAAATAATGTTTCATGACCAAGTTTTTGAAGATGGGAAGAGTCTTTGCCTTTCTGATATCTACAGGCAACGCGTTCCACAAGCGGACAGCCTGCACTGTAAATGACTTTCCATAGAAGGTAGAAGTGTGAACAGGAATTTTGAGTTGATTGGTATCTGAGGAGCGTAAGAGTCGAGGGTTAGAGAGATAGAGAAATTCAAACCGTTCCTTGAGATAAGAGGGCGTTGAAGGAGAGAACAGAATATTAAAGAGAAGATTGAGAATGTGAGCATTCCGGCGAAAACGGATTGGCAACCACTTGAGTTTATTGCGAAATTCAGAAATGTGATCATATTTGCGTAAACCAAATATGAATCGTATACAGTAATTTTGGAGACGCTCAAGCTTATAAAGTTGCTCTTCAGTGATGTCGAGATAGCAGGCGTCAGCATAATCAAGGATTGGAAGAAGGAGGGATTGTGCAAGCGCAATTTTAGTAGCGGTAGGGAGAAAATTTCGAAGCCTTCTGAGAGAAGCTCCAGCAGCAAACACTTTTCGACTGACTTCAGCCAAGTGCGGTCGCCACGAAAGTTGCTTGTCTATGTGTACGCCTAAGTTTTTTACCGAGTCACTCAGTTGAAGACATTTGCCGTCGAAGATCACCTGAGGGAGATGGAACCAGTCAATTTTGGATATCATTCTGGAGCTACCTATTATAATAATTTGCGTTTTATCTGGATTTATAGAGAGACCATATGATTTGCTCCAGTTTGAAACGCAACGCAAGTTAAAATTAGTGGCATCCACCGCCTCGTGTAACATAGATAAAGGTGCGTGAGTGTAGATTTGGAGATCGTCTGCATATAAGTGATAGGACGAAGAAATATGTTGAGAGATACTATTAATAAATATTGCAAAAAGAAGTGGAGATAGAACGCCGCCCTGAGGAACACCAGCTTTAATATCACACCAGGATGAGTATGAATCATCTATGCGGATACGTTGCCGGCGACCATACAGGTAACTGTGAAACCACTCAATTACCTCAGGAGATATGTTAAGAGAGCGTAAAATTCCTAGCAGAATATCGAAATCAACATTATTAAAGGCACTACTAAAATCAAGAAGTGATAAAACGGTGAGTTGTCCGTCATCCATAGCGTGACGTATATCATCCGTGATCTTCACCAGGGCTGACACAGTGCTGTGGCCGGGACGGAAACCAGATTGGAAAGGATTGAGGAGATTATTACTGGACAGGAAGGAACTAAGTTGCTGGTGGACTAAACGTTCTAAAACTTTAGACAGGAACGGAAGAATGGAAATGGGACGATATTCAGTAAAGGATGATGGATTAGCTTTTTTTGGAAGGGGGGTTATTTGGGCCTCTTTCCACGTTGATGGAAAATCGCCAGTAATCAGGGATGCATTTAGTATATGCCGGATGACAGGAACGATTTCGTTAATAATAGGAACAATCATATTCCGGCTGATACTATCGCTACCGATTGCATTCGAGGATATAGTCATTATGCTCTTCTTAACATCACTTTCGGAAAATTGAGTAAAATCAAAACTAGAATAGTCAGGAATTGGAATACTAGAAAGATGATTTAAGGTTAAACTTTTAGTGTTACTATCAAATACAGTAGAAGTAGAAAAGTGTTTATTTAAAGAATCAATGTTTAAATCTTTAGGAGAGTGGTCTTGGCGAGACTTTCCAATTCCTAGCGACTTAAGAAACTTCCAAACTTTGGCAGGATCTTGATTATCTATGGACTCATGAATATACCGGCGTTGTGCATCTCTACACACGCGATTCCGTCGATCTATGTACTTTTCCCTATTAACTGCAGATGAGTGTTTTTTGTATTTTGATTTGGCTACATTTTTTTTCTGCATGGCCAATCTCAGATCCTTCGTGATCCATGGTGCAGGGAGATGCTTTAACTTTATAGCTCTAACAGGAGCGTGTACATCATAAAGTTTGATCAGAGCATTATTAAACGTATCAACTTTGTCATCAATAGAACTCTGATTAACAATATTAGTCCAGTCCAAATTCAGAGCATCTTTTCTCAAATTGTCTATGTTAACACTACCAAAATTGCGCTGCATGAAAATTTTGGGCTTTGCTTTGGCCGGGCGGACTTTGTAAGAAACAAAAATGAGGTCGTGATAGGAAAAGGCGTCCGCAGGATACTGACCATGGTGAGCTACATGAGTCTGTGAGGAAACAAGGATTAAATCAAGGAGGGTGGGCACACAGTTTGGGAAATTATGGGTCGCGTCAAGAGGAAGAATAGTCAAGTTTGAGGCTGTAGCAATATTCATGAGCAATTTAGATCGGTAGTCCTGTCTAAGTAAACAGGTGTTGAAGTCACCCATAATAATGGTGTGATCAACGGAACCGACAAGATCTTCTACTAGTGTCTCAAAAGAGTGAAAATAATTAATACGTTCGGACGGACAATAAAATACACCGAGTAGAATTTTTGTATGGGAGAGAAGAATTTCTAAAAAGAGATGTTCACCAGCATTAGGTGGTGATGGCTGCGCTGACATACTAACAATATTGAAAGGAATACGAGCACGGAGATATATGGCAACGCCACCACCACCACACCAAGTACGATCATTTCGTATTAGAACAAAACCAGGTAGGGAATATGATGTTGTAGGGAGACAAGGTTTTAACCAAGATTCAGATACCAATATTGCGTGTATATTTTGATGGTCTAGTGAAGCTAGCATATCAGGGTAGTGGGCCGGAATGCTCTGTGCATTTATATGCAAGACGTTAAAGTTTTTGGGATAGCTAGAAACAAAGGAATTTAAAGTAGAAGAAAGAGATGGAATGCTGCTGTAACTGGCGTCACTATCGATATCAGAAGTACATGATACATAGTCGTTATCACTGTCACTAATCATAATTATGTAGATATATAATACTATGATGTTATATATAATACTTACAAATATAAATATATATACTTATATATGAATAGGTACTCAAGTTTTAATAACAAGCAACTAAAGTTACCTGCTTAGTTGGTTGTGTCTTCTTATTTAAAATCCACTCATCCACCTGCCAGTGTGAATCAGTATAAATATACTCATACGAAATTAACATTAAAACAGGAAAAAACTACAATTAAACGTTAAATCTAACAAATCATCTATTCGGATTCCGACCATAAAATCCGTTTATTCAACAAAAGGAAAATGCGATTTTTTTATTTTTTTTCGTGAAAAGCACTCTATACCAAAGATATATTTGTTAGACTGACAGTGACAGTTACAAATATAAATATTGAATAGTCTATCAAATACGCGTCAGTGTCAGTGTCAGCCACAGTCTAGCATAGCATTTGGTTAGCTTAGCTGCCTTAGCTGGTATTTGTATTATGCACAGAGAGTACTTTGTTTTATACGTATTATGTGAACAAGGAATAAGTACGAGTGTGTAAAGAAAATTAAAACCATAATGGTTCTGATAAGTACGAGTACATACCTTACGCAGTATTCACTCACACAACAAAATAAACTACCCGGTCGGAATCACCAAAGGATAATTAAACAGGATTATACATGCGTGCGACACTACTTCCTAGCCCGGGTTCTTGGTTTCGATGGTCCTGCAAGTGGCATTGTCGTGGAAGCCTGCAGCAACTGCGCCGGCGCTGGCTTTGAAGCGTGTTCGCTCCGCTCTTCAACAGCAGCGAGGTCTTCCATGCACCTAACGCGATGGCGACCTCCGTCGACAGCGATCACGAACACGGATCCTTCCATTGTCCAGCACTTGGACATCCCAAAACGTTGACGCGCTGCCATAAACACGTCATGCCTCGATTTGGTTAAGAATTCGGATACAGTTGTACCCGAACCCTTCAAAGCCGACTTCGCAGACCAGATTCTGGCTCTCACTGCAACATCCCGGAGTTCTAGAAGGATGGGTCTCGGCTTGTTGGATGTTGGTTGCCGACCCATTCTGTGGCAGCGAGCAATGTCATTGGCACTGAACCCATTCTGCTTCAATGGACCCTTCACAATCTTGACTGCAGCAGCTGGTGTATCCTCTTTGGACTCTTCAGGAACTCCATGCAGCAGCAAGATCTTGCGCCTGCTACGCATTTCAAGCTGGTCCAGTCCTCCAGCCACACAAGCCACCTGGAGTTGAAGCGACCGCAGTGAATTCAGAACGAATGTCTTGAATACAGCGAACTCCTCAGCTAGGCCTTCTATACTGGATGCAGGCGTAGTTTTCCTTCGCAGCGTTTCATCGAAAGAATCCATCCTTTTAGAGAAGGTCACCATCATTTCCGACAGTGTATGGCTAATGGTTTCGTTGATGCCCTCCATTTTGTGAAAAAATTGTGATTTGTAGTGCAGCAAACAAAGTAAACAAAAGTGTAGTTTTCTTGATAAATTCACTGATTGGCAGGTGTAGTATTATTATGTACAACTAGTGTTCATTAAATTATCGGTCTAGACTTGTTTTATTAATTATTTAATATTAGAGTTCTTTACAATGTGTATTACAAGTTTCACACCTACCCCCAAAAAACCTGAGGTATCTGATTGTGTTGGTTCTTTGTATAGAAGAGCATGAACAAGTTCTGGTTACCGAGGAACAAGTGTGAGCTGTGATGGAAAGTGATACAGGTGGCAAGAGGTTGGTTCGAAAGGCAAACGCCATGTATTTGGTTTTTGTAATATTTAACGTTAGAATGTTACTATGTAGCCAAGCACCTACCCTATCAAAACCAGTTTGTGCGCTGGCAAGGACACCCTCCCAAGTGTTCTCGGAAAAAAACAGAGCTGTATCGTCAGCAAAGATAAGGATCGTACCATTTTGGAGCTGCAGAGTCCATTAATGTAAATAAGGAAGAGCGTAAGACCAAGGATGCTCCCCTGTGGCACTCCAAAACTCACTAGTTGCTCGGAACTTGTTCAGTAGTCTATTTTGACACGCTGTTTCCGATTGTTAAGGTAGTTTTCAAATAATTTTAGTGGTAGTCCTCTTCCTCCTATGTTTTTCAGTTTAATAATTAGGTGGGGGATTGAGACCGTGTCAAATGCCTTTGCTAGATCCAAAAAGACTGTCAAACATTTACTTTACTATTTAGGCTATTTATAATAGAGTTTGTTAGTTGATGGACTGCTTCGTTAGTTGATCTGCCGACGCGAAAACCATATTGCGATGTTGAGAGAACGTTGTTTGTTTCAAGATAGTGAACTTAGCGCTTGTTCATCAGTCTCTCTAGGATTTTAGACAGCGTGGGTAGAATTGATATAGGCCTAAAGTTGTTGACACAATCCTTATCCCCGCCCTTATGTATAGATTTATTCAGAGCAGTCTTAAACGCACGAGGGAAGATACCGCTTTCAAAGGCTAGGTTACAAATATGCGTAATAGGACCAATAAGTACTCGAGCATATCTCCTAATAACTTTGCCTAATATTTGATCTACCCCAACTGCACAGTTGTCCTTTAATCCTGAGATTAATAGGCCAACCTCTGACATGTCAGTGGCAACTAAGGCGAATAATTTTAATGATGTTATTGAAGAAGAGTCGTTAGTGTTAGGATCGTTAAGAAGTCTTGCTCCAAGTCTTTTTTCGGCTAACTTCTTTCCAATGTCCGCAAAGAATCTATTAACTAAGTTTATACTCTCTATTGGGTTTGTGGGGGAGACCAGTGACGATGAGTGATCAACTGTAGCTTTTTGACTGCTTATATTTTTAATCTCATCCTATAGTTTTCTCTTATTATTTAAAGCGTTCTCAATTTCTTGTTTTTCATAATTTCTTTTAGATTTTTTCAAAAGAGCACTGCAAAAATTTCTGTACCTTCTGAACGTAGTTTTTAGAACTTCATTGCTAGGGTGTTTCTTGTGTTTTTTGTAAAGATTGTCCCGATTTTTCATGCAACGGAGTAGACCTAGAGTGATCCATGGTTTGCTAACCTTTTTTCTTTTTGGGGTTTTTATAATTTTAGAGCTGTGTTTTATTGCTGAGTTAAGCTTGTTGACCAAGAGGTCAGTGACTTCGTTGGCATCGCTACAATTTAATATTGAATTGAAATCAATGTTAGGGATTTGAGTACCTAACATTTTATAGTCTACGCGAACACTTGGTTTGACCATGTATATTAGCTTAGAGGCCAAGTTAATACTCAAAGCAACACACTCGTGGTCTGTTATTAAGGACTCTATATTAAAACAAGTTGCATCTAGTTTAGTTTTAATCATCATGTGGTCTAAACAAGATAAAACACAGAACTCAGTTCATTGACCGCAGGTAAAGTGCCAAAAGGCTGGCAACGTTACCTCGTTGAATAGTTTATGAATTGGAATTGCATATAGGCTACATTTTTTTTTAATTTAAATAAATAATGCCATTTATTTCACACAGCATCATCTAGCCCCAAAGTAAGCAGAGCTTTTGTTATGGGAACTACATGACTGGTATTTTAAATACATACTTACTACGACAAATACTAACATATCATACAAATATTTGTCTTGCGGCGAGAATCGAACTTGCAACCTTCTGCGTCTCAGGCAAGGCTTTACCCACTGCGCTACAAAGGTCGTCAATTGATGTGTACAATGAGTACAAAGCTTCGGGCAGAAACTAATATATTCATATAAATATAAAACTGCCACACTACAAATAACAGGGGCCTTTAAAATTATTTAAAACACTGATTTAATAAGGTTTTTTCTGCCACCTTAACTCGGGTCGATTGTTCGACTTTCTGTGGAAAGACACGGTGAAGTGTGGCTCAACCCTTAGTAGGGATTTATGTTAGGACAGGTGTTTTTTTGTTTCAACTTTGGTTTTGGGTTTTGCGTAAGCTGCTTATAATGAAAATGATGTTCTGTTAATGAAAGGTTGAGTTTTACTTCCACAGCCAGTATTTTTTATAACCGACAGAAATTAAATAATAATAAATGTTCTAACATTACACACAACACCATCTAGCCCTAAACTAAGCATAGCTTGTATTAAGGTGACAAGATGACTGATATAATACTTAGTACTTGGATGACCGAGCTTTGCTCGGTATAAAACACGGATAAAACGATGATTTCTGTTTTGTAAATGAAACCTAACTAGATCGATTTATCGCCCCCGAAACCCACTGCATACTAAATTTTATGAAAATCGTTTGAGCCGGTTTCTGTCCGTCGAATTTAATAAAGCTTTATCTAAGATGTGTGTTTTATCATCAAGTCATAATTGACAAGAGGCACTGATTTGAAATGATGTTCAAACTATGTGGCTTTAAATGTGCATGCAGTCAAATATTTTTTGTATATATTTTGTTGTTTGTTGAATCACTACATACCTACATGGTATAAAACAAAGTCGCTTCCCGCTGTCTGTCTGTCCCTATGTATGCTTAGATCTTTAAAACTACGCAACGGATTTTGATGCGGTTTAATAGATTGAGTAATTCAAGAGGAATGTTTATATGTATAATACATGTGATAATATAGTGGAGAAACACTGATGATTTTAAAGGTTTCTAATGTGATGTCGTAAATAAACAAATTTTTTGCGCTTACATAGCAAACGCTGGCTGAACCTTACGAGATGGATCAAGATAATGTACTACAGTATTTTACACCTTAAAAAGGTCTACAACAGATCTACAACACCTCAAAAAAGTCCGCGATGGTATACGTCTATCTCTTAGGTTATGTTATTCTCTTAGCGTTGTATATAAAGACATTCTGTAGTATATTTAGTATCAGCATTGCACCCGTGCGAAGCCGGGGCGGGTCACTAGTACATTATATACAAGGATTGCTCGTTTAAAGGTACAAGATATATTTTTAAATACATACTTATGCTATATATATATAAACAGAATATATATATATATATAAACAGACACAGATTAAACACCTATGTTAAACACACACGTTTATCCTGGGAGGAAATCGAAGGCTGAGCTACTGCCAACTGAGCTGACATGCCAGTCAAATTGATACTATTATTAAACTTGGGGGTTTATATGGGTTTTTGAAGTTTAGCGGCCTTGCTCATAAACAACTTTTACCTGCAAGAGTAGGTATCTAATTGTAAAGATGTTCGTTTGAATATGCGCAGCCAGTTTTGTTATTGCTGTGCCCGGTCGCTCATAATTCTTGTTATTGTTACTTACTTAGATTACAATATTGAACGTGTTTTTTATACTTGCATATGTTACCTTATCATTTTTAAACGAGAAGCTAGTGTTTAGACAAACCTAACCATAGGATTAGAAACACTATAGACCAATGTTTGTTAAAAATTTTAAGAAAATAAATAAATATATCTATATATCTAACTTTCAACTTGAACACAGCCTAAGGACAGCTTTAGATTCGAACTGTCACTATTTGCCCTGACGTCCTCTGTGGCGCAGTCGGCCAAGGCACGTCTGAGACTCAGAAGGTTGCGCGTTTGATTCCCGCTGGACAATTTTGTTTGTATGATCTGTAAGCATTTTTCTTGGGTCTGGGTAATTCTATGTATAGTATAAAAAAAGTATATGAGTAGTATATTGGTTACACCCATAACACAAGCTCTGCTTACTTTGGGGCCAGAGGATACTGTGTGGAATGTCGGGCGTTGTTTATTATTATTTATTAATTTTATTATTTATTTGCGGGTTCGATGCTCGCCGTGGAACAATCGTTTGTATGATCTGCAAGTATTGGTTTCGGATCTGGGTGTTTCTATGTATGTTTTATATGTATGTACTTACAAAAAAATTTATATAAGTAGTATATCAGTCATGTGGTACCCATAACACAAGCTCTGCTTACTTTGGGGCCAGATGATGCTGTGTGAAATGTCCGCGTTATTTAATATTATTATTTATTTGTTACCTAACTAAAAGGGATGGCACTATTTTAACAATGATTAAATTTTGACAGAAGTAGACAGAAGTTTCTAAACCTTTTTTTATGTAGGCACCACGCGTGTAAAGCCGTGTGCAAAAGCTAGTTATACATATTCTTCAAAAATACCTTTATGCTAAAATAGTTTAAGTGCTCTAAGTACTTACATCTTTCACTAAATTATAAATGGAACTGTGAATTTAAAAATGGAAAACATTGAAATAAAACTGCAGAACCCTTCCCGCATATTCCCTCGAACTACAGTCTGCATCAGAAACCTCTTGGGGATATAAAAAGCGTCGCTAAAACGTCGGCTCTCATCCGGGAAAATCATATTCTGTTAAACTCGTTACTGTCCGCGCCTTGTCGCGCTGACCTAGCATGGGCTGGAATAGTGTGGATAAGCATATTTTTATGTAGGTTTTTAAATTAAAGTAATTAATAAATAAATAAGGAAACCATTAAAAAAATTGGCTTAGAAGAACTTATATTTATATGTTATTTTAAATTTATATACTTATTATATGTTATAAAAAAAAGTGAGGTACTGCTCGGAACTCCATATTTATGTAATTTTGTCTGTAGTAAATAGCATAGTAAATTTTAAAGTTTTTATATATATATTTTTTGATATTGAAAGATTTGGGTTTACTAAAGCATAATATATTATGGCTAAATATCATCGTTTACGATTTAATTCATTAATTTTTACCTGAAAAATACGAAAATGAATAACTTTAAGTAATTTGTCGTAAAAAAGTATTTCTAGCTGGAATTATACGCGAACTAGAATGGATTGGAAGAAAAAGAAGCTCATAATCATTTTTAATATTTTATTTTTATTATTATACACAATCCACATACATTATTTATAATATAATGTTTTTAACATAGCATAATTAATATATGACTTAGTTTATAGGTCGACAGTCAATAATAGTAACCTTACCCAATTCTATCCTACTAATTTTATATTTTTTTTTATTTTTATAATAGTTTAGGTATTTGTTTGTGGCTCAATAATATTAATAACGCCGTAACGACAAACGAAATTTAGATAAAACTATATGTGTAGATTTATTAGTGTAAATAGATTTATTTTGAGAATAGATATATGAAATAGATTTATATATTATTTTAAATAGTTAAAATAGTATAATAGCCATCATTTTTCAGGGCGATAAAACACGTGTAAGCTTCAGTTATAAATAACTGATGTTGTATCCGACAAAAGAAAAATACCTACGTCGTATCAATACAAAGTCCAACGCACCCGCTTCGCAGCGAAAGCAATACTGTATTGGGTTTTTAGCGCAGGACTCAACTGTCGGGCGATAACGTAAAATATTGGCTGAGAGCCTTTTACTCAGTGCGATGA